>OX382271.1:21015317-22294167 GCA_947507595.1 Pyralis farinalis | reverse complement strand
ATTGTTGCCAGAGGCGGAAAATGCATCTAGGTATAGATTAAATGATAAAATGCATACATTGACATTATATGATGACAAATTTCATATACTTGACATAAATATATTTAATAATAAATATTATAATTTGACAGAAGATAAATTTAATCTTAGCAATTTTTATAAAAGACAAATAGCAGATTCGCTATCATATTGTTTTATGAAACCAGCCAAAAGTTTGGCTAACAACCCTGCTTCTTTTGAGCAGTTAGATAATTTGACATTAAGTAATGGTACCTTGGAAGGTATTCCAAATTCTTTAAATTAGGTTACAAGACAATAGAGTTTTACTCTGGCAATGTAAATAGTAATAATAACAATATTAAAAACGGAACTAAAAGTAATAATAATACTATATCCCCATCAATTGTAAAGTGTCAAGAATATAGAAAGAATAATAATTGTATCAACCTGGTGCACCAAAACATTCAGGGGATGATAGGAAAGGAGTTAGAATTGGAGTTGTTTATGAATTGTAGCAATATTGATATTTTATGTCTAACTGAGCACTGGCTAAAACCCCATCAATTCATTTTCAGCTTCAATAACCACCAGGTTGCAAGCTCATTCATCAGAGATAACTGTATACATGGTGGCTCCTTAATATTATTAAATAAGTTGCTTAAATTTAAAGAAAGGGGTGACATTGTGAGCCTCTCTGTTGAGCGAGTTGTAGAGATTTCATGCATTGAATTGGAACGATTCATTGTTATGAACCTGTATAAACCTCCTAGCACGCCCTTTGAAACATTTTCAAATATCATGGAGGATGCCTTAAATAAATTATCTAATAGCCATAAAACTGTTATAATTTGTGGAGACTTTAATATAAATATCTTGGAGAAAAATACTGTTACCTACAACTTTTTAAATTTATTTAAATCATACAATTTGCATCATATTTTTACAGAGCCAACAAGAGTAACTGCTACAAGTGCTACATGTATTGATAACATATTTAGCACTGTAAAACCTTTGTATCAATGTATAATTAATAAAGTTCAGTCAGACCATTCAGGTCAGTTGGTTTCATTTCCAAATTCTTCAAAAATACAAAGAAAGCAAATAAATTATGTACCATTTACTAAAAGCCGCTTAGAAAGATTTAAGTCTAATATAGCAGAAAAAATTGTATTGTTGCCCTGTCACGGTACTCCGGACCACTTGTACAGCTCGTTATTTAGCTTAATCACTAGTGAATTTAATACAATCTTTACTCCAAAACGACTGTCTGTAAGTGACCGTATGACATTCAGTGATTGGGCAACTCCTGGTATTTACAAAAGTCGGAATAAATTGTATGAACTTTATGAAGAAAGGACCTGTAATCACAATCCGACTTTTCAAGAACTTGTAAAAAATTATGCCAAAATATTTAAACGAGCCTGTTCCAATGCTAAGTCTATATATTTAAAAAATAAAATTAATGGTTCAACAAATATTATTAAATCTGTTTGGGATATGATAAATAATGAGACGGGTAGAGCGAAAGTACGTAGTCGAGACTTTCGGTTAAAGATAAATGATATAGATATCAAAAATGATGTAGAAATTGCGACTGAGTTTGAAAAATATTTTTCTAACATTCCTCTTATTACTACGAGAAATCTTATGTCTTCTTCTATATCTGCTGAACTGGTTCTCAAACAGAGCGTGGTAGAATGCGACACAATATTTGAATTTTCAGCTGTAAGCCCAAAAGATGTTTTGAACGCTTTTAAATCAATAAATATGAAAAACACTAAAGATCTGTGGGGTCTATCTGTCAAAACCATTTCTTCTATTATTATTTCAATCGCTCCACAATTAGCTACAATTTTCAATTGTTGTGTGGCATCTGGTGTATTTCCTGACTTGATGAAACATAGTAAAATCATTCCATTATTTAAATCTGGTGATAGTTCGGACCCTTCGAATTTTCGACCTGTTTCCATACTGCCCATTCTCAGTAAAATTTTTGAAAAACTAATGCTTAGCCAGTTGCTCAGACATTTCAATGCACATAATTTGCTTCATAGGAAACAGTTCGGATTTACGAGAGGTTGTTCAACTATAGACGCAGGGATTCATTTGCTTAAAAGTATATTTGCGGCATGGGAGGGTTCGCAAGATGCCTTGGGAATTTTTTGTGATCTCTCTAAAGCGTTTGACTGCGTGCACCATGACACTCTTGTCAGAAAATTACACCACTACGGTATCAGGAACAAGGCTCTCGAACTTCTGTCTTCTTATCTGGGCAATAGGATACAGAAGGTCGATGTTAATGGTAAAAGATCTTCGGGGTCCCCTGTAGTTATGGGAGTCCCACAGGGGTCAATTCTAGGTCCATTCTTATTTTTAGTTTATATAAATGACTTACCTTATTATGTAAGGGATAAACATGAGATTGTATTGTTTGCGGATGATACCTCTTTGACATTCAAAATTAATAGACAATTAGGTAATTATGACGAAGTTAACGATGCTCTCTCTAAAGTTATTCATTGGTTTAGTGTTAATAATCTGCTTTTAAACGATAAAAAGACTAAAGTAATTAAGTTCTCAACACCTAATGTAAGACAGGTGGCTACCAATGTACATGTTAATGGAACTAATTTAGCCCCTGTGGAGACAACTGTGTTCTTGGGTATAACAATTGACTCCAGACTACAATGGGGCCCACAAATTGAAAAATTATCAGGAAAACTAAGTTCTGCAGCCTATGCAGTGAAAACTATTAGACGGCTCACTGATATTGATACGGCTAGAATAGTTTATTTCAGCTACTTTCATAGTATTATGTCATATGGAATTCTTCTTTGGGGTAACTCCGCGGACATTAACACCATCTTTTTATTGCAAAAGAGAGCCATAAGAGCTATCTACAAACTTGGTCCCCGGGAGAGCCTTAGAGAAAAATTCAAAGAAATAAATATTTTAACAGTCGCATCGCAATATATCTATGAAAATCTTTTGTATGTCCATAAAAACATAGACTCATTTTGTAAAAAGAGTGATACTCATAGCATAAATACTAGATATAAGCATAATCTTGTGTTACATGCAAGCCGTCTCCACAAAATAAGTAATTCTTTTATGGGGCAATGTATACGGTTCTATAACAAACTTCCCAGCAATATAAGAGAATTGTCAATAAACAAATTTAAAACTACTATTAAAGCCAAATTGTGTAGCAGGGCATATTATAAAGTATCTGACTATATTAATGATAAAAATGCCTGGGAGTGAGTCGATCCAATTATAATGTAATTAATAAAATATGTAAATTTGTTTGGACACCAAAAGAGGGATGCCTGAGTTTTTTGGCAGTATTTTTATCAGTGCTCACCTAGTCATAAACTGCACGGTAGGGAAAAAATTGTGACGATTCCAAACAAATGTAGCCATTTTTACGGAATAAAAAGATTTTGACTTTGACTTTGACTTTGATGTTATTTTTACGCCAAGACCCTTGCGAGGTAGGCAAAAAAAACTGAGCCCTACATGACCCTGTCCTTAGTAGGTTTGTGTATAAACCAACAAATAGCAACCAACTATATGTCAAAGTATTAAACAATTTGGCGTAAAATTGAATAGGTACAACTTTAGTAACTTGACATATCTGTGCAAATTTCCACAATCCAATGTGAACATTAAACCAACTATTCCCCGCTGTTATTATCTAATCCTTTAAATCCAATGCAAATCAAACGAATATTTTTCAAGTGCTATCCTACTAATATTATAAATGTGAATGTCCGTTTGTTTGTTACGCTTTCACGCGAAAACTACTGAACCGATCATCATGAAAATTTGTACACATATTCTTGGAGGTATCAAAAGTAAAATAGGATACTTTTTATTTAAAAAATTTTTTTTTTATCAATGCGCGCGAATCCGCGGGTAAAAGCTAGTTCTTTACAAAATATCTATGAATACGAAGCTACACTAACAATCAAAAGTTGAAACTCTGAATAAGAATATAGAATTAGAAACTTCGTAGCTCGCCAACAACAGGCAGCCTGTCACCTAGTAGGAAGCAATGGAACTTTGTAATGTAGCTTCCATGACACTGCTACGCAGTGATCGCGACGCGCTTTTTTCTTATTTGCGTGGTGTTACGAGAAAGCAATAGAGGTCGCTGGCAATATTACTAGTACTACTACTTATTTAGGGAAAAATAAAAAGTGTTTGGAAATTGTAATTGACTCGCGTTGCGTGCTCGTCCGCTTTTATCGCTTGCATGATAAAATGTACTCGATAATGTGAACATTTACTATGGGAACAACTTTTATAATGTAAAAATATATTTGTTTGTAGGTATTTACGATTTTATTACTTAAATGTTTACATTCGCAAAATAAACTACTTACTACCTATAATATGGTTTGCAAAGGTGGTATTACTCTTTGATTTCCCCATAGAAAAGTAATTCGCCGATCGAACAAATTGTATGTGAAATGTTTTTCACGCTATCGAACTTGGTGGTGAAACAAAGATTACACAAAAATGTTTAGCTGTCTGTTTGAGTAGCTGGAATATGGAAATATGAGTACCTCTAACTTGCAGAAAATTCATTGGAAGGGCCCCGACCCAGTGAACGAAAAACAAAAATGTTTTTTTCGTTCACTGCCCCGACCTTTACCTGCATATTCTACTTTTTTACACAACGTTGCAAGGTACCCAAGCATGTAAAGTTACCGTAGGTAACCAATGAACACTATTAATATAAGGAATACGCATTTTCACTCTAGAAGGTTTATATTTGTTGACGTTCAGTGAATCTTAAAGTTCATAAGTTAATGCAAAACCTTGTTTTTATGTGCAGATTATCGAACCCGGAATATGCTGCCGGATGGACTCCTGCCCCTGGCATTGCGCCAGATAGACTTTATCGCCCTTCGCATTACGTTACGAACATCTGTGGATGAATATAGTACAGATAATGATGTACTTATACATGCCAGTGGGGTGACGCAGTGATCCCAACCTTGTGCATCGTAAAACTTATCATTCAACAAGGTTTGTTTGTATGTGTTTTTGTACAACGTCAATTGCAAACAACGTAATACAATACAAATAAGCATACATGTAGCCTGATGTAAAGCTGATGGATACCATAACCATTTTTAATATAACCACCATTCACAGAATAACATGTTACAAAATTCTTACGACTAAAACCTACTAGTGGAGAGACGAAATTCGTGTCGCAGAACCGACTAGAGCAGCCAGGGCAGCAAGTTAGATCGCATGAACTAATTTGTGACGTAAGCATATAAAGCAGGTTGGGTCAAATTGCATGTAAATTTGACTTTTGCAAAATAACATCTGAATCTATTAATTATTTTATGACTTGTTATTACGCAATAAAAACTATCAGTCGCGAATGGGTGACCCAGTAATTATTATTTATTCAGACGATGGCATATTGGCAGAAATGCCATCTGACCTGCAACCACGAGTAAATGAGAAAAGGTGAAAAACTTATGAATGCGAATAAAATCAAGAGTAATGAATGAATGAATTACGAAGCAAGCGAGGCGTGTAAATACCGCGTATTATGCGTATGTATACGGCGCTCAGATCTCTCTGCCTACACCGCAAGCATGAAGGCAATAATCAATGGAAATAAACTAATAAAACGATTTTATTTGTAACTCAACTCGCTGCTACGGGTCGGGAGATAAAGTAGTACCCGCAGCACTTATTGGCTATTCCATGAATCAACATTGCGTCCCCTATCAGCTTATTGGTTAAAATATCATTCCAATGGTCAATATACGCTCACGCGTTGAGATATTTAGGCGCTAAATCACTTCGATTTGGTGAGTTTATTAGTTTGTGCCAGCGAGGGATCTGGCGTGAAGATATACATTTTTTTTATATACGACGTCAGAAGGAGAAAGCCGTTACCGTAGCCTATGAATGCTTGTATTACATTGAGTATCGCTCACGCGATGCCACCTCTGCTGCTGACACAGTAACTCCTTAAGAGCTTACTAGCGACCTCAATCACACTCAGGAATACAACGACTCTCCAACAAGTTTTTATTTACCTCCGGCGTTCTGTGAGGCGGATGTACTTCCCCAGACTGAAATTTGATGAACCCTTCCTCTTTATACATGCACATTGAAATTAATGATAGACTATACGGTTGATGTTGTAGTGCTGCAACAAATGAATGACATTGTACATCTTAGATGTACTAATAAGATCGTTGAAGACAAGTATATGCAGCAATACTGTGAACGAATCCGTAGAAAAACGGCAAAATCATGAACCAGACTTCACATGCATGTGTGTATGTGACAATTGAGCTAAATTTATCGTGACGGCCGTGTAACGTCTGGGATGACGTGACGTGTACCTACTCAATTAATACGTTTTATTTTAACATAACTGTGGCTGCTATTATCTATACATCTATGCAGATAAATAAAATTGGAGTGTCTGTTTGTAATATTAAAATAACCGCTTTTTACTAAATGCATATGGATGTGTACACGGTACATATAGCAAAATGAATATTTTTACAATTTTTGTCTGTCTGTCTGTTTGTTCCGGCTAATCTCTGGAACGGCTGGACCGATTTTGACGGGACTTTCACTGGCAGATAGCTGATGTAATAAGGAGTAACTTAGGCTACATTTATTTTAGAAATCTTATTTATTTTTGGCAGAGCTGCGATAGCCAGCGGAGCCACATTACCCTCAAAATTGCCGTTTGGGGTAGACTGATGTCATTCAGCTAGCGTTTAGACACTTTAGACGGTAATAGTGAGAAACTCCAAAATCGACACACTAATAGCTAACATATTGTAGTTTTGTATCCTTTAATTTGAAATTTAAATGTTCGTTGGTGAGGAAGAACGGTCCAAAATCGTTCCAAGTAGAAAAAAAAAACATATGGGAAAACGAATGGCCGGCCACTCTGCAGTGCAGAGTCTGCACTGCACTCCCATCAACAGAAAAAGTAACAGCACTCGTCGCTAGATGTCGTACAGGGTATATGGATATTTTTTAAAAATATATGGATATTTTTAAAAAATTAAAAATAAAATATTTAAATATTTTTTAAATTTAAAAAATATCAGCTCTGCCTACACAGCTTGCTGTTATTTACTAGTTATTAATATAAATAAATAAATATTCCGCGCGGACGAAGTACATAATACATATCTATTATTATTTTGCTGTTCTCTATTTTACTCTGCTTATTTAGGTACTTATAATCAAATCAAATAAATAAAACTATAACTGATCAATAACTTTTTTGTTAAATTCCGCGCGGGCGAAGTCGCGGGCACAGCTAGTTTCTAGAATAATTCGGTATAATTAGGTATAACCTAAGTGCGTAAATAAAGAGGTTCATGAATATGGAAGAAGCGAGAGAGGTATGTTCCGATCGGTGCACCTGGCGTTCCATAGTCTCTGCCTATACCAATGGGAGACCGGCATGATGACATGTATGTATAATTATTTTATTCACAATACTACCACCTCTGCTGCTAACACAGCAAATCCTTAGGAGATGACTGGTGACTTCACCCAGGAACACAACTACCCTACAGGAAGATATTATTTTGGCTACGATTTTCTGGGAGGTGTAGGTACTTCCTCAGATGGGCTGCTGTGACTCTTAAAAAACACCCAGCCCAAGACGAACGACATTGCATGCACACAAATGTCCCGTGTGGGGATCGATACCACGAAAATTATTAGTGTTGAAGTGGCGTTACTAATGTTGAACTCTCAAGCTGTGGAGTGAGCTCCCAGCCGAGGTTTTTCCAAAGGACTACAGCATGGAATTCTTCAAGAAATGCGTGATGAGATTTTAGAGGGTCGGCAACGCATGAGTGATACCCCTGGTGTTGCAAATGTCCATAGGTTACGGGGACTTTTTTATATATACTACATCGGGAGGCATACAAGCATACGGCCCGCCTGATGTAAAGCGGGTAATGTAGCCTATTAACGCTCGCGATATATTAAGTATCACTCGCGCGATGCCTCCTCTGCTGCTTACACAGCAACTCCTTGAGAGCTTACTGGTGACCTCACTCACACGCAGGAACACAACAACCCTCTAGGGAGTTGTTATTTGGCTGCGGTTTTCCGTGACGTGGAGGTACTTACCCAGGCGGGATGCTTTGATCTACCTCTCTTAAAGCATCCAGACCAAGACAAACAGACATGTTCATGCACACAAATGTTTGCCTTGTATGAGAATCGAACCCACGACTGAGCCACCAAGCTCGTCAAAACTCGGACTGTTTACCATCAGGCAGGCCGTATGCTTGATTGCCACCTTAGTGGTATAAAAAAACCTAACCACTGCGCCATCGAGCCCGTCATATTTGCTTGCGTCTAATGCTCTGTTAGCCAATCTATAGTTCAGAGAAATGCGGATGTGTAGGTCACATCCGCATTTCTCTGTAAAGTGTAAATAAAGTCTAATCAAATTCATTACACAAGATATACTTATTGTATTATATACTACTATCTTTATATACAATTTTTCTGTCCGTGTGTTCTCACTGAACTCTTTCTAAACGGTTGGACCAATTTTGATGAATTGTTTTTTGTGTTTAAGTGAATTCCAGAATGTTTTAGATTCACTGTAGAGTCCGGTAGGGGTCGCTGCTATTGAGTTACAGGATTTATTGTTATTATTTTCACACAGGGCAAAGTCTGTCGGATCCGCTATTGCTTACATATATGTTTTCAACATTAAATGTTAATATTAAAATAAAATAAATATAAGTAAATAATTCCGGACAAATTATACAGAGCCACATAGCCCCAAAGTAAGCGAAGCTTATGTTATGGGCACTAGACAACTGATAAACAAATATAAATACTTTTTTTTTTTGTAAATACATACTTATTATACATAGAAAATACCCAGACCAAGATAAACAGACATTTTCATGCAAACAAATGTTTGTACTGTGTGGGAATCGAACCCACGAGCGTTCGTGTCAAAGTAGCTTAACAGCGCGTTCCACCACTGCGCCACCGAGCTCGACAAATATTATTTCGCGCTTAAATGTTTTTGGTAAAATTTAGCACATACTTAGATCAATTTCTACGGCAATCTCGGGGGAGAAAAACACATCTCGCACAAACGGCTACAGCAAATAGTACGATGACTCCGGTAGCGGAGTGGTTAAGAAAGCTACTTTATCACCAAGGGTCGTCGGTTCGATTCCCACACATGACAAACATCTGTGTGCAATACCATGTCCCTCTGCTTTGGTCTGGGTGTTTTTAAAAGGGGTAGAGAATCAAAACAGCCCGACTGGGGAAGTGCCTGCACGTTCTAGTAAACCGCAGGCAAATAAAAACTCCCTGGAGGGTCGTCGTATTGCTACGAGTGAATGAAGTCACTAATAAGTCTCTATTGGGCAGCGTGATGCAGTATGCCCTAAACCCCTTCTGTTGAAGGGAGACACGTATCTCTGCAGTAAGATGAGTTAGGGTTGGTGTAGTAAGCGTGCATAGACTACTGTATTCCACTTTACATCAGGTTGGCCGTTCACTTGTATGTCTACCGACTCTGTATAAAATAAAAATTAATTACAGCCTGTATGTAAGATCATAACTTGATAACGCGTGTCAGTTTTCAGACATTTAGTATTTTTATATATACGGACGATAGTTTCCCAGTTTTCAGTTTGTAATTTCATAACAAAAATAAATTCCGCGTTGATTATTGCGAAACAGAATTTAATTGCGATAGATATTTCAGTGTGCTATCGGAGGTGGTGACATTTTTAATTCATTCAAACAGTATTGTTTATGCATTTGTTGTACCTATTGCAAATATTGAATTGTTTTCAGTTGGTAGTTTATTTCTTTGGAAAATATGCCATCAGTGAAGCTAGTCAGAAATAAACTTTAATATTCATTAATGAGATTATTTACCTACTGAAGAGAAAAACTAATATAAAATTTCTAATGTACAACATACTTCACCTGTATTTACCGTAATTTTACTTACTAAATAAATATATTTATATACTCTTCTTCTTAGCATTATCCCGTTCCCTAATCCATTAGGATTGGCGGGGTCCGCTACCTAAGCATAAGGATTTGGCGAAGATACTGATTTTTAATACCTGTTGCTCAACAGGCCTCGCTATCACTGCTACACTTATATACTCGGTAAACTAAATTTATTTTACTTTATGATTAACATTATTTAGCCTATGGACCGTTGCAGTCCAATGCCACTCTACTCTTTAATCTAAAATGGTTGGCTAATCTAAATTGTTCGTAATTAACATTTTAAATTAACCGAAACTTTGGCTGTATGGGTAAAAAATTAAGCTCTCAAGTAAAAAAAACATACTGTAATACTGTACATATTACAGTATGTTTTTTTTTAGTTGAGAGCTTAATTTTTTACCCATGATTATCTTATTTCCTGTATGACTGTTCTCGGTAAGGCGACTCATGCACTGCTTGCGTAGTGTGTACTCTTGATTTAACGATTTTAATTTTAAAATTAAATGACAAATTTCATTTTCTTTATTTAAAAAACTAATTTACACATCTCAATATATGTAATTCTTCTGTGCGTGTGTTTGTCATCTAACTCTTATTAAACGGCTGGACTGATTTCGGTCAAATTTTGTGATTATATTTCAATGGCTTCCTTGACGGTTTCAAAACACAATTGGACCAATTTAATGCGGCGCTGTTTTACAGCCATGCAATTCTGTAAGAGCAAACATTCTTACATCCTCGGAAACATCGGCTGTTACAGCCTTGAACACAAAATTGCAATTCTTTGGTGTCGCTTTTCATGGTTGTGCGACACTAGTGCCGCAAGGCTGCGTTTGGAATTGGAATTCTACAAGGCAAACAGCCTCGCGTACGCTTACAGCCTTATAGAATATCAAATAATTTAGCCGTGATCGCAGTAGACAATGTCAAAGCTGTGACATCTGTGATCACAGCGACGCACACAGCCATTACGAGTCGCTTAGAGAATTGCATGGCAGGACAGGACTACGTCTGCCGGCTCCGCTACTATATAAGTATTAAAATCATGCAAATATGTTCGTCTTTTATGAACTCGAAAACGGTTGAACCTGCTAGCATTTCGGAAATGACCGTTGGTTAAGACGAAATGCTGAGAAAAACTTGCTAATATAGGTATCCTTTCAAATTGTCAATTAAATATTACGAACAGTTCACCTTCTTCTTCTTCTTAGCGGTATCCCGTTTTCTAATCCATTAGAATCGGCGGGTAACGCCAGGATTTTTTTTATACTACGTCGGAAGGCATACAAGCATACGGCCCACCTGATGTAAAGCGGGTACCGTAGCCTATTAACGCGTGCGATATATGTATCAGTCGCGCGACGCCTTCTCTGCTGCTTACACAGCAACACCTTTGGGAGCTTACACATCTCAATATATGTAATTCTTCTGTGCGTGTGTTTGTCATCTAACTCTTACCTTTACACCTTTGGGAGCTTACACAGCAACACCTTTGGGAGTTTACTGGTGACCTCACTCACACGCAGGAATACAACCACCCTCTAGGTAGTTGTTATTTGACTGCGGTTTTCTGTGAGGTGGAGGTACTTCCTCAGACGGGCTTGATGCGCCCTACCTCTCTGCTAGTATGTACATTACATGTGTAAAAACGTCACAGGAACGAAGTAGAACCAACCACGTGGTCACTGTCCAATGTATCGAGTAAATGTCCCACTTTCACTCTTCAATTCCAACAATCACGCTCTTGGCTCTTACCGGTTAAGTAACCGGTTTTCTTTTGTCTGTTAGCGGTTTGAGCCCCAGGCCAGCTATAGCTAGTCACTTTAAACCTAGAAAAAATAAGTTTGCGTATTTGATTTCAGGAACACCGTTCCTATATGAAATCTATATGTTTGTCTGTGCGTTTGCCTGTGTGTGCGTTTTTTTCGAATATTCGAATTTTGACTTCAGATTCGGATTCAGCATAAAAAAGTAGAATAGGAATGTTCAGGAACACCGTTCCTATCTCTTAAGGAACATGGTCAAAATGGCCGACAAATTAAAAAAAAATGTATTGTTATATAAATGACGAGCCAGGTGTTCCTCTGGCAACGCAAGCTTGCGCATTCTCAACTGATTCTGAATGAAAGTGATTGTCTATGTATTTTATATCTTTTACGTAGGATGTCTTTGCTATAGCTCGCGTGATGTAAAGCGGTGACCGAAGAACATAGATGAATGCAAGGTATGTTAGATACTGTAATCTTGTTCTTACATGTGTAACGTCCGGAGGCATCAAGCATTCCGCCCGCCTGATGTAAAGCAGTTACCGTAGCTTATGTACGATTGCAATACATGAAGTAATGCTCGCGTAGCCCCTGCTGCTAACACAGAAATTCCTTAGGAGCTACTAACTTTCAATCGTCGGAATACACAACCCTCGAAGTAATTATTAATTGGTATGGTACAAGGTACTTTTCCGTTCGGCTGCTTTGATTTTATGATTCCGTACGTTCCTATATGAAATCTATGTTTGTCTGTGCGTTTGTCGTGTGTACGTTTTTTCGAATATTCGAATTTTGACTTCAGTTTCGGATTCAGCATAAAAAAGTAGAATAGGAATGTTCAGGAACACCGTTCCTATCTCTGAAGGAACATTGTCAAAATGGCCGACAAATTAAAAAAAAAACTTGAATTAATATATAATTTGCGAGCCAGGTGTTCCTCTGGCAAAAAAGCTTGCGCATTCTCAACTGGTTTGTTATGTATACTCATAAAAGAGGCACATCTCTCTTCTATCTTCTTCATCATTCATCTCTCTTCATCTATCACACACCAAAACAAAATATATGTTCATACACATACATGTTTGTAGTCTATGGGATTCAAATCCACGAGCCTTCGAGTTAAAGTTGTCATTGCTAAGGACTAGACTACCGGGTCTGTCAAAAATCCATTGCATAATATAACGTAGGTACACAACAGGGATACGTCGTTCATATTTCGTAAATTTCAATAATATATACATGAACACAATATTATGAACATAGTTTACAAACGTATGCAAATTCATTACCATCGCTTACAGGCTAACAAAAAATAATGCATTGTGCAACAGTTCATCATTATCGAAACGGTGCATAAATAACTATTACTAATTAAATTTCAAGTCAAAGTGTTAGTTATTTTGTAAGCAACGTAAATTCAAATGTAACATTTCTTCATGAATTTATGTTTACATTTCTTTCAACATAAACACACGGTGCGGCAGTTGACAAGAAGCGCGCGCGTACTCCACACGCTATGTGCGGGTGTTCCGATACTTTCGTTACTGTGAATAAACGCGCGTGTAATTTACAATAACCATTCCAACTTCAACAAATTGTGATAATTAATACATCGAATATATATTGAGTACGTAGCCAAGAACCAGTGTAATTTTAAATATTACAGTGAAAACTAATACTTTCACTCGGAATATTTTAGCTAAACGGCTGTGTGTTTGGATCTCATTTTGGTAAGTTAGCATTTTGTTCATGAATTATTTTTACTGCACTGCATTGTAATAATAACTTTCATTTTAAATAAATAAATAATAATTACCGTTGATAATAATATTAAATATCTATTCAAAAATAATAATATATATTTTTTTGTAATTCTTATTTTGTAAATTGAATTTATTCCATCGAACTCAATTTATCATTTTCTTGAAAGTGATTGTATATTTAATGTGTAAATACCTCATTCAAAATGTTAAACAATTAATATGTTAACCTACCGTCAATTTTTACTACATTTCATACCCACAGTCTTCGAAAGAAAATTATCAAAGAAACACATATAAAAAAATATTTTTTACGCATGCAAGACCAATTTTTAAAAAGTTTTAATAGATACTTAAATGCCATAGTAATAACTTTTTTATCACTTAACCTAAAATACTTTACGGAATATTAAGAAATAACGTGGACTAAATTTAAAGTAATTTACTGTGGAAACGTAAAACTATTGTAGCTCCCTGTCCTGTCCTGTCAAACTGATATAAAATTAAGTAACTGATACATAACAAATAAATAAATGTATATTTGATTCATTATTATCAACATTACTGAAGCAGTTATATGCAGTAACATACATTAAGTAATGCCTTTAATGGTGGTAGTAGTAACATTATAACACTGTTCATTTTACAATAAAACTATCGAATGAGCTATAGAAAGACATTAGAACTATTAATCTTACTATTCAGATTGCCTCGGAATGTCATATTCGAATCGGAATCAAAAAGTTATCTGTCAAAATGTGTAAAATCTGTTGAAATGTGAGTAATAATTTTTCGAATCCGTTTTGAATATGGCTTTCAGAGGCAATGTGATTACCCGCACTGATTATTCCAAATGGACTGCACAATGGGACTCTTCAAAAACTGGTTGAACTGATTGTCAGAGACAGAATACAGAACAGATTTTTGTCGAGCTCGGTGTAAGAGCAATGCCACTTTAACACGAAGACTCGTGAGTTCGATTCCCAAACAGGACTTTTTTTTTACCCAACTAGATTGGCAAACAAGCATGCGGCCCGCATTAGATGGTAAGCGGTAACCTCAGTCTATTGACGCTCGCAACACCACGGGGATGTTACTCGCGCGCTGCCAATCTTGACACCTAAGGCTGTTTCGTCACAGTACCCAGTAATTTCACTGCCATATCTCACTCTTCATACCGGAACACAGCTATATAAATATAGCTGCTTGGCGGTAGAAATAGGTGAGACAGAGGTACCTGCGCAGACGACTTTTGTACAAAGTCTTCTCTGGTAAAACTTGCATTTGTGTGCATGAATATGTCTGTTGGTCTTAGTCGGATATTTTTTGAGAGGCAAGACTTGTCGAAGTAACCCTACTAGGCTACCTCTACCTCACAAAAATGTAGCAGAATAACAACTCCTGGGTTGTGGGGTTGCTGCAAGTGTGTGGGATTACCAGTACGCTCCTAGGCAGTGGCTGTGTTAGCAGTAGGAGTGGCAACGCTAGAGCAATACTGGCTGTGTTGCAATTTTTTATTGATTTTGCTACAATTATTTGTTAGTGATCGAATGTTCCCATAGATTTAAGAGTTCGTGTTTTCGTGTGTGTATTTATCTAATACTTTATCAATATAAATATTCCACGTTTTTCACTATTGAATAATAGATAAGATTATAGGAATAACAACATTTCTAATGAGGTTTAATGACATTTAGAAAAATATTAGTAGAACCATTGTGTTTTTATTGTAAAATTTACACGAATCTCTATGCATTTTATTCGGAAATTTTTGTTTTGAAAACTTCTTAGATCGATGGGGGATATAATGTTTTGTGAAGGTTTTTCAATAACTTATAAACAAACTCGGATTCAAGTCAAGTCAAGTCAAAATCTTTTTATTCCGTAAAAATGGCTACATTTGCTTGGAATCGTCACAATTTTTTTCCCTACCGTGCAGTTTATGACTAGGTGAGCACTGATAAAAATACTGCCAAAACTGATTGTTAGTCATTTTATTTTTCGTGTAAATTTACGAACTGTTTTTCAGATTTTTCATTTTCCATATTTCGGAAATTAATGGGGGTTGCAAATTGTGTCAAATAGACAATTGTAATGACGGACAGAGCGGAACTATGAGGATATTTAAAATAAAATCAATTAAAACTACATTCATATTTAATTATAGTGTTTATAAATGTACCCATATGTTGTTTTTAGAAGTAGGTACCTACCTACACACTACACCAACTACACACTTTCGCCCACTAAATTAACATTATTACCCTGACAGAAACTTACAGTTTTCTATCTATCTATAACTTCTCGCCAAATCCTTGTGGGGTAGGCAGAGAGAACCGAGCGCCACGTGACTCGATACTTACGTATCTCACTCGCTTCTTTAACATTGCTCTTCTCATGCACGCTCACCGGTTTTTAGGGCTCCTGACATCACCTTCTGATAGAACACGATTTTGTCATAGTAGGTAAGTCTTGGCCTTCCTCGGCTCCTACATCCTTCCACTTTTGCATTGTATATCTCCTTCAGTGAACGAAAAAAACACTGCTTCGTCATTCTTTCATCTTGCATTCTTTCTTGACGAGCTCGGTGGCGCAGTGGCGAAACGCGTTGTTACGCTACTTTGACACCAACGCTCGTGGGTTCGATTCCCACACAGTACAAACATTTGTGTGCATGAACATGTCTGTTTGTCTTGGTCTGGGTATTTTCTATGTATAATAAGTATGTATTTACAAAAAAAAAAAGTATTTACGTATGTTTATCAGTTGTCTAGTACCCATAACACAAGCTTCGCTTACTTTGGGGCTAGGCGGCGCTGTGTAATTTGTCCGACAATATTTATTTATTTATTTATTTCTACATGTCCGAACAAACGGAGCATGCCTCTTCTTATTTGAACACTAACACTATTATAATATTTTTATTTACCCCACAGACTGATATGTTAAGTTCCTGGAGTAGATAACGAGAAATAAACACATACACTATCACACTTATTAAATAGTGAAGAAATAATCATTACTACTGTAGTTATTCCTATGTAGCAGTCTGTAGTAACGACTAGTAGTGAGGGGAAAAACAACGATTCCGTGTGCATACTGGTGTGGGCATACATGTTTTTAAGAGAGGTAGGGAATTACCTCTACCTGACAGATAACCGCAGCCGAATAACAACTTTCTAGAGGGTTCTTGTGTTTCCGCGAGTAAGTGAAGTCACCTGCAAGCTCGCGCGAGTGATAATGTATTACAAGCGTTTATAGGCCACGGAAACATTTTACATCAGGTGGGCCGTATGCTTGTATGCCTCCCGACGTTGTATAAAAACTTATTTCGTGTTTTGGATTTCTGTACATATTTGCAACTATCACTTCCTCCGCGGTGGAGGAAACATTGTGAAGAAATCCGCACGTGTAAGAAATTATAATTCAAAGTCGTACGATCGTGCGGAATTTACTGACAACTAATATAATAGGAACTAATAATAAGTTGAAAAGTTATTTATATTATTGGCTCCAGTACCTACCTGGTTTGGGTGTCGACGGCACCCTTTCGGTACGGAATCCTAAACATATTAGGAACGCACAAAAATCGGGTCGTATTCTCGAAATTCTTCAAACAAAAAACGACTACCTCTCCGAAAGAGCAACAAGAAAATGGAACGTCGATAACTGATATTATACGATGCACCAGAAAAATAAACTTTGTGTGAATACACTTAAGATTTAAAATTGTGAAAGTGTAGTAAGATGGGGATAGGAATTAAACTATAACATGTTACTTATTTCCATCAATCAGTATGGAATACACACATAAGCACACATGGTAGTTCTCCATAAGAATGTAGTTGAAAAAACTAGTGTGAGTGTGCACCAAAATACTTGTTGTAGTAAACGCAAGAAGAGCAAGTTTCTTGAATTAGAACGTTTTTTTATAGTTACAACGGCCGAGACTAACCTACCATGACCAAATTGGTCGTGCTTTATTAGAAGGTGATGACAGGAGCCCCAGGAACCGGCGAGCGTGCATGAAAAGAGCTATGAATGTCACAGAAGCGAGTGAAGTATGCAAGGACCGCGTCTTATAGCGCTCGGTTCTCTCTGCCTACCCCGCAAGTGACTTGGCGTGAAGATATACATACATACATATACAACGGCCAATAGGTAATTAGTTAAAATTTCAACCTGTCTATCTGTTATGGTTCAAAAGATACAAGCTCCGAGACGGACGGATAGACAGCGGAGCATTAGTAAAAGGGCCCGTTGGTGCCCTTTGGGAACCTACACGACCCTAACCCACCCTATATTCCAGCCTTACGCCAGACTGATGTTATAAAGTCAGAGAGCGGATATTGTTATGAAAAAAGTAAACTCTGGAACCACTGCATCGATTTGAGAAATTATTTCGCTGTTCCAAAGATACATTAATCCAGAGTGACATAGGCTATGTATTATGTTAATATGCACAAAACTTAAAAAAATATGATGATGGCGTTTGTTGGCTAAAAAAGTTGTGGCTTTACAGAGATTAACGGCGTGCGCTGCGTTATTAAACAAACCAACAATAAAAAAGTTTTGCTAATTTGTTCCTTATATCAAAACCTATAAAAAAAAGTCCGTGACAGTATATATCCGACTATTTAGGATAAATCACAGTAACCATTTTTATCCAAAAAAAAATGATCATGTAGGTAATGTATTATTCACGAAGCTGTTTTAACTGATATGGTGTTAATCTATATCGAAAAAGTACATTTATGAAATGTTTAATATACAATACATTTGCCCTTCTACTATTTTTATATTTAAAATTAATATCTTAAAAGGCGTAATTTAATTGATTAGAAAAATTAACAATGTTCAAATTTAACAATGTCAACAATGTAATAAGGAATAATATTAATAAACAAAAGACGATGATTGTGTTTTCGCAAAAAAAAGTTGCACAGCTCGGTGGTACAGCACACTTGTAAATTGTATTGGATTCTGTAATAAATTGCGTGAAACACCTCCGGTCCTTCCTGACAATGTGTACAGAAAGCACATCAAAAATCTATGACTTTACGCTAAATCCCTTGCGGGGTAAGCAGAGAGAACCTAGCGCTATTTGACTCGATCCTTACATACCTCACTCGCTTCTTTAACATTCATTGCTCTTCTCATGCACACTCGCCTACGTCAAATACAAGCCCATCAAAAGTACTGTCTGTAAAAATGCATATTATAGAATTGATGAATATGTAACTGACAAAGATGTCTGGAAATAAGTAAGCACAGACAAACCCTTCCTTAATAATCTTTATTTACTATCATTTGACATCATTATTGTACCATTATGCTGACATGAATTTATTGTAATATCTGATTGACAATTCGAAAAGAGACCTATATAGAAAAAATAAATATGAATAAGTTATAATAAGTTTCTTTGGGCATTTCTTCTTCGCCAATGGTCGTTTCCGAAATGCTAGCAGATTAAAAAGAGAAAATTAGTAACATAAGAGAATTGAATGGGATACAATAAGATTACATTTAAAAAATGTAAGTCTTATCTGAGTGACCGCTTTGGTGCAATGGCAAATAAAGAAGTTTTATCTTGTATATTTATCTTAATAGAAATATTAACCGACATTTAATTAATATGAATTGGAGATAATTAAACAGGTCAATAGTAGAATTAAGTATTTCTTTCAATTAACTAGAGATAAACTGAAGGGAGGTGCAAACTTGACGATAATGTCAGGAATCACTTTTACTACCCAATCCTTACCGAGGATATTAAAAGTAGATAGATAGATAGGTCCTTGATGCCACCGCAGTGATAGCTTAGTGGATAAAGGACTGCCCTATTAACAAACTGGTTCCCGTTTTGGATCCTGGCATGTATCATCGTGTTTTTGGATTTATAATTATTATCATTGTTTTGGTCAGCTTTTGCCTCCGGGGTCTAACGGGAATCGCTTTATCATCGCCAAATCTACTTATACTGCGTCCATTTTATTAAGCTACTTTTGACAAATCATTCCATCTCTTTCGTATGTGAGAGATACACAACACTTGATAGTTTCCAGTGTCTTTCTGACTTTTTGAAATTATTACCTGTCAAAAGTTTAAATTAGCGTACCCCGCCAACTCTAATGGATTAGGAAATGGCCTAGAAGAAGAAGAAGAAAATTGATAGATGCTTACACGAAAAATATATTTTTTATCGTAATAACAAACAAGTACATTTTTTTTATTAGTTCAGCATAGTGGCTCTTCTTTGCCTGATGGTAATGACTGACCCGCAAAATGCTTCTTCAACCTTTCTTTTGAAGGATCCCATATTGTAGGAAGGAGGGAACACATGTGCAGGCAAGGCGTTCCACTTTTTAATGGTACGACAAAGATGGGAGTTGCCGAACTTTTTGGTACGCGAAGAGATATTCTCAACAGTGGAACAATGACATCGCAAGCCCGCACGTGTGTTTCTATGACGGAAGGGAGAGGGTGGGATAATGGAAAACAGTTCTTCAGAGCACTCGCCATGGTAAAGGCGGTAAAATACACTTAGAGACCCATGTCCTTACGGAGTTGAAGAGGTGTATGAGTGTTACATTTTTTAAATTTGTTACGGGTCGACAACGCATAAGTGACACCCGTAGTATTGCAAATGTCCATAGGCTACGGTAACTGTTTACCATCAGGCAGACCGTATGCTTGTTTGCCACCGTAGTGGTATTAAAAAACATTCAATGTTAGTATTATACAAGAGATAACCTAAGTAATGTAGCTGTACCTTAAGTACTACTATAAAACGTAGAAGAATTGACACCAGGGTTGTTTCTAATTTTTGTTATAAATTCTTAACCATACAAAAATGGTAGTTAATTATTTTTTCATACCTATCCTGCGACCTCCCCCAACCGTTAAGTTAACCATTCTTTATCTATACCCGAACTACCTGCTGTGGAACCATATTGCGCATCATAAAAAAAATGCTCTTTTGAAAACAGGTAGGTCTGGGGAAGTACCTCCGCATCACAGAAAACCGCGACCAAATAACAACCCTCTGGACAGTTATTCTGTTCCTGCGAGTGAGTGAGGTCATCAGTAAGTTCCAAAGAAGTTGCTGTGATAGCAGCGGAGGCATGGCGACGCGCGAGTGATACTTAACGTATTACATAGATTCATAAGCTACTGTAACCGCTTTACGTCAGTTAGGCCTTATGCTTGTATGCCTCCCGACGTTGAACATAAAAAAAAATGAGTTACACACAAACCTCCAAGGAGTTGTTATTTGGCTGTGGTTTTCTGTGCGATCTCTACCAGTCATGTGCTTTGGTACACCCTACCTCTCGTAAAACATCCAGGCCAAGACAAGCAGACATGTTTACACATACGAATGTTTGTCCTAAGTGCGACTCGAACCCACAATTCTTACTGTTAAAGTAGCATTATTAACTACTTCGCCACAGAACTCGTCAAAAAAACTGTTTGTGGTCAGTGGCCGGTACAAGAGATCACTTTCAAATTTGTATTCGAACATTGATGTAATACTAACTGACCACAATCATCCGAGGCAAGTTAGCAATTATTGATTTATCAATATGTTTTATCAGAGGGAGAGTTTGTACAAAAGTCGTCTGCGTGGGTACCTCTGTCTCACCTATTTCTACCGCCAAGCAGCTACATTTATATAGCTGTGTACCGGTTTGAAGGGTGAGATATGGCAGCGAAATTACTGGGTACTGTGACGAAACAGCCTTAGGTCACAAGATTGGTAGCGCGCGAGTAACATCCCCTTGGTGTTGCGAGCGTCAATATGCTGCGGTGACCGCTTACCGTCTAATGCGGGCCGCATGCTTGTTTGTCAATCTAGTTGTATAAAAAAATGGTCTTCATAACATACTATCTACACAAGTCACGGACAAGACTGTTAAGCATATAGGCTCCAGAAATATATTTTGTAAATTAATTGATTTAAATAAAGTTATTAATGTAAGAGTTGTTTGTGTATGCACGTATGTATGTGTAACTTCACGCCAAATCCCTTGCGGGGTAGACAAAGAGAACCGAGTGTCACATGACTCGATCCTTACACGCCACGCTCGCTTCTTTAACATTCATTGCTCTTCTCAAGCACGCTCGCCGGTATAAAAAAAAACAACAAATATTTATTTTCTATTTCTAAGGATTTTACATCTAAAATCGACTGTTGGAATCTCCTTTGCAAATAAAATGCATGTATTAGGAATCTCAGCTCTTCATTAACAATGTTTTTATATTTTCTATAAATTATGTTAGCGCTTTAAACAACTAACAAAATTTCTCTTTACACAAATATTTATTGAAATATATGTATATACTTATATGTTTATATACACTATTACATACATACACGCTTTTTCCATTTATTTTATGTACATAAACAGCAATTTATGCTTCGAGTTTTTTCTTTTATTTTTACTGTCGATAAGTTTATATACTGTTTTGAATGATTACATTACATAATAATATATGAGATATTTCTCATGTGCTGGTAAGTTTTAATTAAAAATGTACGTAGGTAGTTATATGACATACAATTATAAGGATCTAACATGCAAATCTATAAATTACAATTTAGCAAATAATAAAAAAAAATATTTTCAATTTGTAAGTTTTTTACATCTAAGAAGATAAAGTAACATTAACTTAATAACTGTGAAATCTTAATTCAAGAGAACCTCGCAAAATTTTCATGGTACCAATCGGATCTTTATTATTTATCTGTTACCATTAACGAAGATATTGCAGGACACACCGTCATCACACTGATGTATATCGGGACACGGGTCTCCCTTCAACCGAAGGTGTTTAGAACATACTCAGACATGCCGTAAAATAATGCCCCATGTCGTAAGACAGGCGTGAATCATTCTTTTCAGGCACATTGACTGACAATTGCTATGCGTAATGCAACGCGATTGCTGCAAACAGAGTTCTAAGTAGCCACCTCCTTCCTAAGGGAAAGAAATAACATCCGAAGGTATAATTAACATACTGCAATTAGAACAACACATCCTTAATTAAAACAATCATTGAACAGCCCGTTAATTATCGGTTTATTTTGTATAACAACAACATTATTCACCAAATAATGCGAATTCCGTCAGTTAATGACTGAGATTTCAAATTTACCTACATTTCTTGTATGTACATAAATTGTTTTACCCGTCATAAATGAGATTGAAGTCGTTTTCGACTTCGTTTTTGGCGTGTATGTTGTACCATGGTATACGTGTACATTGGACGGTATTTGCAATTTAATTAACTCTAGATGTACCTATAAATTCCTTATTCTTTCTTTGTGATTGTTTGTCAATAAATTACAAATTTATAAAATCTACCTTTTAACAACTAAATATTGTATAAGTAACGATGTAATAGTTTAGTAACTACGTAGTAGTCACTAAACTATTTTACTATGTAGTAGTTTTCAATGCACATTCTGTACTTCTTTTTCTTTTTGAGCTGAGCAGCTCATGTCTACAAATTAATTTTAGAATATATACATATATAATTAGATTTTAATATTTTCTCATGTAAATGGCTTTATGTTGTAATGAGAAGTTAATAACAAAGATTCTAAATTGACCATGTCTAAGTCAGTTATGAACCGATTTGAAAAATTCTTTATTGCAAACTTCTAGCGTCCGTATGACCTCTTTTTCAGGAACACCGTTCCTATATGAAATCTATATGTTTATCTGTGTGTGCGTTTGTCTGTGTGTGTGTCTGTCGCTTTTTTTCGAATATTCGAGTTTTGACTTCAGATTCGGATTCAGCATAAAAAAGTAGAATAGGAATGTCTGAAAAATGGTCAAAATGGCCGACAAAGTTTAAAAAAAAATGATTAAATTGTTATATAATTGACGAGCCAGGTGTTCCTCTGGCAATGCAAGCTTGCGCATTCTCAACCGGCTATGTATAACTTTTTCATATGTAACATCGGGAGGCATTGTACATGATCCAACTGATGTAATGCGGTTACCGTAGTCTATTAACGTTTTCAACATTTAAATATCACTCGTGCTATGCCACCTCTGCTGCTAACACAGTAACTTAGGAGTTTACTGGCGACCTCACTCACACGCAGGAACAAAACAATTTGGGAGTGGAAAGGAAGTTGCTATTTGGCTGCGGTTTTCTCTGAGGTGAAGGTACTTCCCTAAATGTGCTGCTTTCAAGCTTTTACCATTCTTAAATAAATTCAAGGGTAGGCAACAAAAAGGAAGTACGCTCACTATTGACGAATGACAAAAATGAATGGAAAACAACACACTGCGCCGTTTATGAGGGTCATGAAGATAACGATGATGTGTTGTTCATTACTAATGTAATGCTACAAAAACTTGAACTAGTCGTTTCAAGGGTATACAATAGAAATATAACATGCGAATGTTTACTAAAATTTGTCGAAAACTTGCGTTTTCTTGGTTGTTATCCTGTTTAGTTCATTATATTGGCGAGGATCCATTGGGACTGACGAGGTCCGCTACCTAAGGCTAAGGTTGAAACTACTGATTTTTACATGGAGCGACTGCCGTCGGATATCCACAACGCAGGGAACACAGGGAAAACCAGACTTTTCTTAGGTTAGGTCCTCATCATCCTCACGATGTTTTTCTTCACCGTCGAGCAAGTGACTAAATATGTGCATAAATCCGAAGTTAGTGTTACATGTCAAGATTCGAATTTTTTTCGATTCGTAAAGTTTTTTATCCATTTTATCGTTACAAGAAAAAGAACTATATAGATACTATACTACAGCTTAGTTTTTTATTAATATGATTATTAAAGTCAAAGTCAAAGTCAAAGTCAAAATCTTTTTATTCCGTAAAAATGGCTACATTTGTTTGGAATCGTCACAATTTTTTTCCCTACCGTGCAGTTCATGACTAGGTGAGCACTGATAAAAATACTGCCAAAAAACTCAGGCATCCCTCTTTTGGTATCCAAACAAATTTACATAATTTATTAATTACATTACAATTGGATCGACTCACTCCCAGGCATTTTTATCATTAATATAGTCAGATACTTTATAATATGCCCTGCTACACAATTTGGCTTTAATAGTAGTTTTAAATTTGTTTATTGACAATTCTCTTATATTGCTGGGAAGTTTGTTATAGAACCGTATACATTGCCCCATAAAAGAATTACTTATTTTGTGGAGACGGCTTGCATTAAAAAAAACATTACAAACATTAAAAAAAACACCTATGAACCCATTTATTGCACCTAAGGGGCGTGCGGAACCCTCAGTGTGGGAGATCAGCTCACAATTGCCCGGTTATTTCGAGACAAAAAATGTATTAATGTACCGCTGCTGAGACTGATCTTTGAATTTAAGTATTCGTAAGAATATTTACTTCATATTACTATAAAGGAGCAATTATTGTATACATTATAGGAATGGATTCGGAAACGGCTTTAGCGATTAGGATCAAATTTTGTATTCAGATAAAGTTTTGCTTTGTTAGTTTTTCTACATAGGTGTCTTTACTGATCAAACGCTATTTATTCATTAAAAAAAAAACACCGGGCGATGCTCTATCGCCCAGGTGATAGGTATTACTTTAAATGGCTATTTTTGTTTCTTGTATATAAGTATATCGAAAACAGCTCTAACAAACAAATTTTCGATTAATTTTCAAAAGGTTTCGATTTTTAATTATCAAAAATGGTGGTTTTTTTATTATTTTTGTGTTTTTGTTATCTTCGCGTTTTTAGGATATGACGCGATTTTACGGAAAAATCACCAAAACCTACCAAACCACACAGATATTGTAATTAATTCACGTATTTCTTTGCCAAGGTATTAGTGAAAGTAGCCATTATACAATTATGACACATTATAAAAAAATTCAAAATGGCTACTACGAGAGTACTCTATGTTGTATGCATTAATACCAGACTAATACTATCTTGTCATAGATTACCTAATCTGTATACACTAGTGATCTAACAATACGTAATTTCCTCTAATCTACTAATATTTGCTATTATCGCACGGATAAGGATTCCTAGATATTAGGAACATATCATCAGAACACTAGCATGTTGCAACTAGCACTAATATCTAGGCTTACAAAATGTCCTATACGGTAATTGCGCAATTACAAGCTCGGTTGGCTTGGGAAGTCGAGAAAGTGAAATAGTAAATTTAAAATTTTTATTACATAAATATGAAAATATAGTATATTATAGGTACTTATAGGCACCATTTTCGTGTTTATCCAAGACTCCATGTCAACGGGGTCACGTGTATTAACTTTTAAGTTGATATCATAAATATAAGAAAATAACATCGTACTTTTTCTCTTATTGATTCGCGAAATAAACTATGCCAGCATTGTCTATATTATACCTATATATTGAAATATTACTGCTAAGGAGAGAAAACAAATGAGAACACTCACAATTTGTCTGTAATAGAAAAATCTGTTCAATAATGGATATTCCATAGAATACATTATACATCAATTTTAGAAATGGTATCCTTTAAAACAAATTTGTAATAATTATTTTATTAATTAAAGGAACAATTCTTGTACATATATTTACATGCATGTATATATATCTTCACGCCAAGTCCCTTGCGGGGTAGACAGAGGGGACCGAGCGCCATAAGACGGGGTCTTCACACACCTCACTCGCTTCTTTAACATTCATTGCTCTTTTCATGCATACTCACCGATTCCTAGGGCTCCTTACATAACCTTCTGATAAAACACGACCAATTTGGTCATGGTAGGTTAGTCTTGCTCTTCCTCGGCACCTACATCCTTCCACTTTGACATTGTGTATCTGTTGCATCCTGCATTCTTTCTACATGTCTGACGAACGAAACATGTATGAATCTATTTCGTATATCTGGAAAACGATCCTAGCTTCTTAGATCAAATTTTGCATTTAGACGTTTTTCTAATCTAAACTAATATTATAGAGACCAAAGATTTGTTTTTTTTTCTGTAAATTTGTTTATAATGGATAAACTCATAAAATACTTAACAGATTAAAAACAACATATTTCTTTCATGTATAGAAAGCTACATTATCAGCAAGTATAGTGAGCTATATTTTTTTTTCAAAAAGTTAGAGTTTCGTATGAAATTTGCAATAATGTAACCCAAGGTATCAAATATTTTGAACTTTTCCCATAGCGTAAATCAACTATTAAATAATAGTTTTATACGTAAGTTTGGTATTATCAAAATATTGCTTGTGGATCGTTTCATTGAAGCGATAATAATGTGATAAAGGTGTTATTCCATTATTGAATGTCATCATTGTATTGAATCACAATGTCCACATGTCCACAATTTTGTATAAAGTACCAATAGTGTATTGGATACTTTAGATTATCGTGTAGTATAAAAATATCCTAATCAAGTAATGTCTACCGAATGGTTGGGTTTATCTTTAGCTCCTCGGAGCTAACGTTAAGCCCTCGGTCTCGGCTGTTCGTCACTGAAGAATCAATATCTCCTATCTCAATGATCATTAAAGATTCCTTAACGGTTAAATTGAATATCTCCTATCGTAACTTTTGTGATGATTCTTTACCGAGCGTCATTGATCAAAGATGTTTGTGTAGCTTGACCACACTGACCTCCACTATCCCTCTGTGGAGCAAACAATGGAAAAGCTGTATACTTCTTCGATAATATAGGAACACCTATATCGGAACAAAAGTATGTGTATACTTTTGTATACTTATATGCCTGTGCGTTTGTGTGTGTTGATTGATGGGATAAAATCGCTCGTAACTATCTATATATTAATTAATTGTTTATTGTTTAATAAATATTAATATATGTAATGTCATTATCATAATTAAACTAATATTAACTAATGATAATGCGTTTATTTCCAGTGTTTTGCCGAATGACCAGTTTGACATAAAATCTCCGGTTTGACGAGAAAAGTGAATGAAAAAAAGAAATACGAGAAGCCAGCTAGAGCCAGCGAATATTGGGGCTTTATGATAAGGGTGGATTTGCAAATATGACGATACCACTAGACGATACCCTTATGGGGCATGGCAATAACAATGTGGTCCCACTGCTGCCACGAACGACGGTTGAACTGGAGTTCAGAAATATTACATGTACGATAAATGCTTTCTCGATCAGCAAGCTACGATTTGGTAAGTAATTTACTATCTATATGTAAGTAGTTTTAATACCTAGAGTTTAATTTAGGATCTTTTGAAGTACACGTTGTTGAGAGCTCGATCGCGTCGTTGTGCGTGTCATTGGAACCAAACATCAAGGTTAAGCAACGTCGACCGCAGCCTGTCTATGGATGGGTTTATTTATCTCGCGCTTCTCCATGTTTCAGAGGGCACGTTAAGTCGTCGGTCCCGGCTGTTGTAGATAGATGACAGTCGTTAAGATAAGTCAGTGGCCCTCCGGTGGCATGAAAATACTGGCCTCCGCCTATCCGCATTTGCGCAGCGTGGTTGGAGTATGCTCTAAACCCCTTCGGTTGAAGGGAGGCCCATATCCCTGCAGTGGGATGAGTAAGGGTTGATGTGGTATACACGTTGTCATTCAATCGCGCAGTTCGTCGATACGTCTGAGGACATTGACATGAATGGCTCGATTTGTTGTGTACTTTAAATTACTATATATTGAGTGCTATTAAAATATGAGTGTGTTGTAGTATGTAGCGTTACATGCAGAAATAGAGACATAAATATTTTAATATGATTAATAAATTAATCAAGAAAAACAATTTAACCACGTACAGACACGTCTTTGTAACATGCACCATTAAATTTCGTGTTTTCGAGTTTATGAGTACATATTTGTAGATATCATTAGCTCGGAGGTGAAGGAAAGTATCCCTAACCCATAAAAAAGTACAGTTTCTCCCTCTATTTCTCTGCACTGACATTTTGGCCTCTAGAAATAAAACTATAAATGCGATTGAGATGCGGTTTTCACCAGAAAGTCAAACTAAATTGCATCTTTCTAATGGTATCAAAATGGAGTTAATTTGATAACCGGAAGTATTTAAAAAAGTACATTTTGTAAAAGTAGTGGTGGGATTTGCGCGAAGCGCGAACTCCAGCACTTGTAATATAATATTGTCGGACAAATTACACAGCGCCATCTAGCCCCAAAGTAAGCAAAGCTTGTATTATGGGTACTAGACAACTGATAAACATACGTAAATACATATTTTTTTTTGTAGATACATACTTATTATACAGTATGCACGTCCAAGAAATTATATTTCGAAGGACGTATTGTCAAAGAAATGTCTGACTTTCCCTCGTTGGTTATTGAGGTCTGATGGCAGTCTTTCCATGCCGAAACCAGTATTTTGACCAAACCTGTAAGCTTAGGAAGCGCAAGCCGCCAATCCTAATAAATTAGTAAATGGAATAAAGCTACGAAAAAGAAAATCCACGTACCTATAGAAGAATACGTTACTTTATGTGCACAGGACATGAGTTCTTTATTAAGCCAATATTTAAGAAACAGGATCTGCTTGCAAAAGATTAAGTACTTATGAACTATGCATAATCTACTACAAAACACCTCGACAAGAATAAAGAAAATTGGATAGATAAATACAATTTAATTCAATAAGAAGGAGATTCTCAATTTGACCGTATCCCTGTTGGTATCCTTGGAACCTTATTACTTCGCTTATTATTATCGCTAATATTGGCTTCTCCCACTGTTTGTCTGTTTGCTGCTATTTAATTATCTCCAGTTCATCTACTAACATAATTATTCCATATTACTCATTAAAGATTTAACATTAACAACAAATAAGCATTCAATAGATTACGATAATACCGTGAATTCTAAATGTGTCGCTAATTCTATTACAATGGAAATTTTCTTGTAAATACCAATGTTATTTGTAAAGTAATAAGGTTAATGAATATAGGACGAATTTTAGTATTCTGTACCTAATAGGGCCAACAACGGGGCTCTATTCGGGTCTGTTCGTCCGTCCGTCTGGAAAAGGGCTGTATCTGTTAAACTCATCGATGTATCTGTATTCTATGTTATGAAGCGAGTTGTTGAGTACAGATTTTATTGTACGTACTTGCAATAAAATAATTGCTAAATGATACACAAATAATTATATAATAATATGAAATAATTCTGCATTCTTTTTTATATTTTTTAGAACAATTTTTACACGATTTTACGACGCATGAAGGCATTTTAAAATCAGATTGCTTATGTGGGAGCGTTTTTTATCGATAGAACCTATCCATATACATCGATGGTTAAACTGTAATGTTTTTTTTTTGGTTCTTTTTATCCCCGTGGGGAAAGGCAAAGGGATCTAGCCCATACAGCCAAGTCATCAGTTTAGAACCAATTGAAAATCTTAATTCTATGTTCCAGCTTCAGGAACTGTGCTGAAAAAATACTTGGGAAGGGTACCTAGACCCAATCAACCCAATTTAAATACCACCCGTAAAACGATAGCGATCTTTATAAGGTTTTCTTGAAGAACTTATTCACGTCTTCCAAAAAGTGCATAAACGTGTTATATTTGAGTTTTTTCATTACTGTATAATTTCACTAGCACTTACGTTACAAAATACTATCGAAATTGTCACACAAAACTTATGTTATACTGAATTGTAAAAATTTAAAGTAAAACAATAATGTCACTCGTCAAAAGCGCGGGAAGAAGTCTCTAAACTGTAATGTTTAGACACTTCTAATTTTGACAGAGTATGTAGCGTTGTATGTGTCATTGATAAAGTAAGAAATGGCACGATTCGAAGACTATGTGAAATGAAAGAGGATGTGTTAACAAAAATTCAAAAGGGTTATGCTCTGACGGTTTGGACATTTCAAAGTATGAATGAAAAGAGTTACGATAATAGTGTATGGAACAAGAGTAAGTGGAGATATCAGCAGAGCGGCCCTAGACGCTACTGATGAAATTGGTGATGTGCTGAAAAAGGGCCAAATCAAAAGCACTGAAAGAGCTTGCATGAAGAGTATCAAACTCTGTGTGTAGAAGAAGAAAGAGAGTTATGTCTAGTATGGTGCACCTAGCGTTCCATAGTCTCTGCCCACCCCAACGATATATGATGATATGTATGTATATATTATTATGGAGACTATAAGAATAATAACGAAGTTAAAGTTGAAACGAGGATAAAAGAAGCATATTTTTTTCGGGGTTTTTCCTACACGGTGGTACAAAACCTAATCAATTTTAATGAACAAATATGATTAAAATAAGCTTAGAAAGAAGTCAACACGAGTTTTAAACATCTATATATATAAAACAAAGTCGTGTTAGTTACACCATTTATAACTCAAGAACGGCTGGACCGATTTTTATGATTTTTGTGTTTTTGAATTTGTCTTTGTCGGGAATAGGATAATAAGTATTAAAACATGGAAAAAATAACAAAAGAAAAATAAACTAAATTACATTTCTTATACATTTTATATGAAATTCTTTTTTTATGATATCTCAAGTACGAATTGGCATATCTATATATATAAAACAAAGTCGTGTTAGTTACACCATTTATAACTCAAGAACGGCTGGACAGATTTTTATGATTTTTGTGTTTTTGGATTTGTCTTCGTCGGGAATAGGATAATAAGTGTTAAAAGAATTTATATCATCTAATAAGTTAACACGCCATCTATTGATCCTGAGGCGGTACGAAGTTCGCCGGGTCAGCTAGTTTGTCATAATGTATATTTCGTATTTGTTGTGGACTTCCTAGTATGCTTTGAATATATCTATAATGTGTAGTATACTTTTTTAAGAGAGGTAGGGCGCATCAAAGCAGCCCGTTTGGGGAAGTACCTCCACCTCATAGAAAACCACAGCCAAATAACTAACTCGCTAGGGGTTCTTGTGTTCCTGTGTGTGAGTGAGATCACCAGTAAGCTCCTTAGGAGTTGCTGTGTTAGCAGCAGAGGTGATGCATAGACGAGGCGCGTGTGATACGTAATGTATTGTAAGCGTTGAAAGGCTACGGTAACCACTTTACATCAGATTGGCAGTATGCTTAACCGACGATGTATAAATAAAAACTATACGTAGTTACAGCAATTAAGAGTGGTCGAAATTCAGTTCTATCATATAGATTAAATTTCAGACATCATCAGACCAGCTGAATACCACATTATTGTGTAGTGATCGTCAACTATAACTCAAATGCAAAATGTCATGGTGAGAGACCAAATAGAAGCAGTCAATCGAAAACCCTGTTACAAAATATGCGACTTCGTTCCGATAGGTAATTGTTTATAACAATTTAACTGTAGTACAATTTTGGGAAACGATAAGAACCTATTGAGATTGATTTTCAATCGATTAATAATATAATTATCATATCGATTGACATACTGATCAACCGTCAGAAGAACATTTCGCAAATTTATAACATAATCAATAATTTTAATATTAATCTATATGATGTAATTATTTTTTTTACATATTAACTAACATGTGATTAAGACAAAACTAATTCTTTATGTTATTTTTACATTACAATACGATAAAAATATTTTTTGTTGTAATTTTTATACCCTCGTAAAATTTGTTTTATATTGATAGTTGGCACTTGATAGTAAATATTTGACTACCTCTTCCCTATTGTCATGAGATAATTAAATATCTATATAGTGTAAGGTCTTGTATATACAGAAAATCTTGAATTACATAATATATGCGGCGGTAAATATGTGGCTTCCTTCGCATGCTGACTTTTTTCAATGACAGTCGTCAGGTACATAGGTTATATCGATATTAGACAGGTTTGTCGTACGCGGCCAAAATAAAAATGTCAAACCCAACAAAGTGGTTTAGTCATTAGTACGCCATATTTAGAAATAGTATATCTGCCTTGTCTTGGACAAATTGATTTCGCCTGAAATAGAGTTTGACAGGTAACGTTATATTCAGATCACTGCGTATCAAAAAGCGAGAAGCGGATGTTCGCTTGTTCACACAATGCTGACTTGATTTGTTCATAAAAATTCACGTCACTCCGTTTAGCTTGTAAATATTTCTATATATTAAATTTTATCTGCCTATATTATCTGCATATTCAATACGTGAAAGTATTGTTGGAAATAATTGAACCTTGGTTGTAAGGGAATGGTGTTTTAAGAACACGCAGTTTGGGCGTTAAGTCCGGCCGATCGGTGGACATTTTTTTACAATGCCGGGAAACATACGGCGCACTTTATGCAAAGTGGTTTTCGTAGTCCATGAACGCTAGTATACAGGAAGTATCAATCGCGCATTGTCACTCCTGCGTTAACACAACAACTCCTTAGGAGCTTACTTATTTTTCACTCAGAGAAACTCCAGGGAGCTGATACATGGCTTCGGCGGAAAGTTATTTTTTTAAGGGAAAACTTCTTTAACGGCATTGTGCACTTTTTGGGATGAGTAAAAAATGCTAAACTCCCGTCAGGCCGTCAGGACACGTGACCTTGACCGTAAGATTTTGATGAGAATTAGAACTTAAGTTCGCTGCAGCGCTAAAATATTAGTTACCTCTAATTAAACAATTAAAACATGAAGCTCTAGAAGTCTAGATCGTTCATAGGGCATTATTTTCTCGCGACCAAAACGTTGTAAGCGCCATGAAATTCTTGGCGTTTACGCGTTTCGTTCAACGTAGTTTATCAACATCGCTATTTGGTTTAAGCTGCGCAGGGCGCTTGCGCGAGTGTGCGTGTGTGTTTGAGTTTTAGAGATTGGCGATGATGATGCTGGTAATGATGATGGTGAAAGAGTCGTTGAAATTATGGATGAAAGTTGATTTTTCTGAGAGATAAACTTTTTAATGTAAAATAAAAGTAATATTTCTGAAGGGTTAAATTTATAAATAGTCATGTTCGTGTACGATAGCGCAGTAAATGAATATTGTATTTTACCACATACATGATAGTACTTTTATACTGATAAATAAAGCAATTCGTGCGGAACTATTCCCTAACCATTCCAAAATATTCAAAAATGTACAACGTTAATGTTGAAGTTTTCACTTCTGCCGGCACTCCCCCGGAGTGCAACCCGTTTTTTTTTTTCTAAGAGAGGGAAGGCGCATCAAAGCAGCCCGTGTAAGTACCTCCACCTCATAGAAAACTGCAGCCACATAATAACTCCCTAGAAGTTGATGTGTTTCTGTGTGTGAGTGAGGTCACCAGTAAGCTCCTAAGGATTTGCTGCGACAGCAGCAGAGGTGGCATCACGCTAGTAATACTTAATGAATTGCAACCATATATGTTACTATAACCGCTTTATATATATATATAGATAGATCTTGTATATTAGTATTATGATATTGTTGGTTGAAAAGAAGTTTCGTAAATAATAAATATTACTAGTAATTTGATAATAAACATGAAAAAAATATGTAAAACAGCGGGAAGTTGAAATAAGTTTTTAACATAATAAACGCGTTCAAAATTCAATATAATTACAGAGTTGAAAAAAAGAATGTGTCTATGAAACAGCATTTATGGCCAGACTACTTATATATGCTTATATAAAGATAACATAGATAACAGCCAGACAATACAAATAAACATGTTCATGCACACAATTTGTTTGTTTTGTGCGCTAGCCATTCCTCGAACGGACTCATCAAACAAATGTGTAGTTTTTTCTAGAAAATATGACCGAGTTTCATGAAAGTGTTACTTCTAAATTCTAGGAAATTAGTAAAGAGTAAACATTGTAATAGGTGAACGTTTACCTATTGTATACCGCGTTTAGTTACACAATGCGTAATAATTATTTTATTCAAGCATAATGGCGTCAGACTGGCCGATTTGTTGACCTTAATGTTGGCCCACTGAGACCGTACTGTTTGTATCATGGAATATTCCCAATAAAATATTTTGGTCCGGTATCAAACATATGTGGGGTCATGTGGCAGATTCGTGCTCGTTCTCGACCCCTGTCAATCAATTAGAGTGCAATTCTGGCTGAAAAGCGTACCGATCTGCGGATTAGGGCGTCCTCCGGAGGCGAAACGTACCGATCCGCCCCCGTCGGTGAAACTGCATATGGCGGTGGGAGGGTGATACCCAATTCCGGCGGGTCGAGGAGAGCCGAGTACTACATAGGCACGTAGAATGTGATAGGTGGATCGAATGATAAGATGAACGAGCTGATGGACGTAATGAATGAGAGACGTTTAGATGCTTTTTGTGTGACAGAGACTAACCGCGAGGGGAGCGACACCGATGATCTGACCGGTGGAATGATGGGCCTATGGTCTGGGGTAGACCGGGACAATTATGCCAGTGCTGGTGTAGGTGTCCTCTCCTCTCGCTTAGCCCCTGGTGTAAGAGATTACTATTTGGTAGGGTCTAGATTTCTCTGTGTTCGTATAAAACTGGTCACCGCACGAGTATTTCTGGTTGCAGCATACGCTCCCGTAAGCTCAGCGTTTGCTCAAGAACTAGGGAAGTTTTTATGAACAAAACGAGTGAACAACCAAATGAAATATCAAACAAATCTTTAACTTCCTCGAAAGAACAATCTACTGGAGTGGGAAACCAAGCTCCCGAGTTAGAAAATTCTGCTGGCTGAAAAGTTCTTGTACAACAAGCAATCCATGCCCTATTCCTACAAGGACCTAGATCTGCGTCAATTGGAAGTTGTCCAACACAACCATCTACTGAAGTCACGAAAAGCAAAGACGTGCCCTTGACACCTACAGATTCACCACGTCCTCCTCCGTGGCAGAAAGTGTCCTGTAATAGGAATAAAAAAAGAAAATTATCTGCCAGCCCCTCTGTAGATACGACTACAACATCATATTATTATGATGTAACTGATGAAACAGATGAACCAATGAAACAAATTAAACCACCACTAATCATACTCTATGGAATTGAAGACCTAAAACAATTTTTAACAAATCTCTTAGAAACAACAGCCAACAAAGACCAATTTACATATAAAATTGTTAACAAAACTTAGGATTAGTACTATAGATATAGATGTCTATAAAAAACGTATCTCCCTGGTTAGAGAAAAAGACCTGACACTTTTAACAGGAAAGATAATAGTAATCTAAATAGGTAACTACATAATATTACTTTAAGAAAATAATCTATCGAAAATAATTATATTTCGTTATATATGGTAATAAATATTTGTTGCTTACTGCATTTACACTTTAACATAGTTGCTTATATAATTTACATGCAATTTGATCTAATCTGCTTTATGTGCTTCCGCCACCAATTAGTTCATGCGGCCTAGCGCCCACTACTGTTAGTGCGTGCTACATGCCGACGCTGCCATGGCTGCTCCGGTAGTAGCGTCGGCATGTAGCACGCACTAACAGTAGTGGGTGGGTGCCGGCCGGCGCTAGGCCGCATGAACTAATTGGTGGCGGAAGCACACAAAGCAGGTTAGATCAAATTGCATGTAAATTTGACTTTCGCAAAATAACGCCTGAATCTATTAGCTTATATAATTGATACAATGATCTCGTTACCGTAGCTTATGAATGCGTTCAATACAAGGAGTGTCGCCCCTGAGTGGCCACCCCCGCTGATAATACAGCTACTCCTCAAAATTATATCAGAGAGATTTTATTGACTGCCGTTTCCTGTGAGGTGGAAGCACTTCCCGAGTCGGGCTGTATCGATGAGGCCTACTTCTCTTAAAATATTATATGCATTGCCGACACTAAATATATCCGATATTTAGGTTCGATCTACTATTGTATCCGTGCGCTAAATTCTAGCTTTTAAGGCATTTTCATATACATACTGAGAAATTTAGGTCATTACTTCGCTGAACATTTGTTTACTTAAACAAACACAACATAGGGAGCTTTCAAGTATGTAAGAACCGTGCTCGGTTCTCTCTGCCTACCCCGCAAAGGATTTGGTGTGAAGTTATAAGTAGAATGATAATTTGTACGTTATTTTACACATTCGAAACGTAAACTGTAAACAAGTTCCAAAATGCATACATCTCTAGCGGTAAATGGTTACACAACCATCCACCAAACTCAGCCATGAAGTAACACTATAGGTACCGTCAACCAGTTAAGTAACTTAGTACTAACACATTATGAAATATCTGACATAGACAAAACCGGTATCCCAAATATGCACGTGTTTGATCTATGCCATTGTAGATGTAACATGTATTTGAGCTGAGATTTTGTTAAATCGTATATAAGTGACTCAAATTATGATCGACTGTAAAACCGAAATCTGTATGTGGTGCACCATGATGGCAATCAAGCAGTCTGTGACCTAAGGGAGGTTGTTACAGAGACATGAAGAAAATAACAAACGAAAAAGAAATTACAAATATAATCTTCTTATACCGTTTCCTAATTTATTACTATTAGCGGGGTCAGCTTCCTACGCCTAAGGATTTCCTGACCTTTCTTTAGGGTCCCGCGTCTTTCAAAATATACTTTCTTGGAAGTGTGGGTGTTCTCACGATTTCTTCACTCCCGAGCAATTGATAATTAGGAATATGTGTATACATCCGAAAACACGCAATTAGTGGTACATGCCAGCATTCGAATCTGGGACCAGTTAGTCAATAGACAGGTTATTTATCTACTGGGCTATCACAGCTCTAACACATGACACAGTTGTGTTAGCAGTTATATCACTGCTTTAAAATTACAAATATGATCACATGCCTAATTTAAAATGCAGTATAAAGTAATGATATAAATATTAATTATATATATGACGAGCTCGGTGGCGCAGTGGCGAAACGTACTTTGAAACCAAGCTCGCGGGTTTCATTCCCACGCAGGATCAAAGCAGCCCGTTTGGGGAAGTACCTCCACCTCACAGAAAACCGCAACCAAATAACAACTCGCGAGAAGGTTGTCGTGTCACCAGTAGCCTCCTATGGAGTTGCTGTGTTAGCATCAGAGGCAGTATGGCGCCAGTAATACGAGTACTTAATGTATTGCTTTTTTTTTTGCCGCTTACATCAGGTGGCCCTATATTTGTATAGTCGCCGATAAAAAAAAGTTACAAAAAAGCATAGTATATAAATTAGAATCATACGGAAATTAGTATCAACTTCTGATTCAAGTATAAATTCAAATACAACCAAGCTAAAACACAACCTACCTTGATATCTTTGACCCAGATTGACTTCTAACCTTCTAACTAACTACCACAATACCATTCAATGTCGAAATAATCACCCTTGGCGTTCCGCGTCCGATTTATGTGCAAAACAACTTATTATTTATTACACTACTAAGAACATTAAGAGAGGCACGGCGCATCAAAGCAGGCCCTCTGGGGAAGCACCACCAATTCACGGAAAACTGCAGCCAAAAACAACTCTCTGAAAGACAAAAAAAAAGAAACCATTTATTTGATCATAACCACAACACTAGTACAAGCAGTCAGAACCCGTTATATACGCTTATATATAGTTATATTATATTATATATAGTTGCTTATATAATTTACATGCAATTTGATCTAATCTGCTTTATGTGCTTCCGCCACCAATTAGTTCATGCGGCCTAGCGCCCACTACTGTTAGTGCGTGCTACATGCCGACGCTGCCATGGCTGCTCCGGTAGTAGCGTCGGCATGTAGCACGCACTAACAGTAGTGGGTGGGTGCCGGCCGGCGCTAGGCCGCATGAACTAATTGGTGGCGGAAGCACACAAAGCAGGTTAGATCAAATTGCATGTAAATTTGACTTTCGCAAAATAACGCCTGAATCTATTAGCTTATATAATTGATACAATGATCTCGTTACCGTAGCTTATGAATGCGTTCAATACAAGGAGTGTCGCCCCTGAGTGGCCACCCCCGCTGATAATACAGCTACTCCTCAAAATTATATCAGAGAGATTTTATTGACTGCCGTTTCCTGTGAGGTGGAAGCACTTCCCGAGTCGGGCTGTATCGATGAGGCCTACTTCTCTTAAAATATTATATGCATTGCCGACACTAAATATATCCGATATTTAGGTTCGATCTACTATTGTATCCGTGCGCTAAATTCTAGCTTTTAAGGCATTTTCATATACATACTGAGAAATTTAGGTCATTACTTCGCTGAACATTTGTTTACTTAAACAAACACAACATAGGGAGCTTTCAAGTATGTATGTCAAAACATTCGCGCGCGCCACTTGTACGTGTACGTGTAACTAACTTACCTAGCTACGCAGTAACTACTATCACTGTGAAAAATGTCGACTAAATGTAACTTTTGCAAAAAAACTGTTACCAAAAAAACTCCCGGGTTGAAATGTGGAAAATGTGACAGAATAGTTCATACTAACCTGGAATGCTCTGGACTCACACACAAGCAACTTGCAGCATGTAAGTCTGCTGAAAATCTCGATTGGACTTGCAAGGACTGTCAGTCATCTCCGACCCGCAGCTCCTTTATACAACCAAATGACTCCGAAGAAGATGATGAGGAAGAAAGAGAATTGCAGATTAGTGGAATGCAGGTAGACAAAAATAAATTAATAAGGGAAATCGCCAAAGAAGTTGAAAAAGCTACAGAGAAGGCAGTAAATAAACAATTAAATAGTATTTCCACATCTATGGATTTCTTTAATGAAAAAATGGACGAATTCATGGTCTGCATGGAAGCATTTAAACTGAAAATAAAGGACTTGGAGAATAAAAACACCTACCTTACCAACAATAATAAACATTATGAAGTAAAGCTTCATGCCCTGGAACAGCGGGTTCAAGAGTTAGAACAAACGCAATTGTCCAATCATATAGAAATTGCAGGTCTGCCCTACGTAGAGAACGAGGAGCCTATACAGTTAGCGAAAGCGGTAGCAAGAAAGATAGAAGTGAGTGAGAATTCTGTGAAGAAAGTACGACGCTTGACAGGGCGAGCGGAGCAAAGTGGTTCATTATTAGTGGAACTTCAGGAAGAAAAACGACAAATCTGGCTCCAAAATGCAAGAAATAAGCCAATTAACGTAAGTGACATTATTCCTGGGAACCCTAAAAATAACGCACAGTCAAGAGTCTTCATACGAGAGGCACTTACACCATCTAAAAAGGCATTGTTGTGGAAGGCTAAGCAAGACCTAAAGGAATCGTTTAAATATATATGGTGTAGAAATGGCAAGATTCTAGTGCGTAAAGACGATTTGATCAAGCAAGTATTTACTATTCGACATGAAATTGATATTAAAAAATTATTAGAATAAAATTTACATTAACAAGTCATAGTAGGTACCAGCTTTAAAAACCCTCCAAAATGTTGTGCGACTTAAATGTAGATAGTGTCAAAGAATTTATAGACTGCATTGATATACAAACATATTTCGGAAATATTCCGGATAGATCAACGTTTTCTTGTATTCATATAAATATTCGTTCGCTTATTAAAAACTTCTCTAAATTACTGCAATGTATAGAAAACTATAAATCAAGGATCGATGTTTTGGTTGTCACTGAAGCAAACATACCAAGTATCCTGAGTTCTATGTATAACATTGATGGGTATACAATGCACACAAAATTAAGAGAAAATCGAAAAGGTGGAGGTATAATTGTTTACATTCAGAATAAACACACATTTAAACAGACTTCATGTTGTACTGTTAACTTTGAAAACTTGACAGGCAAAATCACCACTTCGAACAACAATAGCTACATCTTGTGTGCATTATATCGACCACCAAGTAACAACAAGAACCGTTTTGTTATCGAGCTAAAACATTTCATACAAAGTTATCCGTCTTCGGATAACTGCATAATTATAGGAGATGCAAACATAAATTTAAAATTTCTAAATCCAACGGAACAGAAATATTTAAATATGTTGAGCAGCGAGGGTTTTGCTTGCGGGATAACAGACTATACGCGTATCGAACTTAGAAAGAATTTAGTTACAAAAACATGTATTGATCACATTTTTGTGCGATCCCGCGAGCACGACCTTTTCGCTGCGGCACTCGGTACGACACTGGCGGATCATAGAATGATTGTACTAACCTGCGTCCAATCGTATTGTGCCTCTATACAGGCTGCTTATAAATATGTAACAAAATTTAATCATGACAAATTAATAAGTGCCTTGAAAAAGATCGAGTGGAAAGAAACAAAACATTTATGTGACCCAAATCAAATTTATAAATTTATTAAAGACAGTATAAATAAATCATATCAGGAAGCAAAATACACTGAAAAAATTAATATAAATAGTAAACGTAATAAAGAAAAATGGATTAATCATAAAATCAACAACCTGTGTAAGAAACGAGACACACTATTTATAGCTTGGAAAAAAGATCCAACAGATAAAATATTAAGATTAGAATATAATAAAATAAGAAATAAAACAAACAAAATGATAGAAAAAAGTAGAAATAATTATTATAGAAACGAAATAAATAAACATAAGTACAACCCACAACAACTGTGGTCGCTTTTAAATAAAATTTCAGGCAAAATTACGAAAACGGTTGACGAAGTTATTATTAGAGCATTTTCATCTTCTTCAGTAGAAACAATATCCCAGACATTTGCCAATAAATTTAAAGATAATGTAAGAAAAATTATGCCCAAATGTAACAAAAAAATATTAGACCCGAATATATATACAAAACAATCAGATATGTCAATTTATTTTAAAAACGCAACTGTTGAAGATGTACATAAGATTATAAAAAACCTAAAAATACATAAAGGGCCGGGTTATGACGGTATTAAGAGTATTGATATTAAAACTATTTCTGATGAAATATCAGAAACTATAAAAACTTTTTTAAATACTTCAGTTAAAACCTGTTGCTACCCGGTAGGTCTAAAAACTGGCATAGTGCGGCCCATACATAAACAGGGATCGCAAAATGATTATGACAATTACAGACCTATATGTATTTTGCCAATAGTTGATAAAATAACAGAAAAGTACATTCATAATCAAATTCAAGAATTCTACAATAATAGTCAATTTATATCACAAAACCAATACGGGTTTCAACCAAAGAAAAGTACAACTATGTTACTATCAAATTTCACAAATGAAATAAACACATTTCTTAATGATACCAAACATGTGTTAATAATATTCATTGACTATAGCAAAGCATTCGACACTCTGAGACATGATACATTACTAGAGAAATTAGAGAACTCTGGTATAAGAGGACCACTGTTAAAATGGAATGTAGAGTATCTAAAGGATCGAAAAAACACGGTTAAAGTGGGTGATTCATATAGTGACAAAATAAATGTAACTGAAGGAACCGCACAGGGATCTGTCATGGGCCCCTTGCATTATTTAACATATGTCAATGATTTAAATAATCTAATAACATTGTGCCAAATATATCAGTATGCAGATGACACATGTTTAGTAGCAGCTGATCAGGACATATTAGTAGCAAAAAATATGTTACAGCATGATTTAGATTTACTTAATAAATGGTCCCATGATATGGGTTTAGTACTAAACATAAATAAAACAAAACTATTGCATATAAATTCTAGTCACAATATTACTACACAATCAATCTCAGTGGTTGCTCATAATCATAAATGTCTGCATAATATGAACAAAGCTACATGTCATTGTGAACCCCTTGAGGAAGTGAATGCACACAAATATTTAGGGCTAATAATTGACAATAGGTTTAATTGGGTACCTCACATAGATGCATTATGTAATAAGCTAAGAGATCTACTAGCAAAGTTTAAGCAGATAAGGAACAAAGTGCCTCCTTCGATTCTCGTTGCTATGTATAATGCACTGGTAGATCCTTTGATCACATATGGCATAACAAGCTATGGCAATACACATAAAACACATACAGATAAGGTATATAATCTACAACTTAGAATACTAAAAACAACAATTAATAAAAGAATGAAAAAAAACTTTAGGGATAATTATGTAAAACTATTTAAACACTACAAAATACTGCCCATCCAGGAAAAAGTCAAATACAATTATATGATAGAACATTATTTTCAAAGAGTCCAAAACCTAGCCAAAGTAACTAATATAAAAAGCAAAAGACCTCGCAAACGAAACATATATTCTACAATTAAATTTAAAAACTTCTATGGGCAAAGAAAAATAAACAATTTTATAATAGACATAATAAATAATATTCCCAGTGAAATAGTAAATAAATTGACAGAAAAAAATATAAAAATAATATTAAAAGAACATTTTGTAAATGCTCTATAAATAACATAAATATAAAACAAAAGTGACGTATGCAACTATTATATATAGTCGGAATTGGGGTTTGATTATATAAGTATATATATATATATATATATATATATATGTGAACGGGTGTGTGTGTGTGTGTGTGTATGTATATATATATATATGTACCTGTGTATATGTGAATATTCAAAATTCACAATAAATTATCTTAAGAAGCAAAATAAGCAGCCTGTATAGATGGCTAGTTATAACCGGTACGTAACAACTCTGAGCCCGACACAGCGCGGAGCGAACATGTGAGTGTGACCGACGTGAGCGGGTAGCACGGGCTGACGCGCTCAGGAGGTGGTTGCAACAATCGTTTACTGATGTACCTACATTTTCGTATCAATTTGTTAAAATGTGACAATTAGAAATTAAAAATGTGTAGATACATTGAATTGTTGCATATGCACAGTTGTACTTCCATTTATTAGAAATAGGTATGATGCTGAGTAGTTGGGTAATTAGGTAATAAGTGTAATCTAAATTTTAAAGAAATAATAATATGTACCTCAGGCGAATGGTCAGTGTCAATTCAAACCTGAAAAGGTTTTCTGGCACGATGACGCGATAATTGTAAATTATAGTGATATAGGCTGAAATAAATAAAAAAAAAAAAAAAAAAAAAGAACCGTGCTCGGTTCTCTCTGCCTACCCCGCAAAGGATTTGGTGTGAAGTTATAAGTAGAATGATAATTTGTACGTTATTTTACACATTCGAAACGTAAACTGTAAACAAGTTCCAAAATGCATACATCTCTAGCGGTAAATGGTTACACAACCATCCACCAAACTCAGCCATGAAGTAACACTATAGGTACCGTCAACCAGTTAAGTAACTTAGTACTAACACATTATGAAATATCTGACATAGACAAAACCGGTATCCCAAATATGCACGTGTTTGAACTATGCCATTGTAGGTTAACATGTATTTAAGCTAAAATTTTGTTAAATCGTATGTAAGTGACTCAAAATATGATCGACTGTAAAACCGAAATCTGTATGTGGTGCACCATGATGGCAATCAAGCAGTCTGTGACCTAAGGGAGGTTGTTACAGAGACATGAAGAAAATAAGAAACGAAAAAGAAATTACAAATATAATCTTCTTATACCGTTTCCTAATTTATTACTATTAGCGGGGTCACCTTCCTGCGCCTAAGGATTTCCTGGCCTTTCCTTAGGGTCCCGCGTCTTTCAAAATATACTTTCTTGGAAGTGTGGGTTTTCTCACGATGTTTTCCTTCACTCCCAAGCAAGTGATAATTAGGAATATGTGTATACATCCGAAAACACGAAATTGGTGGTACATGCCAGTATTCGAATCTGGGAGCAGTTAGTCAATAGACAGGTTATTTATCTACTGGGCTCTCACAGCTCTAACACATGACACAGTTGTGTTAGCAGTTATATCACTGCTTTAAAATTACAAATATGATCACATGCCTAATTTAAAATGCAGTATAAACTAATGGTATAAATATGAATTATATATATGACGAGCTCGGTGGCGCAGTGGCGAAACGTACTTTGAAACCAACGCTCGCGGGTTTAGCATCAGAGGCGGTATTGTGCCAGTAATACTTAATGTATTGCTTTTTTTTTTGCCGCTTACATCAGGTGGCCCTATATTTGTATAGCCGCCGATAAAAAAAGTTACAAAAAAGCATAGTATATAAATTAGAATCATACGGAAATCCGTATCTACTTCTGATTCAAGTACAAATTCAAATACAACCAAGCTAAAACGCAACCTACCTTGATATCTTTGACCCAGATTGACTTCTAACCTTCTAACGAACTTCCACAATACCATTCAATGTCGAAATAATCACCCTTGGCGTTCCGCGTCCGATTTATGTGCAAAACAACTTATTATTTATTACACTACTAAGAACATTAAGAGAGGCACGGCGCATCAAAGCAGGCCCTCTGGGGAAGCACCACCAATTCACGGAAAACTGCAGCCAAAAACAACTCTCTGAAAGACAAAAAAAAAAAAGAAACCATTTATTTGGTCTAAATCACAACACTAGCACATTAAGGACACGTAGAAGACATTTATATTGACTTCTTCCCGCGCTTTTAACGAGTGACATAGTTGTTTTACTTGAAATTTTCACAATTCAGTATAAAATTAGTTTTGTGTGACAATTTCGATAGTATTTCATTCACAATTCACACATTGACTCTCATCTCACCAAACACATACTGAAATCTAGTTAGTGGCACAAATACTCTTTTACTTTTTTTTTCTGTGTTCATTTAATTAATGTTACTGAAATTAGGATATTGTTTCACTAAGCCAATAACCTGGGGTGGAGGGCTGGTGTCCTGAAATACAGGCTTGCCTAGCTTAGGCACCAGTCTCCCATAACTATGAAGAAAGCAATTTGTAATATTCTGTTTCTTGTACAATTTATGGGAGAAATAAATATTTATTATTATTATTATTATTATTTTGTAACATAAGTGCTAGTGAAATTAAACAGAAATAAAAAAACTCAAATATAACACGTTTATGCACTTTTTGGAAGACGTGAATAAGTTCATCAAGAAAACCTCCTAAAATCACTATCGTTTTACGGGTGGTATTACTGGGTTGATTGGGTCTAGATACCCTTTCTAAGTATTTTTTCAGCACTGTTCCTGAAGCTAGAACATAGAATTAAGATTTTCAAATGGTTCTAAACTGAAGACTTTGACACTGGCATAAAGTAGCAACATTATTGCCATATATATTTAAAAAAAAAAACATTTATATGCCACAGTCTAATAGTGCTGTGCGATGTCTTAAAATAGATCCCAAATCTGGAAGATTGTTGTGTTTCTGCCAGTGAATGTAACTAAGCCCTTAAGAAAAGTGGCATAGCGCGAGCTATAATTTAGCTTATCATAAGCATTCATTAGTTGTGGTATCCAATTTTTATCAGGTTTTTCATACCACTAAGGTGGCAATCAATCATACGCATAAGCCTGCCTGATGGTGAACAGTCACCGTAGCCCATGGACATTTGCAACACCAGTGGTGTCACTCATGCGTTGCCGACCCTCTAAAAACCTCTTCACGCATTTCTTGAAGAAGTTCAGGTGGGCCGTATGCTCGTTTGGCTCCTAAATTAAAAAAAAAAGAAAATAAATATTTTCTATGCAAAAGTTAAACCGACTTCATTTCGTCTTCACATCGTTGCTTTAACAATTGCCAGTGTCGATGTTAATCTATGTCATATACTAAACTACACCGCGAAAGGGTTTGTCTGTTCGTTTATTTGAAGCATTAATCTCTGGAACTACCGGTCGGATATAAAAAATATTTTTGCATTTTGTTGCTTAAGTTCTAACACCGCGTAACTGATAATGGTCGACTTTTAGGAGAGCATAAAAGCAGTTTTTTTAGGGTTCCGTACCCAAAGGGTAAAACGGACCCTATTACTGAGACTCCTTATAACAACAAATACTAAAAAACAGAATAAATAAATATTTAAGTATGGCCCCCATACAACAGACATGATTCTTTTGCCGTTTTTATAGATAATGGTACGGAACCCTTCGTGCGCGAGTCCGACACGTGGCCGGTTTTTTTTTGTATTATTTAACAATTAAATAAATTTGTTTCAATTAAAAAATGTATAAATAACGCGTCGCCATTGGATAAAATTCTTATTTTTGATTGGTGAAACGATGCATCTGTAGATCTTCTATCGAATGACATACGTAGCTCAGAAACTACCAATTTTTGAGTTACGCGGTGTTAGAACATAAGCGACGATTTGATAGCCCTATTCTAGACGAAGATTATATTATTTTAGATAGAAGATTATTTTATTATAGATTAGGCAATTCGTTATCACGATACATGGTATCGGTTTACGTGGACATCTACTTTACACGTACAGAAGAATTATAAATATGAAAATTAGCAGTAACTGTAAAAATACAATTCTAGATGCTTAGAAGATGTTATTCTCATAATGTTTGCATTTGTATGACATTACAACTAACGAAGTTGCAAATCCACTTATTAAATTGAGGGTTACGAGTTAGTTGAAAGACGTGATTGCAGTATGGAAAATTTATTACCGTGAGTGTTCTTTTCGTGATATATTTATATATATATACATATTATCACGGCTGCCTCCCATTGGGATAAGCAGAGACTAAGGAACGCCAGATGCACCGATCCAAACCTTCCACACTCATCACCTTTATGAATGCTCTTCGGTTTTGAACGCTTTTGATTTGGCTCTTTTTAGGGTTCCGTACCCAAAGGGTAAAACGGAACCCTATTACTGAGGCTCCGCTGTCCGTTCGTCCGTCCGTCCGTCTGTCACCAGGCTGTATCTCATGAACCGTGATAGTTAGACAGTTGAAATTTGCACAGATGATGTATTTCTGTTGCCGCTATAACAACAAATACTAAAAAATAGAATAAAATAAATATTTAAGGAGGCTCCCATACAACAAACGTGATTTTTAGGGTTCCGTACCCAAAGGGTAAAACGGAACCCTATTACTGAGGCTCCGCTGTCCGTCCGTCCGTCCGTCCGTCTGTCACCAGGCTGTATCTCTTGAACCGTGATAGTTAGACAGTTGAAATTTTCACAGATGATGTATTTCTGTTGCCGCTATAACAACAAATACTAAAAATTAGAATAAAATAAATATTTAAGGGGGCTCCCATACAACAAACGTGATATTTTTGCTGTTTTTATTGATAATGGTACGGAACCCTTCGTGCGCGAGTCCGACTCGCACTTGGCCGATTTTATTTTGTTAATTTTTGCTCGATATTGATAACAGCAACAGGTAGACGCTTGAAATATTCACAGAATATTTATTTATATATTCACTTTAAGAATAAGTAATTAAATTAAAATGAGAGAAATATTTAAGGGGGGCTCCCATACAACAAACGTGATTTTTTGCCGTTTTTATCGATAATGGTACGGAACCCTTCGTGTGCGAGTCCGACTCGCACTTGGCCGATTTTTTTACACACATGACCTATTTGTATCTATATGTGTGCGTCTAGGGCGCCCCCTGTCGACATCTATATTCACTCTTGCCCGATACACTCCTTTTGTAACTCTATTGTCATTCATTCTTTCTAAGTGACCATACCATCTCAGCATACCCTTTTCAATTCTTGTCATTACATCATCTTTCATTCCACATTGTTCTCGAATCGTGCTATTTCTTACTCTATCAATCATTCTAACTCCACACAAACTTCCCAGGGCTCACATTTCTACGGCTAAAAACTTTATCTATCTATCTACGGCGTTAACCCTACTTTCATGCTTCTTCTGCTATACCCATGTTTCACTGCCGTACATCAATATTTGCATTATTACACCCTGAACGAGAGCAAGGCGAGCTTTGCTCGATATGCTATCGCTTGTCACAACGCACCATTGATACGTATTCCTGCTTTCACTCTTCTTTCCATATCCCTTTTTTCTTATCCCTTTCCATATTCCTTTGCCTCACATTTTTCATCTCTCGTAATCATAGAACCTAGATAAACAAAATTATTCCCTTGTTCCACTTTTTCATCTCTGATCACTGGCATTCTGTAAAAGTTTTATTACTTGACGATGTATTCATGATGTATTTAGCTGTGATAATTCTAATATGGCATTCAATTATTTCCGTGATTATTTTCAATTGTATTATGATTTGTTCTTTCTTATAATAATATATTTTATAGAAAACACCAAAAATGAATTAGTAACCAAAGCGAAAATATTGCAAATCATAACACGGTGTCGAGATCTCCAATACCGAAATCCCCTGGAGGAGAAGGTCAAACTAGCGTCCAAGAAACTCAACAGAGCAAAGCAGTATTTCAGTGCGGCGCAAAGACTTATATGATAGAAGTGTCAAGTCAGACCGCACATGGAGTACTGTAATTACCTTTGGACGACCGCACCTGAATACCAGCTGGGATCTTGTGATTCGGTTCAGAGACGATCTGTGAGAATTGTCGGCGATCCTAAGCTTACAGACGGTATTGAGCCCTTAAGTTTAAGGCGAGATTTTGTCTCCCTTTGTGTGTTCTATCGATTGTACAACGGGTTGTGTTTTGAAGAATTGTTCGATATGATGCCGACAGCTTCTTTTTACAACCGCTCGCCAATGGCAGGGAGTTCCTCCTCAGACACTGGAACCGCAATGGTTGCGTATTGTGCGGTTCCAGAGAAGTTTTCTTCCGAGAACTCTCAAGTTGTGGAATGAACTCCCAGCTAAGACTTCCCAAGGGACTACAGAATGTTCTTCAAGAAAGGCGTTTTACAGGGTCGGCAACGCATGAGTAACACCCCTGGTGTTGGAAAATGTCCATAGGCTACGGTAACTGCTTATCATCAGGCAGACCGCACGCTTGATTGCCACCGTAGTGGTATAAAAGTAATACCTGTACCGGCACCTGCTTTATAAATATCCCTAGAAACCGGCGAGCGTGCATGAAAAGAGCAATGAATGTTAGAGAAGCGAGTGAGGTGTGTAAGGATCGAGTCACGTGGCGCTCGGTTCTCTCTGCCTACCCCGTAAGGGATTTGGCGTGAAGTTATAGATAGATAGATCTTTAAAGAAAACAACAAGCACTGATTATGACAACATTTCCACTAAAGCCTTAAAGTAAATAGGTAGGTATGATGTTATAATTCCGGTGGTCGCTTGTGTTATGACCCTAATTTTATGTATTTCACATGGTACGTCTACAAGCAAGCAAGCAAGAAATGTTTTTGGAAAGCACGATAGGTAAAGCATAATACTTATAGACCTGTGGCCTACTTATTGACCTTACTCCAGTAATATTATCATCGTGTTTAAGTAAATAATATTTTGGTTGAAGAACAATGTGGCTTTAAAAATAGATTCATAAATTAGGCCACATATAGTCTTTCAAATAGCCGATTTTCGTTGACCTACTTTACATTCAGATCGCACCTCTATTTACGACCTATCTGTTCGAGCTCTCTGTGTCATGACCTATGGCAAATATCTCCGGATTATTTATTTTTAGTGGGACGGAAACTCTTGGTAACTGCTAATATATAATCTATCATATATATATATAATATATATATATAATATAATCTAATAACTGCATGAATATCGTTTGTATGAATGTAGGTATATACTGTCGAGCCGAGAGGTATCTATTTTTGCAATGAGATATCTGACGAGCTCGGTGACTCAGTCGTGAATGACGCGACTTTGACACCAACGCTCGTGGGTTCGATTCCCACCAAGGCAAATATTTGTGTGCATGAACATGTCTGTTTGTCTTGGTAAGGATATTTTAAGAGAGGTAGGGCGCATCAAAGCAACCCGTCGGGGTAAGTACCCCCACCTCACAGAAAATCGTGGCCAAATAACAACTCCCTAGAGGGTTGTTGTGTTCCTGCGTATGAGTGAGGTTCCCAAGGAGTTGCTGTGTAAGCAGCAGAGGAGGCATCGCGCGAGTGATACTTAATATATCACAAGCGTTAATAGACTACGATACCCGCTTTACATCAGATAGAGCCGAGTGGATAGAGAACCGTCCCATTTACCAACTGGTCCCCGTTCGAATCCTGGCATGTACAATGCGTGTTTTCGTTTTTATGTACATATTTGTAATTATCCCTTGCTCGGCGGCGAAGAAAAACGTCGCGGGGAAACTTGAACGTCCTAGAAATTGTATTACGAAAGATATGTGAACTGACCTAAAAAAAGGTTGGCTTTACCCTCTCATTTGTGAAGGTCTGATAGCAGTCGCTCCATGTTAGAATCCGTATCAGCAGAATCTCGCCAAATTCTTAGGCTTAGGTAGCGAACCCCGCTGATCCTAATAGATTAGGAAACTGGGTAACGCTAAGGAGAGTTAGATAGTTTCTTTTTATACTACGTCGGGAGGCATACAAGCATACGGCCCACCTGATGTAAAGCGGGTACCGTAGCTTATTAACGGTTGTAATATATTAAGTATCACTCGCGCGATGCCTCCTCTGCTGCTTACACAGCAACTCCTTGGGAGCTTACTGGTGACCTCACTCACACGCAGGAACGCAACATTCCTCTAGGGAGTTGTTATTTGACTGTGGTTTTCTGTGAGATGGAGTTACTTCCCCAGACGGGCTGCTTTGATGGGCGCATCAACCTCTCTTAAAACATCTGGACCAAGACAAACAGACATGTTCATAAACACAAATGTTTGCCTTGTGTGGGAATCGAACACACAAGCGTTGGTGTCAAAGTCGCGTCATTCACGACTGAACCATCGAGCTCGTCAAAACTTCATATATTTTGGTAGAACATGACTCAAACTTTATGAAATAAATTATGATATAATTACCTATATTCGAAATAAATATATTTCATACAGTCTCGACATCGATTAATAAAACAAGCCATCTGGTAGAGAGGGTAGTAATGCTTCTTTCACGCCTCGGCTCGTGGGTTTGAAACACACATAGGACATACATTCGTGTGCACGAACATGTCTGTTTATCATAGTTTGGGTGTTTTATAGAGAGATAGGATCTTAAATAAATAAACCACTTGACTGCGCATGAAAGCACACAAAGACACTTGAAAGCACCACACGTTCACAAAAACGTTGTAAGTGTAATAAAAAGATATAAATTTTGTCTGACAAATTTCACAGCGCCACCTTGCCCCAAAGTAAGCGAAGCTTGTATTATGGGTACTAAACAACTGATAAACATACGTAAATACATTTTTTTTTTGTAAATACATACTTATTATACATACAAAATACCCATACCAAGACAAACAGTCACACAAATGTTTGTACTGTGTGGGAACCACGAGCGTTGGTGTCAAGTAGCGTCACCGAGCTCGTCAATTTGTCTAAATATCTCAGTGATTGATGTTGACTCGTGAGCTAGCCAATGAGAGCTGCGCTTTCTATTTAACCCCCCCCCCCCCCCCCCCCCCATCCAAGCTCGATCGCATAGGATGCATCAAAGCAGCCCAGAAATAACTCCACCTGACAGAAAACCGCAGCCAAATGACAACTCGCTAGAGAGTTGTCGTGTACCGGCGAGTGGGCGATGTAACTCCCAAGGAGATACTTTGCTAACAACAGATACAGGACACTAAATTCAATTCTAGCTACGTTTTCATTGTTCAAGCTTCGCATCCGACCTTTCGATCTTTCATCGGCCGCTGAAAGATGAAGTGGTCGATGAAAGATCGAATGGTCGGATGCGAAGCTTGAACAATGAAAACGTAGCTAGAATTGATGCTAGAACATCGAAGATTTCATCTGCCGCTGACACCGTGGAGGATGTGCAATATCGAAATCACCTGGAGGAGAAGGTCAAGCTGGCGTCGAAAAAACTTGGTGTGCTCAACAGGGCTAAGCAGTACTTCAGTGCGGGGCAAAGACTTATATTATATAAGTCTCAAGTCCCGCACCGCACTTGGAGTACTGCAGTCACCTTTGGGCGGGAGAACCTGAATACCAGCTTGGACCGTGTGATTCGATTCAGAGACGAGCTGTGAGAATTGTCGACAATCCTAAGCTTACACACGGTATTGAACCCTTAAGTTTAAGGAGAGACTTTGCCTCCCTTTGTGTGTTCTACCGATTGTACAACGGGTTGTGTTCTGAAGAGTTGTTCGAAATGATGCCGACGGCTACTTTTTATAACCGCACCGCTCGCCGACGGCGGGGAGTTCACCCTCACACGCTTGAACCGCTATGGTCGCGTACGGTGCGGTTCCAGAGAAGCTTTTTTCCGAGAACACTCAAGCTGTGGAATGAGCTCCCAGCCGAGGTTTTTTCAGGGAACTACAGCATGGAGTTCTTCAAGAAATGCGTGAAGAGGTTTTTAGAGGTTCGGCAACGCATGAGTGACGCCCCTGGTGTTGCAAATGTCCATAGGCGACGGTGACTGTTTAACATCAGGCAGGCCGTATGCTTGATTGCCACCTTAGTGGTATAAAAAAAAAGACAGCTGTAAACTCACTCAAAGTATCAACCTCCCGGGTACAATATTTACCCAAAACATTCACTGTATAGGATTCTTTTTACACTACGTCAGGAGGCATACAAGCATACGGCCCATGATGTATATTAATTATCACTCGCGCGATGCCTCCTCTGCTGCTTACACAGCAACTTCAGAAGCTTACTGGTAAGCTCACTCATTCGCAGAAACATAACAACGTTCCAGGAGTTGATATTTGACTGCGGCTTTCTGTAAGGAGATACCCAGTTGTGCTGTGCCCTGCTTCTATAAAAATCTGCATTGAAAAAAAAGAATTGGTATGCACCAGCCTTTCTTTCTCATTCGTTATTTACGAATTTATTTTTATACCTGATGTAAAGTGGTAGCCTGTGAACAATTGCAATACAGGAAGTATAGCTCGCGCGTTGCCCTCTCGCTGCTAATACGCAGTTAACGCAAAAAGTACACGGGTACAAGATTACCGGCTCGCTTCTGACTTCAAGTTTTTAGAAGTTGTTACTTCTAAAAACTTGAAGAATATAAAAAGTTGTAATTGGTTTTTTATTTAATCCGGACCGGTCACGGGCGGGGAGACCCCGCCTTCCGAGAACTCTCAAGTTGTGGAATGAACTTCCAGCCGAGGTTTCCCTAAGGGACTACAGCATGAGGTTTTTAGAGGGTCGGCAATGCATGAGTGACACCCCTAGGGGTTAGGTAAATGTCCATAGGCTACGGTGACTGTTTACCATCAGGCATGCCGTATGCTTGTTTGCTACCTTAGTAGTATAAAAAAAAACGGGTTGCACTCCGGGAGTGCCGGCAGAAGTGAAAACTTGAACATTAACGTTGTGCATTTTTGAATATTTTGGAATGGTTAGAGAATAATTTCGCACGAATTGCTTTATTTATCAGTATAAAAGTACTATCATGTATGTGGTAAAATGCAATATTCATTTATTGTGCTATCGTACACAAACATGACAATTTATATTACATTAAAAATTTAACACTTCAGAACTATTACAATTATTTTACATTAAAAAGTTTACATCTCTGAAAAATCAACTTTCATCCATAGTTTCAACGACTCTTTCACCATCATCATTACCAGCATCATCATCGCCAATTTCTAAAACTCAAACACACGATGCAACGAACAACAACAAACAGCGATGTTGATAAACTACGTTGAACGAAACGCGTAAGCGCCAAGAATTTCATGGCGCTTACAACGTTTTGGTCGCGAGAAAATAATGCCCTATGAACGATCTAGCGCTTCATGTTTTAATTGTTTAATTAGAGGTAACTAATGTTTTAGCGCTACAGCGAACTTAAGTTCTAATTCTCACCAAAATTTTACGGTCAGGGTCACGTGTCCTGACGCCTGACGCGAGTTTAACATTTTTTACTCATACCAAAAAGTGTGACAACGCCGCTCAAGAAGTTTTCACTTCAAAAAAATTGACAACATTCTTCAGCCACAGCCTTGTTTGCGAATTGACAGGTTGAATTTTAAATAGTTTATAACCACATACCTAAATATATATACGCGCCACATTAAAATTCACAGTTTACTGTCAATCACACTATCAGTCATAATGTCAATGACAGCGGTGATAGCCCAGTGGCTAAAGAACATGCCTATTAACCAACTAGTCCCGGGTTCGAATCCTGGAACGATTCACTAAATTAGTGTTTTCGTATGTATGTATTATGTACATATTTGTAATTATCACTTGCTCGGAGGTGAAGGAAAACATCGTGAGGAAACTCGCACGTCCAAGAAATTATATTTCGAAAGACATGTGACTTAACCTAAGAAAGATCTGATTTTCCCTCTGAGTCGTAAAAGTCTAACGGCAGTCGCCCCATGTAAAAAACGTTATCTTCGCCGAATCCTTGGGCTTATGTAATCGACCCCGCCAATCCTAATGAATTAGGAGACGGAATAACTCTAAAAATAAGAAGAGTTATATATATTTTTTATATACTACGTTGGCAGACATATAAACACACGGCTCACCTGATGTAAAGCGGGTACCGTAGCCTATTACCGCTTGCGATATATTATGTATCACTCGCGCGGTGCCTCCTCTACTGCTTACGCAGCAACTTCTTGGGAGGTTACTGGTGACCTCACTCACACGCAGGAACACAACAACCATCTAGGAAGATGTTATTTGGCTTCGGTTTTCTGTGAGGTGGACGTACTTCCCAAGACGGGCTGCTTTGATGCGCCCTACCTCTCTTAAAACATCCAGACCAAGACAAACAGACATGTCCACTCAAATGTTTGTCTTGTGTGGCAATCAAACCCACGAGCATTGGTGTCAAAGTCGCGTCATCCACGACTGAGCCACGGACCTGGTCAAACGCATCATTACGCGTTTCCACATCTCTTTCAGTCACTGTTATTGAAACGCGGTATTAAAGTGAACATTGTTGAATGAACACTATATTTCGATACAGAATTGAAGAGTCACGACGAAGTGGGCATTGTTGGGGCCGTGATGTTAATAACTAATAATTTTCATTTTTGGGTTAGATTGAATGAAAAAGCAGTAGAGGAAGATTGGGAAGTGGAAGGATATAGCCTTGAACTTTGTACGCATATTAATATTACGTGGGTATTCATACAACTGATTATATAAAATAAATAATAAATAAAATAAATAAATATTGTCGGACAAAGTACACAGCGCCATCTAGACCAAAGTAAGCGAAGCTTGTGTTATGGGTACTAGACAACTGATAAACATACGTAAATACATTTTTTTTTGTAAATACATACTTATTATACATAGAAAATACCCAGACCAAGACAAACAGACATTCATACACAGAAATGTTTGCCAATGATTAGTTGTTCATTCAAAAGAGTAGATATTGATAAATAAAAGAAAATATATTGAAGTACTAAATATATTTTTTTTAATTCACCCATGTCCAAACTTCATCATTTCAGCCCTCGTGAGTTCACTGCTGAACATAGGTCTCCCCTCCAGAGAACCACTTGCCTCAATCCTGAGTCAACAGCATTCATCGAATTCCTACAGGTCGTTTAAGGTTGTCGCTCCATCTTGTGTAGTTCCACATCGCGTGTACCTGTATGGGACGCCATTCGAGAACTTTCCCCAGCGGTTGTCCGATTTACGAGCAATTTGGCCAGCCCCTAGCCCACCGCAACTTCTGCATGCTTATCCTTTGGGCTATGTCAGTCAGTTTAGTTCTACTGTAGACATCCTTCTTTATTTTCTGCTGGCCAAAACTTCATTCTCTTGCCAACTGTTTAAATGATAAGCATAACAATATTAGCATAACAACAAACACGAAATAAAGTGCACCTAAAAACTAAGAGCTTACACGCATAGCTTGGTGGTAAGATCAGCGGCTAGATTTGAAAGTTAAATACGGCTAGTCGTAGTAGTTTCCAATGTAAACTACCTTTTGTGTTTATACACGTACCATTGCATTTTTGCCGGCGATAACATGTATTCAAAGAGCAAATTAAAAAGTAATGGTTAACTTATACAGAAGCTGTAACCTAAAATATGTGATTCGTATGCACGGTAAGTTGTTGAAAAGGTTGATTTATCGGCGTTGTTTATAAATCCGTGACTCCCGAATATGATGATTTTACAGTGGCCACTTCCTCCACTACATATTGTGAACTTTTGTAACATCAGAGGTTTACACTCAACGCGGTCCCTCACCTTCTGGAGACCGCTTGGGCTACCATTCTTTTCCTTACGGAGACACAACTATCCTCGCTGGTCGACACATCATACTGTACAGCATTGAAGACAGGGACCTGACGGTATTACGAGTACATGTAGATCATAGCAGTACACCGGGATCTACGCGTACCTCTACAGGTCCCATAGCGGTGATCCAGGTATACCTCTTCACCTTGATTTTAATATAATAACATGTAAACTTTGTCTCTGAATATAATTTTTATAAGTACCTATACCTATATATATAAAATAATTACATTCGTGTGTATGATTATAAATCATCATAATGGACATTCATTGTTTTCCCAGGGTTAATAATAATAATCAAGGTTGCGTCATTTTATGCCACAACTTTTTGTACAAAGTCATTTTAGCTGATGGTAGTGTAAAAAGTAAAATACTGATATAATACGATAATTATGTACACTGCCAGATAACGCAGCGTTTGCAAACGTATCTGTTTGGAAGGTTGGAATTTGGTCGTTTAAAGTACATTGTACATTATGAGCAATAGTGTGGAAATTACAAACTCTTCTAAGTAAAAGTAACTGTAAAAATTAAATAAGTATTTTTAGGCTGTACCTACAGGTAATAAATTTGTATATATTTCTGTCTGAAGTGGAAATCACTATTCTCTCACTGAGAGATAATTGTGCCGCTGGATGGGATAACATTTCAATCTGCCTTGTTATGGCCCAATTACAAAATATTAGCATTACCCATTGCCCATATATGTAACGTTAGCTTGTCCACCGGTATTTTCCCTTCTTCCCTCAAAAAGGCTATTGTCCACCACGCCTTTAAAAGTGGAGATCAGGATGGTGCCAATGACTATCGGCCGATCTCTACTCTTCCTCTCATCTCTATTCTTCCGATTCTCATGAATTTTCTTGAAGATAGACAGCTACTATCTTCCAACTCAGAGATCAGCGCCAGATGTCGTCCATGAATATACATACTTTATAGTCAGAAGCTTGAACAATCGTAAATTCTTAGAAGATTTTTAATTTCGCGAAGGCATTTGACACGGTCTCGGCCCGAATACGTCTTCCAAGATTAGAAGCTTTGGGTATATGGGGTAATGAAGTTTCTTTATTCAAAAGTTTTCTTACTAGACGCACCAAGTGTATTGTAATTGACGGGCATGTCAGCTTTCTGGCAATCGAATACGGATTCCCCTCAGGGAAGCATTCTCGGTCCTACCCTCTTTTTGATATACATAAATTGTTTCTACTCCCTCAGGATGCCAAACTGTAAAAAAATATATGTTACGCTGACTCTCATACGTTTCTCCGCAAAAACCTAGGCAAAAGTCTTCAACTACGCACAATCCGGATTCGACAGTATATCCGATTGGCTGTGATGCAATTTACCAACGCTAAATGTAAAAAGAAACATGGTTTCTCACCTTTTCCGTATTCACCCCATGTCGAACAATCCATTCCTTTCAAGATCATTGCTCACTCACATCATTGCCCACTCATCTTAACATGTGCCGACTCCTGCAAGTACCTTGGCAAGATATACCTTCCGATCTCATATAAAAATCACATCTGGTAAAGTGCGCAAACTCATGTACGTATTCAGGAACCTGCGGCACGTAGCCGAGCTGTTAGTTGTCAAAATGATGTACACAGCTCTTGGCTAGTCTTTTTTTTTAATATTGTTGGACAAATTACACAGCGCCATCTAGTCCCAAAGTAAGCGAAGCTTGTGTTATGGGTACTAGAAAACTGATAAACATACGTAAATACATTTTTTTTTGTAAATACATACTTATTATACATAGAAAACACCTAGACCAAGACAAACGGACATGTTAATGCACACATATGGGTGTACTGTGTGGGAATCGAACCCACGAGCGTTGGTGTCGAAGTAGCGTAAACAGCGCGTTCCACCACTGCGCCACCGAGCTCGTCAGATCTATTATTACATATGGCATTACGAGCTGGGGTGGCGCTTCTCCACCTCTTCTTGTCTTCTACCAGCAATGTCAAGTGCTCACTGTTCGCAAACTTCACATCCTAAATTCTATTCTAAAACAACATCACGATACCAAACCTGTTCCTATTTCTTCTCCTGCTCTTTCCAGTTTTGCTCCTGCTCTTTTCACTGCATTCTCCAATCGTTTTTACTGTTTTCTTGGTCCGTACATCTACAATAAAATAAATTGCAAAGCAAACATTCACCTACTCACAAAAATTAACTGTAAGAAGAAGGTTACGAAATTCCTCCTAGCCCTCAACTACATCGATACTGAAAACCTTATGGAATTGTTTAACAAAATAAATTTGCCTTATGTACTTGTGTTTATTAGAAATAGCTATTGAATTGGAATCCCACACTCATCTACCCTCTCAATGATACGCGAGCGCACATACTTCTTTCATTCTTGTATGTAAGATAGACTCATAATTTCTCCTACTTTGTATATAATTGCATCTAAATAGTTAACTGCTTACTATTATGCTCTTAAAACCTTGTGGGGAGAAGCTGGTGTACTGAGATACAAGGTTTGCTTAGTTCGGACATCAGTGTTTCCCAATCTCAAAACAATTGCACCTATTGTACTATTGTATCTAGTATACATGTATGAGATTTATGCAGAAAAATAAAGAATTTGATTTAATCTGTTTTGATTCCTGGATATTTTTCATTTTTTTTATATGACGTCAGGAGGCATACATTGAATATCACTCGTGCGATGTCACCTCTGCTGCTAATACAGCGACTCCTTAGGAGTTTACTGGTGACCAAACTCGCACGCAGGAACACAACAACCCTCCAGAGAGTTGTTATTTAAATGTTATATGCACATCGTTGATATTGCGTGTTGTTTGTACTGCATTGGCGTCACGACGGAAAACGTATTCGAAAATAACGTTCAATTTCTGTTTTGTCATTGTCACCGGGAAATCGAACAATGAGAAAACTAGTGAACAACTGGTTGATTTACATTAATTTAAATATGAAATTTTAGTAGGCTAAAAGACATGACCTTCATATTAAACCAATCAAGAACATCACCAAATGAAGTTGTTGAAGCAAGGCTCCTATTATATGTCTGTGGTCTAAAGATACCTATCGAACACTGACAGCAATGAATGTGTAGCAAAAAATATTCTCCATACATAATGATCTACCAATCATGTCAGGAAATGGCCAATTCAAAGATTTATAACTACACAACATATACAAATTTAAAAGGTTTGGGGAAACCCAGCGTCGCAGCCGGTCGTATTCTTAGGTAAAATTGTAGTATAAATTCGGACTAATTAAACGCGCTTATTCCAAGTTATCATAATTATTTAAATCAGGATAGATTTTTGATCAAACGGCATATTCCTTCTAGCGGTAATCGTCAATCCATTAGGGTTGACGGCTCCGCTACCCCAGTGCAAAGATTTTGCGAAAATACAGATTTTGACAAGAGGCGATTGCCGTCAGATCTCCACAACCGAGAAGGTTAATCAAACTTTTCTTAGGATAGGTCACACGTCTTGAGAAACACAATTTCTTGGATGTGCGGGTGTCCTTACGAAGTTTTCTTATCCACCGAGCATGTGATAATTACAAATATGGACATAAATTCGTAAATTTTTATCCACTAGGATGTTACTGATAATAAATTTCAGTAAAAGCTATATGCTACAAACTCTATGTCACATATATATCAAAATTATTCTAAGAACATTTTTGTAAATAATTTTATGAGAATTAATGTACTTAATGAACATTTTTTGTCTTTTGTACACAATTGCTTTTTCTCAGGAAAACTTACAAAATTTGATACAAACCGTTACGAATCATATTTATATAAATATTAGCTGCTGCCCGCGGCTCCGCCCGCGTGGAGTCAAATAACGTAGCCTATGTGTTTATCCAGATCATAATCTGTTTACGTGCCAAATTTCATTCAAATCCGTTCAGCCGTTTAAGCGTAAAAGAGCAACAAACATCCATCCATACATACAAACTTTCGCATTTATAATATTAATTAGGATAAATATAGGCATCCCAGAACTTCTAAAAGAATTGTTCATTTAAAATAATAGGCCATAATGTACAAAAAGATAGTGTTGTTAGTGAGCTTCGAATCTGGGATCTACATGACTGCACAAGACAGACCATACAACATACGGCGTGGTCAAATACGTAATAACCATTACGGCGAGTAGCTGGTATTTAATACGATCTACCGTTTTTCTTGTTATTTTTTTTTTTTGCAAAATCGTGTTTTGAAGGTGAAGGTTTTATAGATAAACTTAAAAAACAAAACTTGTTCTGAATCAAATTTTGAGTAAATTTGATTCAGATCTTTCGACACACATGATATATATATTATATAGAAGAATTGTTCATATAATTATATAAGTTTTGATATTGGATCACGGCAGGTATAAATTTTCCATAAAAGGCATGAAATTGTAAAAGTTTAAATAGTTTTTCGAAAGGAACAGAGGATAGAGAATTATACGCCAATTGTGGTCTGATTTTGAAAATAATGATTGATGAATGTCTTAGCGTCCAATTGGTTCCACGTAAATTTGGTGTAGTTACGACGTCGAGGTGATAAATCAGGTTAAAGAGTTTTTTAATCTTTGTGATTGTTTCTGTTTCTGTTAACACGCTCAATAGGTACTCGTAAAATTCCGTATTTTGTTACTTTTAAACATTTTATTCCGTAGTTGAAATTTAAATGCGAGGTTTGCGCAAAATTTCTGGCGTAACGCTTGTAGACCGTATTCGAAATGATGATGTTAGAAATAGAGCTGGTCTGGAAGAGAGCATCGGTGTTAAAATAAGAAGAGGCATGCTCCATTGGTTCGAACATGTAGAACGAATGCAGGATGAAATAATGACGAAGCAGATATACAATGCAGTGGAAGGATGTAGGAGCCGAGGAAGGCCAAGACTTACCTACCATGACCAAATTGGTCGTGTTCTGTCAGAAGGTGTTGTTCGGGGCCCTAGAAACTGGCGAGCGTGCATGAGAAGAGCAATGAATGTCAAAGAAGCGAGTGAGGTATGTAAGGGTCAAGTCACGTGGCTCGATTCTCTCTGCCAAACCCGCAAGGAATTTAGCGCGAAGTTATAAATAGATAGATAGATAGTTAAAATCTCTAACTAACTTACAATAAACATGGTTCATCCTTTCTTACCTATCATGATATACCTATCAGATTAGAAAGTACTATGTATAAAATTGTTATTATTAGGCGGCAATCTGCACACTTAATATAAACGTTCATTTATTTTACATGAAATGAAATACTAAGGAAAGAGCTCAGAACATAGGGGAGAGAGCTATGATTTATTTATTTTAAACAACAACTGATTGTAAAATATTGAAATAAGAATTACAAACAGAAAATTAATTTGGTAGAATATCTTTTCATTTACCATTTATATAGCATTTCTAGCATTTATCAGGATCTCGATGGCATCGTTGCGCGTGACTCTCTAATCGAACATGCAGGATAAGCGACATTGACCGCAGACTTAGCTTATGTCTCGAGCTTCTCCGTGCTCAGAGGACACGTTAGACCGTGTCGGTCCCGTTGTCGACAGTAGTCGTAAAGCTAATTTAGCGACCTTCGGGCGGCTTGAAAACCTCCGTGAGTTCTCCAATACGTATTGACGCATAGTCTGAAATGAAATGAAATATTTTTTCTTTATATGACCTTCTTTGCTTTGATTTCTGTCGCTGCATTTCTTCGTAATCAAGTTATCGATGTCAGGAGCCCCAGGAACCGACCAGTGTGCATGAAAAGAACTATGAATGTTAGAGAAGCGAGTGAAGTGTGTAAGTCGTGCGTCTTATGGTGCTCGGTTCTCTCCGGCGTGAAGATGTACATTACACACATACATATGTTGTAAAGCTGATCCTAGGATAGTTTTAAGATAGACCACGTAACAAAATATGGGCAAGAAAGTGTCAATTTTATTGAGAAATAATGATAGACAAATAAATAGTAATAAATATATTTTTGAGATAAATACTTGAGATAATTGGCACCCTTACATTTATAGACAAATTATAAGATTCCATTACCGTGGATAGTTGTGCAAATAGTTGGGGCTTAGCATGTGGATACATAAAACCTTTTTTTTATTTTTTATTACTCATGCGGGATAAGTAATATCTTTCCATCCGTTGTTACGGGTGATAAGTCGCTATTTGCCCATTTTTAAATTATAACATGAGTTTTGAGTAAACCATACTCCATTTGAGTGCGACAAGTAAACTTGGCGCACGCAAATTGTCGAGAAAAAAAATGAATAACGCTCCTGGACTCGAATTTTGGACAACGGAATAGTTCCGCATTCGTAATAAAAAATAGTATCTGCAACTCGTGCGATATTGTCGATTGCCCACTCGAGCGAATGTCAACTTCAAATCAACTTCGCTCTCGTGGGCAATCGACAACTTATCGCACTAGTTGCACAATAGTATATTATGCAACTAGTGCGATAAGTTGTCGAGTAATAAAATATACTACGAGTATTAACTAAGTATTTAGACTGAAAATAATGTATTGATAAAAAGTTTGAGAGACTTATCCATATTCATTATTAACAATTTTAATCGTACATGATTCCATTTGAGATTTATTATTTTTAATTATTTCGAGATTGCTTCTTAAAGTGCCGACAATTGAATGTATTGCCCTACACGATTTAAAAAAAAAATAAAAAAAAATGATATATTATAAAATCAAACAGGAAATTGTAGATAATAGTGTATTTATTACACATAGTTGATTAAAGTACCTTGAACTCGGTAATTTCTATAAAATATTATTATTCATTAATGATCAAAAACAAGTTCATTATACATTGACCCAAGGCGAAGGACATTCTCTTACTCAAACAAGTCACAATCAGCGACGAGTGACTTGAATAAATTGATAGTGATGTTTAATTTATTGCCGGTTGATCAACCACAATTGACGAGGAATATTACAATACAATTGATGTTCCTAAAAGCGACAATGTATTTGTTGCCTATTCTGTCCATGCGTCAGAATGACATAATTTTTTTTAATGTTAAGGGACTATTAATGCAAAATAACTAGGGAAAGTACTTCTCAAACGGGGGGCTACATATTAAATATGTATTTGGCGTAAGTACGCGTGTATTTTCATTTGAAGGAACCACACGTACATACATATCATCAATCCTATCTCCCATTGGGGTAGGCAGACACTTTGGAACGTCGCGTGCACCGATTCAAACATACCTGTCTCGTACATATATATCAATATATAACCATCAATCAATACATAATATAAAACATCTTCATGCATGTTCTTTGGCTTTTGGGTGGTTTTGATTTGGCCTTTTTTCAACACTTGACCAATTTGATCTGTATGTGTGCGTCTAGGGCGGCCCCGGCCGATATCTCCATTCACTGTTGACCTATATACTTCTTCCGTAATATTTTGTCATTCACTCTTTCTAAATAACCAAACCAACTATCTCAGCGTACGTTTATCAATTTTCGTCACTACATCGTCTTTCATATTACATAGTTCTATTGAAAGAACCATTTATTAAAATTAATTCGTCTGTTTTTTTTTATTAAAAATTCAGTAAATGTAACATTTTTTTAGGTGAATGATTATAAATTCAAGGAGGGCGATAATTAAATATATTTGAAGGAATAGGATAAATATAATTATAGAACCTGCAAATTACCTGCATTCTACCATTCTACCATAAAATCCCTGTTAAGGTCACAAATGACATTATTTACTTCAGATATTTCTTTTTAAAAATGTATGCATGAGAAATCACGGCCATAAGCTAGTTTTATTATATCTAAATGGTATTTTGAACATTAACAGGTGTATGCGTTCACATACACCAATTGCGAAACAGTGTCAAGACATGGTATCGTAATGGTTAATGTCAATCTGGTAATCACAGAATAACTGAGACTATGTACGTTGACGATAACTGCAGTACAGTCGAGTAAAAAATATATTTGATATGATTAGTTAAATTTCATAACACAAAATTCTATACAACTTTTTTTTTGTTGTTGTTTCAACGAGTTCTTTGTTTATCTGATTGATATATCTTAACGCTGAGTCCCTTGCGGGGTAGGCACAGAGAACCGAAAGCCACATGTACACACCTTACTCGCTTCTTAAATATGTTTATTAGTTTAATTTTATTTCATCATCAATAATATTATTTACGTTATTAATGTTAAAACAAAAAATAATTGAATATGACGTCCTATTTTTTATTTCATATTATATTCCACACCTCAGTTTTTAAGATTCTGGTTCGAATTAAGTGGACTACTTTTTAGTGTCTTGTGGTAAGGTAATAATAAATAATCAATGTCAGAAATAGCTAAACTAGTTGTTGAATTTTGAGGAAAACGTTACCTAATTGATATCTTATTCATACTGATAAAAAACTATAGAGCAATATAAGTTTTACTGCGATGTCAACAAAATAAAACTTATACGTGGAATGAAAAAAAAATCGTCGCATTCCATCAGTATGAGTATCCTTGTATGTTATCAGTTATCAGATTCTAGTTAAGCTAGTTAGCTTTGCCATATGTTCGCGAGCATCTAAGCAAATAATAACATTTAGATGAGAAAATGACAACGAGGCAGTGAACAGCGATATAAACCCAGCAGACAAGAGTAGTTTATAGAAAAACGTAACTAAACAATAACTTAGTGTAGTGCTACATTTCTGTCAATGAGTAAGGTTGCAAGTAAACTTCTGATCATTTGTTGTATTGGCAGCAAGAATGGTTAATAGTGTTTGTATCACCAGTATATTTCAGATTGTATTGCAAGTAACGATCTGGTTGTATGTGGTCAGATATATATATATTTAATCATCCACGTACTATTGATTAAGCATTGTAATTGCCGTATCTATACAAAATTTTAAGGTTACTGGGGTCTGAAACAATAATTGCGTTAAATAATGGGACAAATAAATATTTGCGTGTACATTCTGTTCTATTTCCAATATGATAGCAGTGTATTATATTCAATGATAGTGGATAAAGAAGCGGCCTATTAGGCGATTGGTGCCCGGTTTGAATCCTGGTGCGCGCATGTATCGTTTTTCGTATTTATGTGCATATTTGTAATCATAACTGGTTCGACGGTGAAGGGAAACATCGCGATGAAACCCGCATGTCCCATAAGATTATATTTCGAATAACGTGAAACCTGAGCTAAGAAAGGTCTGGGTTGTAGAGATCTGACGACAATCACTCCGTGTGCTCCTTAAAAATTAGTATCCTCGCCATATCGATAGGTTTACGTAGCAGACTCCACTAACCGTAACGTAATTAGTAAACAGGATTACGTTATGAAGAAGTACTGGAAGAAACATTTGTACTTGTATGGAATCTATTTCAATTCAAACGAAAAGCGGTTGGTTGGAACAGATTCCTTAAAGGAATACCTTCGCAAATTCTATACTATATATACTATAACTTCACGCCAAATCCCTTGGCAAAGAGGACTGAGCGCCACGTGACTTACATACTTCACTCGCTTCTTTAACATTCATTGGTTTTCTCATGCACGTTCGCCGCTTTCTAGTTCTTCTGACAAATTTGCAAATTCTCTTTATGTCATGTACATGTATTTTGTTACAATTATATTATATTTATTATATTATATTATTATGCAATAAATTATTAATTAAAAACAAAACAAAAAGACAAATTGATGAATAGATTAGTACTTAATTTTTGAATATTAATCCATTCACGAGATTTCAACGTCATGCTACTAAAGCATAGTTTGAGTTCAATTATTTAATAATAATATTAAGTGTATATTTGAGTGACCATTAATAGTTTACAGCCCATATACCTATAATGCCATGCATTTAAGAAAATATGAAAAATAATTTCTTAAAATAATTAAAATGATTTTTTTGTGGAGAACTTTCAAACGAATGCATTATGAAGAATTTTTTTTACCTATTCGTATAAATAGCTAATAAAATGCTTGTCAACTCACTTATTTATATCAGAAGGAGGTTACATCCATAATAAAATGTGCACTTGGCCATCACTACACTAGTTTGAATAATTATCATGCGATTTCCGTTCCAACGGCGCCATTATTACATCAGGCAAACGTGAAACTAGCATATTAGTCTGTCACCTAGCGGCTGGCTGACGAGCTTCGCGAAAAACATTATTACAAAAATATATGGCACAAAGCAACTCTACGCATATTTATTATTATGCGGAATTGCTTTCGTGTTATTTGTGTTTACTTTATACTATACAATTTTTAACAAAATCAACATTTTTTTATACAATATGGAGAGGCTTGCAAGCATACGGCGCACCTGATGTGAAGTGGTAATTGCATACTATGGACGCTTGCGATACAGGAAGCGTCAATTGCGATTTGTCATTTCAGCTGTTCATGTAAAAGTATGTATATATGTCATTCAGTCAGTCAGTCAACATTACTGTTCAGGATTCTGTCTAGGTTCCTGGGATTCTGAACATTGAATTTGCGATTTAGTTGATTTTACTCGGCTCCTACGTCGTCCCACTTTCACGTTGTATATATGTTTCATAATTTTTTCTTCAGCATTATTTGTACATGCCCGACCCAACGGAGCACGCCTCTTCTTATCTTATCACTGATACTTTCTTCCTAGGGTGTACAAACATATTTGACTAAACGCTCACATTTCGACTGTGCATTCAGACTGGTGAGGAGGTTTTTACAGGATCAGCAACGCATGAGTCACAGCCATGGTGTTGTAAATGTCCACAGGCTACGGTAACTGTTTACCATCAGGCTGACCGTACGCTTGATTGCCACGTTAGTGGTATTAGAAAGTTGTAACCTTTTCTCCGTACAATTACCTTTCGTCCATGCGCCTAGCATTTCCGATTTAGATGATGACTCTGCTTATATCATGACATGACATAGCCACTGGGTCACACATGATCATACATTCGTAGACGTTATTCTTCGTAGACAATTATCTCGATACAGAGGGAACAGCCGAGTGAACAGCACGCAATCCTGCCTAACCACAATATAGATATTTACCAAAGTGATAAGCCGCAGTCTATACTTAGACCATAGGTCTATTAGCTGCATGCATGCTGTAAAGTCCATATACATAGACTGTATAATACGGAGCATGGCACCGATAATTCCGTTTCATGATAATATGTCTCAGATTTCTAATGCTTTCTCAAGACCAGCAAACCCGCAGAAAATCTTCTGATCTAGGTCCAGATGCTTCTCTGCGATGTTGCAAACTGAGAAAATTGATCCCAAAGTCCTTTTCTATTTCTGTAATCTTCATGTTCCTCTCATAACATGCAATCGGATTTCACTCTTATTCTCCTCTCAGTTTTTATTCCATACGCAATTGTTGTTAAACAAACTGATATACTGCTATTTAATGACTTAATGTATTATTAAAAAAGTAGATAAACTTGCCGGTAAGCTTAGCTCGACTGCATATGCAGTTAGGAGAATCAGATAATTGATTAATTGATTAAATTAAAGAATATATAGAAAGAATGCAGAATGAAAGAATGACGAAGCAGATATACAATGCAAAAGTGAAAGGATGTAGGAGCCGAGGAAGGCCAAGACTTACCTACCATGACCAAATAGGTCGTGTTCTATCAGAAGGTGATGTCAGGAGCCCTAGAAACCAGCGAGCGTGCATGAGAAGAGCAATGAATATTAAAGAAGCGAGTGAGATATGTAAGGATCGATTCACGTGGCGCTCGGTTCTCTCTGCCTACCCCGCAAGGGATTTTGCGTGAAGTTATAGATAGATAGATAAAGAATATGTAACTGACAAAGATGTCTGGAAATAATTCAGCACATACGATCTATCCTTAATAATCTTTAATTCTACAATTTGATATTATTATTGTACCAATATGCTAATATGAATTTATTGTAATGTCTAATAGACAATTTTAAAAGAGACCTATGTTGGCAAGCTTAATTCGGCATTTCTTCTTCGCCAATGGTCATTTTCGAAATGTTAGCAGATTAAAAAAGTAAAATAAGAGAATGGATAGTATATAATAAGACTACATTTCAAAAAGTGTAAGTCGAGTCTGAGTGCACGCGTGGGCTTAATGTCAAAATAAAGATTTTTTTGTCTTTATCTTTACTATAGGGGGTGAGTCAGTTATACAACGATAGATGTAGGTACTATCACTAGATTGTGTATAATATAATTAAAGTGTTTCTCTGAAGTTCTGGCACTACGACTGGTTTACAGTCATTTGACTTTTTTAACAAAATCATCTAATACAGTAGTACATATTGATTCATTACGTGTGTAATTAATAAATCTATAATGGGTCTAATACGTATTTTCGGTACCTATACAAATTCCGTACAAATATATTAGTTTTGTGCACATCGAAAGAGAAACTACTCCCTTTTGAATTTACTTGGCGAAAGCGATTTGTATTAAAAGTATTAATATTGCAAAATTGCGAGTACATCAGGTATCGCGTCATGCGTCATGTGCTACTTATGTAGAACAGTAATGTTGCATCTATATCCAAATTAAATGCTTGTACGTAAAATAATTCTGATAAAATTCCAGCGTTTCATTTCAATCAAGTCCTATACTTGTTTACTATCTTAGGTGTAAGAAAAGAGAGCATACCCGATAACATATCATATCATCAATACCCTCAACATTCTATTTTCCGTAACATTTAAAAATATTTTAATGCAAATGCATGAATAACAATATGTATATAATTTTATTGTCATAGCACTTTTCATGCAGCCTGTACATGTTTCGTAATTTTTCTAACGCGTAACATTTTTGTGCTGCGTGTGAAATTTTCAAAATTGCCATAGAGCATCCCAATTGAGCAAGAATATATCAACTACGGCTTTTATTAGCGTTGTATACATATCATCATTGTTTACATGTAGGTAGATCTTGCGTAATGTAATTACATAATTATGTTTTTCACCTTCCAATTATCGCAGAAGTTATTGTGATTGACGAACATGTTGAAATTTACATTTTGTTATATATTCAATGTCACTTTAGTCGATAGATCATTGTTAAGACGATAACAGTGTGTGTGTGTATGTGCGTTGTGTGAAAATATTTTGACAAATAAAAAGTAGACTATACAGACAATATTAGAACCCATGTCTTATGTCACACCGCTTCTTAAGATCAGTCCATTAAATATTACATCAGATATGACTACATACGAAATCGTCAGGCAAATATTACACCCAAAAAGTATTGCTATAAAGATATATTGCTATTATAATACTGGTACTTTCAACGAGGTCGGTTGCGCAGTGGTTAGTAACGCTACTTTGACACCAACACCATGAGCATTCGGGTTCGATTCACAGGACAAACATTTGTGTGCATGTGTTTACTATGTCTCATTAATATGTATACCTATACAAAAAAATATTGTTATCAAATGTCTAGTATACCTATAACGCACACATCAGTTGTCTAGTAGGTACCATAACACAGCACATACTTTTGCTAAAATTATCTATACAGATATACATACTACATACAGATAAATAAAATTGGAGTGTCTGTTTGTATTATTAAAATAACCGCTTTTTACTAAATTCATATGGATATATACACGATACATATACCAAAATGAATATTTTTACAATTTTTGTCTGTCTGTCTGTTTGTTCCGGCTAATCTCTGAAACGGCTGGACCGATTTTGACGGGACTTTCACTGGTAGTTAGACGACTGTTCAGAGCACAATATAGGGTACTTTTTATCCCGTAAATATTTAGGGTTCCTGCGTAAAATATGAAAAACTGTTAAAATTAGGGGGAAATATCTTCCCCTTCGGGAGACTTTGCACTTTCATTTTTATTATTTTCACAGAATACGTATTTTTTGTGACATAAAATAACTACGCATTTTTTTTATATATATAATAACATAATATGTAATAATATAATACTAATCTTCTATACAGATAAATAAAATTGGAGTGTCTGTTCGTAATATTAAAATAACCGCTTTTTACTAAATGCATATGGATGTATACACAGTACATATACCAAAATGAATATTTTTACAATTTTTGTCTGTCTGACTGTCTGTCCGTCTGTTTGTTCCGGCTAATCTCTGAAACGGCTGGACCGATTTTGACGGGACTTTCACTGGCAGATAGCTGATGTAATAAGGAGTAACTGAGCCTACTTTATTTTAGAAATTTTATTTATTTTTATTAATATAAATAAATAATAAAAAAAAACTATTCCGCGCGGACGAAGTCGCGGGCACAGCTAGTTTATTCATAAAAAGGTACTGTTCTCTTCATCGTGCTCATACAATACTGATCTCTAAAAATATGCTTTATTGTGTACAACGTCGGGAGGCTTTCAAGCATACCTCCTTAACAGCATAGCTTGCATACCTCCCCACGTCGAATTAAAAAAGCATAGCTTTATATTTCATAATGTAATTATTAATTATTAACAGCATAGCTTGCATACCTCCCCACGTCGAATTAAAAAAGCATAGCTTTATATTTCATAATGTAATTATTAATTATTAACAGCATAGCTTGCATACCTCCCCACGTCGAATTAAAAAAGCATAGCTTTATATTTCATAATGTAATTATTAATTATTAACAGCATAGCTTGCATACCTCCCCACGTCGAATTTAAAAAGCATAGCTTTATATTTCATAATGTAATTATTAATTATTAACAGCATAGTTTGCATACCTCCCCACGTCGAATTAAAAAAGCATAGCTTTATATTTCATAATGTAATTATTAATTATTAACAGCATAGCTTGCATACCTCCCCACGTCGAATTTAAAAAGCATAGCTTTATATTTCATAATGCTTTATACGTAATAAAATACATTTATCAACTATATATCTGTTAAGTTTTAGAATGTATATGATAAACGTATATATCAAGGGCTTACCCCTTTAGTACTGCTAACCCAAATTCTGAAAAATCTTTTACTAATAGAAAGCTATCTCTAAATTCTATAAGCTATTTCTATACAGGTTCTCAGCTTTCGGCTTTTTTTCAAGGAAAGTTGAAAAGCTGAACGCTCTGTGAACAGAGCCCAGGACAGCACCTAGTATGTCATAAATTAACGAAATGCCTACCTAATGGCCTGGACACATTATTGCTTTTATGCCGTAATAATAATGTATAGGAATTAATAGTAGCCATAACCTTATTTAAAATTAGTATGCATTGAACAGTACAAGAGTATATTAAGCATGACATAAGTACAAACAAAGTGATAAGTTTAACTTTTTTTTTATACAACGTCGGGAGGCATTCAAGCATACGGCCCACCTGATGTAAAGCAGTTACCGTAGTCTATTAACACTTGTAATATATTAAGTATCACTCGCGCGATGCCTAGTCTGCTGCTTACACAGCAACTCCTTAGGAGCTTACTGGTGACCTCACTCACACGAAGGAACACAACAACCCTCTAGGGAGTTGTTATTTGACTGCGGTTTTCTGTGAGGTGGAGGTACTTCTCCAGATGAGATTTTGCTTTAACGCGCCCTACCTCTCTTTGAACATCCAGATCAAAGCAAACAGATTTGTTCATGCTCACAAATGTTTGTCTTAGTTGGAAATCGAACGCACGAGCGTTGGTGTCAAAGTCGCGTCATTCACGACTGAGCCACCGAGTTCGTTTTAAATTATAAGCGAGCGAAGCGAAGGTGAGGATATGCGATCAGTCTGTCATACCTACTTCGATCAACAATAATTGTTGACCGAAGCATGCCCCATTCATTATGTATTTTTTTATTTTATACAACGACGGAAGGCATACAAATATACGGTTTACCTAATGTAAAATAGCTACCGTGACCTATGAACTGCAACACAGGAAGTAACTATCGCGCGTTGCGATCCCTCAACACAGCATTTCCTTAGGATATTACTGGTAACCCAACTCACTCGCAGAAAAATAACAACCCTCCAGGGAGATGTCATTTGGCTGTAGTTTTCTGTGAGAAGGTAACTTCACCAGTAGCACCTGCTTTTAAAATATCCAGACCTAGGCAAACAGACATATTCGTGGACAAAAATGTTTGTACTGTGTGCGAATCAAACCATAGAGCTTTGGCGTCAAAGTGACATTTCCAACTTTAACATCTTTAAATGGTTTTTGGAGCCAAAAAACTCAAACAAAAAAAGTTTGTGTAGTCATCCACTGCCATTGATTTCAAATAAACTATGAATCGAACCTTAATTATACTGGGTTACGAACCTTGTCAATAAATACAATATATTTTATAGAAATATATCAGAGTTTGCTTGAAAATTAAGGTAGTTTTTAGCGTAGGTACTTGCATACTTAAAGTATGCCAACGTTAGCCACAGGCTCCGTTGTATGTCTATCCGTCTATCGTGGGATTGTATCTTTTGAACTATAATAGACATTTGCACTTTAACGGAGTATCTATTATTATCACTTACTTAGAAATAATATAAAATAAAGTCATACAAACGGCTTATAGATCGCTTTACAGAAAATCGCTTTATTGATATAGCTATATAGATTTTTTTAACTAAACAGTTCTCTAATTTATTGTTCTGCAATCATTCGATAACGTTCCTGTTGAATTAGTTTCGTTCAGAACCGGAGTCTATGTAGCTTTCAAGTTCCTTCCAGTTTCATGGTAATTCAATCTTCAATTGAAGCTATTTTCGTATTTTAGTTGATGATGGGTAATCTTAGTTTTACCCTGGCTAATGTCTGGATTCGTACAGACTAGTAACTCTACTACTATGTTTAAATAGAGAGTATTTCTAGCATTAGTGCACAAGTGCAGTTTATTTGCTTTGTGAGGATAAATAAAAAAATCTATTATTATTATAGTGAAGACGTTTAGTGATTAAATAATCATATAGACTATTCGAATTATCATTGTCATTCATTGATAACTATACTAATTGTCACAGGGTTTTACATTTTATCTCTCTCTCTCTCGTGCCTCTCCGGCCAACCCAGCCATAACAAATCGAACCTTGGACCTTCGATCGACCGATAAAAAAATAAATGCAGCCAATTATAGAGGTATTAGGTAACTAAATTAGAGCTAAAATTGGCTCAGAATAGTATTAATATATATCTTCTTCTTCCGTTGCATATCCATTAGGATTGGCGGGGTCGGCTTCCTATTTGGCAATGATACAGATTTTTACATAGAGCGATTGCTGTCAGACCTCGACAAACCTGAAGAAAAAATAGACGTTTCTTAAGTTAGGTGACACGTTTTTGGAAATATAATTTCTTACACATATGGTTTCCTCACGATTTTTTCCTTCACCGCCGAGCAAGTAATAATTACAATTATGTACATAAATCTTAAAATACAAAATTTGCGGTACATACCCACACCATAATTTGAACCAGGGAAAATCAGTTCTAATGCACTACATTAGAACTGATTTTGAGTTCAGACAATAGGTACCAGTCGAAAGATGCAAACATAATAATTTAATAATTAATTGTAAGAAATTTAAATAAGAACTAGATTAATTGTTGAGATGCAATGGTTGTACTCATTGTTATACTTAGTGACCTCAATTTTAATAAGAACATCGACTTTATTTTATTATGACGATATTTTAATATGCACCTACAAAAAACGATTACTAAACTAAGTTCAAAACAAGGGCAAATTAAATTAAATAGAGTTTTATAGAGTAACAAAATCCATATTTGTTTACGTGTTGAATGCTAGCTTAATGATTAAATAAACTAATACTGCGTTCTTCAATTAATTATGTAGTTACACTGTGGGTTGAGAGCATGGCTTTAGGGAGGGTTTTTATAGCTCAAATAAAATGGGCAAGAGCAATATATTACAAGGGACCTTAAGGGACCTTTTGCACCTGCAAACCATTTTTTCTTTACTTAGGCTCATCAAGTAGGTATATAACCTCGATGGTTAGGCTCGATTATGGATCCTATGATGTAGATTGTCGTAGTTTTCAAGTTCGTAAAACAACATTCTGATTTGTTTATAACCACTGCTGATGTGTACCCTAGAAGTACTAGATCAAGCGATAGATTTGTATTAGAATTTTATCCGAAAACCTCTTTGTGCCTGAAAAGGTATGTGCATTAAATTCTATAACAAAATTACTGATAGATATAAAGTGGATCCTGTGTTGTTGATGACGTGGAAATTGCGTGAAAGATTACCCTAATGCTTACCTAATATTTATAACGTGACCTACGAGTATAATCTATATATATAAAACAAAGTCGTGTTAGTTACACCATTTATAACTCAAGAACGGCTGGACCGATTTTTATAATTTTTGTCTTTTTGTATTTGTCTTCGTCCGGAATATATCCTATTCCGGACGAAGACAAATAAGTATTAAAACATGGAAAAATATAACAAAAAAAAAGTATATTACATTTCTCATACATTTTATATGAAATTCTTTTGAATGATATCTCAAGTATGAATTGGCATATCTAGATATATAAAACAAAGTAGTGTTAGTTACGACATTTATAACTCGAGAACGGCTGGACCGATTTTTATGATTTTTGTGTTTTTGGATTTGCCTCCGTCCGGAATAGGATATTAAAAGAATTTATACCATCTAATAAGTTAACACACCATTTATTGATCCTGAGGCGGTACGAAGTTCGCCGGGCCAGCTAGTATTCTTATATAACATCATGTAAACCTATTCTATGCAAATGAAATCTTCTTTTTCTTAGCGCATCCCATTTCCTACCTGTGCCTAAGGATTTGACGTAGATAGGTACTGAGTTTTACATTGGGCGACTGCCGTCTGACCGCCACAACCCGGAGGGTAAACCTGACCTTTATTAGGTTAGGTTAGGTCTTTCGAAATATAATTTCTTGGACGTGCGGGTTTCCTCATGATGTTTTCCTTCACCGCCGTGCAAGTGAATTTGTAATTATAAGTACGTATATAAGTCCGAATTTAGTGATACATGTGATTCTTTAAATAAAATAAAATAAATATTGTCGGACAAATTACACAGCGTCATCTAGCCCCAAAGTAAGCGGAGCTTGTGTTATGGGTACTAGACAACTAATAAACATACCTACGTAAATACATTTTTTTTTTGTAAATACATACTTATTATACATAGAAAAACCGGGGACTTGCTGGTCAGGCCAGTTTTTCCCCACTGGACTAACACTGCTCATCTATGCAAATGAAATATTAATTATTTAATTATATTTTTATTTTAATAACCTACAAATTGACGAGCTCGGTGGCGCAGTGGTGAAACGCGCTGTTACGCTACTTTGACACCAACGCTCGTGGGTTCGATTCCCACACAGTACAAACATTTGTGCGCATGAACATGTCTGTTTGTATTGGTATGGGTATTTTCTATGTATAATAAGTATGTATTTACAAAAAAAAAAATGTATTTACGTATGTTTATCAGTTGTCTAGTACCCATAAGACAAGCTTCGCTTACTTTGGGGCTAGATGGCGCTGTGAAATTTGTCCAACAATAAAAAAAAAATTAAAAAAAAATATGTAAGAAAATGCAAATGCGGTTATGCTGATTGCGCAATAATAACAAATAGTATAGATCGCACCAAATATCTAGTTAGCTCTGAACACAACATGTTTCGTTTTGCACTGGTGGAAGATGCATGCAGGTGCATGGAGTACTGAGCGAACTATGTTGGACGCGATCTGTACATGTTACAGTCAACGCTAATCTCACGTACACGTGGTGCACACTGCTATTTATCAAAATAAATGAAAAGGCTTTCGCCTGAGCCTCTTTAGTTAATTAGTAGTTGATAAGGTGCAAGCAGCTCGGAATAATACCTCACACATATCCGCAAATTCCTGCGAGTGAACTCCTGAGAAGTTGCCCAGCTACTCTAAAGGGTTTACTAGTAACTCACAGAAACTGAGGCCCCTTGTATTGCTGTGTGTGAACAAATTATTCTGTAAACCAGATGGTGCGTTATTTTTGTATTTAAGTGCTTACTACTAGATGTAATTGACTATGTAAGGTATAAAAGGAGAATTCCGTAGACATTGTAGATACTGCCCCATTTAAAATATATTTTGTTGGCTGCACAGGAAAATCAAGTAAAATGCGGACAAAATCTTGAACAGTACGTGACCAGCCAGTTCACGACAGGACGAGTAATAATTTATTGCGGCTAAGTAGTCATGGAAAAACATAAAGTTTTAAGAATTTATCATCTTCCTAGTAATAAATTATTCATTTTTTATATAAAGGTGCGCCCGCTTACGTAGGCAGTGCAACTGAATGCGGCATCAATCTATACGCTCGTAAAAGGAAACTGATTGAATGAATGAATGATATCCACAGTATTATTAGTAGCGTAGGTCACTGCATAAACGGCTAGGCTATTCAGCATTACTTTTTACGAGTTGCCAGTCACGCTCCGCCTATGCAGTCAAACAAACCAAGTATTAACACATTCAAACTTCGTCACAGCCTTTCACTACTTTATGATTGCTCTATGATTCATAGAATTTACTTTCTTCTCGCCTATTTTGGACATTTATGCATTCAATTCGTTGTTTTTTTTGTGACTTATTGTTAATTGTCATACTTTCTAAATAAACAAGTAACATATTTGTCGTTTATAGTAGATGAAACACAATGAAGGTTTCTTGAATTTATAGTTGATTAAGTTTAATTTTTTAGTTCACAAATAACTATAATATTAATTCATCACTTAGTGATTTAGTTCCAAATCGTTTTTTATACCATCGCTAGCTGAGTTACATCTACCACGTTATAGATGAAGATGTTAATTGCTTATTTATATAAAAAAATACTAATAACATCTTTGCCACAGTATAAAGAAATAGCACAGTGTAAAAATGTATAATTGAAAATGATTACAGCATCGTAAGCATTTTCTATTATATATTTTATACAGGAAACGTGCGGTACTTTAATAGTGTATTAGCCAAAAATATTAAAATCCACAAGTACTTATTTATACTAATTTCAAAAACAGTTTAAAAATTTTGTGTTAGCATAATAATGGTTCAGAGTTATTTATGAAGAGTGTAGGTATGCTTTAAGTTGAACCCGAAACCAACCTCAGCTGTACCTGTACCAGCTGTACATAACGAGCTACTTGCACAGAAGTAAGTCTCAACGGTACTATAATAGTCACAAGTAAACCGATTGTAAAAGCCTTTAGTTTACACAATACTGTAGTCAAATAACAACAGTCTTAGAACTTATAGATACGTTTGTTCACTCGCAATACCAGAAGCCTGAGTTCCTGGGAGTAAATAAGGCTGCCAGTAAACTCGTTATGAGTAACAGTAGCTGAGTGGAAGCAACTCCTCAGGAGTTCACTGGCAGGAACACAACATCTGCGGTTTTCGATAAGACATTTTCCCAGTCGACGTGCTTACACCCTACCTATTACTAAATAACAAAAGAAGCTCAGGCGAAAGCTCTTATTCGATTGTTTTGTCAATTAGCAGTGTGCACCACGTGTACCTGAGATTAGCGTTGACTGTAACATGTACAGATCGCGTCCAACATTTAGTTCGCTCTGTAATCCATACACCTGCATACTCCATACATCTTCCTACTGCGCGAACGAAACGTGCTGTGTTCAAAGCTAACTATACCTATATTTGGTGCGATTTATACTGTTAGTAATTTATTGCGCAATTAGCACAACCGCATTTATATTATAATAAATATTGTTAATATTGTAATAGTTATTATAATAAAAATTGTAATTAAACATTAACTTAACCTTAGTTTGAATTTAGTTCAGTGTACATTTTTTGTCGATACACATTAAAATAAGTTTATGTTTTCGTTAAAATTGGGGACACAAAGTATAATAATGAATGCGACCTCTACAAAAGTTGTTATTTAAATTTATATACAATTAACAAATATATTAAAACTTACAAATATTTAGTTGATTGCGCGAAATTGAATATTTTTCATAGCAGTTAAGTGTCCTTTGCACAAAATATAAACCTTGCTATTTACAAAAAAAAACTAAAAGAACAAAAAAAAATTACAAGTAATCAGTACCGCTTGCACCATTGATTATTATTATATTCGCTTAAACAGATAAATGTTATACAATTGCTGTAAGTACATAGAATAATCGTGTTCTATGTATACCCCTATATTCGCCCCGAGGGTCGAAATTGATGAAAAAAATTATTGAAAATTTAAGGAGATATATTAATTTACACGTTTCCAATTTTTTTACTGTCACCAAATTTAATTATTGTAAACACAAAAACTCGAAAAGTATTTGATCAGGTTTCTCTTTGCCTATTTAGGTGCATACCCTTAATATTTCACCTCATCGTTTATAGCCGCAATGGTGAAACTACGCAATACTGCAAATTAGGGCCACGCAATTGTGACGGCAAAACTCATTTGCAACACCTAAATACATAAAAACGGCATTATTGTAGGGTAAGCGAAATTGAATGCCCTTCATTTTATACTGTAAGTGCTTTGTCAGTTTAAATTTTGAAAAGTACGATATTTGTGCTTCAAAATTATGATTTTAATATTGATCAGAATTTTATATTAATTTTTTTTTTTATATAATAAATGAATATGTTCGTTTGTTTGTTACGATTTCACGCGAAAACTACTGTACTGATCATCATGAAACTTTGTCCACATATTCTTGGAGGTATCAGAAGTAAAACTGGATACTTTTTGTTAAAAAAAAAAATATTTTTTATCAATGCGAGCGAAGCCGCGGTTAAAAGCTAGTATTCTTCTTTTAAAAAAAAAATAGCATAAGCGCAAGCCAGGATTTTCGTATTAAGTCATTCTTATCTTTCTATAACTTCACGCCAAATCCCTTGCGGGGTATTCAGAGAGAGCCGAGTGCCACATAACTCGGTCCTTACACACCTCACTTCCTTCTTTAACATTCATAACTCTTCTCACGCACGCTCGCCGGTTTCTAGAGCTCCTGACATCAACTTCTGATAAAACATGATCAATTTGGTCATGGTAGGCGCGTCTTAGCCTTCCTCGGCTCCTATATCACTTTCCTACAGGGAACAAATTTCTAAGAGAGGTAGAGCATATTATAATAGCCAGACTGTTCTAGTGTCTCTTCTTCTTCGCGTTATCCCGTTTCCTAATCCATTAGGATTGGCGGGGTCCGCTACCTAAGCCTACGGATTTGTCGAAGACACTGGTTTTTACATGGAGCGACTGCCGTCAGACCTCCGCGACCCAGAGGGAAAACCGTATGTTTCTTAGATTAGGTCATACGTCTTTCGAAATATAATTTCTTGGACGTATGGGTTTCTTTACGATGTTTTCTTTCACTGTCGACCAAATGATAAATCCTACTAATATTATAAATGCGAAAGTTTGTATGTATGGATGTTTGTTCCTCTTTCACGCTTAAACGGCTGAACGGATTTGAATGAAATTTGGCACGTAGATAGATTATGATCTGGATTAACACATAGGCTACGTTATTTGACTCCACGCGGGCGGAGCCGCGGGCAGCAGCTAGTATGTACATAAATCCGAAAACACGAATTTAGTCGTACATGCCCCCCTACAGGATTCGAACCGGGGCCCTGTTGCTCAATAGGCTAGTTCCTTATCCACTGGGCTATACTGCTCCTACTGTTCTAGTATCTCTATCTCGTTGAAAACCGCAGCTAAATAACAGGTTTCTGGAGGTGGAGGGTAGCCAGAAAGGATGGTAATGTGCGAGTGATACTATGCTAAGCTATTATATCGAGTGAGCCGTATGCTTGTATATCTCCCGACGTTAACATATAAGTAGTTTAATATTTTCTTCTTAAATAAGTTTTCAGTACATTTACCCTTCGCTTAAAGATGTACGAGGATGTAATTCATGTCATGTCGTTAAGTTATTTTTTTATATTAGAGAGGAGCAAACGAGCATGTGGGTCACCTGATGGTAAGTGGTCACCACCGCCCATAGACATCAGCAACACCTGGGTCACTAATACGTTGCCAGCCTTTTTAGGGAAACATAGTCTTTTTTTCTTGAAGGCTGTATTTGTAATGTCGTATTTGTTCGGGAACACCGCCCAGAGTAATTTATTCCACAATTTCACCGTACGTGACAGAAAATGCTTCAAAAAGCGTACTGTAGTGGATTGCTTCTCATCAAGATGGTGAGTGTATGAAAATGTAATTCTTCGATCGCTGAAACGTACATTTGAATTTTGAACAGATTTGAATTAAATTTTGTTTTCCTGCTAAGATTTTGTATTTTAATTTATTTGTATAGGTGCTTTTCCTGAAAAAAAAAATCCTAAAAAATATGTGTGCAGTTCACATGCTATAGAAGTGAAATCTTCCAAAATGTGAACTTGGAGATAAAGAGATGAATGTCGGTTGTTATAACAAGCTTCGTAACACGCAGGTGCGCACATACAACGCTCGGACGCTGTAATAATTACACTGTATAATCCCTTCTATCTCATTCTCTCGCACGTTAAATCCTATAGATGTACGTTGTCTCTTTTTATTGTCGCTTTTTCGTTTCATCGAGTTTCAAATCACAACGATGCTAAAGAAGTTATCACTTCAAAAATATTTGTTTTTTATACGACGTCGGGAGGTATACATACACTCCATCTGCAAAGCGGTCACTGTAGCCTATTAACGCTTGTAATACATTAAGTATCACTCATGCAATGCTACCTCTGCTGCTAACACAGCAAACATAAAAACGCCGCTCACCTAGGTACTAAATTCTAAAACATGAATTTAGTGGTACATGCCCACAGCAGGATTTGAACCAAAGTCAGTTGGTCGAATGATTATTTATCCACTTAGCTGCCGTACATACATTACATACATACTATAATTAACATACGCAATGATTGTATGATTAACGATAATTAACTCTATGATATGTAGGACCAGAAAAGATAAACGGATGATTATACGATGATTCGCTTAAAGCATAACCGGCACCCACTCTCGATTACACTTGGTAAATCATTAATTAATACACTGAAATAATTGAATCTTCAATTACGAGGCATTTGAAATGTAGCAGGATCGCGTGATTAGTGTTTTCCTTGAATTGTAGTCATGATCATCATGACAGTATTTAAAAAAATCGGCCAAGTGCGAGTCGGTTTCGCGCACGAAGGGTTCCGTACCATTATCTATAAAAACGGCAAAAAAATCACATTTGTTGTATGGGAGCCCCCTTAAATATTTATTTTATTCTATTTTTTAGTATTTGTTGTTATAGCGGCAACAGAAATGCATCATCTGTGAAAATTTCAACTGTCTAACTATCACGGTTCATGAGATACAGCCTGGTGACAGACGGACGGACGGACAGCGAAGTCTCAGTAATAGGGTTCCGTTTTACGGTACGGACGGACGGGTACGGAACCCTAAAAAGCGGAGAAGCGCGTGTCCTACTGGCATACAGAAGGTCCCGTACGATATGTTATCTGCATTGTTGCATTCAAAGCTGGTTTAAATATGTATAGTTTCGAAGTTAACGATCACTGTTACCTATTTTCATAAATAATTTTAAAACTGTTCATTAAAATTCAAATAAAAAATGTATATTCAAATATATATTTTTTTTGTAATAATAAGAAATTTATTTCATGTATTATATGGTACACTATGGTATTGTAATTAGTCACACCGACGAGTCTTCTATAGCAATCCTATATTTATTTTTGTTCGAATGTAAGGAAAATACTGAAATGGTTTTAACAATAAATAAAGATAAAGAAAAAATCCTTTCTTTCCATTAGGCCCTCGTGGGCACTTAGACACGCCTTATATTCTTTAAATCAAATCACATTATATCTTATTAATTTTTCATACCTTTAATCTCTCTTTTAAATTTGCCAGCATTTCGAAAATGACCATTGGCGAAGAAGAAATGCCAAAAGAAACTTGTCAATATAAGTTATTTTTCGATTCATTAATTAAGCGGATTGACGGAGGCTAATGTTTACACGCACTCCAATGTCTACTTACTGACAACACCAGAGACCGATGACTGATCATGTCCTCCAAAGGACTTCCACATAAAGAAACCCGTCCTTGAGCAGGTTACTTCCACGTGGGTTTACATTGTTAATTAGCAAACGAAGGTCGAGCTAAATAGAGGAAAAATCAAGCTGTATTTTAAATAATAACTAAGCAGGGTTGAGCGGAGAAGTCAATGCACTTAAAGTTCTGAAAGGTTGCCGAAAGACAAGGTAACGGATCATGAATACAAGAATATGAAACAAATAATTCGCTGATTGAAATTTAGGATATTTCAGAAGAATAGGTTTTCTGCGGTTTTATGGATCTTGAGAAAGCATTTGATAGGTTGTACGAAAGGAGCTTTGGGACATATTGCCGAGATATGGGATTGACTATTCACCACTCTGTGCTGTGCAGCCCACTTACAAGGATTTCTCAGCATGGATAGAGGATCGCATCTCACCCTGGTTTGATGTCAAAATTGAAGTCAAACAGGGTTGCATACTATCTGCTAGACTGTTTATTCTGTATCTCGACAGTTGTCTGCAAAAAATTAAATCAACAAATGTAGGATTAACCTAGTGGTAAACTGTCTGCTGTATGCAGACGATACCGTGATATTAGCAGAAACTCCATCTGAATAGCAAACACTGGTCACAATGATGTAGGACATTTGTATTGAGAAAGACTTACTATTGAATGTGAAGAAAACAAAGATAGTGGTATTTAAAAGAGAAGAAACTAGAACCAATGTAAGGATTACGGTTGACGATGAAGTGTTGGAACAAGTGGATTAGATTGTATATCTTGGATGCGGTATCTCAAGCAAGCGGTATTTAAGTAATCTTTGGAACCAGCACTGCATTGTGTATAGCGAGCTGTGCCTTCTGGCTCAAGATTTTACTGCCAAGGCAGTGAGATGGGTATGGCAGAGAGAGCAAGTAATAATACCAAGTAGAATAAACGCGGTCAAAATGTGAGCGTTGCGCAAAATTTATGGTGTAACGTTTGTACACCGTATTCGCAATGATGATGTTAGAAACAGAGTTGGTCTGAAATAGAGCGTCGGTGTTACAATAAGAAGAAGCACGGTCCCTTGGTTCAGACATGTAGAAAGAAAGCAGGATGAAAGACGAAGCAGATATGCAACGCAAAAGTGGAAGGATGTAGGAGCCGAGAAAGGCCAAGACTTACCTACTATAACCAAATTGGTCGTGTTCTAACAGAAGGTGATGTCAGGAGCCTTAGAAATCTGAGAGCGTGCATGAGAAGAGCAATGAATGTGAAAGAAGAGAGTGAGGTGTGTAAGGATCGAGTCACGTGGCGCTCGGTTCTCTCTGCCTACCCCGCAAGGGATTTGGCTTGAAGTTATAGATAGATAGGTAGATTTAAACTTACTAGAATACCTAGAACTCGTATTTTTTGTCACGGATTCCCGTTATTGACATTGAAAAATCTTTTTTAGTCATTGATTACTCGTGAACATTTATATATGACTTACATCTTAATATACATATTTCTTCTGCCAAGAAATTACGAGTGTTTGTCACCTAACTCTTCATCAACGGCTGGACCATTTGGATGAAAGTTTGTGCGTATATTTCAATAAGTTCCTTGATGGTTTGAAGACACAATTGGACCCGGAATGTGGCGCTGATCTTGGTATGTTACCAAATCTTGAGACTGAACTTAATGTGGCGCTACAGTGCTTTTCGGGGCAGGACGACGTCTGCCGGTTCCACTAGTTTTATAATATAAAGTCCTATTTTATCATCATTTATCATGGCTATTTATTATCTTTTTTTTTAATTTACCGGTATTTTGCAAATGACCATTGACAGAGAAGAATGCCTATTCAAATTATCAATTAACATTACAGTTTTGTCACGTCGCATTTAGTCAATCGAATAAACAGAAAGTCGAATTAGAGGCAATTTTCGTTAATATTTAGAACAACAATTATTCAAATAGTTAAGACAAGGAGCTATTTGAAGATTTTAATCGTTAGTCTATGGTTATGCTTGTCATCAATCAATCTTTTAAGTATACGTTCGTTGGAATGATGAGACAATAAAAAGTGAGAAGTGGATGACCGCCGATACGTCGATGCATGTTAAATGGATGCTTTAAGAATTGCGTACCCACGGCACGAATTGTTCGCCGATTGATATGCCTTTAGACTTGCAAATACTGACGGAAGTATTGGATGTCAATAATAATGTATGTGTTGACAACCGACTGACAGAATTGTTTACAAATTGTTCATTGAAGAATACTTGGGACCGAAAGCCCGAGTATGTAGAAGGATTTTAATACAATCTGTGCCGATTTATTGGTACTATTACAGAAGAAAAATAGGGGTATATCATAACTATCATAACTTATTGCTACATCCGGCAAGCGGTGGCTCGTCACTCACCGGATGAACTCCGAAATACCAAAGACAATCTGCCCGGAGCACCGGCGTAACTTACCATTAGGCAGACAGCATTCTTGTTTTCCACACAAGTGGTATAAAAAAGATATTAAAACGAAATGTATAAATATAGTAATTTAATTTTAGGCGGGGTGCTTGTCTTGACTTAGCATTGTAAACATCGTTTGCCTGTGTAACTACTTACTTAATGAGTAGGCAATTTGAATAAAAAAAATGTTTTAATCATTTATTTGCCATCTTAATGAATAAATTAAAAATAATTAAATATTACTTTATTACAGAAAGGAGAGACATACTAAAAGGCGTAAATGGACGCTTCAAACCTGGGGAACTGACGGCGATCATGGGCCCATCCGGAGCCGGGAAAACAACCCTTCTAAATATTTTGGCCGGTTATTTGTGAGTATATAGTTATCTCGAGTGTGATAAGGGCAATTGCAAAGTAGAAAACTAAAAGTAGTAGGTTAAAATTACATTTTTAAATATCGCGAATTCGTGTATTAGGAACTTTGCCCGCTACACAGATACTACATATCACTCCTTTTCAAGGATAAGTCGTGACTCATCTAAATATGAATGGATGATAAAATTACGCGCTTTTATCTGAAGTTATCTCATGGCTTATATCTCAGTACTGTGCTATCTGATTATGAAAAGAAAAGTAAAAAATTAAAACGCGACAAAAAATATAAACTGGAAATGTTTAAACAAGTCTTCAATGCAGGTATGATTAATAATTAGATGATAAAGAATAAAAAATATAGTATTAGTGTGTGGCTTATAATTAAAAGTACGTAGTCATATGTCATATTATACATGTCATAAATCTTATTTAGATAGTCATAGATTATAGAATTGACGTGTGATTACGGCTAAAAAACTCCGATTTTAATTGCAATTATAACTTATATAAGTAGTGTCTACTTATATAAGTACTCTAATATTATATTTTAACTGCTTATCTATAATAATAGACATATACCAACATTGAAGTATTTTTCCATCGTAGTCGGGATTAAGTTTTGCACTTTAATTTATTAATATTATTATGGGCATAGTGGTTAGAAACGTCACTTTGATACCAACGCTCGTGGCTTCGATTCCCACAGAAAACTTTGTGCGCATGAACATGTCTGTTTGTCTTGGTCTAGGTATTTTAAGAGAGATAGGGCGAAACAAAATAAGCCCACCTGGAGATACCTCCACCTCACAGAAAACCGCAGTTAAATAACAACTCTCTGGAGGGTTTGCTATGTCTCCCGACGTTGTACAAAAAAAACATTTATTATAAAGACAATGAGTTTGTGTTCGACTTCATCTCAACTGATGAAAATATTTATTAAAATAACTTTTTATACTTAAGTATCTTAAGTTCATACTGTGAATTTATCCCGATGAATTTAGCTTGCGAATTGGATATTTAAAATCTATTCAGGGTCGAAACTCAGAAATAATAACTGGTCTTGAGGGAGTCAGGTTCACGCAATTAGAAATTCGTACTACGAGTATATACATAATTAAAATCTATCATTGTGCTAAATTTCATCCGTCTGTCACAGGTGATTTACTCTAAAATAAAGACGGATAACAAACACGAGAATGATTTTGTAAGGATTCTCTTTTTGCCTTATACAGTCCGGAACCCTGAAATAAAGTCGCCTTCAAAATATGCAAGTTTTACGAGCAAGCATTACAGTTTACTTTCAATAATAAACAGTTTTCCTTGATTTTCATATTTGAAGCAAGTGTGAAATAAGCGAGCATCTTGTGGCAAGCAATTACAATTCTTGCAGTACTCTCATTAGTAACGTGAATACTTAATCACAATTTTGAATATACGTGGTTTTGGTCACATGAGGTTTTTAGATAGGGCGCATAAAATCACTGAGGAAGTAGGTACCTCGCCGACGGCGGGAAGTTCACCCTCATATGCTGGAACCGCAATGGTCGCGTACTGTTCGGTTGCAGAGAAGTGTTTTTCCGAGAACTCTCAAGTTATGGAATGAGTTTCCAGCCGAAGTTTTCCCAAGGAACTATACAGCATGGGGCTCTTCAAAAAAGGCGCGAAGAGGTTTTTAGAGGGTCGGCAACGCATGAGTGTTGCAAATGTCCATAGGCTACGGTGACTGTTGCTTGTTTTCCACCTTGGTGGTATAAAAAACACCACCTAACAGAAAACCGCAATCAAATAACAACTCTGGAGGGCTATTGTGTCCTGCCTATAAATGAGGTCACCATTAAACGCCTAAGAAGTAGCTGTGTTAGCAGCCAAGGTGGCATCTCGCGAGTAATACTTAATGTATTTCAAGACTTCATGGGCCGGTAACGGCTTTACAGCACCTGAGTCGTATGCTTGTAAGCCTCCATACGTTATATAAAAAAAAATTGATCGTATAAAATCCATGGCAAGGAGTTCAAACAACAACCTGAGCTTTGACGTCAGAATTCAAAACTACACGTCTGGATTTCAAACTATTTTTAATCCTGTATATGCCTTTATCTTTGTACAGCTAAGTGCACGTTAAATTTGACACTGACCTTTGTATCATGCTTATGGCGTACGTAATAAGGGTTACAGTCACGTTTCAAGTGTCAAGCGTGATCTGCTCTTAGCTGGGCACGGCTAATTATAAAATAACATTTCAATATAAAAGTACATAATGAAATAAGCGTTATATTTTGAATCACAGAACTCGAGGCGCCAAAGGCGAAATTGCAGTGAACGGCGTTTGCGCACACGCATCCCAATCGACGGGTCGTGGTGGCGCGCGGTACATCCGCCAAGAGGATGACCTCCGTGCACATCTGACTGTGTATGAAGCTATGTCTCTTGCAGCTGCACTTAAACTGGCCGATTTCTCGTCACAAGAGCGGAAAGAGAAAGTGAGTATTCGAAAGTTAAATAAACATTTTTATTAAACAGTTCATCGAAACAAGCCTGGGAAATACATAATTTTGCAGTGAAATAAGATATTAATTGGTTACCGCAACCTATGAACGCTTGTAATACAAAGAGTTTAGCTCATCAATTGTGACTCCCGCTGCTAACGCAGCTACTCCTCAACAGATTACTATTAATCTGATTCACTAGCAGGAACATAACGATTGTACAATGGGTTGTGTTCTGAGGAGTTGTTCGATATGATGCCAACAACGTCGTTTTACAATCGCATAGCTCGCCGACGGCGGGAGTTCATCAGTACAGTGCGGTTCCTGAGAAGTTTTCTACCGAGAACTATTAAGTTGTGGAATGAGCTTCTTCCGAGGTTTTCCCTAGAGACTACAGCATTGGGTTCTTCAATAGAGGCGTGAAGAGGTTTTTACAGTGTCAGGAACGCATGAGTGACACTCCTGGTGTTGCAAATGTCCATAGGCTACGGTGATTGCTTATCACCAGGCAGGCCTTACGCGTGTTTATCACCTTAGTGGTATAAAAAAAATAATGTTGGATTCCGTTTACCAGGCATAGGTGTTACTTTCCTAGTAGGACTACTTTGATGTGATCTATTTTTCGTCAGAGGCTCGTATTGTTAATTAGCACGATGCACCCCGTACAGCAGAGGTTGCCATTGAATTTAAAGGAGATAGCGAGCCACACACACACACACATCCGTACCGGTTACCATAGCCTGTAAACGCCCACAATTACCTTAAATATTACTCGCGCGATGCTCCTCCTCCTCTGCCTCTGCTGCTAACACAGTATTTTTCTGGAGCTTACTGGTGACCTCACATATCGGAACACAGAAACCCTTCTGAGAGCTATTATTTGGCTGCCGTTTTCTATAAGGTGGAGGTACTTCCCCAGACGGGGTGCTGTGATGCGTCTTACCTCTCTTAAATCTTATATCACACAGACCAATACAAACGGATATGTTCATGCACACAAATGTTAGTCCTGTTGGGAATCGAACCCAAGAGCGTCGGTGTCAGATTAGCAGTACTAACCACTGCCCCACCGAGCTCGTCCAACTAGTATTCTTTGTAATAATAATAGTATAGGTTTTATTAAAACATAATTACGTATGCTTATCAAACTAACTGGTTCACATAGCTTAGTTTGAATCTAGATAGTGTTGTATACATGTACAGAAATATGATTTCTGTACAAACAGGAATGCTACTTTGACACCAAGGTTGTGGGTTCGATTCCCAAATAGGGCAAACATTTGTGTGCATGAACATGTCTGTTTATCTTGGTTACGATCTTATTAAGACTGGTTTGGCGCATCAAAGCAGCTCGTCTCTGGAAGTATACACAAATAACAACGCCCTGGAGGGTTGTTATGTTCCTGCGAGTGAGTTAGGTTACCAGTAAGCTCCTAAGGAGTTGTGTCGCCAGCGGAGTATCGCGTGAGTGATACTCAATATACTGCAAGCATTCATAGACTACGATAATCACTGTACATTAGGTTAGCCATATGCTTGTATGCCACCCAAAGATATATGAAAAACCAGAAATGTCCAGATCAAAAAAGCAGACATACTCGTATTCATGCACATAAGTGCATGAACATGTCTGTTTGTCTTGGTTAGGATCTTATTAAGACGCGCATCAAAGCAGCTCGTCTCTGGAAGTATACACATCATAGAAAATCACAGTCAAATAACAACTCCCTGGAGGGTTGTTATGTTCCTACGAATGAGTTAGGTTACCACTAAGCTCCTGAGGAATTGTGTCGCCAGCGGAGTTGGTATCGCGTGAGTGATACTCAATATACTGCAAGCACTCATAGACTATGATAATCACTGCAACCAGGTTAGCCATATGCTTGTATTCCACCCAAAGATATATGAAAAACCAGAAATGTCCAGATCAAAAAAGCAGACATATTCATGCACATAAGTGTTCATCTTGCACGGGAATCAAATCCATAACAATTTAACTAAAGTGACCATAGCTAGCTCGAACGAGCTCGTTAATTAGTTAGGAATACATTGTTAAAACAAAATCACCATCATTATAAAATCGTAAACTATATTAATCGTATAAAATATTTGTAGTATTTACAAAACATACAGACAGACACTCAGACAGTTTAATTACACAACCATCTCGTTTCCGATTCGACAAAGACGTCTTAGTATTGAATGAATGCTCACTTATTGAGTATAAGCCTGTACCTGATCTTGATATCTTCCGGGCCCGCTGGCTTGATCAAGGCACTCGTCCGGCCGCTTGCGGCCAGTTTGGAGGTAGTTATAAACTTTATTTGTGACGTATTAGTGACTAGAATGGCTTGTTACTTGATTTTATAATGTATTTTAGAATGTAGTTTTAGAATGATGATATTGTCATATAGGTACATGTTAAAAACATTATCAAATGTTATCATTATCAATTTTATTTGGACTAAAGTTAAGCTTTAAGTTCATGATGGAGTCACTTTTATTTTGCTAAAAATTGATACAAATTTATACATTGCTATTGTTTCCCCCAATTCATTCGCTATATTGACTCATTTCTACATTCTCCGTACAATATAATTCGTCTAATTAGTTCAAATAGTTATTAATATTGAATTCGATTCCGGTTGTATCACTAAATTTGTGTTTTCAGTTTTACGTACATATTTATCACTTGCTTGGCGGTGTAGGGAAACATCGTGTGGGTTTCCACACGTTCAAGAAATTATATCTCAAATAAGTGTGATGTACTTTACATATAACCCGAGAGTTACTGAACCATCCGGGTAACGAACCTCGTTGTAAGGCAAAGTTTATTTTTTTAATAACAGTCATCTGCAAAGTACGATAACCATGACTTGGCATTACCCCTGCACGTCATCGTCCCTTAAATTTTTTCAAAGTGCGAATTTAATTTCAAAAAATAAAATTGTAAAAATATTCATTTTGGTATATGTACCGTGTATACATGCATATGCATTTACTTTTACAGTTATTTTAATATTACAAACAGACACTCCAATTTTATTTATCTGTATAGATTTAAAAAATCTAAGTGATGATGGCATGCAGGGCCCATATCTGGCACGTGGTGGTTATAGTACAAAACTATTAAAAAAACTTCTAGCCTTGCAGGACGTCTCCAACACAGATAGACTCATTACGATGAGAAAACTTACAAGATGAAACGCACTGTAACTAATATCTTTTTTCTCCCTAATAATCATACGGCATGGTCAAGTAAACAACTATTTTGCATGCCTATATATTTTTATAATAAAATAAATGAATTTAATGACATACATCAATTAAGCTAATTAGGAAAAACCCAGACGCTAGATACCATACTTAAACTATGCAGGAATTGAAATTTTACTACAGAACCCTTGGAAATATAAGTCTCGTTTATTAAATGAATGTTGTATTAAACATTAAAATCACAATTTTAATTTCAACTTCTAATTGTAGATACTATCGTCTTATTACTTATTATATATTATTAACTGATCGGGTTGTGAGTACAGATAATAATGAGATGTTAATATATTATTAATATACTCGTACATGTAATCTATCTATCTATAAATAATTGTTAGATATTGTGTTATTGGCAAGGCTCGGATTTTGTTATGTGTTTTTCCTTTAATTATTTTTTGATTTCAACGCTTTTGACTGGAAGAGTGCACTGACTTTTGAAATGTTATTTAACTCTATCTCAGACCTCAGGGACGTCATTAGAGAACTTTTAATTATTATAATTATCATATAGTCGTTATTACAAACATTTTACTATCGTGTATTACTGTAGCTAGTTAAATTATTTAAAATCTAATTAAATAAATAATATAAATGTTGTCAAAGTTCGCTTGGTCGCGTTTGTGGACTTTTGCTGTCTTTATATTTACCTTTTCTACAGGTTTCAGTATGAAAATATATATACGAGTAATAATTAATCTAATTATTCTATTTAAAAGGGCTTCGTAAGTTTTAATCAAAATATAGTACAAACACACGCTAATTTGCATTATATATTTATTTAATGTATATTGTTAGACAGTACTTAAATTACAATACATCTAATTTACATGTTTAGACAATGAAGCCCAAATTTCACAAACAACTTCAACAATATACAAACAATGGAACTGAACTTTGAAACTGATTGATGACAAAACAAGTTACAACAGCATTTATTTTCCACTGATATTTGGAAACTTTGACCTTCATGTTTTTTTTCTACATACATTTTTACAACAAAGCACAACGGTAATCTGTGAATATTTATTTCTTAAATTGGTTCTCTTAGAGATTCTCTGCAGCCCATGTTGTGACTGGCCTCTCCATATGATAGAATGATGTGAAAGTAGCTGAAACAGATTAGACGCTCCGTAACCAATTCCGTTTATATTTACTTCTAATATAATATCTAATATCAGTTCAGTCAGTGCTCACCTAGTCATGAACTGCAGGGTAGGGAAAAAAATTGTGACGATTCCAAACAAATGTAGCCATTTTTACGGAATAAAAAGATTTTGACTTTGACTTTGACTTTGACTAATATAATATAAATATAATATAAGATAGTAAATTTGTTTATAGTTAATCCCCCCTGCGTCTTAGAGTCTACTGTCAATTTCATCTAGAAACATCGTATTATTAACAAATGATATTATTTTATTTTTAATGAGAATTTTAGTATAGTTTTCTCAATAACAATATTTAGGAGACTAAATATGAGACATTTGGATATGAAAATGGATTTCCAATGACTAATTTTATTACATTTTAAAATATCTTATCCGTTCGTCTGTGCACGCATCACATGAAAGATCGCGATATTGTATGAACTCTTAAAGCAAATTGTTGTGTTGTTAATTAACACCGGAATCATGTTTTCTCCGCTCGCAATGGTAGAGAATGCAATTAGCATTAAGTACATCTTTTGTGATGTCGGCTTCACCTTTATCTGTCTCGCCCTGGAAATATTTAGTATTTAATTTTAATTGCGTCTGAAGGTAAATATTATCTTGACACGGCTGCACTAGAACATTTAACAAATTCCACTTAAAATATATTAGATTTAGGATATTGTTGGATTATTGTTGATTAGCATAAATGTAATATAATAAACATATATTTCCATACTGGAACCTGTAGAATATGTATGTATAAAGTTAGCAAAAGTCCACAAACGCGACCAAGCGTACTTTAACGAGATTTCGATCTCGATTGAGATTTCGTTCAACTCTCATTACCCCATGTATCCGAAAACACTAAATATTTGTGGGATAAAAGAATAACACGTGCTAGATGTGCTATCTATCTTTTTACAACTCCCCGTCAAATACCTTGCGGGATGGACAGGGAGAACTGAACGCCACATGACTCGATCCTTACTTACCTTACTCGCTTCTTTAACATTCATAGCCTTCTCAACCAGCGTAACCACCTTTAGGTGATAACACGTAAGGTAACAAGAGGGTCATTTTAAGCAGTTACCGTAAGTTATAGATACCTACTCATAACGTATTCCTATAAAACCCGTCAATTTCTAATCGATGATATTTCTTAGTTTCATCTTCAATATATTTGTAATGATTTCGTTGCTTCATTCTCAATTATTTCTGTGCAAAACATGGGGATGTCGTAAACCTTCAGTGAAACTATAGCAATATGCCATTACAGCAAAGTTCTGTGTATTAGTAAATATCAAACGAGTTTTAAACAAAAAACGAATCCTAACGAGTCGTTAATGACCGGCAATGATAAATGTTCAATGGACATGGATGGGTTCAAAAACATTAAAATCGATGAATTTATATCTAAATGCAGTCATGACTCACTTTGAAACTAAGAAAATCTTTTCAAAGAGCAAATATCATTGTAAAAGCAAAGTAATTATCAACAATTAATTTACGCTAATTATTGCAACCTATTAGAACTACAAATAACGAGTGATAAATGAATGCTCTACAAAAAAAACTGATGCATGAATATCACGTGCAGGGTACTTTTGAAAAGTAGACCATATAGTTACACTGTCCATGCAGTGGGTGCTCAGTTTCTAAAGCCTCGCCCAAAAATAACCTAATAATACAATATATACAATACAGAGCGACTCCAAATCTGTCTGTCGGGCAAAGTCAACTTACGAAGCTAAAGACCAATACTGGCGCTATTATTTTTACGAAGACTGAGATTCCGAGTGAGATGGAGAAGTTCTGTGGACAGCTATAGACATCATCGTTACAACCGGGCAACAGTGCTAGTAACGATTTAATGATTTAACAAGTCAGATTCCGAAATGGGTTTAGCACTGTAGATCACTTGGGTATCCTATACCATTTCTACATTTGTCATTGCCATTCAAATATACAGAAGACTGAGGAGTATAATCTGCCCTTATGCCTGATGTATGTGGACTACGAAGAAGACTTCGATGGGCCGAGACATGAGCGGTGCTATAATCTCCCCAGCGATGCCAAATTGTCTTCACGGCAGCAATGAAAAGTACGAGTATCTTCGAATCCGAATACATCACTTACATTTGATTTGCCGATGATATAATTCTCGTGGTCAAATCGCCGGTGGACTTTAGCTCAATATGCTCAACAACCTCGATAGTGTTTCCAACCGGGTAGATCTCAAGATAAACACGGATAAGACTAAGTTTATATCAAATATCCAGGTCACACCTATACTGATCACTGTTGGAAACACTAAACTCGAAGTTATTGACGAATATGTCCACCTAAGATAGGTTATTCAGTTAGATAAGTCAAACTACGGGCAGCGTTCAAAAAACTTCGACACATCTGTTTGTCCAAAATACCTCAACGGTTGAATATTAAAGTCTTCGAATAATTTGTGCTCCAGGGAAGACAAACGAACTGAGATGTAGCCCTTCATTGTGGACGGTTAGGAGAAGCTGAAGATCGCTCAACATGATATAGTAAGGGCTATGCTCGGGGTTTCGCGTTTGCATGATAAAATCAGGAAAAAGATGTCTGCAGTAGAACTAACAGAGATCAAAGGAAAAGAACTTAGCTTAAGAGGTAATGAACAGTAATGAGCTACATTGCTCGTAGAACCTGCAACCACTGTGAAAAATTGAGACGATCACCCACTAAACGCGACGACGATTTCAAAGGATTTCTAGTAGAGATGCCGCAGAATAAAGGCGAATGGTTCTCTAGAGGGGAGGCCTATACTCGATATAGTCCAGCTATGGACGAAGACACGAATACGAGCTGTAATGATAGTGATGATGATTTAAAAAATTCTATAATTTAAAAAAAATATATAATTCACGTTACATGGATGTATAATTTTATGTAGAGTCAATTATCACTCATTATTTGTATTTCTAATAGGCTGCATTCATTAGAGAAAATTAATTGTTGATAATTACTTCTCCAAAGGTCTTTGCTCTTTGTAATTAAATTATCTTTTAATGAATATATAAACAACGTTAATATATAACCGTTATATCTGATTAGGCAAGTGTTTACTTTACAGAAGTTTGCAGGCAAATAACAACTCCAACAACAAATAACAAAGGTTCGTTGTGTCCCTGCAAGTGATTAAGATTACCACTAAATTCATGTCACGTTGTTTTGATAGCAACTACATCACTTCACATCAGATATAGATATCTTTGTTTGCTGCATGCTGCAATATATATACAAAAAAACTTTTATTACGGCACCAATCAAATCGAGGGAAAAAGTAGTTGTTCCGTACATTTTACTATTTTTACTTCTGTATTGGTCAAATAGTGGAAATGGTAACAATTATAATTCCATATCTGAGGATATATCGACAAGGAGTTAATTCCACAACCTAACGGTTCTCTGAAGGAAACTTTTCTTGAGTCGCACAGAACACAGATGAATTTCCTGCCCTTGCCATGGGCGGTTGTGTGTGATTCATAGTGACGAATGTGGCTCCAAGAATATTTTTACCTAACTTGAATAAACGTATCAATTTAAAATAAATTTCATGTGGAAAGGCACACGAATTTTATATGACATATAGTAAATACTCGGAAATGGTATAATTGAAGTTAATTTCGACTTATGCTACAGAAAAATGTATATTGTATGTAATAGTATGTTCTTCATATTATATAGTTTAAATTTTTAAAATGAAAGTAAATCACCGACTCATCAAATCCCATATTTATCTAAATTTAAAAATGTTTAAACTGGTTCAGCGGTTTTAGTGATGTCAATTTTATTTTTTTTTTTCCTGGTGGGCAACAATACCTGTTTTATAAAGTAGTTCTTAAGATATTATATTAACTCTATGTTTCTATCGGCACACACGGTACGTCGTACGTTTGAAGGACTGTATCTATGAACCATCTTGAGTAGCGATTTAAATTTAATCGTTTCTGACAAATTACACAGCGCTAGCTAGCCCCAAAGTAAGCAAAGCTTGTGTTATAGGTACTACACAACTGATAAACATACGTAAATACATTTTTTGCCTCGGTGTCAAAGTAGCGTTACTAACCACTGCGCAACCGAGCTCGTCGAATTTATTGCTATATAATATATATTGATGAAATAAGGATATCGAAAATGTTGCCCTCCTGGTACATGCAGTGTAGGACACTCCCCCGTTAGATGAGGCGACGACCTCAAAAGATTTACAGAGAGTTGATGGATGCAGGTGGCTGAGAATCGTGGCGAATGGCTCTCTGCAGGGGAGACCAATGTCCAGCAGTGGACTAATACGGGCTGAAATAATCATGATGATGATTTGAAAATCCACACGATGTGGATGTATCATTTTTTTGTACAGCATTCATTTATCACTCATTATTTGTACTGCTAATATGTTGTATTCATTCGAATAAATGAATTGTGGATAATTGCTTTACTTCTACAAAAGTATTTGCTCTTTGTAATTAAATTATCTTTGAAGGAAATTTAAACAACGTGATGTATCTACGAGCCATTCTGAATAGCGAGTTAAATCTTTGTCAAAACGTATTAAAACATTAAGAAAAATTTCCAATTTTTCTCTCTATCATAAAAGCTTTAATACGTACAACCGCCAAACTTAGTGTTAAATAGTCAAACTTGAAAGTAAAAGAACAAATAATTAGGACCAGCTAAGTGTGAGTTAGGTATGTACTAAGGATTTTTACATCATAATATGCACACAATGTAGGTAGAGTCGTTTTGATCTTGATCTCGGGGGCATAAGAGCTTTTTAGGGTTCCGTACCCAAAGGGTAAAACGGAACCCTATTACTGAGGCTCCGCTGTCCGTCCGTCCGTCTGTCACCAGGCTGTATCTCATGAACGGTGATAGTTAGACAGTTGAAATTTTCACAGATGATGTATTTCTGTTGCAGCTATAACAACAAATACTAAAAATAGAATAAAATAAATATTTAAGGGGGCTCCCATACAACAAACGTGATTTTTTTGCCGTTTTTATAGATATTGGTACGGAACCCTTCGTGCGCGAGTCCGACTCGCACTTGGCCGATTTTTTTAAATTACTTAATTACGTTAAATTGTAGCCATATATCAAAGTAGACAAAGGGTTTGCAGGTTATATAATAGATAAATCACGCCTGTAAATTTGTACCATGTAAACATGTATAGGCATGGTTTATCTATTATAACGACATATTTACACTATATACCTATACAAAAAGATTGCTATCTTCAAAACGATAATAAATTATACCTTTATAACATATTACTAACATCATACATAACAAAACTTCAACCAAATAACTAGTCAGGCCTTAAATACTATTACATAAAAATTTTCCTTTTTTTTTCAACTTTTTAATTTATTAATTATTTTTTTAATTTGGAACGCGTTTATTATGTTAAAAACTTCTTTCGATTTTCTGCCGTTTTACATATATTTTTCGTGTTTATTATCAAATTGGAATATGGAATGGAGTGTTAAAGAAATAGGGTTGCAGTGATTGCCTTGCACAAAGTGGGTATGGAACCGTCGGTCATATAAAAGACACTTCAAAAGCTTGTTATCAGCCGTATGTTTGTATATCGTACTATCGTACGAGGAAGCGTTGGAATATCGACAGATATACCAACACTTCCTCTATTGAAGACCATAGAAGATCGGGGCGACTGCGTGCTGTTAGAACTACAAGGACGAGAGATGAAGATGCCCGTTAGGCTACTGTCGAGTATAATAAAACAAGACCTGCTTATTACTGCTGCTCGGCGCTTATCCTCTATATACAAGAACATGCCCTAAATCAATCCCTACAGTTGAAGAAAGCGGATCGATCATAATGCCTTCCATCCCGATAGGCTGGTGAAAGATACAGAAATATTTCACTGATGAAAAAATTTCACGATCGTCTATCACTACAACAAGCAAAATCATAAAGTATGCACATAGTTCTAAAGAAGCCGTCCAAGTAGTCGGAAAGGTACAACGTGATTATCATCCTGCGTCTGTAATGTTTTGGTGGGAGGTGTCTTATCAAGGAGTTACAAACCTTAATTTTTGTGAAGAAGGAGTGAAGACGTCAAGTGTATCACAAGACTGTCTTTGATCGTGTTGTGAGCTCTCAGCAATGCACTTTTTAAAAATGCACCGTGGACTTTCCAGCGGGACCTAGTCACAAGGCACGTACTACCCAAGCCAACGTTCTGGACTTTATAAGAGCTGAAGACTGGCCCTCGTCTAACCCAGATCTGAACCCCTGAGACTACAAATTATGGTCAGTTTTAGAGCAGTTTTTTGCTCGAAACGACACGCCGACGTTGTATCTTTTAAGAAATCTCTTGAGCAAGCAGTGGCTAAATTTCCCATTTAGCTTTCAGCTTTGGGCCTCTGAATAGCCTCTTGGTTGTAATTCCTTTTGTACCACCTTTCATGCACAATATACCATTAATCGTCAGTTTTGTGTGTATCAACCTTCAGTTATTTTGTAGTATATACATAACAAAAATAGATCTGAATATTGGGGTAGGTACTAAGGAATTTATAGTACTCGAGTTCAATTCGAAGTTGACCGGAATTGTATGTATATATTCACGCCAGGTCCCTTGCAGGGTAGGCAGAGAGAACTGAGCGCCATAAGACACGGTCCTTACATACTTCACTCGCTTCTGTAACATTCATAGCTCTTTTCATGCACACTCGCCGGTTCCTGGGGCTCCTGACATCACCTTCTGATAAAATACGACCAATTTGTTCATGGTAGGTTAGTCTTGGTCTTCCTCGGCTCCTACATCCTTCCACTTTCGCATATATCTGTTTCGTCATTATTGATATATAAATATATATATAAATATATATATATATATATATAGCATAACATATATCCACAATGACATAAAATATGTAATTTAAATCGAGAACTTTACCCTTTAGTAATATGTTGTACTGCGCGTTCCTTTCTGTGAACGTTTTAGGCGCCTTTCATCATCTTGTGATTGACCTATTTAACGTTCAAAAAGTAATTCCTAATTCAATTTATTAAATAAAACATTTTAAAATAGCCGTGATAACATTCCCTTTACCATCAATATTCTTTTTTAAAAACTTTTAAACTCTTTGTACGTAAATATAAAACTTGGGTCGGAGACCCTAATTATCTAATAAGCAATTAATTTTGACAGGTGTGCATTTCAAAATGGATTTGACAGGTTACAAGTTAAACTAAAAAATAAGGAAAATCCATTAAAGAACTTGATGTAACTTTAATTTATTAAGTATCATGATATGATACATCCTTGTCTAGACAACTTTGCCATTCGGCTGTTTATTCTAGCTGTTGTACAACGGGTTCTGTTGCGAGGAGATTTTTTTTAACATCTGGAGGCATATTAGGTACCATACGGCCCACCTGATGTAAAGCGGTTACTGTAGCGTATGAACGATTAAACACATTAAGCATCACTCACGTGATGCCACCTCTACTGCTAACACAGCTACTTCCTTAGGAGCTTACTGGTGACCTCACTCACTCGCAGGAACACAACAACCTTTCTGTTATTGTTTGGTTGCGGATTTCTGTGAAATAGGGTTACTTCCCTTGTATGGCTGCATTGATACCTACCTACGTCTCTCTGCAGGTTTATGTGCAAACGACATCTGATATGCTGAACACGGGAATTTCTCGGTTAAATGATAGTTTGTGTCAAATAAATTCTTGGTCAAATAACTTTGGAATTCCGGTGAATCCCAATAAGTGCCAGGCTATTCTCTTAGGTAGCTCCAGGCAAATAGATAAAATTGACATCAGTTCTATGTCGTCCATTATATTCAATAAGTCTGTCATTCCGTTCAGTAAGAGTGTTAAAAATCTTGGCTTATATCTTGACTCTACTCTGACCTGGAGCACACAAGTGACTCAAGTTAGTCGTAAAGTAATATCGACATTGCGCTTTCTAAATCGATACAGAAACTTTCTCCCTATTGAAACTAAGGTCACATTAGTTCTTATTTTTCCACTAATTGATTATTGTGATGTGTGTTATCCTGATCTTCACGAAGATCTTCTTAATAAGCTGGACCGGCTCATCAACAGTGCTATCCGATTCATCTTCTGTCTTCGGAAATATGACCATATTTCGTTCTACCGGTCAAAGCTTGGATGGCTTCCCATTCGTCAGCGTCGTCATTTAAGATTACTTAGCACACTTTTTACAATTCTTTTTAATCCCCATTCTCCTGAATACTTGAAATGTAAGTTCCAGTACCTTTGTGATTCTCATAACCGTCAACTTCGATCAAATGACTCCCATTTACTCTTAATACCACTTTTCCGTTCGGGCTTCATGTCTAATTCCTTTACTCTACAAGCTTCACGACTCTGGAATGCGTTGCCTGAACCCATTAGAGACTCCCAAAACAAGTTTACTTTTAAAAAGAAGTTACGTGCCTATCTTTTAGAGAGTCTATCCAGACAGTAATCATCCAATGTGTGTTGTATAATTAGTATATATTATATTATTTATATAGAAAATATGTATGTATTACTAGGGTTTTGTATGTATTATTGTGTTTGTATATGTATTATCGTAGTTATTTATTTATGTATTCTTATATTTATGTTAGGTGACAATATAAAGAACAAATTCTTTATGGGGTCCATTAATATTTTATTTTAATTTTAATAAAAACGGCAATCACGTTTTTTCTCCACTCCCGATGGTTGACTGGTAGAGAATGCAATTAGCATTAAGTCCGCCTTTTGAACCAGCTGTATTGTGGTCAATAAAGTATTAAATAAATAAATAAATAAATACGTCTTTTAAAAACACTCAGACCAAGACCAACAGACATGTTCATGCACACAAATGTATGTCCTGTATGGGAATGGAACCCACGAGCATTGGTGTCAAAGAAGCGTTACGGCAGAGTATTTTGACGAGCTCGGTGGCTCAGTCGTGAATGACGCGACTTTGACACCGACGCTCGTGGGTTTGATTCCCACACAAGACACACATTTGTGTCATGAACATGTCTGTTTGTCATGATCTGGATGTTTTAAGAGAGGTAGGGCGCATCAAAGCAGCCCGTCTGGGAAGTACCTCCACCTTACAGAAAACCGCAGCTAAGTAACAACTTCCTAGAGTGTTGTGTTCCTGCGTGTGAGTGAGGTCACCACTAAGCTCCTAAGGAGTTGCTGTGTTAGCAGCAGAGGAGGCATCACGCGAGTGATACTTAATATATCGCAAGCGTTAATAGGTTACGGTACCCGCTTCACATCAGGTGGGCCGTATGCTTATATGCCCCCTGACGTAATATAAAACAAAAAAAAAGAGATGCCAACCGTGAGATAATTCCTGTATCGTAAACGTCCATAGGCTAAGGGAACCACTGTACATCAGTTGGGCCGTATGCTTTTTTTATACAACGTCGGGAGGCATACAAGCATACGGCCTACCGGATGCAAAGTAGCTACCGCTGCCTATCAGTGATTGCAATATATCAAGTATCATACGCGCGATGCCTCCTCTGCTGCTTACACAGGAACTCCTTAGGAGCCCACTGGTGACCTCACTCCCACGCAGGAACACAACAATCCCCTAGGGAGCTGTTATTTGGCTGCGGTTTTCTGTGAGGTGTAGGTACTTCCCCAGACGGGCCGCTTTGATGCGCCCTACCTCTCTAAAAACATCCAGGCCAAGGCAAACAGACATGTCATCCACACAAATGTTTGTCTTGTGTGGAAATCGAACCCACGAGCGTTGGTGTCAAAGATGCGTCGTTGACGACTGAGCCACCGAGCTCGTCTAAAATGCTTGCGTGCCGCCCTAAATTTATTTAAAAAAATCGGCCAAGTGCGAGTCGGACTCGCGCACGAAGGGTTCCGTACCATTATCTATAAAAACGGCAAAAAATCACGTTTGTTGTATGGGAGCCCCCCTTAAATATTTGTTTTATTTTAATTTAATTATTTATTCTTAAAGTGAATATATAACTAAATATATTGTGAATATTTCAAGCGTCTACCTGTTGCCGTTATTAATATCGAGCAAAAATGAGAAAAAAAATCGGCCAAGTGCGAGTGGGACTCGCGCACGAAGGGTTCCGTACCATTATCTATAAAAAATGCAAAAAAAATCACGTTTGTTGTATGGGAGCCCCCTTAAATATTTAATTTATTCTATTTTTTAGTATTTGTTGTTATAGCGGCAATAGAAATACATCACCTGTGAAAATTTCAACTGTCTAACTATCACGGTTCATGAGATACAGCCTGGTGACAGACGGACGGACGGACGGACGGACGGACGGACGGACGGACGGACGGACAGCGGAGCCTCAGTAATAGGGTTCCGTTTTACCCATTGGGTACGGAACCCTAAAAATCACGTTTGTTCTATGGGAGCCCCCTTAAATATTTATTTAATTCTATTTTTTAGTATTTGTTGTTATAGCGGCAACAGAAATACATCATCTGTGAAAATTTTAACTGTCTAACTATCACGGTTCATGAGATACAGCCTGGTGACAGACGGACGGACGGACGGACAGCGGAGCCTCAGTAATAGGGTTCTGTTTTACCCTTTGGGTACGGAACCCTAAAAAAAAGCCTTATGATATAAAAAAAATAAAACAATCTCACCAGGTGTCTTATAGGTACAGGGTATGCACAGAGAAAACAACTCGCTCTCTGCTTTAACATTTATAGCTCTTTACATGCATAGTCGTCGTTCCAAGGGAAAGTTTTGATATTGCCATCTTAGTCTTAGTAAAAGCTTTTACGCGCATTTTTATTAATATGATTAAAATTTTTGTACACAGGTGTACGAGATTTTAGCATTATTAGGACTAAGTGGGACATCGCAGACATTGACTCGAGATCTCTCCGGAGGGCAACGGCGACGCCTGGCAGTGGCTTTGGAGCTGCTCTCTGACCCTTCATTGCTCTTTCTAGATGAGCCAACCACGTTAGTAACCTTCCTTCTAACTAAATACAAAAATATGTAGGTACGCTTTTGATTGCGACAGCGAAGATGACGTCGTTGCGTATCACACTCTGAAGCGAATTATCATCGGCAGTCTTTATGTTGATAGATGTATTTATTAAAATTGAAAATATTTTATTGTAAGTCATAATGCACAAGTTTATATCTACTAAGGGCTGCCCTTCACGAATTTTTTTTATACAACGTCGGTAGGCATACAAGCATACGGTCCACCTGATATAAATCGGTCATCGCGGCCTATGAACGCTTGTAATACATTAAGTATCACTCGCGTGATAGGCATCACGCGAGTGATGCTCTGCTGCTAACACAGCAACTCCTCAGGAGCTTAGTGGTTACCTCACTCACACGCAGGAACATTTTATTTCAATTATTAATATATATAATTTTTCCTAGGATATTTCACTGGGAAATAAATTAACCGTGCATTATTTATGTAACAGAAAAAATATCTATTCGTCGGTATGTCAAATTCAAATGTAAAAGAAAAACCGGTATGTATAAATTGTTCCGCGGTGAATGTTATCATGTTTACATCGGTCAAACTGGTCGCAATTTTCAAAAACGATTTCATTAAAACATACCGGCGTACAAAACAATCTCCCACGAAGGTCATACTTCCCGAACATCTAATAGATAAAGGACACAATTAAAATATATATTAAATCTTACTCACAACAAATAAAGGGAAGAAGAAAGAAATATAACGTCGATGCAAGAATGAAACCAAAGCTTTAGTGAAAGAGAAGCGTGAAATACTACTTATGAATTAGGAAGAGAGGCGGACGAAGAACTTCGTCATACTTCGTGGCGTAGGGGAATACCAAACTCTTCTGGAGAGTGGTAAAGAAGTCTTGAAGTGGTTCATCAGCATCTAGAACGGACAAGATAAAATGTAAAGCTAGTGACATTCAAGCTAACACTCACGAAGTGTTAGAACGATGGAGTGAACATTTTAGAGAAATGTTTTTACATTTGATAGCCCCATTCTTGAGGATGGTTATAGACTATTTAACATCCCGGTAAGGGAGGGTGAAGCCGCGGGCTCTTAAACGGGGGGGCTATAGAACTCTTCAGTACCTTTTTCTACTATCTGATTTTTGTCATCTTACCCGATGTCAAAGTCAAAAGAAGATAATTGTAGTATTCTTTCATCAAGTCTTTTTTTGATATTTTTATATATATATGGCAATAGTGTTGCTACTTTATGCCAGTGTCAAAGTCTTTAGTATAGGACCATTTGAAAATCTTAATTCTATGTTCCAGCTTCAGGAACTGTGCTGAAAAAATACTTGGGAAGGGTACCTAGACCCAATCAGTCCAATTTAAATACCACCCGTAAAACGATTTTTACAAGGTTTTCTTGATGAACTTATTCACGTCTTCCAAAAAGTGCATAAACGTGTTATATTTGAGTTTTTTCATTACTGTATAATTTCACTAGCACTTATGTTACAAAATACTATCGAAATTGTCACACAAAACTAATTTTATACTGAATTGTAAAAATTTCATGTAAAACAACAATGTCACTCGTCAAAAGCGCGGGAAGAAGTCCACTTCAAGTCGTATTCTTAATATTCTTATAGTATTTTAGACGAAAGTCCAGTTCATTCCTCATAACTATCTATATTAGGACTATACTCAATTGCTACATATAATTATGTAACACTTACGACACCTTATCATATGCTAATAACAAAGTGCCGACGAGCTGTTCTGTCTGGCCTTCAACATCTAACAGGTTACGCGGCTTTTTAATGTAACAGTAAATCTTCGGCCGGTTTTATTTGTCTTAGCCTCTTTATTATTCAACAATTGTTTTGTTTATTAGAGCAGTGATAGCTCAGTGGGTAAAGAACTGGTCTTTTGATCAACTGGTCCACGGTTCGAATCCTGGCATGTATCACTAAATTCTTGTTTTCGGATGTGTGGAAGGAAAACATCGTTGGCAAGTCCAAGATATTGTATTTCGAAAGATTTGTGACCTAAGATAGGTCTGGTTTTCCCTCTGGGTTGTGACGGCAATCGCTCCAAGTGAAAATTAAGGGTCCATCACTGTGTCCGAAGGATGTGAAATATGTACGTGAGGCGATAGAAGGGTGGTGTCTCAGTGAGGACGATGAGGCAGTTAAGGGTCTCCACTGGATGCAGCTTATTCATCGTCTTTGCCAAATCCTTAAGCTTAGGTAGCGCCCACCAATCCCAACGGATTAGGAAACATAATAATATTATGAAGAAGATTTTATTTTAAAAGTTATCTTAGAAATAAAAGTTCGTAAAAGAAAAATAGTAGACATTTATCATTTTATTTATTTCATGTGAATATATTTTTTAACTTTTTTACATTACCCGTGATTTTATCCGTTTAACTGATTATTAACAGAAACAGGTCTCAAGCAAAAAACATAATAAAAATCGGCCAATTGCGAGTCGGACTCGCGCACGAAGGGTTCCGTACAATTATCTATAAAAAAGGCAAAAAAATCACGTTTGTTGTATGGGAGCCCCCCTTAAATATTTGTTTTATTTTAATTTAATTATTTATTCTTAAAGTAAATATACAACTAAATATTCTGTAAATATTTCAAGCGTCTACCTGTTGCCGTTATCAATATCGAGCAAAAACGAGCAAAAAAAATCACGTTTATTGTATGGGAGCCCCCTTAAATATTTACTTTATTCTATTTTTTAGTATTTGTTGTTATAGCGGCAATAGAAATACATCATCTGTTAAAATTTCAACTGTCTAACTATCACGGTTCATGAGATACAGCGTGGTGACAGACGGACGGACGGACAGCGAAGTCTCAGTAATAGGATTCCGTTTTACCCTTTGGATACGGAATCCTAAAAAAACTTAAATACAATGCACTTAAGTTTCACGAACTCGGTGGTGGAATGGTTAGTAATGTTACTATAAGAACAAGGTTCGATTCCCACACAGGACATATATTTATTTGCATGAACTGCCCGTCCTGATCTGGGTGTTTTTTGCGACAGGTTCCAGCACGTGAGTGTGAATGCGCATACCACTAAGCTCTTAAGAAGTGAGTCTGCGTTAGCGGCAGGGGTAACAACACGCGCGCTAAAATTCCTGTATTAGAAGCGTTCATAAGTTACGATAACCATTACATCAGTTGGGTCGTATGCTTCTACGCTTTCCGACCGCTTTTTTGCATTTTAAAATAATGGAGAACACTAGAATGTGATTATATGCTGGTTTTATCATAACTTTTCGGGGGGAAACAAGGACAGGGGGAATCAGTCTGAATCCAAATTTTGTACTGTGGTATGAATCCCAATACATGAATAGTAGGTGAAATGGGAGATTAAAAAGACACGAAAGTTATTTTTAATAATAATATATGAGTAACTATTATCTACGATAGTTTATTTTATTGTGATCTGTGTATGTTCTTTGTTATTGTAACAAATCTCAAATATCTGACAACTGTTAATTATTACACAGTTAACTCAGTGATTTTAACTCCTGATAAATATTATAATTACTATATAGAGGCAAAATAAATTCATTTCAATGACTACAATAATTATTATGCTAAATAGTTATGATAATACGATTATATCCGGGAGATAACAAGCAACAGCCTTACTCATGTCTAGTATTCATATAAAGTTTGTTTTAACAAAATGTATTTACGTAATGTATAAAATTAGTATGGTATTCGATAAAAAGCTTTTAAAATTACTTTATTTAAAATTGTAATTTAAGATTTAATATATCAATGTCTCTATTAACATCTAATTTAAAGTGAAGTTAACACAATCATCTTAAAAGTACAATTACAAATCATGTTCATATGTTTACGTTTCAATACCAGCTTACACATTCTAAACCGTAACCGTATGACGTACGCAAAATTTTGATGACGTACCCGCATACAGACGTAGGTATCTGTTTGTGGGTACGTGAACAAATTTACACTTCGGTTTCCCCAAACTGCAGAAGTAAGTTAGCTGTTAAATTTTATTATAGACTATATACATTAAATTATTTTATTTTATTATCTTGATGTAACTTAGTTTTATTTTTCTGCTTAATCAGGTCAGCAAAATTTTAATTTATTAAGATATATGAAATTATTGTCCTGAGAATAGAAAGCTTTGCAATTTACAAGCAAGGATTTTTATTTTATAATTCCTATTATAACATGTTAAAACCCACCGCGCATCGTTATGTCTGTGTTGTATGGTTCCAAACGAATTTTATTTCAATTTCAGGGGCTTGGATTCATCCGCGTCAGCATCTCTAATAAGTCTACTAAACGGCCTAGCAAAAGGAGGGAGGACGTTGATTGCTACTATACATCAACCTTCGGCACTGCTCTTCGATAAAATTGACACAGTCTACTGCCTAGCGGATGGAAGAACCCTCTACAATGGGCCCAGAAGAAATCTCTTGCCAGCACTCGCCAGCGCCGATCTTAGGTGCCCTCCTTATCACAATCCAGCTGACTTTTGTAAGTGTTTTGTGCAAATAAAAAATATTTATATGCCACAGTATAATATTAATGTGTTAGGCAATCAATTGAAAATGCAAGATGTTAAGAATTTTCTTCAAATCGGTTCTACTCCATATTGTGACTAAGCGACAAGAGCAGACATCGCATTCTTAGTACGCACTGCGATAGGAGAAACACTTTCATCTTAGCTACCATCTAAGTAAGTAGCAATTTAGATAGGGTTATTGTGCTCCTATCTAAAATCAAAAATCCCTATTTAATCCTCGGTATCTGTACTTAGATTATCGTTAACAAACTTTACCAAAACGATGATTTCAACAATATTGTGGGTTTTCAAATCGATAATTTTGTCTGATTTGGAAATACTGCCAGTCCTACAAAAGATCTATAGTAAGCTCTTCCTCATTTCACCCGGCATGAACTAATGTAAACAGCACTTATTTATAAAATTTGCTCATACTTAAAAGTAGACTAGTCCTTGTGCCAATAAATGTTGCGTAATTGTACAAACCTAGATCGCATTATTTGACCATTGATTACAAAATGCAATAAGCAAGTTTCACTTATTTTGAACGCGTCTAATTTAATACATTAGACGCTTCAACCCACATTACAAAACGTCTATAAACCGGTTTATCCACTTGTGTATTTCTACATCTTTCTGATATGAATGGGTGATATAGCTTACAGATTAAAAGACATAAAAATGTGAGTTATCTTGTAAGGGTATTTTAATACCTAATATACGAACCAATAATAAATTGATCTGCCAAAACGCAACTTGGAAAATTGATCACCTGCACAAAAGCCTGGCTGACGAGTAGTAAAACAAAATGTTTTCGATAGCATATGATCAATGCTTCCGAAATGCGTTACATAGTTACATTGACATCTTAAAAGAAGGTTACAGAAGGTTTTTCGTTTAAGAAAAGATACTGTATGATAAGATATTCACTCTGATGCTCGGCACGCTAATTTATTTTCTTAAATATAAAAGCTGAAAAATGTGTTGATGTATATTCCCTATGGACTCCACCTGCGCACGGTTCTCTCTGCCTACGTCGCAATGGTTTTCACGTGAAGTTATAGACATGACTTAGGCATCCGTCAGGCGCCCTATAAGTCCTATAATGAGATGCGAAAATAATTTGCCAAAAATATGAATGGGAAAAACGGATGTATATTATATAATTTTGAGAATGACTCAGATAATTTAAATAAGTTTGCGTATGCACATATCCATGACTAAATATCATCCGAAAATAATGTCTACGACACGTCTCGAGACTAAAAATAACAAATATATGAAGTTACTTATAACGGATATTTCGTTATTTTTCTTGACATTTTCAAATAGACCAGTTGAGAATGCGCAAGCTTGCATTGCCAGAGGAACATCTGGCTCGTCAATTATATACCAATTCAATTTTTTTTTTAAATTTGTAGGACATTTTGACCACCTTAAGAGATAGGAACGGTATTCCTAAACATTCCTATTCTACTTTTTTATGCTGAATCCGAATCTGAAGTCAAAATTCAAATATTCGAAAAAAACGCACAGACAAACGCACACACATACAACATATGGATGTGCAACATGTACATAGTATGTTCGTGAGATGTACTTACTAAATAAAATAAATATTGTCCGACAAAGTACACAGCGCCACCTAGCCTCAAAGTAAGCGAAGCTTGTGTTATGGGCACTAGACAACTGATAAACATACGTAAATACATTTTTTTTTTTGTAAATACATACTTATTATACATAGAAATCACCCAGAAAAGACAAACAGACATGTTCATGCACACAAATGTTTGTGCTGTGTGGGAATCGAACCCACGAGCGCTGGTGTCAAAGTGGCGTAACAACGCGTTTCACCACTGCGCCACCGAGCTCGTATAAATGGTTGTACTTAATTGCATCAATATTGATTCTAAACATACATGAATATTGTTAACAAAATACCCAAATTTAGTGATATAGGTAATAATAAGTTATTTTAATTCAGGTATAATTTGAAATTTAAATCGTTACCCACGTATCGCAAATTAACAAAACAATGTATTCTTTTTATACAATGTTGGGATTCACACTAGCATACGGCCCACCTGATATAAAACGGTACGGTAATCGCTGGCGTACGGTAACATGATGGCGAAATAGTAAGTATTGCTATTTTGACACCTAGGCTCGTTAGTCGGGTTCGATTCCCACAAAGGACGAACATGTGTGCATAAACATGTCTGTTTGTCTTGGTCTATGTGTTTTTAAGAGAGGTAGGGCGCATCAAAGTAGCTCGTCTGGGGAAGTACCTTCACCTCACAGAAAACCGCAGCCAAATAACGATTCCCTGGAGGATTGTTGTGTTTCTGCGTGTGAGTGAGGTCACCAGTAAGCTCCTGAGGAGTTGTTGTGTTAGCAGCAGAGGTGACATCGCGCGAATGATACTTAATGTATCACTCGCGCGATGTCCTCTGCTGCAAGCGTTCATAGACTACGGTTACTGCTGTACATCTGGTGGGCCGTATACTTCTATGCCTCCCGATTCTGTATTAAAAAAATACATAAACAACAGACAAACAGAATTTATGTGTATTTATTAACAATCGTCTAATAATAACATTTTTTACAATTCATTTGCCTGTTTTGCGCTACTACAAATTACGTAATTTTTTTAGGCATTTTTTTCTTTTTCTTAGCGTTATTCCGTTTCCTAAACGATAAGTATAGGCAGGGTCCGCTACCTAAGCATAAGCATTAGGCGAAGATACTGATTATTACACGGAGCGGCTGCCGTCAGTCCTCCGCGACCCAGGAAAACAAAATCATTCTTAGGTAAGGTCATACGTCTTTCGAAATATAATTTCTTGGACGTGCAGGAAACCCCTACGATAAATTTCCTTCAACGCCGACAATTACAAATACAGGAGCTACAAAAAGGGCCATGGCATGTTTAAAATGCTATAAAGTACTAAATGAAATGTATTTTTGAATCATGATTGAATCAGATTTGATCCACGCAACTGTAACGTGAGAGTGAAACAAGTGGAACAGTTCGATACTTATGTAACTAAAATGTCGTGAGTTGAAGAAGAAACTGTGGGAACTGTCTAAGTGGGGCACGCATAAAATGCATTTCATTAGTATAGTAGGTTATCACATATGTATTAAGTATAACCATAACCTACTAGACTTTAGAGCCTTGAATGCAAATCTGACAAATATTTACGGATTCCATTCATCTAGTCTTGGAACGCCGGCCCTTATAATGGTATGATATTTACTGTTTGAAATTTAAATCTTCTATATATATAAAAATGAATGTTCGTCTGTATGCCCTCTATGGACTCAAAAACGCCGGGGCAGATTTTGATGAAATTTTCAGTGAATCTTCAGGTTAGCCCAGCAGGTGATCCTGTGAAGTTTGGTAGCGATCATATCACCAGTGCGAAGCCGGGGCGGATAGCTAGTAATATATAAAAATTAATATTTGTCTGTATGTCCTCAATGAACTAAAAAACGGCTGAGCAGATTTTGATGAAATTTCCAGTGAAACTTCGGGTTAACCCAGCAGGTGATCCTGTGAAGTTTGATAACGATTGGATCACCCGTGCGAAGGTGGGTCGAGTAGCTAGTAGATAATAAAATAGTGGTGGGAAATTGATTCGCTTATGTCATTTATTTATGATTATCCTTCCTGACACAATATAAATGATAACGTAGTTATATGTACAGGCCAAACGTGCAGACTTGAATTTCTGAATGACGATGACGAGCTCGGTGGCTCAGTCGTGAATGACGCGACTTTGACACCAACGCTCGTGGGTTCGATTCCCACACAAGGCAAACATTTGTGTGCATGAACATGTCTGTTTGTCTTGGTCTGGATGTTTTAAGTGAGGTAAGGCGCGTCTAAGCAGCCCGTCTGGTGAAGTACCTCCATCTCACAGAAAACCGCAGCCACATAACAACTCCCTAGAGAGTTGTTGTGTTCCTGCGTGTGAGTGATGTCACCAGCGAGCTCCCAAGGAGTTGATGTGTAAGCAGCAGAGGAGGCGAGCGTTAATAGGCTACGGTATCTGCTTTACATCAGGTGGGCCGTATGCTAGTATGCCCCCGACGTAGTATAAATAAAATGAATGCGATGAATCGACGTTTATTTCTACAAAAAAGTCGAAGAGAAAAGATACCTATTTATGTATTTATATTTTGATTTACAGTAATGGAGGTTGCGTCAGGAGAATACGAGGTGGACTTAATTAAAGCGGCAATTACTATGGAGCAGTTTAAACCAGAGCCAGAAGCTAACGAAAATTTTGAACACCATATACCCATCATACCTGCTTTATCTAGCCCATTAGGTGAGTAAATAGTGAGCAAAAGTGATGAATGTGCTTTTATTTTTTAATTAGAGAGGGGCAAACAAGCATTTGGGTAGTATCTGATGGTAAGTGGTCACCACCGCCCATAGACATCAGCGATACCATAGGGTCACTGATCCGTTACCAGCCTTTTTAAGGAACCATAGACTCTTTTCTCGAAGGCACCCGTAGCGTATTTGTTCGGGGTTCTACCGCTGAGGGTAGTTGATTGAAATATTGATCTAACTTTTGTACCAGTTTTGTTTGTCCATAATTTGTGCAATTGTGTTTTTAGTACGAGTAGTTTGACGAGCTCGGTGGCTCAGTCGTGAATGACGCTACTTTGACACCAACGCTCGTGGGTTCGATTCCCACACAGTGCAAACATGTGTGCATGAACATGTCTGTTTGTCTTGGTCTGGATATTTTAAGAGAGGTAGGGCGCAACAAAGCAGCCCGCCTGGGGAAGTACCTCCACCTCGCAGAAAACCGCAGTCAAATAACAGCTCCCTAGAGGGTTTTTGTGTTCCTGCGTGTGAGGGAGGTCGCCAGTAAGCTACTAAGGAGTTACTGTATAAGCAGCAGAGAAGGTATCGCGCGAGTGATTCTTTATATATTACAAGCGTTCATAGGCTATGGTATATATGCTTTACAGTAGGTGGGCCATATGCTTGTATGCCTTCCAACGTTGTATAAAAAAAAAGTGATGAATCTTTTAAATCTTTTAATAAATTACACAGAATGTGGCATACGAAGATAATAGCAAGATAGAATAATAAGATATTCAAAGGATTATCAATTAATAAAATAATTACATTATTTTATAAATCAAGAAATTTAATAATAATTATGAAACTTATAAGCATATACGAAAAGTAATGAAATTTTTTTTTCAGACATAACTACGGAATTGAAAGCGAAACATTTACTATCAGATTCAAAACACCGAAGGAAACATTCAAAGATGATTTATAGACCTTCCGGACTCTTAAGACAAACGTGGATTTTATTGTATAGGAACTATTTAATAACTACTAGAAACTATGTAAGTTATTCTACTGTTTAGACATTATTGTACAAAATGTTAGGATCAAAAAGTTAAAAGGTCTCATTGTTTGCTATGATTATCTGCTATTATAGGTGATTTACATAATATTCTTTGCAGACAAATAGACGATGTGACGAATAGTGTCTCATAATTAAACACAAATACAGATTACATGTCATCGTTAACCTTTAGTGAGAACACTCAATGTTTATTATGTTCGGGATAATCCCACTGTTAAATGACAGAACATTTAACAATAGCTATGTATTATAATGAACAAAGAAAGTTCGATTGCATTTTTTCAGAAAATATTTCTTGTGCACTCTAAAGGGCAATTAAGAAAAGATTTTTGTAAATACCAGCGTGAAATGAGACAGTGCGGTGTCTGAGAATTCTGTATAATTAAAACTGGTCATCTTTAATTTCAGTCTTTATTTATGCTTCGTGTAGCTGCGCACGTGGTCATCGCTTTAATCTTCGGATACTTGTATCTAGGCGTAGGAAGTGAAGCAAGCAGTGTTCTTGGCAACTACGTGTATCTTTACGGGTCCATGCTGCTGGTTGTGTACACGGGCAAGATGTCAGTCACGTTATCATGTAAGTATTATTGCAATATAGCATCGTATTACTGTCCATGTAGCTAAATTTTATACTATCTTAAGTTAGGTATTTATTTGTGCAGAAATAGTTTCGGTATCAGGTATAGGTGGATTACAATTATCGTGTGCAAAAGCTAACTTTGCGAACATAAATAAAATAATATACTAGTGTAGTTATAATAATTATAACATTGATAGCCCGGTAGATAAAAACCAGCATATTAGCGGTGGTCCCTAGTTTGCATCCTGTTTCACTAAGTCCGTGTTTTCGAGTTTATGTACGTATTTGTATTCATCATTTGAAAACATCGTGAGGAAACCAGCATGCCGAAGAAATACTATTTCGACAGACGTATGACCTTACCTAAGAAAGGTTTGATATTCCATTCTAAATGTGGTCTGACGGCAGTCGGGATAAATTAGAAAGCCTCTTCTTTCACCTAATTATAGTGCAGCGCGGATATAAACTCCACATAACAAAATAAAAATCGGCCAAGTGCGAGTCGGACTCGCGCACAAAGAGTTCCGTACCATTATCTATAAAAACGGCAAAAAAAAACACGTTTGTTGTATGGGAGCCACCCTTAAATATTTGTTTTATTTTAATTTAATCATTTATTCTTAAAGTGAATATATAACTAAATATTCTGTGAATATTTCAAGCGTCTACCTGTTGCCGTTATCAATATCGAGCAAAAACGAGCAAAAAAATCACGTTTGTTGTATGGGAGCCCCCTTAAATATTTATGTTATTCTATTTTTTAGTACTTGTTGTTATAGCGGCAACAGAAATACATCATTTGTGAAAATTTCAACTGTCTAACTATCACGGTTCGTGAGATACAGCCTGGTGACAGACGGACGGACGGACGGACATCGAAGTCTCAGTAAAAGGGGGCCCTTTTTACCCTTTGGGTACGGAACCCTAAACATCAATCAAACAACAATTCCCTAAAAAATTACTGCGAATAAAGTCACGAGTAACTTTCAGATGTGAATTTTTCCATTGTCGTATTTAATCGAACATAGTCTTTTGTTCGAGTGTCGGGGTCAATGTACTTTTGCTTTCTCCATTGATTTTATAGTAAACGTTGTTACTAATCATCAGTACTTAGTATTCGTGACGGTATTTGATAAAAGAATCATAATTGCTTAAAAATTTTAAGACCATGCGTCACGGCCTCCTGTTTGCACGCAGTCTATACGGAATGTAAATATTTATATCGTAAACAGTTAAACAACGGAGACTTTCTTACTAATTAGTTGACCTTAACTACAGTTTATCGCGTGTTGAATAATCTGTTAGATATATAGTAATGAAAGGAAAAAGATATAGTAAATTAAAATAATTGTTTTTCTCTAATTTTCAATAATGATTATAGTCTCATGAGCTCATGACACATGTTGTTTGTTTTGTTTACTCTAATATAGAGCATTGAATTATACATTTTCAGGAATACCGTGTCGATATGAAATCTATATGTTTGTCTGTGTGTGCGTTTGTCTGTGTGTGTGTGTCTGTCGCTTTTTTTTTAATATTCGAATTTTGACTTCAGATTCGGATTCAGTATAAAAAAGTAGAATAGTATAATCTCTTAAGGAACATGGTCAAAATGGTAGACAAATAAAAAAAAATGAATTTTTATTTCAGATTCGAAAAGTAAATTAAAAAGTAGAATAGGAATGTCTTAAAAATCAATATCATATTTGTTAAGGAACATGGTCAAAATGGCCGACAAAGTTTTAAAAAAAATAATTAAATTGTTATATAATTGACGAGCCAGGTGTTCCTCTGGCAATACAAGCTTGCACATTCCCCACTGGTTTTTCCTATATTTTCCAAATTGCTTTTCTTTGTAACAATAACACTGATCAATAGAACAATGAATAGTCTAGTGGATAAATAGTCGGCCTAACAGATTTGTGTTTTCGTATTTATGTACATTAATTTGTAATTATCACTTGCTCGGCGATGAAGGAAAACATCTTCGGGAAACCCGCACGTGACGATCCGTGTAATTTTTGAATACGAGTTCCGATGCTGAACTACGCGGCAGAAACGGCTGGAGAAGAGACTGCTAATGAACGCACCGGGCGTTTTGGTTTAAAAACTTTCGTAATGGAAACTTCGACTTGAAGAACGAACCACGTGGAATACCGCCCACATTGGTGAATAACGCTGAATTGAAGGAGATAGTAGAAGCTGATCCGAGTCACACTACATGGTTTAATGTTACCTTACTTACAATATTGACCCATTTGGATCAAATTGATAAGATAAAAAATGTGAAAAATGGGTGCCTAATGATTATGGCTGATCTGCAAAAAGTAACGCGTGTTGCCTTGTTGAATCGGTACAGAAATGACGGAATATTGGATCGAATTGTGACATGTGACGAAAAGTGGATTCTTTACGATAACCGTAAGCGAAAAATGCAAGGCTGACCCCAGGTCAAACGCTGCAACAGTCCCCTAAAGCAAAGCTTACCAATAAAAAGGTAACTATTTGGTGGTCTCTTCATGGCGTTATTCACTATAGCTTTCTCAGGTCTGGTCAAACAATAACAACAGATGTCTGCTGTGCCGAACTTCGAACAATGATGGCGAAACTGGCAGTGAAATAGCCCCGTACATAAATAATATACAATTTTTGCGCCATGCACAAACATTGTTTTGACATGGTGTAATATAATTAACTCGATAACTGCAGAGTAATACGAGTATATAAGTCGCCCCCTTCACGAAACGCACAAAAATAAACAAACGTGGCGCTAAAAATTATGGTCCAGTGGCCAATGGTTAGCAGAGCGTCTCGGCCGCACCTGACCATTGACCTTTCGTGACACATTTATTTACCAAATTTGTAAGATTTTCGAAATTAGTACAACACATTCATTACAGTTTAGAGATTTGTTTTTTTTTAGGTATTAATTTGATTAGACCCCATGTTAATATTAGAATTTATATTCCTTGGGTTCAGTTAGGTCCTATCACTGGTCTTAATGGTCTCTTACAACTTCTCTTATAAATATTTTTTTCTCAGAATCACTAGTCTTTAAAGTGAGTTTGTATTATGTCTGATAATTATGATAATGTATGACTTAAGCATAATGTATAGCTCACTTTGCCTCAAAAACATTATTTCTTTTTTATGTGTAAAGGCATTATGGTACGTTAAATAGCGATAACATAAATAGAAATAATATCATGTGTTCGTCTCACAATTATTTACCCACATTAATTTTTTCTTCCAGTTCCTCTCGAAATGGACATTTTAAAAGGAGAATACTTCAATAGATGGTACGCATTAGGACCATATATAGTATCGATACTAGCGGTGGAGTTGCCATTTCAGGTACATTTATTTTTATTTACTAAATTATACTATTATATTGTTTGTTTATAAAACTTTATTGTATAATTTAACATTCAAAATACATAACAATAATAATACAAAAATTATTATTATATTGTTAATGAACAGAAATTATGAACACAAGCATAATAGTTATTTAATAATATATGAGATTTATCACAATGTGAATTGCAACCAAAATGATATCATACTATACGGTTCCAGAAAGTTTATGTGGGATCAACTTCAGGTCAGGTTGTACCAAGCCAATATAACATGGTTCTTTGAAAAGGGCGTGAAGAGGTGTTTAAGGGGTCGACAATGCATGAGTGGCATATAAACTGCTATTATGATCACTACAACCCGGGGAGTGTGCATAAGAAGAGCTATGAGTATTAAAGATGCAAAGAGGTGTTTAAAAATCACGTCCTGTAGGAGTTGGTTCCCTCTGCCTAACCTGAACTTGCCGTGAAGATAGTGATATAATAATAGCTACTGTTCTTTTCAGATGCTGTCATGTGTATCCTACGTAGTTTTATCATACTGGTTAACAGACAACCCGCTTGAACCAACACGTGCCACCTTATTCCTGGCCACAATTGTCGCAACCTCTCTCTGTGGACAGGCCTGGGGCTACTTTATCGGATCTACAACTCCTACCAAGGTACACACACATCTATGCTTAGGTTAACCATTGCTTGTGAATTGTTTGAATTTGGTTGATGTCAACTAATTTCTGTGGATCAAACATCTAGATAATTTGATATACGTACATCGCTTCAATCAAAGGGTTTTAGAGCATACTTCGTTACTCAGACCTATTTTAGTTGCATATAAAAATTGCCTTAAATTGTTCTATGGTATGTTCCAGCATTAAGAGTGCCGTAGTACCATTTGTATTTACATGTCTTTTTATTTTTTATTGAAAACAAAATTAGCGTTCCTTATCAAGGCCATTACTAAGAAACATGCATACGTATTATCGTACTAATAATTTCTTCCGATTAAATTCGTTGTGAGATCCAATGCAGCTACAGTTTCACTCTTGGGACTGCAATGCACTTCACTATTGATCGCTATCATCAACTGCAATTCTTGCGTTCGTTCGAATTTCCAACACTACAGTCTTAGAACATGAAATCTTCTTCTTATTCGCGTTATCCCCTTTCCTAATCCATTAGGATTTCGCTACCTAAGCCTAAGGATTTGGCGAAGACACTGATTTTTACATAGAGCGACTGCCGTCAGACCTCCACAAGCCAGAAGGAAACCCAGATCTTTCTTAAGTCACACATCTTTCGAAACATAATTTCTTGGACGTGTGGGTTTCCTCACGATGTTTTCTTTCACCGCCAAGCAAGTGATAAATATGTACTTAAATTCGAAAACACGAATTTAGTGATAAATGGATATTACTATTGGTCGCTCCCCCGCAAGGACATTACTATTGATAGCTATCATCAACTGTAACTCTTGCGTTCGTTCTGATTTCCAACATGACAGTTTTGGAACATGAGAATGAGATTGTATATCTTGAATGAAGTTTTATCAAGGTACACTACTGATGTAGAGAAGCGTGTGAGGGCTGCGAATAGCGTAAATGGAGCGTTAGGAAAACTTCTTAGCTATTAAAACTTAAGCCAGAAGGCACATGTCGCTATACACACTGCCGTGCCGATCCCATGGTTAATATATGGAAGCAACAGCTGAGTTTAACAGAGAGAGCATGAAAGTAGACTAGATGTCTGCGAGATACGATCGTTACACAAAATCTGCAGCGTAACACTTGTAGACGGAGTTCGCAAAAAAGAAAAAAATACAAGAAAAACGGGCATTTTCTGTGATTTCGGATATGTAGAATACAATGGGATGAATGATGAAAACACCCATATTACGCGAAATTAAAGAGCTATGAATGTTAAAAGGAGTGAAATAAATCAAGCGACATGGCGTGGCGTAAAGATAAATTTTAATGCGGAGGAGAAATAATTTTAACAAATAGTTTTTGTTCACAGATCGCAGTTTTTCTGGGTCCAGTGGTGGCATGCCTCTTCTCTGTGTTCGGTTTCTGTTTGGCGTTATCCGACACTCCGTACCCGTTCAGATGGTTGCACCATATCTCGTACTTCCGAGCAGGGTTTCATGTGGCAGTGCACTCTGTGTATGGCTTCAATAGAACCAAGATCCATTGTAATAAAAGTAAGTTAGACTTTTTTTATAAATAGTCTTGTGTCTTGTAGAATTTTTTTTCACATTTTTTTGGAAAGTATTACATACATACATAAACATAGCGCGATTGACAGGAGGAGGAAAGGGCATGATGTGCACAGTCGACTTATAAGTGTGATGTGCGAGTGAAGGCTGGTATCACGAAGCGACATCATAGCTTCTCTCTCACACCTATGTGGAATCACAGTGACGCACTGAACCAAAGTTATCTTGTTTCTATCCACAAACATACGACCTGCCCGATGGTAGACCTACGGACGCTTGCAACACGATATCAATATTGATACACGATTTTCCATGTAGCGCTTTCAAAAAAATAATTTCCTTACGTTCTACTCATTATTTTGCATCCTTATAAATTATTTATTTTGTTTTTCCAGTTTATTGCCACTACATAACTCCAAGTAAATTCTTAGTAGAAATGGACATGGCTGAAGTGGATGTGGGAGGAAATATGGCGCTGGTGATATCCACAACGGTACTTATGCATCTACTGACTTGTACGGCTCTATGGTACCGACTTAATAAGAGATGAAATTAAATCTAAAATTAGCTTCAACATTTTGCCGCATTTTTTTGCTACAATCAAAAACATGCACAGTGGTACTAGAAAACAATGTTATGTAACAAGGCTGGGTTATAGTACCGACCTTACTTATAGCTTCTTCTTATTCTTATATACTTGACCTTATAAAAACAAAATTCTCTAATGGTATTACCATATAACCAATATATAACCTAAAATCTCTAAATAATTAAATAATATTACTTAATGAGTAACGGAAAGTTTATATCAATTTGCACTATATTTTTTATCATAAATCTATTAAAATAAAGTAATTTGCTCCACCAAACTCCCGACTGATGTTAAAGACTGCCACAGTATCTTTCAAAATTACAATGAGGTAGTAGATAACGTAACCAGCGTCCGAATATGGATTATAGTTGTTAATAATAAGGTATTCTTCTTCATTGTTTTCAGCACTACCTCCATAATCTTTACATATCTTCGATGTGCTCATAATAAAATGTTTGTAAAGTGACATAAAATATTTTTTGTATTTGTTATATTATACATTATCAAAATATAATTAAATCTAGTTATACATATTAAATAACTATATTTTTATTTACTTGTATGTTGTAGCAAAGGTGCGGTTATGTGAGGTAAGAAAAAAAATAGGTCAATTATTGCACATTAGTTTGACAATCTTCACTAAGTGTACTGGACAAGTCGAACATGGTGTTGGTATTTTCTTCGATAAGGAAGTTAAATGGACAGATATTCTAAACAAAATATGTTTGACTTGCCTATTTGGGATTGGAGCACTGTATTTTTAAATAATACTAGTATGTCGAAAGAGCCTAGTAAAACAGTGTATTTATGATAATTGTAATTTATTATTTAGCATGTAGTATTATGCATTGCATTCCAATGATAACCTAAAAAAATAAATATTACTTTTATTACTGAAAGTAAAAGTTGTGGTTCGCTCCATATTTTTATTTTAATTCATATAGAAATTATTTTAATTTCAATAGCTATCGTATGTGGGTGTAAAAACTATATATAATTGGAATGCGATGTCAATACAAATGACTGACGTAAGAATAAAATATAACAACATAATTATATTAGAATACATTATTTTGTTATGTTGATTTATTCTTATGAACTCATTCTTAATTTAAGTAGTTTCGATCATTGTACGTAGAGTTATGTTACAATTATTTCTATGGCCGTATTTGTAAGAGAAAATAATGTAATTAAGTACATGTTTTCATAAATGAGATGACTTAAAAATTACCATTAAATAATCAATCACTTATCACGATTTACAATATAATATTCTCTGGAACTCGGCGCTTTACTACGACTAATAATTCTAAGGTAAGTAATAATTCAAAAGTCGCCCTGCCTGTTTGTTAGATTTTCCGAAACAAGCGTCTGAACTGAAAATGTGTTTCCGTAAAAAGGTACAATTGGATCTATAAGAGACTAAAGGCCATTAGGCAGCCTACGATAATAAGTATTATAACCGTGTTAACGAAATTTACTCAAGTGAACCTAATTTTAACATAAAACAATTGAGTCATTATTATTTTTTTTCTCCAATCTTCAACTTCAAATACTTACCTGGTAATAAAACGCAGAACATGTCTATTTTATGACAAGAATGATTATTTTATTTTATACAGTATTAATGTCTAGAGTGTAGGTACATACAAATAAGGATATATAGACGAAATTTTTTAATTGTATGTTTGCTTATTACATGATTTTTTTTTATGTGAAAATAAACATACTGCTTCATATAACTTCATAGCTATAATTAAATATTCTATATAAATAGTACAAATGAACTTTATTATTCATAATGCTTTATCTCTATCTCTTTTAAATACGGTCTTAGCAGATATCTGGAAGTTTCCAATCAACGTGGATCTGACATTGGTAAGATGACTTGACTGCGTCATATTGATTAGCATGCAAACAAATCGTGATAGTAACATAATCTGATTTACTTGATCTGACAAATTATATAAGTGAAGATTAGATTGAGGACTCAATTGAATACGTTAGGTAATGTTTATTTTAGTAACGATACGAAGGGGATAGGATGGTTGACGCATACTTTACATTATATGGTATAGTGTTTATAATTTTATGAAAAATATAACCATAATTTGATTTCCACTGAAATAATATTGTGTCAACGAAAAAATGTTTATTCAGCAAATTCATTAGCGAATAAAATAAGAATATTCAAAATTGTTATTTTGATTTTAATTCGTGTTGATTATACAAAAATAAGTCCTTATGTGATTTGCCAATGATTATGAACAACTGTAGCTTATTTTATGTTTTCGATGTTTTTGCCATTTTCAATTTATGATCTTAAATTAATAAATTGATTTAAAACAACAGAGTTTTGTGTTTGATTTCAAATGTGTAATTTCAAAGGTGCGACTTTGGCGCTTCGAATAGACTGAACAGATTCAAGAGCCGTGAGGCCATAGCATGTAAAGGTAATGATTTACATGTTGATTTTTAATGCAAGAAATACATTTACATTTATTTATATGAGGTTTTTTGCACATCGTTCTTCAGCCTCCTAGCAATATCCCGTATCCTAATCTATTTTGATTGGCGGGATCCGCTGCGTACCTAAACCTAAGCATTTGACGTAAATACTGGTTTTTTATTGGAGCGACTGTCGTCAGACCTCCATAATCCAGAAGGAAAACAAGACCTTTCTTAGGTTAGGTCACACGTCTTCTGAAATATATAGGTAAGTTCTTGGACGCGCGGGTTTCTGGCGATGTTTGCCTTCGCCACTGAGCAAGTGATATTTACAAACATGTAGATAAATCCGAAATCACGAATTTTGTAGTACATGCCCACACCACGATTCGAACCAGGGACCGCTGGAATATCTTTACGTTCTTTGGCTTCATGGTGACTTATTAACCCTTCGAAACCCGGGTGGTCGTATACGACCGCGAAATGTATGGAAAAACGTATATAACGGGTTCTGACTGCTCAATACAAATGCTGAATCCCCTCTAATATTGAAGATGATCTATTGAGGCAGCTGAAAATTTTACAATTATTAAAGCCAAACAAAATTCATCATTCTTTTTTATTGAATGTTAAACATAAAATAATGATATTATGTTTTGATGAATATGCACAATTGTTGGCGCAGGAGTTTTATAATATCGATAGTTTTATAATATCTACATTCATTCGAAGGAAAATAACAATCCAACAGATAATTGTTATGTGGCTTTAGCATTCCCGGAAGGTGTAGGTACTTTCCTAGTTGAGGTGTTCCTTACTCAGTTTATTCATTCATATACAAAGTTTCATTCGCAGTTTCAATATCAAGAGATGGAGTCTCATTTGCTAACCGTCAAGGTGCACCACCTACAGGAGAAGTAAACTGTGGCTTTAAGATAATAGTCAGAGCCTACCAGTGCCACAGCTTTGAATAAGCTTATCCTAATCGCGGCGAGGAGAGCCGAGTGCTGCATAGGCACGTGGAGTGAATAATAAGATAAACAAGCTAATGGGCGTAATTAATGAGAGACGTGTGGATGCTTTGTGTGCGATAAAGACTGAGCGCAAGGGGAGCGACACCGATGATATGCCCGGTGGAATGATGGCTTTATGGTCTGGGGTACACCGGGACGATCTTGCCAGTGCCGGTGTAGCTGTAATACTCTGTTCTCGCTGAGCCACTGTTTAAGGGATTACTGTTTGGTAGGGCCTAGAGGTCTCTGGGTTCGTATAACACCATTACGCGAATATTTCTGATTGCAGTAACGTTTCTGTAAGCTCGGCGTGTGCTCAAGAACTACAGAAGTATTGGGTGTCTGTGAGGGATAACCTGGATTTAGCTAAAGGGAATGAAATAGTGATTAATATGGAGATTTGAATGGATGGGTTGGGACCAAACGAGACACCTATGAAGCTGTTCTTGGTCCGAAGCAGCAGGTAAGTCAATTCTAGATTGATGTATGGAACGAAACCTCCTCGTGTCGAATACTTTATTTCACCATAAGGATATTCACAGGTGTACATGGGGATGGAATGACCAAAATAGTGTGATTGATTAGATTTTAATCGATAGACGTCTTTGAAATTCTGTCATGGATACAAGAGCCTTTAGAGGTCCCACTGTTGAAACGGACCCCTACCGATAATGGTAAGCCGGTTCGTAGGAATTTCCAAGAAGTGGAGGCACTGGCGGGTGCGTATCCTTTTCGGTGATCATGAAAGAATAAGGAACGAAAAATTGCAATATGAAAGTGTAAAGAGAACGTAACCACATCTAGTAAGCGAAAGTTCGACTCAGATGTGGATAATTGCTGGAAAGTTCTGAAAGAAACGTCAAAATGTACACATTTTGACACACGCCGCGCTGCAGTGCAGTTGCAGTTTTTTAGTAGAATCGGTCTACTGGTGTCATTCTTGCTAATACTCACGAAATGTTAGAACACTGGAGTGAATATTTTGAAGAAATGTATGGCTATGACTCGGACGCTGGCACTGAGAGTGAGTCTTTTGCTGACTCTAAGGTGACGGCATCCGGCGAAGGTTATGGATGAGATTGAATAGTCGATAGGTACGAAGCTTGAAAAATGGAAAGTCAGCAGGAATTGATACGACCACAGCTGATATGATCAAACTAGGTGGCACTTATGTCCAGGACGCTTTCTGTACCAGAAGGCGTCCCGGACGTAAGTTAAGCAATTTATGCTGGAGAACTGGACCTGGAGCTGGTCCCAATGGACTGGAAACGCGCAGTCATGGTACCCTTGTATGCCTGTGCCACAAGGGGTCACGCATAAACTGCGCCAGTTATATAGACAAAAGTATATGAAAAGGTAATTGAAAGGAGAATGAGGCTGAAATCTGATGAAATGCTATGGAAGTCATAGGGAGGTCAAGTTTTCTCGCTCCGCATTATCGTGTACTAGTATTTGGCCATTGACCAGAAAGTTTTGTGCGGTTTTGTAGATCTTGAGAAAGCAATTGGTAGGGTTGTGCCTAAGAATCTGTGGGATATGCAGCTATATTTATATAGCTGGTTAACCAAGTTCCGGTTTGAAGGGTGAGATATGGCAGAGAAATTACTGGGTACTAACTATGACGAAACAGTGTACGGATAGATGGTAGTATGTCACCCTGGTTTGAGGTCAATATAAACAAAGAGAAGAAACCAGAATCAATGCAAGGATTGCGGTTGATGATGGAGTGTTGGAACAGGTGGATGAGATTGTACATCTTGGACGTGCTTTCAGCAGGGATGGAAGGTTCACCGCTGATGTGGAAAGACGAGTAAGTGCTGGGAATAGTGTGAATACAGCGTTGGGAAAACTTCTTGGCAGTAAAAATTTGAGCCAGAAGGCCCCTACTTGTCGCAGGGGATAGTGCCCCTGGAGCAAGAAGGACTGGTATTTTACGAGAGAAAAAATAAAAAGGAAAATACCGACAAGAATGTATTAAAAGAAAGAATACGCGATTAAGGGTCGTGGGTAAGGTGGTGGTCTTCGCTACGCTTCTGTAGATACTTAGCTATCCATGAAGTTACAGAATGCATGCCGTAGAAGATGGAAGGCTAGGCGTTACGGGGCATGACGAAGTGGAACAGGCAGCTCCGGTGAAGGTTATGGTTGTTTCAATCAGAGTTGTAATGAATACAAAATATGTTATAATGATTCTATCTACACAATATTACATAGTATTCGAAAGAGAGACAACCAGAACGAACACTAGGATTACGATTGATGATGTGGTGTTGAAGCAAGTGAATTAGATTGTATATATTGGAAGTGCTTTTAGCAGCAATGGAAGGTACGCCGCTGATGTGGACAGACGAGTGAGTGCCCATTTTTATACATTTTTGAGAAATACCATTTTCCCATTTAAGCGGCGATGTTATAATATAACTATGTATTTTCAAAAAAGTGTTTGTCACTTTGCTTACTTTGGGATTACACAGCGTTGTGTAATTTGTCCAAGAATATTTATTACATATTTATTTTATTCAAACAAACCGCAAAGGCTATGTTTTAATAACTTTGGTACATAAAGTATTAATAGATATGATATCCACGCGTGGATACGTTTTCACTACAATGAAATTGATGTTACGTTTGTATTTTTGTGTAAAAAGAGTAGCAATGTGCTTGCATTGATATAAATAAACTTAATAATTGAATTAGACTTTTTAATTGACAAAAATACGTTAAAATTTGTCTTCAGATATATATTGCAAATGCTGCACCATCTGTTGTAAGTTTTTAGAACAAAAGATATTTCGTTCCCGTAGGTTACCCATGGAACTACTATAACTACAAATAAATATTTTTAACCTATAATTATGGTTGTAAAAAAAGTAATGTATGCCACTGCATTCGAAGTAGTCATTGTAACACTCATGCAAATGTAATTGTGACAAGCACTCGTGTTACAATGACCATCATTTCAGTGCAGTGGTATAAACTACTATTACACTATTGTTTTCGTTTAGGTCGTCGGTACGTTAGGTGGCATACAAACATACGGCTATGATGTAAAGTAGTGACCGTAGCCTATGAACGCTTGCAACACATTAAGTATCACTCGCACGAAGCCACTTCTGCTGCTTACACAGCTACTGCATAGGAGCTTACTGGTGGCTTCACTTACTCATAGGGAAACACAACCCTCCAAGGAGTCGTTTATGCTGCGGATTTCTGTGAGGTGGCAGGTACTTCTATTAAAATATCCAGATCAAGACAAACAGACAAATGTTTGTCCTGTGTGGGAATCCATCTCACGAGCGTTGATGTCAAATGAAGCTTAGAAACCACTGCGCCACATAGTTCTTTAAAAGTAAAAAAAAAAATGTTAAAGCACCTGAACAAATATTCAGAGCAGAACAAATATTTACTACTCACCAACAAGGTACGAGGAAAACTGCACCTACACAATACAAACCACAAATCCCAAACATGCATAATTATTCTTTTCTTTTTATGCCTCTGATCTGATAGTGTATATCCAGATTTGGATAAATGTTTATGCAACTTTACATGTACCTAAATATTTGCACTTGGCGCATAAAACTAAGAATAACCAAATTCCACGCTGATGAAACAGCATCGTGAAGTTATTGAATTGAAATAATTTGTTTTATAATATAATTAGAGTACGCATGAAATGAGCTATGAATGTTAAAGAAGTGAGTGAGGTGTGTAAGGAACTCATCGTTAGGGTTTTCAATGCATGAGTTACACACCTGGTGTTGCAAACGTGCATAGGCTACGGTGATTGTTTACCATCAGGCAGGCCTTATGTTTTTTGCCACCTTATTGGCATAAAAAGTTCTCTCTGCTCACCCCGCAAGAGACTGTCGTGAATATATAGTCTAATAATCGTATTCATCATTAAAGACTTGAAAACAGTTTTAATATATCCGGTAAAATAGCTTTATTAGCTTACCCTGCAAGGAAGTAGGGGCATAGATATATTAATAGTCGCATTGTGTAGGCACTTTAGTGCCTATAGTGCGTAAGGCACTTTGTTCATTAGTTTATAGAACTTGTAGATAGATTTGATAAATCTAACAATGTCTATTTAATAAGGTATTGGGAAATTATTCCCATCACTTTGATCACAAAGTAATCCAGTCAAAAATGGTGCATCATACGCCACAAGAAACTCATGTTACTATACCGACCCTAACTCATTCCACTACAGGTATACAGGTCTTCCTTCAACCGAAGGGGTTTAGAGAAGATTGCATCATGCTGCTCAATTGCGGATTGGCGGAGGCCAGTGTTTTCAAGTCGGCCGAAGGCCACTGACTTAACGACTGTCCTTTTTCGACAACTGCCGGAAGCGATGGCTTAACGTGCCCTCTGAAGCATGGAGAAGCTCGAGATAGATAAACCCATCCATAGGCGGGGGGCGATCTTGCTTAACCTGCGTGTTAGGCTAGAATTACACCCGCAACGTCACCATCGTGCTCTTAACATTCACTCATATTACATAAACTTCAAAAAAAATACGAATAATATTACCTACACAAGGTAACTAATAACTAAAATTGTACATTTAATATTCCAAAAGTACACAATTTTTTAGTGCACATTAAGGGCCGTATAAGCGGCCGTTGAATCGGATTTTTTATCTCATTAGTAAATGGGGTTCCAATAACCTGGTTGAGTTTAATACCAAGAAAACTGAGGCGTTTACAACAAAAATGTCCCCATTCCTTCCTACTCCCCGTCTTCAGGGCGCTTCCCACAGCATGCGAGATGGCCTGAATATGCTAGGCGTGGATATTCGTTACGATCTTAACCAACGAAACTAAATCGAGAGCCTCATCTCAACAACTTCCAAAAAACTCGGAGTCCTGAACGCCGGTTCTTCACGCCGGACCAGCTTTGTCTGCTTTATAACACTCAAATTCGGGCCTGCTTGAAGTATTACCCAAATCTCTGGGACGGTTCCGCACAATATCTTTTCGAGGCTCTCGATAGATTGCAGCGATGGGCTATCCGCATAATCGACGACGAAGAGGTCACCAAAAACCTGGAACCCCATCAACTACCTAGGCACATTGGCTGGCTACGCGTGTTTTACCGCCTTTACTATAGAACCACAGGTACAGGCTTGTCATTATTCCACTACTGAGAACATTTTTTGGCGTACTAAAAGGTTCGGCAACTCCTATCTCTGTCGTGCCATTAAAAAGTGGAAGTGTTTCCTCCTTCCTACAATATGGGATCCTTTAATCGAAGCGTGAAGAAGCACCTAGCGGCCCAGTATGACAGCGTCAACCGACAGGATACTGTAGTCTTTTGTCACTTGCCGCTGCGATTTGGGCTCCTCTTCTTGTTCGCTTACCATCAGGCGAAGCTAAGCCACTGTGCGAAGCTAATGTAAAAAAAAAAAGCTATTGAATCAATAACATAAAGGCACGCTTTTACGATTTTCGACAGTTGAATTATATACTTCATGTTATTGGATATTTTATCTCATTTTTATTTAAAAAAAAATATTTATTCTATAGTTTCATCACTGTAAATATCACCACTTGTTCTTGAGTCTAATTTTAAATACAGAGTATGATACTAAAAGATACGTAGCACCAATTGCAAATAATGCACCAACGGCCAGTGCATATGTCTCATTTAACATTTCAATGTCCTTTAGCAGTTGTTTAGGTATAGTATAATGACAGTATATATCTGAGCAAGGGAGCCTCTGACGTTCTATTCCGAATATGGACAATACAAGTCCTATAAGGCTATACTTAACAAATGAAATCTTAAATATCCATTGCAGGGCATATGGTGTATCGCTGTATTGAAGGAAGAACCCCGAGAAGAGTGTAAATGGCAAAACGAAGTATGGGGCAGCCACCGCACCAGCCTGAAAAGAAACGTAAGGACTTTGATTAAAATTATATGTAAAAAAAAATCAATATCTTACGTCATATTTTATAACTTAATGCATAGAGATATTTCATAGACTTGTAAAAACACAATTCGTAATGGTGTTCGTTTATAAATATTTAGTATTGCCTAAAGACAAAAACTATACTAAAAAAATTCGTTATATTTTTGTCGTTTAAACCCTAAATAATTGAGAATAAATTATTTAGATCACACATATATTAAGAAACTTTGTATCAAATGGCAAAAAATTCTAAATTAGTGAGGGTAAAAAAATAATATACATATTTATCTCTATCTGTCAATAGCTATAGGTATATATCTTCACATGAAGTCTCTTGCGTGATAGACAGATAAAATCGAGAAGATATTTGCATTTAAATCTAATTTGGAATCAATGTATGTGCTAAATGGAACCACACCTACAATATTAATGTGTCCACAGAGAAGTTTTCTATTGACGGCTATAGTTTTTTACTTAAGATCTTGTGTCGTTAGTTCAGTTTAGTTCAATCGTATGTATATTCTCCATGTTTGTAGGTAAAGTCCGCTCCCCTACACAGAATGCCGACTGGGTAAGTTTAGATTTTATTTAGTTTTCACTATGTGAACTTTACAATCACAAAAATAAGGTTTGTTTACTGTGGAAATGTCGCACCGACTTTTTATACATCATCGCGAGGCATATAAGCATACGGCCCATATAATATAAAGTGGTTACCATATCCTATAAACTTCCGATACTTAAAGTATAGCGTGCTATTTGCATCCTCGGCTGCTAACGTAGTTAAGTAACAACCTCTTGGAGATTACTCAAAAGTTTATTCACTCACAGAAATTCTACAAGCCTGTGTTCCTGCGAGTGCATAAGATTACCAATAAAGTTAGAAATATTAGTGATGGTGTAACTCTTCAAAAACAACCTGACTCACTTACACAAAATCCCTCCAGGGAGTTGTTATGTGGCTGTGAGGTGGAGAAAATAGTAAACGGCCACCAAAATTTAAAGCTACATATACTTAGTCTGGCCATAAATACTGTTACAATTAAAAATAAACAAAATATTACATGTGAGTTTGGAATCTGTCATTTTTATATGATTGTTGATAGAGTTTTCTCATTTTCGCGCCAATACATTGTACAATATTTTGCGATATTAAAATGGAGTGAGGTGATGTGCTGTGATTGCATTACACAAAGTAGGTATGGAGCCAAATGCAATTTTTAAAACTCTCCATACGCTTGGTAAAATATTTGTGTACCGGGCTATTAATAGGTACAATGAGACCTCCTCTGTTTGTGACAGAAAAAGATCTGACCGTCCACGTAGTGTTCGTACGAAAAAGGTGGTCAAAGCAGTAAGGGAAAGAATTCGAAGAAATCCTGTCCGAAAGCAAAAGATTTTATCTCGGGAGATGAAGATAGCACCTAGAACCATGTCGCGTATTTTAAAAGATGACTTAGGATTTGCAGCCTATAAGAGACATACTGGTCATTTCTTAACTGATATATTTAAAAAAGAATAGGGTGGTAAAATCGAAACAACTACTGAAGCGGTACGCAAAGGGAGGTCACAGAAAATTTTTGTTTACGGATGAGAATTTTTTTACAATTATGTAACATTTTAACAAACAAAATGACCGTATTTATGCTCAAAGCTCTAAGGAAGCTTCCCAATTGGTCGACAGAGTGCAACGTGGGCACTATCCCACTTCAGTGATGGTTAGGTGGGGTATTAGCTATGAAGGAGTGACTGAGCCATACTTTTGTGATAAAGGCATCAAAACATCGGCACAAGTGTATCAAGATATCATCCTTGAGAAGGTAATGAAGCCCCTTAACAACACTATGTTCAATAACCAAGAATGGTCCTTCCAACAAGACTCGGCGCCGGGTCATAAAGCTCGGTCTACGCAGTCTTGGTTGGAAACGAACGTTTCGGACTTCACCAGAGCTGAAGACTGGCCGTCGTCTAGTCCCGATCTTAATCCGCTGGATTATGATTTATGGTCAATTTTAGAGAGTACGGCTTGCTCTAAACGCCATGATAATTTGGAGTCCCTATAACAATCCGTACGATTGGCAGTGAAGAATTTTCCCAGGGAAAGAGTGCGTGCTTCTATTGATAACTGGCCTCAACGTTTTAAGGACTATTTGGCAGCCAATGGAGACCACTTCGCCTTTAATATTTTAAATTGTTTTATATTTATGTATTAAACTAACACACTGTAAAAGTAATAAATGTTATTTGCAATAGAATTTTTTTTTTTCATTGTTTCAGTATTTACGGCAAGACTAGGTATATATAAAGTTCAAATAATTGATTACTAATCTTACTCTTGAAGCAAATAACTCTAAAATTGATACTTGTTTGCCTAAAAATAGTAATTGCTTATCAATATTTAAATTTTGTACCCTTCTATGGTAATTTGACGAGCTCGGTGGCGCAGTGGTGAAACGCGCTGTTACGCTACTTTGACACCAACGCTCGTGGGTTCGATTCCCACACAGTACAAACATTTGTGTGCATGAACATGTCTGTTTGTATTGGTCTGGGTATTTTCTATGTATAATAAGTATGTATTTACAAAAAAAAATGTATTTACGTATGTTTATCAGCTTCGCTTACTTTGGGGCTAGGTGGCGCTGTGTAATTTGTCCGTGTGTGTAATAATCATAGAGGTTTATTCAGATAGTAATGTAATTGCACCATTAATGCATCTTTATCTCTTTGCTAATTCTTACGCCATTAATCTTCAACTCAGCGCTCCTAATAATATGTTCTTCCATTGCGCGTCCTTTCTCACAAATCGGATTGTCTATGTGACTATCATTTTTAATTTATTTTGATCATTTTATCTACATGCTACGTCCTTCAGAATATAATATTAAAAATTCTTAGAAGACGTCTTTACTTAGTTGCTTAGTAGACGGCCCACGACATATTTTTCTCCACACAAAGTATTACACAAAGTAGGTACATCTGTACTTTACAAAGTACAAAGTAAAAATATGACAAAGTATTGCACAAAATACATTTATACTTTGTCATTTTTTGTCAATACATCATCTATCATATATTGATATATTCTTCTTCTTCGTATTGATTGGCAGAATCCGGCTAAGGATTTGGCAAAGATACTAATTTGGACATGGAACGACTTACGTCTGACCTCCACAACCCAGAGGAAAATCCAGGCTTTAGGTCAGACTCTCAAAATATAATTTTCTGGACGTGCCAGTTTCCCCACGATGTTTTTTTCTTTCAGAGTTTAGCAACTCATAATTACAAATACCTATGTACTTAAACTTGAAAACATGAATTTAGTGATACATGCCCAGACAGAGCAGACTTCGATAAGTCTTTATTCACTGGTATATCAGTGCTTATATTTGAGAAGAACGTATATTTACCTTAACATTAAATATTGATCCATTTAAAAGTCCAACGCAGAGAGAAACGTACGACGTCATTACTAGAGTCCAAGAGAATCCTAAAAATCTTATAATTTCTAGTGGTTGGCCAGATAACCAGTACACTACACACGAGAAAGCCAATGAGCAGACCGTATGTAAACATAGTGTTGACACCAATATTGAGATAAAGCAGGCTCCAGCGGAATACCATCCATTGAAGTGCTCACGACGTATCATTGGTAGTTGTAAAGGAACTGGAAGAGGCAAACAATGAAAAATTAATATACCTATTATCATCTTATGCCTGTAAATCAAACTCAAATGATCATAACATTAGAAATAATTGACGCGCTCGGTGGCGCAGTGGCGAAACGCCCTGTTGCCTCCCACTCAGGACAAACATTTGTGTGAACGAACATGTCTGTTTTCTTGACCTGGGTATTTTAAGAGAGGTAGGGTGCATTAAAGCAGCCCATCCAGAGTAACAACTCCCTAGAGGGTTGTTGTGTTCCTGCGTGTGACTGAGGTCACCAGTATTTTCGGAAGACGCGCGTCCTTACCTGAAAATGATCTGGTATTCCCTCTGGGTTGCGAAGGTCTGACGGCAGTCGCTCTATTTAAAAATCAGTATCTTTGCCAAATCCTTAGGCTTAGGTTAGGACCCCGTAGTAGGACCCCGCCAACCCTAGTGGATTAGGAATGGGGATAACGCTAAAAAGAAGATGAAGATTATATGTAGAATTTACGTCTAAGAAGGTAAATGGTTACTGGATATTATACACCTTTACTACGAATTCTGCATTTACGGTAAACTTGCCACCACAATTGGGTCGCCGGCTGTTAAGACTACGCACACTTGTATTTTATACTACTATCTTAAATTTACTTCCAAAAATGTATTTTGAACTTACAGTTAACAGTGACGGCATTCAGTGCCATGAACATTAGTAATACAATACTGAAGAAAAACATATTGAAATTGTCTCTCACATATTTAGCATCTTCGCCTATATTGTAGTACATAATACCAATAAATAAGCCAATTGTACAATAAGTTGCACTCATTATAACAGTTGAACCAGGATCTCGCCAGTTTGACTGAAAATAATTAAAGGTTATTAGAAGAATTTGAGAATCGCGAAAATGCGAAATATGTGTCATTCAACAAAAAGTATGTTTTTATCTTATTCAGACATAAACATGCTGTCGGTTCATTAATTTTGTTCAATTATAAAAATAATAAAGTTTCAATAGTTTACTAAAAAAGATCTTCTTGTTAATATTGTGAATTGTTTCCAAAATGACGTTGGATATGCAGTTTTTAAAGCGAATATTTTATTAGTTGGATCTTCTTTTGGTAAGGGCAATGTCGTCAAGCAAACATCACCGCATGTACTTAGATACGTTTCTGAAAAACAAAGCAATGTTAGGAAGTGGGATAATATTGCAAGCTTTGCGTCCAAAATCAAAAATAAAACTTTCGTACATGCAACATTTGTAGCGATATTTAATAAGTATATAACACAAGTAATTTAATACCTACCAGTTAAAATATTGTCAAATTCATCAGAATTAGTCCATTCTCTTGTTTTTCCATTTTCCGAACACAAAACAAGTTCATTTGCATACTCTTCACTTATTTCTATAACTATAACATACAAAACATAAAGTGAGAAGTTAAAAGAAAAAAAGAGGTCATAATACATAAAGAAAAAGTTATGTAACCAGTTGAGAATGCGCGCTTGCATTGCCAGAGCAACACCTGGCTCGTCAATTATATAACAATCCAATTTTTTTTTATATTTGTAGGTCATTTTGACCATGTTCCTGAAGAGATAGGAACGGTGTTCCTGAACATACCTATTCTACTTTTTTATGCTGAATCCGTATCTGAAGTGAGAATTCGAATATTCGATAAAAAGTGACAGACAAACACACAGACAAACGCATAGACAAACGCATGGACAAACATATAGATTTCATATATAATATATTATGTAATGTAACGGTGTTCGTGAAAATGTATATATCCCTTAATATATCCCTTGTTGAAAAATAGTGTATATACAAATACAAATTTTGTTAGAAACAATAGAAAAATGTATATTAACTTGCGAAAAAAAATTCAAAAATCTAGATGATCCATAAAATACATTGCCCACTTGAGTTCTCTTTGGTAAGATCTGAACGCGCGGAGATGTGGCGTAGAATGAAAATATAATAAGTATGTACAAATTATGCCTGACGGCTACAAAGGACACTTACAAAAGTCAACGGGATTGTGATATGGAGGGCATATTAAATTAGCTTGTTGTAAATACGGTAGTAAGCAGCTAACGGATCCTATATAGGCGCACCTCCCGGCCACCATCGCATACAGTGTGTCCATCATTGGAAGTAGCATTGCCGATGGTTGGTGCATAGTGATTACTACCGTTCGACCCTGCCTGGATAACTGGTAGAGTAAGTATATTAATTGTTTAGTCATTGAGCTGTCGAGTCCACTAAAAACAGGAAAAAATATAAATGTCGGTTAACACAGTATCTATGACATATAAACAATAAAATGTTATAAGCGTTAATGTGTAAGTATCTCGATATCATCTTTAGAGTTTAAGCCAGAGTCACTTGCGCATGGGTCGGCTTGCTAATTTACAAACGACCCTCTGGTCAAAAAGAGAAATGTATTAGTAAGGCGCCATAAAGCAGATCCAAAGGACAAGTACTTCCATCTTACACAGTCACAAGCACTACTACTTGGAAGGTTATTTACATCAGGATGGCGGGTGTACGAATATGTGGCGTACTTATGGATGTCATGTACTGCGCCGATATTAAAGAAACTTGATAAAACGAGTCCTGTAAATCAATTAGTTCCTCGTATTGTTCCTTTTTAGTTGTTTAGTTGCTTCATGTCCTTAATTGTTCGATATCTACAAGTGATCTCAGTAATCTGGAACTTTGATCATATTACTTTCTACACTTAAGGTTTACCTGGCAGGCTCATCTAGAAACATGACGGGAGGATCGGTGATCAGCTCCAAGCCTATAGCTAGTCTTTTTCTCTGACCTCCTGATAAATCACCGGTTTTAGTGTTCCGAGCTGTTGTTAGACCAAGAGACGCGATGATTTCAGTTATCTGAAACATTAATATACATAGTGAGATTGTAGTCCTTTATATACGAAATATTATGTAATGTCGTATATCCTTGATGACAAAAGTAATTTGGAATAGGAGTCTCAAGATGTCCCTTCAGGGGAATATTCAGAAAGGCCTATAAATATCGATCAAAATTTGTGCCTTGGTAGGGTGTCCGTCTAGCTGTGCATCTGTTTGTACGAAGTCAGTGATGTCAGCTAAATTGACAATTTAAGTGTTTTTTACATTTTAGATAGGAGAAGACAAGTGTTTGAATACACTTGCTTTCTTAATTATGTACGAGTGTATCTATATATATATATAGAAAATTTGATATTTGTCAAGTTAGAAATCTGATATCAAGAAACGTGAGACATTGTTTTTTTTTTTAATACAACGTCGGCAGATTCTGAAACTGCGTTTTGTTCCGGGAGGCTATTAGATATGGTCTCTATGTTTTCGATCGACTCACCTGGTCGCTCGGCAATTTTAATTCATGCAATACATTAACTCGCGCGATGCCACCTCTGTTGCTAACACAGCAACTCCTAAGGAGCATACTGGTGACCTCACTCACATGCAGGAACACAACAACCCTTTAAACAGTTGTCATTTGACTGCGGTTTTCCAGGCAACTACTCTACCAAATACATTAGAACTAATAAAGCATATCAATAGCCCTCAAAAAGCGTTGCATAGTGTAATTCCAACTGGTTTTATTATATTCTTTATTATATTCTTTATTGCATAACATTACACACAGAGGTTATTACATTAAAAATAGTGTACAATGGTGAGCTTATCTCTTTAAGAGATCTCTTCCAGCTAGCCGTAGCGTGTGTGCAGTAATTTTATTTTGGCCGGGAGTTAAAAAGTTATGCTAAATTAAATATGCAATATATAAAATACATACATAGTCTTTAATAACATCAATACACATAAATAACTACACATATAAATATATAAGTACTATACATATAATATCACTTATTGTGAGTAAGATAGTACTCTCTCAACCTTTTCCTGAAAGTAACTAAAGTGCAACTGTCTCGTATTTGTAGCGGTAATTTATTCCACAGGTTTTAATACGTAATCTAAAAACAACAGTGTAACAGTGACATCTGGTAGTAAACATGAATTGATGTAATAATATAAAATGATTTCTGTAATATACACCACAAGCTCATGTTAACTAATACACTCACTAGCCTCAACGAAGGAGCTAGATTAGCAAAATCATAAGATTTAATCATTTGTTAGTTACGATTGTAAGGCTCAATATTCCCTTAACTACTTATTTTCATTGTTGTTGCATTTTGTTTACCACGACAATGCATCGTTAAACGTTGCTTAAAGCTAAAATTATCGTTTTATACGAAGATGACGAATATGACGAGAATGTCAAAATAAGTGAAACTGCGAGTCGCATTCATATTACGGGAAGTGTAGTTTGTGATATTTTTAGGGTTCCGTACCCAAAGGGTAAAACGGAACCCTATTACTGAGGCTCCGTCCGTCCGTCCGTCCGTCCGTCTGTCACCAGGCTGTATCACGTGAACCGTGATAGTTAGACAGTTGAAATTTTCACAGATGATGTATTTCTATTGCCGCTATAACAACAAATCCTAAAAAATAGAATAAAGTTAATATTTAAGGGGACTCCCATACAACAAACGTGATTTTTTTATAGATAATGGTACGGAACCCTTCGTGCGCGAGTCCGACTCGCACTTGGCCGATTTTTTTCTATAAATAGGGATATTTTTACGATGTTTAAATACCTAACAAGAGTTTTATCGTTTTTTATTTACTATTGTAGCGTTACTGACTGTTAAACCACAGTAGACTTATAAGATTATTAGTCTACTGTGGTTAAACCGTGGGTGAGGCGATACGCTGCTACATGGGATATCCAGCGAATTCCTCCTGGCCGTGTAGCCAGTATGTTTACACCTGGATCTTCACGCCACCGAGCTACACATACCGATAATCCATATGCTGTAACTCGCTCCACAGCTTTTGACACTCCTGGTGTTGCAAATATCCATAGGCTACGGTAACTGTTGACCATCAGGCAGGCCGTATGCTTGTTTGCCACTTTAGTGGTATAAAAAAGCTTCGAAGTATGGTGTGACGCTGAGCACTGTGCGCAATACGACAAGAGAGACAAGACAAGAGACGTTATGCTTTCTACATTACGCATTGTGTATCCCAATGAACACATTTACTTATAGCAAGATAATTTGCTCCATTCACAAAGCAAGCTTTGTGGAAGATTGATTTCAAATGCAACCAAATATGACTGTTATTGACTGACTCTCAAAAAGTCCTGACTTAAACCCCCTAGAGAATTTATGGGGTCAAATGATATTTAACTGGTACCCGTCAGAAGTAAAAAATAAATAAAATTTGAATAACTTGGTCATGTCTACATGTGAATCATCGCGAGGAACGGATGTATATGTAAGAACATGGTTGCGAGAATGAGTAGGTAAGCGTTTACGTGTAGTGATACAGGTTGCACTTAAATTTTACTTTAACAAAATAAAAAACATTATTTCTTTTTAATGTATGAAAGTATGAAAGAGAAGAAGAAAGAAATATACCGTTAATGCAAGAATGCAACCAAAGCTTTAGTGAAAGAGAGGCGTGAAAGACTACTTATGAATGAGGAAGACAGGCTGACGAAGAACTTCGAGGCTAATACTAAACTCTTCTGGAGAGAGGTAAAGAAGTCTCGGAGTTGTCGTCGGCATCCGGAATGGACAAGATAAAAGGTAAAGCGTTTTGACGAGCTCGGTGGCTCAGTACGCTACTTTGACACCAACGCTCGTGGGTTCGATTCCCACACAGTACAAACATTTGTGTGTATGAACATGTCTGTTTGTATTGGTCTGGGTATTTTCTATGTATAATAAGTATGTATTTACAAAAAAAAATGTATTTACGTATGTTTATCAGTTGTCTAGTACCCATAACACAAGCTTCGCTTACTTTGGGGCTGTGTAATTTGTCCGACAATATTTATTTTTTTTATTTTTATTTTAAAGCTAACACACAGGAAGTGTTAAAACGGTGGAGCGAATATTTTAGAGAAATGTATGATTATGTCCAGGGCGCTGGCACTGTGAATGAGTGTGAGAGAAAATTTGTGGCATAACGCTTGCTGACCGCGTTCGAAATGATGACGTACAAAAGAGAATTGGACTGAAAGAGAGTGTCGGTGTTAAGATAAGAAAGGGCATGCTCCGTTGGTTCGAACATGTAGAAAGAATGCAAGATGAAAGAATGACGAAATAGATATACAATGCGAAAGAGGAAGGATGTAGGAGCCGAGGAAGACCAAGACTAACCTACCATGACCAAATTGGTCGTGTTTTATCAGAAGGTAATGTCAGGAGCCTTAGAAACCGGCGAGCGTGCATGAAAAGAGCTATGAATGTGAAATAAGCGAGTGAAGTGTGTAAGGACCGCGTCTTATGGCGCTCGGTTCTCTTTGCCTACACCGCAAGGGATCTGGTGATGTATATATATATATATTTCTTTTTATGAAAAATAAATATGAAAGTTAAAAAAGTCATACCGTGCTCGAACCGGATTCCACGGCGACTCTGCGCTAGTCGGACCATTAAATCGGAAAATATAAGATAAATTTTATATTATTTATATTTTATACCTAACACTTGAATAAAAAACCTAACCTTTGCTCGGTCGCGAACCGGGGTATTACACTTAGGTATTTCGCTGCACAAATGTAAAATTAAGAAATGGTAAAGAATACAAGTATTTAAAATACAATATGATAAATTATTTAAAATATTCTGACTGACCCGCTTGTTTTTCTGATTATTACTGACATGGTTCCCCAGCCTAAGTTCAGCCGCGTAGGAAAGAGACTCGTATGGGGTTAGCATGAGTTGAACCTGATTGTTTTGCATCATATAACACGATCGTTTCCTGAAGATATCCTCATTGCGCAGCTGCCCGTTCACATATAACCTCCCACTTGTAGGTTTCCTGAAACCAATTTTTGCCATTTAAATTAGGCGTGTCAATAATAGTACACCTGGTATGGCTTCGTCATTTGGATCTGAATAAGAATTATCATTAACCCGTATTCACCCATTGCTGGAAACATGCATTTTATTAACCATTTCCTAAAATACAATCTAGCCAATTCCTATCGCCTCGACATGTCAAGCTATATCGAAGCGATAAGAACAGGCTAGTACCTACATGTAGACTTTCTCCACCGAGAATCCAAATCTGCCATCACTGCAAAGCCATATACATGCCTGGAAATAGCCTATTTAGCACAAACTAATAAATCACTTGACTGTGCATGAATGCAAAACGTTTTAGCGCCTAAATATCTCAGCGATCGAGCCTAATGACCAATGGGAGAATATTTTAACCAATAAGTCGATGAGTGCCGCGATATTGATCCGTGAAGTAACCAATAAGAGCTGCACGTGCTACTTTAATATTTTAGTTAAGTTACTGCAATATTAACAAATTATTTGATGTAGGTTCTTTGATCGATGCGGAAACAATTTTTCTTACTACTGAATAATAAGTTACTATACTACTAAATGAGTACTAAGATGGCAAACAAGCAGATGGCCTGCTGAATGGTAAATAGTTACCTCGGCCTACAAACAGTTGCACACCATTCGTGCGTTACTAATCGTATGAAAACCTCTTCAAGCCTTTTCTGATGAACCTTATACTGTATCTAGTACCCTAGATACTCGTAAAACCGCGGTAGGGAATTTATTCCACAAGTTCCTAAATAGTTCTCTATCAAGTTTCTTTGGAACCACACAGTGCGAGAACTGTGCCGTGGAGCTTCTGGTAGTCTATTCAGGCAGTGAAAAGGTTTTCCTGTTTCGGTATACCTGTTGGCAAACGTTAGCGTTAATGAGGAGAAGCTGCTTAGTACCACAGGACCCAGACCTAGTTCTGTGCAGCGTCCAAGACATTATAAGCATTAATATGCTTTGTAATTTTAGATTTTAGAACGGATATCAGTAGCTTGTATAATGTATTTATATAGTACTAGTTTGTATAATATATTTGTATAATGTCGGTAAACATGTGATGGGTCGGTAGTTCTTAGCTTCCGTGATACTACCATTCTTAAAGACCAGGAAGGTAGCACCGGTAGTCATGAAAGTAGGTAGAGACCCATCTTCAAAGGTATCTTGGAATTGAGTTGCTAAAAGCGAACGTGAGGAACCCTGGGGTTTCTATCGGTTTATACGCTCTTCTGACCACATCCATCCAGTCCCTCTCAGTGTGGTTTACAGGCATCGACCAAATCCTTCTCCAGAGTTCAGAGATAGCATTAGCACTCGGTTATTGACTATCAACGACACAACAAGTGGGTCTCTCCCAATTCCGGTGTAACTTCCTTTGATTACATTAGAAAATGCGGATTTCATGAAATCTATCCGGTCTCAGTACTGTTTAATATGGTTTGTGAATGTATAAACTTTCTGTTTCAGGAAGTCTATACGCTTTGTGGCCCATTGTATGTAATCCTGGGCCACAAAGCGTAATGTTGGTACCAGAAAAAGCCTGGTGCACAAAATGAATAACCCTTGGATGATTTATAACCAATCTGAGACAGATTAGCTTGCTGATGAGTGTTCTGGTTTTGCACTGATACGTCTCTCGGTTCTAATCTACCAATGCTAGTATGTCTGCAACGGATCGCGAGAGTCTGTCGCAATTCGGTAACTTGACGCATGCTGCACGACAAGCCAAGATGGCAGCGCAGTATAGAATCGAGTGGGTGCCAGTCAGATCCTGACTGGATATCAAATATGGCTCTAGTAGTAATCTAGAGCTCCCATAAGCGCCGTATTTTATTTATGAATAGGCAAACGAGGTAAACGAGGTCTTTGGTTCATCGGGATAGACCGATATTCAAGAATCGCATCGTCCAATGTTCTACTCAATGGCTCATTATCCTGTGTTGCACTTACGATTATGTTTACACAATCATCATGCGCTGGCTCATTATCGATCTGCAACGGCGACGAGTGTGAGAGGTCACGGCTCGTCTCGACTATTGTGTAAACAGGTTGCGCTTCACGAGGTAGCAGCTCAAGTGTGAGCTCATCCAGCAGATGACAACGTTGGATAGCTCTCACTTGATCCGATAGGCGTTGAGCAAAAATATTCACGGTTGGTTCAAGAACTTGAAACAGAGGGAGCATCTGAGCATGATGCGCACTAAAGTTAGTTCCCCCCTCTGTTTCATTAATTGAGTTTGTTCACCTTATACTTCATACTTCGAATGGTGTAATTCATACCCCCGAAGATCCCAAGCTGGCCGGCAGTGGAGGCCGCTTTCTCCGTCGTGCAAGTCTTCGCGGCGACGGAGGCGGCCCGTCCTTGTCGCTCGACACGTTAGAAGTCGGAGGTGACGCATACTGCTCCTGCGACGACTATGAGCTGGACGAGGCGCATGGTAATGGTGAGCATGCATCTTGTTTCTATTTTCATGCATATCTCGTAACCATATTTATTTATTTTAACTTTTGCTTCGTCTCAACATTGTTCTTCTACCCAAGATGTCGAGCTCACGAAATTTTGTTTCCCCATAAGACGACTGAAGTCGTTAGGACTTATTAGGAGGTTGTTCGCTCTCTGATGTTTAAACCATGTTAATAAAGACTCTTCAATAACTTTATATTCAGATGTCCTACACCGTTAAATTTTCAAAGAATTGTTTTCAAAAACAGCTTTTATTTTGTCTTTATTCTTCCAAATATTGTAGAGTCGTGATATTGTAGAGTGCGAGATTCCACATTCCTTTACAATTTCCCCATTTGACTCGCCATTTTCTAATCTTCATACAATGTGTGATTATTTTTCAAAATTGAACACTTTCCTCTGTTTTAATAGACACTGGTGAGTGCTTGGTGGACCAGTACTGATGTCATACACTACAGCTTCTTAAGATCTGGCCAAACGATTACGACAGATCTGTATTGTTAACAATTGCAAACCATTATGGAAAAGCTGGCTATTTAACAACCGAGACTGATAGATTGCTCTAGGCCACTGCTGCTTCACGACAGACGGTTGCTACATTAGAAGAGCTGCAATTGGATTGTCTCTGACACCCACCATACTCGCCAGGCCTTGCTCCAACATATTACCACTTTAATCGCAATTTGGACAAATACTTGCAAAACAAAAAATCAGCTCCGATGATCGGCCTATATAAAGGCATAGATATGAACCATGTACCATTATTATCTATGCACATAGCATAGATAATAATGGTACATGGTTCATTGATTAAAATATACAATTTCATATATTTTATTTCGTTTTACTTTTTCCATATAAAATTTCATATACATACATACATAAAATCACGCCTCTATCCCGTAGGGGTAGGCAGAGACCACTTCTTTCCACTTGCTACGATCTTTAATACTTGTTTCGCTACGTCCACATATGTAAGGACCTAATATATCGTAATAACCGATACGTCGTTCAAGGCGATGTCGTTATATCCGGTTTTGACTGTACTCCCGATGTTGTATAAAAGAAAGTGAAGATAGATGTTTAACACAATCTTTCAAGTAACAGATTTTCCTACAATGGAGAATGTATGCAGTTTAAGTCCTCGAACTTAATCATCGATATTAACTTTTAGAATGTCTGTCAGCATGAATGCATGTATTCTGTCTCGTATTAATGTTTTCTGATTGGTCTAGATATTAACCACTAGGGAATAGAATATACTACATTGCAGTCATTAGTTAAAGTTGCCATATCGAAAAATATGCTTGCTCTAATTTTTCACTACATATGTGAAACACTCTTTAACTGTATGTTTTGCCATCCACCTTTCTTTCTCCTAAGTTTGTTAATTAGCAGGTGTACCACGTGTAGGTAAGTTTGGCTTTGATTCTAAGCACTTACATCCCGGAGATTTGATCATGTGGAAAGTCTCCAATCGTTCCCATATGTGGTGACGTCAGTCTGTGCATACGATGTACAGACTGAGGTCAAGACCAACCTTACCTGCACATAGTAATGGTATAGCTTAATTCTAAAAATGTGAGAAGACACGTATACTCCATATTTAATACTATTCTGTATCTATTTCATAAATATAATTTGATTAGATGATCTTTTTCACACCAAAACTCTGTCAGATACCTTGGTCTTCATCTTGATAGGCGTATGACATGGAATGAGCACATCAAGAAGAAACGAGACGAACTGAACATTAAATACAAAAGCTTCCTGTGGTTGCTAGGCCGAAACGGCAAATTGTCAATAGACAACAATTTGTTGGTGTACAAGACGATCCTGAAACCTGTATGGATGTAGGGTATACAGCTGTGGGGTAGTGCTAGTAACTCCTCCATCATACGAATACAAAGAATGCAGAATGTAATTCTTCGAACAATCAGTAACGTCCCCTGGTGTGACAAATGCTGAGATCCACGAACACCTGGAAATGCCCACAGTGAGCGAAGAAATTACTTGTATCAAAACAACATACAGGAAACGGCTAGAAGCCCACCCCAATACCCTCGCACGACAGCTCACAATGTCCAGCTATGTTAAACGCCTTAAAAGAAAAGATATCCTATAGAGTGGAGAATTGAATATGAGTAGATGTTCTCGCTGGAGAACACACTCTGAATGTGAGAAGCATGCAACACATCTGCTAAAAGTGAAGGCACTGATTGCAGATTAAAAAAAAAAGCATGATCTATTAAAAAAATTCTTCAACTCTCAGAGTTTCTTGGTCTCTATTTTGTTTATGGACGAAGGCCCTTCCAAGCCAACCGTGTATCGTTGGTATTATGAATTTAAGCGCGGTCGACTAATGAAGAAAGAAGTGCTCTGTTTGAGCAGGCTGTAAATGCTATTATATTATGTCTGCAGCGGACTGGAAAAAGTAGTTCCGACGCTTGAAACTTTGTATAGAGGCTGGTGGAGAGTATTTTGAAAAGATTTCATAAAACAAAAATGATTACCTATATATAGAACACCTTCCTTTTTATTTTCGCAATACCCTCCGAGCATCCCACGTACCAAGCGAATGCACGCGACGTAGCTGAATCCAAGTTAAATAAACACAGCTATAACAAGTTCTTACAATCATTGCAAAATCATCGCAGAGTTCAAATAGTTCTTTGTCTTACAGTTATATACAATGACACTGGATAAAGCCACGAACACGTGTTGTTCAGCCAACTAAGTGTTTGGCCAAGATGTTGCGGGACCTGCTAAGCGAGTCAAAATGTATGTCGATCAAATCGCAATATTCATTGACAATTTTGCAAAGTCGAGGCACTGGGGAATTAGCTCCAAGAACAGTTCTACGCCATGGTGGACTCAACGGAGTTAACCTACTGCGAGGATATCTATGGGGAATTCTATATCTAAATTTAATTAATAATTGGGGGCAGTTGATATTATTATTAAGAATTTTGTATGTGTATGTGATAACAATATTAATGATGAGTACATCTCATACCATTAGTTTATTGGCAACGTGGTCATAATGTATGAATTGTTGGAAGATCTCTGTCTCTATATATATATATATATAGTATATATATCGCATTATCTATACAGATAAATAAAATTGGAGTGTCTGTTTGTAATATTAAAATAACCGCTTTTTACTAAATGCATATGGATACACAGTACATATAACAAAATGAATATTTTTACAATTATTGTCTGTCTGTCCGTCTGTCTGTTTGTTCCGGCTAATCTCTGAAACGGCTGGACCGATTTTGACGGGACTTTCACTGGCAGATAGCTGATGTAATAAGGAGTAACTTAGGCTAGCTTTATTTTAGAAATTTTATTTATTTTATTAACCCTTCGAAACCCGGGTGGTCGTATACGACCGCGAAATGTATGGAAAAACGTATATAACGGGTTCTGACTGCTCAATATAAATAAATAATAAAAAAAAACTATTCCGCGCGGACGAAGTCGTGGGCACAGCTAGTCATATATAATTAAATCATATATGTTACGCAAAATTCTTTTTGCATTATCTTCTATGGGTCCTCTAGGTCATTCGTGACTAGCAAGCGAAGTGACTAGCCCCTCCCCCAACACCCCCAAAACTCAAAATTAACTACTTTCTCACCCCCCATTTTTTTTTTAAAATTGCAAAATATAGTATAGTAGTAGATTCGTGATCAGCGACTCCGAAAACCTAGTAGGAGACATTTTCAGTCCTTAATTTTCATTATTACTATATATTGCGATTTTTTTTTAAATGTGGGGTGAGAAAGTGGTTAATTTTGAGTTTGGGGAGTGTTGGGGGGGGGCTAGTCACTTCCCTTGCTAGTCACGAATGACCTGGAGAACTCATAGAAAGTAATGCAAAAATATTTTTTTTGATCCATCTTCCTATAAACTTCCCAGAAACTTTTTTATTTCCCCGCTTTATTGACTGGACTATGAAGGCTATATGCTCACTTCACGTTTACATGCGCGGGACTAGGACTTTTACACAAGTAAGCGCGAAAAATTTAAGAGTGTACTTACGTATAGCCAGCCAGGATATCCATTAGGGAGCTCTTTCCAGCTCCTGATTGGCCTACTATCACGGTTAGCTTACCGGCTTCGAATGTGCCACAAACATCCTTCAAAACTGTTTTACGACCTATGGAAAAAAGACAGTCGATTTATAAGTTACTGCTGAAAACATTTTTTTGGGTGAAAACTTAATGTTACGTTCAACATAATTCTATATTCATAACAGTTCCAATATATTTATAGATATGCTGTATTATAACCAGTGAAACGGTGCATATAAAATTCTGCTGCTGTTTCTTTATTACGGCAACTAATTGTAGAACTGCGTCATTATTGTGTTGAATTGAGTGGCGCCAATGAAATTCAGCTATTGTTTGTTTGTAGACTGAATCCATTCTACGAATCGAGCGAGACATATGTAATTCGGCTGATGTTTATATGTAGAACGGCAATATTATTCTACTGAATTGATGGTGTACGCGAAATTCAGTTGTTATTTATTTGTATAACGTTATTTATTTGTATATTCCAGTGAATGGACAAAGGCACGTGAAATTCTGCTGATGTTTTTTTGTAGAACCGCAACATTATTCTGCTGAATTAGTGGGGCACGTGAAATTCTGCTGTTGTTTAATTGTAGAAGCGCAACATTATTCTGCTAAATAGAGTGGAGCATGTGAAATACTGTCGTTGTTTATTTAGAGAACGGCAGCATTATTCTGTCGAATTCAATGAGACCCGTGAAATTCTGCGGTTATTTATTTGTAGAATGGCAATATTATTCTGCTGGATCGACCATCAATCATCGTGGGACCATCGATCACTAATATATGGTCCAAGAGCCAGCGATCGACAGACTTGTGGTATTTTAGCAAACTGCATATTGAAGCTAGTTATAGTATTAGACCTGCTGTATGTGAAATAGGCTTCACTATCCCCGGCGATGGTTCCTTTGGGCGTGTCCAGAAGTCAAACGTCAAAATTGATTTTTAAAACGTGATCGCAGGTTGCCTTACATTTTAATATCTTGGAGTATATATTTCGTTCGTTATTACAAAATTTAATGGGAAACATTTATTACGTTTCCAAGTATGTTTTATAAAATTTCAAAAGTTCAAAAACTTGATAAAAATTGCGTTATTTCAGCGAATCTAAGATTTATATATGTTATTTACATTTATTAAATCTTTATCTCTTTGGTATATTTATAAATATAATAATATCATTACAAAATGCATTAAAAGATATAAAAACGGGCATCCACAGGGAGCGGAGGCGAAGCTACTATACCGCCTTCTGTAATTTGTTCTTGACCTAACTTCTCTAACTAACTAACTAACTATCTCAAGGTAACGATCGAGACTCTTCACTATAAGTTCGTTCACTGTTACGGAACAATTATGGTCGAGTCCACATGCCACATAGCGGCAACCTCGTGAGCCAAGTCCAAGCACTTAGACAATTTATCTTTCTAAGCCTTCACTAGGTTTTCGTTACTAGGAATGGTGACGTCAACAAGAACTGCGCGGCGCGTCCCCCAGTCTGTCACCACAACATCAGGCTTATTGGCAACAATAGTCCTGTCCTGTCCGTGATAATAGACCGGTCCCAGTAGAGGGTGACATTACGATTCTAGAGAACTGGTGCTGGTTCATACTTGTATTACGGAACCTCAGAGCTCACAAAACTCTATTTAAGTGCGAGCTGCTGGTGGAGTAATCCATCCATACTCTAGCGGTTGTAATCTTGACGGGCATTGTTTATGAGCATTATTCCAAATATTTGATATATATATATATGTATATATATAGCTCTTAAAAACTGTTGCCACAGTTTACTCTTACGCGGTGGTAAACTGCTATCTTCAAAAGGAGATTGCCCATTCATGGTACAGAATTGTCTCATGCCTCAGGATAAAAACATTTTATAAGTTATTTTTCTCATTTTAGGAGTCTTCCTGTCCATTACATGCTTGTTTTGGACAGGAGATATATTTTAGAAAATATGGAGATATATTATTGACTACAATTTTTCACTTGATTTTTATTTCCTCCGAATGTTGATCAAAAAAGTTACCATAGTAAATAAACAAAATGTTGAAAGAAAACTACGATTAATATTGTTATCGATTATAATTATAAACAATAAAGATGTAACATTACTAGGTACTAGTATATCACCATTATCGCTTATGAAAACATAAACACTTTGATTTCATTATTTTATGAATCCTTTGGGTTTCACGCTACAAACCTACTCGTATTTGGTTTTTAATCATATCGAATACAGTGTATAAGAATCGAGTTTCGCTAGTCAAACAATCGATTTTCATTTAATATCTATGGTGTGGTAACACTTGTGACATTTGTGTGTGACGCTGTACGAAACGTACATCTGCTGTTTACTCAGAGGAGGTATATACTTTCTCTGAGGCTGTTTATTACTGCCATTTTTGTGTTGATTGAGGTTACTACGAGTATCAGCATTATTTGTGTTCAATTCAACGACGCACGTTTTTCTTGTGTTAGTGTTGTACTATTCAGGCTGAGCACTTGTGGTTATAATTTGAATATATATTGTCGGACAAATTACACAGCGCCACCTAGCTCCAAAGTAAGCGAAGCTTATATTATGGGTACTAGACAACTGATAAACCTACGTACATACATTTTGTTTTTTGCAAATACATACTTATTATACATAGAAAATACCCAGACCAATACAAACAGACATGATCATGCACACAAATGTTTGTACTGTGTGGGAATCGAACCCACGAGCGTTGGTGTCAAAGTAGTGTAACAGCGCGTTTCACCACTGCGCCACCGAGCTCGTCAGAATTGACCGTGAAAATGACGACGAAAACATTCTACCGGCGAAACCGGTGTATCAATTGTTCTTTTTTGATACCGAGAAACATAGGCACCCATACCTTGGAACAAGCATCTACTCCAATGGTCAAATAATGAAATAGTTCCCGTAGCTATAGCCGTAGCCAAGAAAACTTTTGTAGGTAATTAATTAATTATTAAAGTGTAAGTAAATGTTTCCAACGTAGGTAAAGTGATCGTTAATTCACTCTGTAGGCATTTTAAGCAAAGATTAGTAAAAACTACCAAAACTAGATGAGAATTATTTTGATTTTTAGGTTATGTTACGTTTTCTGAAAAAACTTCTAAACTTCTGTTTTGAATCCTAGAATTACGAATGTTAAAGGTTTATTTCTTTTTTATACACCGTCTAAAACAAATTTGGAATTGATGCAACGCCTGTACCATGGTCCATACTTTGATGAGCATTATCCTTTAATAACATTAATTAAAATTATTCACAACAATGTATGAGTATTGAGTCAATATCGCACACTTTTATTAGTGTGCGATAGTAACAGAGCATTATATCCTCTGCCCGCATGTTGGAACTTATGTGTCTGTTTCTTCAAATACGAGTATATGAGTATAATCAAATTTTTGAACTTTTGAAATTTTTAACACACTTGGATCCGCAATGAGTAAATGTTTTTTTTTAATAACAAAAAAATATATTATTTAAGATATTAAAACGGCATACAGCCTGCAATCACGTCTTGAAAGTCAATTTTGATGTTCTTGGACTTCCAGACACGCCCAAAGGAATCCATCGCCGGGGATAGTGAATCTCCATTTCAAATACGGCAGGTTTTAACAAACTACATATTGATGCAAGTTATATTAATAGTAATATAACTTGCATCAATATGTAGTTTGTTAAAATACCGCAAGTCTGCCGATCGCTGGCTCTTAGTCTAATACTAGATACATAATCGCTAATACTGGGTAAAAACGTCGTGTTCGGGCTCACGCGATGTCCTTATCTACATCATCGCGTATGCCCGACAAGTTGTTTTTATCGCGCCAACGCGACATATCATCGTGCTGGGTTGTGTTGTTCTCTGTTGGGCGGCAAGACGTAGGCTGTTAATTCAACATGGAAGAAGTAATAGCGTTGCATTATATGTCGGTAAATTATTATTTAAAACTGAATAAACTTTAAAACTTTTTCATTACTCCACTCTATGATATACATAAAAACTCAAGCACGTCCGTCCCGCTACAAAGTCTGAACGATAATGAAGTAACGTAGGTGTAGCCACCTAAGCGAATATTGTCGCGACAAATCCCTTTGATGCGCGCCAGTTTACCGACAGCGCCCCGATAATACATGGTCTTCGCCCGAATACTGCGCGTAGCAACGATCTACCCGGCCACACTCATCGCGCTATCACGAATATTCGCCGTAGCGCGCTAATGTAGCCCCAGCATAAGAAAATGTAAGCAAATTGTTGTCCGCAATAGGGTTAATCAACATATACATGTTTATACTTTGTAGTATATTTCTTGTTATTACGTGTCAAAATAACATGTTTAAGGTACTTAAGGTACATCTCAATAATATGACTTAAAAAAGGCTATTTGATCAATGAAAACAATTGATAGTTGAAATTGAACCTTACGCATTTGTATTAAGATTTAAAGACTTGTATTTATGTCACTTGCATTAGCGTCAATGATATGGCAAGAACAAACATATTTTGAAGGTAAGATAAACAGAGAACACGAATGGTGTGACGTATCATGGTCATAAAATTTTATTACATTTTTGAACAGCGAAGTCATAGACACGTACTATTGCACAAACTACTATTAACCTTTCCATATTCCATATTATCACGAGTTAATTTTTTTAACATCCTTATTAATAAAAAGTAAGTTAAATAAAATTGCTTGATTAAATAAGATTGATAGATTAAATTTTATTTGATTAACTTCCTGATGTTCGATTGAACTTTGTACATTTCAAGTCGGATGACAATGCAATAATAATATGGATTAAAGTATGAAATTTCCGTTTTTTAGTAAAAGACACTTTGAATTGACATTAAACCTTCATGGTGTGAGATTTTCGAATGAAACTTTTTTCACATGATGCCTATAAGGTTTTTCTTTTAAAAAATGTGCAGCATTCGATTTTCGAATATTAAATTTTGTTTTTTAGCTTAGACGGGAGAGATGGATACTTCGAAAATCCGAATAATTTTTGAATACAAGTTCCGACGCGGACCTAACGCGACAGAAACAGCTCGCAATCGCACCGTGCGTTTTTGGTTTAAAAGCTTTCGCAATAGACACTTCGACTTAAAGAACCAACCACGTGGAAGACTGTCTACACAGGTGAATAACGCTGACTTGAAGGAGATGGAAGAGGAGAGGTGGAAGCCGATCCGAGGCAAACTTCCAAGGAGTTAGCGGCATGGTTTAACGGTACCTTACCTACAATATTGACTCATTTGCATCAAATCAATGACATAAAAAATATGAAAAATGGGTGCCTAATGACTTGACTCATCTGCAGAAAGACTACAAACGCTTGAAATTCAGGAAGTATCGCAAGATAACACTATGACTCCTTCAAAGCTTACTAATAACGTCACTCACTTGCAGGAACACAACAACCCTATGAGGAGTTGGTGGATTTCGTATTCATATAATAATTTTAAAATGGGGTAGTTTAATTGAAACTTGCAATTATCTCGAGCTATCCTGTATATTCCTTCCAGTCTACCGTACATGCGTACGGCGATAGCCGCACCCAGTCGATGTTGAATTATATTATTTATTATATTATTTCATCGCCTACGAAGCCTATTTATATATACATTTTGTGAAAAGACACTTTTAATATAATATAAACACTCCTGTGATCTGTGTAAGGTGCTTGTGTAGTGAAGAGCGGAACAGCTGAGGAGACGGCAATGATCCAGCAAATCGCAAGGTTAGTGTGCATGTGTTTCCTTGTGATCCTTGGATTCATAAGCCTTTTCTTCGTCCTCATCGAGTTCACGGTAATTGCAAGTACGACAGATATAGGTTTTAATAAAAAATACAGCCCACTAAAACCATGGAGCCTATGGCTCAATTATCGAAATAAATTTTTACAAAGCCAGCTAATGGAGTTATTTGGCTACTATTTTTTGTGAGGTGAAAGTACTTCCCCAGTCGGGATCTCTCTTAACACAATCTTTTTCGTTACATAATTTCTTGTGTATGTATATAATGATATTAATCAATTCAAATCACCTTCTACAATAAACTCGACATGAATTATTATTTATGTCAATTGATTCGTATCGAGTTGGATCATTTTACCCGAATTTTAGTCATCATGTCGCACGTTTAGCGTTTTAATTACAAATATATTTCTTTTCACCAACTACTCGCTGATTTAGAAATCAAATAAATATTAAATGCGATGTATTTAGACGTATATCACTTTTCACCGAAAGTACAGAATTAAAGATATATTAATACATATGCTGAATCATTTCCAGATATCTCTGTCAGTCAGATATTCATCATTTCTGTAATAGCCCTTCTTACATAGAGTAGGTATTTTTGATGTGCCTTTTGGACACATTGTCAAGCAAGGACAGAACTGTTTCAGGTAATTTATTGTAGAATCGAATACAATTTACAACATAAGATTTACTAGTTTTAGCAAGCCGGTGTACTGGCACACGTTATCTATTCCAGCTTCTAAGATATTCCCTAAATTTTGAAACGACTTTATATTTTTATGGATACATTATAGTACATACCCTAGTACCCTTTTTACATTATTCCCGAAGTGATGGGTCTCTTTTGTAACATAAAAATAGTTTCAATATCAGCCGCTTTTCCCCACAACAGTATACCATACGACACAATGGCGTGAAAGTAGCTGAAATAGACTAAGCACGCAGTAGTCACATCCATCAATTGTCTGATTATCCTAACTGTATATACGCTTATTGGCCAGTTTATTTATGTGAGGGCCCCACTGTATTTCCAAGAAATATATATATATAATAATTAAAACGAAAAACAGATGTAAATCTGTTTACCACATAATTAACGTCTGATACATTAACAGAGTATGTTATTAAGGCGACACCTCGATCGTGAAGCTTTAAAATGGCTCCGCCCAATCACCCCGCGCCCCTCAATTGACACTCGACGCTCGATTTGTAAAATTTGAAATTAGCGCCTAATAGGTAACCTGGGGTCAACGTATAGTCAATGCAAACGAACAGAAAAGCTACAGAGTCGCGTCACACTTAAATAAAATTTATAATATCAATATTTAATAAAAATTATTGATTTAATTATTATTTAGCTTTATACATACTGAACCAAACATATTTATTTAAGCTAGACGGAAAACAATAGTAATAATAGTAATAAAAAACTACAGAAACGTATTCACTTTTAAAAGTTTATTGAAAGAGAAATCAATGACATCGTTTTATGTTTATATCTCTATAAGTTAACATGTCTTGGTATCTATGTTGTTCTTACTTAGGTCTCGTCCAGTGGCGCCCTCATTGAATAAAAAAACATATTATAGCATAGAAGATAAACATTATGAAATCTTATGTTGCATTTATTACGAAGATAGTAAAGTATTTTTACGTCATTAAACCAACACTCAAAATATTCCACTATCGTTGTTATAAGCAAAAGTGCTAAAAGAGGCCGTTTTTTGGCAATTATGCCTATAACAACGAAAGCAAAACATTTCAATTGTTGGTTTAATGACGTAAAAGTACGTTATTGTATTTGTAACACACGCAACACATGACTTTATAATGTTTATCTTCCACGCTAAGATACGATATTTTATTCCTTGAGGCGCCACTGGACGGCATGTATCCCCCTTAAGAAGAATGAAACACTAGCTACATAATACAACATTGTTTATCGAGAGGCTAAAGCGGGCCATTTGTTGATTCGGACACATATGTTTAGTTAGCAGATACACCATCTAAACTGCAAACACTGGTCACAGCGATGAAAGACGACTGTATGGAGAAAGGCTTACTACTGAATGCGAAGAAAACAAAGATAATGGTATTTGAAAGAGAAGAATCCAGAACTAATGTAAGGATTACGATTGATGATGAAGTGTTGGAACAAGTGGATGAGTTTGTATATCTTGGATGCGCTTTCAGCAGGGATGGAAGGTACACCGCAGATGTGGAAAGACGAGTGAGTGCTGGGAATAGTGTGAATGGAGCGTTGGGAAAACTTCTTGGCAGTAAAATCCTGAGCCAGAAGGCACAACTCGCTATACACAATGCAGTGTTGGTCCCAACGCTAACTTATGGAAGCGAGAGTTGGGTATGGCAGAAAGAGCATGAAAGTAGAATAAACGCGGTTGAAATGCGAGCGCTGCGCAAAATTTGTGGCGTAAGGCTTGTAGACCGTATTCGTAATGATGATGTTAGAAATAGAGTTGGTCTGAAAGAGAGCGTCGGTGTTAAAATAAGAAGAGGCATGCTCCGATGGTTCGGGCATGTAGAAAGAATGCAAGATGAAAGAATGACGAAGCAGATATACAATGCAAAAGTGGAAGGATGTAGGAGCCGGGGAAGGCCAAGACTTACCTACCATGACCAAATTGGTCATGTTCTATCAGAAGGTGATGTCAGGAGCCCTAGAAACCGGCGTGCGTGCATGAGAAGAGCAATGAATGTTAAAGAAGCGAGTGAGATATGTAAGGATCGAGTCACGTGGCGCTCGGCTCTCTCTGCCTACCCCGCAAGGGATTTGGCTTGAAGTTATAGATGTTCGAGTGTCATAATGGCTGATAGCGCCGAGTAAACACAGGATTTTTTTATTTCGAATAAATAAGAGAAATAAAATTATCAGATTGAATTAGATTGAAATTGAAATAGAAAATTGGAATTTTTTTGCAACTCCCTCCTGGTGAAGATTCACAAGTTATTTTACACAGTTAGGTATAGCTCTGGTAGGGATCCTAGCTTTTTCCCTAAATATAATACACTCTCGAATGACTAGGTATGCGCTTTCACTTACAGTCAATTTAACTTCGCGAATTTTATAAAAAAGTACAGGAAGAACTTGACGGTTAGACGGTAATTTTGCGCCTATTATTTGATAATTTACGTCTCCAACTAAGAAAATACTTGATTTATTGCTTCTCAATTCCAGTGCCATCTTATAAAAGTTAAAACATTACGTATTAATCACGAGAATAACTGACATTCAAAATTAATAGACGGTTAGGTAATTATGACGAAGTTAACGATGCTCTCTCTAAAGTTATTCATTGGTTTAGTGTTAATAATCTGCTTTTAAATGATAAAAAGACTAAAGTAATTAAGTTCTCAACACCTAATGTAAGGCAGGTGGCTACCAATGTACATGTTAATGGAACTAATTTAGCCTCTGTGGAGACAACTGTGTTCTTGGGTATAACAATTGACTCCAGACTACAAAGGGGCCCACAAATTGAAAAATTATCAGGAAAACTAAGTTCTGCAGCTTATGCAGTGAAAACTATTAGACGGCTCACTGATATTGATACGGCTAGAATAGTTTATTTCAGCTACTTTCATAGTATTATGTCATATGGAATTCTTCTTTGGGGTAACTCCGCGGATATTAACACCATCTTTTTATTGCAAAAGAGAGCCATAAGAGCTATCTACAAACTTGGTCCCCGTGAGAGCCTTAGAGAAAAATTCAAAGAAATAAATATTTTAACAGTCGCATCGCAATATATCTATGAAAATCTTTTGTATGTCCATAAAAACATAGACTCATTTTGTAAAAAGAGTGATATTCATAGCATAAATACTAGATATAAGCATAATCTTGTGTTATATGCAAGCCGTCTCCACAAAACAAGTAATTATTTTATGGGGCAATGTATACGGTTCTATAACAAACTTCCCAGCAATATAAGAGATTTGTCAATAAACAAATTTAAAACTACTATTAAAGCCAAATTGTGTAGCAGGGCATATTATAAAGTATCTGACTATATTAATGATAAAAATGCCTGGGAGTGAGTCGATCCAATTATAATGTAATTAACAAAATATGTAAATTTGTTTGGATACCAAAAGAGGGATGCCTGAGTTTTTTGGCAGTATTTTTATCAGTGCTCACCTAGTCATAAACTGCACGGTAGGGAAAAAAAATGTGACGATTCCAAACAAATGTAGCCATTTTTACGGAATAAAAAGATTTTGACTTTGAATTTGAACAAATGAATACCGCGAGTACGTGCGGCACTGCCGCGCAACTTGTATGAACATGTTTCGATGTAATTCGGCACGGATTATCGTAATCCAAATAAGTTAAAAATTAATTTCCGAGTGTTTTAAAAGCAAATGAACAAAACTAAGACATATGCGTTAGAAAATAAAAACTTTGAAAAATAAGGGACACCCTAATATACATATATACAAATAGATTTTATAATCTATTCATATTTAAAAAAAACATGTGACAAATGATTTTCTTGCTGTTTCATAACTTTAACTTCAGTATAATGACATTTATTGTATTTTACTTATGTATACTCTGTGTTTTGTATTGTTGTACGTTTCCTTGTTATTTATTAAACTCTCAAGAAGAAAGAACCAGGACCATCTCTGATGTTGCAAAATAAATCTAATCCGTACAATAGTTCAATACTAACCACAATGTATAGAATAGATGATTTTTTTGTGTTTTCAGTGTTGGTTCATATTAAATATTATTTGTTTTCACGAGTACCATGGGTATAAGTATACTATCTATCTATATCTTCACGCTAAATCCCTCGTGAGCGCCACATGACTCGGTACTTACACACCTCGCTCGCTTCTTTAACATGAAACATACCGAGTTTTTTTAAAAACTATCAAAATATACTATTTTACTAGTAATTATTTTAATACAAAAAAAAAAAAAACCTCCACTGGTTTTCTATCTTCTGATTGGATAAATTTCCAACGTAAACTAACCTTTACCTACGTACAATGTCTAAGTCGGAGTTCGGTGAGCTTATAATGGTTACTATGAGTTTGTCGTCCCGTATGACACTTACGTTAAAGTAGCATATAAATCGAGTAGTGATTCTTCTAGTGGAATATGTTTATTTAGTAAGTTTCTCCTAAAAAACAAAACAGCAAAAATATTCTATTTTATAAGTTTTTATTTTAATACAAAGAAATAAAGAGTCTCCACTGGTTGCTATGTGCTGAGAACGCGAACCTTATTGGTATAAATTTCCAACGTAACCTGACCTCCACCGACGTACAACTTCTAAGTCGGAGTTCGGTCAGATTATAATGGACATAATAGGAGTTTGACGTCCTATATAGGTACGCGGTCAGCCTGTGGATAATGTATACCAATTATCAAATGTTACTGTTTATTCCTGCAAAAAATAACTCTTATTTAATTAATGCAGTTTTATATAGAGTTATTAAGTAAGCAAAATTAAAAAAAAGTTTGAAGAGGAATTAAATAGCTTGGGCCAACCATACCTAGGAACTGTTCTAAAAACTAGAAATATGTCTACACAATGTTATTATAATATGTTTAATGAATATAATAATTAAAAAAAATAAATACCTTGTCTTGTTCGCCTCCCCCATTCTACGAACATTTTCTTTGTATTTTTATTCTATATATTTTCTTTTTAGTGTTCCCCATTATTACAACAGTATAATAAATATATATAAACCTATAATATTATTTACTACTTATATCTAATAATAATACACTTACGCTAAATACTATAATATTGAATATTTACAACTAATAATTATAAAAACTTCGGTGTCGCGATGTAAATGGAGCGAGCTCGAGCAGACAGTCGACATAGGTCTTACCTCGAAGCGGGCTGCAGCCGGACTGGCTGGATGTAGTTAGTCAACGCGTTTATAATCCTCATTACCGCACAATAAGGTCGAAAACACGTAGCACCCAAGACGAATGTGATCGCTTAGAAATTGTCAGAAACTTAAAATATTTTTAAAAAAATTCATGTTTCACTTATCAAAATATGCAGCAAGCATATTATAAACATAGATATTACTAATAGATTTAAGTAATTTTGAAGCGTATAAATAGAACAACTTCGTTGTAATTTCAAAAATAATGAATTTCAGGAGGTGTTTTCGAAAGTAATTATTATCGAATCAATTTTACACAATCGCGTATTTGAGCAAGCAAATTCAAGATAAAGAAATGAAGTTATTTATATTAAAATCTTAGATCCGTCAGTTTAGTCATTAGCCTATACTATTCGATGAAAGTTGGTCTAATTTTTCGATGTGTCGCCTTAAGTAGACATTAGGTACTTACCGCCCAAAATAATAGCAGATAGTACTTTATAGTTAAAATATACATATCATTAATAAATTCAAGTACAATAATCATATCATAATGTGGTTGGTTATACAATTATCAAAACTATTAATTTCATATTATGTAAAGAAACCTTGATTGTACAATTATTTTTTACCCCGAATAAAATAAAATAAAAATAAACAATTCAATGAGAACTTATTTTTTGGTTGAAGCCACATTTGATAGACTAAATTTTATACATTTAGTTTTAGTTGTTTTAATAAAAATTTATTACACATGAACTAATTTAGAATATCAGATACACAAGTACAAGTACATCAGAACACTTGTAGAACAGAGTAGAATAGCAGATAGAACACAATTACCTTGTCAATTTCCGCACTGGCGAGTAACATTAAAAATTAAAGAAATATCATCAACATACAGCAACATATACGCCATTTTGTGCACTATGTAGGGCAGATCATTCTCATATTCTAAACATAAAAGTAATTTTTCATTTCTCTTAAAATGGATTATTGGTCTTAAAATGGAGTTGCAATGATCAAGCATTATCCTTTCTAATACTTTGCTCAATACTGACAAAATAGATATTAGTCTATAATGCCCCAGTTCATTTATTCATCAGACTTGTATAATGGAAATAATTTACTAAATGTCATCAAGTCTGGGAACACAGTATACTCCATATCTATACATTGATTAAAAATAAGTACCAATTGTGAAGTAAAATTCCTCAATGATCCTCTGAGTTTTTAATGTAAAAAAGTTTTAATTATTACGCTTGACTGAATGTGTAGATTGAAAAAGCTCCACCCATGGTTATACATTCCCTTTAATAACTCAGCAGCAACATGTGGAGATGAGATGAAGATTAAAGGAGTCTGTGTTAATGTGAGGGATATTAACCTATCAAAATTAAACGTATTGTTTAAGTCTCATAATAGTACTACTAATCGTTGAGGAATGCCTACGTGCGAAGACAATCCTGGTTGCAACATCATTTCACAGTGCAGATCCCTTAGATGTGAAAATTAAATGTACAGTAAAAATCTCATAACACTGCTACTAATCGTTAAGGAATGCCTTCGTGCAAAGACAATCCTGGTTGCAGCATAATTTCACAGTGCAGATCATGTTTCGCAATGCAAATTAATCGTATAATCTAAGTCTTATAACAGTACTACTAGGTTCGTTAAGGATCGTTAAGGAATACCCTCGTAAGAAAATAGTCCTGACTACAGCATCGGGTTATTTCTCTCATACTATTGTTTTGTATCAACTATAGGGCCATCAGTTTGAACAGCTTAGCAGCTAAAGTGTATGGAAAAATCATTGAAAGGAGAATGAGGGTGAAATCCGATGGAATGCTTTGGGAAGCACAGGGTGGTTTTCGAAGCGGCAGAGGATGTACGGATCAAGTTTTCACTCCGCAACATCGTAGAGAAGCATCTGGCTTTGAACCAGAAGGTTTTCTGCGGTTTTGTGGACTTTGAGAAAGCATTTGCTAGAGTCGTGCGAAAGAATCTCTGGAACATTTTGCCCAGATATGGGGTTGACGGTGACGTACTTCGTGCTGTGCAATCCACTTATGAGGAGTGTACAGCATGTGTGCGGGTGGACGGCAGCTTGTCGCCCTGGTTTGATGTCAACATTGGTGTCAGACAGGGATGCGTGCTGTCGGCTCGGCTGTTCATCCTGTATCTGGACAGTTGTCTTCAGAGAATAAGAAATATGAATGTGGGAATGCGAATGGGTGACTCAGTGGTCAACTGCCTGCTTTATGCAGACGATGCAGCATTAATAGCAGAACCATCATCCGAACTGCAAACACTAGTTACAACAATGAAGGATGATTGTATAAAGAAACGCTTACAATTGAATGCGAAGAAAACCAAGATAATGGTATTTGAAAGACAGACAACCAGAACGAACTCTAGGATTATGGTTGATGATGTAGCGTTGGAGCAAGTGAATGAGATTGTATATCTTGGAAGTGCTTTTAGCAGCAATGGCAGGTACACCGCTGATGTGGAGAGACGAGTGAGTGCCGGGAATAGGGTGAATGGAGCGTTGGGTAAACTTCTAGGCAGCCGATATCTAAGCCAGAAGGCACAGCTCGCTGTACACAACGCGGTGCTAATTCCAACGCTAACTTATGGAAGTGAGAGCTGGGTATCGTAGAGAGAGCATGAAAGTAGAATAAATGCGGTCGAGATGAGAGCATTGCGCAAAATTTGTGGCATAACGCTTGCTGACCGCGTTCGTAATGAAGACGTGAGAGAAAGAGTTGGTCTAAAAGAGAGTGTTGGTGTTAAGATAAGAAAGGGCATGCTCCGTTGGTTCGGACATGTAGAAAGAATGCGGGACGAAAGAATGACGAAAAAGATTACAATGCAAAAGTGGAAGGATGTTGAAGCCGAGGAAGGCCGAGACTAACCTACTATGACCAAATTGGTCGTGTTTTATCAGAAGGTGATGTCAGAAGCCCCAGGAACCGGCGAGCGTGCATGAAAAGAGCTATGAATGTCACAGAAGCGAGTGTAGTATGCAAGGACCGCGTCTTATGGCGCTCGGTTCTTCTCTGACTACCCCGCAAGGGACTTGGCGTGAAGATATACATACACTATTGTTTTGCCGTAAGAAATGATCAGGTTTGTAAAATTTCAAAACAGTAAGTTTAAAGGAAAGGGTTCTAAGCTGGTTTGCAAGATTTGACCTAAACATTTATACATATATGAATAATATCAACTATTTCTTACTCAAATATAAGACCTTGATCATTATCTGTCTAACATCTACTCATTGAGACTATTCTCATGAGCGCGCAAACAAGATATATCTGCTCAAGGCCAAGGAAATACTATCAAAATACCAGTTCATCTAATCAGGAACACCGTTCCTATATGAAATCTATATGTTTACTCTGTGTGTGTCTGTGTGTACGTGTGTCTGTCACTTTTTTCGAATATTCGAATTTTGACTTCAGATTCGGATTCAGCATAAAAAAGAATAGGAATGTTCAGGAACACCGTTCCTATCTCTTAAGGATCATGGTCAAAATGGCTGACAAATTAAAAAAAATATTTAATTGTTATATAATTGACGATACAGGTGTTCCTCTGGCAATGCAAGCTTGAATGCGCAAGCTTGCATTGCCAGAGGAACACCTGTCTCGTCAATTATATAACAATTAAATATTTTTTTTCAAATGGTTTTAAATGTATTAAAGATTAAAAAGTTATCATATCGATCAAATCAACTGAACACAATCTATAGTACCTACTGAGGTAAAGTTCGGAATTCGGTAATCGGATTTTTGTTATATAAATTATTATGCCATTATTAACACCGGAATGTAACAAAAAAAATTCATTTTGCACAAGGCCAAAATTGATGTTCTTACACAGTATATATGCTGATGAGATATGTAGATACATTTGAGTATGGATGAAAAAATTATGTTGTGAACATTTTGAAAAAGAAATGTAAATCTTAATAAGTAATTATCCAGCCGCAAGTGTGTTACCTATGACATAGAGCTGACCTACTGTTTTTTTTTATTAAGTAAATACTTAATAAAAATTAAAACGAAAACAGATGTAAATCTGCTTAGTACATAATTAATGTCTGATACATTAACAGAGTTTGTTATTAAGTTGACATTTGGTACTTACCGCCCAAAATAATAGCAGATCGTACTTTATATTTAATATTTTCAAAGCAAAGCTTTACAGAATGATCTGATGATGAAGCGTAGTCAATTTCCTGTGAACGATCACTGGGCATTTTTACAGTAATTCACCACCATTTATTAAACTGTAACACTAAACACGAGTGTGCACTTCCTTTATATTATGAGCACGATGTAAATCAAGTACGTATTACGAGCCAGTATGCTCACCATACAGCGCAAAACACACCAACCTACTGCTTCGTTAAAGATATAACTGACGTGCTGCGCCCAGCCTAGTGGCTGGATACAGCACATTGTATAATTACGCACACACTCACGCATGTTTTAACAGCGTTGCAACAAAGCGGATATGCTGAAGGGCATTTTTTTGATATACAACGTCGGGAGGTGTACAAGCATACAGGCCACTCGATATTCGATAAAAATAATGATTATGAATTATATAAACATCAGATTATCGGTTACATTAGAAATTAGGTAGAGTACAATATAATTACGACTTGTGCAGTAGGAATTTATCCGGAGTAGGTATTATAAATTTGTGTCCGACTAAACTAGGTTTTTCAACCGAAACCAAAATCAAAAATCGGCCAAGTGCGAGTCGGACTCGCGCACGAAGGATTCCGTACCATTATCTATAAAAACGCCAAAAAAAACACGTTTGTTGTATGGGAGCCCCCTTAAATATTTGTTTTATTGTAATTTAATTATTTATTCTTAAAGTGAATATATAACTAAATATTCTGTGAAAATTTCAAGCGTCTACCTGTTTCCGTTCACAATATCGAGCAAAAATGAGCAAAAAAATCACGTTTGTTGTATGGGAGCCCCCATAAATATTTATTTTATTCTATTTTTTAGTATTTGTTGTTCTAGCGGTAACAGAAATACATCGTCTGTGAAAATTTCAACTTTCTAACTATCACGGTTCATGAAATACAGTCTGGTGACAGACGGACGGACAGCGGAGTCTCAGCAATAGGGTTCCCTTTTACCCTTTCGGTACGGAACCCTAAAATGGCAAAAAAATCATGTCTGTTGTATGAGAACCCCACTTAAATATTTATTTATTCTGTTTTTTAGTATTTGTTGTTATAGTGGCAACAGAAATTTCATCTGTGAAAATTTCAACTGTTCAACTATCACTGTTCATGAGATACAGCTTGGTGACAGACGGATGGACGGACAGCGGAGTCTCAGTAATAGAACGAATTTCGCTGTCTGATGCAGTTTCGGCCGTAACCGAAACTTATTTTCAGAGTAATTCTTCATAGCCTGTTTTTTAAGCTTTTGTTCATCACAGTTGTCGTAAATATCTGTGTTCATGTCTTTGTATTCTTAGATGCAACATTTAAGTATCAAATTTAAACTAATGTTAGTTGTGTTAAAAAAATGAGTATCTCATCTATTATGTTTGCAATGGAATGTTGGATTCGGCCCATTCATTTCGAAACTAGAATACCATAGACGGACAACAAACAGACTAACTGTCAGACATTTATAATTAAAATTACACACACTACACCTATTTTTGCGTCGGAGGATAAGAACGATAAATTAATATATTCAACTACATACGTATTAAAATTTTCGCCATAAAATGAAAATGAAAAATGTTTTATTTCTTTCACAATTTACATATTAGAGTGTGGAGGGTGGGCTCCTTCTTTTAAGTGTGAAACACCTGTGTCAGAAGGAGTCACTCTTCCATAACAAATGGTTTTACATAAATTAATATTAATAACCAGCAGAATACATATTTATTTATTTAGATATCTAAATTATATTGTAATGAAAATATAAGGAATCCAATGTTGATTTTAATTTTTTAGTCTATGGGTGTGTGTGTGTGTGTGTGAATGTACGTGCGTGTGTGTATGTGAAAGTACGTGTGTATGTTTGTGTTTAAGTGCATGTGTAAGTGTGGGTAGTAAGTTTAGTCTATAAATATAATATAAATATCTAACAGTTGTTTATGTAATGTATATTAATGTTAAAATTAATGTTTAAAAGAGGTAGACATCACCAAAGATTGGGTATTATCTATTTTTCAACATTACAATAGATACCCCCGCATACTATTTGACTTTTCATTCGTGTTTTTTCCTATACTACGTCGGAAGGCTTTCAAGCATACGGCCCACCTGATGTAAAGCGGGTACCGTAACCTTTTAACGCTTGCTTATCACTCGCACGATGCCTCCTCTGCTGCTTACACAGCTCATTGAGAGCTTACTGGTGACCTCACTCACATGCAGGAACACAACGACCCTATTGGGAATTGTTATTTGCCTGCGGTTTTCTGTGAGGTGGAGGAGGTTTGATGTGCCGTACCTTAAAACATCCAGACCAAGACAAACATACAAGTTCATGCACACTAATGTTTGCCTTGTGTGGGAATCGAACCCACAAGCGTTGGTGCCAAAGTCGCGTCATTTACGACTGAGCCACCGAGGTGCCTCGTAGGTGTGAGTGACACTGCACTAGAAAATATTATTCAATGTTCCATTGCCTAAATATAACCTGTTGCCCAAATTGATGTTAAATGTCATTATTTATTATGTCAGATTAAAATGTAATTTAGATCGGCTGACCTTACTATAGTTAGCTATTATTGTTTTATAAATATAAGCTTTGTATGAGAAAGAGGTCGATTGCGTCGTTGCGCGTTTCTGTTTTAACCGAAGATACAGGTTAAGCAGCTTCGACCGCAGCCTGTCCATGGATGGGTTTATTAATCTCGAACTTTTCCATGCTTCGAAGAGCACGTTAAGCCATCGCTCCCGGCTGTTGTCGACAGATGACAATCTTCACTTTCACACCTTTAAAAACATTAGCCTCCGCCAATCCACAGTTGCGCAGCGTGGTGGATGGGGAATGCTATAAACCCTGAAGGTTGAAGGAAGACTCGTATCCCTGCAGTGAGATGAGTAAGAGTTAGTGTAGTACATTACATACATATATATGCTTAAATCATTGTATATCAATACATATGTATGACTATTTGAATCTATTGTTAAATAAATAAAAATTAAATAAAATTATATTGGTTTAATTAATTTAACTGCTCGGCAACTCAAGGTTATACCAGTAATTAATACATTTAAATCCCTCGATGCGCCTATAGAAGTTTTTTACTTAAAATACTTCATTCTAACGTTTATTACATTTTTTATTACGTTCTCTTAATGTAGATATGGCTTAACTACTTACTTTACTTTTTAGTTTTTTTTTATGTACAATGTCGGGGGGTATACAAGCATACGGCCCACCTGGTAAAGCGGTTACCTATGAACGCTTGCAATATACGAGTATTAAGTATAATAATGTCAAGAACTGTAAATCTGTAATTAGTGACGTAAGTAATCAATTAATAATGTTACCGTGTAAATAAGTATGTGCCAAATCCTTAGGCTTAGAGGAGCATAGCCAATAGTTATAAGGTTCTACTTATAAAAGACAAAATACTAAGCATACACATTACATAGATTTTGTGATGACCATATTCACATTCGTAGCGGCCTCATTTATATCAATTACTATCAACCATGTCAATAGTATTAGTACACGGTTATTCAATTTAAATGTTCTGGAACAAGAGATGATGACGATGATCATGGCCTCCGCCAGTGATTAGCCGATTCATAGCCAAATTTATATCTCCAACTAGCTGTGCCCGCGACTTTGTTTTTTTTATTATTTATTTATAAAATAAATAAAATTTCTAAAATAAAGGTAGCCTAAGTTACTCCTTATTACATCAGCTATCTTCCAGTGAAAGTCCCGTTAAAATCGGTCCAGCCGTTTCAGAGATTAGCTGGAACAAACGGACAGACAGACAGACAAACGGACAGACAGACAAAAATTGTAAAAATATTCATTTTGACATTATGTACCGTGTATTATATCCATATGCATTTAGTAAAAAGCGGTTATTTTAATATTACAAACAGACACTCCAATTTTATTTATCTGTATAGATATAGATCACGTCATATAAATATTAATAACGTACTTGTCATGGCTTTCATTAACAATACCGTAGCTTGCGTCTTTGGTGTGAATATCGCTATTCTAATACTATTAATATTCTGATAATATAGATAGTGTTTAATATTCCGTTCCTTTGATAGTTTTGTATTTCAATAATATTTTCACCTCATACCAGGCCACTCAGAAAGTATTGTGAAAAAAGTTTTTATGTACGAGAGACTGGCCAGTTATAATCTATTTTGAAAATATGATTAATTATAAGTAAAAATAGGTACGTTAAAATTTCAAAATTTCCCTCCACTTTTTTGCGAGTTAATTTAAATTTACATGCAATTTGATCTTGCTTTATGTGCTTCTACCACCAATTTGTTCATGCGGCCTAGCGCCGGCCGGCACCCACCCACTACTGTTAGTAGATGCAACATGCCGACATTGTTATGACTGCACGGTAGTCTCTGCCTCAGCTGCTGCGGTCGTCCGCCATCTGGAACAGAAACCGCATGCCCCCACCACCGTCGCTGCCACGAGTGGCCTGGCCGTCGCTGCGGCACGTGTTTCGCCTCTCCATGAGGCATCCTCAGGCGTTGTATATGTTAATCGTTAGAATAACGTGGTACAACTGACAAGTCCATCGTAGTGCCGTCCCTTATATTCAACTAGCTGAAGCCCGCGGCTTCGCACGCATGAGATTTGGGCTTTTATTTTGGGATTTGGGATTTGAGATTTTAGTAGCCTTTATTTCTCTATAGATCTTTTTTATACAGCGCCATCTATTGACCTTTGCAGGAGGCAACATATATTTATTTTATTTTTATTACATATACATACATATAAAATGCGTAGTTATTTAAAAAATAGGTATTCTATGAAAATAATAAAAATAAAATTGCAAAGTCCCCCGAAGAAGAAGATTTCCCCCTAATTTTAATAGTTTTTCATTAATAGTTTACGCAGGAACCCTAAATATTTACGGGATAGAAAGTACCCTATATGGTGCTCTGAACAGTCGTCTACCTACCAGTGAAAGTCCCGTCAAAATCGGTCGAGCCGTTTCAGAGATTAGCCGGAACAAACAGACAGACAGACAAAAATTGTAAAAATATTCATTTTGGTATATGTACCGTGTATATATCCATATGCATTTAGTAAAAAGCGGTTATTTTAATATTACAAACAGACACTCCAATTTTATTTGTCTGTATAGATTGAGGGTGGCGGAATATAAAACTATGATAATAATTAATATCATAATTTTATATTCCTCCACCCTCATTTGAATATAATATTTTGCCACAATTTTGTGACGTGCAAAATATATATTTTGCACGTCACAAAATTGTGGCAAAATATGCGGACTATAGAGGATTCCTCCTTTCCTGTCCTCTGGGTGCATGTAAACCTGGGCCTTCAGAGCCGTATTTACATGTGCTTATATCGACCCCATACTAGGGACACGGAGACAACTCGTCTCTTTGAGTACATAAGTCGGGCGGCAGATGAAGCGCAGGAGCGGTACCCTACTGCAGAGATGGTATGTTTGGGGGACTTTAATTCTCACCACGACTCCTGGTAGGGATCCCCCACAACTAACCATGCAGGAAGGACTGCCCACGCGTTCGCTCTTTCGCACAGCCTGACGCAACTGGTACACCAACCCACCAGAATACCAGATGCCGCTAGTCAGGAGCCCTCTCTGCTAGATCTACTGCTGACCACTCACCCTGCTGGCTACCGGGTTGAGGTCAGGGGGACCCTAGGCACATCTGACCACTGCCTAGTATCCAGCACAGTGCCAAGCGCGATTCCACCACAACACACAGAGGTTAGGCGTCGTGTCTGGCACTACTCGTCGGCAGATTGGGACGGCATGCGCGACTACTTTGTTTCCGTCCCATGGGGGCAGCGCTGTTTCAGTGAGAAGAATCTAACGGCGAGTGCTGCGGCCATTGTTGATGAGATCGGCGTTGGCATGGAATACATTCCTCACTCCGATGTCGTCATCAAAAGCCGGAGACGCCCTTGGTTTAATCGCGAATGCGCTGAAGCTGTTAGTAACAAACAGGCGGCGTATCGCGCTTAGATCAGGGGTCGCGCCCTTAAAGATCCGAATACTAACTCACTGAAATCAGCCTAGAACACTGCCACCAAGATCTGTAAGAGAGCATACATAAGAGCGGACGCTCAGCACGTTACACGAGTCGGCACGGAACTAGTGGCGCACCCTACTGGATCTCGTAGCTACTGGCGACTAGCAAAAGCCGTGCAGGCCAACTTCTGCCAGCCCTCGCTGCCACCGCTGCGATGCCCCGATGGCTCACTGGCGCATCAGCCGCAGGAGAAAGCCGATCTTATGGCCAGCCTCTTTGCGGCTAACTCCGGAATCAATGACTGTAGCATGCAACCACCAACAATACCCTCCAGTGGATCCGTTATGCCTGATATCCACATCAGGCAGCGCGCTGTGCGTTTTGAACTACAGTCACTCGATGTCCGAAAAGCCAGTGATCCTGACGGTATCCCAGCGATTGTTCTAAAAAATGTACAGCGGAGTTGTCTCCGGTGTTGACGCGCCTCTTCCGCCTCTCGTACTCGACCGGTTGTATTCTGGGTGCTTAGAGAGAGGCCAATGTGCAGCCGGTCCCCAAAAAGGGAGACCGTTTTGACCCATCAAATTACCGCCCCATTGCCGTAACTTCAGTGTTGTGCAAAGTCATGGAACGGATCCTTAACAATTAATTGATCCGTTACCTAGAAGATCACTCCATAATCAATGATCGTCAGTATGGTTTTAGACCGAAACGATCAACCTTGTTGAACTTATTTTTAAAGATAAACCCTATATTCTGCTCTGAACAGTCCTCTACCTACCAGTGAAAGTCCCGTCAAAATCGTTTTAGCCATTTCAAAGATTAGCCCGGACAAACAAATAGACAGACAGACAGACAAAAAAGTTCAAAATGCATGTTTAAGCTTTGGTAACGTGAAAATAACAATATGAGCTTAAGATAAAGGCTTTATTTTGAAATCACACAGACACTTCAATTTTATTTATATGTACCTATAGATTACATACAATAATGAAGCACATGAAATGGTATGTAACATGATATCTGCACGATAATACTGACTGGATTCATGCACTGAATACATAGGAGGGGAACGTGCGATAAATCTACAGTAAAGCAGTCTGTTGCTGTGCTTTGCGCAAAATGGACGGCGAGTGCAGTGACACGCGCCACGGTCTTTGTTTACATTGTGATTATTTTTATTACAATTGTGATTAGCTCGAAGCGGAATAAAAGCAAACAGTCTTCAACGTTTTAGTTAAATCAGTGACAGTGAATTATTGCAAACATGGCCAGTGAGCATGCAGATTCACCCGAGACGAACTCATCATCCCTTTCAGACTACTCTCTAAACATTTGCTTCGAAGATATCAACTATAAAGTACGGCCCGCTTTTTTCGTAGGAGGTAAGTGAATGAATGTGGTTAAGGTATTAGATAAGGTTCTATAACAAACTTCCCAGCAATATAAGAGAATCGTCAATAAACAAATTTAAAACTACTGTTAAAGCCAAATTGTGTAGCAGGGCATATTAAAGTATCTGACGATATTAATGATAAAAATGCCTGGGAGTGAGTCGATCCAATTATAATATAATTAATAAAATATGTAAATTTGTTTGGATACCAAAAGAGGGATGCCTGAGTTTTTTGGCAGTATTTTTATCAGTGCTCACCTAGTCATAAACTGCACGGTAAGGAAAAAAATTGTGACGATTCCTAACAAATGTAGCCATTTTTACGGAATAAAAAGATTTTGACTTTGACTTTGACTTAGATAAATATAAATTATTTGGCTCTCGCAGGCACTTAGAAAGAAAACTTCTGAAGAATTATTATTATTAGTTAGACACGTCTTGCATTTCAAGATTTCATTTCATTTATCCAGCAGATGAATAATAGCCGTGGTTGATGGTCGTTGCTCCAATAGTATGGATATTAATGCTGGCGTCCTAAAGGGCTTTGTACTGTCTCCGACGCTGTTTCTGCTGCATATACAGGCCGAGCTAACATCTTGCAAATCCTTTTAACGTGTTGCAAATGTCCGTAGACTACGGTAACTGCTTATCTGTTTGATGGCAGACCGTAGTCAGAGGCTTGATTGCCACCGTAGTGGTAGAAAAACCCCAACTGATCACAGAGACATCATTGAACCGATGCCGGATGGTCGTCAAGATGAAGTCTATCTCGTTTTTCGTCGAACCATCCGGGCTACCCCAAGTCTACTTACGCTGCGGCCGCTTCTTTAAGAAGGCACATCATAAAAAGTTCCTCCTCCTCCATGAAGTCGGCCAGCAGTTGTCACGTTTGGTTTCGTTGCCCAATTCCAAATTGCACCACTCTCAGCTCATCGTTCTGTTTCGTGCTCAGCTTTGCATTGAAGTGCCCCATCAGCAATGTTTTAGAGGTGTGTATGGCTTTGGATATATCCCCCATACATAGTTTTAGTTTCTGTCCCGATAATCCTGTCGCAATCCCGCTAATTCAGTAAGACAAATACATTATCTCAGTTATAGCTGCAAACTCTCATACTCGTAGTTAATAGATATATCATAACAGGTACCTACTTAATTGTAATTGTAATGGTAATTGCTATGACGGAAGACTTACATACATACTTACTTACATACGTTCAATCTAGGGCTACACCTGCGGCTAAGCAACAATGTGCGCTGTAGAAGTGCCATATCATTCAATGATGCTACAAAACCGTCCTTAAACCGAAGTGCAAAATATGCAACAAACCAGTGCATTCCGATGTGAAATGTACAAATAAATATAAACTCATATATCCGGTCCGGGTATCCACTGAATTCAATGAATTGAATGCCTTCGACATGGAACCGAATTATTCTCAAGCATTCTGCAGGTATTGCAATCAAATATCAAATGGTGTATTCATTGGCAATTGCATTGTCTCAGTTAAGTCAAATTGGCGAGTTGACGTATCTACTGATTCAGACATTCTTAGAACCGACTGCCGGGTTCATCTAACTTCGTTTGACAACGACACGAGAAATAAAACTTCGCACTAATTTCCCGAACCTATTTACAACAGCCAAACCCTGCCTCCTAATGACAGACATCAGGTCTTGGATGTTATCCGCACTTCTCATCTTAATGATGAAGAAACCAAAATACTTCTCGAGTGTTGTTCTAGTTACACTGACATTATGACATGACTGACTAAATAGATTAGACTGAAATATAAAATCCCGATTAAGTATATCCTAAATCGATTTAAAAAATAATATTTAACTAATTAGTAGATAGAACTCTATCTACTAATTAGTCATAAGCGTAGGTTACGCTACTTAATTACCGGAAATCGAGTGAGTTCAAAGAAGCAATCAAAGAAGTGCCCCGTGATTGACACACTTTGTACGCGTAATTGACGCTTGACGCTTAAATAGCTGACTTAGGGGTGAGCATACTCGTATCTCTTTTGTATGAAAAAGTTTAATAAGCTGTAAATCGAAAACGGCTAATAAAAAAATATAATTGATTTGGGAAAAATGTTGTATTACGTTGCATTTGCACAATCTGTTTTCTTTCGCTGTGTCGCTCGAAAATCATACCTAATTACAAAGTCAGAGAAACCCGAATGCCACGTGACTCGATCCTTACACACCTAATTCCCTTCTTTAACATGAAACTTTCTTTAATTTTTCTTCTTTAAATAACAATGACTGAAATATTAAAAAAAGAGTAAAAGCTATTTCAAAGAGAATATATTTAGTAAAATATAATAGTATAAAGTTCAAAACGAAAAATAATACATATTGTATTTTTTTGTAAATTATTTACTGATTAAAAAATGAAAATGAAAAAAATGAAAAATGTTTTATTTCTTTCACAATTTACATATTAGAGTGTGGAGGGTGGGCTCCTTCTTTTAAGTGTGAAACACCTGTGTCAGAAGGAGTCACTCTTCCATAACAAATGGTTTTACATAAATTAATATTAATAACCAGCAGAATACATATTTATTTATTTAGATATCTACATTATATTGTAATGAAAATATAAGGAATCCAATGTTGATTTTAATTTTTTAGTCTATGGGTGTGTGTGTGTGTGAATGTACGTGTGTGTGTGTATGTGAAAGTACGTGTGTATGTTTGTGTTTAAGTGCATGTGTAAGTGTGGGTAGTAAGTTTAGTGTGACCTCAGCCCTACGACAAAATCTTGGGATCGGGAACCACCTATTACCTAAAATAGTTAGTGACTCCCACTGAGTGTACGTTTGAATATGTATGGAAGTGAGACTTAAGCTTAATTAAGATTAAGTTGTGATGTGATGTAATGAAATTTAAAAAAGCCATTACTTTATGAAGGTCTTACAGTCCGCTTATAACTATAATTTATATCATCATCGATCCTGATAGGTCAATTCTGAGTTCACTTGGATTTCTATATGTGAGCTGTATTACACTGTATTAGATTATAATTGTATCTTATACAATTTTGTTATGTCTCTTTGTTTCTTTTTTAATCTGCTATCTAGTATTTTAAACTATAAACTACATTACGATCCGTTTAACGGTGTAGCGTAATTGATGACAAACGCACAAATACAGTCAGTGAGATGAGTTCCTTTCGTAATTTATATACCAGTATGAATTGTTACAGTAGATTTTTAAAACATAATGACTTGCCTCGTGTGAATCGTTATCTCTGGCCTATTCTATTTTGGTGTTTCGTTTTGGATAAGTGTGAAACTTTTTAGTTTACAACAACATTTCAAATATTCGAACATGTGTTTTTGGTAGTGACTTGTGTTATCTAGTTATAGACACAATAAAAAAAAAATTCCCTGTGCAAACAACGTTTTTACTTATCCAGTCATCTAGTTTTACATCATCAAAAGGTTATGGCCCTTTCCACAAAATTCGCCATTAAGAACCTCTGCGGCCTAGATGACTACTCTACGTAGAAATTCGCGATTAAAATGATTCTCATATGAGAAAAGTTGTTCACGTATACGTCAACGTACCCGGATTCTGAGGACTCTACCGCCATCGAGAAGGACCAAGAGGCACTAGCTTTGATTTGTCTACATGTGGAGCCTACACTGTATGCGTATGTACAAAATTCAAAGTATACCAAAGATGCTTGGGATAGCCTAGCGAAAGCGTTTGAGGACAAAGGCGTAAATTGCAGGATTACCCTCATGAGCGCGTTGCTAGATGAGAAGCTAGAGAGACACGCTTCGATGCACGAATATGTAGCTACGGTAATGTCTCTTTCTCAAAAGTTGAAGGATATCTCCACCGGATTTGACGATGATGTTGTAGCTGTAGTGTTACTGAGAGGACTACCTGAAGAGTACAGGCCTATGCGAACTCGGCATTGGCTGTGAGTAAGAGTATGAAACGAAATGGGAATAATGACAAGAATATAACCAAAGTTAAATGCTTTAAATGTGGAAAATATGGACATAAGAAGCCGGACTGTCCTGAAGGAAAAAAGCAGATTTGACCTCCAAACCGAAAGACGTCTTGAGTCTGTCTTTATTAAGCGTCGGGGACTCCTTCAATCCGAGGAACTGGTACATTGACAGTGGGGCATCTTCACATATGGGTTTCCAGAAACACTGGTTTAAAGATTTGGTTATGAATGTCAGTATGAGTAACGTGACATGTGCGAATAATGATAAGATGAAATGCGCGGGTAAGGGTGACATCATGGTGAGTATGAATGGACGAATGCTTGCTATGAGGGATGTCATGTATGTACCAGGTTTGCGTGTTAATCTGTTATCTGTTTCTAAATTACTAGAGAAAGGATGGAAAGTAAGTTTTGACAGGGATAGTTGTAAGCTAATTCACCATTTGGTTCCAGGCCATTTCAAGCAAAATCTTTTGGCTACCGCAACTGAAGTCTCAGGTATCTACAAGCTTGGAAGTTGTCAGGCGGTTGTAGATGGGGCTGCGTTGACGTCATTGAAGGTAGGTAATGCTTTGATGTTGTGGCACCGGCGACTTGGACACGTAAATGAACGAGATTTACGTAAGCTTCCGGGTATGGAATTTGGAAAGAGCGTAATGGAGCCTTGTGTCGCCTATATTAAGGGGAAAGCACATCGTTTACGTTTTTCCGGTTGGTGAGGCTGAGAAGACAGTTGAGAAACTGCAACTGGTTCACGCTGATATCTGTGGTCGTATGTCTGAGCCCTCATACGGTGGATCTCGGGCTACTTATTTTAGATGATTTTACACGTAAATCTTTCCTTTTTTTTTTACTTAATTCGAAAGATCATGTTTTGGATCATTTTAAAATTTTTCTAGCATCTGTAGAGGTTGAGACTGGATTGAAGATAAAGTGCATACGCACAGATAATGGAACTGAATTTGTGAACAACAAGTTTGATGGATTTCTACTCCAAAGGGGGATTAAACATCAGTTGACTGTTCCCTACACTCCAGAGCAAAACGGCGTAGTGGAGCGAGCAAACCGCACTATCGTGGAGATGGCTCGTGCTATATTGGCGGAAAAGGATCTGAGTGTAAGGCTGTGGGCAGAAGCTTGTAATACTGCTGTGTATACGAAGAACAGGCTGCCTCACAGTGGTAACAACGGTATTATTCCTGAGGAGTTATGGACAGGGAAGGCTCAGTCATTTGATCATATCAGAGTTTTTGGAACAAAGGCGTTTGTCCATGTGTCCAAAGAAACTCGGAAGAAACGGAGCCCTAAAGCAGTAGAACACATCTTTATTGGTTACTGTGAAGAAATCAAAGGATACCGTTTAATGAATCCCAGTAATCCACGGATTTTTGAAATTCATAATCAACAAAATTTAAATACTGCTTGCCTCCGGAAGCGGTCTTCTGGAGGAAGCAGTATTTAAATTTTATCAAAATCAAAATGGAATAATTTTAACTCAAGATAATTTGATGATTTGAGAATTTGTGTTGTCGGTTGGACTTTGTTGAATATTTTTACACGAACTCAATTGGTTGGAAATAAAACGACGAGCTCGGTGGTGCAGCGGTTAAGAACGCGATTTTGTCACCAACGCACATAAATTATTGAGAATCTATAGTTGCTTTTGTCATTGAGAATCTATAGTTGCTTTTGTCGGATATTTTGAATTTTTACTACATTCTTTTTATTCGATTGTCAAATGTATCTACACATAGAGAATTAACCTTACCAAAGATGTATGCCATTGTATTGTTTCTGCAATATGTATCCTAACTATTGAAAATACTGATGGTGAATACCGAAGTATTCATCTGGATATTGGCACTTATCGGATTTAGCTTGTTAACTAATAATTTAACATTTGGAGTAGCTGGATAAGGATTTACTAACTAGCCACATAAAGAAAAAATATACAACATACATTTCGTGGCATAGAGATCCCAACGCCCACACTATTAACGCGTATTCAATTCCTTGGGTAAAGTAGTATTTTTCCTATAACATTTCAAAACTTTGAGTAAGATTTTAAGTGACAATACTGGGCTTGTTATGGCTGTACTAGCGTGGCCACCACAAACATGTTACTTTATCTTTGTATGTTGTGTTAGCCTCTCTTTCGGAAAACTATATTAGACGTTTGATTCTTATTTAAAGATATAGTATACAGGGTAGTTATTGTATACAAAAAAAAATAGTGATTGAACCTCAATGCCAAAACCGGTGCTCTATATTGTACTATAAATAGTTGCAAATCTGCTGCCTTAAAGGCGACTGCCTACTGGGAGAAAACTGTGCATAATGATTTTTTAAGCTTTTTTCATTTTGTTAATAGTTTCAAACAAATTCCTTCAGTGTGATATCTAGCCAAATGAAATTTACTAAAATACAATTAAATATAATAAAGATAAAATACATACAAAGTACCTTCTCTACTAGCTTCAAGAAATGCACACAGGGTTCAAACCCACTTCAATACTGATATACAAAATATTACTACTTCACACAATGAAATCTCTCATAAAATATCAGTTATAACTTATCTGTGTATCAACCTAAAGAACTGCATTGTATAATGTCTCTTCAAACGCTAAGATTGATAAGAACTAACCTAGAACCTTGTGGAGACGACATCGACTCTATCTGCCCGCAGTACTAGTAAACTGGGTGTAAATTTCGATACATTTCTTGTATGGGAACAGCCTTTAATTTTTAACTTTGTTTTATTTTTATTATTTGTTATTAATACATACTCAACTACTCACACTCTAAGATTTGTAGTACAGATTACGATACAAACTTGGGATAGACAGTCGCCATACAGCGAAGTTTTATTAATTGAAGGCCATAGCATAGGACCCAAGAGGTTGATTTGGAATCTTGAAAAGGATTCAATTATTCACTTACACTAACGTTCTCCTATTTCTCACTATTAATAATTGATAGTGACAAGACAGATTATGTAAGTTGATGACAACAGTCGCGCACAACGCGTACAAGGTCCGCATCACATATTTGAACACAATCACAAATTAATTGACGGCAATTGATAACAATAACCAATCGCTTTTGGAGGTTGATATTTTAATAGGCATTATATATTATTGATATCTTTGGAGTCTTTTGTAAAATTTGGTACCCATATACGTAATATTCTTCCATATCTATACCGTTCGTAGTTTGAATAAGCAGATTATGGCAAATTTTCATTTTTTCTAACTGGGTATATTTTTTTTACCAAAAATTATTAGAGAATGTGTATTTTCATCAGCATTTTTGTTAATATACATAATTGTTTTTTTTTTGTACTAACGTTATGAATGATAAGTAATTTATATGAAACAGGCATTTTATCGTTCTGTTTTACGTCATTTTTAATTGCATCTTATTGCATTTTTCTGCATTTCCCTACATTTCGATCATGTATGTTAGGTAAGTTTTGATTTGGAAATTATATATTGTGTATCTAACAAAAAGAAGAGAAATAAATACACTTTTACATTCATAATAGTACAAAGCCCTCTAATACATTTGGACTCTATGAAGTCTATGATTCTCTCCGCTCTAGATCTATTCCACAGGAGCCGTGCATTTGCCGGGAATAAAAGTGACTAAAATAAAATAATATAAAATATAAATAGCAAACAGATTTCTAACTCTTGCTGGCGATCCACAGAACTCGGCTTCCTTCATCATTGCATCCCAACGGTGGTCATCTTCCAGCAGTCTTAGTCCCTCGCATGCAGCCCTAAATGTTTCTGAATAGAACATCCATATTTAATAAAATTCAAACATCTAAACATCCAGACTATCCCACGGGAACATGTTACCTGTATACAAACTAGCTTATATGTTAATACAGTACCTCATCTACCTACCTACCAAATTTTATTCAAATCTGTTCAGTAGTAGAGGCGGGAAAACGGAACAAACATCTAAACATACAAACATCCATACTTTCACATTTATAATATTATAGTAGGATTAGTAGGATATCCATTTTCATTTGTTTGAGTACCCTTCAAAAGCGTCCGAAGATACTTTTTGGTGCATTTTCCTTGCTTCATACACGGGGACGATTTGTTTAGAGCACCGCAGGGATTCGTGATCATAATAGTGTGGCATAGTAGTAGTAGACGAAAAGCCGTTGATACGTGAAAGCGAAAAATAAAACATCCATATTTAGTAATATTCAAACATTCAAACTATCCCACTGGAACATGTCACCGGGATAAAAAGCAGCCTATGTGTTAATCCAGTGCCTCATCTATCTAAAAAAAGTCCATACAAATCCGTTCAGCCGTTGAGGCGTGAAAACAGAACAAATATCCAAACATCTAAATATTCAAACATTTATACTTTCTATTAAATATTATTACTATTATGTTAGTTAGCTATTATTACTCTTATGTTATGTGTTCATACACTTATGTCCCTGATTATATATTTCTTCGTTATTGCCGTCACCATTGTATTTTCACCGTTTGATTAAATTTTAATCTCAGTAAAATCTATATCTCGTATACTATTTACTTGCCAGGATCTTTCTTGACTTCTTGTCATATGTCAGGCATCAGGATAGCGGCGCCTAAGGTCGGAGACGGAGAATGCGGAGCGCGAGGGAGACGTGGTGGTGGCGGTGTCGCTGGACATCGCCAATGCCTTCAACAGCCTCCCCCACAGTACCATCCTGGAGGCCCTCAAATACTTTGGGGTGCCTCCGTACTTGGGGAGACTCTTGAAGGCATACCTAGAGGACAGGGAGGTGTGCTACGAGGACGCGAGTGGCCAGATGGTGAGGAGGCCCGTCGGGTGCGGTGTCCCACAGGGGTCCGTTCTGGGCCCCATCCTGTGGGACCTCGCGTACGACTGGGTCCTGCGGGGCCGTCTCCTCCCCGGGATGAGTGTCATCTGTTACGCAGATGACACCCTTGTCACATCCCGGGGTAAGACCTTCGTGGAGGCGGCGCGGCTGGCCGAAGTCGGGGTGGGACTGGTGATCAGCCGTATAGAGAGGCTTGGGCTTCGGGTCCGATTGGAGAAAACCGAAGCCCTCCTCTTCCGCGGGACCGGCAGACGGGCCCTCCCCCCGGAGCACACCTCCAAATAGGAGGACAGAGGATCAGGGTGAGTGCCCAGATGATGTACCTGGGCCTCACCCTTGACGGGAGATGGACCTTCGGCCCCCACTTCGAGCGGCTGGGACCGAAGGTCATCAGAGCTGCGGCGGCGCTGGGTCGCCTCCTGCCCAATTTGGGCGGGCCCAGCGCCGCGTGCAGGCGGCTGTACTCCGGTACCTGCCGGAGTATGGCCACGTACGGTGCCCCCATATGGGCGGACGCCCTCTGCGCTCGGAACAAGGCTCAGCTGCGCAGAGCGCAGCGGGTCATAGCGCAGAGAGCGATAAGGGGGTACCGGACGGTTGCTTGGACGGCCGCGACCGCCCTTGCTGGCGACCCGCCCTGGGAGATAGTGGCGGTGGCGCTCGCCGAGGTGTACGTGTTTGTTGCGGAAAGGAGGAGCCTCGGCGAGCGCCCCACGTTGGAGGAGGTGGGGCGGTGTCGCCAGCGAGGGCATTCAGAGATGATGTGGAGGTGGGGGGAGGACCTGGCGCAGCCGCGGTATGGAGTCCGCGTTGCAGATGCGCTGCGCCCGGTCCTGGAGGCGTGGATGCGCCGCAGGCGCAAACCCCTCACCTTCCGCATGGTGCAGGTGCTCACCGGGCACGGGTGCTTCGGTGAGTACCTGCACCGGGTCGCGAGGCGGGAGGAGCAGCCAGGCTGCCACGATTGTGGCGCGGCCGAGGACACTGCCCAACACACGCTGGAGCAGTGTCCCAGGTGGTCTCGGCAGCGCCACGATCTGGTGTCCGCGCTTGGAAGCGCGGACCTCTCGCTCCCGAGCGTGGTCCGCTCCATGCTCGGGAGCGACAGTGCCTGGCAGGCGATGGCCTCCTTCTGTGAGACGGTCATGTCCCAGAAGAAGGCCTCGGAGCGGGACAGGGAGGACGATCCCGAGGCTGTCCCGCTCCGGAGACGGCGGACGGGAGTGCGGCGTAGGCGCTATGCGCACCTATTGCCGCCTCCCTAATATGTGGGACTAGGGGTCAGGATGGGAACCTGGCCCCATAGTGGTCCCGCCGCCGGAGGGGCCGTCCCAATTTGCCGGGATGGCCCCTAGAGAGAAGAAGTCCGGCCCCTTTTGAGGGGCTGGCCAGTCGCAGTGGTGCCCTGTTGCTGACAGATCCGGGGCACCACACCAACGCGGCCGATGGCAATTCGCGGGGTTGTTTAGTGGGTATACCGTCGGGCAGCCGACGGGGAGTCCCACACTACCACCGGAGGCCACCCAGGTTTCACCGGTGGTGTGCGTAACGCATTTTTCCCCGCGTCACAAAAAAAAAAAAAAAAGGCATCAGGATAGCATTCATTTGTAAACTCAATATTATTATCGTATTGGTCGCGTGTTGTATGATGACTTTCTCTTAATTGCAGAATACACGATCTGGGCTTGTGCGACAAAATATGACCCTTTCATATAGTATCGTCTAATTTCTGTATTCCATGTTTCTATTATTGAAATGTAACCAGGTGTCTTCGGCTACCCTATTATTTTTGTGTTTTCTATCAAGGTTGGGTTTTGATAGAGAGAGAGTTTTAAAGAGAACATGCCATATTCATGTTGTTGTAGCATACGGCACAATGTTGTTGTTAGTGCAGACAAATTTATCATTCTCATTCATATTTTTGCAGGATTCATTTACAGATATATATTTCAATCTATTCACTATATTAGGTATGGATGTTTAGAAATTATGCTATACATTTTAAGGTTAACGTGATTTTTAATAGGTTCGGTAAATGACTTTGTAATGTCGTCATCTAATGAGGAAATTTTAGGAATAAATACTATTTTACTATTATCTAAGTATGCTTCAAATACATTCCGTTCTAGCTTTATTAAATTATCTATATTACTTACGTAAATAAAATAATAGGCAAAACGGTTTTATATCCCTATTCAGTTTAGTTTCAGCAGATTAACTGGGAAATCAGCCAGTTCTTGTAGATTAACAGGGGAATTAGCCACCCTTCTTGGACAAAGGAGCCAGATTGATACATAGGAAGATTTTAAAAGGTTTTAGGTTACCTCGTTTGTGAATAACAATGGGACTTAACAATAAAATATATCGTTATAATTATTCCATGTGCTTTTTATAGCTCATCTTTTATTTCGTTGGTACTCATCGGAGGTTTACCAATTATTGAAATCATGTATCTCTGACACACCTAAGTAAGTTTCGTTGCAATCTACTAAAGAGACCTCAACAGGGCCCTGTCAACATGTTAGTACTTAGATAAGAACCTCATCGGAACCTCAATGTATTGTTTCTTCAAAAACCATCAGGCACAGTTTGATTATATTAATACTCGTAATATAGCGTGTACAGTTCTGTTTTTCTTTTGTATTTGACTTTGTTGATTAATATTCGAGAGTATCGAACTCTCGAATATTAATCATCAAAGCCCAATATGTATGTTCACATCGGACCTCAGTACGGTTAGAACTTTGAACACAAGGGCAAACGCAATTTATTGTAACTTTTTGGATTAAAGTATTGAAGCATAATATCACAAATAAGTTTTTCCAGCGCCAACCTGCCCCATTTATGCTTACATACAACTTTTGAATATTCATATCGAGGAGTATATTTACTTCCAAGTGTTTCAATTAGTAGTTACCTATCAACCATCATACCGTTTATCCTTACTGTACCCATAAAATTCGTGAGTTTCCGAATTTATAAAAGTTTTGGGTAATAGTACATACACCATTTCATTGTGTTGGTTACTAGCACGTGTATACACGATCATGCCCTAATTATCTCGATGTGAGGATTTTGATCTCACAAAAATATCTATTGGCTATACCTGAACTAATCAATGAACATGGAGCATACTCCCTGCACTATATAAAAGTAGCTTTTCATACACTACATAATGTCAGGCAAATTTAATACCAGTATGTCTGCATCCCGAAACGAACATTTTCAATCGTATTATCAAGATTCGCTTGTATGTTATTATTACTGTGAGTGGATTTACCAGAGGGAGGTCTCACCTATTTCTACCGCCAAGCAGCTTTATTTATGTAGCTGTGTTCCTATATCCTATAGCAGAGAAATTACTAGGTACTGTGATGAAACATCCTTAGGTCACAAAATTGGCAACGCGTGAATAATTGGTAGCCGTGTTGTTGCGAGCATCAATACGCTGCGGTAACCGCTTACCATCTAATGCGGGTTACATTTATCGTTCTGTATGACTCGCCTTGAACTGCCATGACGACGGCGCGTAACGTAACTAGCATTGCAATTTGCTGCGCTTGCCAACTGTGTGTCATACGTGCTGCGAAATGTTTGTTGATTTTGCGAATTTGGGAGTTGGTTCGCTATTGTAGAATCGAGGTATAAAATTAGATTTTCGTTATAAGGTATATAGTTGATTTGATTACCGAATTGAAAAGGTTTAATAGCCCTTGGCCTTTTAAATAGTGAACTGGTCGTATAATTAAAGCGGTCAGTCTATTTGGTGCATATTGTACACTTGACTTATAGGAATTTATATATCCTTTAAATAAATACTCGGTTTGAATTACCTACGGTTCTTTTGGTAATGCATTTTGAATTTTGTTTAACAAATCAATTAGAATACTACGAAATATGTCCCGAATTCATGTTTATTTTTTTTTTCGAGTTCATTGACGCGTGACAATTGATACTGATTTTATCTAAAAATGGTCGCCATTTTTGGGCACATTAATACATATATTATTTATTTCATTCTCTTATTTAGTCTTCCGTGTAACTATAAACTTAAGCCAAGACCCTCCTTTCTATCTACCTACTCTTATTAGAGTCTATCAATATGTGTGTAAATGAAGTGAAATTGTGTAATATTTTTTTTTTATAAAAAATGCTATATTGAATGTCACTAAACAATACTTTTATCCCGTAGGTCATAAAACAATCTTGAAAGACATCTGCGGCACATTCAACTCCGGCGAGCTGACTGTTATAGTAGGGCAGTCAGGAGCTGGTAAGAGCTCCCTCTTGGATATTTTGTCTGGCTATACGTAAGTACAATCATGTTTTTCATCACTCACATGACATGAGTCGTTGCACTGCAATGACTTTATTAATAATTATTAGTCTGATAAAACACTACCAATTTCGTCGTAGTAAGTTAGTTTCCTTCCGTGATTCCTACATTCTTACACCCGCATATTATATCTGTTTCGTCATTCTTTTGTTCCTGCATTCCTCATGGACGAATCAACGGAATGCCTTTTCTTATCTTGACAGTCTCTTTCAAATCAACTCCATATCATCATTATTGAGAACCCGGACCATCAGTAAGCATTACAAATTTTGCGCAATGCTCGCATCCCGAGCGCGTTTATTTTACTTTTATACTCTTTCTACCATATCCAGCTTTCATAAGTTAGCATTGGGTTATGTTATCGTCGTTTTGTTCTGATTTGACGCAAAATAATCCCAATTTTCGTTAATTTCTGTCACCAGACAAGCATGCACGCACTTCCTTTTACATATATCATCTTTTCAATTCATTTTGCGGTCCCCGATCTCGCTATATTGATCCACATTCATATCTCTTAACATATTGCATTTATCCCTCGTACATACCAACGCACCTATGTTAATACACCATATACTTGTTTGGATTCAAACTAAAACTCCATTGATTGACCAAAAAGATCTATTGGTTTACTAATAGATCTATGATCTTTTTGATGAAGGGTTTAAAAGCAAGCTTATAAAAATCTACATAGTTCTAGCCTATCTTAGATTTCTATAATATTATCTATTTAAAATATATTTATATACATTGGTAGTTTAAAGAAATAGGATTAACAGAAAGCTAATAATATATAATGTGAAGAAAGTCTAAAGTCGTGATGTATCTGAATTTATCTTGGTATACAAATGTTGCCTTAATAGCTTTTGCCCGCGGCTTCGCACACGTAGATTTTGAAATTTCGGCAGTTTTACTTATTTTTATTTTACTTCTTATTTTTAAGTGCAGTCAGCATTAAATACTTATAAAAGTACCAAATATCCTTATTTGTGTAGTAATGAAGATAAATGTCGCGATCTGTTCGGGTTTCATTAACTATTTGATACTGACTGTATACACTTAAATCACCTCTTTATACACAACATTACCTATTTTAAAAACATTTTCAAGCCACGAATTTGAATAATATCTGCCTGTGTTGAAAAAAATCCTTTCTTATCTCTCATAGCCATTACAAAAGGAACATTTCGATGAGTCAGTGAATAAGTCAGGAACTCTATTTCTATTAATATAGATTTATTAACATAGATTAGCGTCTCGTCCATTACACCCTTTAAGGGGTGGAATTTTAGACTTTTGGATTCTATTTTATTTTATTTTATTTAGGATAACAAACAATTGTACAGAAGATTACTTAATAACATTACACTAATATTTGAGAGGTTGCACAATCAGCACCATTATCCTCATTTTACTTCAATAAGCAGTTGTGTGAGTCAGTTTACCCACTACAGAAATTATTATAAAAATATGGAATCACACAAAGCAGACTAAATCAAATTGCAGATACCATTGAGCTCACATTACGCAGTCAGAAAGGAAGTCTAAGATACTCTTCTTAAACAATGCTGGCGACAGTGCAAATAAATCAACATGTTTAAAGCAGTCGTTGTATGATTTCATGATACGCCTTAAAGGAGCACGCTCACCCGCATTCGTTCTGCCATGCAATTCTGTAAGAGCAAACATCATTACATCCTCGGAAACATCGGCTGTTACAGCCTTGAACACAAAATAGCAATTCTCGGGTGTCACTTTTCATGGTTGTGCGACACTAGCGCCGCAAGGCTGCGTTTGGAATTGGAATTCTACAAGGCAAACAGCCTCGCGTACGCTTACAGTCTTAGAGAATACCAAATAATTTAGCCGTGATCGCAGTCGACGATGTCAAAGCTGTGACATCTGTGATCACAGCAACGCACACAGCCATTACGAGTCGCTTAGAGAATTGCATGGCTGCACTCTTTGGGTGCAAAAAGACGAAAAGTCATAGTGCTGCACGTACGGCCCGCTCTGCTTGGCACCCGATAGTAGATTTGGTTATTAATGTCACCACAATCAAATTTGTTACAACATATATTGTACAACAACATCTGATCCATGAACAATCGTCTCTTGTAGAGTGAACTAATGTTAAACTTATCTAATAAAATGTCATACGAAGATCTACTACGATGACACTTATAATCGATAACACGGAGAAATTTGCGTTGAACCAATTCTATACTATCGCTGTATTTATCATAAAAAGGATTCCAAATAACCGTAGCATACTCCAGTTGTGCCTGAATTAGAGACTTGAATAAAAGTAGGTAAGTAGTAGAATGTTTAAAGGGGGTACACGCTCTAAGGACAAATCCATATAATTGATAGGCTTTGTTAGTGATATAGTCAACATGCGCCTCAAAATGCAATTTAGAGTCCAGCAATACACCTAGATCCCTTATTAGAGACTCTCGAGCAAGTGGAGCACCACAGAGTCAATACTGGTAGTTTAAAACATGTTTTTTTCTTTGTAAATACAATATATTTGCATTTAGGAAGACTGAGATGTAGCTTGTTCCGCACGCAATAATTAGATAATCTATCCAGATCTTCCTGTAACTTTATGCAATCGTTATAGTCATCAACTTTTAGATAAACTTTCAAATCATCAGCATATAAAAGAAATTTGGCGTTTTGGAAACAACTATTAATATCATTTATGAATATTATAAATAGCAGCGGACCTAATATGGATCCCTGGGGTACTCCAGATGTAACCAGTACTGAATCAGATGTAAATCCATTGATCACAACAGTCTGAACTCTATTTATAACATAGGATGAGAACCAGCTCAACAAATTTCCTCGGATCCCGTTAAAAGCCAGTTTTTTTTAATAATAACAAATGGTCAACTTTATCGATAGCTTTGCAAAAATCTGTATAAATGGCGTCTGTTTGTTTACAAGCATCGAAACTCTCAAACAAAAAAATTGTATAAACTATAAGATTACTGACAGTGGACCTTTTCTTTACAAATCCGTGCTGTTCAGGAATTATGACATGGTTTATTATGGGATAAACCGCATTGGGTACTAATTTCTCAAGAGTTTTCAATGGAGTGGATAATAATGATATAGGACGGTAGTTACTTGTAGTTACATCAATTTTAGAACCATTTTTGTGCACAGGTGTAACATTGGCAATCTTCCAACACTGAGGTACTATACCTTCTCGGAAACTTTTATTGTATAGGATAAAAAGAGGCTTATTAATTGATTCAGCAGTAAGTTTGAAGAACAGGGGTGGCAACCGATCAGATTCTACCGATATAGAATATCGGCACAAAATTCCAAATTACTAACTTCGAAAAAACTTTCTACTCCATACAAAGTGTCACATAAATATATTCTCAATCAAGATATCAAAAAAGAAATTTCAGGGTTTTTCAAAATTCCACCCTTAGGGAGAGTAGGTACTTTCCTCCCCCCCCCCCCTTCCCCCTTCCCCCTAACCCCCTTTTCACCACCCCAGGATGAGATTTTTGAAAACGCTAAAATATTTTTTTTATATTCTAATAGAGAGTATATCTACAAAGTCTTGAGTCACTAACTTCAAAAAATATTTCTACTCCTTACAAAGTGTCAACCGCCTTTTCAGCCCTCTAAGGGTGGAATTTAGAAAAACGCTGGAATTACTTTTTTGACGTGTTGATTGAGAGTATATTTACAAAGTCTAATGTAGCTCACTTTAAAAAAAGTAATTGCTTAACACTTCAACTTTTAATTCAAGAAATATTTTTGACCCCCTTTACACCCTTTAAGGGGTGGAATTTTTAAAAACGCTGAAATTCCTTTTTTTGGATTCTAATTGAGAGTATCTGTACAAAGTTTCAAGTCACTAACTTGAAAAAATATTTCTGCTCCACACAAACTGTCAATCCTCCTTTCACCCCCTCAGGGGTTGAATTTCAAAAAAACCTTTCTTATCTCTCATAAGCATTAAAAAAGTAACCTCTATGCAAAATTTGAGCTTTCTGGGTTCAGGGTTTGGTCTCGGCGTTGATGAGTCAGTGAATTAGTCAGTAACTCCATTTTGATTAATATAGATCACCATATTAGGTATATTTTGTCATCGTGTTATTAATCAATACCGAGTTCAAAAGTTACGAAAAATGTAAGAAACGTAACTGAACGGTTACGCTGCACCCGCCATAACATGACAATTATGATTGACAGACAAGCAAACATTCTTCGATACCCTACGAAACGCTTAAAAAATTGTTTGTTCGCGTAGGGTACCCATGCTACATGTTTTTAAACAATACATATAAAAAAATCGTAAATTATAAATGTTTGTGCCGCAATCACGACCGTGGAAAATCTGCTGGACAGATATTGACAAAATTTGGTAAGAGAATAGTTTAAGCCCGTAAGCAACATGTAGTGTACTTTTTATCCGGTAGTACTCACGGGAAATAAAATATACGCGTGCGGAACCGTGGGCGGAAAGCTAGTACTATATTATAAAGCCGTTGTTTACATTTTAGGTAATTTCACGGCAATTTTAGGCATTTGTATAGGTATACCTAATGTTCTCTCTATTAAGGGACTGTGACTTATAATTTTAACGCAACGGGGACAACAGGCATAATTTGAAAAGTATATATTACAATAAATTAACGGGGACAGTGCACGGGTACAACGGGAAGTGATTTCAATTATTTTATTAAATTCCCTTTGTCCCCTTTGACGGGGGCATGGCCTACGAAGACAACGGGAATACGGGCATGCCCAGTTCGAATCCCCGCATGTATCACTCGTGTTTTCGGATTTATGGACATATTTGTAATTATCACTACCTCGACGGTGAAGGAAAACATCGTGAGGAAACCCGTACATCTAAGCAATTATATTTCGAAAGACGTACGACGTTACCTAAGAATTATCTAGATTTCCCTCTAGGTTGTGGAGGTCTGACGGCAATCGCTTCATGTAAAAATCAGTATCTCCACCAAATCCTTAAGCTTAGGAAGTGAACCTTGCCAATCCTAATGGATTAGAAAACGGGATAACTCTAAGAAGCAGAATTTGAGTTAGTTTTATTTTGATTGAAGCTCAATAATTTGGTTTTCTCCAAGTTGGTTTTCAAATTGTATTTAGGTAAGGCTTTCAATTAATGATGTTAAGGATTCGTTTTTATTTTTGTCGAAGTCATAACTATTATTCATTGTTAATAATTGTACTATCATCCGAAAATATGATCACATGATGTTATGTTGCTAAGGTCAAGTCGTTATCATGTCAGGGAAGTGATTGAAATAGAAGCATCGTAATTTCAATCGAGAAGACGGGTTCAAGTTGTCGGGAACGTTGAACAGATAGACAGAACTATTGATGGAATCAAGAATGTTAGGTATCCATCTTTTTTAGGGTTCCGTACCCAAAGGGTAAAACGGAACCCTATTACTGAGGCTCCGCTGTCCGTCCGTCCGTCCGTCCGTCCGTCTGTCACCAGGCTGTATCTCATGAACCGTGATAGTTAGACAGTTGAAATTTTCAGAGATGATGCATTTCTGTTGCCGCTATAACAACAAATACTAAAAAATAGAATAAAATAAATATTTAAGGGGGCTCCCATACAACAAACGTGATTTTTTTTGCCGTTTTTATAGATAATGGTACGGAACCCTTCGTGCGCGAGTCCGACTCGCACTTGGCCGATTTTTTTTATACAACATCGGGCATACACGGTTCACCTGATGTAACGTGGTTACCGTAGGATATGAATATATATATATATATATATATATAATACATTAAGTATGACTTGCGTGATACCACCTCTGCTGCTAACACAATAGCTCCTTGGGAGCTTACTGGTGACCTCACTCACACACAGGAACACAACAACCCTCTAGGGAGTTTGTTATTTTGCTGCGGTTGACTGTGAAATCTACGTACTTCCCCACTGCTTTAATGTACTACCTCTGTTAAGATCTGTAATATGTAGCAATCATCAATAATACATAGCTGATACAGGAAGGTATCTATTATGTGTCAAAAATAATCAACTTTTGACGAGCTTGGTGGCGCAGTAGCGAAACTCGCTTCGTTCCATTACTTTGACAACAACGCTCGTGGATTCGATTTCCACACAGGATAAACATTTGTGTGCATAAACATGTCTGTTTGTCTTAGTCCAGGTATTTTGGTATTTTTAAAAGAGGTAGGGCGTATCAAAGCTTCGCATTTGGGGAAGTACCTCCACCTCACAGAAAACCGTAGCAAAACAACAACTCCCTAGAGGGTTGTTGTGTTCCTGCGTGTGAGTGAGGTCACCAGCAAGCTCCTATGGAATTGCTGTGTTAGCAGCAACTGATACTAATGTGAGAGAATGCGCGCGAATGATACTTAATGTAATACAAGCGTTTATAGACTACGGTGAACGCTTTACATCAGGTGGGCCGTATGTTTGTATGCCTTCCGACGTTGTATAAAAAAATATTTAATAAATCCTGTATGTGTTTTTATTATAAAGATGCTAATTATTTTAATACAATATTACGTAATATTGAACTCCAAGCTATGATGAACTCGACACAATTTAATAATCAGTTCCGGCTAACCGATAGTTATCAACAGCTTTTAATCGTCCATTGAACAAACGCGATACCAGTGCGGGTTATACCAATGATATTAGTAAACATTTAACCTACAATATATTTACTAAACCGTTTACGATATTATAATGTCGGGAGGCATGCAAGCATATGGCCCACCTGATAGAAAGTGGTTACTATAACCTATGAACGACCGCAATACTTTATAAATTAAGTATTACTGGTGCGATGCCACCTCTGCTGCTAGCAGAGCAACTCCTTAGGAGCTCACTGATGACCTCACTCACACGCAGGAACACAACAACCCTCGTAGCGTAACAGCGCGTTTTGTCACTACGCCACCGAGCCCGTAAAGTGATTGTAAAATCTTCTGAGATATACAGAATTTTTAACAGTAAACCATAGACAACTTTTCGCTAATGGAGAGCTATTTTGCTACTTGTCCGGTACTGTGGTTAAGTTGTGGAGTGAACTCCTTGTCGAGGTTTCCCAAGGGCCTATAGCATGAGGTTCTTTAAAAAGAATGAAGAGTTTTCTAGACTAAAACACACGAGGGACAGCACTGGTATTGCAAGTGTCCATGGGCTACGTTAACTGCAGATCATCAAGCAGATTGTACGCTTATTTGCCACCTTAGTGGTATAAAAAGTGGAGTTGCTTTCTATTCAAGAAGGAAATTATGCAAAACCGATGAGACTATTTTACGTAATAACTCAATTCACCACTACGGGTCGGAGGTAAGGTAGATTGCGCGGCGCTTGTTGGCAAGTTCACAGATCAGACTGACATCGTGTCAATTATTGGTTGAAATATCTATCTATCTATCTATAACTTCACGCCAAATCCCTTGCGGGGTAGGCAGAGAGAACCGAGCGCCACGTGACTCGATCCTTACATATCTCACCCGCTTCTTTAACATTCATAGCTCTTCTCATGCACGCTCGCCGGTTTCTAGGGCTCCTGACATCACCTTCTGATAGAACACGACCAATTTGGTCATGGTAGGTAAGTCTTGGTTGAAATATCCTCCCATTAAACAGTAGACTTGAATCGCTGGGATATTTAAGCGCTCAAACAATACGTTTTTGGCTGAGGTCGTCAAGTGGTGTATTGGTTTGAACGCATAAATGTGTGCCTCCTGCATGAGTACCTCTTTCGTCAAAACCTATTTTGAGAAATCGTAATTTTGCTTACAAGACAATTAAACCCCAAGTATCTTTATCTCTAACCTTATTTGCACACAAGAATTTGGAACACGAGAAAATGATCTTAGCAACTTCATTAAACTTCTACTCCCGCATTGCAATGTAAAAAATCGGACAAGTGCGAGTCGGACTCGCGCACGAAGGGTTCCGCACCATAATCTATAAAAACGGCGAAAAAAATCACGTTTGTTGTATGGGAGCCCCCCTTAAATATTTGTTTTATTTTAATTTAATTATTTATTCTTAAAGTGAATATATAACTAAATATTTTGTGAATATTTCAAGCGTCTACCTCTTGCCGTTATCAATATCGAGCAAGAAAATCACGTTTGTTGTATGGGAGCCCCCTTAAATATTTATTTTATTCTATTTTTTAGTATTTGTTGTTATAGCGGCAACCGAAATACATCATCTGTGAAAATTTCAACTGTCTAACTATCACGGTTCATGAGATACAGCCTGGTGACAGGCGGACGGACGGACGGACGGACAGCGGAGCCTCAGTAATAGGGTTCCGTTTTACCCTTTGGGTACGGAACCCTAAAAATTACGCAATCTTCGGCGGCACTTATAAACGATTTATTCCCAAGAACTTCTCAGAATATTCATCTGTGCCAACAAATAAAATTGAAATATCTGTTTGTAGTATCAAAATAACAGTTTTTTACTAAATACATATAAACGTACACACGGCACTCATACTTATGGAAGTGAAAGCGGATATGGCAAAGAGAGCATGAGAGTTGAAAATACGCGGTTGAGATGCAAGTACTTATTGCGCAAAAATTGTTTCGTAACGCTACCCAACAAAAGAGAGTTGGTCTGAAAAAGAGTGCCGGTGTTAAGATAAGAAAAGGCATGCTCCATTTATTCGGGTATATAGAAAGAATGTTTGATGAATGTATGACGAAACAGATGTACATTGCGAAAGTGGAAGGAGACTTACCACCACCGAGTTGATCGTGTTTTAGACGTTTCTGTTAGGGATCCGCGTGCGTGTATGAAAAAGCTATAAATGTTAAAAAGTGACGCGAGGTGTGTACGGACTGCGTCTTATGCCTACACCGCAAGGAACCCGGCCTGAAGATACACAATATGTGTAAGTACACAAACATATATGTTATAATATTATACGTATATGTTGAGCATGCTTATGTTTAACTAAATATAAGTGTAGAAAGTCGTATCACATATTCTTCTCCAGACATCAATCGAGAGGTATGCATCACATTATCGCTCCGTTGGTTCGGACATGTAGAAAGAATGCAGGACGAAAGAATGACGAAACAGGTATACAATGCAAAAGTGGAAGGGTGTAGGAGCCGAGGAACACCGAGATTAGCCTACTATGACCAAATTGGTCGTGGTTTATCAGAAGGTGACATCTGGAGCCCCTGGAATCAGCGAGCGTGCAGAAGAGCTATTAATGTTAGAAAAGCGAGTGAAGGATGTAACGTCCGCGTCTTATGGCGCTTGGTTCTCTCTGCCTACCCCGCAAGGGACCTGGCGTGAAGATATACATATACATAGAAGATATACATATATATCATCAGACCCGGCAAACGTTGTTTTGCCATATAAATTATTCCTAGGATAATTTTAGTATTATAAAAATAGGGGTTGATGGTAGACGGGTGAAAATTTAGGGTTGTATGTATTTTTAATGCCACATCATAAAAAAATAATAATAAAAAAATTGTCCACAAAATTAAAAATATAAGTTTGGGGTGGACCACCCTTATCACTTAGGGGTATGAAAAGTAGATAGTAGCCGATTCTCAGACCTGCTGAATATGCATATAAAATTTCATCAAACTCGGTCAAGCCGTTTCGGAGGAGTATGGTAACTAACATTGTGACACGAGAATTTTATATATAAGATATATACATTCGTACATCGCTTATTTCAATTTAGATAAAAATCTAAACAAGACGCGGTCTTTACACCCTTCACTCGCTTCTTTAACAAAGTCAGTCAGTCACATTAGTTACATTTCACAAGATATAACCTGTGTTTACACGGACCATGATAATGAACTAAATGATAACATAACAGCGAATCGATTAACACCTGAATCATGATAATCGGATGAGTACGTAGATATTATGTACACATACACCAACATGTAATTACAAACAAAGATTACTAAAGTCATAATACGTCCTTTTGACTTTAAGACATAAAGTGTAAAAACGCCACACACAGTAATCTGCCTGATATCGTGTATAGCATTGTAATATTCGATAATGTTTTATATAAAGACGGTCAATGTCAAACCACAATATTCCGTATATTTATTGTGGTTTGCAAATATGTTATGTTTCACAACTACGCCTTACAATTCTGTGATAGAGACATTGGAATTAATCACTGTCTTATTTCCTACTCTGCCGTACTCTGGCTTTAGTGTTTAGGGTTCCGTACCCAAAGGGTAAAACGAAACCCTATTACTGAGGCTCCGCTGTCCGTCCGTCCGTCCGTCCGTCCGTCTGTCACCAGGCTGTATCTCATGAACCGTGATAGTTAAACAGTTGAAATTTTCACAGATGATGTATTTCGATTGTCGCTATAACAACAAATACTAAAAAATAGAATAACATAAATATTTTAGGGGGCTCCCATACAACAAACGTGATTTTTTTGCCGTTTTTATCGATAATGGTACGGAACCCTTCGTGTGCGAGTCCGACTCGTACTTGGCCGATTTTTAACTTTGTTTTACACTTTGTAAAAAGACAAAAAATGTTTTAAATGTAATTTGATCTATACTGCTTTGTGTGCGACCTCCTTTGGTAGCTGAAGCACACAGAGTAGATTAAATCAAATTGCATGTAAATTTTAATTTCGGTACATAACGCCTGAATTTATTAACTAAAACATTTAAAACATAAGAAATTAATAGTTGAATTTTAATTGTTAAAAAAGGTTATTTTTAAGAGTTACGTTCAAAATATCAATTTACTTGAAAAATGATCGAAAAACCTTTATGTTGATTAAATTAAAAACCTTCAAAATGATGTATCTCGCACGACTTTTTTTGTTCCTTTTGTTACAGTCGCAGCCGCCATATATGTTATATACAAAAAAGGTAGCCTACACCACCCAGACCGTAATAATGAATCAAATGATACATCAAATCGGATGAGTAGTACTACTGTGGGACACATGTAAATATAATATACCCACGCATATACACATCTCAAATCATAATCCTTACTTGTGACTTTGCCATAGTGTAGTAAAAAATTGAAAGTGCAAACACGCCAAGTCTTATATACATGGTGTTATTATAGAATATGCTATGCATAATACCATATAAATTTAGCTAGGTACATGCTAAAGAAATAATACTCTCAGTAGCAGTTCCATCATTAGCATATTGTAAGGTATATAACATCCCTATCATTACATAGATAACACTTATCAGGGACATTTCAGTTGGTATGAAAATTACGCCTTTTGACTTACAAAGTAGTTATCTAAAACGTGTCTACAGCCATGCATACGTCTATCTATAAATTCACACCAAATCCCTTGCGGGGTAGGCAGAGAGAACCGAGCTCCACCCTTGCACACCTCACTCGTTTCTTTAACATTTATTGTTCTTCTCCTGCACGCTCGCCGGTTTCTAAGACCCCTGACATCACCTTATGATAAAACACGATCAATTGAGTCATGGTATACATAGTCTTGGCCATCCTCGACTGCTACATCCTTCTACTTTTGCGTTGTTTATCTCTTTCGTAATTCTTTCTTCCGGCATTATTTCAACATGTCCGAACCAACGGAGAATGCCTGTTCTTATTTTAACACCGACGCTCTCTTTCAGACCAACTCTATTTCTAACATTATCATTGCGAATACGGTCTACAAGCGTTACACAACACAAACACAAATTTTGACAGTGTTTATCCTACTTTACCTACAGCTCTCGCTTCCATAAGTAAGTATTGGGACCAGCACTGCATTGTGTACAGCGAGCTGTGCTTTCATGCATTGTCCTAATACATTGATTTTATTCTAAGATAGTCTAAAAATATATTTCTAATTTCTGTTTAAGTACAAATTGACACTATTTATTTTTATGCAATTTGATCTAACCTGCTTTCGCAAAATAACACCTGAATCTATTAAATATTTATTTTTAGTCACTTAAAGAAATAAATAAATTTGTACCATTTAGTGCATTTTTTCATCGCTCATGTTTTTTTAAAATATTTTATTATAATACTTTTTATAACACACCCTACACAGATGAAATAAGTATTTTACTCCTTATGAATATTTTAAGTTGTGTTGATAAGTACAAACCTGTTCTTATGGAAGGCAGCAGGTGTAGGATAGCATGTTTGTCATTTCACAATTATACTCCTGTCTGTTACCGGTAAAGGTTGCTTTATATACAACATGAGGAGGCTTACAAGCATACGGCTCACCTGTTGTGCTCACGCATGAAAGTGTTCATAGGTTACCGGTTACCTATGAACCTAGTGACACTTTCATGCGTCTATCATACATATATTTCATACATCTACCTAACTATAACTTCACGCCAAATCCCTTGCGGGGTAGGCAGAGGGAACCGAACCCCACATGAGTCGCGCGATGCTATCTCTTCTTCTAACCCAGCAACTCCTTAGGAGGTTGCTAGGTGAGGTGGAGGTACTTCCCCAGATGGGCCGCTTTGATGCGCCCTACCTAACTTTAAAACACCCAGACTAAGACAAACAGACATGTTCATGCGCTCAAATGTTGGTCCTGTGTTGGGAGCTAACCTATGAGCTTTGATGTCAAAGTTACTAATCACTACGCCACCAAGCTCGTCAAAATATGTGCCCCATATTACCACGGGTACCCAACACGCCTTATCTGTACCGATAACCTGCCGTTTTATCCCCGTGCTCTTAGACTTACTTTTCTTTCTGTCCCTCTTCCTGAAAATAATCTTTTTAGCCCTTAAGTTTGAGAAGAGGTTTAGCCTCCATATGCGTGTTTTACCGATTGTATAATGGGTTGTGTTCTGAGGAGTGGTTCGACTTTATGCCAACAGTATCGTTTCACATTCGCGCAGCTCACTGACGGCTGGAAGTTCATCCGCATACACTGGAACTGGAACCGTAATGGTCGCGTACTGTGCGATTCCAGATAAGTTTTTACCAAGAACTATTAAGTTGTGGAATGAGCTCCCTGCCTAGGTGTTCCCAAAGAGCTACAGTATGGGGTTCTTCAAGAAAGGCGTGAAGAGGTTCTTACAGGATCGGAAACGCAAGAGTGACACCCCTAGTGTTGCAAATGTTCATAGGCTGAGATAACTGCTTACCATCAGGTAGTCCGTATGTTTATTTGTTTGTAGTGGCATAAAAAATTTACTTAACAAACTGAAGATGACAAGCTTACAATACCTCGCCTCCTATCCTACTCGCAATCATATTTGGAGAGAACGTCAGTTTTTTTTATACCACAAAAGTGTTAGAATATAAAGAGATTACTCAGCAACTACGCTTTTTCTTTAGCACTATATGGCCAAATAGTACAAAACAACAAACAAAAGTTTCCCTTGGCAGCTTTAGCGAGCGACCAGAAAGCCCGGCTCCTAGACGAAAGGCTTGCAAGCCGCTCGCCAACTCGATGAAATCAAAATTTACTCTCGCAATTACCCTCTTACTGCATGTCGAAGCATTCAGTTTACGTTGCAAAACAGAGATTTCCAGATTCCCACGCGCTGAGGTCCAAGCCTCGAAAGCAGCCTGTTCGAAAAGTTTGGCTTCTCTAGAAGGCCGGTTAAGCCACGGTCGCTTTTTAGCTCCCGCAGCAGATACTAAGCGATTGGAATGTAGCATTCCATGCCACCCAATATCACCGCAGGTACCGCAGTCGTACAGGATTCGATCTGTTTTGAAACAAAGCTCCACGGGTAGGACGACGACGCGTAGAATTCGTGGAATTCGTTCCAGTCTGCCGACTTTCAGTGCCATGCGCGACGCCATCAGGTAGGCCGAGGTGGGTCATGTGGTGGCGCTTCTCGCGTTTCTGGTGGAGGGCGCTTGGGTCCGGATGAGACAGTGTTCCGATGAGCCAAGCGACGCATCCACTGATTGTTGATGTTGTACTCATCCGGACGTGTAGTCAGCGGAAGATTCAGTAAGGAGCTTGCATGGTCCTCTATCTGGTATTCTCGTGGAAGAATGTACCAGTGGAGAGAAACTATAGGCCAGAGCAAAGCCATGAACTCACTAATTCCGCGGAGGGATAATGCTCGATAACTTTGTCAGTCGCCATTTGCTGGTGCTTAAATAAACGAGCTGTGTATCACCGCCATGGGACTAGTAAAGGCACGCGTAGATTCGGGTGTGGCCGCCATGATCTACGCGCACCCATAATAACGACAGTTCCCTGCCTTCTAGGCTATGAAAACGGCGACAACAAATATCCTCCCGAACGAATAAGCAAACACGGCACCACGTTCAAATAAGTGTTTGAGTTTGTACCCGGGGTAAAGTAAGAAAAGTGGTAGTGAAGCGCATTAATGCTGGAGTGAAGTCCCCTGATGTTGCAAAAATACTCATTCATTGTGAAAGGAGCAGTCGCTTTGTCGATTGAGGTTCTCTAAAAAGAAAAGTAGCTGAGCCGACAGGGTGGAAAACAAAACTGGGCAGTGCAAATTATGCAATTTGTGCAGGCAATGCATTAGTGACACCCCTGATATTGCAAGTGTCCATATGCTACAGTAACTACTTACCATTCGCATTGAAATTAATTGAACAAGCAGGAGAAAGTCGTATCTATATGCATTGTTGATTACAACTACAACTTGAAACTTTATAGCTACATTTTGTGAAATATTTTTTGCAGGAAACCTACCAGTGGAAGGGTTTATGTGAATAACCAATTGCGCAATGAGAAGACTTTCAGGAAACGATCGTGCTATATACTGCAAAATGACCAGGTCCCGTATTTGCTCACCGTTCACGAATCTCTCTCCTACGCAGCTGAACTTCGGATAGGGGACCACGTTAGCAATGAACAGAAAAAAAAGCGGGTAAGTATATCATCGATCAGTCGATTACGAGTAGTGCAGATGAAATACAGGCATGACACTGATACAGCTTAACTAGAAAATTTATATCTATACAGATAAATAAAATTGGAGTGTATATTGTTTTTGTCTGTCTGTCTGTCTGTTAGTTCGGGTAATCTCTGAAACGACTGGACCGGTTTTGACGAGACTTTCACTGGCTGATGCTGCTGCCATAAGGAGTAACTGAGGCTACTTTTGTTTTAGAAATTGTATTTATTTATAATAATATAAAAAAATTATAAAAAATAACTATTCCGCGCGGACGATGTCGCGGACAAAGCTAGTATATATATAAAACACAAAAAATATGTGTATCTATGTCCGTTATAGACTTTGAAACCATTCAAAAGATGTGCCCCAAACTGGTTTCATTTGAAAGGCAATAAATAATGCGAAGATTCGTTCCATTCATGAAAGCGATTTTCGACTTTTCTCATGCAAAACTTTTCAATCAAAGGGTGGCGTTACTCGCCAATAAATTAAAAACTTTGGTGTGAAGTTAGCGGCATGCTCCAGAGTTAGAACGCTGAAAAATCTTTATGGTTACACACCTACAGAAAAAATCCCAAAATATTGTTTATCCGCTAGCAGTAAGATAAAAAATAAACAAAACTACCTTTGTTTTCCAAGAAATAAACAAAATGTATCTTTTTTAGTAGCTAAGAGAGGTAGGGCGCATCAAAGCAGCCCGTTTGTGGAAGTACCTCCACCTCACAGAAAACCGCAGCCAAATAACAACTCCCTAGAGTGTTGTTGTGTTGTGGGGTCTCCTGTAAGATGCCAAGGAGTTGCTGTGTAAGCAGCAGAGGAGGCATCGCGCGAGTGATACTTAATATATCGCAAGCGTTAATAGGCTACGGTAACCGCTTTACATCAGGTGGGCCGTATGCATGTATACGTCCGGATGTAGTATAAGAAAAAGTAGCACATCCGGGTATCCGCTAGTATTAAATAAAGACGATTCCAGACGCAGACCAAAACAAACATACATGTTCATGCACACAAATGTTTGTCCTGTGTGAGAATCGAACCTACGAGCGTTGGTGTCAAAGTAGCGAGGTCGTCAGTGCTCGTCAGTTACCGAGCATGTAAACAAGTGCAATTACGTGTTTGCGTGCGTTTGAGTATGTAAATAGTACGTACGTTGGTCGATATGTAATTAAATTTTACGCTCAATTTCTCCCCAATTCCTAGTGGTATTGAGTAGATTTTTGTATAGTGGTTATTGCAGTAGGTTACGGTTAAGTAATAAAAATTCAACAGCGGAATTAATTAGGCGCAGATAAATAGGTGACTGTAAAAAATATATAATAGAAAAAGATATTTGGCAGAGCTGCGATAGCCAGCGGAGCCACATTACCCTCAAAATTGTCGTTTGGGGTAGACTGATGTCATCCAGCTAGCGTTTAGACGGTAATAGTGAGAAACTCCAAAATCGACACACTAATAGCTAACATATTGTAGTTTTGTATCCTTTAATTTGAAATTTAAATGTTCGTTGGTGAGGAAGAACGGTCCAAAATCGTTCCAATTAGAAAAAAAAAACATATGGGAAAACGTATGGCCGGCCACTCTGCATCTCCCATCAACAGAAAAAGTAACAGCACTCGTCGCTAGATGTCGTACAGGGTTCCATATATTTTTAAAAAATAAAAAAATGAAAAATAAAATATTTAAATATTTTTTAAATTTAAAAAATATCAGCTCTGCCTACACAGCTTGCTGTTATTTACTAGTATAGGTCAATGGGTAACAGTATATTTGTTTTCCACCCAAAGTATAAACAAAATAGGATCAAATGTACGCAAGTTTATTTATTTATTTGTTCTGTATGACGTTCGGACACAACTTTCTCTATGAGCTTATCAGCTCTAAACTACAGTAGGCTGTGTTAGGTATCATAGCCTACTATAGTATAGAGCTGATACTGTATAGGTAATACAAGTAGCACCCAGACTAAGTGACTCATTATTACCTATTTTAGGTATCACTGCAATGTGCATGCTTTATGATTGAAATGCAGGTATAAATAAAATGTTTTCAGCGATATCATCGTCATGATGTTGTCAACATTTGTTTACTCAATCCCGATAATCTGCTTATACTATTCATTGCTTTATAAGCATGTGTGTCTGTTAGCGCAAATAAGTGTTTTATCTATCTATCTGTAGCTATGAATTTATCAGAGGGAAAGAGAGAGGTATACGAATATTCCGGCTATCAGTAGACATAGTCACACTGCCTTGGAACACCATATTCGAATCGGTATCGACAAGTTTTCACTCAATATGTGATGTATGTATAATCTAAGTGAAAACACTACGAATCCCTTTAGAATTTGGTTTTCCGAGGCAATACCTTTACTGATATATACTTAAACGGGTATGTATCCCGATGAGCAGTGATAGCCCAGTGGGTAAGGAACCAGCCTATTATGCAAAAGGTCATCGGTTCGACACCTGGCATGTGCCACTAAATTCGTGTTTTCGGATTTATGTATATATTTGTAATTATCACTTGCTCGGCGGTGAAGGAAAACATCGTAAGGAAATCCGCACGTCGAAATAATATATTTCGACAGACATGTGACCTAGCCTAAGAAAGGTCCGGTTTCCCCTCTGGGTTGGCGAATATACTTATTTTTACGTGTGGCAGTCGCTCCATGTAAAAATAAGTATATTCGCCAAATTCTTAGGCTTGGGTAGTGGACCCCGCCAATCCTGGTGTATTGGGAGGCGGGATTACGCTAAGAAGAAGAAGACTTAAACGGGTATGTGTCGCAGTAATTTTATCAGGTAATTGATCAAATTACAGAGGTCATTAAAATGACAACCGGTTTTATCATATCGCTAAGCATACCTAGATAATTGAACAAATTCTATTAAAATAATACATTCTATTACAATTTTTTTCTAAAATTCTAATCGTTTTGGTAATAACATAATTTTCATAATTATTTTTTCAAAACACACTCCGATATAAGCCAATTCGATGGAGATTCACTGGACGGGGCTCCTATTTCTGGATGCGGGGTCAAAATGGTACCTAATTATTCTATGGTGAGCGGTGTGGGTATTGCATCTCGGAGTTGGCACGTTTGTTATTATTAAGGGCCTTTACCCAATCCCTCAAAAACTTACTTTAATTATTTAATGCAAGCTGTTTTACCATTTGTTTTATCCTCTCGATTTGGTACGTGTACGATACTGCTATATATGATATTTTCGACGACAGATCTATCTAAAGGTGATATCAACATCCTGTATATATGTTCGTAAAATGATTCTGATTCATTTGAAAATAGTACAGCACCGATAAAGTTAAAGCTATTTAACAAATGATTTAAAAATGAAAATGTATTTCGTCTGTTGTGTTTTCTTCAATATTTAGTAAAGATATTAATCCCAATACTTCCAGATTTTTCCTTAACAAACATTACCTCCTAGCTTCCTGATAAAAGCAGATAAAACTAAACAAAACCAGACTTTTACAAAGTAATAGTACATATCTGGTTTCATCGGAGGTCGATTATTCGTTTAGCTGGATATACAGATGCTCAGATATATATGTACTTAGTATGGCCATAAATACTGTTACAATTAAAAATAAACTAAATATTACATTTGAATTTGGAATCTGTAATTTTTATATGATTGGTCATTGGGTTTTCTCATTTTGGCGCCAATACATTCTACAATATTTTGCGATATTAAAATGGAGTCACTGTACTTACTACTTAAGTTGGAGTCAACTGTAATACCAAGATATTTGGTAGAGGAGGATGGAGTAAGCATTGGACAATTGCACAATGCTAAACGACAATGGGAAGACAGGTGGGAGTGGGCAGTTATGCGGTACATATTTGGAGTAGGTAATCCGTAATTTCGAATGCTATAGATCATGTAATTGGTTTTAGCCACGTTCAGTGTTTGAACGTTCCTGGACAACCACATATTTACTCGATCAAAACCTAACTGAGCAAGAGAATTTATGGCAAGACTAGGTATACACACATACAGATATTTTAAATAGATTCTTTAATCGTACTGTGTATCTTCACAATAATCTCTTGTGAGTCGTACTGAACCAATGTAAAAATTGATGTTGCAGATAACTGAAATCATCACAGCTCTTGGTCTAACAACGTCTGAAAATGTTAAAGCTGGTAATCTATCAGGAGGTCAGAGAAAACGGCTAGCGATAGGTTTGGAGCTAATCACCGACCCTCCTGTCATGTTCCTGGATGAACCTACCAGGTAAACTTTAAATAGAGATTGAGTGAGGATTTGTTTATAAATGTCACTGATATTTCCCATCCAGTATTAATTACCGGATATTTACTTCGTTACATGATTTAACAAAACAAACGCTGCACTGAAAACTTGAAATTAACTGCATATAACAAATTACTATTTTGAATGCATTATCTAGTCTAAACTAAAAGGTAAATGGGGTCTGTACAGACTGGTTCAGCATCGAATGTGGTGTTAGGCAGGGCTGTGTAGCATCACCTTGGCTGTTCAACTTATTCAATGACAGTTGTTTGACAAAATTGAAATTTTGAGTATGACTGTGGAATAAAAATGAATGAGTCAATATTTAAAACCCTGTTGTACGCCGATGATCAGGTTCTCCTTGCATCTTCGGCGGAAGAACTACAACAAATGGTTACTGTAATGAATGAGGCCTTTAAAAGGAAAGGTATGAAAATAAATGTAATGAAGACGAAAGCGATGGTGTTTGAAAGGAATGAAAGTGTTACAGATTGTCAGATAATGATTGAAGATGAAAAAGCGGAACAAGTGAATTAATTTGTTTACTTAGGGTCTATGTTTACGAGAGATGGAATTTTTTAGAGACGAAAGCAGGAAATCGTATCAATGGTGCGTTGTACTTCGTGGTAACAAACGATAACATATCGAGCAAAGCTCGTCTTGCTATTATTCAGGGTGTATTAACGCCAACATTGATGTACGGTAGTGAAACATGGGTATGGCAGAAGAAGCGTGAAAGCATGTGAAGAAAGCAGGGTGAACGCCGTAGAAATGAAAGCGCTGAGGAGTATGTGTGGAGTGAGAATGGTTGATAGAATAAAAAATAGCACGATACGAGAACTTTGTGGAATGAAAATTGATGTAGTGTAGTGACAAAAAAGGAAAGGGTACGCACATATATAGATCAAATTGGTGATGTGTTGAAAAATGATCAAATCAAAAGTACCCAAAACCGAAGAGCATGCATGAATAGGTTGATAAGTGTAGAAGAAGCGAGAGCGGTATGCTTGGATCGGTGCACCTGGCGTTCTATAGTCTCTGCCTGCCCCAATGGGAGACAGGCGTGATGATATATATGTATGTATGTATGTATGTACGTACTAAAACTATTCGCTCATTTCTCGATAACTATGTATTCGACCAGACAAATGGTGTTAATGCTAAGAAGAAGAGGTTATATAATAGATACCAGCAATGATAGCCTAGTGGAAAAATAACCGACCCAGTGACCAACTGGTCACTGATGATTTAAAATGGTGTTTGAGCGAGAGTGTGGTAAACCGTAAAGGAATACAAAACTGGAATACTAAAGGATTACTTAAATCAAGTAAAACAAAAAGACTCGTTAATGTACTGTCACAAATAATCATTACGTAAACTAGAACATTACAAAAATGTAATAAAATATTTAAAAAATGTAATATTGATAATTAAATGTCAATCTGATAATAAATATATCGAAATCAGTTCATATAAAACGAAAGTCATACAGAAAAATGCACACTAGTATTTGTATTAATTCAATATTTTCGTACATAAGTAATCCATATTTATTTAAATTACTTTACTTATATTTACTTAATTACAGAAACCTATTAAAAATTTATTATTATTTATTATATTATATATTATTTATTTAGTAAAATTTAATTTAATATAATTTAATAATTTAAGCTAAATGACATAATTAAATTAATTTATCCATATTAAATGCCCGATCTGAGTACACTGATACTCCTCCCTAGCCTTATTACAAAGCGTATCGGATAGGAATTAAATCCATAACTTGCAATGCTGAAAAGCTGCAATGTTTTTCAGCTATTAAGATGATGTGTTTAGAAATTTGTTTTGAACTATTAAGCTGTAAATAAATGATGATGAACTGGTGATGGAATACGTTCCAACATTTCGACGCAGTGTGTTTAAAATTACCACGAAACACAGCTGAAAAGTTGAGTAAGCACAGCTAGCGTCAATCATTCGTGACTTACATTGGGAAAAGTATATTTTAGCAAGTAGATATGGAGGACTTTAATGAGTATATATCATATCAAAAAGATCCATTGATGTGATACCGATTGCGATTCATTGTATAATAAAATCAAGTTAAACACACACAAAATTGTCAAAGCAAAGGTTTACCGTGTGTAAATTTAGGATCATTGACTATTCTCACAGCTCGCTCTGAACTGAATCACAAGGTCCTCGTTACACACTACTCATGTGCGATTTGACTCGAGAGTAATTTTTGCCTGGAGCTGAAGTACTTCGCTCTGTTTGAGCACACCAAGTTTCTTGAGACTCAGCTTTGCCTTCTTCTCCAGGAGACTTCGAAACTAAACTTCGCTATTTTAGAAACATCGAGATTTTGATACTAAAGGCTTTTTGCTCATCAGCAGCCCGGCAAATGAAGTACCTCTACCTTACAGAAAATCGCGGCCAAATAGCAGCTCCGATTATGTCAATGCGATTGAGGTTACCGGTAAGCTTCTAAGGAGTCTGTGTCAACAGCAGGGTCAGCTACGCACCAGCTATACTTTCAGTATTAAAGCATTCATAACACTTTTCGTTCGGTGGAACGTACTCTTGTATACCTCCCGATGTTATTTAAAAACCCAAACCAAGAATCCCAATGCTCTTGCCGATGGTAAGAGGCGTCTTCTAGCATTGGTTCTTACCGGTAAACGTCCGGTACCGGTAAAATGTCTCCGAGTTGTAATGTATCTTGTATCTGCTTTGTTCTACAAGGGTACGAGGGATGTAACCATAGACTGTATTTGACTGCGGTTTTCTGTGAGGTGGAGGTACTTCCCCAGGCAGGCTGCTTTGATGCGCTCTACCTCTCTTAAAACATTCAGACCAAGACAAACAGACATGTTCATGCACACAAATGTTGGTCTTGTGTGGGAATCGAATCCACGAGCATTGGTGTCAAAGTCGCGTCATTCACGACTGAGCCACCGAGCTCGTTAATTTTATATTTATACGAACATACGTTGCTTTTATAAATATACTGAGATAACTTTGAAACAATTCAAAAGTTCCCTAAGTGATTTCCTGGAGTACACATTATAAATAAGTCAGACGGCTCTTTTTTACGATAAAGATTGATTCAGCATCACTTGCCCACTAAAATCGATACGTTAGGTTAGTGCTAACTTTTTTCAGCATACAGTTTTTCATAATATACAATATCTAATATCATACTTCTTTCCATTTCAGTGGTCTGGACAGCTCAATAACCAAACAATTAATATACCTACTGCACCAGTTGTCCAGGCAAGAACGGACTGTGATAATTACCATGCACCAACCATCGGCATTGTTATTTCCAATGATGGATAGACTATATGCGATGGTGGACGGTAGGTGCGCATATGTAGGATCCATTTCCAGCTTACTACCGTATCTACAACAAATGAATTTAATATGCCCTCCATATCACAATCCCATTGATTTTCGTAAGTATTATTCTCTTCATTAGTCATATATAATTGGTATAAATAAGCATTCCATTCTACCACCACGTCTATTCGTGTCTTTTCACAAAATACTGTATAATTCTGTGAATACAAGTATTCTAAGTTTATCCTTGTCAGCACTTTATTCGTCACCGTTTACTTTCGGATCCCGATATGAATGCAGCACTCGCTAATACCATTTCGCAACTGTTAAAGGAGACTGACGCGCGATGTAGTAGTCGTAGTGGTAGTCCTTTCTTGCAGTCTTGTCCTGACATACGTCACAAGACAGGTAATGATGATAGTCTCGAGATATTAATACACACATTTATTAATATCTCAGGGAGTGTACTATTTCAACGAGATCTATACTTGAAACACTTTTGTCAGTTAGTTACAAATGTTTAAAACTGTGAAATTGGTTTCATTGAAGTCGTAAGAGTACAAATGTATATAGGGCAAATCAAGTGCTATCCTCTTAATAAAATAAAAATTTACATAGCTCTATCTACATTTAATATCGCAAAATATATCCCGTAACATACAAGCAAAAATAGGCGAATTATGAAACTTAAAATTATTACTCAAAGTAATGGTTTCGAAATCGATTATTAAATATAATTGTAGGATTAAGATAAAGATTTTTGCAACCAATCACACCCCGAGCTAGCTTTATTTTTATACGACGTCGGGGACACACAAGCATTCGTCAACCTTATGTAAATATGGTAGTTACCGTAGCCTATAGACGCTCGCTATACATTAAGTGTGACTCACGCTACGTACTCATATACATGCACTGCTAATACAGCAACTCCTTAGCTTTCCTTTGGTCATTCACATCTAAGTCTTCCCTTTCTGTTTCACTCACGATCTGATTACTACCTGTACTCATATGACTAGGTTAGTTCTTGGTTTCTATTGTAACCGTTATCTTGAGACCACTGCCAGTCTGTAACTTCCGTTTCCGGTTGCATTAGTAGTTAAATGCGTTCAACGGAGTAAAAATAGTAAACACGCTGGCCTTTATCGAGTTTCGTTACAAATCAAGCTATAAGTATTCCCATTATTTTCTTTCGCATGTGGCCTAACTGTCGCTAAGAGTAAATTTTGGTACGAGAATTATATCTGTCTGATATTTGACAGGTCAAGTAATATTTACTTGGTTGAGTCGATATTTAATTCAATTTTATTAGAAACTTGTGGTGTCTTACCTATAGTACAGGGCATGATAACTACTTGATCTTAGTCAGGTGTACACACGCATCCATGCAAGTTGGTGTCTTTTAAACTCAACTTTTTAAGGAGAATCAGGTTTCTTCCGTATTCTTTGCCAGTTTCATTGTTCCTTATATGATATACATTTGCGCTGGAATAAAGTACATTGTGTAGTTGTAAGGTTCAGTAAGTTTATTTTCTTCGATCATGTTTTCTCCTATTCCTATTTCAGTTGCTCTTCATTTTCGGTCTTCTTTAGTCTTCCCTTTTTCTCTCATGAATCTCTCTCTGTCTCTAATTTCAGAATCGACTTTTCTACTTCCTGTTAGCGATGGTATCTTGTCCCTAAATTTCCTGCAAAAGAAGAATTAGCCGTGGTGCTATTCGGTGTACTGTACATGGTTAGGAAATCTGAGAGATGTGATTGCCAATCAGATTTTAAACTTTGCTTTTAAGGATGCTCGGAATATGGCGTTTTTTGGTGAATATAAGGTGTCATACTAAGTACTTTGATACCAAAATTCTAGACAGAAATCTTTAAACTCATAGGGATCGGGAATATCGAGCATTGTAAATATTAATAGAACCTTCGTTATATCGATTGTGGTTACTGATTTCATAGTGTTTATTTCTTTATATCTGCTGTAATAATCAATTACAAGTAAATAATGCCCGAAGGCAAGGGGACGCATAAAATCGATTGCGACATCTTGCCAAGCATGATCTGATAGATCACTTCTTATTTAAAGGCAAAGGTGGATTTGCAGTAGACACAAGTACATCCTCGGCAACCTTTGACTTTAGCATATTTGTTTGTTTTTGCTTCTTTCTTAATCTATTTTTGCCCACCTACCTTTTGTGCGCAACCGGTATTACATGACCACAATAGCAAGGTACCCTTCGTAAGCCGCCTCCGACACTCATTTCCTAAAATTTATAGGAATTATATATATTGCGCATCCACAAGCTTCTTTTGCACTATCCACCATACTTTCTTTCAAAACTTTCCAACAATCATCCACATCTGAGTCGGAGAGGCTTGCATTTGCAAGTCTCTCACTTACTAGATGCACATACATTCTCCTTACACTTTCATCTTGCAATTTTTCGCTCATTATCCTTTCATGTTCTCCGAAAGGGATACGCACTCGCCAGTGCCTCCACTTCCTAAAAAGGCCCACAAACCGGCTTACCACCAGGTAGTAGTCCGTCTCAAGAGTGGGGCCTCTAAAGGCTCTTGTATCCATTATAACATTTCGGAGACGTCTATCTATTCAAATCAAATCAATCACACTTTTTTGGTCATTCCTTCTCCATGTATACGTGTGAATATCCTTATGATGAAATAAAGTATCCGACACGAGGAGGTTTCGTTCCATACATAAATCTAGTATTGACTTACCTGCTTCGTTCACTCTCTTATCTCCATACGGACCAAGAACAGCTTCATAGCTGTATCGCTTGGTCCCAACCCATCCATTCAAGTCTCCACACATAATCACTCTTTCATTCCCTTCAGCTAAGTCCAGAACATCCCTCACAGACTCCCAAAATTTTCTCCAGTTCTCGAGCACACGTAAGCTCAGCTTACGGGAGCGTATGCTGCAATCAGAAATACTCGCGTGATGCCCAGTTTAATACGAACCCAGAGAAGTCTAGGCCCTACCAAACAGTAATCTCTTACACCAGTGGCTAAGCAAGAGGAGAGTACGACACCTACACCACACTGGCATTATCGTCCCGGTCTACCCCAGACTATAGGGCCATCATCCCACCGGGCAGATCATCGGTGTCGCTCCCCTTGCGCTTAGTCTCTGTTACACATAAAGCATCCAAACGTCTATCATTCATTACGTCTATCAATTCATTCGTCTTATCATTCAATCCACCTCTCACATTCCACGTGCCTATGCGGCACTCGGCTCCCCTCGTCCCGCCGGAATTGGCGCTGCATGGTGGGTGGCGGCCCCCACCGCCGCATGCCGCTATATTCGCACCGACGGGGGCGGATCGGTGCGCGTCGCCTACGGGGGACTCCCTAATCCGCACATCGGTGCGCTTCTGGTCCAGAATTGCAATCGACTGATTGGCAGGGGTCGCGAACGAACACGCTTCTGGCACATGACCCCCACTACTACTTACTACTACTATTTAGCAACTATCTAGCATTATGCATATTCTTGGTCATTTTTACTAGCCTATGAAAAACAGGTATCTACCGCCCCATTAATGTGCTTAAGAATATCCGTAAATAATGCTACGTAGGCGATAGATTATTTTTAATCCGCGTAAGTTCTTTATTACCCTCTTTCCCTTTGTAGTAGTTTTATGAGTATAGGGAAATAGAAAAGTATTTCAATAAGTTTTTTACACTTATTTGAGGGCTCGTAGTCAGGTGTAGTCTGGCCCGTGGTACAGGGATAATCACAGAAATACAATAACTCTGTTTTTACTGAGCACACACTTGTACATGCAGGCCGGTGTGATATCAGCAACAATCCCCTCCTACCAGGCCGCGCGTATGAGTCCTATCTTGTATTCTATATGTCACAAAACTAATAATAAAGCTACAAATCCTATGATCTATGTCTGTTTAAATAAAATACATAGCATTATCACATTTAGTAAGTGAAGTGTGACTACGGCAGGATAAAACAGACCTTCATTAGAATTACAATCTGCTCATTTATGTATGTTTATGTAGTCTAATATTATATTTTTTATTATTTATCAATTTATAACAAAAATATGCTTACTTTGAAGACTTATCTATAACGTTTCGGGTAGGTAGGCAATTCTTGTACTAGTCGTATTATAGTTTTTAACTTTAATTTTGTTAAAGTGAATGCATAATTTTATAGTTACATTAAACAAAAGAGTAGAGATAGTAATAGAGCTACTAGAGCGGTAACGCTAGGAGAAAGAAAACTATTATACTCAATAATAATGTGTTGTGCTAAGTCGTATGTTACTCACATTCTTTACCTCGGCTACCTGAATGCAGTTTTCAAGACCTTTTTTTAAAAGACATCAATTTTGTGTAGTCCATTGCCAAGATCGCACTATTAATTATTAACTATTACTTACATAATGTTACTCTATTAAGAATCTTATGTAACAATACAAGTTGACTACTAAAATTACCTAAATTTAAATTTTACTTCAAAAGAATATTTTAATACAATTGCTTCTTTTGGTAAGGTGCTCATAACTAGTTGGTAAAAAATATTTGCATTTGTACAGCGGTGTGTGCTTGTTACTTATATATGGCGTTTTTATGTGTTTCAGTTATAGAGGCAAGCATAGACAATGCAAATGAATTAGTTTTGAGTTCAGAAAATGGAAAAACTAATAAATGGAGCAATTTGGATATGTCTGGCAATATTTGGACTGGTACCTATGTTTTAAACTAGTAATACTTCTAGACTCATACTTAAATATATATATATATATATATACATAGATAGGTATATGTATATATAGATATACAAATATATGTATAGAGTATCACAAAAGTCGACGATAAACCGGAAGCAGATCAAATCATGAAAGCTATCAGAAAAATATTTAAAAATTCTAGGACTTGTATTTATGACACTATAGGTATTCAAGGAAAAACTGAAAAGTCTACATCCTCTGATGATCATTAAAATCATATTGCTACAAATTATTACTTTTGCTCAGTTTTATTTTTGGAATGCAGCCCCGAATAATGCTTCTGTAAATTATTGTATAAAGTTATCCCAGCCAGGTATTAAAATTTTTCTTCAAATTCAACTTTAACATTCTAAAAAAGTGTATTATAAATATATTACGCTGATTTCGCAAGTAGTTTTAAAATTAGAATAAACCAGTTGAGAATGCGCAAGTTTGAATTGCCAGAGGAACACCTGGCTCGTCAATTATATAACAATTCATTGTTTTTTTTTATTTGTCGGCCACTTTGACCATGTTCCTTAAGAGATAGGAACGGTATTCCTGAACATTCCTATTCTACTTTTTTATGCTGAATCCGAATCTGGGGTCAAAATTCGAATATTCGAAAAAACGCACACACATACAAACGTACAGACAAACATATAGATTTCATATAGGAACGGTGTTCCTGAAAATAATCAAGGGACTATGGAATGTTTTCCTATATTGAATACTTTTCTTTTTTAAGTAATATAAAAGCATGGTATAGGGTTGTTTTTTAGTAAGGGTTTAAAATAAACTTAAATAGATTATAAAATTTATTTTAAAATAAGTGTTCGGACTGCCCTCCTTCCATTGCAATGCAGGAACGGCATCTTCTTAAAAAATACCGAACAATTCGAATCTTCCGTTATTGACATATTCACGTGCCTCCTATACCCTTTGGCGTAGCTCAGCTAAATTTTCAATTGTTTTCGACACACTTTCTACGCTTTTACTTTTCTTGCACTTTTTCCTTTACTGCTCCCCAATAAAAAAATGTAGAGGGTTTAAGTCAGGTGAACGGGCTGGCCAGACAATTGTCCCATCACGCCCTATCCACCTGTACGGGTATTCTTCATTTAGAAAATCTCGTACTTGACAACCATATTGCGCTGGGCACCCGTCTTGCTACAACTACATGTTTCGGTAAACGTTTAAAGGGACATTTTCCAGTGATTTTTAAAAAAATCCATGCGGTGTTCTGTAGTTTTAAGCACGCCGATATCCTTTTCTATTGCACGTACTGAAGTACTCGGGTCTTCCTCAACCGCTCTCAGTACGATGTCCTCCTAAGGCACACGAGGTCTTCACTCACCATGGGCTTGGTGCGGCAATCGACCCTCTAGTAGTAATCGGTGCACATTAATAAAAACTCTGTAGTCTGGATGGCTCGCTGCAGGGTATCTCTCGCGATATAGCCTAGCTGCATCATTATCGCCCCTCTGCATTTTCCGTAAATAAAGTACATATTTCACAAGTAGTTATTCAAGTCGAATAAACAAAACCAGAGTTGTAACTACAAAATTAACAATCCTAATCACAAGCATTCAAGTTCAAGAAACAAAGCCAAAGTTGTTAGTACGAAATCAACATGAACAAATACAAAAACATGCGTAGTGTAGTGAATGAACGTGCGAAACGTACTGACTGCTCTGCATTTTGCAAAATTGCATAATATCTATTTGTTTTGATTGTTTTTAATTATTTTAAAAATAATTAAGTTAAGTTAGGTATGAAATTGCCGATTTGTACTGAAAAATAAAAAGTCGTTTTTTTCTAAGATATAACATATTTATTTAATCAAAATATTTATCCTCATTATCTATACATTGTTGCCATCAAATCGGAAGTTTATTTATGCCTTTGCGATATAACTCTAGGGATTTAGATTCAACAAACTGTGTGAAAGCATTTTGTACTGCCTCCTGGGAAGAAAATTTTTTACCACGTAGAAAATTGTCCAAATCACGAAACAAATGGTGTCAATGGATCAAGGTCTGGCGAGTATGAAGAATGACGTATGGTTTCTAACTGCAGCTCCTGTAGAGTTACAATGGTTTCTCGTTCAGTATGAGGTATTGCGTTATCATGGAGTAATAATGGTGAAGACCGATTTACGAGTCGGGGCTGTTTCACTGCCAGTTTTGTCATTCAGATTCGATTTCGTCTTCATTATTTCGAATAATTCGTTCGGCACAGTAAATATTATTGCCTGGAAAAACCTGGAAAGCTATAGTGAATAACGCCATGAAGAGATAACCAAATAGATACCATTACCTTTTTATTGGTAAGCTTTGTTTTAGGGCACTGTAGCGACGTTTGACCTGGGGTCAGCCATTGCGTTTTTCGCTTACTGTTATCGTAAAGAATCCACTTTTCGTCACATGTCACAATTCGATCCAATATTCCTTCATTTCTGTACCGATTCAACAAGGCAACACAAGTTTCAATACGCGTTTCCTTCTGCAGATCAGTCAAATCATGAGGCACCCATTTTTTATATTTTTTTATCTTATTGATTTGTTGGAAATGAGTTAATATAGTAGGTAAGGTACCTAACGTTAAACCATGCCGCGAATTCCTAGGTAGTTCGACTCGGATCGGCTTCCACCATTTCTTTCAATTCAGCGTTATTCACCTATGTGAGCGGTCTTCCACGTGGTTCGTTCTTCAAGTTGAAGTTTCCATTAGGAAAGCGTGTACACCAAAAACGCACGGTTAGCAGTCTCCTCTCTAAACGCAGCATTGATATTGCGAGCCGTTTCTATCGCTTTAGTTTCATGTCGGAACTCGTATTCAAAAAATACGGATTTTCGAAGTATCCATCTTTCCCGTCTAAGCTGAATAAAAAAGCAATTTAAATTCGAAAATTAAATGTTGCATATTTTTTTAAAAAAAAACCTCATAGGTATCATGTGAAATACGTTTCACTCGAAAATCTCACACCATGAACGTTTAATATCAAATTCAAAGTATCTATTACTATAAAACGGCAATTTCATATTTTAACCCCTATTATTAAGTATTGTATATACCATTATGGAATCAGCATTAAATACACAAACTTTTAAAGCTACTTGCCAAATCAGCGTAATACATTTTTTAATACCCAAAAAGGGCGCTAGATCAGACCAATCGAATTACAGGCCTGTCCAAGGTGATGGAACGTGATAAACTCACGACTTCTAGCATACCTAGAGAATCACGACTTAATCCGCGACCGTCAATACGGCTTCCGTCACGGTCGCTCGACTGGTGATCTTCTTGTGTATCTTACACCCCACTGGGCTTCTGCGATTAAGAGTCAAGGTGAGGCATTGGCATTCAGCCTAGATATGGCGAAGGCGTTCGATCGGGTCTAGCATCATAGTCTTCTTTCGAAGTTACCATCATAGGGGCTGCCTTGAGGGCTTGTGCAAATGGGTTGCCAGCTTCTTATCCAACAGATGCATAAAAGACATGATTGAGGGTGGCTGCTCCGATATGGGTATCAATGCTGGCGTCTCACAGGCCTCTGTACTGTCTCCGACGCTGTTTTTGATGCATATCAATGATATGTTGTCAATTAATGGCATTCATTGTCATACGGACGATAGCACCGGGGACACTTATCATCACAGGTCTATCTAACATGCCTCGTTCCCTTGTGGAGAAAAGCCGCGATAAACTTGTGTCTGATATTGAGAGTACTTTGACAAAATCATCTGACTGAGAACGACTAAAGCTGGTCCAGTTCAAACCCATAAAGACACAAGTTTGCGCGTTCACAGCAAAGAAAACCCCGTTTGCTGTGGTTCATCAATTCCAGAACACACTACTTGCCAACGCCAAAAGTATTGAGATTCTCAGTGTCGAGATCTCCAGCGATAAACAATACTAAAATCACCTAGAGGACAAGGTCAAACTGATGTCCAAGAAACTCGGTGTGCTCAATAGAGCAAAGCAATACTTTAGTGCGGAACAAAGACTTATATTATACAAGTCTCAAGTTAGACCGCACATAAAGTATTGTAGTCACCTTTGGGAGGACGCACCTGGATACCAGATAGGATCTTGTGATTCGGTACAGAGGCTAGCTGTGAGAATTGTCGGCGATCCTGAGCTTATAGACGGTATTGAGCCCTTAAGTTTAAGGCGAGATTTTGCAGGCCTTTGTGTCTACGGATTGTACAACGGGTTGTGTTCTGAAGAATTGTTCGATATGACGTCGACAGCTTCTTTTTCACCCTCACATACTGGTACCGCAATGGTTGCGTGCTGTGCGATTCCAGAGAAACTCCGACTCTTTGTTCCCAGAACTCTCAAGTTGTGCAATGAATTCCCAGCCGAGGTTTTCCGAAGGGACTACAACATGGGGTTCTTCAAGAAAGGCGTGAAGATGTTTTTACAGGGTCGGCAACGCATCAGTGACACCTCTGGTGTTGCCAACGTTCATAGACTATAGTAGAGGAGAGAGGGGGTAGCAAGTGACATGATAACATTGCGTTCTGTAAAAATATATTTTTAAAATTAAATTCTCAAGTATTTACATAGTATTAGTGAATAATTCCACTAGTCAGAGTCCAGTGAATATATGAAAGTGTAGACAAGTTTGCTGATAACCAAATGTAATAACAAAACAAGAGATAAATATTACGGTAACAAACTGTTGATGCAAGAATTTTGTTGATTCAAGACACTGCCAGAAAGAAGGAATCTTCTCACGAACCGCGTCTCAACAACTAACTGTGAGTCGAATATATTTATGTTATATAATAAATATAAATAAAATTCACATAAAGCACAAATAAAGGCAACGACAACAGCGCCATCTATTATCATAGTAAAGTACTAACTTACGTTATCATAACGTGGATAACCAAACAAATCTGTGAATTATTTATCTACACACTCCAATATGACAAGTACTTGTTCTGGATGTAATCAAAAGCTTCCCAAACGAGAATTTCTGAACTGCTCCCTTTGTAAAGGAAAATATGACTTGGAATGCGCGAATGTTCCGATTGTGAGATTTAATAATACAATGAATGATGAGCATAAACGATCCTGGAAATGCCCGACCTGTAGATGCAAAATGCCCAAAACTTGTAATATAAACAGTCCAGCTAGCTCCCATCATATGACCACAGTGGTATCACCCATTGCTGGCGGCCTCGGCCATACGCACACAGAGCAGAGTAACGTCACCGTAAGGAAAGGATCACCGTATACTAACTATGATGTGACATCAGCGTCTGAGGATGAAAGTATCCTCGGTGAAACCCAGATACGTACCGATAACATTACGATCAATCAATTTGCGGAGCTTTTAGATAAGAAGTTAGAAGAGAACAAACAAACACTACTTCAGGAACTAAAATGTACATTTCTAAATGAAATAAAAAACACAATCATAAGCGAAATAACTGAAAACATAAACAACTTATCTACTGGACAAAATAAAATTAAAAAAGACATAGATGGTATTATAAATAATATTACAAAGCTACAAGCAGAAAATTCTAAACTACAGGAGGAAATTGTACAGCTACAACGAAAAATTGAAGTAAACGGAGACCAAAAAGAAGAATATGAAACAGAAAAATGTAAAAAATTGGTTTTATACGGTGTGAGTGAATACAATTCAGAGACAGAACATGACCTACATGAACAAGTAGTAAACATATTTAAAGATGTACTAAATGTTGATTTAACGGGATATATAGAAGATATCACCAGAATTGGAAGAAAGGGAAATAGGAGACCATTGAAAATAGAACTATTAAGTAAAAAGATGGTGAAATACCTATTGCAAAATAATTTATATTTTAAAAATACAGGATTAGCAATTTCTAAAGTTTTGGATAAAGATGCACTACAGCAACGGACGGCCCTACGTAAGGCATTGATAGAAGCAAGGCGTAACGGACATCACTGCATAATTAAAAATAATAAACTGATTGTAAATGGCCATGTTTGCGATTATAACGAGACCACTGCTGAAAAGTCATTGAATAGTAATCACAAAAATAAACACTCACTGATCGAAGTAACACCAAGCTCTTCCCAAAGTGAAGCCAGGCAAAACCAAACTCAATCTAAAAATATGGAGACAACGGACCACTCCTTTCGAAACTGTCAACGATGAAACATACGATATCTTGTTTCAAAATATGCAGAGTATCTATAACAAACGAGATATTCTATCAGCCTTTTTAAAAGACCAAACTAAGAAATCGTGTTTAGCGCTATGTGTTTCTGAAACATGGCTGACTCAGGCTAAATCAGAAATGTTGACGTTTGCAGATTACCACTTAGCAGCATCTTATCATCGTAAAAATTATACTGGTGGAGGTGTTGGAATTTTAATTAATAATGACGTGAAATATGTAGAACTGAAAGATATAATGTGTATGTCTATAGAATATGTGATTGAAATCTGCGCAGTTGAACTTTTGGATTACAATACAGTGTTAATTTCCCTGTACTGGAACAAAAGAGAGCCCGACATTTTTTATAATCAATTAAATTTAATTTTAAAATACCTAACCAATAAATTCTCAAAAAAGAAAATAATAATAGGAGGTGATTTTAATATTAACGTCTTACTTAACACTAAAGAGACAAAAGACTTGCTAAATTTAATGCTCGAATATAATTTTAAACAATATATTAAGGATGCTACCCGCGTTAGTGGGAATAGCTCCTCTTGTCTTGACTTGATTTTTGCAAATTTTACTGAAAATAATACTTCATCAGTCCAAGATTTAGGATTCTCCGATCATAAATGTACTATATTCCAGTTAAAAATTAAAATTGTTAACCATAATAATACACCTAAATATTGGTACTTAACAAAACGTATTTACAATGATACAAATTTAAATAGTTTCAAATTGCGTCTCCAAAAAATTAACTGGAATCAATATATTTCTATAAATAAAGATGTAAACTACAATTATAATTTATTTAATAAAATACTTTACGATACTCTAAATGAGTGCATACCTAAAAAACGAATAAAAATTAATTCAAGACTTAAAAGCACTTGGTTAACGAGAGGCATAAGAATTTCGTGTAAAAATAAAAGATTAATAAAAATACATGCATCATATTCTAAAAATAAAATATTATTAAATCATTACAAACAATACGAAAAACATTTAAAACGCGTTATAATAAAATCGAAAAAATTTGAATCTATAAAAAAAATGGAAATGTCTAATAATAAAATAAAGACCATGTGGCAAATTATAAAAGAACATACAAATAAACAGTTAATAAAAACTAAACAAAATATAGCTTTGGAGATCCATAATATGATAACATCTAATCCTAAACTAGTTGCGAACACCTTCAATAGGGTATTTGCTACGGCCGGTAGCTCTGCGAACAATTCATCGGCGACGGCGTTGGGGCGCACGGCGGCGGCGCCTGCGCATACCTCCCCGCCGCCGCCGCCGCCGCGCCCGCCGCCGCCGCCGACGCGCGCTCGCCCCGTGCTACAATCTATCGAGAATTCGATGTACCTACGACCAGTTGATGTTAAAGAAATAAGAATGTTGATGCGTACGCTTAAACATAAATCGAGTTTCGGAATAGACGAGTTACCCTCGATACTGATTAAAGAATGTATTGACGAATTATGTGTTCCTCTGACATTGCTGATTAATCAGTCTTTTTCAGAAGGTATTTTCCCCGACCTTCTAAAAAAAGGATTGGTAAAACCGATACATAAAAAAGGCGCAAAATCGGATCCAAATAATTACCGACCAATCGCACTTCTACCGGTTATCTCAAAGATTTTTGAAAAGGCTATGTGCTTACGTTTGTGCTCCTTCTGCGAAAAATATGGAATTTTCGATGATTCCCAAAATGGATTCCGAAAAAACCGGTCTACTACACTAGCTTGTTACAAATATATCCATAGTATATTAAATATTTTAAATAATAAAAAATATGCGGTTAGCGTACTTTTCGATATGACAAAAGCGTACGAAAAGGTTAAATTTAAAATTCTACTCGAAAAGTTATACGGCATAGGTGTACGTGGGGTGCCTCACGAATGGTTCGCTTCATACTTACACAACCGCGAGCAATATGTTGAGGTCGAACATGTTGACGAGAACACCCGCCAAATTGAAACGGTCAGATCGGACGTACAAGTGATGACCGACTCGATCCCGCAAGGGAGTGTTCTCGGGTGTATCCTGTTCATTATTTACATAAACGACCTACCAAAAACCGTGGACGAACCGTGTGTGATGTATGCCGATGATTTTTCGCTTTTGATGTCGTGTGATAACAGTGTAAATCTCAATCAAAAATTACACAATCTAATAAATCGTATTACAATCTGGATGAATGATCACAATTTACAAATTAATTATTCAAAATCTAAAATAATGCAGTTCAGACCGCGACAAAAAAATGAATTGAATATATCTTTTTCTTTCAAGAATATTGAAATGGAATGTGTTTCTACATATAAATTGCTCGGTGTTGTTATCGACTCCAATTTAACGTGGAAACCTCATATAGAAACGATGGTTACTAAAATGTCTCGGTTTACGTACGCCTTGAGGGAATTGAAGAAATCGACGGACACCAAGACCGCTGTCACGGCATACTATGCCTACGCTCATGCTTGGCTTAGCTATGGCGTGATGCTGTGGGGCAATAGTTCACGCGCACAGGACTTACTCATCCTTCAAAAAAAATGTATACGCATAATAACAAACATCGAACAAACAGACAGTTGTAAGCCACATTTCAAAAAATTAAAAATTTTAACTTTACCCTGTATTTATATTTTAGACGTTTGTAAATTTATTAGAAAATATCCAAACTTTTATACGTCACTAGGAGACATGCCCCGTCGTTACGAATCGCGTTACAAAAATAACTTAAAAAATTTGAATTCTAAATTAGTACTACATAGCTCAGGTCCCTATTCAATGTCAGTAAAGGTTTACAATAAGCTGCCTGATAACATCAAATCCGAAAAATCATTCGGTAAATTTGTTAATTTGATAAAAGAATTACTCCATACAAAAGCGTATTATTCTATAAAGGAATACTTAGAAGATAGAATACAATAAAAAGTCTGCCTCTCTCTTTTCCACCTTGCTGTGCCTGAAAAGGTTCATGTATATCTTTGCGCTGTGTATTATATAGTTACAGTGTCACAATGTATACATGTATTGCAATGAATAAATAAATAAAATAAATAAATAAAATAAATAACTGCTTACAATCAGGCAGACCGTAAGCTTGATTACCACCTTAGTGTTATAAATATACATATATATAAGTATCTATTGCCAAATACACGTATAATTCGAATTCTGTTTTTTTAGAGCCACACCTAAGGACACTTGATGATATTTGTTTGACGACATTGCCACTACCAAAAGAACATCTAACAAACAAAATATTATTAATTTTACAAAGTACATACCCAACATCATTTTGGAAACAGTTCACTACATTAACCAGAAGATCTGTTTTGGTAAACTAATCAAACTCAAATGCTTTTCATACTGAGCCAAATGAAATATACATTTTTTTTTCTGATGTACAATTACTTCGAATATTTTTGAATTATTTCAGTCAACCTGGCGAGATCCTATTTTAACTGTTATGATGGCTGTAACTCATTGTCTCATGGGCTTGTTAATGGGTATTTTGTACTACAATATAGGAGAAGATGCAAAATATGTGAGAGACAACTTCAGTATGATTTTCTTCAGCATTACATTTCTAATATTCATTGCAATGACTGCGGTAACTATTACCTGTAAGTCCGTAATATTTTTTTTTTTTTGAAAGGGTATGTTCTGGGTCCCTTACCATCCCAGAATCTGTCATTTTGATATACATGTAACACTACCATATCCTCATTTAGCTGTTGTAGGAGTATAACATCTCATGACATCTATTTTTATAAAGTTATGGAAATATAAGCCAATTTAATACTCATTAATTACATTAAAGCAAGTTTAGTGTTGTATTCTTCCAGTTCCACTTCAAATACCAGTGATTCGCCGCGAGTACTTCAATGGATGGTATTCCTCTGGGGCCTACTTTATTTCCACTTTGGTATCAGTGCTACCTACGCAAACAGTTTGCTCATTGACCTACGCTTGTATAGTATATTGGTTAACTGGCCAACCAATGGAAATCATTAGATTTCTAGGATTCTCATACGCTATAGTGATGTTGTCGTACGTTTCTCTTGGCATTGGTCTATTGATAGGAGCATTATTTACTGTCAAGGTACGAATACTTTTTTAATATTATGTTCGAGATATGCAAAAAAATACTTCAAGAATTAAAATAACTTAGTTCTATGAGCCTAAATACAGTTTTATCTATATAATATAAAAATAAGAAAATAAAAATGAGGAAAGAAGATATTCCACGCCTAAACCTAAAATAAATAAAATTAGTCAATTTATCGTGTATTCACTTTAAAATAATACATTGTAAATTATATTAAACTGTAATTCTATTACAATTTTCATCGAAAATTTTCCTTTTTCAGGGTGGCGTGATAAGCGGGCCTTTTCTCATTTTGCCCTTTACTCTCTTTGCTGGGTACTTCCTTCGTTACAGCGATACTCCGTTTGCCCTGCAATGGATATTTCACATTTCATTTGTTAAACATGCCTTTATAGGAATTGTCCTGTCCATATTTGGAATGGAAAGGCGAAGGCTTCCTTGCTCGGATGTATACTGTCATTACGCCATCCCTAAACGATTACTAATGGACATAGAAATGTTAGATGAGACATACATACTGGCTGTTAGTGCATTATTTGCAATTGGAACTGTGCTTCTTTCTCTGTCATACTTTATACTTAGGATCAGACTCAAGAATAAGTGGTGATATTTTACAATTATGTAATACTGGTAATACATATAGATTTTATAAAGAAAGAACCTAACTCAATATATAGCAAAATTCGTTACAATTAGTGGAATTCTCGAGTCCTTTAAGTAATCAATGAACCTATACTAGTAAATTTCTGAACTTGTTTGTGTATTTCATAATTCATCTGTATAGAGTCAGTGATTTCATCGTCATCATTAACATCATCCGAGAGAGATTAATTAATAAATTAAACCTTCGCTTCGGAACCTGGTGTTCGCTAGTCAGTAATCTCGCCGACCTATGTTAACATATACCTCACCAGGTTTTGTGGTTGGCTAACATTTATATAAATATAAGTTGTTACCCATATTTCGTAGATTTGTGAATACCTGTATGGTGATTTGTATTATTTAAATGGATGAGTTAGGACTTTTGTAATTATTAAAATTATAAATTGTACAGGTTTTATTTTAGAATATACTATTTAGTAAAAAGCTGTTATTTTTATATTCAGACACTTCGTCTATTTATTTTTTGATATTATTAATGTAAGCGGTTACACTTCACTTATACCTTGCCATTAACAAACATGGTGTTGACTACAGTGGCGAAGTCGGCTCCACAACGTGGCGATTTGCGCAAAAACTCCTCATGAAATAACACCACAAAATATTGTATTCAGAATCTGGTATTCCTACTATTACGGGCCAAAACGGGGGGATTAGATTACTGTAGTGCAATGGATACGGTGATGGAACTTCGCTAAATATCCACCCGACTCGGCAGACCTCCATTATGAAATGGAAATAAACACATGCAGGTCGTCTCAGAAGTCGTCATCAAGCCGGAATCGGGTAACAGGCCAAGTGAAGATGCGGGGCGACGCAAGGTGACAAATCCATCGCATTGCCGGCTCTTAGGTATTTGAGTTGAAGAAAGGGTGGAAGGGGTTTATGATTAAATAGAAGGTAACTTGTTAGGTCTGTCTGATTGATCAGAAAAAAAATTGAATCTGTGTTTTATAAATTGTGAATGTTCCCTAATGTTTAGTGTTAAATCATTTATCTGCTATGTGTAAGCAGTTCCTCTATTTCCATAATTTAAGGCAACTATTTAAACAAAATAAATAAGAAACGTAAAGAAAGAAATATATTTGCTGTTTGTGTTTAGCTCTATCATCACCTATGTAAATTAATGTTAAACTTCATACTATTCTATCTATATATTTATTAAGCTACATCTTCATTATATTATACTATTAGGTCATATACAAGAAGCGTAATTTACCTATCGAAACGAACAAAAGTAACTAAAAGTAAGTCACCACACTGCACAGCCGCAATAGTTTATTTCAATAATTGTGTAGGTACAAAATTAATATAAACATTACCGGATATATGACACAGCGTCATCTGCTCAAACTAAGGAAACTTTACTTACTAGAGGTAACTCCAAAACCCTTGGTGTTCAAGTATTTTTATACTACGTCGGGAGGCATACAAGCATACGGCCCATCTGATGTAAAGCAGGTACCGTTGCTTATTAACGCTTGCGATATATTAAGTATCACTCGCGCGATACCTCCTCTGCTGCTTACACAGCAACTCCTTGCAACTTGCAACTCCTACTAGTGATCTTACTTATACGCAGGAACACAAAAACCCTCTAGGGAATTGTTATTTGGCTGCGGTTTTCTGTGAGGTGGAGGTACTTCCCCAGACGGGCTGCATTGATGCACCCTACCTCTCTTAAGCTACTGCTAGCTACTTAAACACTGAGTTTGTCCCCAGAACAATAACAATATTATCAAATAAACAATATTAGGTCATTAAGGAGAGAGGTCCCGCAAGGGATTTGACGTGAAGTTATAGATAGATAGGTCATTAATCATTTCAATAAATTAAATGCAACAATTCGTGCGAACGTATTACATACCAATTTTCAATGTAACAATACATGGCCACCACATGTATTTTATAACATTAGGGAGGCAAAAACTATCATCATTTCGCTTAATTATAGTGATGTGCCTGTTACAGTTAATATTATTAATTAGATGACCAGCAAAACAGCTAAGATTATTGTTTCTTGCACACATTTGCACACGTTCTGTGATATCTATCGATTTAAATTACTGGCAACAGTTTTTACACAATTTTAAGTATTTGCTGTTCATATTGCAAAGGAGGCATGCTCCTCAATAATGAATTTTTACTAATTTCATTTACATGCAATTTGATCTAACCTGCTTTGTGTGCTTCCGCCACCAAATAGTTCATGCGGCCTAGCGCCGGCCGGCACCCACCCACTACTGTTAGTAAGTGCAACATGCCGACGCTGCCATGGCTGCTCCGGTAGTCTCTGCCTCGGCTGCTGCAGTCGTCCTACCTGAGCAGATGACGCTGTGTCATGTATCTGTTCTTTCAATCAGTGCGAGACAGATTAAGTAAAGAGTGGTTAGAAGTCGATCATCCTGTTGCACAATTTTTAACAGGGCATGGAAACTTTAGGGCGAAGCTCTTTTCGTTTAGACTTGTGTCATCGCCTTTATGTGAGTGTTCTACGACAAATAATAAATTCGAGCAAACAGCACATCATGTTCTCTGGGAGTGCGATCTCTGGCATCGGGAGCGGGACGATATGTTAAATTCCTTGCGTGTCACATCCGGGGTAGTATACTATTCTGATTTGGTGGCAACAAGGGAGAATTACCAGGCGTTTAGGCGGTTCTGGAATCTATATTATTGGAATCGATGTGTTAGGTAACAACTCACAGTTTAGGTCCCAATAGTGTTAGATATTTAATAATCCGTGGTGCACGGCAGTTGAGCTTCACTTGACTAGCCATCTCTTTGAGGTTTTAAATGCCTTATTTGTCATATTGCTGTCTCTCACTTTGCCAAGAGGGGAAGTCAATTCCAAAACTTCCTACTCCTGCAAATTTCTTCTGATTAAATTCGTTGTGAGTTCCAAGGCAGCTGTAGTTTAACCCCCGGGACGGCAATGGACTTCACTGTTCATTGCCTTTTTTGTGGTCGCCGCTGTTAATTCTGGCTACACAGGAGACACAGTGGTGGGTATGAGTGGTGGGCCTGTCCCGTTAAAAAAAAAAGCACACAAAGCAGCTTAGATCAAATTGCATGTAAATTTGACTTTCGCAAAATAACGCCTGAATCTATTAACTATTTAATTTCATTTAGTTAAATACATGTAAGTTCTAAGTCCAGTCCAGTCCCGGTAACGTAATGATAATCACAATTCATTACCGTTCTAGTAGTCATCGTTGTTAATTCTGTCTGAACAAGAGATACTACGCTGAGATTATGTGTGATTAGTCCCAATAAACTTTTACTCAAAAAAAAAACAAACAATAACCTGTGGACGTTAATCTTAATATCCGTTGTATCTAGTCTGGCCATAAATACTGTTACATAGAAACTTTTTTTCAGCTTATTAATTATTTTGAATTTGGAACGCGTTTATTATGCTACAACTTCTTTCGATTTTCCGCCGTTTTACATATTTTATTCGTGTTTATAACCAAATTACAATATGGAATAGGGTGTTAAAGAAAATAGGATTGCAGTGATTGCCTTGTACGAAGTGGGTATGGAGCCGTCGGTCATATTCAAGACACTTCGAAATACTACTACAAGGAAAATAATTCAAAGAATTTCTAAAGAAGCCGCCCAAGTAGTCGGAAAGGTACAACGTGGTCATCCTGCGTTTGTAATGGTTTGGTGAGGGGTGTCTTATCAAGAGTCACAAAGTTTCATTTTTATGAAAAAGGATTGAATACTTCAGCCAACTCCCAGGGCGGGTCGCCAGCGAGGGCGGTCGCGGCCGTACAAGCCACCGTACGGTACCCCCTTATTGCCCTCTGCGCTCTGCGCAGCTGAGCCCTGTTCCGAGCGCAGAGGGCGTCCGCCCATATGGGGGCACCGTACGTGGCCATACTCCGGCGGCGGCCGGAGTACAGCCGCCTGCACGCGGCGCTGGGCCCGCCCAAATTGGGCAGGAGTCGACCCAGCGCCGCCGCAGCTCTGATGACCTTCGGTCCCAACCGCTCGAAGTGGGGGCCGAAGGTCCATCGTCCGTCAAGGGTGAGGCCCAGGTAGCTCATCTGGGCACTCACCCTTATCATCTCTCCTCCTATTTGGAGGTGTGCTCCGGGGGGAGGGCCCCGTCTGCCGGTCCCGCGGAAGAAGAGAGCCTCGGTCTTGTCCAAACGTAACGTAACGTGTATCAAGAGACTGTCATGGATCCTGCTGTGAAACCTCTCAGCAATACACTTTTTAAAAATGTACCATGGAATTTCCAACAGGACTCTGCACCTGGTCACAAGGCACGAACTATCCAAGCCTGGCTCGAAACTAACTTTCCGAACTTTATAAGATCTGAAGACTGACGCTCATCTAACCCAGATCTGAACCGATTAGACTAAAAATTATGGTCAGTTAGAGGACATGGCCTACTCGAAACGATACGCTGACATCGTGTCTCTTAAGAAATCTCTGGAGCAAGCAGTGCCTAAATTTACCATGGTAACAGTGCGTAAATAGACCATAGATTCGTGGCCGATATTTCGAATACAATATTTTTTTTTTTTTTTGTGACTTCCATAAATATGTACATATACCTAAATTTTATTAAGATTACATTAATGCATAAAAAAATAAAAGCATATTCATTTGTAACAGAACTTATGGCCGGACTGGGTATAATAGATGTTAAGATTAAAATGACGTAAACTGAGTATGTATATTATATATGTACATACATACTCAGTTTAAGCTAAATAGTGACAATGTCAGTGGAATTATACTAAAGACCACAAAAAACACTGAAACTTTTAGAAGTTAAAATTCAAACGATTGCGGATGATTTTCATTTACTGCATAGCTTCCGTAACATTTTCAGACACTTGAAAATTTGACAATTCACATTTTGAAAAAAAAACTAATCAACTACAGAGTCTTGCGGATGGATATAGTTTTTATTTATATTTTTCACCGTCTATTATAGATTAAGAAATAAAGCTGAGGAAAGGAAATATTAAGACATACTAATACATTCTGTATTAGTCACGTGACCTGAACTTGTTTCTGTGCAATCTGCATTTCAAATGTGAAGTGCGGTAGTTTTTATGTAAAATAAAGATTTGTAATTTCGAAAAATCATTGATTTTCTTATTAAAGCGACGGTGTACGCGTAAAAACATTTTCTGATGCAATGTCAAAAGAGGTAGGGCGCATCAAAGCGACCTACCTCTTTTGAATCAAAAACATTTTCTGATGCAATGTCAAAAGAGGTAGGGCGCATCAAAGCGACCTACCTCTTTTGAACTATCTAGAAGGTTCTTGCTTGAAAGTGAGGTCACCAGTAAACCCCTAAGGAGTTGTTGTGTTAGTAGCAGTGGTGGCATCGCGCGAGTGATACCTACTATATGCTTGTATGGTCCCAACGTTGTATCAAAAAAAGGTGATGACCACGAAAAGGCAATCATGGAGATATTATTACATATTTGCAATATTCCTGATTTTTTTTTTATAGAAAGTCCGGAACTCCGGTCCGATTGCCCATGAACTCTTCTAATAGTGGAAGTATATCGCTCACGCGTTGCCAATCGTGCTGCTAATACAGAAACTTACAGACAATTTGACCTAAACTACTTTGTGTGCTTTCGCCACCGATTAGTTGATGCAATCTAGTGCTAGCCGACGCCCAACCATTACCGTTAGTAGATGCATGCCGCCGCTGCCATGGCTGCTCCTGTCGTCTCTGCCTCGGCTACTGCGGTCGTCTCTGCGAGTGTTCGCCATCTGAAATATGAACCGCATGCACCCGCCACCATTGATGCCCTAGCTGCTCTGGGCATCTCTGCGACACGTGTTTCGACTCTTCACGATGCCTTCTTAGACTTTGTAAATGTTAGTCGTTAGAACAACATGCTACGAAAGCTGTAGATGTTGGTCGTTAGAATAACATGCCGCGAAAGCGTTATTATAATGAGTATGCGCGTCTGAGGATGCCTCGTAGAGATGCGTGTCAAATATATCATTACAATTACATTTTCAATTAAGTAAGTATATATTAGGGGTTAAAGTATGAAATTGCCGATTAGTACTGAAAAATGAAAACTAGATTTTTTTTCTAAGATGTAACGTATTTAATTAATCAAAATATTTACCCTCATTATCTATACATTGATGTCATCTAATCGAAAGTTTATTTATGCATTTGCGTTTAGAACTCTGGGGATTTAGATTCGATAAAACGGTGTGAAAGCATTTGTACTGCCTCCTGGGAAGAAAAGTTTTTACCACGTAGAAAATTGACCAAATCACGAAAATAATGGTAGTCAGACGGAGCAAGGTCTGACGAGTACGAAAGATGATGCATGGTTTCTAAATGCAGCTACTGTAGAGTTACAACGGTTTCTCGTGCAGTGTGAGGTCTTGCGTTATCATGGAGCAATAATGGTGAAGATCTATTCACGAGTCGGGGCTGTTTCACTGCTAGTTTCGCCATCATTGTTCGAAGTTCGGCACAGTAAATATCTGCTGTTATTGCTTCAACAGACCTGAGAAAGCTATAGTGAATAACGCCACGAAGAGACCACCAAACAATTACCATTACCTTTTTATTGGTAAGCTTTGCTTTAGGGCACTGTTGCAGCGTTTGACATGAGGCCAGCCATTGCATTTTTCGCTTACGGTTATCGTAAAGAATCCACTTTTCGTCACATGTCACAATCGATCCAATATTTCTTCATTTCTGTACCGATTCAACAAGGCAACACAAGTTTTAACACGCGTTTCTTCGTCAATAATGTAGGCAAGGTAACATTAAACCATACCGCTAATTCCAAGATAGTTTGACTCGGATCGGCTTCCACCATCTCCTTCAATTTAGAGTTCCCCAGTGTGGGCGGTTTTCCACGTGGTTCGTTCTTCAAGTCGATGTTTCATTGCGAAAGTGTTTAAACCAAAACCGCACGGTGCGTTCATTAGCTGTCTCCTATCCAAACGCAGCATTGATATTGCAAGCCGTTCCTGCCGCGTTAGTTCCGCGTCGGAACTCGTATACAAAAATTACTTGGTTTTTGAATTATCCATCTTTCCCGTCTAAGCTGAATAAATAAAACAACTGAAATTCGAAAATGAAATAATAATAATAATAATATTATATTTCAGATTCACATCCATAATTTACATTTGCTGCACATTTTTTAAAAGAAAAACCTCATATGTATCATGTAAAAAAAGTTTCACTTGAAAATCTCACACCATGAAGGTTTAATGTCAATTCTAAATATAATATACTATAAGATGGCAATATCATACTTTAACCCTATTATTTACCAACATTGCTAACTCTGCGTATGAATTAGGCACCAGTAAAGGAGTAGCTGTGTTACCAGGAGAACTGGCATCGCGCGAGTGTTAACTTAATGTATTGCTAGCGTTCATATGCTATAGTAACAGCTTTACATTAGGTGAGCCGTATGCACGAGCGCTGGTGTCAAAGTCGCATTGTTAACCACTGCTCGACCGAGCTCGAATTCTATCTATTCTATTTAATGATATCTATTTTTGATAGAATAAAAATGCTGTTTATTTCAATAGCAAAGCGGTGATTGTGATTTCATTTGTAACGCCAACATTGTTTTGTTGATTCATTATATATTTTGCATTTATTTAAACATTGTTGTTACTTGATACTAAATAATCTATCTATCTATAACTTCACGCTAAATACCTTGCGGGGTACGCAGGGAGAATCGAGCGCTACGTGACTCGATTCTTACATATCTCTCTCGCTTCTTTAACATTCATTGCTCTTCTCATGCACGCTCGCCGGTTTCTAGGGCTCCTGACATCACCTTCTGATAGAACACGACCAATAAATAGTCATACCTAGTTATTAAGATTTATTAGTTGTGAAGTGTAAATGTATGAAAAAAATTTGTGTCAAAACAATGTATGTATACATGATATCTTTGTCCGGTTTTACCCGTCGTTACTTTTAGTGTACATAAACAATCTTTGTTTATTTGTTTATTTTATAATAGGTCTACAATTTTATTATGTTAATTTTCACTATTGGATATCGCACTCACAATTACGTAGGATAAAAAATCATTTTAATCTGCCAATATTGGTCAAATTCTAACGACAACGATCACTGTAAACATAACATAAAATGGCGGAACCGATGCGTTGAGGTTTTACATGCTCACAGGTTAATTCCGTGCTAGTAATCAGGTGAAAGTTACGCTCTGTTAAGGATTTTCTACATCAGCCTAAGCCTGTTGACCCGATGCTAAGATCCAATGCTCTGCGTGTCCGGTATAATAATGGCCTTAGACTGCCGATGAGCTTGACCCGGTTCATGTATCATGCATGTTCGCATTAGCGCGCGCCGATGATTATTTACATTATTACGGAAATAAAAACTAAGTAAATATAACCGACTTCATTGAAGTCTACAAACTGTGTCTACATTAGTGGGCTGGATGCGGGTCGCATAGACGCATATATATATTGCAAGAAGACCATACTTCTTTCTATAAAATCCTTTATTTACTAAAATACAAGTTTCTTAACTTCTTAGATTAAAAAATGACAGTAGTGTATAATACTCATATGTATTCTACTCGTTTGCTTAGGTGTGTACGTTATTAAACGCCTATATGACTGAACCAATTTTTTAAGTTTTTTTTTTTATGTGTGTTTGAGTATCTCCGTGGATGATGTAGATAAACCCGGTAGTTGGCTTTACATGGGTCCCGGCAGAACAACGCCTGTCGGCTCCGTTAGCATTTTATAAAAATAATAAGGAAGGAGGATTAATAGATTTATAAATATCTTAGATGTAGTTCTTTTGTTCTTGACGTGATTCATCATGATAATACGTAGAATACGGCACGTTTCCGCAACAGTATATTCACTTAGACTTCCTGACTTCACACGTTGGATAGCTTCTATCAATGTTTTTCTTGTATAAAAAGCCTTTGATTGTAAGTTTTTGTAATTATTAATTATGAAATATGTTGAAATGAAAAACAATCGAAAATTGAAATCATGAAATTATTTATGCAGAGAATAAGGTCAACGAATGCTACTGTAGGCAGACGATACCGTGATATTAGCAGAAACACCATCTGAACTGCAAACACTGGTCACAATAATCAAAGACGATTGAATGGAGAAAAGTTACTACTGAATGCGAAGAAAACAAAGATAATGGTGTCTGAAAGAGAAGAAACCAGAATCAATGTAAGGATTATGGTTGATGATGAAGGGTTGGAACAAGTGGATGAAATTGTATATCTTGGATGCGCTTTCAGCAGGGATGGAAGCTACACCGCTGATGTGGAAAAACGAGTGAGTGTGGGAATAGTGTGAATGGAAAGTTGGGAATACTTTTTGGCAGTTAATACTGAGCCAGAAGGCACAGCTCGCTATACACAATGCAATGCCGGTCCTAACGCTTACTTATGGAAACGAGAACTGCGCAAAATTTATGGCGTAACGCTTGTAGACCGTATTCGCAATGATGATGTTAGAAACACATTTTTATCAACCTTGACCAAATCGATCGTGTTCTTTCATGTGCGGTCAGGAGCCTTAAAAACCGGCGATGGTACATGAGAAGACCAATGAATATTAAAGAGGCGTGTGAGGTGTGTAAGAATCAAGGCATTTAGCGTAGCGTGAAGTGGCGAGAGATTTGGCGTGAAGTTATAGACAGAATTAATATTTTATACAACGTCCGGAAGCATACCAACATACGGCCCACCTGATATAAAGCGGTTACCGTAGCCTATAATCGCATTTAATACGTTAAGAATCAAGCGCGCGATGCCACCTCTACTGCTAACACAGCAACTCCTTAGGACCTCACTCACACGCAGCAATACTACAACCTTCCATGTAGTTGTAATTTGGCTGCGATTTTCTGCGAGGTGGAGGTAGTTCCCCAGACAGGCTGTCTTAATGCACCCTACCACTCTTAAAATCACCCAGACCAAGACAAACAGACATGTTCATGCACACAACTGTTTGTTCTGTCTGGGAATCGAACCCACGAGCGTTGGTGTCACAGTCGCGTTACTAACGCCACCGAGGTCGTCATACGTTGAATAAGCCACATACGCAGGGTCTTTGTATGCAAATGTGTGGTGAATGTATGAATAGTATAGCGTAAATACGAATATAAATAACCTAACTTGAATTTTCGGATGAATGTCGATTCCTAGTCACATTTAAGCAATGTAGGATATTTACAATTTTTTTTTTATATACATCGTCGGGAGTCATGCAAGCATACAGTCCACCTGATGTAAAGCGGTTACCGTAGCCTATTAACGCGTGTAATATATTGAGTATCACTCGCGCGATGCCTCCTCTGCTGCTTACACAGCAACTCCTTAGGAGCTTACTGGTGACCTCACTCACACACAGGAACACAACAACCCTCTAGGGAGTTGTTATTTGGCTGCGGTTTTCTGTGAGGTGGAGGTACATCCCCAGACGGGCTGCTTTGATGCACGCTGCCTCTCTTAAAATATCCAGACCAAGACAAACAGACATGTTCATGCACCCAAACGTTTTTCTTGTATGGGAATTGAACCCACGAGGGTTGGTGTCAAAGTCGCGCCTTTCACGACTGAGCCACCGAGCTCGTCAAAGTATGTAGGTACATGGATTACAATATTTAGAAATGTTAACATTTTCTTACTTTGTTCATTACGATATTGATATAATCTATTTCACATTCAGTCAAATGTAAATAAGTGTGTAGGGAATTTTGAATCGTTCAAAAACTTTTTTAATACAATATTATGCAGGCGGTAATTATGTAAGTGAGATGTTATGTGCATTTTATTGTGTTATAAGTATCTTAAAATCAAATATCAATACGAAAAAATCTTCCTACATATTTGGATATATTTTAAGGTTTCAAAAGTACGTTAAGTTGATAACTGTTTGAATTATTCGTAAATACAATCAAGTTAATAGCTTCAAAATATAAATTTATAATCATCTCACTCTGCCATACTCGTATTAATAGACCATGTTATACTTTTAACGTATCATTGAACACATGTGGAGAATGAAATATAGTTAAATGGCGTCTACATATAGTTACAGACCTCATAGAGACGTCTATTGTAGAGAGATAGAGTCGCTCTAACAACAATTGCTACTACTACTGGAACCACGATTTCGGTACAACAAAAGAGGCAGGTGTTTAATGTATTGTATGGATTTGCCCGCTAGAGGACTTTTCCCGCCCTGAACTTACTAATATTGCACCAAAAGATATTTGATTCGCGTCACAGAACGCATTTTTAGTTTAGGCAAGAGCAAACCGTACACGACACACAACTATCATAATACAAATGAATCAGTATACACCAAAATCATTCGAGATTACCACCACGTAGCATATGGACTTAACGATAATAGTTCCGTTAGTCGTTTCAGTAAACGGTCTTATAGCGAAGAGCCTTGAATATTGTCTTGAGACAGATGGGTGGAGATCCAGATAACACAAGTAACACCCCTCATATTGCAAGTATCCATGGGCCATAGTAAATGCATGATGTCTAAGCAATGCCGGAGCATGTGTCTTAGAACACCAACTCTCCCCACGATATTTTTTGTACTACTGAAATGGCAAACAAGCATAAGTATGATAAGCATTTACGGCAGCCTGTGAACACTTGCAAGGCCAGGGGTGGCATTTGTGTGTTGCTGACCCTGTAAACCTTGTAAACCTTGTCACGCTTTTTTTGAAGAACTTCATGCTGTAATCTGAAGAGAAAACAAACAGACATCGACATGGTACAGGTGAACGATTATAATAAAGAGCTTTAAAGAATTGGTTTACTACACATCTCAATAAACTAAGATAGTCCTAATATATAGATACATGTTTGAGTATGTCATGTAATGTAATATAAATCTGATTAATTTATGCCTATATGTCAATCTGATAATGGGTGTGTGGGTGTGTATCTGAATAGATGTGGGCATATGGATCCCTTGAAAGAAATATTTACTAGAGCAGAACCCTATGCTACAGGGTAACCTAAACGCTCCGTTTCACGATAGTTGAATGTAAATAAGTAACAGCCGGACAGTGAGGTCTTCAAAAAACTGATAAAGAGAATGAGCAGAAAGCATAATAAATAGGTACGTTAATAGATTGTTTTGCTACTTAAATTCCTGCTTATATAATAAAATTAATAAAATAGTTTATCCAATCCATTTAGTTTATCCCAGAAATAATAATGAAGGTAAAGAAGAAATTTTTTTTTTACTTTTACTACATCAATAATGTGGTGCTTTTTGACTCATTTATACGTGGCAAACCAGATTCTTTTACACACACTCAGTCATCACTCTCATACATTACACAAAGAGAGGACTTACAAAATATACATAAACAACGTCTCCTGTTATTTACTATTATATAAACCAACCAACGCTCGTGGGTTCGATTCAAACACAGTACAAACATTTGTGTGCATGACATGTCTGTTTGTTTTGGTCTAGGTATTTTCTGTGTATAATAAGTATGTATTTACGTATGTTTATCAGTTGTCTAGTACCCATAACACAAGCTTGGCTTACTTTGGGGCTACATAGCGCTGTGTAATTTGTCCGATAATATTTATTTATTTAATTAACTACCGTTTCTTATTTTAACTTACTGTTTTTTTTTAGTATTTGAAATTAGTATATATATATTAACCTATCACTAATTGTATATTTTCCTACAATAACTTTACATTTGCTAATGTTTAAATATATTTATAAATATATTTTCATAATCTAAGGAAGCGCACTGTCGTTCGAAATACAGATTTATTATAACCTAGTTTGCGAAAGCGAAAGAGGAGCCCAAATCGCAACTGCAACTGACAAAATACTACACCGTATCCTGTCAGTTAACGCTGCCATGCTGACCCGCAAGGTGCTTCTTCACGCTTTGTTTGAAGGATCCCATATTGTACGAAGGAGGGAACACATGTGCAGGCAAGGCATTTCACTTTTTAATGGTAAGACATAGGAGTTGCCGAACTTTTTGGTACGCGAAGAGATATTCTCAACAGTGGAACGATGACAACGCAAACCCGCACGTGTGGTTCTATGACGGAAGGGAGAGGGTGGTATAAGGGAAAACAGTTCTTCAGAGCATTCGCCATGATGAAGGCGGTAAAATACGCTTAGAGAGCCTATGTCCCTACGGAGTTGAAGAGGTTCTAGGTTTTTGGTGACCACTTCGTCGTCAATTATGCGAATAGCCCGTCGCTGCAACCTATCGAGAGCCTCAAGACGATACTGTGCAGAGCCGTCCCAGAGATGCGAGCAATACTCCACGCAGGCCCGAACCTGTGTCTTATAAAACAGACAAAGCTCAGGACTCCGAGTTTTCTTGAAGCTATTGAGATGAGGCTCTCGATGTAATAACGCTGGTTAAAATCGCAATTAATACCCATACCTAGCATATTCAGGCTATCTCGCATACTGAGTTAAGCGTCCTGAAGACTGAGAGTGGGAAGGAACGGGGACATTTTTGTTGTAAATGCGCAAACCTGAGTTTTTTCAGCATTAAACTCAACCAGGTTATTGGAATCACATTTACTAATTAGATCCATCACCCGATTCAGTTCAACGACAAGACTTTCACGCCTCTCATCGATTTCTGTACGACCAGCACCAGGCCGACCGAAATATCGTCCATGGACAGTAGATACTGTCATCTGCATAGCAATGAATATTACCAAGTGGCAGATTGTCATTGATATGCAGAAGAAAGAGGGTGGGCGATAGAACATCCCACAGGGGTCCGCCCTGTGCCCGGCATTCACTGACATGAACCGCGAAAAGCATCCCTCTACAAGGACGCGGATTCTACGCTCATGCAGGAAGTCAGCAATCCAATTACAAAGCGGGAGGGGCAGACCGTATGCTAGAAGTGTGGAGGCTTTGTGCCAGACCCGAAGTTACGGCAATGGAGCGGTAATTTGATGGGTCAGAACGGTCTCCCTTTTTGGGGACCGGCTGCACATTAGTCTCTCTCCAAGCATCCGGAACACAACCGGTTGAGTACGACAGGCGGAAGAGGCGCGTCAACACCGGAGACAACTCCGCTGCACATTTTTTTAGAACGCTGGGATACCGTCAGGACCACTGGCTTTTCAGACATCGAGTCACTGTAGTTTAAAACCCATATCGCGTTGCCTGATAGCACGGAGCCCTGTGGGACACCGAAGCGTTATCAGGCATAACGGATCCACTGGAGGGTATTGTTGGTGGTTGCGCGCTACATTCATCGATCCGGGAGTTAACCGCAAAGAGGCTGGCCATAAGATCGGCTTTCTCCTGCGGCTGATGTACCAGTGAGCCATCGGGGCATCGCAGCGGTGGCAGCGAGGGCTGGCAGAAGTTGGCCTGCACGGCCTTGGTCAGTCGCCTGTAGTTACGCGACCCAGTAGGGTGCGCCACTAGTTCCGTGCCGACTCGTGTAACGCGCTGGGCGTCCGCTCTTACGTACGCTCTCTTGCAGACCTTGGTAGCAGTGTCGTAGGCTGATTTCAGCGAGTTATTCTTCGGATTTTTAAGGGCGCGACCCCTGATCCAAGCGCGATACGCGCCGCCTGTTTGTTACTAACAGCTTCAGCGCATTCGCGATTACGATGTTCGAATATTGTTTTACTTATGCTTACAATGACCGCTTATATTGAAATTATTATGTTCACTTACCTTGAATAAATATTGTATTATTAAATACCACTATTAAAAGTGCAAACCTTGAAAAGAACTCTCTGTACTCGTTCAAGTTTAATTAAGGCGAATTAGAATAATTAAATTAAAATACAGTACGTGTGTACCAATCGGACAGGGAGCCAAGTATATTTGTTAGATTGTATTTGGTTGTTCAATATGAAGCAACTGTTTGAAAATACACATTAGTTCATGTTTTCTTCCTACTACTGGTACTAAAATGCCTCTTTTATCTATTATTGCAGCAAAATACATAATTATGTTACACAATGAAAGTGTTAGACATTTTTAACGGCACTGAGATTGATAAGAATTAAAATAGGAGTGGTATTATTAATAAATTTGACACAGATACGTAGATAGAGAAAGAGGTATTTAGTCTTATCATTGTCAAGTAATAGTAACAAGAGTATCGCCTTCATAAGAAATAATGTTGCAGTTGGGAATCTCAAAAGAGCAAAATTCATTAATGTAACCTAAAAACAAGGCAGGGCCCAATATGCTAACATGAATGATGCCATGATACTCTATAGGGGTAAGAATTAAAGACCGTATTTCTGTTCTCTTCTAAACTACGCAACGGATTTTATTTGATTTGATTTTATTTTTATTTATTTATATCTGTAAAAATCTCTTTACGGCTGTTTTGAAGAACCTCATATTGTAGTTACTAGAAATAATCTTAGTTTCTAGTAAAGTACTCGATAGCCTTTTCTGGAGCTGCACAGTACGCGATCCTTGCGGTTCTAGAGTGTTAAGATGAATTTCCAGCCATCGTCGAACGGTGCAATTTGAAACGAGACTGTTGGCGTTATTTCAAAAAACATCTCGGAACTGTTACACAATCGGTAGAACACACAAATGGAGGTACGCTCTCTTCTTAAAGTCAATGAAGAAAAATTGATAAGTCCCTTGCTTCCGAAACACATGTTCCGAAAGTGAAAAGATATTATTGCAAATGGGGTTTTCTGAACGATGAACGCACAAACTTGTGTCATGATAGAGTTGAATTTGTGGTTGAATTAGATCAACTTATGCCATCTTCAGTCAGACACTTTAGTCAGGGTAGCCTCAATTTCAGACACAAGTTGATCGCGACTTTCATCTACAAGGGGACTAGAGATGTACAGCCTACATAATTAGTGTCCCCAGTGTTATCGTCTGTATAGAAATGAATACTAGGTATATGTTGGTATCTTATTATTGATAAGCGGAAGAAGTAACATTGGAGATAACACAGAGTCCAGTGGTACGCTAGAATAAATGTCTATGCTTTGGAAGTAGCTACAACTGCAACGGCTTTGCTGCATCTGGTAAACAAAAAGCTAGCAATTCGTATGCACAAACTCTCGCGTGTCCTGTACGATGCAACTTCAATAGAAAATTCCGCTTACAGGCACGATTGAATGCCTTCGCTATATCTAGGCTGACAGCTAATGCCTCATCTACATGATGCAGATAATGGCGGATTAGTACTAATTGCTGATGATGCCTCTTTAATTTTTTAGGGTTCCGTACCCAAAGGGTAAAGCGGAACCCTATTACTGAGGCTCCGCTGTCCGTCCGTCCGTCCGTCTGTCACCAGGCTGTATCTCATGAACCGTGATAGCTAGACAATTGAAATTTTCACAGATGATGTATTTCTGTTGCCGCTATAACAACAAATACTAAAAAATAGAATAAAATAAATATTTAAGGGGGCTCCCATACAACAAACGTGATTTTTTTGCCTTTTTTTATAGATAATGGTACGGAACCCTTCGTGCGCGAGTCCGACTCGCACTTGGCCGATTTTTTTAAATGTTGCCCGCTGATGCGAAAATATTGGCGAGGTTAATTGTGTTCCGTTTACCATTCTACACTGCATCACTTTTATTAAACTCAACTAAAACCAAAAGTATATAATTTTGTCTTCCAAATGCGACTTCTGCCAATGTAGAAGTTCTCATTGATAATAATATACGATCTGTTAATGACACTGTATCTCTTGGAATTACAATAGTCTAATAGTCGGGCGTGGGTACTGCGCACCTAGTCTATTTCAGCTACTTTGACAGCAGTATACTGTACTTTTTTATACAACGTCGGGAGGCATAGAACTATACATAAATTGCCAGAAATGAGAATTATAAAACCTAGCGTAGACGCAAGTATCTTAGGTTCATTAAATTTGACAAAAAGCAAGTTCATACAGTCTAAGTACACGAAAAAACTCAAAAATAAATATCGATGTTTAAAATTGGTATTTCAGTCTGTTTTTAAGAAATTATAAATTAAACTTTGCAGTGTTTACGTTTGGCCTAGTTACTTTTTATTTATAAAATTTTATTTATCCCATGTTAAAGGTGCAAAGCTGGACTTAAGCAAATAACATTCTACCAAGTCTAACCAAGTGTTCTACTTTTGAGAAGTGATGCTTAATAGTATACCTATAGGAATTAGATGCAAAAAGAGTGCAAAGTAATACGACGTAATTATAATTACAGCGCGCAATGAATGAATGAATGAATGTACATAAACAAACATTACATAAATATTTGTAATAACTATGTAATACATGCGGCTGTATACATAAATATGTGCATAAATTCATTAACACAATAAATATGACGATAATTGATAATTTATTGCTTGGGTAAATTGTCCAGTAAGTAGGCATAAATATTCTTTTTGAAGAAAAAAATGTTCGAAATTCCAATGGAGACTTTTCCAATGTAAAGTTTCCGGAGATGTGCAGCTTGTATTTATTTTTTATACAACGTCGAAAGGCATGTAACCTTGTACATATGACGTTGTATAACCCACCTGATGTAAAGCGGCTGCCGTAGTCTTTAAACGCTTGGAATAATTGTTTGCTTCATTCGCGCGCGATACCACCACTGCTGCTAACACAGTAACTACTTAGGAGCTCACTGGTGACCTTACTCACATACAGGAATACAATTTGTTACTAAGTTCGTTGTTATTGTAAAATGCCGAACAACCCCGATGATCCTGGTGGTACAAAAATTAATACGCCGGTTTTTCGCCGCAGTAACCTGACCCCACGCTCGCCGCCCGCAACAACCAGTAATGTCAAAAGACCGTTAGGCGATATATCACCTAATAATTTGTCACCTAAAGAAAAACGACTACAGCGGTCGTCTAGCTTTGAAAATATCGAGTTCGTCCGCGAATCATCACAATGTTTGGCAAAAATTTACGAAATTATTAACGGACTGACCTCTCGCATTGGTGTCGCTCATAGATCGGCAATAATGGATATGACTCAGCGGGTTACCTCTCTAGTGTCTATGATGGCCATAAAGTCAGCAACAACTGAAACGAAGCTTGCCGTAACAGAACGCGATTTGCTAGCACTCAAATTAGAAGCCAAAAATAACCATGTAGCACCCGTTGCTAAAACCGGTGAATCGTACTCAGACAAATTGAAACTTCGATTGCCTAAGCAAATTAAACCCATTCAAACTCGCGAACCAATGCCTTGCATTGTGGCATATCCCACAGAGACACAATCCGCGGAATTCAAAACGTCCGAAGCTATGAAGGAGGCTCTTATGAAAGCCATCAAGCCATCCGATGATGGTTTTCAAATCGTAAATGATGCTCAGTTACGGAAGCTGCAATCGGCAGAAGGTATAAAATCGGCGGGGCTTAAACTCGAAAAGCCCAAAGGACGCCGACCGCGTATTATTATAAAAGACATTCCCGATAAAATGGACGACACAAAGTTTTTGTCAGCGTTATATAATCAAAATATAAAAAACGAAATGAACATTACATTGTCTGAGTACTTGAAAGATATAAAAATAGTGCGTCGTCGTCCTGTAGCCTACGGTAAAAAATAGATGGGTATCGAACTATCCCCGGAAATACGCAAGAACCTTATTTCAACAAAAGAAAATTTTTTTATCGACTTTGCCACATGTGGTGTGGATGACATTGAAGTAATACGTTGTTTAAAATGTCAACAATACGGTCATGTTAGCAAATATTGCACAGAGACCAAACCAACTTGTGCTCACTGTGCTGAATCTCATGACTCGCGGGAATGTACTAAGAAATCGGAAAAAGACTTTAAACCGATATGCGCACCATGTAGGCGGCTAAAGAAGGTGTCCGACCACAAGACCGGGACAATATTATAAATACCAGATATGGATAACGTTGTGATTGCTCAATTAAATCTTCACAACGATAAAATTGCAACATCAGAGTTAGATACGCTCGTTGCGGACTATAAGCTCGATCTAGTCTTAGTTCAGGAGCAATACCAACGAGCCCAACTAACCAGTAAATTCCTACAGCTCAGTAACTAGTCACGCGCGGGTATTTATGTTCCAAAAAGCGGTTTAACTATAACAGCGATAAATAACTTAATGTCCACGCACTGTGCGGTAGCTGAAGTAACATCGCCCTATCTAAGAGTGTTCGTAGTGAGTTGTTATTTTCAATATTCAGACCCAATAGGTCCTCATTTACACCATCTGCGTAGAGTTTTACATGCGCTTTCTGGTCATAAAGTAGTTATAGGAGCTGCCGTAAATGCATCATCGCTATTATGGTACGGTAAGCTGAGAGCAACCGATGCTGACAGACGCTCTGCTGTTGAAGAGTTCATTGCTGAAATGAATCTTCTTATTCACAATACCCCAGAAGCACCACCTACATTTAGCAGCCCAATGGGCGAGTCTTCTATTGACGTCACACTTTCTAGTGTAGACGTCCGAATACAAAACTGGTGCGTTTTATCTGAGGCTTCTTGCAGTGATCACCGTCTGATCGTTTGTAACTTCTCCCCGGTTGTAGACAACTTACACCCGCAACAATATACTGGCTTTCAGTATAAAACTAAAAATGTCGATTGGGCAGCCTTTGCTTCTCTTTTCGCTTTTCGCGCCGGGGATTTCACTCGTGCTGAACTTACAGTCACAGAAAGTGTTCAAATTATGTCTGATACATTCACATACTGTGCCGACGTTATTATGGGCCGAAAAGCTATAGTTAATAAGAAACGTTGTGACTGGTGGAATGATACGCTTGTCAGGCTGCGTAGGAGTCTCCGCTGTGCCCGACGTAAGATTTCTAAATTAAGAAAACGTAAAATCGAAGGAGAGCCATACCAAACAGCTCTGAGTAACTTGCGTATTGCTAGATCGCGCCGCCATCGAAAAATCTAAGGGTAATTTGCTTAAACGAATAGTAGAAAGATTAAATTGTGAGGCACAGTGGTCTCCCCTGTATCACGAATTTAAGGCAAATAGGCGCATTGATCAGGCCTTCGTTTCTAATATTAAACTTGATAATACCCACACCCTCGGTATAGAGGAGACTACTGATGCACTTTTGCATGCTTTAATTCCGGATGATTGCCCTGATAATGATAGTGACTAACATTGCGAGGTGAGGGCCGCGGTAGATCTGTGCCCTGCCACTCCAATGTCAACAGTGGTGTCAATGAACGAATTTCTACATGTTGTAAAAACATTACCAACAAATAAAGCTTCTGGTGCTGATAAAATCTCAAAAAAAATGATCAAGGAAGCTAGTAAAGTAGCCGCGGAACCTATTTTAAAGGTATTAAACCGGTGTATTGTAGAAGGTAACTTTCCTAGCGTTTTGCGTAGTGGTGTTATAAAGATAATACCAAAAAGCGGTGATAAGCAACCCGACGATCCGAATTCTTATCGCCCTATTATCCTACTGCCATCGTTGGGTAAATTACTTGAACGTTTAATTGTACCACGTCTGTTGCCCGGTGGCCCTCAATTTCATAAAAATCAATTCGGCTTTACCATCGGCAAGTCTACTGTTGACGCGGCACTCGTAGTGCGTAAAATTGTGGAACTCTCGGTTAGTAAATACGTTGTAGGTATTTTCTTAGACATTCAGGTGCCTTCGATAATGCTTGGTGGCCAATGTTGTTGCTGAAACTAAAGGCGAGAGGTTGCCATAGCACATATACTCCCTTATTCGATCGTACATTTTTAATGGTACAACTAAATTAACATTTGGGCATTATGCTGCTTCGAAGGTGCTTACGCAGGGCTGTCCTCAGGGTTTGGTGTTAGGGCCGTATCTTTGGAATATCGGTTTTGATGACTTTCTTAGCCTACCCATACCGGAAGAGTGTTCATTAACTGGCTACGCCGATGACGGCCTCTTATTAATAACAGCTAATTCCAGATCAAGTATAGAAAAACTAGCCATTACTTGCCTTGGCCTCATTTCAGCCTGGGGTTATCGTAACCGTCTCGATTTCGCACCTCACAAAACATATCAGCTCTTGCTTAAGGGAAATTTACAGGTTCCGCCGCGATTCCACTTCAATGGAGTATCAGTTGCAAATAAAAACTCGGTTTATTATTTGGGATTACTGTTAGACAAAGGTTTTAATTACATTGAACACATAAAGCAGGTTGGAGAAAAAGCCAAAAAGAACTTTTATGCGTTAACTCGATTTTCCACCTCGACGTGGGGCTTAACTTTTAAAACGTCAAAAATTATTTACATAGCCACATATTTAGGATGTATTACGTACGGTTCACCTGCATGGGCTGATAGGGCTACCATAGGTGCTGCGCGTCGTAAGTTGCTGCAAAGTCAGCGGCTCGCTTTAATATTCTTATGTAAATCGTATAGAACTGTGAGTACCGAGGCACTACCAGTGCTGGCAGTTAAAACTTCTACAGTATGGAAAACAGTTAAAACTTCTACAGTATGGAAAACAGCTAAAACTTCGACAGTATGGAAAACAGCTAAAACTTCTACAGTATGGAAAACAACTAAAACTTCTACAGTATGGAAAACAGCTAAAACTTCAACAGTATGGAAAACAGCTAAAATTTCTACAGTATGGAAAACAGCTAAAACTTTGACAGTATGGAAAACAGTTAAAACTTCTACAGTATGGAACACAGTTAAAACTTCTACAGTATGGAAAACAGCTAAAACTTCGACAGTATGGAAAACAGCTAAAACTTCTACAGTACGGAAAACAGCTAAAACTTCTACAGTATGGAAAACAGCTAAAACTTCGACAGTATGGAAAACAGCTAAAACTTCTACAGTATGGAAAACAGCTAAAACTTCTACTTTCTGTAGAAGTTTTAGCTGTTTTCCATAAGCACGAAATGTCTCATCAAAAATTATAGTTTACTTAAAGTTGTCTTAGGATCGTGAAATTTAACAACAAGAAGTCACATTACACATATGACGAGCTCGGTAAGACAAGACTGATTTTTACATAGAACGGAGACCTTTAAAGCTCCACAACCCAGAGGTAAAACCAGACTTCTCTTGGGTTAGATCACACTTCTCTCGATATATAAAAATAAGAATGAGATATTACACAGATTTTGTTGTCTGGGCTCTCTCGGCCTCTCTACGTCATATGGGGTCATTGAATTTTGTTTTCTTATCGTTTAAAATATAAAAAAAAAATGTCTAACTGATAGGACTCATCAGTGTCGGTGAAGTTAGCTCAATTGGGTATCGATATGGAGAGAAACCTTTATAAACAAAGCCTCGCTCTTTTTCATAGGTATTTGTTTTTGTCACACCTCCACATGAAGTAATATAATAAGAAATCTGAGAGTACAGAGCGCACTTATCTCTTCTGTTGGTTGTGCGGATCATAAGCAATGTTTATATGTAGATACGTAAGCTATGGCATAAAGTTGTAGCAATGTTCTATTCGTGATGAAATTTCTAGGCTACCGATACTTCAATAGAGCCATTCATACAAATCTCATTCTCAACCAGTTGAGAATGCGCAAGCTTGCATTGCCAGAGGAACACCTGGCTCGTCAATTATATAACAATTCAATTTTTTTTTTTTTAATTTGTCGGTCATTTTGACCATGTTCCTTAAGAGATAGGAACGGTGTTCCTGAACATTCTTATTCTACTTTTTTATGCTGAATCCGAATCTGAAGTCAAAATTCGAATATTTGAAAAAAAGCACACAACAAACGCACAGACAAACATATAGATTTCATATAGGAACGGTGTTCCTGAAAAGACTGTTATCTCTGGTGTCTCTGGTCGACAGTGGCATTTATACAGGTGATGTTCACACGTGAACTTACGGTTCACACTTAATGCGGCGCGCTATAGCTTGGTTATTAAGGGAAAAACACTCTACACCTATAAAATACGGTAGATGTTATTGAGAGAGTTAATATTCATAATATATCGTAACTTTTTTCAAAATATAAACTAGGTTATGTAATTAGGTTATGTGAAGGAAAGTTTAATGTGGTTTTTATAATAAAGATTTCTATCTTTTGCATGACAATAATAGTACCATCGTGTCAAATCAATACGATAAGTGATATATGAGGCTTATTTAGTATACCATCATAGGATAATTTATAGATAGATAGATAGATAGATAAGCCATTTATTTGTATCTCCATGACACACAACAGTAAATATCAGCAGGTAAACAATGAGGAAACACCAAATACAATAGTAATTGTACAATAAATTGTGTGTCGCAGTGATACAAAAAGGCAGCGGCTCAGTGCATTATTTGCTCAAAGAGCAAACCACTGATTTTCAGCAGCTGCCTGAAAATTAAGGAGACGCATGCAGGAATAACGCCACGGATGTTATACATATATATATATATATATATAGAATAGGTATCTATGCACAAATACTCACAACTTATGAACAGTGTATATATGAGTGTGAAAATTGATTAATATAATTAAAACCAGCAGCGAAACTTAGCGAGGTTACGGGCACACAAAGCCACCCATACCCACCCAAGCAAACCAGAGGACAATCACCTCCAGAGCGACCAAAGTACGACGAAAAGCTATATCTAACCCAGCCTTTGTTCCTCCAATAGCACTGTTTTGACTCTATTTTTGAAGACATATCTATTTAATCATAATTTAGTAATAAAAATAGTAATATTTTTGACTTTGTCAGTGAAGGCATTAGTGTGTAGTATATATTGAATTGATTTTTTTTTGTTAATACTTTTGAAAAAACATTTAGTACTATTTTGTAATTGTTTTGTATGAAGAGATTGTTGTCTGTAAAATCAGTTAAATTTCAAACGTGACAAACGCAAACACATTAAAGTGATAATATTTTAATGTATTTACATTTGTCAGTGATCACTCTCAAACAAATGTGTTCATATTGATGACATTTGGTCCCTTAATACATAATAAACCTTTGTATTAAGTCACCAAACTATCGCCTTTGTAAATACGAGTACTATAATTTTGTTAATGTTACTATATGCATATTTGTACAATAAATAGATTACAACAACAAGAAATGTTAATTCCAAGTACTCAGTGCGCAAGCGATTTGACCGGTATTTAAACTGTTAGTAAGAAGGAAATTGTAATATGACGGAAGGGCATGAGAAATATCTTATAACATCTCATAAGATATTTCTCATGACCTTCCGTCATATACCGTAGATGGTAAAATTAATATACAATATTACTATTAACTATAACATATTAATTTTATAAGTCCGCGCAATTCACTGAAGCCTAAAATAACATTAGGTCCATGTATTCGATGACGCAGGATGACCATGATCACATTGTCTAAGTAACTAGATCGCCAACTTTGATCGCTCGACTGTTGCGGACACTGATAAAACGTGAAATGAACACGCATTTCCATTTGTAATTATCTAAACGTACGATAAGGTGTATCAACCGTTTCACACTGGCATAGCGTAGTCTACTGCTGACATTACATATGGACAGCTGACTCGATAGGGGGGAGAACGACCGATAATCTTTAGTCAGTCAGGCAGTCAGTTGATGCCTCTTGTGTAGTGTGCATAGCGAGTATTACTCGCGTCACTTCTTTGTTTACGTCGCGACTCTTTGTTCGTATCGCAATGGAGCTCTACAGTTGTCTTGTGTTATAAGTTCAGTGAGTGACAGTGTAATCAAAAATGACGAGTGATCACTCAGAATCGCAGGAGACGACCTCCGCCTCGCTCTCAGATTACAATCTAAACCTTTGCTTCGAAGATATTAACTATACAGTACGCCCTACAATATTCCCGAGAGGTAAGTGAATTTATATTTTAATTATACTTTAAAACGTAGCCTATCTACTGCCTTATCTGATGTCTTGTTTTAGTAACAAAAATATAGTTATATAATGACAATTTTAAAATCAACGCTTATGGTCCACTCGTACTTATGTTTGTGTTCATATTTGTACAAAAAGAAATAAAGAGTTTGCCTTTGGGCTTTCGCGGGCACTTAGATATATCTTATATATTTAAATGAAGTCTTATTGTATTTTATTAATATCTCACAGTCTTCGTTTTTATTTTTCAATTTATCTTACCATATATATTTATCTTATATACAGCTGTTTCAACTGAAGTTAACTGTATATATAAAAGTATACATATATAATACAATACATAGCAAATGAAAAGACAATTTATAATAGTCGGTAATCAGCTCTAAGGTCTAATCTAGCAGATAGAAATAATCCCTTTCGTTAAATCATCAGAAATATTCAATTCTAATTTCGCAGATACACTATATATTCAGGAAGAAAGGCACGGATCTCTTATGAAAGTTTTGTTTAGAAAAGGTTGTAAACAAAATGATTAACTATGTTGTTTGTCGTGTGATGTAACTGCAGCAGGCTTTAAAAGATAAACAAAAGTTAATAAGATGTATAACATTCTAAACATACACACGTGCTTCACTGATGTACGAGTATTAACTTTGGTTGCCTGTCTGACATAATCATACTTTATAGAACTTTTGGTTAAAATTTTGTGTTCAATCTTATTTTAATACTTATGTACTTTAGAAGTTAAAATAATCAGCAATACTATATTACAATAAAATATCTTGTATTTTATTGAAATATCTTCTTTGGTGTCAATAATTAAAGTTATTCCCAATTCTCTCGACTCTTTGTAAATATCTAAATATAAACTCTAAACATTATCTCCCGTTACTCAACTGTGACTGTATGCATGTAAGCACGCCTGTAAACAACCAACATAATTCGTATCTTTCGCCATCTTTCTAATTTTAACAAAACAATTGTAATTTCCTGTCTAATCATGTAAGTAATATTCTAAATGCAAAAGTGTTATTTCGTTTCCTCATGTTTTGTAATACACGAGTATCTACTGCCAATTGACCAATGGGTGACAGAAAGTGGTCCATAATGTTTTTCCTGCATACCAAAACTACTGTTGATGCCGTAGAAATTCATATGATACTACTCATACAATTAACATAAAATTTTGTTGTTTATTTGTAAGAAGAAGATTTGCGTTGTTTGTTTTCGATAAAAATATTTTTTATCGAAAACAAACTTATACTATCGAAAAAATACACAAGCATATGGCCCACCTGACGTAAAGCGATTACCGTAGCTTATGAACGCTTGCTATACGTTAAGTATCACCCGCGCTATGTCACCTCTGCTGCTAACACGTAAACTCCTTAAGAGCTTACTGGTTACCCCACTCGCACGCAAGAACACAACAATCCTCTTGGGAGTTGTATTGTAATGTATGTATTTGGCTAAGGTTTTCTGTGAGGTGAAGGTACATCATCGGATGGGTTGCTTTACCTTACCTCTCATAATAAAGTGACGATTTCCTTAAACATAGCGTATCCTTTCGATTCTGTTGTAGTATGAATCATATTAGTGGGTCTAACATATTGAAAAGTAAAATTTTTTGTGCAACAAGGATTGAGGTCTAAATAGTAAATGTTTCTTTTTTATTTATTTTTTAAAGAAAAAGTTAAATATTTGTATTATCATTTCTCGTCAGAAACACGAAACACACATAAAACCATTAAAATATTGTTTATACTTTACCCAATACCTCAGTTCTCGCTTCCTACTATTACCACCCCCACGTGATCTCAACGTCCCTGTCACATCCAAACCTTGAATTATCCCATGTCTTTTATTCTTTTCTCTTCAACTCTTTCACTGTTTGTGCCGCGCTGCTCTGGAACAAACTGCCACCACAAATAAGGGACGAATTTTAAAAAAAGGTTAAAAGACAACTATATTTCTCTAATTCTGTAATTAAATATGTATTGCATATATGTATTTATTTGTATATAAGTATATATATATATATATATATATATACATATATATATATATATATATTGTAGCTAGAGGCTATGAATGAAATTTGTAAATATTACGTATAATAAGTATAGTTTGTTTTTTTTTTATTCATCGTCTCACTCGTCCATGATCCGAAAATGATACCTCCTCCTGAGGTACGTTGAAAAAGAAGGATTAAAAAGAACACTATAGAGAAAGGTTAGAATGTGGATTTTACGCCGTAGCCTTATAGGCAGCCAGTTAAGTTGCTGTCGAAATTGAGAAATATGGTCATACTTGCGAAGACCAAATACAAATCGGATACATTGATTTTGAAGCCTGTCCAATTTATTCAGTAAATCTTCGGAGGGATCCAGAAAGGCTACATCGGCATAATCAAGGAGCGGCAGGAGAAGAGACTGAGCCAGCAACGCCTTGGTCTCCGTTGGAAGGAAATTTTGAAGCCGTTTCAGAGAGTGAAGAGAAGAGAACAATTTGCGGCTTATGGCATTTATTTGGGGTCCCCAAGATAGTGTCTGATCCATGACAATTCCAAGGTTTTTAACAGTAGAAGAATAAGGAATTATTGTACCGTTGTAAACAATATTTGGATAACTTCTTGATTGGAACCTGGAAATGAAGTGAGGGCTGCCTATTACGATACATTGTGACTTTATCGCATTAATTTTTAGGCCGAAGTTCTGTGCCCATTTTGCAATAGCGCTGAGATCTGAATTAATAACGTCTGTAGCGTTTGAAAAGTCTTGAAGAGAGGCAGCTGTATAGATTTGGGTATCATCAGCATACAAATGAATACAGGAGGAGAGTGATAGTTATGACCATGTTGATAATTTATATTTTACGCAACAAATACTTATGATAACAACACAATGCAATTAATTTCCCGCGAAAAACTTGAAAACAACAACACATAGAAAGTACTATTGACCCATATTGACTAACAACTCTCTAGACATTTTTTATGACTATAATATTATCGTGTGATATACAACTGATGATTATACCAGGTTTATCGCGAATATTTTTGAAGTACGATTATTTTGTGGAAATTTAATTATCTATCTACTAATGTAACCTAGGTTACCTAGGTAAAAATAGTCAATGTGCGACGCCACGCCGAGATAGTACGATCGATTTTAGGTTAAGAGTACCTTTAGACGATACATTTATATGCTACTATTTTCTAGCTTTCGTGAAAAATATGCTGGAGAATTGTTGCTACTCTTTCCTTGAATCTCATTTGTTCATATATAAATGAACAAAATACACCACCATGTTCCTTGCTGATTTAGTGATATGAAATACAAAGAAGCAACAATCAATTCTAAAAAAGTCAGGTTACGCCACTTTCACTTTAAGTGAACCAAGAGAGGTAGGGCGCATCAAAGCAACCCGACTGGGGAAGTACCTCCACCTCACAGAAAACCGCAGCCACATGAAAACTCTTTGGAGGGTTGTTGTGTTCCTGCGAGCAGATGAGGTACCAGTAAAACTCCTAAGGAGTAGCTGTATTAGCTGCAGAGTCGGCTTCGCGCGAGTGATTCTTAATGTGTGGCAAGCGTTTATAGGATATGGTAACCACTTAAGATAAGGTGAGTCGTAAGCTTATATATATTTCGTAAGCTTATTAATTCTTTGTTTACTTACATATTTTTAAAATCGAGTCGTGATAATAGGCAATCACTGTATCGCAATGTCAAGATGTCGCGGGAAGAGGACTGGTGTACTGAGCGACCGGCTTCGGCCTATCACCAGTCTCTCTCGAGCTTATTGTGTCTATGTGAACCTTAAACATATTATCTAATAATTGTCTAGATTAAGAGAGAAAAATAAATAAGTCAAAAAAGTAGTATAAAAAATAACCTAAATAATATCATGAAAACGGTTAAGTTCGAGGTATGGTGTTTCATAGTCAAATCAGTCAGTAGCGATGGAAATCATCTATAATCTAATTATAATATAATCACTAAAGGATCTAGGTCGACTTAACTTGTAACCCTGTATATTCTCTTAAATAAGAAACTAAAAGCCCCATATAAATATTTTTTTTTTTGTGATCCGTTTAGATATTTATTAATTACAAATTCTTAAGAAAATATTTTAAACCAGGTAGGTTTCAAGATGAACATGGACAAAACTAAGATCATGCCGAATGTCTATGTTACACCTATGCCGGTCACGGTTAGAAACATTAAGCTCGAAGTTGTTGATGAATATGTTTACCTAGGGCAGATTATTCAGTTAGGTAAGTCCAACGTCCACCGAGAAGTCAACAGACGGATCCGTCTCGGCTGGACAGCGTTCGGGAAACTTCGACACATCTACTCCTTCAAAATACCTCAACGCCTAAAAAACAAGAGAGGTAGGGCGCATCAAAGCAGCCCGTCTGGGGAAGTACCTCCACCTCACAGAAAACCGCAGCGAAATAACAACTCCCAGAGGGTTGTTGTGTTCCAGCGTGTGAATAACGTCACCAGTAAGCTCCCAAGTACTTGCTGTGTAAGCAGCAGAGGAGGCATCGCGCGAGTGATACTTAATATATCGCAAGCGTTAATAGGCTACGAAACACGCTTTACGTCAGGTGGGCCGTATGCTTGTATGCCTCCCGACGTAGTATAAAATGCACAAGACCTTCGAACAGTGTGTGCTGCCAGTGATGACATACGGAACTGAAACGTGGCCCTTCACTGCAGGCCGTATGGGGAAGCTCAAGGTCGCTCAGCGTGCTATGGAAAGAGCTATGCTCGGGGTGCTTCTGCGTGATAGAATCGGAAATGAGGATATCCGCAGTTAGTAGGAAGAAAGGTTTTCGAATGGCGTCCCCGTACTGGTACACACAGTGTCGAACGACCCCCGACTAGATAGAGCGACGACCTCAAGAGGTTTGTAGGGAGTCGATGGAGGCAGGTGGCACAGGATCAAGACAAGTGGCACTCTATAGGGGAGGCCTATGTTTAGCAGTGGGCGAGTACAGGCATGATGACATATGTACGTCCGCCATTTAAAAAAATAACTGTTGAAGTTCTAAAATATACATAATCGTTGGGAATACGAAAATGCGTGCAAGTCTCGTATATCAATAGAGTGCACTATATGCACCTGAAGTTGAATTACTATACACTCACTCAGTTTTGAATTCTCCAGTGATTCATTTCCATTAAAAGTTAAGTCTCTGGGATATATGGCGAATAATTAAACAGTGCGACGAATCATTCTAAAATATAATCTAGTTTTATTGTAGTGATGAAATCGATTAAAAAAGGAAACATCGAAGTCAGCCAGAAATTGAAAATGTCGCATGTCCTGTAACATGCAACTTGGCTATTGCCCACAGACCAACGCACGGAGGCGCATTTCATACATGAAGTGCAAATTTGGCTCAAACTGTAACGTAGGAAAACGTTTATTGATTTAAATCATACCGAAGTCGCAATTATTAATATGCTAATCCAAATATTGTAAAAAACTGTACTTTGCAAAAATCTGGGATATGAATGGACATTTGACTGTATCTTACGGCATACTTTACCAAACTGGGGAATTGAAATGTAATATAAACAAGTTTATTATTCCATATTTTGGTGTGAAAATCACAGAAATAATTTCATTTAATGCCGAACTGGCCTTTATTGCATAATCGGCACTTTTTTTGACATCAATACCCAACAACAACTTCCACCATATCTAATCACATCAATAGATTGAGATACCACCGGTTTTCTTATTTCATTCATTACGACGTTTTTCTCAACCACTTGCTTTGTTATCACTGACAAAAATTGTGGTAACTAAATTCTTTTAAGCATACTTTTTTCAATACTCTATGTAGTAGATAAAATAACCAACCATTGTTAATACAAATGTATCGAAAATCCCCATATGTTTAATTATGGTTCCATTTAAAGTTATGAACATGATTGATAGATATACGCCACCAAATTAAATAACTTGGAAACATTCTGTTTTGTATTTTTTTATGACTTTAAGGTATACTTGTACAGGAAACAATTTGCAGAATATTTGACAATGCAAATCTTTGTAAAGCTACTGAAAATTTTATACAAGTCCAAGATATTTTTGTTTAAAGTTTTTTTACATTTGATTATAATATATGTACTGTTTTATTCGAAACCCTGTTGCCATTTTGCAGATAGTGACATAATCCCATTGCTGTAGAAATTTTGAAACTTCTGATCAAAATACCGCTACAAGTAGTTTTGACGGTCTTCTCTTGATGTTAACTTAACACCTACCTAAAGAAATTTGAAGATAACAAAACAGGAGAAAATCTAAGAGTGCGAGGTGAGGGCTACATGTTAGAGATGCATTAACACTTCTCAACCAAGCTCCCTCATTTTTTTGCTGAATGGCTAAAAAGATGTATGAAATCTGGCGTTATCATTATGAAAAACCACACCCTGGCTGTTCAATTCCGTGTGATCACACTGCCGAAATTGATCAGTTTCGGCAGCCTTTTCTCTATTTGTTACTTGAGTCTCATCAGCTGTTGGCAGTTGAGATCTGAATCGATGGTTTTGCCCAGCGGCAAAAGCTCATAATGAACGATGGCCTTCCACTGGGGTAACTCCGCGGACATTAACACCATCTTTTTATTGCAAAAGAGAGCCATAAGAGCTATCTACAAACTTGGTCCCCGGGAGAGCCTTAGAGAAAAATTCAAAGAAATAAATATTTTAACAGTCGCATCGCAATATATCTATGAAAATCTTTTGTATGTCCATAAAAACATAGACTCATTTTGTAAAAAGAGTGATACTCATAGCATAAATACTAGATATAAGCATAATCTTGTGTTACATGCAAGCCGTCTCCACAAAATAAGTAATTCTTTTATGGGGCAATGTATACGGTTCTATAACAAACTTCCCAGCAATATAAGAGAATTGTCAATAAACAAATTTAAAACTACTATTAAAGCCAAATTGTGTAGCAGGGCATATTATAAAGTATCTGACTATATTAATGATAAAAATGCCTGGGAGTGAGTCGATCCAATTATAATGTAATTAATAAAATATGTAAATTTGTTTGGATACCAAAAGAGGGATGCCTGAGTTTTTTGGCAGTATTTTTATCAGTGCTCACCTAGTCATAAACTGCACGGTAGGGAAAAAAATTGTGACGATTCCAAACAAATGTAGCCATTTTTACGGAATAAAAAGATTTTGACTTTGACTTGACACTGTTTTTTTTAAATTCGACAAAACTATTATAGGGTAGCCCCTAAGCCTAAGCTCTTCAGCTATGTCGTAACTACTAATATACCAATCTTGCTCCACTTTTTCAAATAGGCATCGATTTACACGTAACAGGTCGAGCAGAGTGAACTTCATTTTCGACTTCAAAATTCCCGGACTGAAAATACTTGAACGCACTTTGTGCTACTTTGTTACTGCGTTAAAAAACTGCGAAAATTGTTTTTTCGTGACTTCTGTCGTTTTGTTTCCGTTTTTCTTTAGAAAACCGCTAAATGTATTGAATTTCTTTTTTAGGCTGACAGAAAAGCAACAGAAAAATGGCGGGTAACTGTTTGTATTTCTTATTGTTTTAATATGTCATCTATTAAATAATATCAAACCAGTCAAATACAGACAATACAACCAAATAGATTTTACTTTTTGCTTATAAAATATAAAAAAAAACATTTCACCTGACGCATTGTGTAAAGTTTGGGTCGACATTTTTTTACGACAGATTTTATGAGCCAAATTTTTAAATTCAGTCTGTCGATTTGGCATTGATAGCCTCTCTTGCTCAGAATTGAAGAAATACATGTACCTTGTGAGGAAACCCGCATATCCAAGAAGTTCTATTTCGAAAGATGTGTGATCTAACCTAAGAGCTGACGAGCTCGGTGGCGCAGTGGTGAAACGCGTTGTTACGCTACTTTGACACCAACGCTCGTGGGTCCGATTCCCACACAGTACAAACATTTGTGTACATGAACATGTATGTTTATCTTGGTCTGGATATTTTCTATGTATAATAAGTATGTATTTACAAAAAGAAATATATTTACGTATGTTTATCAGTTAGCTAGTACCCATAACACAAGCTTCGCTTACTTTGGGGCTAGATGGCGCTGTGTAATTTGTCCGACAATATTTATTTATTATTTAAGAAAGGTTTGGTTTTCGCTCTGGGTTTCACAGGTTTGATGGCAGTCGCTCCATGTTAAAACCACTATCTTCGCCAAGTCCTTAGGCTTTTAGGCAAACCATGCTAATCATTTTGGATAATGAAACGGAATAAAGCTAAGAAGATTTAAAAAAAATCCACCTTTGGATATTTTACGTGGAAGTAATTTTTAATAATAATCTATTTTTTATTTTATTTTTAATAATATTTTTTTATTTTTTTTGCATTTGAGCAGCAAGGTGGAGTATGCTCTAAGCCCCTTAAACATTGAAGGGAGACCGGTATCCCTGCAGTGGGATGAGTAAGGGTTGATGTGGTATGGTGGTGGGACACTTATCTGTCAGCAAAGTTTGCCTTTTTAATGAAAAGATCGGATAAATGTGGGTCTTGACTGGGTCAGGAATAGTAATAAGAGAAGTTCTTATCCATGTTGACTCCATTCACCCAGACTATCCTGCTAGACTATGAATCAAACAAAGCAGTGACTCTGTGTGAATTGGCATTAACTGGATGTGTTTTTCTCACTATTAACAATGGTTAACAAACCTATTGCGAATAGGGTGTAAAATTATATGATATGACGAAGTTGACATATTCCGAGGATAAAACATCACAGTAAAAAATAATTAGATGTTTACTTAGACGCCATAAGATAACAGTAATATTATATATTATAAGTCAGAATATAAAACCAATAATTGTCAGAACACAAAACCAAGTTAAGTGTAAATTAAATATTTTAAATTATTCTACAAGTTAAGGGTAAATTAAATATTTTAAATAATTCAACAATGGCAATAATTGTTAATCAGGTTGTTTACTTACCACGTAGCTTAAGTACACATCGCAATCGCAATGTAACAATTCCTGCCGGGATTCTTTGTCCTGCGGTCACTGCAAGTGAGTTAGGTCTATCTGCTGAGGAGTTGCGACACTATCAACGAGGATGGTGTAAGTGACTGGTAGAGAAGACGAAATCCGGGGAGAAAATATACAACGTCGGGAGATTTTATTTTTTATATAACGTCGCGAGGCATACAAGCCTCAAGCATACTTACCGCCACTAAAATTATTAGGATGCTTGGCGTTGAGATCTCCAGTGAAGTACAATATCGAAGTCACCTAGAGGAGAAGATCAAGCTGGCGTCCAATAAACTTGGTGTGCTCAACAAAGCACAAGCAAAGGCAAAGACTTATGTTATATAGATCTCAAGTCAGACCACGCTTGGAGTACTGCATTCACCTTTGGGCGAGAGCACCTGGATACCAGCTTGGACCATGTGATTCGATTCAGAAACGAGCTGGAAGTATTGTCGACGGTCCTAAGCTTACACACGGTATTAAACCCTTAAGTTTAAGACGAGATTTTGCCTTTCTTTGTGTGTTCTACCAATTGTACAACGGGTTGTGTTCTGAAGAATTTGTTCGATATGATGCCGACAGCTACTTTTTATAACTTGCACCGCTCGACGACGGCGGGACCTCACACGCTAAAACCGCAATGGTCACGTACTATGCGGTATTTTCTATGCATAATAAGTATGTATTTACAAAAAAAAAACGTATTTACGTGTGTTTGTTAGTTGTCTAGTACCTATAATACAAGCTTCGCTTACTTTGAGTGGCGCTGTGTAATTTGTCCGACAATATTTATTTATTTTTATATGAAACTCTTCTGAAGGGAGCTAAAATAATCTCCAGGTTATTAGTTTGCATCCAGAAAGGATAGCACCAAGTATAAATCTGGTCTTCTTGTTAATAAATAGGGCGCGTTAGAACGCTGGAGTGAATCTTTTGAGGAAATGGTAAAGTTACATACGCACATCAATAATATGGGTAGAGACTAACGTATGCAAGTGAAAGCGTATACAGGTTATAATACTCTCACGCTCGCACTCATACTAATGTATTAGTACGTTCGTTAACTTGCGTAAATTCGTATTATATATTTTTAATTATGCTTTCATGAATATTGCATGGCTAAAAATGGGTATTATTTTTATATCTTTTTTTAATATACTATTGAAGTTAGAGTATACAACATCTTAACCTTAATGTATATCAATGTAACTTGTCATTGCCTAAGATATGCTAAAATTGTACTGAGATGCCTGGCATTTTCTATATTTATTTTTAGATATCTCCTTTTTCAATGGGTTCTGGACACAATGTGGCAAAATTTTAAGTGACATGTTTAAATATAATTCAGCCATTGCACATTTAGCAGTCCAACGTGTGTTCTACAGTCATTTGATGAGATCACCTTAGTTTTCAATGACAATGAATTTCACTATTTTACTGGATATTTTACAAAAATATTTTTTAATGTAGTTTTATATAAAGAACGGATGTTTTCTATGAGACGTCGGGGATTTTTATTTATTAGTATTGTTCCTATGAGATTTTTGGTTTACCAATGATTTTATTTATCAATTTACAAAATTACATTTTGTAATGGTGACATTGAAAGCACACTCATCCTACCAGATATTTTTTTGTATATGTATATAAAGTGTTCATAAGAAAACTGAACAAATATAAAATAGTTGAAGCAAATCGTCCATTGTCATTGGCTCTTAAATTGTAAAAATGAAATAGAAATAATGAAAACATGAAGGTGATAGATAAAAGAGGGAAGCTTTTTCTCTTGGCAAATATAGATAATAATAATAACATATAGATATTGTACATTCATTACGATGTCGGCCTGATTTAAAACAATATTTGATCCTCGTCTATGAACTTATCGGTTTATATAAAAAAAAAAATTTTAGTTGAATATATTTTGCCACTTTAGTAAAAGTTCATTGATACTCTGCTGTAGAAATACGGGGCTTAATGAAAAATGACATTTAGGTGGAACAAGGCCCGGCGAATATGGCAAATGTTTGATAGTTCCCAATCGTAACTTCTGTAGCTTTGAGACCGTTTTTGCGCAGTGCGTGAAAAAACATTGACATAACCAACGAGAGGACTAGAGTAATTGATAAGTCTATATTTAACAGCGAGCATGTCCAATATCATTGCATTTCTTTACAGTACATTTTTGCAAAAATTGTTGGGCTAGATTTCAAGAAGTAGTAATAAACAATGCCAACACAATTCCACTATATACTCCCAAGCAGCTTCTTTTGGTTTAATTTACGTTTGCCATATTTTAGCTACGGTTAACCGTCCATCTATTATTATATCTACAATTTATATATATTCTAGGCATATTATTTCGTATTCATTGTAAGTATATTTATTTCTATGGGTTCTAACTTTGATTAATTATGCATTTATTCCTTTGCTAGTTGAAGTAGCAGGGGGCTGGCCATGTGGCCAAACGACCGACGACCGAGTGACGATTTTGACTGGTATTATGGCCTGCCCGTTTGGTGTCAGAATAATAGGAAAACCAATGGCTTGCTGGTTGTATCACATCATATAAACAATGAACAAGAAGTGGATGATAGAAGCCCAAAATAAAGTATAGAAATAGGCAATTTCATAGGTATACAATTCAATTCACACATAATAATTATACATCTAGATGAACCAACAAAGAGCAGGCGAAATTATTTTAGTATCGGCGGATTTACTTCAAATTGTTGTTTCTTTAAAATTTGCGAATTGTATACATGAACAGTAACGCTTCTTATAGTGAGGTTAACAGATTGAAAAACTTCTAGCGTCTAAATGTTGTAAATACACCGATGCAACAGTCCTCAAATTAAAAAAGTTATAGTCCAATCGTTAAACAATCTATTGTTATATCAAAGTCACGAATCGACGACACGACGACAAAATAATGCATTTTCGTAACTGCAAAAGGACAAATGCATAGGTATTCGTGAAAGCGTAAAACTTTACTATGCATAAATTAGCAATCGTCAGTTATTAGGTAGAACACAAATATAATTAGGTACAATCGAAATTATTGCTACCTAAGTGTACGAGCACCACTGCCATCTATTATCTCTGAAGATTAAACACTATATTAGGTTTATAAAAGTTAAAATTATACATAATTACATTCGTACATAGTACATACATTCTGTAATGGAATCTATTGACAAAGATTTTCTATTTACTAGTCACAAACCCAAAACTGCTTTCGAGCTAGTAACCAGTACTTATTAATAAGTGAATCGTGAGAATATAAAATATCTTTTTTTTTCACGTAACTTTTTTATTTTCACATTAAGCTTGTTTTTATTTCATAACTTTGTTTTTAATGTAATGGTTTTATGATGTCACATGTTATAAAATGTAAACTTTTGGCACTTCGGACAAATGTCCGGATTGCTTGCCCATGAAGTGGGTCCTGATATCAGTCAAGTGACAAATAAAATCGTTAAAAATCAACGTGGTGGCCATAAACTAAAATATATACGTATGGAATAATCCTACAATAAAATTTATGGTATTACTGATTTATTTTTGACGTTCAGGCACAGGACAGCGTCTTAACGTAACGTATACGCAACGGACGCGACTTGTTTCGACAGGTAAAATAAAATTATGGAATTTACTTATATATATGTATATATATATATATAATGTGATCTAATTTTGAAAACGTAATCGAATAAATTTTAGAAATACACCATGGATCATGGACATGATATTACGTTATGTTCTGTCTGTCATTGTATATTTAGTGCAGGATAATTACTACCTAAAAACTTTTCATGAGATGCCTACAGCCTCCGCCTAGAAACAAACCAATTTCATTGACACATAATCTTATCTTAAGACTAAAACGGTACTATTCTGTAAGATTTCAAAGGTACTTTATTCTTTGTGTACTTATATTATGGATTGAATTCCATGTGCTAGATTCTCCGAAGTGACTACAGATCAAGAAAGGCGTGATTAGGTCTCTCTTTAGGTGGTTGCATCTTAAATTTAAAGAATCCCTAAATATTAGCAATAAAAATTTTGAAAACAGTTTTTTTTTATGTGAGCAATATTGTTCCAAAGTTGAACCCTTGTTGATTATCTACCATAAATAAATATTATACACACCCCATAATATATTCAACCTGTAATAAACGAGGTTTACTTCGTTTTCAATTTATTTTTCTTTAATATAAATAATATGAAAATCACTTATATTATTTATGATAGAAAAAATTCACAAAAAAATTGATAAATGGGTAAGATAAGTATTCAAGTACATTTTCAAGGCGAGAACAGACAATTTACGGAAACGTTTTTATAAAATACTTTAAAATTATTAATATGTATCTATGTGTAGGTATCATTAATTCTGCGTGTTATCGTGTAACAAGTCCCTTAGGTACATCTTTAGATTCCAACTCCTTAGTAAATTTCAATACAAGTGGTAGGTAATTTACCCTTAAAAGACACACAGAGACAATGTTACTTTCATATTTGTACCTAAGTATAGATTTATGAATTTTTAGAATTATTCCCCTTATCGTTTTTTTGAGAAATTAATATATTTAAATGACTAAAATTGTAGCAGAAATTATGTCGGCAACGCCGATGGCGCATGGATACCTCCGAATCTCCGACAAGTGCTTTGTCTGATAAAAAAAGACTGTAGTAGTCACAATATAAAGAATAGCACTAGCAGATAAACACGCAGGTGTCGATAAGCAAGGACGATTATCGTACGTACTAATTATATAGGACTTATTGATGTGTATGATTATCAAATGATTAAGATTATAGTATCGCCTACAAAACTTTCAATACAATGTAAGCAACGGTAGGTACTTCGCTGATGACAAGTAGAATTTTAGGCGGTTAGCTTATAGAGACAATCTCTAAATCCGGCGTTCACAGTCCAAAGAAATGCCTCGATGTACTTGTAATTACGATAATTACACGTAGTTTGCTTCTGCTCTGTCCACGTCCGGAAGCTATAATAGCAATGGATTGATATTCGAATAAATACCATGATTACGTATTTATGTACTTTTTATCCATATGAAATTGTTGAAGAGATATATTTCTGTAGAGATAGTAGAAAAATTATTTTTTCTGTGCATTTCCAGTCGCCTCTGCACAAGTCCATCAACCGAATGATATGATATATGTACATACCAGTTAATTCATACAAATTGGCGCCGACCGACACCTATCCACTACCATTAGTAAATGCATGCTTCAGCTACTGTGGCTTCTCTACCATTACCTAGCACTTGCAATTTTACTATCTGATCGTCTCTGCGACACATGCTTTGCATTTCCTCGAGGCATCCGCAGGCGATGTAGATGTTAATTTTTAGAATTACATAAAACAACCGGCAGTTATAGTCAGTGACAGCCGGGGATTGTAAAATAACGCAAACCTGATTTTTGTCAGTCAAATTCCTGACAGCGGGGAAGTCAAAAAGGCGGGTAATACTTTCAATTACGGAAGTAGTCTTAAATATTATTTTAAAAACTCAGCAATTCAGCATTCTTTAGATTGGTACATTATCTACTAACCCTTAACTGAAGGCACCATTGGCTTAGCGTGACCGAGTGACTGGTAATATGTAATTCAGAACCAAAGATTTGTAGGTTCTATTTCCTGTTGAATTCAAAATAAAAAATAAAGTTTATATTTACAGAAAAATAATTATATGTTTGTGGAGGATTGTGTTTAGCAGCCGGTTTGTTAACATTATTTAATTGCTATGCATTGAAAACATTATTTTTATCTTGATTTGAAAACAAAATGCTTATATATAATTTTTTTTTTGCGTGTACTACTTGTTAGCTAATTATAATAAATCTTTAATGAAAATAACTGCACGTATTGCTATTTTTTGCCGATTTGTACTGAAAAATTAATTAAAAACCGTTTTTTTTTCTAAGATGTCACATATTTATTTAATCAAAATATTTACCCTCATTATCTATACATTGCTGCCATCTAATCATAAATTTATTTATGCCTTTGCGATAGAACTCTGGGGATCTAGATTCGACAAACTGTGTAAAAGCCTTTTGTACTGCCTCCTGGGAATAAATTTTTTTACCACGTAGAAAATTGTCCAAATCACGAAAAAATGGTAGTCAGTTGAGGAAGACCTGGCGAGTACGGAGGATGACGTATGGTTCCTAACTGCAGCTCCTTTAGAGTTACAGCGGTTTCACGTGCAGTGTGAGGTCTTGCGTCATCATGGAGCAATAATGGTGAAGATAGAGTCACGAGTCGGAGCTTTTTCACTGCCAGTTTCGCCATCATTGTTCGAAGTTCGGCATAGTAAACATCTGATGTTATTGCTTGACCAGACCTGAGAAAGCTATTCTACTCGTATATAAAACGTTTAACCTGGGGTCAGCCATTGCATTTTCACTTACAGTTAGTATCATAAAAAATCCACTTTTCATCACGTCACAATTCGATCCAATATTCCTTCATTTTTGTACCGATTCAACAAGGCAACACAAGTTTCATCAAGCGTTTCTTTCTGCAGATCAGTCAAATCAAAGGTCATTTTTCATATTTTTATATCTTATTGATTTAATGCAAATGAGTCAATATTGTAGGTAACGTAACCTCAAACCATGCCGCTAATTCCTGGGTAGTTTGACTCGAATGGGCTTCCACCATCTCCTTTTAATTCAGCGTTATTCACCTGTGTGCAGTACTTATATTGCGAGTCGTATCTGCCGCGTTAGTTCCGCGTCGGAATTTTTATTAAAAAAACTGGGATTTTCGAAGTATCCATCTTTCTAATTTAAACTGAATAAAAAAACAATTGAAATTCTAAAATCAAATGTTGCACATTTTTTTAAAGAAAAACTTCATGTGAAAAAAGTTTCACTCTAAAATCCCACATCATGAAGGTTTCATATCAATTCAAAGTATCAATTACTATAAAACGGCAATTTCATACTTTAACCCCTATTAATAAATTATTCCATAAATTTATTACAATTACTTGTGCTTAAAACGAAATCGCGGAAAAGTATAATTTCAATTAAAAGAAATAAATACCGAGAGCACGAGAGAGTCGTTGCGCGTGTCATTCCAACCGAACACGCCAGCTAAGCAACGTCGACCGCAGCCTGTCTATGGATGGGTCTACCTAACACGAGTTTCTCCGTGTTCGGAGGGCACGTTAAGCCGTCGGTCCTGGCTGTTGTCTGTTTTGTGATGACAGTTGTTAAGCTAGGTGGGCATCGTGGGAATAAGGGTTGATGTGGTGAAATATCGATTTAAAAAAATCGACCCTCTATAATCAACTGTTAAGCGTTGACGTTTATTGATTTAGGTGAGTTATATTATATACCATGGATTCTTTAACACATTCATATATTTTTACGCATACTTCTACAATATTTTAAATTCATAGATGAATTAAAGGCATTGAGTAGTTCTGCTTTTGGATACGGAAGCCAGGGCTTTTCCTTTCTATCGGCCGCGACACTTGAATGGAATAATCTATTTTCTAGAATAATCTATTTTCTAGTGAGCAACAGCAACAGAAGGCGCATGTTTTAAACATTGATATTGATGTGACTTAAAATAACTTTATAGGTATTATTGTTTGTATATTAAATGAATATCATTTTCGTTTAATGGTATGTATGGGAGTCGATGGTATGTCGAGCCTACTTGCATATATGAAGTACACGCCCCTGTCGGCCACACAATGATTGACATCATTTTGAATTTTGTTGCACAAATAACTTGACATTTGGTTAATGTTATAAATATTTTAAAAAAAATTGTGTCATTAAGGTGACAAATAAGCGTACGGACTGACTGATGGTAAGTAGTTACCGTAGAGTTCTTTTCTGGAACCGCACAGTTCCACCAACCATTGCGGTTCCAGTGTGTGACGGTGAACTGCGTTTATAAAAAGAAGCTGTCGACATTATATCGAATAATTCTTCAGAACACAACTCGTTGCACAATCAGTACAACAGCAATTATTACTTACCATCAGGCAGGCCGTACGCTTGTTTTTCCACCTTAGTGAAACTAAAAAAAAACACAAAAGAAGGCAAAGGCACCTATGAAAATCGATTTTGGGCCCCACCTTTCCATCCATGGGTTAGTCAGTATACAATGGATACTATAACACCGACGCCAAATACTGGTGCCGATCAGTGTAGATTATTAAGTATTCAAATTCAATATTGAAACTTAAATAAATAATTGAAACTTAAGAATTGAAATTTATTATCCAAGAGTGATATATATCAACTGGGATTTTTAACAGACTGTGTAAAGACATTTCATAATTAGACAAAATACTTCTTTCTAATGCATATATTTTAAATTTCAGAAGAAAAAGGCAGAGCTATATTCATTATCGTCTTAATCAAGTTGTGACGCGATTCAAGTTTCCCCTGTAATTTCATCGGTAAAACATAAAGGGAGCAACAACTTCCAAGCAATGGCCGACGCTTATTTCTTTTTTCTATAGTTTTTCGACTGTAATATACGTTACATTATCCATTTCTACATGGTTACTATTTTTTCGAGTCTTCGCCTTCTCTGTGGTACTTTTAATTGTTATTTCTATTATCAAAATGTCAAGAACTTTGGCAATAGAGGGGTGGATATTTATATCCCACAAGGCGGTTTATTCAAAAATGTCACCCTTCTATATAATTTGTATTTCGTATTTCTTCTTCTTGGCAACACTGCATTTTGATAAATTGTATGTAATGTAACTAAAAACGATAGAAATAGGAATTAAACTTTTTAACTTGTTCAGTTCTTGGAGATTTTTTGAATATATATTTATCATCTGCGACATGCTGCCTCTGCACTCTGGATTTTACTCCCAACTATCTGAATTTATTGAAAAGATTGCCACATAAATAGTAAAAACAGCCCTTTATTATAATTTCTGGAAATATCTTGCGAACGGAATTAAATGTTGCTTTCACATAATCAAATTCGAGTTAACGCATAGATGTTCTTTGTGGCTTTTTCTCCAACCTGCTTTATGTGTTCAATGTAATTAAAACCTTTGTCTAGCAGTAATCCCAAGTAACAAACCGATTTTTATTTGCAACTGGACTCATCACCTGTAACGATGTTGTAAACACGCCGAGACGAGCCTGCTTCAAATTTGTTTATCAAACACGGCACCATTCCACCCGGGCCCTTCTGAGCAACGATGAAGTTGTGCGGCACCCAGCGTAAAACGATCCTTATATTTCATTTACATACCTTGTTATCGCTCCATTGCCATAATTTATTACTCTTAAGTGGCGCCCTCATTTTGTTTTTATTAATAACGCTGAATTTAAGACTAATTCTAAAAAACACTCAATACTAACTCACTAAAGAAATATATTTATGTTTTCTTGAAACATATTTTGTATTTATTGTCTTTTTTTTATACAACGTCGGGAGTCATGCAAGCATACGGTCCACCTGATGTAAAGCAGTTACAGTAGCCTATTAACGCGTGTAATACATTGAATATCTACTGCTTACACAGCAACTCCTTAGGAGCTTACTGGTCCTCCTCACTCACACACAGGAACACAACAACAACACCTCTAGCGAGTTGTTATTTGGCTGCGGTTTTCTGTGAGGTGGAGGTACTTCCCCAGACGGGGTGCTTTGATGCGCCCTACAGGCTCTCTTAAAACATCCCGACCAAGACAAACAGACATGTTCATGCACACAAATGTTTGTCTTGTGTGGGAATCGAACCCACGAGCGTTGGTGTCAAAGTCGCGTCCTTTACGACCGAGCCGAATTTTAATTTTAATTATTGCTTATTGTGGCCGCTTATAGCAATAATCAATTCTACATACATAGTAAATAGGTACAGAATATGTCTCAAAAAACATAAATATAGTTCTACAGTGCCTGTATTGAGCGTTTTTTATGGAATTGGTCTTAAATTCAGCGTTATTAATAAAAACAAAATGAGGGCGCCTCTTAGCTTTATGCCCTCTCTTAATGTATGTTTTTCAGCGACCATCAAAAAATAATTTTGTCCATCCTAGTTTAGTTGGATAGAATTCCATCGTTTTCTTTGTTAATATAAAATAACCACTTTATATTTCTAATATTATTCCATTGTAACCGCAGTAAACAAAATAATAACAACTTATTTCACATCAAGTACTACAAAAAGAAACAAAGAAATGCATATTGGTTGGCATTTCTTTGCAATTTGATTAGGTATCTGCTACTCACAGACAATAAATAAGTATATATTATTTTAACTAGCATTTGGAAAGAAGTTTCATTTGATTTTGATTTTGAATTGAATTCATTTGAATTTGAGTATTTAATTATCTACACTGACAGGCACTAGGGTTTGGCATCTTTCCCTGGGTCCATCCGTCGTCGTCGTATCCATTGTATTATGGGTAGACCATTGACGAGCTCAGTGGCTCAGTCGTGAATGACGCGGCGTTGACACCAACGCTCATGGGTTTATTTCCCACATAATATAAACATTTGTGTGCATAACATATCTGTTTTTATTGGTCTGGATGTTTTAAGAGAGGTAGGGCGCATCAAAACAGCTCATCTGGCGAAGTACCTCCACCTCACAGAAAACCGCAGCCAAATAACAACTCCCTAGAGGGTTGTATAAGCTGCGTATAAGTGAGGTCCTAAAGAGTAAGCTCCTAAAGAGTTGCTGTGTTAGCAGCAGAGGAGGTATCACGCGAGTGATACTGCAAGCGTTAATAGGCTACGGTAACCGCTTTACATCAAGTGGGCCGTATGCTTATATGCCTTCCGACGTTATATAAAAAAAACGATTTCAAAAAAGTCTTGTTAAATAAGTAGTTATGAAACAATGAAAAAAAAATGACTTTATACGTAGCCGGTTATCAAAATTTAGTTACAAATATGGCTGAAGTTTTAGCGATAGTAAGTGGTGTAATTTGGAATTGAGGAACCAGAGTAAGTGGGATTTTCGTAGCGGAGAATGCGTAAACTAAAAACCAGGAAACTCATTTGCATAAACCCTCGGGCAGCCCGTACGATGGTAACTTCGATAGATGATCCCGATACCACACACGATTGAACGCCTTCACCATATCTAGGCTGACTACTAATGCCTCAGCTTGCTCACAATCGCCGATGCCTAGCGGTGTCTAAGATACAGTAGATGGTGTGTAAGATCATAAATCGAGCGACGGTGATGAAGGTCGCTAACCAAGTCGTGATCCTTTTGGTATGCCAAGAGTCGTGTGTTTATCACACGCTCCATCACCTTGGAGAGAAGGGAGGTTATAGCATTAGTCCTGTGATGGGTTGGATCTATCTCCCTGAGTTGTTATTTAGCAGCAGTTTTCTGTAAGGTAGAGTTGCTTTCACAAATGGATATTTAGAGCAAGAAGTACTTGCTGTGCCCCACCACTAAAAAAAATGTGAGCTCATCACGACCTCTCTATGTATTAAAATCTATATATTTATTATCCTATTCTACCAAAATATTGATTGAATTGAAAAGTGATTTAATATCGTAATTACTCGTAGATGTCATAAGTTCCAAGAAATTGGATTTATTTATTGAAGCACCAAACTCGTCATTTCCTTCCTTGAAAAACAATACGATTTTGCTCAACTTGCATATCGCAATTTGAAATTTTGTCGACAGCTGACGGGATAATGAAGCTTCTATACTAATGAATCTGTCACTGACTCGGTACTGCCAGCGTTCCTTGAAGACCTGTAAACTCAATCCATTTAGAATGGGCATCGATCAACACTAGAAAATATCTGTTACGATAAGAACCAAGAAAATCGACGTCGAGACGTAACCATCTTTGGTAGGCCACGCCCAGCTGTGCAGCGGGGCCCGCGGCGAATGATCACGTTTAGCGGCACAAGTCGGACATGCACGACATATTCGGTTTGTGTCGGCGTCAAGTCCCATCCACCAAACATAATTTCTGGCTATTTGTTTCATTTTAATTACTCACATGTGTCTACTCTTTCAAAACTGTGCTCCGTAAAATAAGGGATATGACAACACGGTAATTCCCATGATGTTTTTGCCTTCACAGAGCGATCCGGCCAACCGAATTTGATGAAATCCATATTTCTATTCTACTGACTATCCCTTTTTGTTTCCTTTTTAATCAACTGAAACGTTATTGGTAATTTATCTTCAGGAAAATTAAAATAACTACTATTTGCGCTACCGCTGTCCTTCACCGAGTACGCTAAGGTAAATGTGTTAGTGTGTCTGCAAAACAATTATTTTTAGATGGAACAAACTCAATATCCAAGTGGAATGCCTTTATTTTTGCCAAATATATAACTTAAAGCTCGGTGGTCGCTACGTAAAAAGAAATGTCTCCCGTACTGGTAATGTTGATTTTTGGATACACCAAATACAATGGCTAACGCCTCTTTATCTATTTGCGAATAGTTACGTTCGACGTCGTTAAGTGTACGCGACGCACAGCTGATCGGCCGCTCGGAGACGTCGAGGTACTTGTGCGCGAGTACGACGCGCCCAGTCCGTACGCACTGCTATCGACTGATAAGATTAGCGATAAAGTTGCGTCATAATGTGCCAGTACCGGACATTTGCTCACCACCGCCACGTTTGCGCGCGAAAGTGAGAATTTTTGTTTGTTTATATAACGAATTTGATTTATATGAATACATTGTTGTTATAAGCTAATTCACACTGTTTGCTCCAGAACCATTATACATCTTTTTAAGTAAATGTATAATATCGGTGCCGTTTGCACAAAATTTTGAATAAAATTTAGTAAGGCACAAGAAACTCTTAAATTGCGCTACATCTTTAGGATCGGGCGCCGCCACAATAACTTCAACTTTTTTTTTTACATGCATGATGTAGCCTTGTCGATTTATATGATAACTTTGATAACCCAGATATATATCTAACATTATCCAGAAAAAAAATTGCATTTCCACCAATTTACTCTCAGTCCAGTCTCTGCTCGTAAATTCTCGAGATATGTATTTTTATTTTTTCCAGTTACACAATCATCTTGGAACACCAAATTTAACGGTATACCACTAAGAACTTATTCGATTATTTTTTAATAATTTATGGTGTACACTTTATACCAAATGTACTGTGTGACTCCTCTGACATTACTGCTTGTTGGTTAAATTAACTAATTTTCCCCTCCGGCAAGATTGGAAAATATGTATTCAATGCGCAGGAGAGGATAGTGAAAAACGGATTTATAGTAATTTTATAGTCACCGCAAATGCGTATACTACCGTTTTTCTTCACAATCGGAACGATCTGTGTTCCGTAGTCTAAACGGTCCACTTTATAGATGACGTCATCGCGCTGCAGGCTGCTTCAAGTTCACGTTCGACCAGACCGCACATGGCGAGCGGCAACGGGCGAGCCTTCACTAACATTGGAGTGTATGATCTTTCAAAGCAACTTTTTTCGAGATCTGTTATAGCAAGCATCAGCGAACACTACTGGAAATTCTTTTTTTCACTATTAGAGCTCTCGTCAAAGCTGTGACAAGTTATTGTATTTAAATTTAAACGTCTAATCCAGGTCCGCCCGAGCAATGGTGGACCACCGTTTTCTGTGATAAAGAATACCAATATTTTATGTATTCCACAACAAGTAACTGAAACTGTGACATAGCTATTGGATTAATTATACTGCCAGTGGATGATTTCAATTTAAGTTGTTTGTTGTTTGTGAAAACCATATATAAGCATATCCTAACGTGATTTAGAGATAGCCGAAATTTTACTGACAGTATCGATTTCAAATTTCATTACTCGACTTTAAATTATAATATCCACATAATAAGGTTTGTCTTCGCCTTTATACGATAATGGGAAAATAATCTTTCTCATTCACTGAACTAGGTGTAACTTACAACACACTGAGGCTCGAGATGTTCCTTCACTACACGCTCAAGTTCTTCAAAGTGTCCATACGAGCGGCACGGAGTCGTCTGGCGGCGGGAACACGGCATCCCTTCAAAATGGTTGAAAGTGGCGATGGCTGCCTAACGCGTCAACTCGTGAACGGGTGCTGTTCGGAGGACTGATAGGCGCGCACCTCTCGAATCCCATCTACATAATAAAAGAAGTATGCTGGTTCTATCTTTTTACGAGGAATACTTGTGCGGATCAACAAAACGTAAAACTAATATTATTAAACATTATAAACATAATAAAAGGTATGGGCGAGCAAAGCCTATATAGTTTAATTATTAAAACAGAACAAAACAGCACTTCAGTGCGGGACAAAGACTTATGTTGTATAAGTCTCAAGTCAGACCGCACATGGAGCACTGTAATCACCTCCGGGCGGGAATACCTGGATACCAGCTAGAGCCTTGTGATTCGGCTCAGAGACCAGCTTTGAGAATTGTAGCGCAAGGTACTGAGCCCTTAAGTTTAAGGAGAGATCATAATCATCATTTCAGTCTGTGTTCGTCAACTGCTAAACATAGGCCTCCCCTCTAGAGTGCCACTTGTCTCGATCCTGTGCCACCTGCATCCATCGACTCCCTACAAATCTCTTGAGGTCGTCGCTCTATCTAGTGGGGGGTCATCCCACACTGCGTGCACCAGTACGGGGACGCCATTCGAGAACCTTTCTTCCCTAGTGGTTATAGCCTACTGCCACTTCAGCTTGGTTATCCTGTGGGCTATGTCGGTTACGTTAGTTCTACAGCGGATATCCTTATTTCTAATCTCACGGATAGATCTCGCAGAGAAACCCTGAGCATAGCTCTTTCCATAGCACGCTGAGCGACCTTGTGCTTTCCCATACGGCCCGCAGTGAAGGGCCACGTCTCATTTCCGTATGTCATCACTGGCAACACACACTGTTCGAAGACCTTAGTCTTCAGGCGTTGAGGTATTTTGGAAGAGAAGATGTGTCGAAGTTTCCCGAACGCTGCCCAACCGAGTTGGATCCGTCTGTAGACCTCTCGATCGAAGTTGGGCTTAGCTAACTGGATGACCTGCCCTATGTAAACATATTCGTCAACAACTTCGAGCTTCCAACCGCGATCGGCATAGATGTAACATGGATATTCAACATGATCTTAGTCTTGTCCATGTTCATATTGAGACCTACCTGGTTGGAAACACTATTGAGGTCATTGAGCAAAGCGCTAAGTTCCTCCAGCGATTTCGCCATGAGAACTATATAGTCGGCAAATCGAAGGTCGAAGGAAGGATGTATTCGCCATTGATGTTTATACCGTATTCTTTCCAGTCCATTAGCTTGAAGACATCTGCCAATGTTGCGGTGAAGAGTTTCGGGGGATATGATATCGCCCTGTCTTACACCTTTTTGCACTTGTAACGATAGGAGCAAGCGTAAATAGCCTGAGAGTGAGCCAAATCTAATCGTCGAACAAGTTGAAAATAAAATTAATTCTCAACTTAATATTTGGAAGGAATAGTTAAATCAAAAGATATTTTAATCGTGTCAGCGATGGTTTTCTCACCATCGCTGACACGATTAAAATATCTTTTGGTTCACTAATCAAGCAAGAGATAGAGAAATTGTCAATGTCTTTAAATAGCCCACTTAAAGACCTGAGTAATAGTAGATTAAATGTTATTGATAAATCCATATAAGTTTCGATGGAGAGACAGGCAGCCCTTGAAGATAGGCTGCAACGGGTTGAAAGTCAATTACAGTTCGCGAACCAAGTTTGTCTTGACTTGTCATGTCACCGTGTTGCAGTAATATGATGCGGATAGACATGATGGAGTAACAGGCGCATCAATGTAACATTGAGATTGCCAACTTGCCGGAACGCCGTGAGGATCTTCTTAAGCTGGTTGGTAAAAGAGGCTCTGTCATGTGTTATTAAACATCCTATACATAGTTCCGACATTGTGACGATACACAAAGTGCCACACTTTGATATTAAAAACTCACGGCCTAAAAATGTAATCGTGTGTTTAACCACCAAAATCCTACGTGACAACTTCATCGCGGCAGCGCGTATGTCTAAGGGATTGAAGTCTGACCAACTGTCTATATCGGGAGTGGTACATAATGTTTACATAAATGAACACCTTACGGTCAAAACGAACACTTATTTCGCATGTGTCGAGAAAAAGCGGCCAATCTTAGCTATAAGTTTATGTGGATTAGGCATGGTGTCATATTGGTGCGGCGATCGGAGACGTCGACTATATTTGCTGTACGCAATGAACGGGATCTTGATAAAATCAAATCGTGAATTTGAATTATTTCTAGTGAGGATGAGTACATGTATTAAGTCTGTAATCTGTGTATATTTTTTTCTATGCGTGTGTAGGATTGCAAGTGAGTATCTAGGCATTGTTTACATAAAATGTCGATGTGTGTTTTTTAAAAAGTACCTAACCTTCGTTTGATGTGTGTGGCTTGTGTACTTTTAAAAAATATGTATCAGATGAGTATCTTATTAGTAAAGTGTGAAAGGTGTGTATATCTTTTATATCCTAAATATTGTAACTTTTTATATAAACATTTAATTACTATGGTAAGCTAAAATAATGACATATTGTGCGGTTGTGAGAACACGGCGCTGTGGTTCTGTTTTAAATTTTATTTAAAAACCACTTACAGCAAAAATACTAATTTTTTCTTTTTGTAGACTGTATATTTTACATCATTTATTGTTTTTAGTGTTCACAATGAATAAGAAAATTTCTATATATTATCAGGACTGCCGCGGTCTCGGAACCAAACTACATACTTTATACAGAATAGGCTTACACACACATAATGATATTACTATATTAACGGAGACATAGTTGCTCGCGGCCATCAATTGTAGCGAATTCATTGATGGTAGGTATGTCGTTTATCGTGCCGACCGTGATCGTGCGGGCAGCGGCCGACGCGAGGACGCGACAGTGGCGATGTGCTGATCGCCGTATGCCGCACGCTCTACGCTGACTCACGCGTAATCCTACTACCCGACTCACTGCCGTCAGTGATTGATCATATTTGTATCGAGTGGCGTATCGCTAAGAAGTATTACTCGTATTTTATAAGCGCGGTTTATATACCACCTAAACAAAATCATGAGATGTTTTGTCATTATTTTGATATGATATAAATTAGGTTACTTAGCGAGAATGCCGACTCGACAAATTTTTTTATAGTGGTGATTTTAACCTACCTAATTTGATATGGAATAATAGTGAATCATTTAAACAATGCGTTGGAGACTGTGACTTTAACCACCAATAGAATAAATAAATAATTTCATCAAATTAGTAAACTGCAACCAATTAAACAATATAAAAAATAAAAACGAACGTATATTGGACTTATTTTCCACGAATATTGCGGGTTGTACTATGACACCTGGTCAAACTGCGTTGGTCCTTCTCGATGAATATCATCCACCTTTCTTTGTCTTGGCTCCTTCTTCTTTCTATGAAAAGGAATATATGGGTGGTTCAGGTCATATACTTCTAACAGAATACAAAAAAATAATTATTGAAGGTTGTGAATCCTTTACTACTAGCGTTACCTCAGGCGTCCCACAAGGCTCAATTTTGGGCCCCCTTTTATACGTCAATGAATATTTTAAGTTTTGTAGTTTTCTTTTGTGTGCGGTTGATTTAAAAATATACCGAATTATATACAATAGTCAACATCATGTTGAATTTCAGGAAGATTTGAATCGTTTTAGTATGTATTGTAATGAGAACAAATTACAGTTAAGCTTAAATAAATATAAAACAATCACATTCACTTAAAATAAAACAATAAGTAATTACAAATACTCGTTATGCGGCACAGTCATTGATAAAGTTAACGCTATTAGGGACCTAGGGATTGCGCTAGATAGTAAATTACACTTAGATGTACATAACACTGAAAATTAACATTGAAAATATTATTTCTAAAGTTTATATAATGTATGGATTTGTAATGCGTTCATCTACTGAATTTAAACAAGTATCTACAAATATATACCTATTTAAAGCATTAGTAAGACCCCTGTTGAAGTATGTTGTATCTATATGGAATCTACTTTATGAAAAGTATCACAATAGGCTTGAGATGGTTCAAAAAAAATACTTAAGGTGTACGCATTACAAATATCATCATAATAAAATATCATATTGCTAACTACTAAAAAAATACAAGCTTTAAAATTTAGATGGCATAATCTAGACACAATCAATTGGAAGGAATGTTATATTATGATCTGTGTAATAACAAATATGATTGCATAAATCTTACTACTAAATTATACTATTCAGTGCCACCGTGACCTCAGATACGCGCTGCCCACCCCAACCCACTATTTGCCATCGCTACATCTCGTACTAATGCTGGAGTTCGATCTCCATTAAACCGCATGACTAATACTTTTAATAAGAAGTTTAATGCGGTTAACATTTTCGCATGTAGTGTCGTATCATTTAGAAAACAAATACGAAATTTATTAATTAATTTATAACTGTTTTAATAAAATAAAAAGTAGGCATTGCACGAGTAGAGGTTACTTTTACAAGCGTTCATAGGTTACGGTAACTACTTTAGATTAGACGGTGCATTTGCTCGCTCTCAACCTTCGAATATAATGATAATTTGCTAATATAAATAAACATAATATATATGTATGATTGTTGGAGCGGCGTGCGGCCATGTCTTCATACTATATCTCGCACCATTTATTTCCATTCACGTACTACACTCACACTACATCATATCTCCCGTTGTATACATTGTACCATGATATTTCACACGCATGACTCACACACACAACAATAAGCGGATTTAATTTACACGTGCTTTGGTTTTCACTTTATTTTTATATTAATTCAGCTATCACCTCGATGTGGCTCGAATAAGTAATTTGCTAGAAAGATTTGTAATTTAATCGTGTTTTCTAAACTTGTGTGTGGTGTTAATAATAAATTTTTAAAAAATGGGGGGTCATGTGCCAGATTCATCATCCACATCTGAGTCGAACAGATGAGTTTCGACTCAGAAAGTACTGAACGAAAGTATGATGGATAGTGCAAAAGAAGCATGTGGATGCGCAAAGAGGCCTAAAACATTGAAAGGAGATGCCTGGTGGGATGCGGAGGTTGAATCCTCCGTAGCAAGAAAGAGGAAAGCGTTGCTGAATTATGTATCATCTTTGCTCTTAAATGAAAGTATGAGAAAGAAGAAGAAAGAAATGTATTGTCTATGCAAGAATGAAACCAAGGCTTTAGTGAAAGAGAAGCGTGAAAGACAAATTATAAATGAGGAAGAGAGGCTGACGAAAAACTTCGAGGCAAATAATAAACTCTTTCGGAGAGAGGTAAAGAAGTCTTGGGGTAGTCGTCGGCATCCAGTATGGACAAGATAAAGTCTAAAGCTGATGTCATTCTTGCTAACACTAAGTGGATAACTTGAGAGTTAAATTCATAGTTACAAAAAAGAGCCATTCGCTCTATTTATAACATGGGCTCAAGAGAATCCCTCAGGGAACTGTTCAAAGAAATAAATATCCTCACTGTTACTTCTCAATATATTTATGAAAACATAATGTATGCCCGAAAAATTTAAAGACATTTTCAAACTTCAGTGAAAAACTTAGAAGTAGAAATAAGTTATGTATGCCGGTACATCGGCTTGCAAGGACTGGTAGATCTTTTCTTGTAAATTTTATAATAAATTGCCTAAAACAGTTCTGTCCTTACCTGACAATGTATTCAAAAAGCACATTAAAAATACTCTCTGTAGAAGGGCTTATTATAGAATTGATGAATATGTAACTGACAAAGATGTCTGGAAATAATTCAACACAGACTACCTATCCTTAATAATCTTTAATTTTACCATTTGATATCATTATTGTACCAATATTCATTATACTCGTATAAATATGTAAAAAAAAAATTGTAATATCTAATGGAAAATTTTAAAAGAGACCTATATTAACAAGTTTCTTTCGGCATTTCTTCTTCGCCAATGGTCATTTCTGAAATGCTAGTAGATTAAAAAAAAGAACAAAGTAATATAAGAGAATTAAATAAGACTTAGACACGTATTACATTTCAAAAAATGTAAGACGTGTCTAAGTGCCCGCGAGGGCCCAATGGCAAATAAAGAAATTTTTATCTTTATCACTCACATACAGGAACACAAGAACCCTCCAGGAAGTTGTTAATCGGCTACGGTTTTTCTGTAAGGTGAAAATACTCCCCCAAACGGGCTGTTTTGATGCTCCCTACCTCCCTTAAAAACCCCCAAAAAAGACAAACAGACACGTTCATACACAGAAATGTTGACCCTGTAGGTATGGGAGTCGAACCCACAAGCGTTGGTGTCAAAGTATTGTAACAGCACGCTTCGCCGCTGTGCCACCGACCTTGTCAACTCTAATTTGTTTGTTTTATGTATGATTGGTATAACGAACTGCATATACTTATACAGATAATTATGGCTGGCATCTTAAATATTTGAATTAATTAAGGGTAAAATTTTTATTTTCTATGACCGAGGTGTGGGAAGTATAAGGTAAATTTGTAATGTTTACAGACTTTCGTGCAATACGCGGTAGTTGTATGTGGCTGTTTGTCGTTTGTCTGACTACACTCGTCCTCGTCATTCTTATGGGTGATAGCTGAAAATCAGTGGTTGTTTCATTTAAGCAACGCTATACACTGAGCTATAGCCCATTTGCGCTACTGCAGCACACACACACGCACAAACGCCTGAATTAAAAACGTTCCTTGTAGTATAGCGAAACTATGTTTTAAGTTAACAGTGTAGTTATATCGATGTACATTTTATTGATGTGTGTGCATGAAGTACGTAAATAAATGATTTATCTATCTATCTAAAATAAAACAGGTAGTTCTTGTTTTTTATAAGCCTATATGGCCAAGGCGTGTGGCGTCGCCGAATTAAGTTACTGGCAGTTCCGCACGGGCGCACCATTCTGCTCAGCAAGGGCTCCTGAACTTTCGCACTGCGTCTCTCAACCATTATGTAGTGGCGGAGAAATTTACTCATGTTATTGTTCTCTGAATGAATTTACTAAGAGATTTGAACTAACAATCTATCAATTGCAATAGCTGTTAATATAAATAAAAATTTGTCCGTAGGTCGTAAAACAATCCTGAAAGACGTCTGCGGCACATTCAACTCCGGCGAACTGACTGTCATAGTAGGCCAGTCTGGAGCTGGCAAGAGCACCCTCTTGGACATTCTGGCTGGCTACACGTGAGTACTTTTTACTCTCGAAAATAAGCTACTTATACAAACAGCGGTGTTTTATTCACTCTAGTAAATTGTTAAACATTTGATGTTAATTTATACTAGTTAATGGAGTAAATGAAATACAGCTTATCACATTCCGGAGATTTATATAACTCCGTAATAAATACTGTTACATAGAAACTTTCTTTTTGTTCAATTGCTTAATTGTTTTGAATTTGGAACACCGTTTATTATCTTAAAAACTTCTTTTGATTTCCCGCCGTCTTAAATATTTTTTTCGTGTTTATTATCAAATTACAATATGGAATGGGGTATTAAAGAAAATAGGATTGCAGTGATTCCCTTGCACTTCAAAAGCTTGGTATCTGCCGTATGTTCATATATCGTACTATCGGCAAACTAATATAATTACTACACTTCCTCTGTTGAAGACCATAAAAGAACGGGGCGGCCGCGTGCTGTTAGAACTACTCGTACAAAGGCTTAATGCTGTTTAACCCAGAATTCACCGAAACTCCATTAGGAAACAAGAAATGTTATAGCAAGAAATGAACATTTCCGCTAGGACTTTGTCGTATAATAAAATAATACCTGAAGCTCGGCGCTTATCGTCGATATACAGGACATGCCCTAAATAAATCCATTTACAGATGAAAAAAAATTAGCAATAGAAGCCGCCCCAAGTAATCGGAAATCATCCTGCATCTGTAATGGTTGGGGGGGGGGGGGGGGGGGGGGTTCCTATTAGATAGTAAAGGTCACCGTAGCCTATTGATGCTCACAACACTACGGGGATGTTACTCGCGCGCTGCCAATCTTGTTACAGTACCCAGTAATTTCTCTGCGATATCTCACCATTCAAACCCAAACCCAGCTATATAGATATAGCTGCTTGGCGGTAGAAAAATGCGAGACAGAGGTACCCACCTGTTCACAAGGCACGAACTACCCAAGCCTGGCTCGAAACCAACTTTCCAGGGTTTACAAGAGCTGGAAACTGGCCTTCGTCTAGCCCAGATCTGAACTCGTTAGACTACAAATTATGGTCAGTTTTAGAGGACATGGCCTACTCGAAACGAAACGCCGACATTGTGTCTCTTAAGAAATATCTGGAGTAAGCAGTGGCCAAATTTCCCATGGAAACAGTGCGCAAATCCATAGATCCGTGGCCAGACAGATTAAAGCGCTATATCAAATCCAAAGGTGGCCATTTCGAATAGAATATTTTTTTTTTATTTTTTACTGAGGATTCCATAAATATATACATAATACATAATCTTTTTGTTTATACAACGTCGGAAAGCATACGTCTCACCTGATGTAAAGCGGTTACCGCAGCCTATGAACGCTTGTAATACATTAAGTATCTATCACACGCGCAATGCTGCTAACACAGCAACTCCTTAGGAGCTTACTGGTGTCCTCACTCACACGCAGGAATACAACAACCCTCTAGGGAGTTGTTATTTGGCTGCGGCTGATTTTCTGTGAGCAATTTCCCCAGACGGAATGCTTTGATACGCGCTGCCTCTCTTTGTTTTATATAGTTGTTTTGGTAGCAATGCAGTTTTATAACAGTTGGTTCAACTGGAGGTGGAGGTAGTTTCCCAGACGGGCTGCTTTGATGCGCCCTGTAGCTCTTAAAGTTTCTCGCTGTGGTAAAGTATTATCTTTTGTATGTCAATAAAAACATAGACTCATTTTGTAAAAAGAGTGATACTCATAACATAAATACTAGATATAAGCATAATCTTGTGTTACATGCAAGCCGTCTCCACAAAATAAGTAATTCTTTTATGGGGCAATGTATACGGTTCTATAACAAACTTCCCAGCAATATAAGAGAATTGTCAATAAACAAATTTAAAACTACTATTAAAGCCAAATTGTGTAGCAGGGCATATTATAAAGTATCTGACTATATTAATGATAAAAATGCCTGGGATTGAGTCGATCCAATTATAATGTAATTAATAAATTATGTAAATTTGTTTGGATACCAAAAGAGGGATGCCTGAGTTTTTTGGCAGTATTTTTATCAGTGCTCACCTAGTCATGAACTGCACGGTAGGGAAAAAATTGTGACGATTCCAAACAAATGTAGCCATTTTTACGGAATAAAAAGATTTTGACTTTGACTATTAAGATTACATTACTTCATAATACGATAAATGCAATTCATTTGTAACAGAACTTATGGCAGGTACATAATTTCGTTACATAAATAACATGGTAGGCGAATATAAGATTTCCTCGGCTCCTACAACTTTACACTTCCTCACTGCATGTTGCGACAATTGAACAAAATCTGTGCTGTAATATTTGCTAAAACAGATTTTACAGCAAATATTACAGCACAGATTTTGCTCAATTGTCGCATCTCAACCGCTTTCATTCTACTTTAATGCTTTGTCTGTGATAACCAGTTGTCACTTCCATACGTTAGAATAGGATGATAGACACGTCTTACTCAAAATAATCTTATTGAATTTAATTGCATTATTATGTTTCTCTTTTCTCAATTTCAATTTTGCGCGAATGAGAAATATCGAAATAAACTTACGAATATAGGAACGAAAAACCATAGATCTTTATATAATATCTCTGTCCTTTAATACTTACCACTATTAGTAAGTTTTTATCGCTTATGACTTATCTATTAATATGGATCTAGAACTCTTCAGGTGTTTATTTAGAATAGATAAACGCTTCAGGGGTTTTAGACGCGTTTACCGAATATTGATTCCTATAATTTACAATGTAAGGACATTCAATGTGGATTACACAATGTGGAATATTTTGGAAATAAATGTACTATTCATGATACTCATTTTTGTTTTGGAAATAACAAAAAACGGTAACAAATACTTTGTTCTGTATCAATTTATCGGTCTTTATCTTCATGCCAAGACCGCTGTGGTGTAAGTATAGACACTAAGCGCCACATGAATAGGTCTTTAGAGACCTCACTGGCTTCTTTGTCATTACAGCCCATATGTACGGTGCATATAGGTACGCTCGCAGCTTATTGCATCTGACATGGCCTAATGTTAAAACATGATCAATTTCATTGTGATAAATGAGTCTTGGACTTCCTTGGTATCCAAGAAATTCCACTTTCTCGTTACATATTTGTTTCATTTTTTCATCCCGCATTCTTCCTACATATTCATATCAATAAATATATCACATTTTACATTAACGTTGATATTTTCTTTTCCCTTTTAGTTCTTTCTCAAAAATACTTAAGAGTGATATAATATATTTTTCTAATTTTGCGCCAATGAGAAATATCTAAATAAACTTACGAATATAGGAACGAAAAACCATAGATCTTTATATAATATCTCTATCCTTTAATACTCGTAATTACAAAAAAAATAATTAATTAATAATTAATTTTTAATTATAACTTATATAATAGTGAATAAATTATTGCCGGCCTATTGAGTAACTGGTCCCCGATTCGAATTCTGACATAATATACCACTAAATTCGTATTTTCAGATTTAAGTACATATTTCATCTCTCGCTCGTCAGTGAAGGAAAACATCGTGAGGACAGCCGCACGTCCAAGAAATTATATTTCAAAAGGCGTATCACCTTAACCAAGATAGGTCTGCTTTGCCATCTGGCTTGTGGAGGTCTCACGGCAGTCACACCATGTAAAAATCAGTACCTTTGCCAAATCCTTAGGCTTGGGTAGCGGACCCGCTAAAAAAGAAGAAGTAGTTTTGTCTCAAAATAAAATTATCTCTTTTACGTATAATAATAATAATAATAATAATATAGCCATTTATTCCCAAATTAAATTACATTAAATTAACATATTTTGATTATATAATACATGCGATTTAATAAATTATACAGTTTATTTACTTATTTAACAGTTTTTGGGTACCCATTTCTGGATAAAGGCCTCCTCCATCTGGCTCCAGCTGGATCTGTTTTGGGCGAGTGTCGGCCAGGCAGGCCCCGCCACCTCGGCGATGTCGTCTCTCCAGCGTGCACGTGGGCGTCCTCGAGGGCGGTTAGTGTCCCGTGGCCACCAGTGTAGCACCCGCTCGCTCCACCGCCCGTCAGATGTGCGAGCTACATGCCCGGCCCACCTCCACTTCAATTTACAAGCGAGCATTGCCGCATCTTCTACTTTGGTCTTCTTTCTAATATCTTCGTTTTTAAGTCGGTCTCTTAGTTTTACTCCCAACATACTCCTTTCAGTTGCCCGTTTTGCTCCTTTTACGTATAGTAGCCAGATATAAATGTATATTGGTAGAAAGGCATCATTAACGTGGCATCTTCCTTTACGAGGTTAGTGAGCGTTTCGACATTAGCACTATTTTGTTTTACCCAATACAGAGCTTACTCGTAGTCGCTGTCTTTACAAGGTACAACTTGACGTATACATAACATACTAAGTGTAAATCAATCAAATATGTGATGTCATGATAATGAGTTAATAATATTAATTTTTTAGATAAAATCTCTCAAAAGCCTTTAACAGCTTCTTAACATTTGGTTGCCATGTGAAGTTTTATCGCTTTTATCATTAACACAGATAATGTGTCTGCATTGGTACTTTTTTAAGTGTACATATTTTAATTACTTTTTTGTAAGACGACTACATATTATTCATCTCAATCGCAAACCCTAAGAAGTCAAGTTACTGTTTGAACCTTAATGGAATATTGACCAAACTAATGGCATATAATCTGAGCAAATAGAACATTTTGACTATTTAAGTATTCTTAAAAAGTTGACATCCTCATTGAGACGTCGTGATATCTCATGATTGTCTACCAGACAATAGGTATTATGCCATCTTTTAAACGACTTCAAATAGCAGGTATTAAGACACAATGAGACTGTATATTTGTATTTTTTAATTTTACGATCAATATGTACACAGGTTTTTTTTGAAGATGGTACGACAACTTTTTGGAGGGGTGGGGAGGTCATTTGCGTTTACAAAGTTAGCCTGTAGACCTAAATTTAATTATATTTTTTATCATGTTTCTTATAAATTATCTTAAAACACGCGTTTCAATTATCATAACTTATTTGTTAGTGTTTGTAAATAAAGTTAAAGAAACTTTTTTCAATTCAACTGCGTATTTTAGTTGTAAAATGAATCAGTATTTCATACAGTCATATTAAAGATGGCTTATTAGCTTCCAAAACCTTTAAAATATATAACTTCTACATTAGCTTAAAAAAATCTAATATCAATTGCTACTAGGTAACTACGTTGAAAACAGGCTAGTGTTTTTGGACGAATTCTTATCGGTCCATATTTTTTGCTGAAACGTTTAACTTTTGAAAGATATTTATCTTCAATTTTACAAATTCATCTAATTTATTCAGTTTCAATTTTAGAAGATTGTCTATCAAAACGACCCTCAACATGCAAATCTAAAATTCATCCAAGATCATTAACAATTATGAAAAGATTCTGTTAATGGGTGTATTGTATTTAATTGTCAAAGTGATCCAACTGACATGTGCAACTAATGTAATAAATATGTATGAAACTTTAATTTAAATTGACATGAGGTGTACCTTTTGTATTGTGTTTTCTAATTTAAATGGACATGTCTACGAAAATTAATTATGTATCTTTATCTCAAATTAGCTTGTTATTTGTATTTTATTTGATGTAGCTACTACGCTTAATAATGTAATTATGCAAAAAATATTATTTTATATATATATATTATTATAATAAAAATGCCAACTTTAACATAAATAAAAAACATATTGTAACCTCATATCTTATAATATATAATGCATCTATTTCCAGAAGAGTGAAATTTGAATTTAGTTTGTTCTTTTACAACATTAAACAAGTTTACATGCAATTTGAACTTTCGCAAAATAACGCCTGAATATATTAACTATTAAACAAGTTCTCAGTTAGAAGATTGTCACACAATTTATGAAACGGGGTAATATAATTTTCTGGTACAACCATTGTTTCTAGTGTTTTCGTGCTCCCAAGTTTTAAGTCTTTTTTTGTTTCTTTCTTACTTTTTTGTTTCTTTTACCTGCTATTAGTAGAAAGGTTAGTTACAGTTTATAAGTAGAAGTCACATTTGTGTACATGATTTGGTAGTCTCCCATCTCGCATTTGCTCGTGATTCTTTTTCATGCTTTTTGACAGGTAGCAAAAGTTAAAGAAGGGCAATGAAGGTTATAGAAGGGAGTAAGGTGTGTAAGGATCGAGTCATGTGGGGGCATGTCAACCATTTGTTGTGTGCATCTTCTCAATCAATTAAATTTAGTCTTAAGGTTCGTCAGAAAATAAATCATTTGATTTTTAAAATGATTTAGATTTTATACCACTCGGGTGGCACACAAACGTACGGCCTCCTTGATGTTACCGTGAGCGGGTCTATGGACATTTGCAACACTAGGGGTGTCACTCATGCGTTGCCGATCCTGTAAAAACCTCTACATGCATTTCTTCAACGACCCCATGAGTTCATTCCACAATTTAAGAGTTCTCGGAAGAAAACCTCTCTGAAACCGCAAAGTGCGCAACCATTGCGGTTCCAGTGAGTGAGGGTGAATTCTCCACCGTCAACAAACGGTGCGGTTTAAAAAAAGACATTATTAGCATATCGATTATCATATCGAATCGATTCCTTAGAATACAACCCGTTGTACACACATAGGATCAGTAAAACACACATAGGATGGCAAATTCTCTCCTTAAACTGGGCTGAACACCGTCTGTAGGCTTAGAATCGACGACAATTCTCACAGCTCGTCTCTGAATCGAATCACAAGATCCTAACTGGTATCCAGGTGCAACTACAGTAGTGTACAGTACAGGTGTGAGTACAGTACTCCTTGCGATGTACGATCTGACTTGTGACTTACGTAATATATTAAATTCTTTGCTCGGCGCTGAGATACTGCTTTGTTCTGTTGAACACACCAAGTTTTTTGGACGCCAGTTGACCTCGCTATTGAAAACCGCTGGAAATCTCAACACCGTGAATCCTTTTGGCGATGTTAAGAGGTATAGTCAGGAATTGAGGCACCACAGCAAATTGGGTTTTCTTTGCGATGAACGCACAGGCTTGTGTCTTTATGGGGGTTCAATCGGGCCAAGTTCAGCCGCCCGCAGTCAGATACGTTACTTAAAGTACCTTCAATTTCAGACACAAGTTTATCGCGGCTTTCCTCCACAAGGAAACCAGGGTTGTTAGCACGGCCTGTTTAATAAGTGTCCGCGGTGCTGTTATCCGCATAATAATGAATGCCATCAATTGACAACATGTCATGGATATACAGCAGAAACAGCGTCGGCGATAGTACAGAGCCCTGTGCGATGCCAGCATTAATGTCCAAACTATCGGAGCAACCACGGCTTTTATGCATCTGTTGGATAAGACACGGGGAATCCATTTGCACAATCCTTCAGGCAGCCCGTACGATAGTAACTTCGATAGAAAACCGCAACGCCAGTCTCTACCATAGCTATGCTGACTGCTAATATCTCACATTAACTTTCAATCGCCGCAGCAACCAGGCGATGGACCGTGACGAAAGTCGTATTGACGATCGCCGATCAAGTCGTGATTCTCTAGGTATGTCAGGAGTCATGTGTTTATCACACGCTCCATCTCCTTGGAGAAAAGGGAGATTATAGAAATAGGCCTGTAATTCGATGGATCTGATCTATTAGAGCACCGGGTGCACATAGGTGGTCTTCCATGAAAGCTCGCTCGCTAACCCTCGCAACAGTCGTCGCTGACTAATGCGTGAGAATGCCTGTAAATGTAACATCAATGTGTATGTCCGAGAAATGACGCATTGTTCTGGCGTCCGCCGCGCTGTATACGTACTTATGGTATTAGAGGATATTGTTAGATTTTTTAATTATACATATTCCCTTTTACTGGCATAGAAATGTTAAGATTTAAACTTTTGCTGTATGTCTGGCTTACATTCTATACTGAATATGCGATGCATAAATGAGAGCAAATATTACACTTTATATAAATTCCTTTAAATTCATGGTATGACATAAACTCTAGATATTTATTAACTAAATTGTAAACTTTGGGTATTGGTAACAAATCAATTGATTTCTAAAAACTAAAAAACGATACACGATATAAACCTTTAAATATTGTTGAATACTTTGATCACTTTTTCAACCATGAATCAAAACGGATGAATATAAAATCGACAAGCAAAAGTTACACAAATCATAACAAATCGACTGTTAAACTTCTATTTAAAAAAAAAACAAGAATGATATTTATCAAATACATACAAATAACACTTGTACCTGTTATATTTTATTTAATTTAATTGCATATCTTGATTTGTCATCCCATGACCATGGCGTATAGTTTAAAAACGATGGAAAATATTAAGACTAATCGCAGTAACAACCGTACCTACAATAGAATAACAACTAAGAATAATACAAATAACGGTACAAGTTTGAAATTTAATTAATTTCCAGGCCACTGTAGGAAATACCGGGCCACTCAGAAAGTATTGCGAAAAAAAGTTTTTATGTATGAGAGACTGTCCAGTTATAATCTATTTTCAAAATATGATTATTTATAAGTAAAAATAGGGAAGTTCCAATTTCAAAATTTCCCTCCACATTTTTTTGGGAGCTAATTTAAATTATCGTGTCATTTCAACATGGATCTGTGCCGGGAGCATTTTCGCGCTAAGATTTTTTTCGATTTCAAGTGTCACCTGATACCAGACAAGTCGTACCGTAGACTTCAAATGACATTCATGGATGAAGGTCCTTCCAAGGCAACAAATGAATCGTTGGTATAACGAATTCAAGTGCGGTCGACTAACTTCGGAGGTGGTCGCCCTTGGACGGCTGTTACCGAAGAAAACGCGCTAGCAGTGAAAAATTTAATCCAAGACAATAGGCGAGTTACGTATCAGGAGATTCAGCATATACTGAAGATTGGATCGGGAAGCCTTCACGAGACTTGCATCTATACTTGCATCTTTGCGTGAGGAGGATAGTTTCACGCCGGGTGCCGCACAGCCTTACCGTTGCTCAGAAGCAGGCCCGTGTGGAATGGTGCCGTGATATGATAAACAAATTTGAAGCAGGCTCGTCTCGGCGTGTTTACGTCATTATAGATGATGAGTCCTAGATTTATTGATACGATCCAGAAACGAAGCGCCAGTCGACGGTTTGGGTGTTTCAAAATGAATCAATGCCTACCAAAGTGAAGCGGGAGAAAGATTTTGGTCGTGAGCTTTTTCAATTTGGCTGGCTACTTGACGTCAATTTCTTTACAGAACCAAAGAAGCATTAACGCCAAATGGTATACTACCAAATGCTTGGCAGAATTTTCTCTGTTGTGAGCAACAAGTGACCAATTACAGGGCTCCGTGGGCCACTGTTAAACCCCGACAACGCGCCCGCGCTCAAATCGAGGGGCTTCCTAGACAGCACGCCGGTCCAACTTCTGGGTCACATTCCTTACAGCCCTAACCTAGCACCGTGGGACTTCTTTTTATTCCCTCGTATATAGAATTTAAACCGACAAGTTGTGCCCTCATTTTTGCAGTTCACAACATAACAACAATTGTGGCCAATTTCAAAATATTAACCATATATACCTGAACCATGCGACTTTGACCTCGAGTATCCCGGTATCTCGTAGGGACCGCTTTTCCTACTAAACTCTTAGAAACTAAACTATTAAACTCTTCCGCTTTATTATATTCCGCTTATATTAGTATAGATTTAAACAAATTAACTCGACTTTCCTTTTAAATTGTTGCGCATTTCTGCCACGCCTGCGCTGCGATCGCTATGGTATACCCCTACTATGTTCTTCCCTTACAACGAATAGGAGTTGCTGCGTGAGTTACTTTATGGTTTTTGATTACAAACGGGACATAAACATTTAAATCACACGCACAGTCACATATATAAGTTTTTGTGAGCCTTTTCGTATATTTTTATACATTTATAAACGTCGCAGTTCAGTGTATTTACGTGTCTCTGTAATGCATACGCAATAAATAGGACTTTAATGTGCCATTTTACCTAGGCTGAGGATTTATTGTATTGTATAAGTAACCAATAAAGAGTAAACTGTCCCGTATAATGCATGCAATATAAGACAAGGTCATCTAGGCATATTTACCTTCTTTAGTCGCATATGTATCGTGTATGCTGTAACGTTATGAGATACCACTGTAAAAATTATGTATTGCGACCGTAGTGAGTACATAAAGCTATCTGCCGGAGACAATTGGTCAATAAATTCCCAATCTTCTTCCCAATCATACCCTAACTCATTCCTTTTTATAGCAGCTATTCATTTCTTTCTTTATCTTTATCTTCTTTATCTTTATCTTCTTTATCTTTATCTTATTTCAATCTTCCCAATCATACCCTAACTTATTGTAAATCGAATACATTGAATTTGTTCAGTGAAAATGTGCGTATAGCAACCAAATTATCTATGTCTATTTATCAGCAAATGGCCGCCATCGCGCTATTTATATATTATTATGAAATAATGTCTATATTTTACAAATATGAAGATTCTTATAAAAAGTTGTTAAATTCATTAATGATAAGCGCTATAAGATAGATAATGTGTACTATGTTTATTTCTAATACTGACATTACGATCATCATCTTTGGGTGAGAGCAACCGGATATTAACTTGGGCTATGTGATTATGGCACACGGTATTTTAATGCCGTCAATAATAAGCATCGTTACTCTTTGCTTCTCTTTGTGTGTTGTATAGATAGTAGAATGTTCAAAGTATTCAGCGAAGCTGTTATATAAGTTGCCTACTTTCTTTTGCTATATTCCAGGTACTAATCCTGACACAATAGAACCATACCGTCCGATTACTTTGCAGCTGCAGATACATTTCATTTCCGCGAGCTTTGAAATGAATTCCCTGGCATATATTTTTAGAAGATTACAGCGTAGTGTTCTACAAAGTACTGTGAACTGGTTTTTACAGTTTCAGCATCGCGCAAATGATATCCTTCGTCGTAGCGTCCATGATAATTGTGTACTCGTTCTGAGGTTCGAAAGCCGTCGTGCCCCTTGTAGTTGATAAAAAAACAAATGTTCATTTCGAAGTAAAGTAATATATTTATATAATAAATCTTGGTCAGAATTTTAGAATCTTGTATTACATACTGTTGTTGTACATACCTAGGAACACCTATGTGATTACGCCATATTATATGTTACGTCATAAAAAATTGATTACTTCTAACCACTAAGCGGTAGTAAACGATCGCGTGATTCCATGGACTCGTGAGTTACCAATTCCTGTAAAAATTTCTTGCCTCCATTTTAAGAACACCGTGCTGTCCCCCCCCCCCCCCCCCCCTTTCCCTGCTGATAAATCTGTAAAACACACAGAAGGAACACAAAGGAAGCATAGTCTCTCCTCATGCTCAATGGTTCCAGAGTAAATTAGTAATCATTATTAATCCTGACAGCTCGTCTCTGAATCAATCATATTGCATCATCGAATCTACGTGCACTCTAATCACAATAAGTACTCAATGTATTAAGATTTAAATCCCAAACTTTTTCCTTGTAAGGCAATTTTACCGCAAGTTAAAGTACAGTTTCTTTGGCGTCAACTTGATATTTTCTTCAAAGTCGTTTACTAACATCTCGATACTAACATTTTCAAAGTTCTTGACGATAATTAGAAACGTGTTCTGAATTATTTCGAATCATATGGTTATCGCATGTACTCGTAAACTTTGAACAAACAGGGGTTAGGTACTCAAATCATGTAAAATGTCTAATAATACTTGTAACTACTGCTTATCATACGGATTATACAGAGCCCTCACCTCGGCAACTAGATCCATATCTTAGAATTATCGGCATCATGTTTATTTATTAATTACCTATTAAGACTACATTAAATCCCGGAGCTAGTAAACTAGGACAAAGTGTTCCATGATGTTTAATTAGTAATTATCATTTTTATATATTAGAGGGGGGCAAACGAGCATGTGGGTAAGTGGTCACCACCGCCCATAGACATCAGCAACACCAAAGGATCATTGATCCGTTGCCAGCCTTTTTAGGGAAACAAAGGCTCATTTCTTGAAGGCACCCATATCGTATTTGTTCGGGTACACCGCTGAGGGTAATTTATTCCACAATTTCACCGTACGTGATAGAAAATGCCTCAAAAATGCATACTGTAGTGAATTTTACATTTCGTCATTAAATAGAAACATGTTTCATTCATATAAGTAACAAAAAAACAATTATTTGATAAATGATAAATTAAAATAATTATTTGCCAATAGGGGATTCCCGCAATTTACTAATCGGTTACGTTTACATTTCGAGTAAATTGATTCGTAACATTCCGATGGTGGTTGATGGTTAAAATGACGGCCACAATTCACGATCCCCGTTTTGTATAGAAGCCGTACGTCCACCCGTCGATCCACTGTATACACGAAATCTGGATTTGATGAAAGTTGCTTACTATTGCTATAAATAAATTTGAGTATGTCTGAGATCTCGAATTATTTACATATTTTATAACAATATGAGCAGGCAACCTTTTATTACTTTGCGTTATTTGCGTAGATATCAATAGATTTATTATCAATATCACTGCATAACTGATATTGTTTTACGATCGTGATATAATAATATGGTGATCCCCGTATTCTTCCGAATCTATCCGATCGTCAGTGTTCAAGTGTCACTAAAGTATTTTTAATAATTTGTAATATATTATTATTTATTTAAATAATTCTTATGGATCATCTATCTAATCAGGTAACTCTTGCTTACATTACGAACTATTAATATGGTTATCAATTTTATATACACTAAGTTATCTAAGATTACCAATCTTAGATACATATCTCTAGACTTATTCGACGCTCACTGATTATTTATTGAATATACAAAAAAATCATAGTTTACTGTTTGATGAGCGACCCATTAAGAATAATTACAACGGAGAATTTAATGTACATCTCTGATCCCGAAAACAAATGCTATACCAAATAACCATCAATAAATCATTGCGTATAAACCTATCATTAGCTTAGGTAACGAATAATTTATGGATGGAAAAGTCGAAAGTAGAAACTTTGACTTAGACTTTGTTTGGACTTTTGGCACAAAGAAGGTCCCGTTTTTTGGTTTTTTTGCTTACATCTCGAAAACGGTGCGTCGTACGAAATTTTCTTGTACCACATAATGAAAGCTGATAAAATTCTCTACAACTTTGGCTTTTATACTTTTTATTTATCTCCAATTGTGACCTAGCTATGAGCTCCGAAATACGGCCGATTTTCAAAAATATATTCTACACTCTTACGTTTTCTGTCATACATTGCTTCATAACTTGTCATACATTGTCGAATACGAACCGGCTAAAGGACTCAGATTCAAAGGTAGGCTTAACGTGGGGCATAGCAGACAACTCTAACATTTGAGCCTCATATTAAGATGATGAGAATCCCAAACTAGCGAGAAGATTTACTTTATGTCCCCCTCCCTCGGGCTCACGAGGGGTAAGGACTTTTAGTATGTTTATCTTCTAAGTAATCTAAACATAGTTCCTAAGTCAAAGTTTCTGCTTTCGACTTTTCCATCCAAATTCCCCTTGTGAGCACTCATTGACCAAATTAATGTAGCAATATTTAATATATACCCAATATAAGTATTTCTTTTTGCAGTTTAAGTACTGTGTATTCTCTGCATACTTTTTCTTTTTTATCTCTGTTCTGTTCGATATATTGTAATACTCGATGTGTGAGGCCCGACTTGCGGGTGACCTCCCTTTTTGCATAAATTTTCCAATCCGTCATTGGATAATCAACTCTACAAAAACAAATATTTTCACATAGTGATTAAAAATTTGAAACTTATACAATCATCATGAACTTTGTGACTCCAATTTCTCTGTTCAGTATTATTTAGTTTGAGCAAAGTATTATGTCTACGTTTGATTGCCTACTTATACTAAAGTGATTTAAACGAAAGCGAAATTAATGTCTAATCAGGCATACATGTCTACCAGAGCGGAAAGACATTGTGATAATATAGTATTTGTACCGCACCGCACGTGATATAAATATTAATTATATCTTTGAAAATAATTATTAAATATTTAATAAATTACATTTTCAGGAAACCAACAAGCGGAAGATTATATGTGAATGGGCGATTACGCGATGAGGACGCATTCAGAAGACGATCGTGCTATTTGATGCAGGATGATCAGGTCCAACTCATGCTCACTGTTCACGAGTCTCTCTCCTTCGCGGCTGAACTACGACTGGGTAACCACGTCAGCAATGAACAGAAAAAACAACGGGTATGTCTATTAGTACTTTGTTAAAATAATATATCACATACAATATGTTATTGATAAATTTTAGAGCAATATCGTTTCTATGTTTATCAAAAATGCGTTTTTCCATGGGCTTTTCATTCTATTTCCCTGTGATAATTTCTTAATGAAATGAAAATTAATTTAGTTTTCATTTTCATAAGAAAAAGTATGGAAGTGAATGTAACGAAAATAAATGAATGAACGATATGAAATCTTTGTACAGTGATATCCAGATAAGGATTAAAGATGTAAAAGTAGAACTAGTGAATAAATCTGTGTATCGGGGATCTCTATTTACGAGAGATGAAACATGTGAGGAAAATGTTGAAAGAAGAATTACAACAGAAAACCGTATTAATGTCACTCGGTCTTGGCAAGCAACAATAATATCGAAGAAAGCTTGCCTTACTATATGCAAGGAGTTTAACAACATTGATGTATGAACGTGAAACAGGTATGGCGAAAGAATCATGAAAGTATGGTGAATGTTGTAGAAATAAGAACTCTGTAGAGTATGTGTGGAGTTAGGTTATATGATAAATTGGAAAATGTCGCGATACAAAAATTGAAAAGTACTGAAATGATAACTAAAAATGATAAAGATTGAACAAGTGTGAGTGGAGGCCGTACGCAAGACCCAAACACATCGATCAAATAATCGATATGTCGCAAAAGTCCCAAGTTAATTGCGCCCGAATCCAACAATGCTTGTCGGATTCAGGTACATGTACAAGTTGGTGAGTGTAAAACAAATGAGAGACTGCATGAAACATATGACCGTAGTCACTGGTTACCGCTATGAAAGATAGGCATCATGGTATGTATGTCCCTTCAATTATGTGTGTGTAACCACTAGATAATGAATTGATTTTCAGATCAATGACCATTTTTAAATAAGATTAAATTGTGTATTATGTATACTTATACGTAAACAACACGTACGTATATACACAATTCATAAAAAGTAATAAAGACTTATAAATAAAAAGTAAAAATAACAGCAAACTTAAATTAATTAAGGACGATTAATCATACCGTATTGATGTTTCAGATAACTGAAATTGTCACATCTCTTGGTCTAGCAGCGGCGCGAAACACTAAAGCCGGTGATTTATCAGGGGGTCAGAGGAAACGGCTAGCAATAGGTTTGGAGTTGATCACTGATCCTCCCGTCATGTTCTTCGATGAACCTACCAGGTAATTAGATAATTGAATGTACATTAACTCTCCATAGCCAATAAATGTATATGTAAAGTTAGTATGAAAGAGAATGCTTACATATAATAAAAAAATACTGATGAACATTTAGGTACTCTTGCTAGATATTACGTACTTTACTAGTCACAGATAGACAGAAAAATAATCACTTCGTAACAGATACATTGCTCCCATACGAAAGCGAAAATATCTACACTATAATAGAATAAAAAAAACCGGCCAAGTGCAAGTCGGACTCGCGCACGAAGGGTTCCGTACCATTATCTATAAAAACGGCAATAAAATATCACGTTTGTTCTATCGGAGCCCCTCTTAAATATTTGTTTTATTTTAATTATTTATTTTTAAAGTGAATATATAACTAAGTATTCTGTGAATATTTCAAGCGTCTACCTGTTGTCGTTATCAAAATCGAGCAAAAAGAATCACGTTTGTTGTATGGGAGCCTCCTTAAATATTTATTTTATTCTGTTTTTTAGTATTTGTTGTTATAGCGGCAACAGAAATACGTCATCTGTGAAAATTTCAACTGTCTATCACGGTTCATGAGATACAGCCTGGTGACAGACGGACGGACGGACAGCGGTGTCTCAGTAAAAGGGTCCGTTTTACCCTTTGAGTACGGAACCCTAAAAATAACAATAATAATAATAATAGATGCAATTCTGTACGCGTATAACGGTCGAGTTGAGAATGCTTCGGCTTTCGGCACGACCATCGAGCATATGCGTTATAGGGTTGTATAAATATCACTTCATAAAATAAAACAGAGAGTACTCATTGCGTCTGGTAGTAAATAATTTATATTATCAGCATAGTCTTTTGCACTCGCCCAGTACACAATAATTTTGTGGTTTCGACTTTGATCTAAATTTACGCAGAATACGCGCCGTGCAAGCTGCTATTGAAACTTGTAACTAATTCCCTGAAGGGCACATTTAGGCGCCCATCGATCCCTCCAAACTTGTTGTCAATAGCTGATCATGTGGTGTATTTCTAAATGATTACATTATTTTATTGTTTTAAAAACTATATCTGCAGTAGCTGCGTGTGCTGTGATAAGATTAAGTCTAGACAATGTTGTTTCGTAGTGAACATACTGCAATTACTTTCACATGAACACTCACAATGCGACACACATATCAAGCATATACAGTCATAACTTCTTAGCTTTGAATATAGTTATCAATAAAGCATAAATAAATAAATATTGTCGGACAAATTACACAGCGCCATCTAGCCCCAAAGTAAGCTAAGCTTGTGTTATGGGCACTACACAACTGATAAACATACGTAAATACATTTTTTTTTTGTAAATACATACATATTATACATAGAAAATACCCAGACCAAGATAAACAGACATGTTCATGCACACAAATGTTTGCATTGTGTGGGAATCGAACCCACGAGCGTTGGTGTCAAAGTCGCGTCATTCACGACTGAGCCACCGAGCTCGTCAAAGCAATGTACAACTTAAACATATGCAACGTAACAACAACACAAAACTTCACAATTCACACTCATAAACTTATCTCACCAAACACATACTGAAGTCTAGTTAGCGGCACAAATACTCTTTTTCTGTGTTCATTTAATTAATGTTACTAAAATTGGAATATTGTTTCACTAAGCCAATAACCTAGGGTGGAGGGCTGGTGTCCTGAAATACAGGCTTGCTTGCTTACAGGCACCAGTCTCCCATAACTATGAACCTAGCAATCTGTAATATTCTATTTCTTATACAATTTATGGGAAAAATAAATATTTACTATTAATATTACATATATTAAATGTTATACAATGTTGACTTTGACTAATCTAACAAGTTTTCCCACAAAAAATTCAAAGCTGCAAGTTTTCAATCTAATATTCTGCCGGCTACCAAACAAATGAAACTACAGTCGAAATTGTCATCGAACTGAACAGAAATAGGTGTACATGGCAAATTAATTATGCGTAGAATCCAGTACAGTGGCAAATCTTCTTTGAGTTTGTTTGACAACGATTCCGCCAATATAATGGGGCATTGCTGCTATTTGATTAACAATATAACGGTCTCAGGCTGACATACAATACAATATATGGTTCTGTTCTATTTTAGAACAAGCAAAGATACTCTCTCTATATTTTCACGGAAAGTCCCATTCGGGGTAAGCAGAGAGATTCGATTGACCAGCAATTACACACCTCACTCCTGACTGTAAAATTCTTCAACATTCACTTTCTGACAAGAGAGGACAGGGATAGTTATTATTTTGCATGTCCCAACCAACGATGCATGCCTCTTCTTATATAAATATAGGTCTTTCTTTTGTCATCATAACAAATGTGTGACTAAGTCATTACGTATCCAGACGCACGCGATATGCCTTTTATTTTGCTCATAGTTGGATAGTGTTTATCCTATTTTAATGATCTACAACATACTAAATATTTCGGGATCAAAACAGCGTTGTTTATTGCAATGATTACACAAATTCCATTACTGATAAAACAGTGTCAGGAAGGAATTGCAGTGCCCGGTATTAACAATCTACTATGCTTTGTACTCGATAGGGTGAACGGAGTCAGCAACGAAAAAAAATTCTTCAGTAATAAGTTTTTTGACTTACAACACATTTCGTGGTATATGACATAACGGCAGTACCATGTACTTGTGGTTGTCATCTTAACAATTACCGTCCTTGCCTTTGTTTGATTCAAATAATAAATATACTTCTAGTACTTTCTGCAATTAAATAATACAAATTATTAAGTAGACAACAGCCAAATAGACATGCATATTCTGAGAAATGTTTATTTTGTGTGTCACATGCTATATGTATTATAACAAACGTGATAAAGTATATCATATAAAATTAATCTTAAAATAACGACGAAAATTAAATTATTTTAGAAATCACACAGAGTCATTTAGTCACAAACTTAGCATAGTTTCTACTATGAATGTTAGATTAGTGACTGGAAATAACCATAAATACTTTTTGTTGCAAATACATACGTGTATAAATAGATAATAGACAATCTAAGACAAACATACGTGCACACAAATATTTGTCTTATGGGAAAATCTCGACATATGCATAGAGATTTGTAAAATCATTCCAGTCAAAACATTTTCATGGAATACTTGTTTGCAATGAGAACAATAGTTTTATGGTGTTAAGTGAAATATTAGCTCTTAAGTCATTTTCAATTTATTTCAGCGCCTGAAGCTGACGTGTTACAGCTCCCCGGATTTGTACAATTATAAAAATGATCAATATCACTAATATCAAATCTCTAATGCGCAATCTCCGTCTCCTCTCCTTCTTTTGTTATTTTACATTACAGAACTAAATTATATGTCCTCACGAATATAATACTAACTTTGGCATTTAGAAAGAAATTATATTCAATGTTCTTTATTTTTGTTGCTTCAGTGGAATGGACAGCTCTATCACCAAACAAATAATATACTTATTGCACCAGCTGTCCAGACAGGGTAGAACAGTAGTCATGACAATGCACCAGCCATCAGCCTTGCTATTGCCAATGATGGACAGATTGTATGCGATGGTGGCCGGGAGGTGCGCCTACATAGGATCTGTACCCTGCTTGCTACCATATTTACAACAAGCGGATTTAATATGCCCACCGTATCATAATCCTGTTGACTTTCGTAAGTATCTTATGTGAGAATTTAACTAAAATTTTACCTGTGGTAGAGAAAAATTCAAAACCTAAATGTTACCTAAATTAACTAAATGTATCAAATGACCGGAATAAATAACGTTATTAAAGCGAGATATAATACTAATGAACTTTTATTTCGTATGCAATCCAAAGAACAGTTAGTAACAAATGGATCGATATGGGTCCATCTATCCAGCAATGACATTGAGGATGCTGTTGGTGCCAGCGTTAACCCTGCGCAACCGATTTATGAATGTCGAGAGATAGAAACGTCCTTCGGATAGCAATAGCACCATGGTGGCTCCGGCTCACATAATTACCATAAAACGAGACATTTTATCTACCAGTGGTGATCATGCCTACACATCAAAGAATAAGTTATCCCACCGGTGATGCTCGTGGTGGCCAACATGTTAGAGGCAAAGGAGGTTACTCAGTAAATCGGGTTTTTGTTTTCCACCGTATGCCAATTTGCCGATTATCGCGGTGGTGGCATGGACAGACTGAAATTTCCCTCAGCAGCTTTAGCGGGTAACCAGAAAGTATGGCTACCTGGATGAAGACTCGCAGCCCCTAGCCAAGTCTATCGACGAAATCGAATTTTGATCTAGCATCACCACCTTAGTGCAGTCTCCACTACCACCAACCTTGAAGCAGCATTTATTTTTCGTTTTAAATCTGAGACATTGGAATCCCCATTAGCACGTGTCTAAATTTCACTTGACACTACCCATGGATGTAGCATAGTATGATAATTACTGATAGTAATTATTACACTATAGTTCTAGTCCGGATGATAGTAATTATTACACTATGGTTCTAGTGCGGATAATAGTAATTATTACACTATGGTTCTAGTGCGGATGAGACATGAGAGATGAGCATTTCATAGCGTACGTATGAAATGCAAACCGATATTTATTCCGTAGAAAGGTAGAATGAAATTTAACAAAAAAATTGGTTACAAAAACATATACCCGTGATTGTGAAACGAGAAACACGCAAATAAAATTTATGTCTATCTATTTGTTTTACAATTTTTTTGTCACAAGAGGCCCTTATTATTATTAAGTATATAATTATTGTATGGTTAGCAAATCTGCTATCATGTCGTTATAAAACCGCGAATAGCTGATATCAATAACTATATCGCTACATATGTTTGACGACACTTGACCTCATGGTATCCAAAACGATAACTTCATCATAAATATATTATAAATTGCCTGTAATTTTAAATCACAATGTACGTTTATGTGTTTCAGTTATAGAAGTAAGTGCAGAAAATGCAAATGAGTTAGTTTTTTGCTCAGAAAATGGAAAATGTAATGAATGGAGGGACTGCGGTGACACTGACAATCATTTGACTGGTATGTCCTAGAATATCTTAAAAGGCGGCAAAAGCACCTACAACCAATATGTGTTCTGGTTGATGATTACAATTGCAATTGATCGATAAAGACCTCGAGTCTATTCTGTTATTTTAATTATTTTAAAAATAACACTTACCTTTTAATAAAATTGAAGCTCTTTCTAATTGCTCAACAAGTCAACAATTTGTAAAAAAAACTTATTTTTCAAGTATGATTTTATTATATGTAAAATTACGATAAAAATGAAAGATTATTTGCCATTAGGCCCTTATTTAGGCACGTCCTACGTTCTTTAAATTAGATCATATTTTATATTATTAATTTTTCATAGTTCTAAACTCTCTTTTTTAATCTACCAGCATTTAGAAAATGACCATTGGTGAAGAAGCAATGCCAAAAGAAACATCAATATATATTACAATAAATATATGTGATTGTACATATAGTGATATCAAGTGGTACAATTAAAGATATATTAATACATGTGCAGAATCATTCAAATCAATTCACCAATCTATGTCAGTTAGATATTCATCGATTCTGTAATAACGCTTCATACACAGAGTATTTTTAATGTAGCTTTTGAACATATTGTCAGGCCTCAGAATACAGAATAAACCAGAAGGAGCCTACAGCCAATAATACATGCCCTCCGCTGTGTCCAGAAACAATTCGCAATCCCCCGCACGCCTCATACTTCCCACCCGTACAGTGTTGCTAGGTTAGTAAGAGTTCGCCTCTTTTAGGGTAAATTAAAAGTGTAATATTAATATTAAAGATGTTATATTAATATACTGTTATGCATAAATAAATGTTTTAGTAAAATAAAACATAAGTAATTTACAAAAATATGTCTTTACTTAGGTACATTTTGTTGTACTAATAATATTGCCGTTTTGATTCTGAAGTAATCAATACATTTTTACGTTTCGACAAATGAAGAAGTCTTGCTCTTTGCTTTTATAATTTCATCAGTGGGGAACTGAAATTCCACATATAATAATTAGAATAGTTTTACACAAAACATTTTTGTAAAGAAACTACTATTTACACAATTTCACATATGCAGACTATATACCAAAAACATTAGTTAATAATATTTCAAACATTTATTTCAGGCCATATTTATATTAAAAAACCTCAAATAATGTAAGCATAGGCTCATATCGTAAATACCTTAAAATTTAATAAATGTATTTACATATTTTATATTAATCAAACTATTTTTTAATTACTTAACATGCATTTATTATTTATTTCATCAATGTCAACTTTATAAAAAGTAAGGAAAAGAAACCAGTAAAACTGGCAACATGAACAAAATGGACTCGCCCAAATTGTTTACCACTATCAACGAGTAAAAGAAATTCATTATTTAAATAAAATGAGATGTAAATGCGCTACTTACACATGAAATGTGATCCCATCTTGTATTTTTATGCTTCTAACTGCGTTCTTGCAGGTGAGAACCGCACAAGACGGCATTATTTAATAAAAACTATCGAGAAATTTTTACGCGTAATAGACACGGTGGCCAAATATATACTAGTCGTCCAAATGTCAAACTACTCTCATTGAGAGTAGTTTGTATGGCTTCAGTTTTGGGCGTGTTTGCGGTTTCTGGTTTATTCTGTATTCTGAGTGTCAGGCCAAGGACAGAACCGCTTCAGGTAATTTATTATAGAATCGAATACAATATACAATAAAACATCTACTAGTCTTAGCAAGCCGGTACGCAACCTATTCCTGCTTCTAAGATTTTCACTAAATTTTGAAAATGACAATATTTTTACGAGCTATTATGTTCTCATAAATATACTGAGACTGTAACCGTAAGGATATTTATTTCTTTGAATAGTTCTCTAAGTGAGTTCCTGGAGCTCATGGTACAAATAGAGCGGATAGTTCTCTTTTATAATATAAAAATAGTTTCAATATCATTCGCTTTTCCCCACAACAGTATACCATACGACATAATACTGTGAAAGTAGCTGAAATAGACTAAAGCGCGCAGTAGCCACATCTGTCAATTGTCTAATTCATCTAACTGCATATGCGGCGGAGCTGATTTTACTGGCCAGTTTTACTTTTATGTGGGGTCCCTTAAATACGTAAATAGATTGTTTTAATTGTATCTTTTTTCATTTCTTTCAGAAAAATATCTAATGACATGCGGTGAAGTTTGCCTGACAACATTGCCACAGCCAAAAGAAGACCCTACAGCAAAAATATTATTGGCTCTAAAAAGTACATATCCAACTTCATTCTGGAAACAGTTCGCTACATTAACAAGAAGATCGTTTTTGGTAAAATATCTAATTTTAATATCTTTGTAAAATTACCAAGGCCAATGAACAAATCATTCTCAGAATAATTTGTATTTTAGTCAATGTGGCGAGATCCTACTTTTACGCTTATGATAACTGGAATCCACTGTGCCATGGGCTTATTTATAGGCAGTCTCTTCTACAATATCGGTGAAGATGCAAAACACGTCAGAGACAGCTTCAATATGCTTTTCTTCAGCCTCATGTTCCTAATGTTCACAGCATTCAGTTCTGTCACTATAACCTGTAAGTACAGTTTATATTTTTCCAAAGTTACTTTAAGATCAGTAATATCTGTAAAATTAATTAAGTAGATTGATATGTAGGTATATATATATATATATATATATATATACCGCATAAATATAAGGATGTTCAATTGCAAAAAGTACATAACATATCTATTTATTTAAGTTTCCACTGCACTACCAATTATTTATCTCAACACCCGTATTGGCTTATCAAATTGTCAATATATTTATAGCATGTTGTCATCTAATGAAATAGAACTCTGGTTTAAAAAAATACTCCTTCAAATTAACACATATAGATAGATAGATAGATAGATATAATTTTTATTTGCATCTTCATTCACATACATAAAATGCTTACATTAAAATTATTTTTATTACAATGTGTGTGTGTGTGTACAAGCACATCATGTATGTGCCAAAGTATGACAAAAAGGCTGCAGCTCAGTGTCAATATTGCTCAAGAGCAAAACACTGGTTTTCAGCTGTAACCTAGGGTCAGCTACAAGATATATACATATATTATTATTATTATTCATTTATTTCATTTTCTCTCATTAATTACATTTTTAAATATACAATATAAAAAAATACATTTAAAAATATTAAAAACAGGATTCCCCTGATAGCGGGAATGGTCCAAACTATCGGTGGTCAAGATCACAGAGACAGAAACCTCCTCACAATACGTGCCCTCGCAAGAACAACTCAATAGGTCAATAGGCCAGTTTTTTATCCACTAGGCTATCACTGCTGTTTTAACCACTCAATGTACACAATAGTATTAAATAATAAACTTTACACGGTTGAAACCCCGGGCAAGTTATATATAGTAAGTACCAATTATGTTTGATTAGCCCACCTGGCTGCCCGTCAAGCTGTGAGTGCATCACTATAAACATGACCTTCATTCGAAAGCCTGTACACACGTGAAATTTCGTCGTGTAAACATACATTGCGCTTTATATTACGCCAGTGCGTGACGTAATATAATGTCAGAGGCATTGTATGCCACAAAATTTCGATCGCATTAAAAATTATGCTGCTGCTGAAATTATGCGATCGAAAATTTTGTGGCATACAATGCCTCTGATATTATATTACGTCACGCACTGGCGTAATATACGGCCAATGGTTTGAGCAGTCAGAACCCGTTATAACGGGTTCTGACTGCTCAAACCATTGGCCGTCACAACGATCGGCACAATGATTGTTGAATCGACATCCCACATGTCGGTAATCTCGTTAGCTAAATCAAGATATTTTGATTGTTTATCTTTTTCAGCTTTCACAAGATTGCCGTCATGTGGAACAGCGATATCAACAATCACTGCTTGCCGCGTTGATCGATCTATTAACACAATATCAGGTAATAATAGATCGATCCCAGTAAAATGTGGCATGGCCATTCTGGAGAACTGCTTCGGGCATATACCTGTAATATGGTACTTCATTAACCACAAGACTATATTTTAAAGCAAGTTGCTGGTGGATAATCCTAGCTACTGGGTTGTATCTGTGCAAGTACTCGCCGTTAGCAAGATGAGAACAACCGGAAATAACATGCCTGATGGATTCTCCAGGGAGATGACACGCTCGACAAATGTCTAACGTGCCGCGCTAACTTCATGATGTATTTCCGGTAGTTGTTCGTCCATAATTCCTAAACCTTCGGTTTCCCCAAAGGGGTCTCCGAAACGTAACCAGGATACTGAAACCAGCGTATCGACATCAGATCCATGCAGGACCTGGTAGAAACGTCCATGCAGCTCCTTGCTTTGCCATATAGCCCTGCGATCATCAATACTTAATATCACAGGTCTACGCCAGTTCTCCTTCGCCAAGGACAAAGGTGTCAATCCGCGATCCACCTTAACTACATCCTTATGCATCTCCGCTTCAGCATGCAGGAAATATTCCCTGAGGTTATATATCTCTCGATTATGTAAGGCCTTGGCATTCAAGAAACCTCGGGCCCCACATTTTCGCGGGATATACAAACTCATTACTGATGAACGCGGATGATGCATACGGTATGCAGTCAATAATGTGCGGAGTTTCCGATCAATTCCATCAAGTTCAGTTTGAGTCCATTGGAGTATGCCGAAGGAATATATTAAAACTGGCATGTCCCAACTATTATAAGCACGAACCTTATTACCTCCTGACAAAAAACTATTAAGGACTTTTGTCAGGCGGTCAAAGAAACGGCCTTTCACAGATTGTTTCATGTTAGTCTCAACAATTCCTAAATTCTCTGACATACCCAAATATTTGTATGTTTCAGTTTACGAGAGGGATTTCAGGCGAATAGTATCTAATAGCTCGTCTTTCAAATACTAATAGCTGACCTTTTTTACATGCATGATAGCACATTTGTCTATACCAAATTCCATTTTAATAGAATTACTAAAGTTTTCTTATTACTTTGTTACAAGCAAAAAGTTTGATATCATCCATGTATAGAAGATGAGATATAACCTGACCTCCCCTTCGCAACCTGTAGCCTAGTCTTGAATCCTTCAAGAGCGTGATTAGAGGATTCAAGGCCAAACAAAACCACAAGGGACTCAAACTGTCACCTTGGAATATACCCCTTTTAATCTCTATACGTTCGTCGTCTCCACTGATCGATCGGCATCCAGGGTAGAGAAAGACTGTTCTCCGTTGCTCCATACATGAATTTAAGAAGGTACATAGCGTTAGTTAGGGGGTCATGTGCCAGAAGCGTGCTCGTTCGCGACCCCTGCCAATCGATTAGATTGCAATTCTGGCCCGAAAACGCACCGATGTGTGGATTAGGGCGTCTCCCGGAGGCGACGCGCACCGATCCGCCCCCGTCGGTTCGAACACAGGTGCATGCGGCGGTGGGGGCCGCCACCCACCACGCAGCGCCAATTCCGGCGGGTCGAAGAGAGCCGAGTGCTGCATAGGCACGGGGAATGTGAGAGGTGGACTGAGTGATAAGATGAATGAGCTGATGGACCTAATGAATGAGAGACGCTTAGATGCTTTGTGTGTGACAGAGACTAAGCGCAAGGGAAGCGACACCGATGATCTGCCAGATGGGATGATGGCCCTATGGTCTGGTGTAGACCGGGACGATCATGCCAGTGCTGGAGTAGGTGTCATACTCTCCTCTCGCTTAGCCCCTGGTGTGAAAGATTACTGTTCGGTAGGGCCTAGACTTCTCTGGGTTCGTATAAAACTGGGCATCACGCGAGTATTTCTGGTTGCAGCATACGCTCCCTGCAGCGTAAGCTCAGCGTGTGCCCAAGAACTAGAGAAGTTTTGGGAGTCTGTGAGGGATGTTCTGGATTTAGCTGAAGGGAATGAAAGAGTGATTATGTGTGGAGATTTGAATGGATGTGTTGGGACCAAACGAGACGGCTATGAAGCTGCTCTTGGTCCCTATGGAGATAAGAGAGTGAACGAAGCAGGTAAGTCAATTCTAGATTTATGTATGGAACGAAACCTCCTCGTGTCGAATACTTTATTTCGTCACAAGTATATTCACACGTATACATGGAGACGGAATGACCAAAAAAGTGTGATTGATTTGATTATAATTGATAGACGTCTCCGAAATATTATAATGGATACAAGAGCCTTTAGAGGTCCCACTCTTGAAACGGACCACTACCTGGTGGTAAGCCGGTTTGTGGGACTTTTCAAGAAGTGGAGGCATTGGCGAGTGCGTATCCCTTTCGGAGATCATGAAAGGATAAGGAGTGAAAAATTGCAAGATGAAAGTGTAAGGAGAATGTATGTACGTCTGGTAAGCGAAAGACTTGCAAATGCAAGTCTTTCCGGCACAGATGTGGATGATTGCTGGAAAGTTCTGAAAGAAAGTATGGTGGATAGTGCAAAAGAAGCATGTGGATGCGCAAAGAGGCATAAAACATTGAAAGGGGATGCCTGGTGGGATGCGGAGGTTGAATCCTCCGTAGCACGAAAGAGGAAAGCGTGGCTGGATTATGTATCATCTTTGCCCTTAAATGAAAGTATGAGAGAGAAGAAGAAAGAAATGTACCGTCAATGCAAGAATTAAACCAAGGTTTTAGTGAAAGAGAAGCGTGAAAGACAAGTTATGAATGAGGAAGAGAGGCTGACGAGAAACTTCGAGGCAAATACCAAACTCTTTTGGAGAGAGGTAAAGAAGTCTCGGGGTAATTCGTCGGCATCCAGTATGAACAAGATTAAGTCTAAAGCTGGTATCATTCTTGCAAATACTCAGGAAGTGTTAGAACGGTGGAGTGAATATTTTGAAGAAATGTATGAATATGCCTCGGACGCTGACAATGAGAGTGAGTCTGATGCTCACTTCACGTTGACGGCGTCCGATGAAGGTATAACTATGGATGAGATAGAATGGTCGATACGAAGTTTGAAAAATGGAAAGTCTGCGGGAATTGATATGATCACAGCTGAGATGATCAAACTAGGTGGCACTTATGTCCGGGACGCCTTCTAGTACTTATGCAACCTATGCTGGAGAGCTGGAAAGGTCCCAATGGACTGGGGACGCGCAGTCATCGTACCCTTGTATAAAGGCAAGGGATTACGCATGGACTGCGCCAATTATAGGGCCATCAGTTTGATCAGCTTAGCAGCAAAAGTATATGGAAAGATAATTGAAAGGAGAATGAGGGTGAAATCTGACGAAATGCTGTGGGTGGCACAAGGAGGATTCCAAAATGGTAAGGATGTACGGATCAAGTTTTCTCGCTCCGCAATATCGTAGAGAAGCATCTGGCTACAGAACAGAAGGTTTTCTGCGGTTTTGTGGATCTTGAGAAGGCATTTGATAGGGTTGTGCGAAAGGAACTGTGGTGCATATTGCCGAGATATGGGATTGACGGCTCACTGCTGCGTGCTGTGCAGTCCACCTACAAGGATTGCTTAGCATGTGTGCGAATAGATGGCAACATGCCACCCTGGTTAGATGTCAAAATTGGTGTCAAACAGGGTTGCATGTTGTCTGCTAGGCTGTTTATTCTGTATCTCGATAGTTGTCAACGGAGAATAAGATCGACGAATATGGGATTACGCATGGGTGACCTAGTGGTGAACTATCTGCTGTATGCAGACGATGCCGTCCTGTTAGCAGAAACACCATCTGAGCTGCAAACACTAGTCACAATGATGAAAGACGAATGTATGAAGGAAGGCTTACTATTGAATGCAAAGAAAACAAAGATTATGGTATTTGAAAGAGAAGAAACCAGAACCAATGTAAGAATTACGGTAGATGATGAAGTGTTGAAACAAGTGGATGAGTTTGTATATCTTGGATGCGCTTTCAGCAGGGATGGAAGGTACACCGCAGATGTGGAAAGGCGAGTGAGTGCTGGGAATAGTGTGAATGGAGCGTTGGGAAAACTTCTTGGCAGTAAAAACCTGAGCCAGAAGGCGCATCTGGCTATACACAATGCAGTGCTGGTCCCAACGCTTACTTATGGAAGCGAGAGCTGAGTATGGCAGAGAAAGCATGAAAGTAGGATAAACGCGGTTGAAATGCGAGCGTTGCGCAAAATCTGTGGTGTAACGCTTGCAGACCGTATCCGCAATGATGAGGTTAGAAGCAGAGTTGGTCTGAAAGAGAGCGTCGGTGTTAAAATAAGAAGAGGTATGCTCCATTGGTTCGGACATGTAGAAAGAATGCAAGATGAAAGAATGACGAAGCAGATATACAATGCAAAAGTGGAAGGATGTAGGAGCCGAGGAAGGCCAAGACTTACCTATCATGATCAAATTGGTCGTGTTCTATCAGAAGGTGATGTCAGGAGCCCTAGAAACCGGCGAGCGTGCATGAAAAGAGCAATGAATGTGAAAGAAGCGAGTCAGGTATGTAAGGATCGAGTCGCGTGGCGCTCGGTTCTCTCTGCCTACCCCGTAAGGGATTTGGCGTGAAGTTATAGATAGATACATAGCGTTGCGTCAATTTTGTACGATTCTAAGACCTTCAAAAGCCATGTATGAGGCACAGAATCGTAAGCCTTCCTATAGTCTATCCAACATACCGACAGATTTTTACGGGTTCGACGAACCTGTTGGCTAATGGCCATATCAATGAGGAGCAACTCCTTGGTACCACGAGACCCATTCCTACATCCATTCTGAGTAGCATACACAACATTATTGGTATCAATATGTTGCGTGATTTTGCTTTTCAGAATGTCAGATGTAAGTAGCTTGTACATGGTGGGTAAGCAGATAATAGATCTATATTTTTTTGGATCTGTGGTACTTCCGGATTTGTACAGAAGTTTATTAACATATAATGTAAAATTTATTCATGTAAATAAAAACATTAGTGTGCTTTTGTAAAAAATGCACATACCTCCTTTTTTTTCAGATAATGTCTAATAATATTTTCTTGTATACTTGAAACGCAGTCATAAACAAAAGTTGAGAAATGTTTGAAAATGGAAACTAAAGTTATAATATCTCATTAATCATTGTTTAGATATTTTAATTTTTAAAGTATATAGACGAATAAAATGTACGAGTACATACTATATCAAATATTCGCTTTTTCCAGATCCTATTCAAATACCACTAGTCCGTCGAGAGCACTTCAATGGATGGTACTCCACGGGAGCCTACTTTACCTCCACGTTGATGTCAGCACTACCGACACAAACGCTCTGCACACTGGCTTACTCTTGTATAGCTTATTGGTTAACTGGTCAGCCACCAGAACTGATTCGATTTCTCGGATTTTTGTGGACACTTATGATGGTGTCGTACGTTTCTATATGCTTAGGTCTATTAAACGGATCAATATTAACAGTCGAGGTAATTTTTGCCACATTACTATCATGGACGCAGTTTTGTGGGTCTTGATAGGGCCGTGCAAAAGGATCTGTGGGACATTTTGCCCGGATATGGAGTTGATGGTGAACTGCTCCGTGCGATACAATTCACTTACGAGAAATATACAGCATGTGTGCAGTTGGACGGCAGCTTATCGCACTGATTTGGCATCAATACTGACGACAGACAGGGCTGCGTGCTGTCGTCTCAGCTATTCACCTGTATCTGTACAGTTATATTCAGGGAATAAGATCTATGAATGTAATATTGCGAATGGGTGGCTTAATGGTAAACCGTCTGCTTTATGCAGACGATGTCATATAATAGCACAATCACTACCTGAACTGCAAAAGCTACTCACACCAGTAAATGGTATGAATAAAGGCTTACAATTGAATGTAAACCCAACATAATGATATTTGAAAGAAAGGAAACCAGAACGAACATAAAGATTACGGTTGATGATGTAGTGTTGGAACAAGTGAATGAGACTGTGCGAGTATATCTTCAAAGCAGTCGCTTGCTGAACGCGTTCGCAATGTAGATGTAGAAAGAAAGTTAGTCTAAAAGAGAGTGTCCATGTTAAGATAATATTAAGAATATAATAAGATAAATGCGTGGTTCGAACATGGACGGCGCTCAGGTCTCTCTGCCTACACCGCAAGAGACCTGAAGATTTATATACATATTACCATATATTTGCAAAATATGATGCCAGCAGCGACATCACGTGGACAACACAGACAAATGTTAACCACTACTTATTAAAAATGATGATATTTCAATGGAATCGTCAGGATTCCATTGAAATACTGTGACAACAGTGTTTGAATAGTAGGGAAGTTTAGTGTTCCTTAGTATTCCTTAAATAAAACAGACATAGGTAACAATTTGACAGTCCGTGATAATCACATAATTAATTTAAAATTTTAACAATATTTTTAAAGATATAATATTTTATCTTTTCAGGCTGGCGTTGTGTTTGGAAACTTTCTTATTTTACCCTTCATGCTCTTCTCCGGCTTCTTCCTTCGTTATAGCGAAACTCCATTTCCTCTGCAGTGGATATTTCATATCTCTTTCATAAAACATGGCATCGTGGGACTTGTCTTGTCCGTATTTGGAATGGACCGACAGAGACTACCATGCTCGGATATATATTGCCACTACACCGTCCCCAAACAATTAATTAAGGACATGGAAATGTCAAATGAAAAATATGCACTAGTTGTGGGTGCATTATGTGCAATTGGATCTACTGTTCTTTTGCTATCTTACTTTTTTCTCAGAATCAGACTCAAGAATAAGTGGTAATTAATATTTCACAGTGTAGTTAATACTGTATTTTTGAGCAGTAATAAAATAAAGAACCAAAAAATAGCATGGAACCCAACTACCATAGATGGTAGAAAAGCCATATAAGCCATATGTAAATATTGTAAATACTGAGGTAGTGCTCATTAACGGGCTTGAATAGTGTATGCCCAAACCCCAAAACGCGATGGTCTGTCTCTAGGATCACAAATTTTCTGTATTATCGCACTTGTGATCAGCCGACCAGTAGATGTAGTAAATACGTACATTTCGGTTATTTATAAAGATTTAATTTTAGTCTGTGATCGTTTAATACCAAAAGGAATATCTGTTAGTTTGAAAGATGATGGTTATTCTAATTATTGCAAAGTCACAATGTATTCATATTAAGGTTCCGAATCAAAAGGATACCAACGAGACCATATTACTAAAGCTCCGATATATGTAGGTCTATCTGGCCGTCTTTCTGTTACAAGATTGTATTTTTTTAACCGTAATACTTTGAAATTTGAAATTTTACTTTTGTGTATTACTATGTCCGCTGAAACAACAAATATTAAAAAATATTATGCGAGTCAATCAGTTTTTAGGATTACAGATGTGGGTATTACAAACTACTGTTACTATTTAAACTCAAACTAGAGTATTTACGCCTGATACATCGAACCTAAATAAAAACAGGCTTAAATTTCGCCTTTTTTTATTACGTCACTAAATCCGTTAGTAGGATATTTCTGCGTACAAGGGTGACAGTTTCGTTTGTAAACTATAGCGGTAGGTTGACTACTTGATTAATTACTTGAGGCAATTATGGTCATTATTAAAATCGATCCAGTTTATTCGTTGTAATATAAAAACCGGTCAAGTGCGAGTCGGACTCACGCATGAAGGGTTCCGTACCATTATCTATAAAAACTTGTATGGGGTTAAATATTTGTGTTACTTTAATTTAAAGGGAATATATAACTAAATATTCTGTTAATATTTCAACCATCTACCTTTTGCCGTTATCAATATCGAGCAAAAAAAATCACGTTTATTTTATAGGAGCACCCTTATATATTTATTTTATTCTGTTTTTTCGTATTTTTTATTATAGCTGCAACAGAAATACATCATCTGTAAAAATTTCAACTGTCTAACTATCACGGTTCATGAGATACAGCCTGGTGACAGACGGACGGACGGACAGCGGAGTCTCAGTAATAGGGTCCGTTTTACCCTTTGGGTACGGAACCCTAAAAATTTAATGTACATAATGTAATGTTATAAATATTTATTATGCACAAATATTATATTTTACTAAGATTTGCAAAGGTTTAAACAAAAAATATGTCTTGGGAAAATTTCTGTGGCTCGATTAACTTTTTTGATCAGTGTATTTTCTATGCAGGTTTTGGATTTAAAACATAAATATACATTAGTGTGTGGTGCAATTAGTATAGGTTCCCATAACATTGAAACGGGTAATCTTTTAATTATTTATTATTTCAAGTTCAAGGGTACAGTCATATAGTTTTACCCATAAATTACTATGTACTTAAGCTGAACTCTATGCGGACAATTTTTAATAACATGATCATTAATCATTTGTGTAATAGTAGATATTATTGTGTCAAAAAAGTGCATATAAGAAATGCAAAAGGAAGTGTATAAAGGCAAGATTTTATTAAAACGATATTTTGAATGCAATTACTACCTATACACGATTTTAAAAGTAACTTTTTATCGAGAACGAAAAGTAACTTTTTAGATAATGGTACTAGAAGTATGATAAGAAAAAGCATAATAAGAAACTTATGGCAATACGTAAAATGTAGTTCAATAGATTTTAATAGCAAATTTGATTAAGAATTCTTATCTATCATTGACTGATCTGCTAAGGCAAGCAAAAATTAGTCTTAAGAAATAGGTAAACTATCCCACGGTCAGTGATTAGTGACTTAACGACTGTCATCTACGAATCAAGACTTATAATACAAGACGTTCGGCTGGACTCGCTATTTACATAAAAAGACGTCGCCTCTCTTTGTGTTTTACAAACTATATCACGGAGAATGTTCGAAAAGTTGTTTGATTTAATATTAGGAGCTCTCGCTGTAAACTAAAATTCTATTCTCCTTTACATTTCCAAGTAACTTACAAGTAAGTTCTTTCACATACAACAAATACGAGGTGGACGCCTTCATGAATCTGTTCATGCTATATTTCGCTTCAACGGCTGTTGACCAATCGATGACACTTTGCTGTACCTTATTGTATTATATGTCTATGTGCGGCAATGATCACAGTCCCAGATCACTAGAGTGACCATATTTGTAATTGTAATAATAAGTTAAATAAGAGTAAGTGTACAAGTGCCCTAAATTGTTGCCGGTAAATCTAGTGGTCTTCGGATCGTTTAAAATTAAGTGTGACTCTAGACTTAGCAACATTAAGTAGAATCATTAAACCAAAGTCTTAGCAAATATCTTCCGATTTTTCAATAGTAGGTAAATTTTATGAATTGTTAACCCTAAATTGAATAAAATGTGTAGTTAAATTCTGCTCATTTAACTAGGTAAATTAAAGAAACCTTTAGTACTATGTCTACAAGACTAGATCTATGTGACCAATTTCTGTACAAATATTAAAACATGCTCTCGAATGTCGAATAACATTAAGAACTAGTTTACTTGCACTGTTGGGAAAAAGTTAAAAATAAGGTAACTAAGTTGAGACGCTCCAAATTCGGTACAGAAAATAGTCTCAAATACAAAAAGAGAAAAATATGTGATAACTCTCCAGAAATGGTAAAACATATTGAGTAATATTAACCTACAAACTACAGAAATGGCGAAATATGCTAAACTGAATATCCTAAGTGTTAAAATAAATATTAAAAAAATATATCGATGGCTGTTTGTAGGTTAATTATGTACTTATATGATTTTTGTAGAACTGAATAATTAGATATTTTGATACGTGTAGATAATAAATATTATAATATAAAATATTAATATTTGTACATACTATTTTGTTGGTTTCATTATAAAATCTTACGTATTTCCTCTTACATCTTACAATTCACACGTATATTTCTGAAAATCTTTAGATATTACATCGACGAATGCTTTGTCTTATTTGAGCAACATAAGAATTGCGCGACGATTTGCTCACTTGCCTAAGATGGCTGAATAAAATATTAATAACATAACATTACACCGCCTATACAAATATATGTACGAGTACTTTTAGGAATATTTATTATTGTTATATTAAGATCATTAATATAACAATAATAAATACATGCAAGAAATGATTAATAAGAAGTAGTTATTAATAATTTCTTGCATTTCTGTACTGTACTCTTTTATTGCTACAGCATATCTTTTCCGCGCAAACATACAACCATATAGTAGACAGAGTAACAAAAGAGATAAAGAAACCGTATTTTAGAAAACAATTCCCATACATCAGAATTAAAATTAAATTATTGACTAATAGTAGTATACGCTATTAATAAATGAGATTCAATTCAAGGTGGACTAAATTATACTTCTATTCTTTGTTCGAAGACATTAGAATTACATGTGAGAGTAGCGCGTACTAGCTCGCCATGCATCCGCGATAATTTCAATAGATGAGTCTTTAAAATTATAACACAAATTAAAAGTGACTAATAAATGCTTCGATTCCAACAAACGTCAAACAAGTCAGGCAATTCCTAGGTCTAGCAGGGTATCTTACACGTTACATCAAATATTATGCCACCAGAACCTCGTGTACTTATATCGCTTTTAACTAAAATGGATGTTGACTTTTATTGGGGAATGGAGCAAGAGCACGCTCGTCAGGACGTCATAGTTTGTCTTACTAGCAAATCGATATTAGCCGTTTTTGACCCTGCACTTAGTACACAGGTAGGTACATACCGATGGTGCAGTGTTATTTATTACAAATGGCGGCCAATGGCAACAGGCATGTGGTGTCGTATTACAGTAAGAAGATTTTGAGCGCAGAAAGCAAAAGCAAAAGGTACCACTCATATGAGTTGGAAACCTTGGTGGTCGTGAGAGCATTGCAGCATTTTCGCCATTATTTAATCGGGTTGAAGTTTAAAATTGTCAGTGATTGCAATGCTCTCAAGGCCACTGAGTACTTTCTCGTTCTTCGCGTTGCCAATGGTCCATTTACGTACAGTTCTGAAAGAAAGTATGATGGATTGTGCGAAAAGCATGTGGATGCGCAAAGACGCATAAAACATTAAAAGGCGATGCCTGGTGGAATGCAGAAGTTGAATCCTCCATAGCAAGAAAGAGGAAAGTGTGGCTGGATTATGTATCATCTTTGCCCCTAAATGAAAATATGAGAGGAAAGAAGAAAGAAAGTGTACCGTCTATGCAAGAAACCAAGGCTTTAGGAGCGGAAATGTTAGAACGTTGGAGTGAATGTTTTAAAGAAATGTATGACTATGCCTCGGACGCTGTCACTGAGAATGAGTTAGATGCTTACTCTACCGTGACGACTTCGGACGAAGTTATAACTATAGATAAGATGAAATGGTCGATACAAAGCTTGAAAAATGGAAAGTCAGCGGAAATTAATATGATCACATCTGAGATGATCAAACTAGGTGGTACTTACATCCGGGACGCCTTCTGGTACTTAAGCACTATATGCTAGAGAACTGAAAGGGTCCTAATGGACTGGAGACGCGAAATCATCGTGCCCTTGTATAAAGGCAAGTGAGCATGCATGAACTGCGCCAGCTATAGGGCCATCAGTTTGATCAGCTTAGCAGCAAAAGTATATGGAAAGGTAATTGAAATGAGAATGAGTATGAAATCCGATGGAGTGCTGTGGAAGGCACAGGCGGCTGGGGTGGGGATGTACGGATCAAGTTTTCTCGCTCAGCAATATCGTGGAGAAGCATCGGGTCATAAATGAGAAGATTTTCTGCGGTTTTGTGGATCTTGAGAAAGCATTTGATAGCGTTGTGCGAAAGAAGCTGTGGGACATATTGCCGAGATATGGGATTGACGGTTCACTGCTCCGTGCTGTGCAGTTGTTAGTAGACAAGGAGTGTCCAGCATGTATGCGTATCGATGGTAGCATGTCACCCTGGTTTGATGTCAAAATCGGTGTCAAACAGGGTTGCATGCTACCTGCTAGGCTGTTTATTCTGTATCTCGATAGTTGTCTGCAGAAAATAAGGTCAACGAATGTAGGATTGGGCATGGGTGACCTAATGATGACCTGTCTGCTGTATGCAGACAATGCTGTAATATTAGCAGACACATAAAGACAGACAATTGTATGTAAATAAGTTTATTATTAAATGTGAAGAAAAAAAAGATAATGGTATTTGAAAGAAAAGAACCCAGAACCAATGTAAGGATTACAAGTAATGAGATTGTATATATTGGATGCGCTTTCAGCAGAGATGGAAGGTACACTGCTGATGTGGAAAGACGATTGAGTACTGGGAATAGTGCGAATGGAGCGTTGAGAAAACTTCTTGGCAGTAAAACTTGAGCCAGAAGGCACAGCTCGATATACACAATGCAGTGCTGGTTCCAACGCTTACTTATGGAAGCGAGAGCTGGGTATAGCAGAGAGAGCATGAAAGTAGGATATACGCAGTCGAAATACGAGCGCTGTGCAACATTTGTGGTATAATGCTTATAGACCATATTCGCATTGATGATGTTAGAAACAGAGTTGGTCTGAAAGAGAGCGTCGGTGTTAAAATAAGAAGAGGCATTCTCCATTGGTTCGGATATGTAGAAATAATGCAGAATAAAAGAATTACGAAACAGATATATAATGCAAAAGTGGAAGCATGTAGGAGCCGAGGAAGGCCAAGACTTACCTACCATGACCAAATTGGTCGTATTCTATCAAAAGGCGATATCAGGAGCCAAACCGGCGAGCGTGCATGAGAAGAGCAATGAATGCTAAAGAACCGAGTAGGGTGTGTAAGGATCAAGACACGTGGCGCTCGGTTCTCTCTGATTACCTCTCAAGGGATTTGGCGTGAAGTTACAGATAGACAGCTGGGTATTTTCTATGTGTATTTACAAAAAATGTATTTACGTATGTTTATCGGTTATCTATTACCCATAATACAAGCTTCGCTTACTTTGGGGCTAGATAGCGCTGTGTAATTTGTCCGACAATATTTATTTATTTATTTACCTTGAAATCGCCCTCTCTCACGCACATCCCACTATCTCACCAGGCAAGATAGAACGACGTCTGATGTCATCTCCGTGTCCGTTATTTTAAATTATTTAATCAATATATCACCAGGCAAAATTAAAACTTTAAGTGTCTAATAAGGTAAATATTTATTATGCCATTTATTTCAGGTAAAACGCCTCTATTAAAGACTTGATCATCATTAGAAACATTAAACATATTAAGACGTAGTTGCACATATAAAGTATAAGTACTTAAGTTAATTAAGTTATAAGTTATAAGTACTTAATAGTTGTTAAAGAATGAATCCCAAGATGTTGGGGTTTATGTAACTAGGATGTGTGTGTGTAAGTAGGTACTTGCTGATTGATAATATTATTATGTTTGTACTATTTTAAATAAAATTTTCAAGTAATTGCTTAAACATATTCAAGAGTTACATATGTCTATGCCCACTTCAATGGGAGATAGGTGTGATGACATATATGTTTTTTATACCACTAAGGTGACCAAGCGTACGGCCTGCCTGATGGTAAGCAGTTACCGTAGCTTATGAGCATTTGCAACACCAGGGGTACCACTCTGCGTTGCCGACCCTGTAAGAACCTCTTCACGCCTTTCTTGAAGAACCCCATATTGTAGTCCCTTGGGAAAACTTCTCGTGAAGCGCACAGTGCGCGACCATTGCGGTTCCAGTGTGTGCGGATGAACTACCAGCCGCCGGCGAGTTGTGCGATTGTAAAACGAGGCTGTTGGTATAATGTCGAACAACTCCTCAGAACACAACCCATTATACAGCCGGTAGAACACGCAAAGGGAAGCAAAATCTCTTCTCAAACTCAATGGCTCAATGCCGTGTGTGAGTTCAGGATCACCGATAATCCTCACAGCTCGTCTCCGTACCGAGTCACAAGGTCCGAGCTGGTATCCAGGTGCTCCCGTCCAAAGGTGGCTAAAGTACTCCATATGCGGTCTGACTTGGGACTTATATAGCATAAGCCGTTGCCCAGCGCTGAAGTACTGTTTAGCTCTGTTGAGCACACCGAGTTTCTTGGACGCCACCTTGACCTTTTCCTCCAGGTGACCTCGATACTGAACATCGCTGGAGATCTCGATACCGAGAATCCCAATGCTTTTAGCAGTTGTGAGCGGCGTGTTCTGGAATTGGGGAACCACAGCAAATGACTTGGACCTTCGATCACCGCCTGTAATACAAAATCACGTTGTACGTCTAAGACAATATCGTTAGAATAACATGCTACGAATGACAAACTAATGACTAACATTACAGCGTCTAAGGATGCCTCATGGCATCAAGTCGGAGCAGCCAGGGCACCAACGGTGGTGGGTGCATGCGGTTCACGCATCAGATGGCGAACACTCGCTATCTGAGCAGCAGCCGAGTCAGAGACGATGACAGCGGCGGCATGCATCTACTAACGGTAGTGGGTGGGTGCCGGCCGTCACTAGTTCGCAAGAACTAATCGGTAGCGGAAGCACACAAAGTAGTTTAAATCAAATTGCCTGTAAAAACAATTACATTAAAGTCATGTAATTGCAATGTAACACATGTTTGCAATAAATTAACAAAATAAAAGTATAATGTTACCATAATGTCAAAGAGTCCTAGGCACATGTGAGAAGAAAGTAGAAAATGCGGGGCCTATCTCAATATGTTTACTAGTTTTAAATAAACTTGAAGTCTTTAATGCTTTCTTCGTTAGGCTAATATTATAATATATTTAAGAATAGACATTCGCACATTCTAGACAGAATATTGTTGTACATTCACGATATGTTAGGTTCTGTCGTCTTGGTGATTTTTTGCAGGTTCGCGTGCATCATAAATATTTGTTATTTTGTTATTCAATACATAACACGCAATTTTTTTTTGCATTGGAAGATTAAATATGTAAATCTAATAATTTATTGTACAGTATTTTTTGTGTATTGTGCAAATTTCTTTAATAATATTTAACTACCAATTCAGTAATTTTACTATTTGTTTTTACTTATATATGACAAATGAACTATGTTTTAATTATAATGAATCTAATAAGGAGTTTAATATGAAGTTTAATGCCACTGTTTTAACATGATGGCGGAATGCAGATGGTAGCACCACTGGTAACTATTACGAACTAAAACTAAACCAAATCGCTATTAGATACGAATAAAATCAACGACGAAATGTATTTTGAAGTGCACATTTAATTTCTCACAGTCGTAGCATAATGTAAATTCTATAAATGACTGATATCGCAGTTAAGATGTGCAATGTTCACATTACTCAATGACATCATTAACTAGAACAAGGTCTACCTGATTCGATCCATCAAGAAAATCTATTACAACTTAATTATGTGTTGGTTAATGATCTTATTTAACCTACTAATGAAAGGCAAAAGAGTTAAGACAATTCAAATGCAAAACTTTAAAATTATATATTCTATGTATTTTACAAATTACATGAAAAGTATTAATACGACGCTACGTTTTGAACTTTTTGTGCTCCATAAATTTAACATTTTCTCACATTTAGCATCAATTTATCACACAAACAGCATTAACTGCATCTACACTTGATATTCCAAGTAGAGAGGAGTATGATAGATTTTGTGATAGTTGATGAACGGTTGGGAGCGAAAGTAAAGGATACCGATGTCGGAACAGACCACTTTCTTGTAGTCACAAGAATAGCCGGGCTGTTTAATAAATGGCGACATCACCTGTATATCCAGTGATATTATAAAGTAGCTACTTAACCCTTTTATATTTTTATTTGAAAATATATTAAGGGGTAAAGTCCCTTAATATATTTTCAAATAAAAATATAAAATAATAACAAATATTATAATATAAAAAAATATAAATTAGGTCATTTTTAATTTTATCTTTCACGGTTGTTTACACTATTTACTTACGGGATGACTCTGAAGTTCGCCCGTGACCATGTTCGTCTGCACGGTCGCCGAAATATCGGGGAAATATAAAAACAAATCGCGGTAAGTCCCGTGCCTATAAAAATAGTTATTTTGTCATATATAAATAAAAACAAATAGTAGAACTTCTGGATTGATTTTTATCTGAAAATATTAATAGCAAGTGATAACCCACTTGCTATCCCTATTGATAATTTCAAATATATCAAAAAAAAAAAGTGGCTCACCGCCACAATTTTCTGAACTTGGACTTCTCAGGTAGTCGAGGCTAGCAGGACGATGTTTACAGCAGCTGGCTCTCTTCAACGTCTTCAAAATTTCCTTCGTCTAAATACAAAAATTGGTTATTAGTCCTTACTCCTTCCGATCCTTGATTACTCACTGAACAGCAGCTCTATAAACTTGAGCGTCTTCAAAACTTGGGTTTTCATTTCATTTATGATCTAGGTAAGTTTGACCACGTTACTGAATTTTGTACGCAACTCAATTGGCTTCCCATCCGTTATCACCGAAAGTTGCATGTTCTTTCCCTCTTATATTCCATACTATTTAATCCTTCTACGCCTTCTTACTTGAAGGGATGTTTTTCCTTTCACAAGTTAACCATCTTATTTTATATATACTTTATTCCTGAACCCTGTTGAACAGTGTTGTTGGATATAACTGCATATTGGGTGTATTGTGTTTATATTGTTAATTCACATAATTAGTGTAAGCGTATAAGGTCTGTTTTCATTATGCGCCACCTACCAACATTTGTTTTCGGTTCTCCATTATGTTAAGGTTGCCCGGAAGTAATTTCATTAGTGATAAGGTCGCCTATTGTACTTCCCTTGCATAAAGATTTTGTTATTTAATTTTTTAATGGTGCAATAAAGAGTTTTGTATTGTATTACATGATATGGAATAGAATGGAATTGTCTGTAGTATGGAAGACTGTAGAGAAATAACGATTCCCTGGAGGTTTATTTTTACGACTTCTTGCGATTCAGTAGAGTTATAAGCTGGTGAGGAGACGCGCTTTCAGATATGACCAGGGATACGGTTGGTTTAAAAGGTAAGTAGCGGGGGTACGCGAACGGCAATCCTTGTTTGCCATTTTCCGTAAATAAAGCTGTTCGGTACACCGAACTGTTTTATTTCAAGCAGTTCATTGCTTAGTTGCCGCCCAATGCAGGAACACTAATGTTTGGAACGCGTTTAATATGTTAAAAACTTACGATTTCCCGCCGTTTTACATATTTTTTTCGTGTTTATTATCAAAAACGATATGGCATGGGTGTTGAAGAAAATAGGATTGCAGTGAGTGCCTTGCACAAAGTAGGTATGGACCCGTCAGTCATATTCAAGACACTTCAAAAGCTTGGCATCAATCGTATGTTCTTATATCGTACTATCGACAGATATACCAACACTCTGTTGAAAATAACTGAAAAAGTTGAAAAAATTACCATAAAAGATTGGGGCGACCACGTGCTGTTAGAACTACAAAGGCTATTAATGCTGTTAAAGCCAGAATTCGCCGAAACCCCAATAGGAAACAAAAATCTTATGGCAAGAAATAATCATTCCCGCTAGGACTCTGTCGCGTATAATAAAACAAGACCTGAAGCTCAGTGCTTATCATCGATATACAGCCATGCAATTCTGTAAGAGCAAACGTCCTTACATCCTCGGAAACATCGGCTGTTACAGCCTTGAACACAAAATTGCAATTCTTTGGTGTCGCTTTTCATGGTTGTGCGACACTAGCGCCGCAAGGCTGCGTTTGGAATTGGAATTCTACAAGGCAAACAGCCTCGCGTACGCTTACTGCCTTATAGAATATCAAATAATTTAGCCGTGATCGCAGTAGACAATGTCAAAGCTGTGACATCTGTGATCACAGCGACGCACACAGCCATTACGAGTCGCTTAGAGAATTGCATGGCAGGACATGCCCTAAATCAATCCCTACTGTTGAAGAGACTGGATCGAAGGCGTACAAGCATACGGCCCACCTAATGTAAAGCGATTACCGTAGCCTATGAACGCTTGTAATACATTAAGTATCACGTGCGCGATGTCTTCCCTGCTCCTAACACAGCAACTCCTTAAAAGCTTACTGGTGATCTCACTCACTCTCAGGAACATAACAACGCTCCTGGTATTTGACTGCGGTTTTCTATGAGGTGGAGGCTACTTCTCCAGACCAACGGATTATTACATCGTAACACTCTTAAAAAACACCCAGACCAAGACAAAGAGAAATGTTCAATGTTCATGCACACAAATATTTGTTCTGCGTATGGGAATCGAACCCACGAGTGTTGATGTCATGTAAACCACTGCGCCACCAAGATGCACTACATAGCGCATCTCGGTGGCGCAGTGGTCGTTTTAGTACATTGTCAACGCGCTTGATTTTCTTGTAAGACCGTTCTAACTACTATTCGTGTGTTCTAAGAGTATGATCGTTTAAGCACACTGCTGACTCGTTCTATTTATATGTAAGGCCGTTCTAACTACTATTCGTGTATTCTATGATTGTTTAAGCACACTGCTGACTCGTTCTATTTATATGTAAGGCCGTTCTAACTACTATTCGTGTATTCTATGATCGTTTAAGCACACTGCTGACTCGTTCTATTTATATGTAAGGCCGTTCTAACTACTATTCGTGTCTTCAATGATCGTTTAAGCACACTGCTGACTCGTTCTATTTATATGTAAGGCCGTTCTAACTACTATTCGTGTCTTCAATGATCGTTTAAGCACACTGCTGACTCGTTCTATTTATATGTAAGGCCGTTCTAACTACTATTCGTGTCTTCAATGATCGTTTAAGCACACTGCTGACTCGTTCTATTTATATGTAAGGCCGTTCTAACTACTATTCGTGTCTTCAATGATCGTTTAAGCACACTGCTGACTCGTTCTATTTATATGTAAGGCCGTTCTAACTACTATTCGTGTCTTCAATGATCGTTTAAGCACACTGCTGACTCGTTCTATTTATATGTAAGGCCGTTCTAACTACTATTCGTGTCTTCAATGATCGTTTAAGCACACTGCTGACTCGTTCTATTTATATGTAAGGCCGTTCTAACTACTATTCGTGTATTCTATGATCGTTTAAGCACACTACTGACTCGTTCTATTTATATGTAAGGCCGTTCTAACTACAATTCGTGTCTTCAATGATCGTTTAAGCACACTGCTGACTCGTTCTATTTATATGTAAGGCCGTTCTAACTACTATTCGTGTATTCTATGATCGTTTAAGCACACTGCTGACTCGTTCTATTTATATGTAAGGCCGTTCTAACTGCTATTCGTGTATTCTATGATCGTTTAAGGAATATATATGTATATGTATATGTCAGGCCGTTCTAACTACTATTCGTGTATTCTATGATCGTTTAAGCACACTGCTGACTCGTTCTATTTGTATGTAAGGCTGTTCTAATGACGCGACTATGACACCAACGCTCGTGGGTTCGATTCCTACACAAGGCAAACATTTGTGTGCATGAACATGTCTGTTTGTTTTGGTCTGGATGTTTTAAGAGAGGTAGGGCGCATCAAAGCAGTCCGTCTGGGGAAGTACCTCCACCTCACAAAAAACCGCAGTCAAATAACAACTCCCTAGAGGGTTGTTGTGTTCCTGCGAGTGAGTGAGGTCGCCAGTAAGCTACCAAGGAGTTGCTGTGTAAGCTGCAGAGGAGGCATCGCGCGAGTGCTACTTAATATATCGCAAGCTTTAATAAGGTACCCGCTTTACATCAGGTGGGCCGTATGCTTGTATGCCTCCAGACGTAGTGTAAAAAAAAAGTCTGTTGGTCCGCTCGATTAATATCTAAATCCCATTCATGTATTCTGTAGAGCATAGTTTTCAATAGGAAACAAGTATTATCGAAGCAATTTAATACGTAGGAATAAGTTGACAGATAACCAGGTCTTATGACAGACTAATTATTCATTTATATCTGCTAATATCAATAAGATAGCATTGCAATAAGAGGTTGAGTGTCATTAAATATGAAATAATTGTTTTATTTATATCTTTACCATAAATGGCGTGTAAATGGCGTATTATTATGTTCAAAGCCAAATTAGTAATAGAATATTTGGTTTAGGAAGATAAAGTGCAAGGATTTAATAAGCAGCAGCCCCACTACAGACTCACCTTACAGTAACTACACCTTACTTCAAGTCTACACAGTAAAACAATTCCTCGGAGGGTTTGTGTTCCTGCAAATGAATGCATCACCAGGAAACAACTGATGTTGTCTGTACATTCAAACGCTATTCCTTATTTTGTAAGTATCTATCGGCTATTACATGTTATTACAGACTAGCCGTAGTCTTGTTTACCACACGATTGTATATCACATAACATAACGTGATCGTTACATAAAACAAACTTACTAATTTGGAAAATGTACACGTGTTTACAAATATCTTAAAACTACGCATATATTGTCTAGGTATTTCTCCAATTACGATTCACTCCTTTTCATATTAGTACGTTCTTAATGAATAATAAATGAAGATAATGTCATGGTTATACTTGAGAAAAAAAGAAGACCAGCATCAAAAACTTAAAATTTCAACCTGTCTTACGTCCATTGAATTAAATTACAGCATATTTACTAATTGAGCTGCTCTTACTCATAGGTTGATACCTGGTCAATCGAATAGGCGTGCGCGAGTGTATAGATCCAATACGTAGAGGTCCCTTCGAGAAGTATGATGTAATTAGGGTTTATTGTACCGTAGCGTAACATTTTGTGGTCTTTGCTTCATCGTATGCAAGTAGCTCTAGGGAATGACAATGAAATAATCTACCCATTAACTGATCTCATATATTTTTAATCGACTAGCATTTCGGAAATGATCAGTGGCTAAGAATAAATACCGCAAGAAACTAATAGGACTTTTTTTAAATCGACAATTAGATATTACAAAAAAATTCACATAACCATATTGGTGCAATAATGATATCAAATGGTAAAATTAAAGATTATTACGGACAGATAGTATGTGCTGAAATTGAATTATTTCCAGACATCTTTGTCAGTTACATATTCTAAAATAAGCCCTTTTACATAGAGTATTTTTAATGTGCTTTTTGAATACATTGTCAGGAAAGGACAGAACTGTTTCAGACAAGTTATTATGAAATCGAATACAATTTACGAGAAAAGATCTATCAGTCCTAGCAAGCCGATGTACCGGCATACACAACTTATTTCTTCTTCTAAGTTTTTCGCTGAAGTTTGAAAACGACTTTATATTTTTACGGACACACATTATGTTTTCATAAATATATTGAGAAGTAACAGTGAGGATATTTATTTCTTTGAATAGTTCCCTGAGGGATTCTATGGAGCCCATGTTATAAATAGAGCGAATGGCTCCTTTTGTAAGATAAAAATTGTCTTAATGTCAGCCGCCGTTCCCCACAACAGCATACCATAATGCTGTGAAAGTAGCTGAAATAGACTAAGCGCGCAGTAGCCACATCCGTCAATTGCCTGATTCTTCTAACTGCATATGCAGCAGAGCTGAGCTTACCGGCACGTTTATTTATGTGGGGGTCCCATTGTAATTTGGAGTCTACTGCAATTCCAAGAAACACAGTGTTATTAAGAAATTCTAGTTTATTATTCCCAATGAAAACTTATGTATTGGTAGTAGTCACATTTGGAAGACTAAATTTGATGCATTTGGTTTTAGCTGAAGGAGAGCCATAGCGTAGTGCAGTAGCTCAAAGCCGAAAATCTCAATTATTCAACGGAACATCCTTATGGCGTAGGTCTCTCTCTGTCTCGAAATTCATATATTTGAGTGCGGAAGTGGTGCTAAAGCTGTGGGAAGCTAGTACATAACACGTCACGACGTTATGTACTAGCTTCCCATTTCGCAATTTTGTACTCCAACCTCACAGTCTCGCAAGTCCCTACTTCAAAGAAGACTATTAATGCCAATAGATTGCCAGCTTCTTGTCCAATACACGCATAAATGCCCTTATTGATACTAGCTACATCGATAGCTTGTATATCAATGCTGGCATCCTAACCGTGGTCGTTTACCTATAAGAAAAGCCCTTTTGCTGTAGTTCCACTGCGACAGGCATGTAATTTGCAGGTCCAGAAGTATCTTCCGAAAATTTTTAAATGTGGGACGAACTCCCTGTTGCGGTTTTCCTAGGGACTACGGCAAGAGGTTTACAAGATCGATTAAACCCGAATAATGCCTCTGGTGATATTACTTATATCACGCAGACCGTAAACTTGTTTCTATATGGCCAATATTACCTAAGAAACTGTTACCAGTTCGTACTTATTATTACGTATTATAAACCATATATGTAAAGATTACTCGGTTCTCTCTGCCGAGGGTAGGTAGAGAGCCTTGGCGTTATTATGGGTATGTTAACATTAATGTAAATCTTTACATGCCTATAAATTTATTTTTGTACAAAATCAATAACGTATCTTTTTTGAATTAGTCACACACATATGTCAGTATAATAATAGAAAGTTAAGAGGCAGCGGAAAACAATGATATTGGATTAATTTTTCGTATCTTTGATGATTTCAATGAACAATTTCCACAGCCTACGGAGATTTACATAATATTCCAGTGGAGTCAAAACAGTTGAAAACGCACTGAGGTCTTGAAGTCAGTCTGACTCTTAAATTGCTTGGTGAAAGCTGGGTTCGGCCTATATCTGACACGGACCTATTATCAGTCGGGCTGCGTCCAAAGCAGACGCTACGACTCGCTATTCACCACTTACGACCCGCTCCAATTGTTCAATTCCGCGCGAGTAATAATCAGCATCCGCCTTATTCCATCCACAAACGCGTACTCGAGGCGAGGAGAAACAAAAATACCTTTAATGCAATGGACTTGGAAGTAGGGAAGGACGACTTGAGTTTCGAAGACGGGAAGCTGGTGGTCTTTGTCGACATTGAGTACAAAATCGATCAAGCACACACAAGTAAGCGGTTTCTTTCCAATATATTTATAGATAATGATGTAATTTCAAACGGTGAAAGCAGCGATAGCTCAGTGGATAAAGAACCGGCCTATTATCCGAAAGGCCTGGATTCGAATCCTGGTGTGGGCATGTACCACTAAATTCGTGTTTTCGTATTTATGTACATATGTGTAATTATCACTTGCACGACGGTGAAGGAATAAACATCGAAATCGTGAGAAACGTCCATATTATTAAAAAGGTCTGGCTTTTCCTCTGGGTTGTGGACTTCTCACGGCATCATGTAAAAAACCAGCATCTTGGTCGAATTCTTAGATTTAGGTAGTGGACCCCGCCAATTAGGAAACGGGATAATGCTAAGAAGAAGAAGAAATTTGAAACTGCGTTTTTTACATTGTTTTTAATAACATCGGGTGACAAACAAGCTACTGGGCCACCTGATGTGGCCATAACTACCCAGTATCATTCTAATGTTGTCATCCCCGCCGCGTTAGCAACTCGTCAATAGCTTCCTGGTGACACTTCTTTTTCAATCACTCCCAGGAATACAGCAGTTTTGAAATATAAGTGGTGGTGGTGTATCATCTTTTGAGTTAAAACCAACCCCACCTACACGTGATTGCAGCCTGCCAATTAACAGACGAACCACTGGTAACACGTAGAGCGCATAGGAGCAACCTGATTAAGGAAGTACGTCCACCACAGTCAGTCACCTCACTCAGGAGTCGCAGCCAAATAACATCTCCTTAGAAGCTTATTATATTTATATTAACCTCCTAACTTTATATGAGATGGTCCGTATTCTTATTTGGCTATCAATCTTGTATTTATTTATATTTTTTTACACTACGTCGGCAGCCATACAAACATACAGCCCACCTGATGTAAAGCGGCTACAGTAGGCTATTAACGCTTGCGATATATATTTACATTTGCTGATTACTTCTGCTCTGTCTATACTCAAAATCCGCCAAAATTGTGTGTAGAGGAAGCGATGGCGTCAATTGATGCGGATGCTAGCTGGGTCCATATACCTTGTATATTCCTCGAGGATATTGAGCGTGCGTTAATATCGCTAAAACCTAAGGAGTCGGCTGGGCCTGACGGTATCCCGCCTTACATCGTTAAGGACTGCGGATCAGTATTTAAATATCCTTTATTGTATTTATTTAATTTATGTATCAAGAAGAATATATATCCAGAGGCTTGGAAAACAACGCGAGTGATACCTGTCCCCAAGAGCAGCTCTAGTGCTGAGGTTAAGGATCACAGGCCTATAGCGGTACTGTCTGTTTTCGGCAAGTTATTCGAAATGGTCTTGCATTATAAGATTAGTAGGCAAATAGAAGCTCGCTTATGTGATGCTCAGCACGGCTTCCGGCACGGCCGATCGACTGTTAGTAACCTCATGTCGTTCTGGACTTACACTTGTAATAACACAGACGCGGGTGTCCAGGTGGATTCAATCTATCTCGATATTCGTAAGGCCTTCGATGTTGTTAATAATGACGTATTGTTAAAAAAGTGTGCAGCGATTGGGTTCACTCCCGCACTGCTCCATTTCTTTTCTTCGTATTTGAGTAATAGAAGGCAGTACGTGCAGCACTGCGGAAGTGAATCTGAGATGTATTTCACGTATTCAGGTGTGAGTCAGGGTTCGAATTTGGGTCCTTTGGCATTTTTAATATTGATAAATGACTTGCCGATGACAGTCAGTGCAGCACAGTGTCTGTTGTTTGCTGACGATCTAAAGCTGTTTTTGGAGATACGTGATAAGAGTGATTGCGAGGCGCTTCAACGTGACATCGATAATGTTGTCCGGTGGAGTGTGAACAATGACCTGCATTTTAATATAGACAAATGCTTCATTGTTTCATACAGTAGGTCACCAAGTCCCCACATAGCTAACTATCGTGTTGGTCGCGACTGTGTGAAACGAGTATCGTCAATAACTGACTTAGGCATCGTAATGAGCAGTGACCTTACATTTCGCAATCACATCGATAATATTTGTAAAAGTGCCTACCGAGCGTTAGGGTTTGTGCTGCGACAGGCGAGTCATCTCGACTGCATTATAGCTATAAAGCTAATATATAATGCATACGTACGGAGCAAGTTGGAGTTTAACGCGGTAGTGTGGAACCCTTTTGAAGCCAAATACGTTTCAATGGTCGATAAACTCCAAAAGAAGTTCATAAGGTGGTTGTACCATAAGCATTATGGGTATTATGTCGGGTTCCCAGCCGTGTATCCCAGTGCTTTCCTGCTGGGTATGACCGGATACAATTCTCTAGAAGTGAGGCGAACCGTCACACTGACGGAATTTGTGTTCGGTCTTCTCAGGGGATTCACACACAACCCGGCAGTGTCGGAGCAGATTGTATTATATGTACCGGACAACTACATTAGAGCGCGTTCCCACAAGTTGTTCGCCTGCCGGGGTACGAGGACGACAGCGGCGAGTCACGCTCCATTGACTAGAGCGCTGCGCCTGATTAATGAAATGTTAATTAAAAACTCAATATTTGATCTATTTAGTTGCTCAAGGAGCGAATTTCACATAGAAGCTACAAAGTTCGCTGAAAATTATTAATTAATGATATGTAATTTGTCTCTTTTCGTTTCTTCATTTAAACACTGTTGAACGCATTGGATTTTTTTTAAATTTGTAATGTTCAATACTGTGTATGTTTGAATAAATAAATAAATAAATAAATAAATATTAAGCATCACTCGCGCGATGCCTCCTCTTCTGTGACCTCACTCACACGCAGGAACACAACAACCCTCTAGGGAGTTGTTATTTGGCTGCGGTTTTCTGTGACGTGGAGGTACTTCCCCAGACAGGCTGCTTTGATGCGCCCTACCTCTCTTAAAACATCCAGACCCAGACAAACAGACATGTTCATGCACACAAATGTTTGCCTTGTGTGGGAATCGAACCCACGAGCGTTGGTGTCAATTCACGACTGAGCCACCAAGCTCGTCAAAATTCAATTGTATAAAAACTCTCACAAATTAAATAACCTGTCCCAAACCAATAAGATGATTTTGTATAACTATGCAAATTAGTTTGTTAAAATTAATCGACTACAGATGCAGTAATTGCCTTAATTAACCATATTTTTTTAAAATTTCCTATAACGTCTCCAAAACTTTTGATTTTAACACATTCAGAAGACGGACATTTGCTTAATCTCTTGCTTAATTTATTACGTAGTTCGAGCTGAAACCCGCAATTTCATTGCATCTTATTTAATTAACTGTTGATTGTTAGTATTTTCTTCTTTTTTCTTTTTATATTCCGTCGGGATTATTCGCGCGATGCCACCTTTGCTGCTAACACAGTAACTCCTTAGGAGCTTACTGGAGACCTCACCGACACACAGGAATACATCAACCCTCTAGAGTTGTTATTTGGCTGCGGTTTTCTGTGATTTGAAGGTACTTCCCCAGACGGACCGCTTTGATGCGCCCTACCTTTTTCACCACTGCGACACGGAGCTCATCAAAAGCATAGCATAGCATAGACTTTAGCATGAATAGCATTAAATGTAAAGATTCAAACGTAAAAATTGGTGCGCTGGACGAGTCTTTTTCGATCCCTTTTTATCTTTAGTGTACGTAAATTATATGCCCTACATGTTCCAGATTGTCCACCTTGTGGTGATGACTGGATGACACCTTATTAATTTTTAATGTGACCCGCCTTTGTTGTATTGATAAGATAAATAATATCCGTTCTGCCTTTGTAAATTGGCTCACATGCAATAATATTTTGTTCAATTCATCTAAAATCGAATATATTTATATTTAGCCTTCCAAATATAACTTCTGCCAATACAAAAGTTCTTATTGAGGATAATTTATAAAATTAAGTTTCTTTCTGACGCTGTATTTCTAATATATTTATAATTGCATTGCATATAAGCACGTAGACATGAAGAGGTAGGCACCTTACACTAAGTGGTTATTGTCTTCATGACATGCCGATAAGCAGATTTAAATTTATTGTACGTACCTATTTAACTGTCAGTTTATATTAAGTTAGTACGCAATAGAATTATCAAATAATTTAACATGTGAAATAGTAAGTAACACAATGAGATAGATGAACTAGTTTACCACAGTTTATCGTATATATACCTACACACATTCCTAGTTAATCAAATCAACATCCTCGCTACCAATTCGAATATAGTACCTAAGTAAATACATTTTCATAACTACATACGACAAATTATTTATATATACCTGTATGTATATATACCTGTATTTATATATATGTATGTATATGTATATGTATATGTATATATAAGGTCACCAGTAAACTCCTAAGGAGTTACTGTGTTAGCATGCGTTCACTTGCGTTACCTTGTTCATACACGTCCTTAATATTGCATACGGTCTAAGCCGCGTTGGTGTCACGACGTATCTTTAATTCAACGCGAATTATAAAAAATATTTTCGTTTTGGCCTTGGTAACAGAATCAATGATACCAAAGAAAAATCTAGCAAGCAAGGAAGCAAATTCAACTCGTATCTCATCGGAAAGCGCAGCGGCCAACGTAAATAGCCTCGAAAGATAAAAAAAACCGGCCAAGTGCTTGTCGGGCCACGCACAGTGTAGGGTTCCGTATTTTCTTTGCTTTGCTTGCTTGCAAAAAAATTAGATAGGTGCGCCTAAAATAATAGGAAAACGAGACTATTCGATTTTTTTTGATGACGAGCTCGGTGGCGCAGTGGTGGAACGCGCTGTTACGCTACTTTGACACCAACGCTTGTGGGTTAGATTCCCATATAGTACAAACATTTGTGTGCATAAACATATCTGTTTGTCTTGGTCTGGGTATTTTCTATGTATAATAAGTATGTATTTACAAAAAAAATGTATTTACATATGTTTATCAGTTGTCTAGTACCCATAACACAAGCTTTGCTTACTTTGGGGCTAGATGGCGCTGTGTAATTTGTCCGATAATATTTATTTATTTATTTTAACATTCAAAACAAAGTTAACTGAACACGTCAAATATTGTAATATACATTCAAAAATCGAGCCGTGCCATGTTAGTAACGATTAATTGCTAGTATAACTATTGTATTTATACTTTACTACTTATAACTATACCTATTTTAATAACGTAACTAAAACTAAACATCCAAAGGTATAGTACAAAGTGGAATTAGATCTACGACTATCCAGATCCAGAATGCATTAAACGCATAGGCACATGAGCATAAGGCCAAATTTTTTATTAACATCCAAAGTAAAACGACGACCACAAAAGAAGGATTCATTTTTGAAGTAAAACTTCTTTACGCACGCTTGACTTCGGGAGTAAGCTGGTGAAATGCGTGACGAGAGTGTTACGAAAAGTGTGATCGGGAGAGGCGAACGGAAGTTGAGAGAGAGATATAAGTTAGTGAAGATAGAAAGAGAGAGAGTTACGTTTCGTATATTACTGTAGGGGAAGAGAGAGAGGTGCAAGCACACATTTTCTTTCTCTCATTTTTTTGACACTGACTATGTAGTTGGCCTCTGTGGGCCGTTATTACGCCACCAGAAGCGAAGAAGGAGTATGTTTTTTTTTTGACACTATATTGTTGGCTCCTGTGGGTCGTTACTACGTCACCGGAAAGGAGAGGCGGGCGTGAGGCGCCACAGCCTTAAAAAGCAAAAAGCGACTGCCTAAGGCCCCCCTAAGAGGAAGAAGGAAGGAAGAACAACCAGTTGACTTGTTTCATTTAAAATTTTGCGGTCGCCAAACTTGGTAGACACAGATGAAAGTCTTGGTACAGTCTTGTTTTGTATTGTCGAGTTCGATATAATATACGAAATTCAACTTTCAAATATGTATGTCAAACGCTTTCTAAAAGATAATCCAGTGAAAGACTGATAGACAAATATGATTATAAAAGCATAATCATAATAGCCTTTTGAGTTTTTTTTATGAGTTCCCTAAAAATCGTACTTTATACACATGGTTATCGATTCACTCACTGAAAATTTTATACATTATTTTATACAAATGTCATTCATATCGGCATCCTAAACATAACCTTAACCTCGTTTGAAGGTGAGCGAGGAGCAAAAAATTTGCGAGAATGCATATTGCAGATTCTCCAGCTCTACTTGGAGACGTTTAAGTATTAATGTTATACATAAAAACAGGAATTACCCTGATTTTTCTTACATCGTCTAAAGTTCATTTAGGTCGCAACCTACAACTCGGTGTGAGATAATGTTGCATTTGCATTTGTTTACGTTCAATTTCTAGAGGTAATTAAAATAATAGCAATTGTAATATCACATATGTAACGTGCGACATAATATTTTTACATACATTAACGACTTGGACTATATTATATATGATCTATATGTATTATCATTTGAATTTCAAACAGTTTCAATTTACAATTGTCTATTTGTTTATGTTGTAGCAACGTTAAACAAAAAAGTGTCACTTACATATATACATAACATTATCTTTAATTTATTCCATTTTTATTCTGCAATATACCTACCAACATCAAATATGCATTATTAAAATTGTCACTAATTCCATTCTACGTTTCGTAACCAATTAAATTTTTCATATGCCTCTGCTAAAAGGTTCACCTAGAACACTATTAACAAAAATTGGCTAATTCTATATGAATAACCAAGCTTTGTTATAGGTACTGATATACTTTCAAAAATATCACGACATTTGTCAAAGTCTATAAATCTTAATCAACGAGTTTATTTTGTCTATGGTTATATTTCATTCTTACAATAACTAAGAAAAAATATCCAAGTTCATTTAAAACTTAGGCTAACGCACAAGTATATTTGTTAAAGTTCATTTAAAGCTGGGAAAATACAAGAGTATGTCTTTCGCGCTTTCTTGGGTCGGAAGAGCGGACGTCGTATAATCAAAGAAGAAATGGATTCCGAAGAATCACTACTATTCAGACACTGGAACGAAATATATGTAAATATATCTATCTATCTATAACTTCACGCCAAATCCCTTGCGAAGGCAGAGCGTACCGAGCGCCACGTGACACGTGACCCATCTCGCTCGCTTCTTTTCATAAAAAAAAAAATTGCTGTTCTCATGCACACTCGCCGGTTTCTAAGGCTCCTGACATCACCTTCTGTTAGAACACGACCACTTTGATCATGGTAGGTAAGTCTTGGCCTTCCTCGGCTCCTACATCCTTCCACTTTTGCATTGCATATCTGCTTCGTCATTCTACAACATCATTGCGAATGCGGTCTACAAGCGTTACGCCACAAATTTTGCGCATACTCTCATACTGTCTCTGCCATACCCAGCTCTCGCTTCCATAAGTAAGCGTTGGGGCCAGCACTGCATTATGCATAGCGATCTGTGCCTTCTGGCTCAAGTTTTTACTGGCAAAAAGTTTTCCCAATGCTCCATTCACACCATTCCTAGCACTTACTCGTCTTTCCACATCAGTGGTGTATCTTCCATCCCTGCTGAAAGCGCATCCAATATATACAATCTCATCCACTTGTTCCAACACTTCATCATCAACCGTAATCCTTACATTGGTTCTGGTTTATTATCTTTCAAATACTTTTCAATTTAATTAACTTTGTTTTCTTTGCATTCAATAGTAAGCCTTTCCATACAATCGTCTTTCATCATTGTGACCACTGTTTGCAGTTCAGATGGTGTTTCTTCTAATATCACGACATCGTCTGCATACAGCAGCCAGTTCACCACTAGATCACCCGAGCGAAATCCTACATTCGTTGACCTTATTTTCTGCAGACAACTATCGCGATACATAATAAACAGCCTATAAGATAGCATGCAACTCTGTTTGACACCGATTTTGACATCAAACTAGGGTGACATACTTTGTAAGTGGACTGCACAGTAGGGTGGATCACCATTGTATGAAAAAAAAAAAATTTTTCTTTTTTCAAATTGGAATAGGTCAAAAAAGTTGCGTTATATGATCACGAATAAACCCCATTTTTTTGATAATTTTATCATGACAGTATGAGCCCCCGCCGGAGGTCTAAAATTTAGAAAAACATAAAATTATTTTTTTTTTTGTGTGCGCTTTTCAAATTAATTATTATGGTATTTTTTAACTGTAAATATGAATAAAACAAACAAATGAATTATTAATTATTTATTGAAAAGTAATAAATAGAATGTATGAAAACATCAGAAAGGACTTTTTGACACAGAAATCCTTTTTTGACTCGAACTTTGGCATTACTTTACGGGAGGCTAATTTAGCCTTGACTTACTTTGTATTTTTACCGTAAACACTAAGAGATGCTTCAGTAACCATTTTAACTGAGTATTCCACTACCTGGGTGTGGTAAGGTAATCTAATGAACTCCGAAACAGACTCTCCTCCAGTTTGAATTAAATCTTGCAAATTGCTCATCAGAAATATTTTTAAATATAGGAGGTTCATAAAATCGCTGTTGCCAGTCAATCATGTCGATATGTGAGCTAGCATTTAAGTTTACTTTTGGCATTTCAAATATTCGTAAAATCATATTTTCATTTCCTTGACGAGCCTTTATAATGCGTCTTGCGGCGAGTTCTCTAATGTGTTTCTGTGGATCTGTTATCATACTCAACAATAAATTTTCTGAATGAGCAAAGTATCTATTTCGAACTATAACAGGGTCCACAATCTGGAGCAGTATTTCAGGTAAATATCTGGTGCTAGAAATAAGTTTCCATAGGTGCCTCGAACCATATTTGCAGGACGAATGACTTTTGATAGCAAACCAGACTGGCGCATATGACTTCACGATAAACTTCACCAAGTGCACGAGATTTTGTGATGGTTCTTCCGTTTAAATATACAAACGCAATAATCGATTAGCTCTAGTTAACCATCGCGCATGAGAAAGCTCACTTTACTTGTCTCATTCTTCTCAGTTTCATTCTATCCACGATATTCACCGATTGCGTTTCAGAGTTAGCATCACAAAGTACAGAAGATACCTACAATAGCTGCTGCAACTCGGTCTGAGACCGTATCTATCGCATACAGTTGCTAAGCTGTGAAGACTAGCATCCTGAAGCTTAAGACGAGTTAATTTCTCCCGAAGTTGAATCACAGGTGTGCAAAGTCTCTAAAGTCGACGAGCAAGAAGAAAGGGCAATTTTTTTATCATTTTAGACTATTTGATCGATTCGAAGTCGTTAGTGTTTTTTTTATTTTGGCATTCATACTATGTGATGTTTCTTGTTTTAAAGCACGTAATCTTCGTTTTTTTAATTTTTTACTTTGTATGACATCTATTTTTCCTATAACCATCAATCTGTTCGTACGCTGGTCATTTAAAAACATTTGTTCTTCCCTTGGTAGTTATTTTTCCTTCGAGCAAGTACAACTCTGAATATTTTTACATTTACATGCAGCTATGTCAACAGCAGTCTGCTGTATGTTCTAAATTCTTCTAGTTTTACTTTTTAATTTTCTTTATTGATGTTTTTCAGGTTATTACATTTAGAATGATAACTTTTTAGTAACTGTAAAACTCGTTTATGAGTCACTATCGGAATAGACGATTTTACCCATAAAGCTTCTACTTTTGTGGTAACAATTTCAGCAATCTCATTAAATGTTGGTTTTTTTGTAGTCCAATATCTAATCTCTAAGTCTTGACGAGTCCATTCATAGAATTTCCATTCATTTGACGAGCTCGGTGGCGCAGTGGTGAAACGCGCAGTTACGCTACTTTAACACCAACGCTCGTGGGTTCGATTCCCACACAATACACGTACGCGCGTACCAAACCACTCCTCCCCGCAGTCCCCACACCTGCCTTTGTTAACACGTAAATACTGATCAATATTTCTGTAATTGTTGTAAAATGCTTAATAAACAATATGTGAAGTCGCCAGCATGCGTCTGTGGGTCATACCGCTAATTATGGCGGCTGCCCCAAAGCGCCGAAAAGGCATATGAGGCCAGCGCAAGTCAACGGGCAGGCGGGTGTGCGTGCGCACACCCGCCTCTCTCCGCCCGCCCAGTGCCAGTCGGCTTATCCCCAGCTTCGACGCCCCCGGGTCCCACAGCCGTTTATCCCTGCACCCATTCCAGCTGTATACCCCCAGGCAGTCTCTTGCCCCTCAACCGACCCGGTCGAACCCATGATCCCTGCCCCAGCAGCTGAACCCCAGCAGACTCCCCTTCAGGGAGGCCGCAAACCCCACCTCACGGACAAAGTTCTAAAAAAAACATGTCGGAGCTATTCGTCCTCGCAAGTAAGCTCCACGATTTTCAAGACACTGGAGTGGGAAACCAGTTCCAGATAGTCTGCAAACACATTATTAGTGTGTTTGAGTCAATTATGGAGTACCGCGCCTCCGCCAACCTCTCCAAACAATAATGGGTTCACGGAATCAAAGAGTGAGGCTCCGCACCCTATCCCTTGCGTTCTACAACGCAAACGGCCTTGCGTGATAACGGGATGAAGTATGCGAGTACGTAACCCTCCACCAAGTTGATATCCTCCTAGTGCAGGAGACCTTCTTGAAACCTTGCAATCGCGACCCACGCATTACAAATTACAACGTCATCCGTAATGATAGAGAGGGACGTGGGGGCGGAACCCTCATCTACTGCAAAAGGTCCCTGCACTGCATCCCATTAGAACCCCCTGCTCTCGAAAGCCTCGAAATCTCCATCTGCAAGGATTAGGGATGACCAGCCACCAGTCGATCAACATCGCGTCCGCGTACCTCCCTCCCAGCAAGAGCATCATCCGGAGCGACTTGCAAGCCCTCTTTGCCCTAGGAAACTCCACCATTCTGGCTGTACACAGTAAACAGTTGACTATGGTCAGTAAAATGTCGGTGAAATAGAAACTTGTATTTTAAAGTTCGATTACTACACAAATTCTACCATTCGAACGACGGCACATTGAAATTTGAATCGACCACACAAATTATCTATATGTTATGAAATAATATAATGCAAGAGCATAAGTTTACACAGTCTAAGTCAAGTAACAGTATAAGATTTTTTTTAACTGAACAATCCCGCAATAATATTGACAAACATGTAGGAAAGCTTCCATTATACTACAAATAAAAATAAAATAATATTTATGTGTAGGGAATTACAGGGGTCATATTTGTAATCTTAAACGAGAAATATATTTCGAGTATCTCGAAGAAGCTGTAACGATTCGGATTTCTTATTTACATAAGGTTTTGTGAAATATTGTGTGAAAAGTGAAATAATTAAGTTATTCTACGTAGATTTATTTCCTGGGAAACGCGATTTTAAACAAAATACTTAAAAAACTGTAGATCGTGGTAAACATTAATATCAGATATTCGCAATTATGGTAATTACATATTTGGTGGCCCCACCATACGTGTCCATCATATACAGTCACAATGGGTTCCGGATCTATGTTCATTAACAGCGCTGTGTGTTTGTTCATTTAGGTATATCATAAATACATTTCGTGTATCGCGGAAACGACTCTAAATACATGTCACCATGCTTGTCTCCTATTGGGGTAGGCAGAGACTATGGAACGCCAGGTGCACCGACCCAAACATACCCCTCTCGCTTCTTCCACACTCATCAAACTCTTCATGCGTGCTCTTTTGGGTGCTTTTGATTTAGCCATTTTTCAACACGCCTCCAATTTGATCTGTATGTGTGCATCTAGGGCGACCCCTACCGATATCTCCATTCAATCTTGACCTTCTTCTTTCATAACTCTTTTGTCATTCATTCTTTCCAAATGACCGAACCATCTAAACATAACCTTTACAATTTTTGACTCTACATCATCTTTCATTGCACATAGTTCTCGTATCGGCTCTAAAGACTTGGATCAAATTTTGTAATTAGATAAAGTTTTCCTTTATAAGTTTATGTATATAGATTTATTTCCTGAGAAACCGCGACTTTACACAAAAAACATTAAAAAAACACCGATCGCCCAGGTCATTATCATTTTAAACGGAATTATTTAAACAAAATAAACCTTCTACGACATTAAAAGGACATCTAAAAATGGAACGGGATGGTTCCAATTTTGTATTGACTAAGTTTAACATACACACAGGCTATACAAACAGTCGACTGCCATCATCACCATCATTCTCAGAAATTTGATTTCTGTTTTATAGTCCTCATAGATACTCTAAATTGCATATCACGTCATATAAGCTTTTACTATACTACACACAATTTTTTAATACTTGTATATTATATACTATTTCATTTGAAAGTCGGGTTTGACAGAGAGCACATGAAAGTAGAATAAATGCGCTCTAAAAGCGTATTGCGTAAAATTTGTGACGTAATACTTGCTGACAGCGTTCGCAATGATGATGTAAGAATAAGAGTTGGTCTAAATAAGAGTGTCGGTGTTAAAATAAGAAAAGCATGCTCCGTTGGTTCGGGCATGTAGAAAGAACGCTGGATGAAAAAAAGACGAAACAGATATAGAATGCGAAAGTGGAAGGATGTAGGAGCTGACGAAAGCCATGTTACATGCGATAATAACATCGATATGGCAATCTTATTGATAGGCAAATTCAACGTGCCTTGATTGCAAATTACTATACAATTGTTTCACGATTAGTAGTTGGTATGATTTTCATGCGCTAGCAATCGCACAGGATAAACAATACGACTACAATGCAGTAGATAATATATAATAAATATGTGTCGTATCAAACTGCCACGGCAGTTGTTCACGTATATTTCATTCATAAAGCGAGCTGCTAAAGCGAGCTCTACTTTATGAAGTTCATCCGCGTTATTTTACTATAAAATTCCAACCCGGTTTGAACACATTCAAAACATGCAGCTCTAGAGAGGTGGGATGACCAAACACAGAATAGGTACTCATTACAACTTTGAACGCCAGTCTCTCTAAAGTGCGCGTATCTCTCGCCCGTACATCGTTATAAAGTAAATAATTTCTATAAACAATGGATATCGAAACGGGCAGTTTTCGAACAGTAAAAAGTGAACTTATGTTTTTTCTCAATGTTGGATTTATGGTTTCTAAAAGATCTGGTAATTATTTGTTTATTACTATAGTGAAAGATTATCCTTTTGTGTGTTTTTTTATGTTGTAAAGTTGGTGTTATTGTAATTCATTATTAATTTTAAAAATCTGGAAATGAATTGTGCACCACTTTTAAAGTATTTAATATAAATATTGGCCATGTTCGTTATTACAAGTGTATAATTCGTTGCTAACAAAATAAGCACTAAAGGCGAGCAGGCACACTCTTATGTCTATGTCATTATAGTTGTTGGTGTTACTACTGTTGCATCCAGTACGCAGACTTTCATATAAAGCTCCCGGGTACCCATCGATCCGGATTTGTACGGACACGTCCGAACATACAAACGGTCTTTAAACGTTCTATTCGGACTTTGTTCGGCTTTTTTATCTACATATAAAAATACTAATTAAAAAAGGTAAAGCAAATACTAAAATTCATAAATCTGTAATATTTATATATGTGCATGGAATTGACTATTATTTAATTTTCTATACTACTGAGGCGAAAACAAACGTACAACCTGCCTGACGGTAAGCAGTTAGCGTAGCCTATGGACATTTACAACATCAGGGGTGTCACTAAGGCATTGTCGATTCTGTAATTTTATTTTTTACTATAACGTTTCTTGTTCATTCTTGAAAGAACCGAACTTTTTAAAAATTTCGGGCTTTAATCCGAATGTTTCTAATTTCAAAATGGGGTTACCATTTCGTACCATACGACTCACCTGATTTGAAGTGGTTACCACAGCCTATAAACACTAGCAATACAAGAAGTATCGTTCACACTTTCCCGCTCCTGCTGCTACACAGCAACTCCTTCTTACATTGTAGCTAGTTATAACATGGAAAAGTGATTTTCTAAAAAAGTTATCCACAATGCCAAAGAATGTGTCTCCAACACTTTGGCTTAGTACAGATACGTAAAAATATATGACTTATGTACTTTATATACGTTTATTATATTATTGCGAACTAATAATATGAACGATAGATGGTAATTTAAAGGTTTATTAAAGACATACATTATGCGAATAATTTTTATTCAAATATTCATGTCCTTTTTTGTACTATGACGTTTGCAATTATCATAATTAAAACTGAATGCTGATTTATTGCTGTTGCCGTGAGGATTTTGATACTCCCACGAACGTAATAGTATATTTTTAAATTTAAAACTCCATTACATTTTACCATTTTACTGACACCTAATCCCGAAAAATATTTTAACTCAAGCAATAAAAATGTTATTTTTTCGTTTCTAAATTTGCCTATTTTGAAATGAATTGTATGTATATCTGTCTTACCTGTCTGCTTTATGGAGACAATGATGGACTGGATGTGAAGAAAACAAAGATAATGGTTTTTGAAAGACAAGAAACCAGAACCAATGTAAGGATTACGGTTGGTGATGAAGTGTTGATACAAGTGGATGAATATCTTGGATACGTTTTCAGAATGGACGCAAGGTACACCGCTGATAACCAAGCAAGTGATAGTTACAAATATGTACATAAATCTGAAAAAAAACGAATTAACATGCCCCCCGCCAGGATCCGAACAAGGACCGTCGGTTAAGAGGGCGCATAAAGCTAGCGTAATTTCAAATTTCACCCGCGCGTCCCGCCCGCCCCTTTAGTGTTCCCGGTTGATCACGACCGCGGCGCCACAGACAGCGCACCGAACGAGTGACGTCACACGGATGAGCCTTCGTAGTATATGCGTAAGAAGGAGATAAAATATTTAAATGTGTTATTGTATGTCGTCGTCTGCAACGAGATCACGTACTTGTCGTGTATTTTATCTTGAAGAATATTAGAAACAATACACTAAGGTATGTAGGTAATCGATTTTATTCTTCACAATATGTTATTTTATTGTAGGTATGTTTTTTTTATTTTTTTTACCACTATAAATATATAAGAAAAGTATTTTTTTATACTCCACATAGTATTGATAATAATTGACTAATATTTCCATAAGGAAAATATAATTAGCTGTTTTTGGGCTATATGCACAACACCATCACATTTAAAGTCAAAGCAACCTCAAACTCATTTGCATATGGGCGCATGTTTTTTTTTATACGACGTCGGGAGGTATATAAGCATGCGGCGCATCTGATGTAAAGCGGGTACCGTAGCCTATTAACGCTTGTAGTATATTAAGTATCACTCGCGCGATGCCTCGTCTGCTGCTTACACAGCTACTCCTTGAGAGCTTACTGGTGACCTCACTCACATGCAGGAATACAACAACCCTCTAGAAAGTGGTTATTTGGCTGCGGTTTTCTGCGAGGTGGAGGTACTTCCCCAGACGGGCTGAGTTGCCCCAGAGTTTCAAACAAAAGAGATGCAGTGCACAGCGATAGCCGGATTGGCGAAGTACAACAACTACGAGAGATGTTATGTCAGGTAGGGGACCTGACATAAGACATCTCCCGTAGAAGTACTTGTGCGAGCGAGTTCAATAGGAAGGAGTCGTTGCATTACCAGCGGGGTGGCAACGCGCTGGCGATACGCCTAGCTTTGCAAGCATCCGTAATGTACCTAACCGGTAACATCAAAAAGGCCGTATTGTTGTTTCCCATCAGACGTATTAGTAGAAAGTTATTTATAATTTTGTACTAGTAACCATAATTCCAATTTTATATAAATCAAGTTACATTTTTTAAGATTTCTAAATATATGTTTATGATTATTTCATAATACATGTATTACGAGAGTTTGGGCTGCACACTATCGCTGCTATTTAAAAAATCAAGTCCTCAGCAGTGTCATGATAATAAGTTATGCTCTTAACTTTTCTTTGTCACTCAAAAAGACTAAAGTATTTTACGTCATTTGACGCCTTAAGGCCCGTTATATACTTGGCGCCGTACGTACGTACGTTATTTCCTTCTTGAGGATCGATAAAAAAAATATAATCTTGAATCCGATCACGAGCTATAATTATTTATAATGGCGGCACTAGTGTGCAACCTAGAGGTCATAATAATAAGAGCATTTATACTTGAAATTGAAAGTTAACATTAGGCGTTAGTAGACGTAGATTATAATATGACCCTATGGTAGTCTACTAACGCCGATATTAACTTACTACATAGCTAGCCTAAAATAGGAAACAGCAATTATGTTTTTTTTATAAATAAATATGGTTTACGAACACGGCCTTATCCCTAACACTTGACAATTTTATTTTGTCAGTTCAAGAAAAGCACTATGCTGTTTGTCGTAAGTAAGATAACAGACAATAAAAATACTATATAATTTAAGAATTATATAATAGATTTAAGAATTTATAGATTTACAAATAATACAACTTATATAATACAATTTATATTATGTTGTCGCAGAGTTGAGAAATGCGCTGTGCTATATGTGACAAATATGGTTAGAAAGAATTTTGGTGAAGAATTTTATTATAAACCTACCCAGAATTTGATGTACACATCAAGCTTGATATTGTAGTTCAAAATTAGCTCACCATGAACAACTATACAAACGTCAAAATGACAAGTTTGAAGTGGTATTAACTGTAGTCATATATTTGTGGCACTTCACCAATATTCTGTCAAGGATAAAACTTTTTCCAACTGTATCAGGGGGTTCATGAAAAGATTTTTCATTATCACAATTGCCAACCATGCGGAATGCTAATGCTGAGGGCCCAGCCTCTGTTGGATCAGTAAGTCGACGTTTTTTGGGTGTTATTTGCTACCTCAGTTTCATGTTTCTTGTTTGGCGTGTATCGATCAATTCCGGCAATATATGTTCCATATAAAATTCCGTAAGCTTTCCAACCATTTTCAGTTCCCAAAATTCATCATCACGAAAGATTTCTTCAACTGTAATACCATGATTTTCACCACACCATACTGCAAAAAGACATATCTTTCTTTCACTTATATGAAGTTGTCCTTGGTGTTGATAATACAGAAGTACAGTTATGTATATATGTGTAACTGTACGCCACATCCCTTGCGGGGTAGGCAGAGAGAGCCGAACGCTACATGACTCAATCCTTAGATATCTCACTCGCTTCTTTAACATTTATTGCTTTTCTCATGCACGCTCGCTAGTTTCTAAGACTTCTGATATCAACTTCTCATAGAACACTGTTATGACTTTGTTATATAATTTATTTAATGCGAGTATGAGAAAAACATTAACTCAAAAAATTCTAAACACCGCAGCAACGCTTGCAGAATGCAGCTAAATAACAATTTCTTGGAGGGCTGTTCTGTTCATGCGAGTTGGTGAAGTTCATATGCTGTGTAACCATTTCACGTCAGACAGATCGTATGCTTATTTGCCAAGTCATTTTTATAATGCGCAGGGTCTTATTGTAAAAATGACTTATGGATCATTTTCAGATAATATCAGTTTTTTTCTGAGACATTAAAAAAAGATTGGTCACATAATTTCAAGTACACGAATATGGAGGAAAATGCATAAAATGTACATAATGAGAAGTAATTATACTTTAACTTTATATAATGCAAGGGTTTTCTGTTCAATTAAAATAAATATCGAACTAGCTTATTATGAAATCAAAAAAAAAATGAACTCGAACAACTCTTAAATAGGTTTTAATCAGGTCTACTATAAATATTTCAGTACCTATTATACGATACAGCAACTACCCGTTAGGTCGTTAAGAAGATTATTGATTTTTAAGAATTTTACTCGCTCGAGAATACTTACAAAATCAAACTGGGAGTCTCGTGAACGGTTTTACGTATGGCCCGATTTTATTTTCGCAGCAAATCTGAAATAACACATGAATTGTGAAATGAAATTAAATGCAAATACTAGAAATTCTAGCGACGAAAGAGAAGCAGTCAAAGTAAAACGTCTGTGTGTTTTGCATATACTATGCGCACATATGTAGATATAATATTATAAATGTGAATTTTCGTTTGTTTCTTACGCTTTCACGCGAAAACTATTCACCCGATCATCATGAAACTTTGTACACATATTCTTGGAGGTATCGGAAGTAATATAGGATACTTTTTATTAAAAAAAAAAAAAGTAAAAGCTAGTATATAATAAAACTATTGTAAGTACGACCAATCGGACCAATTGTATGTAACCAAATTGTATGTACATCAAATGTGTGTAAGTTCTTACCATCCCCTTTAGGGCTAAAGTCAACATCACTCGCACGTAGTGCACCCTCCCGTATAACAAATGCGGCCCTGGCTTTACAGCTAGAGGTCCAAAAATAAAAAGAGACACAGCGATAGCCCGACTGTGGGAAGTACCTCCTCTGAAAGATTATAGTGTTACTGCGAGAAAGCGAGGTTGGCACGAAACTTGTGAAAAGTTGCTGCGTTAGCAGCGGGGGTAGCGGAAACCGCTTCAGATCAGGCAGACCGTATGCTTCTTTCACACCTGATGTACTGGTACTAAGTCAGGTGAGTAAGAAGCATATGGCTAACGCAGCAACTTTTCACAAGGTTCTGGGCAACCTCAATATATATATATATATATATATATATATATATATATATATATATATATATATACTACTCTGTGTAAAAAGTATCGGGAATATGTCAATAAAAAGACCCGCGTAAAAGAGGTCGTTCTAATTTTTTTACTGCATGTTGGTAGCACTGTACTGATTTAGCGCGCAAAATTTGAGCGGGATCTGTCATTTAATTTGTTTTAAACTACACTTTTTGTTGGTCATAGTTTTGAGTCCTCGGCGATTTTTACAATGGAAAATATTGTTGAACAAAGAGTGTGCCTTAAATTTTGTGTTTCAAATGATATTTCATGTGGTGAATCACTAAAAATGTTGCGAAATACCTACGGCGAATCGTGTATATCGAAAACAAGGGCTTATGAATGGTATAAGGCTTTTAAAGAAGGCCGAGAAGTAGTAGTAGACTTGCCTCGTTCTGGTAGACCTTCAACCGCTACGACCAGAGAAAACATCGACAGAATCAAGAAGCTAGTGCTCGAAAATCGACGTATGAGTCTGAGAGAGTTGGCTAGTGAGGTGAACATATCTTTTAAGTCCGTCCACAACATTCTCATTGACATTTTAGGCATGAAACGCGTCGCCGCTCGACTAGTTCCAAAAGAGCTCAATTTTGTTCAAAAAGCGCAGCGAAAGCATGTCGCTGAAGACATGGTTTCCCGAGCTTCTACGGATCCGACCTTTATGAAACGTATAATAACTGGCGACGAGACATGGGTTTATGAGTACGACATGCAAACAAGCCAACAGTCTTCAGAATGGCGTCTCGAAAACGAGCCGAAACCCAAAAAACCGCGGCAAAGTCGCTCCAAAATCAAGGTGATGCTGACAGTTTTTTTTGACTACCGTGGTGTGGTTCACTCCGAATTCCTTCCAGAGGGAGAAACAGTGAATAAAGAATATTATTTAGGCGTCATGAAGCGTTTGCGTGAGAGTATCCGCCGAAAACGTCCAGATTTGTGGCAACACAACTCATGGATGCTGCACCATGATAATGCACCATCACACACAGCCATTATAGTGAAAGAGTTTTTAGCGAAAAATTCAACAAAAGTTCTCGACCAAGCACCGTATTCACCTGATATGGCTCCGTCTGACTTTTTTTTATTTCCCAAGTTAAAATTACCACTTCGAGGAAAACGTTTTGAGTCGATAGAAGCCATAAAAGAAAATTCGCTGAATGAGCTAAAGGCCATACCGCAAATAGCCTATGAAAAATGTATGGAAGACTGGGTGAAGCGGTGGAGATGTTGTATTGCAAGCGATGGGGCCTACTTTGAAGGCGATAAAATAAATTTAGATGAATAATTTGTATTTTTTGTTTTATTGACAAATTCCCGATACTTAGTACACAGAATGTATATATATATATATATATATAGATAGAATATAATGACTGCATAAAAGTCAAAGTGTTGTATGTCATCTACATGTATATTTATTATTGAAAGCTGCAGTCGAAATTTCCATGCGAGATCTTACGTTTGCAAAAACAATTTATGATCTCTGTAGACCTACCTATAGATAATTAACATTTACCTACATAGGTGCTTAGAAACCAAATACATTCGAAATATATAATAATTTACTTACTTTCTACAATTAGCCATTATTTGAATGTTTTTCCTTCTCAGCTCTCGTTGTTGACTTGTTTTTTGTTCTTCTTATTTGCCATTGCTTTATCCTGACTAAAATAAAAAAATAATATTTTCGGGACGCGGGAACGCGGCTGCAATGCACATAAACACAGTGTTCACGTCTCAAACGAGCGATCACGACTGATCGCTGAAACAAAACATATCGGGAACATCGCGTGGCATGAGACAGAAATAACTGTATCGCGCGGAATAAAAATGACGTAATCGCCATATACAAATTTTCTTTAAAAACATTAATATCTCGTAAATTATAATATATTTTTTGAAATCCCTAATACAGGCACTTGGTAATATATAAAAGATATAGTATAATTATTTTCGGCTCACTAACATGCGTCACTATGACAAAAAATGTAAAATCCATATTTGTGTCGAGGCAACTTTGGGATTTTTTTCTATCGAGAAAATTTTTATTAATTGTGATTTCGATCAATCTAAGACCTTGCAATTATAGTGTAGAATCCATAGATTTTTTTTTAGTTAGTTTGAACTGAATTTAGTTAGCTAAAATTGAAGTTTACGGGTGGCGATTTATCTTTATGCCCCCTCTTAATAGGCTGGTTTTTATCTACTGAGTTATCACTGCTATTTGCAGTTCCAGAGAATGTTTGCGGGATGAACATGCTGCTGCTGTTTTTACTTAACTATCACCGCTCATCATCAAGAGATCATTCATTCATTATTATTTAAGATAGATAAACCATAACTGAATTATTTCCTTATATTTTTGTTCAACACGAGGAGTGTTGAACAAAAATATGTTTACACTATTTTCAGTAACACCGTTCCTATAAGAATTGTATATGTTTGTCTGTGTGTTCGTCTGTCGCTTTTTTTCGAATATTCGAATATTGACTTCAGATTCGGATTCAGCATAAAAAAGTAGAATAGGAATGTTCAGGAACACTGTTCCTATCTCTTAAGGCGACACATCGAAAAATTAGACCAACTTTCATCGAATAGTATAGGCTAATGACTAAACTGACGGATCTAAGATTTTAATATAAATAACTTCATTTCTTTATCTTGAATTTGCTTGCTCAAATACGCGATTGTGTAAAATTGATTCGATAATAATTACTTTCGAAAACACCTCCTGAAATTCATTATTTTTGAAATTACAACGAAGTTGTTCTGTTTATACGCTTCAAAATTACTTAAATCTATTAGTAATATCTATGTTTATAATATGGTTGCTGCATATTTTGATAAGTGAAACATGAAATTTTTTAAAAATATTTTAAGTTTCTGACAATTTCTAAGCGATCACATTCGTCTTGGGTGCTACGTGTTTTCGACCTTATTGTGCGGTAATGAGGATTATAAACGCGTTGACTAACTACATCCAGCCAGTCCGGCTGCAGCCCGCTTCGAGGTAAGACCTATGTCGACTGTCTGCTCGAGCTCGCTCCATTTACATCGCGACACCGAAGTTTTTATAATTAATAGTTGTAAATATTCAATATTATAGTATTTAGCGTAAGTGTATTATTATTAGATATAAGTAGTAAATAATATTATAGGTTTATATATATTTATTATACTGTTGTAATAATGGGGAACACTAAAAAGAAAATATATAGAATAAAAATACAAAGAAAATGTTCGTAGAATGGCGGAGGCGAACAAGACAAGGTATTTATTTTTTTTAATTATTATATTCATTAAACATATTATAATAACATTGTGTAGACATATTTCTAGTTTTTAGAACAGTTCCTAGGTATGGTTGGCCCAAGCTATTTAATTCCTCTTCAAACTTTTTTTTAATTTTGCTTACTTAATAACTCTATATAAAACTGCATTAATTAAATAAGAGTTATTTTTTGCAGGAATAAACAGTAACATTTGATAATTGGTATACATTATCCACAGGCTGACCGCGTACCTATATAGGACGCCAAACTCCTATTATGTCCATTATAATCTGACCGAACTCCGACTTAGAAGTTGTACGTCGGTGGAGGTCAGGTTACGTTGGAAATTTATACCAATAAGGTTCGCGCTCTCAGCACATAGCAACCAGTGGAGACACTTTATTTCTTTGTATTAAAATAAAAACTTATAAAATAGAATATTTTTGCTGTTTTGTTTTTTAGGAGAAACTTACTAAATAAACATATTCCACTAGAAGAATCACTACTCGATTTATATGCTACTTTAACGTAAGTGTCATACGGGACGACAAACTCATAGTAACCATTATAAGCTCACCGAACTCCGACTTAGACATTGTACGTAGGTGAAGGTTAGTTTACGTTGGAAATTTATCCAATCAGAAGATAGAAAACCAGTGGAGGTTTTTTTTTTTTTTTTTTGTATTAAAATAATTACTAGAAAAATAGTATATTTTGATAGTTTTTAAAAAAACTCGGTATGTTTCATGTTAAAGAAGCGAGCGAGGTGTGTAAGTACCGAGTCATGTGGCGCTCACGAGGGATTTAGCGTGAAGATATAGATAGATAGTATACTTATACCCATGGTACTCGTGAAAACAAATAATATTTACTATGAACCAACACTGAAAACACAAAAAAATCATCTATTCTATACATTGTGGTTAGTATTGAACTATTGTACGGATTAGATTTATTTTGCAACATCAGAGATGGTCCTGGTTCTTTCTTCTTGAGAGTTTAATAAATAACAAGGAAACGTACAACAATACAAAACACAGAGTATACATAAGTAAAATACAATAAATGTCATTATACTGAAGTTAAAGTTATGAAACAGCAAGAAAATCATTTGTCACATGTTTTTTTTAAATATGAATAGATTATAAAATCTATTTGTATATATGTATATTAGGGTGTCCCTTATTTTTCAAAGTTTTTATTTTCTAACGCATATGGCTTAGTTTTGTTCATTTGCTTTTAAAACACTCGGAAATTAATTTTTAACTTATTTGGATTACGATAATCCGTGCCGAATTACATCGAAACATGTTCATACAAGTTGCGCGGCAGTGCCGCACGTACTCGCGGTATTCATTTGTTCAAATTCAAAGTCAAAATCTTTTTATTCCGTAAAAATGGCTACATTTGTTTGGAATCGTCACATTTTTTTCCCCTACCGTGCAGTTTATGACTAGGTGAGCACTGATAAAAATACTGCCAAAAAACTCAGGCATCCCTCTTTTGGTATCCAAACAAATTTACATATTTTATTAATTACATTATAATTGGATCGACTCACTCCCAGGCATTTTTATCATTAATATAGTCAGATACTTTATAATATGCCCTGCTACACAATTTGGCTTTAATAGTAGTTTTAAATTTGTTTATTGACAAATCTCTTATATTGCTGGGAAGTTTGTTAAAGAACCGTATACTTTGCCCCATAAAATAATTACTTGTTTTGTGGAGACGGCTTGCATATAACACAAGATTATGCTTATATCTAGTATTTATGCTATGAGTATCACTCTTTTTACAAAATGAGTCTATGTTTTTATGGACATACAAAAGATTTTCATAGATATATTGCGATGCTACTGTTAAAATATTTATTTCTTTGAATTTTTCTCTAAGGCTCTCCCGGGGACCAAGTTTGTAGATAGCTCTTATGGCTCTCTTTTGCAATAAAAAGATGGTGTTAATATCCGCGGAGTTACCCCAAAGAAGAATTCCGTATGACATAATACTATGAAAGTAGCTGAAATAAACTATTCTAGCCGTATCAATATCAGTGAGCCGTCTAATAGTTTTCACTGCATAAGCTGCAGAACTTAGTTTTCCTGATAATTTTTCAATTTGTGGGCCCCTTTGTAGTCTGGAGTCAATTGTTATACCCAAGAACACAGTTGTCTCCACAGAGGCTAAATTAGTTCCATTAACATGTACATTGGTAGCCACCTGCCTTACATTAGGTGTTGAGAACTTAATTACTTTAGTCTTTTTATCATTTAAAAGCAGATTATTAACACTAAACCAATGAATAACTTTAGAGAGAGCATCGTTAACTTCGTCATAATTACCTAACCGTCTATTAATTTTGAATGTCAGTTATTCTCGTGATTAATACGTAATGTTTTAACTTTTATAAGATGGCAGTGGAATTGAGAAGCAATAAATCAAGTATTTTCTTAGTTGGAGACGTAAATTATCAAATAATCGGCGCAAAATTACCGTCTAACCGTCAAGTTCTTCCTGTACTTTTTTATAAAATTCGCGAAGTTAAATTGACTGTTAGTGAAAGCGCATACCTAGTCATTCGAGAGTGTATTATATTTAGGGAAAAAGCTAGGATCCCTACCAGAGCTATACCTAACTGTGTAAAATAACTTGTGAATCTTCACCAGGAGGGAGTTGCAAAAAAAATCCAATTTTCTATTTCAATTTCAATCTAATTCAATCTGATAATTTTATTTCTCTTATTTATTCGAAATAAAAAAATCCTGTGTTTACTCGGCGCTATCAGCCATTATGACACTCGAACATCTATAACTTCAAGCCAAATCCCTTGCGGGGTAGGCAGAGAGAGCCGAGCGCCACGTGACTCGATCCTTACATATCTCACTCGCTTCTTTAACATTAATTGCTCTTCTCATGCACGCACGCCGGTTCCTAGGGCTCCTGACATCACCTTCTGATAGAACATGACCAATTTGGTCATGGTAGGTAAGTCTTGGCCTTCCCCGGCTCCTACATCCTTCCACTTTTGCATTGTATATCTGCTTCGTCATTCTTTCATCTTGCATTCTTTCTACATGCCCGAACCATCGGAGCATGCCTCTTCTTATTTTAACACCGACGCTCTCTTTCAGACCAACTCTATTTCTAACATCATCATTACGAATACGGTCTACAAGCCTTACGCCACAAATTTTGCGCAGCGCTCGCATTTCAACCGCGTTTATTCTACTTTCATGCTCTTTCTGCCATACCCAACTCTCGCTTCCATAAGTTAGCGTTGGGACCAACACTGCATTGTGTATAGCGAGTTGTGCCTTCTGGCTCAGGATTTTACTACCAAGAAGTTTTCCCAACGCTCCATTCACACTATTCCCAGCACTCACTCGTCTTTCCACATCTGCGGTGTACCTTCCATCCCTGCTGAAAGCGCATCCAAGATATACAAACTCATCCACTTGTTCCAACACTTCATCATCAATCGTAATCCTTACATTAGTTCTGGATTCTTCTCTTTCAAATACCATTATCTTTGTTTTCTTCGCATTCAGTAGTAAGCCTTTCTCCATACAGTCGTCTTTCATCGCTGTGACCAGTGTTTGCAGTTTAGATGGTGTATCTGCTAACTAAACATATGTGTCCGAATCAATAAATGGCCCGCTTTAGCCTCTCGATAAACAATGTTGTATTATGTAGCTGGTGTTTCATTCTTCTTAAGGGGGATACATGCCGTCCAGTGGCGCCTCAAGGAATAAAATATCGTATCTTAGCGTGGAAGATAAAAATTATAAAGTCATGTGTTGCGTGTGTTACAAATACAATAACGTACTTTTACGTCATTAAACCAACAATTGAAATGTTTTGCTTTCGTTGTTATAGGCATAATTGCCAAAAAACGGCCTCTTTTAGCACTTTTGCTTATAACAACGATAGTGGAATATTTTGAGTGTTGGTTTAATGACGTAAAAATACTTTACTATCTTCGTAATAAATGCAACACAAGATTTCATAATGTTTATCTTCTATGCTATAATATGTTTTTTTATTCAATGAGGGCGCCACTGGACGAGACCTAAGTAAGAACAACATAGATACCAAGACATGTTAACTTGTAGAGATATAAACATAAAACGATGTCATTGATTTCTCTTTCAATAAACTTTTAAAAGTGAATACGTTTCTGTAGTTTTTTATTACTATTATTACTATTGTTTTCCGTCTAGCTTAAATAAATATGTTTGGTTCAGTATGTATAAAGCTAAATAATAATTAAATCAATAATTTTTATTAAATATTGATATTATATATTTTATTTAAGTGTGACGCGACTCTGTAGCTTTTCTGTTCGTTTGCATTGACTATACGTTGACCCCAGGTTACCTATTAGGCGCTAATTTCAAATTTTACAAATCGAGCGTCGAGTGTCAATTGAGGGGCGCGGGGTGATTGGGCGGAGCCATTTTAAAGCTTCACGATCGAGGTGTCGCCTTAAGGAACATGGTCAAAATGGCCGACAAATTAAAAAAAAAATTGTATTGTTATGTTAAATGACGAGCCAGATGTTCCTCTGGCAATGCAAGCTTGCGCATTCTCAACTGGTTTAATTTAAAGATAGCCGATTTTGTTCCATTGAGTTTTCCTGATATTATTAAAAACTTAAAAAAAAAGTCTACTTTTTAGTGATCAATAGGCTAAACAAACAAATTTAAACTTATAACCATTGAAATCTGATAACTAGCAATTGTTTTAGCAATTAAAACGCCCACTTTTTTACTTAAACGTATGACACGTTTAACGTTATACGTTTTGCCTCGCATTTTTATTTATTTTACTTGTAAATGAGATGAAAACCATGGGTGGTAGGTACCATGGAGTAGAAAAAAAATTATATTCCGTTGGTGGTACAGTAACTACGTACTGTGGAATCATCAAAATTCATAATGTACTTATTGTGATCTTAATTTTATTATTGAAATAAACAATTTTTAACGGAAGTATCGCGTATTTTATTTATTTTTACAGTCTTCCTGCGACCACGGACGCTGCAAAGCGTTCGAAACGTCAGGTTCAACAAAATAAATAAAATACGCGATACTTCCGTTAAAAATTGTTTATTTTAATTTTATTAATTCGAGCTTTTAATGGAAACATATTTATAAGCAAAAAGATTTAAAGTCAACTGAAAAATTCTGTAGCTTGAATTTTAACAGGGATTTGCATACAAAACATAACAAATGAGACTGGCGATTGAGACTTACCCAACTATGTTTAATATGAAATCTGACTGAAGAACCTCCATCTTATTGCCGAGCACAGCTAATTAACAACTCTGTGGGTGATTGCTGTGTTCCTGTAAAAGAGTGAAGTTACATCCTAGTAGGATCCAAAGCATTTGCTAAATCAGCGATGATAGCAAGGCGGGAGAAATACTCATCTTATTGCTACTCACAGACTATGATAACCGCTTCACACCAGTCAGTGTGCTTATTTGCCTCTTGACGTATATGAAAAAACCTAGAAAGGCTACAGTATCTTATGTATATATGAAAATGTCTAGGCTAATTTAAATATGCTGCCATAAAAGTACATATTACCGAATAATTTGAAAGCGACATTAAGGAAAAATCATCACCACAAACTTAAAAACAATTGTGTAATTAAACTGAATTAAAAAAAGTAGAACGAATAAAATAATTCACAATTATAATATATTATTGCTATAAACAAGCACTTAAAAAAACATAAGCATACATTTCTATTTTAAGTTGCTTGTAGGTATACCATCATAATCATAATTATCCGAGCGTTAGTCCCGGTCCCGTCTCAAGCTCTCGCTTCGGCACCCAGGATCCGCTTTTCAACTTCTACTTCTCCACTTCGCACGGTCTTCGACATCCCTTATTATGAGACCCATTGGTACGCATGTCATCCCTTATGATGCCAGGCCAGCATTTCTTGAGCCTACGCCTTCTACCGGAACCTATAGTTTTGGATCCAATGATTTAGGTGTATTTCCTAAGAAACGCGTTTGACACAAAAAAAGCATTACCAAGGCTCCAAGCAAAGTGGTCAGTCACCTTGGTACTGAATGTAACACGCTGGACGCCATGTATTTGCAAAGTACTCTACATATATCTCTCATACAATATCGACCCATAGGGATCATTGTCGACATTTCATATATACATTATTAACTAAACGTCTACAGAAAAGAGAAAAAAATATAGGCAAAATAATTTTAAAAAAGGTTTTAAAATCTCTGTTTCTATGTTAACTCGTAATTTTAACAGCACAACATACATGCACACAAGACTCAATTTCAAATATCTCAGTATGTCCAGTGTCAAAACGCTTATCAGCCCATTATCTAAGTGGCTACTAAAGTAATGATATGTATAATGAATGTGAAAGTTTGTGACGATGTTTAGGTTTGTTGCTTACTTACTCTGTTGTTTGTTACCAATTCACATATTTACGACAGAAAATCAAGAACATATTTGAATTAGAGGCTCAGAAATAAAATATATTCTGGGTTAACACAAGCTAAATTTATAGAAGGAATGTTTAGTCGACGCTAAGTAACCGATTACCTAATAGTTAGGCCAGTTCTTTACCCATTTTTTATGCAGACTTACGGGGTATCCTGCTACCTCCCTTAGCTATACAGCACCAATATCTTATCAATGTTGGAGTATAGAATTCTCCATAATATCAACATATTATTAAATCTCAGTACTGTATCTCTATCTATCTATCATCTTTTAACTAATGTTTCAACCTTAGGCCGGGACCGCGTTTATGCTACGCTCTTTGCACTTTACGTAACTTTCGTTTAAGTATCAAGTTTGTATTGTTCCGACGACCTTCTTTTTTATGTAACAAAATATCATTAGATTTGAATCATTAAAGTATCGTAGGTACATGAAAAGAAGATCGACAATACGCAACACATGCGTATGTGATAACGCATTTGTTGCGTAGTTCTCGTTTTGCCTATGACGTCATCACATTAGTATAGGGCCTAACGTAACTATTACGTAAGTTACATAAAGTTAGTGTAAGTTTATTATGTAGCTTGAAAACACGTTTAGCTAGGACTTTGATTCCGGGGCCGTTGTGATGAACTCTCGGAGCTAAAGTGACCCAATAAAAATATTCGCCGGAGTATATGAGAAAATCAGTATTAAATCGAAATCGAAAATTACAAAATAATTATGTCTCATATGACTCGTAAATTCAAAACTGTCGAAAACATAAGTGCTTGCACCGAAATTAATAAGCACCAGAGCTGCCCCTGCCGGTCTTTTGTCTTTGATGACATGTCATCAGCTAACTGGACTCAGGAAGACGAGCAGCGACCTTGCAAGGAAGCCCAAGTTCAACAAGCACACGCGATGTAAGGGCCCTCTGCTCGCAATGGCGTGACACTTGTCAAACGTTAGGGCGTTATTTCTCCAAATAGGCTACAACGGCACTTGTAGGCCCTTGAGAACCATAGGAGAGAGGTTAAGAGCCCAGAGTAAATAGGTGGGTGTTGAAGCTATTTAGAGGACGCTGCCGACTTGTGTCTTTGTTAAAGTATAAAAGTATCGTCAAAACGTACGCTTTATTGTACTACAACACATCGAATATCATATTCTTTTTCCAATGCAGATTAAATAAATAAATAATTTATCACGGGTTTCCTAAGTAGTTGGTGACCAATAAAGTCATAACAAGAAACAACGCCACTTGTAAAAATCTGCATGAAGTAGTAAAATTATCGATAATTATTCCAATTTGCGCAATATGACTTCAATCGCATAATTTAAACCAGTTTGTGCATGTTTATCTAATTCCTGTGACAAAAGGGCATATTCATTTTACATTTTATTATACACCTACGAGAGGCCTACAAGCATACAGCATATAAAGTGGTTACCGTTGCCCATGGACACTTGCAAAAGAGTAGGTATCGCTATTTTGGACTAAATTTGATCTTATCACATTCATCTTTAACATTAAATTTGTCTTAAAAAATTACGATGAAATACCTATTTATTTTAATTTCACTAAATGTTCTGCTAAATATCATTTATATAGTGCCATTTTATTAGACTCATTTAAAATTTAAGTTGGAACAAAGAAACAAGATAATACTCATACATGTAGAAAAGTGCTAAACGAATGGTTAAAACAACTTACTTATGATGAGACGGAAACACTACTAAAACCGTATTATAAAAAATAGATACATAAACTATATATACAACAAATACACGCGCATTCATGTATTGAGCACACATACACATACGAAAATACTCTTATATACACACACACACAAATACACACTCATACACACACGTGCTTTCGCATTTATTGTATGGTTATAATATATTAAAGAGTATAGTTTAGTTAAGTTTAGTTATGGAAGAGCGAAGCTTCCTAATACAGGCATTGTTATGCCTAAAAGGAAACTTCAAGTACAAAATGTATACCTAGAAACTCTTACAGAAAATAAATATTTTTTATTTTTTTTTATTTTTATACATTGTACGCCATAAATTAATTAAAGTAAATTAATGATTCTGATTGTGATTTTTTTACATTATAAAAATCATGGCAAAGCTAATAATTTTGGGGACGATAAGAAATAATCGATTCTCAAAATGGCATGTCGATTATTGAAAATATTTTGTTTTTATTAATAACGCTGTATTTAAGTCCAATTCCAAAAAAAAACGCTCTATACACTGAAGAACCATATTTATGTTTTTTCAGACATATTCTGTTTTTATTATCTATGTACAATTAGTCATACTTTTATTATTGCTATAAGTGGCCACAATAAGCAATAATTAAAATTTTGGTTACTTGTCATAGATAATAAATACAAGATATGTTTCAAAAAAACGTAAATATGGTTCTTCAGTGCCCTATAGAGCGTTTTTTTTGGAATTGGTCTTAAATTCAGCGTTATTAATAAAAACAAAATGAGGGCGCCACTTAGTTTTGTGCGCCCTCTTAAGAACCATTGATTTAGTGTCTTTAGACACTAATTCAATGTTATAATAAATAATATAAGTAAAAGGAGGAGTTAATTTAGCTGGTCAATAATTTGACTTTTCTTTTGTGCCTGATTAAGCGTAGTTTCCTCTTAAAAGACTGCATTTTATTAAAAAGTGCAAGAAGGATGTGGTAAAATACAAGGTAAGTAAACTGATGGTGAACCTGGAGGCAAACAATCTTTCAATGGCTGTATTTATTTATTTAACATACTTTATAATCTTTACCAAATTTTATTCAACAGCTTGGCATTTTTGAGACCAGGTTATAATTGGGTAACAGGGTGTAATTGATACTTCTTATATGTAACATATCCGTGAATATATTTACAATGGGGATAGCGCGATACTAATCTTACTATTATTTAACTTATATCTTCCTTGACGGATAATTTTTCAAAAACCATTTTACTCCTTAACTGAACTTACGTTTCACGGGACTTCCGTCCAAGATACTTCTAAAACAATACTACACTTCGGACTGTGCGTTATCTGTCAATCGGTCAGTATTATAGTTTTAGTATAATAAAGTAGATGGACGGACTTAATCGAATGTGTGTATACTATTAAAATGTTGGTAGACGACCTACTTTCCTTTTTCTGTAAGGCCAACAAGTATACGAGCTGTCTGACAGTGCTCAGTGACTATACCTTAAGGGCGTTTGCATAATCCATCCAAGGCGTCTAGCACGCCTTGCCGACAACATAAATAACGCTTCAAACCCTTTCGAATCTTACTAAAATTCACAAAAAAAACAAAAAAAAAATTAAATCTATTTACGTTTTATGATAACACGTGCGATAAGATAATACCTGAATCTATAGATAAGTATTTCATATTTAGCTAAATACTTCTGAAGTTAGGAACATTCTTTTCTAAAAATACTTTTATTTCTATCTATAACTTCACGCCAAATCCCTTACGGGGTAGGCAGAGAGAACCGAGCGCCACGCGACTCGATCCTTACATACCTCACTCGCTTCTTTCACATTCATTGCTCTTTTCATGCACGCTCGCCGGTTTCTAGGGCTCCTGACATCACCTTCTGATAGAACACGACCAATCTGATCATGATAGGTAAGTCTTGGCCTTCCTCGGCTCCTACATCCTTCCACTTTTGCATTGTATATCTGCTTCGTCATTCTTTCATCCTGCATTCTTTCTACATGTCCGAACCAACGGAGCATGCCTCTTCTTATTTTAACACCGACGCTCTCTTTCAGACCAACTCTGCTTCTAACCTCATCATTGCGGATACGGTCTGCAAGCGTTACACCACAGATTTTACGCAACGCTCGCATTTCAACCGCGTTTATCCTACTTTCATGCTCTCTCTGCCATACCCAGCTCTCGCTTCCATAAGTAAGCGTTGGGACCAGCACTGCATTGTGTATAGCCAGCTGCGCCTTCTGGCTCAGGTTTTTACTGCCAAGAAGTTTTCCCAACGCTCCATTCACACTATTCCCAGCACTCACTCGCCTTTCCACATCTGCGGTGTACCTTCCATCCCTGCTGAAAGCGCATCCAAGATATACAAACTCATTCACTTGTTCCAACACTTCATCATCTACCGTAATTCTTACATTGGTTCTGGTTTCTTCTCTTTCAAATACCATAATCTTTGTTTTCTTCGCATTCAATAGTAAGCCTTCCTTCATACATTCGTCTTTCATCATTGTGACTAGTGTTTGCAGCTCAGATGGTGTTTCTGCTAACAGGACAGCATCATCTGCATACAGCAGACAGTTCACCACTAGGTCACCCATGCGTAATCCTACATTCGTCGATCTTATTCTCTGTAGACAACTATCGAGATACAGAATAAACAGCCTAGCAGACAACATGCAACCCTGTTTGACACCAATTTTGACATCAAACCAGGGTGACATGTTGCCATCTATTCGCGCACATGCTGAGCAATCCTTGTAGGTGGACTGCACAGCACGCAGCAGTGAGCCGTCAATCCCATATCTCGGTAATATGCACCACAGTTCCTTTCGCACAACCCTATCAAATGCCTTCTCAAGATCCACAAAACCGCAGAAAACCTTCTGGTCTGTGGCCAGATGCTTCTCTACGATATTGCGGAGCGAGAAAACTTGATCCGTACATCCCCTTCCATTTCGGAATCCTCCATGTGCCTCCCACAGCATTTCGTCAGATTTCACCCTCATTCTCCTTTCAATTATCTTTCCATATACTTTTGCTGCTAAGCTGATCAAACTGATGGCCCTATAGTTGGCGCAGTCCATGCGTGATCCCTTGCCTTTATATAAGGGTACGATGACTGCGCGTCCCCAGTCCATTGGGACCCTTCCAGTTCTCCAGCAAAGGTTGCATAAGTACCAGAAGGCGTCCCGGACGTAAGTGCCACCTAGTTTGATCATCTCAGCTGTAATCATATCAATTCCCGCAGACTTTCCATTTTTCAAACTTCGTATCGACCATTCTATCTCATCCATAGTTATACCTTCATCGGACGCCGTCAACGCGGAGTGAGCATCAGACTCACTCTCATTGTCAGCGTCCGAGGCATATTCGTACATTTCTTCAAAATATTCACTCCACCGTTCTAACACTTCCTGAGTGTTTGCAAGAATGATACCAGCTTTAGACTTAATCTTGTTCATACTGGATGCCGACGAATTACCCCGAGACTTCTTTACCTCTCTCCAAAAGAGTTTGGTATTTGCCTCGAAGTTTCTCGTCAGCCTCTCTTCCTCATTCATAATTTGTCTTTCACGCTTCTCTTTCACTAAAGCCTTGGTTTCATTCTTGCATTGACGGTACATTTCTTTCTTCTTCTCTCTCATACTTTCATTTAAGGGCAAAGATGATACATAATCCAGCCACGCTTTCCTCTTTCTTGCTACGGAGGATTCAACCTCCGCATCCCACCAGGCATCCCCTTTCAATGTTTTATGCCTCTTTGCGCATCCACATGCTTCTTTTGCACTATCCACCATACTTTCTTTCAGAACTTTCCAGCAATCATCCACATCTGTGCCGGAAAGACTTGCATTTGCAAGTCTTTCGCTTACCAGATGTACATACATTCTCCTTACACTTTCATCTTGCAATTTTTCACTCCTTATCCTTTCATGATCTCCGAAAGGGATACTTTTATTTACCGTGCGATTATAGATGCAGTGGAGAATATCAATTAATAGCCATAATCACTTAAAGTTTTGTCGCCGACTATGCATATGCTGATTGCACATGAGTACCTCGGCTTGTAGTAATAATAGTTCTATTCACAAGCCCTTATTGAGAATATGACGTGAATAAACAAATAGCTTAAGGAAATAACTGCGTATCACTTTACATCAGGTGGGTCGTATACTTGAATGCTACTCACAGTTGTATACAAAAAGTGCGGAACGAAGAGCGGAGATGAGTTTCATACATTTTGCATTTACAAGCGGAGTAAAGCAGGCTGCTTAATGTATGAAAACAAATCTCCGCTCCTTTCCTCTCTACCTCATTGGAGTGTCAGCCAAAACTTGTCAACCATTTGACAACCAACTGATTTATTGGATAGTTTATTTTTAACTTTTTTAATTCACGGGTTTTAATCCCGGTCACTTGATTGGTGATGTAATGTATTATACCCGCTGTAACCTGCTTCAGGGTTATCAATGGGACAATATACCCATGAACAGGCCATGGCAGTGGCTCGCCACTCGACCCCCGAATTGCCAGAGAAAAAAAAACGTTATGCCCTTTAACACTTCCAACCCTGGAGCATATCACCTGATAAAGCAATATGCTCTATTGAGTCCTCCCTGAACGGCCAATGAAGGCAAGCCAGAGCTGAGTCCTGCGGGCTTACTTGGCTTTCCACTCCGAACGACGAAGACACGCCGGAGACGAAGGCTCTGATCGATTCTCTGGAGCACTCGGGTACCCATGGTGTCGTTACGCATCAACAGCTCGGCACAAGCTGTCCTACAGGAATTATTAAAGTACACAAAATGATCTTCTTTATTTTCAACTTATGCTTATTGTAAAATTTTTGGATTATTTTATTTATTGGATTACTCTGTAGACAATACAGAGTAATCCAATAACGGCAACCTTTCCCACAGTACATTTAACAAGTTTATTAGTGGTCAGTAGTCTACCCAATTGATCACTTTTTAAATCTTCATTATTTGAACATTGGTATACTTACTACCAACTGACCGCAATCTGAAGGCAAGTCGCCAATTACTGATTTATTGATATACTCACAATTACAAAAGATATTATCTAGACAAGTCGCAGATGTAGCGGATATACATGTAAGCTCCAGGAAAACATTATTAAATGATTTAAATAAATTTTAAAATCTAAGAGTTGTTTGTGTGTTTACTAGTATGTCTACATTGGAATCACGGTCTATTATGCTTTTTTGCCTGTAAAAGCTTTCCTTAAAGTACCCTCCTGCTCAAATTGTGTAAAATCACCTGCTATGTATAATAATTATTTCATTATCTAATTAAATGCGTTAAATGTCAATAGTACATTCAACAGAGAGCCTAAAAATGTCCTTACGTTCTTTGGCATCGTGTTTTTTTTTTATTTATTCAATTTTGTTTAGCTAATGTATAGTTAAACATAGCATATCAATATTATATTCTTCTAAAAATAAAGCCAGGAAAGCCTTGAACATTTTGAAGTAAAAGATTTAGGTTTTGCTTTCCTTTTGTCTTTTTGAGCGGTTTATATCTTAAGTCAAATCTACACAATCACTTTGTAGTTTATATAGTAAACTGTTTATGACTTTATGCTATTAATATTATAGGCTATCTTATTCCTAAATTTCTGTTGTCATTGCGGCAACATGTCAGATGAAATATTATGAAATATTGTTAATATTGCATATGTTAGTATTTATTTTTGGTGACTGGCAACTAACACATGGAAGTGCGCATAATAATATCTTCTTAACGTAATGTATAACTACAAAATAAGTATAAAGTTTCTTAAGTATAATTATTGATTGGTTTTTTCTATGTATAATAAATATGTATTTACAAAAAAAAATGTATTTACGTATGTTTATCAGCTGTCTAGTACCCATAACACAAGCTTCGCTTACTTTGGGGCTAGATGGCGCTGTGTAATTTGTCCGACAATATTTATTTTATTTTATTTATTTTATTGATATGTATATATTATGCCATTACATTATATGATTTGTAATCTTTATACCTTAAGTTCAAATGCCAATAAATGATATGATTAGTAATCGTTATTGTAAAAACATTGATGCGAAAAGTATCTATGCCGATATATTATTATGATGACGTGCGTTATGGGAAAAAATAATGCCAAAAAGTTTATTCATTATGAAAGTTATGCGAAATGATGATAATGACAAAAATCGTTATGCGACCGTGATGCATGCCTCTTAATTTTATGCATTCGAATATGGACCCACTTTTAAATTATATTATGTTTCATTATATTTATAATTTATAAGACTGTCAAGGCTTACGATTGTTTCAATAGTGTAATTAATTTTATTAATCATTTGTCCCAGGAGTTCCTCAATCTATGTGTGTTATACTCACCTCAGTGTAGTTTAAAAACACATTTGACTAGCTCGGTGGTGACTCGGTTCTATTCCCACACAAGATACACATTTGTGTGCATGAACATGTCCATTTGTCTTAGTCAGGGTGTTTTCTATGTACCATAAGTATGTTTTTACTAAAAAGTGTATGCGCGTATGTTTATCAGTTGTCTAGTACCCATAACACAAGCTTTACTTAGGGGTTAGTTGGCGCTGCGTAAAAGAAAATATTGTAGAGCTCTAATATTATTATCTCTTTAAAATTACGGCCATGAATCCCAATCTTTTGATATTAGTGCGCAGGTGGTCCCAACCTATATAGGCCCCCTCAAGAAGATGGATGTACACCCCCGTAATATGCTCCACGGGATGCCAATGGAACAATAGTCTCATCAGCAGATCTCGTCAGGTATTACTCCTAATTTACGAGGTAATTTTATATTATTAGGGGACAAATTATGTCCGTCACTATAATATTGATTGAAGTGCGTTATGTTTTCTTCAAAACATGTGTGATAATTACCTCTAATTCGAATACCATAAATATAAATGCCGACATTGCAGCAACAATATAAACGCTCATATATTTTATTGGCCTGATTTAAAATTTATTGCACTGATTTGATAGCCTATTTTATGACAACTTGTCGACGTAACTACATAAATTATTATTACATATATACACTTTATAATATTTTTACATACTAGTATAATTTTTCTTCCCATTTTTAAATAGTTATTGGTCATAAACATGGTGGGCATGTTAAGCCATCGACGGTTTATAACAATAGTTAGGTTACCTATAGTAAGAGAGGTTCGACGCTCATTAATAGCCACCTTATAGAAAACTACTGCCAAATAACAACTTCCTGCGAGGTTACTGTGTTCCTACGAGTATAGAATAAATATTAATTTGAAATACTTCCATTCAAATTATTTACATTTAATATACATACGAAATTAAAACATTTACAAATATGTATATATATGTATAACTACATTTACAAATATAACTACCGAAATTTAAAATCATTGGACTATGATCTGTTTAATAAGGAAATTTTGTTATCGTTTGAGTGACTTTTATAATGACACTATTTGACATGTGTAATTAATTATTTATTATGAACTAGGCTGTTTAGTTCGGACCATGACATTATAATTTTAATTTTTTATAAATTATTATAAACATGTACGCCTGACATGAACTGAAACTGTTAATAGTAAGTTTCTTTGTACAATTATTGTGAATACAGTTCTGGGAATAAATGTTCTCTTATCACATGTAAACAAAATGTGACATTGTTTATCTCTCATATACAGAACACTCTATCTACTACTTCCTCTCCTAAATTACGGATATACAGCGTAATTTGAACCCATCGGTCGGAAGAATTGCTTAGCAAGTTGAAGCGAATTCAGAATCTGTGTAAGAAAGCAAGCGGAAATTAGTAGCATTATTTACTTTCAGACCCATGTTGAGCTACAGAATGCAAAGGAAGTGGTGAAAATAAAGGAAAATAGTCCCTCGGGGGATAATCTCCTTCGAAGTAAAATCTAAACTGCGTGGTTATGCTTATAAATCCTGTACTTCTTGGATCAATGCGCTCCCTGCCATCTTCCCAAGATTGTCTGTCCATCGTGTGGGGGCTGTTCTACGTATTTTCCGGTTCGTGGTCGCTATTTGAAAACCTTTCTGCCCAAAGGGATGTCCCTTTGGGCAGAAAGGTTCTTCGAGCTAGTACTACAGATATGCAGAAGTAAATTATTATAAATTACAGGTTATATGTAACTTGAAATAAAGAAACAAAAATAAAACGATACGGCTTAAAAAATGGCATTAGTTTATTATTATCGAGAGCAATTTTACCCTTTGGGTACGGAACCCTAAAAAAGGACTAACCGACAAATAAATAAATTATTACATTCATAATAGTACGAACCCCTCTAAGGCATTTGGACTTCGTGACTCTATGAATTCTATGATTCTCTACGCTCTATTCCACATTTATTCCACAGTAGCCGTGCATTAGCCGGAATAAAAGTGACACATATTTTAACTTATCAATTTATACTAAAATAGCCATTCTACAGAATTATAAATGATTCCGGAATAAAAAATCTAATCCGTTGAGTCGTTAATACGATAATCGTAGTTGATATCATAATCCTAAGCAACTTCACATTTCAATTAGTTCTGTAGACAATATTGTAAGACAGATTACTTTCGGCGAGCACATGCAAATTTTGGGCACTCGAAACTCTTGAGCAACCCACATAAACTTGACTAATAGCGGCGAATCTCTATGTAAAGTAAAGTCACATCACCGGGATAGAAAGTAGCCCGTTTATCCCGGTGATGTGTTCCTGTAGGATAGTGTGGGATAGTAGGTAGTGGATGAAAAGCCACTGATACGTGAAAGCGAAATACGATTCAAACATCTAAACTATTCCACGGGAACATATCACCGGGATAAAAAGTGGCCTATTTTTTTTACGAAGTCGGGAGGCATACAATCATACGGCTCACCTGATGTAAAGCGGGTACCGCAGCCTATCAGCGCCTGTAATATTAAGTATCACTCGCGCGATGCCTCCTCTGCCGCTTACACAGCAACTCTTTGGGAGTCTACTGGTGACCTCACTCACACGCAGAAACACAACAACCCTCTAAGGAGTTGTTATTTGGCTGCGGTTTTCTGTGAGGTGGAGGTACTTCCCCAGACTACTACTACTTGCTTTGATGCGTTCTACCTCTCTTAGCCTATGTGTTAATTTCATCTATTTATCTTTCAAATTTCATCCAAATCCGTTCACGCATTGAAGTGTGAAAACGGAAAATCATCCATACTTTCATATTTATAATATTAATAAAGTAGTCCAAACATCCATACTCTCACATTTATATTATTAGTAAGATATCGCTTAGGTATTGTCTATAGATATTAATATTTCACGATACGAGAGATCAAAGGCCGCGCTGACCTCTTTGGGTTACTACATACATTTATACTCCTAAACTACCGATCAAACCGGAGGGTGGCGTTGGCTCTAAGGTATCGATAGGGTGTACTTTACTCACTACACAGACAGACACAGCCCAGTTACACATAATGCTATATACTAATAAGATCCCCGACTGGATTTTGTGAGAAGTAAAATACCATGAATTACAGATTATATGTAACTCGAAATAAAGAAAAAAAAGATACGTCTTAAAAGATGGCATAATTTTATTATTATCGAGAGTAATTTTTATATATTTTTCTTTAATTTCAATATTACAAAATTCAAAAATATTGTTGTCTCCTATAGTGTAAAAGAAAAGTCTGGAAAATACGGTTCAAATATGTAATTAAACAGGTAATATTAGGATTAAAATTTAAACATTCTATCATATAAAATACTATTTCCGAAATTTTAATGACTAAATCTTATGGTTTCCTTAAATTATGTGCCACTAGTTTAGAGAAATACAGAATGTTTATTTTATTGATATGAAATTATTCTAGTTACCTAGCAAACTTAATTATTGGCAGACGAGTTACGAATAATAAACATAAGCACATAACAGAAATTGTGGGCAATTGGCTCTGTCGAATACATTAATTCAAAATATTTTTTTATGCAGACATGAACACTCGTTACTTGTAGAGCGGTGATAAAATTAATTATTTGTTCCGCCCTTGGATACGAATTCGCATTACTGATAATGTCGATAACAGATCATAAGGACAACATAACATCCCGAAATTAGTCGCTTCATTGGTATGATTTTGCCATTAGTTAACGCTATATACGTACGCATTACGTACGTATACTACATACGCGTTATAAAAAAATTACGTATTACCTATTTAATAAATAGTATTGAGTAATCTACTCAACTTCCTTGTACATGCCTTTCCCATTCGACTACGCTGTAAAATACTTTAGAGCTATTTAACAGACGCAGAATATAGTACTTTCCTAAAGATATGTTCAAAAGGGCACATCAGTTTTTGTCCTTAACTGACAATATGTTCAAAAGACAAATCAAAAACACTTCTTGTAAAAAGCCGTATTGTTGAATTGATAAATATGTCATCGCACCATGAAAATAATTATTAAGATTACTACCTATGGCGTTCCAGTCATCATATTAAACGAACGCCATCTATTGGGTAGTTACAGAAACTTTCATAGATGGTGCTGTTCTGAGGTTATTTGGAGCTGCTCAATAGCTATCTTCAGTTGAACTTCATACTAAAAAAATCGGCCAAGTGCGAGTCGGACTCGCGCACGAAGGGTTCCGTACCATTATCTATAAAAACGGCAAAAAAAAAACACGTTTGTTGTATGGGAGCCCCCTTAAATATTTATTTTATTCTATTTTTTAGTATTTGTTGTTATAGCGGCAACAGGAATACATCATCTGTGAAAATTTCAACTGTCTAACTATCACGGTTCATGAGATACAGCCTGGTGACAGACGGACGGACGGACGGACGGACGGACAGCGGAGCCTCAGTAATAGGGTTCCGTTTTACCCCTTGGGTACGGAACCCTAAAAAGGGTGACGGAAGTGGGGGTGAATTGCAGGCGACTCACTTTGGATCACGCCGCGCGCCGGACCAAGAACACCACGAGTGAACTCCAACTAACTTGAGGCCATCTTTAATCCATTTGCATCTCGTTATTAGCTTCATATTTTTATAAAAAAAGTGTTTCAGAGGATCAATACACGCACCTAACCAACTATTAGAGCTTTTACTTCATGTGCCATCGAACCGATGAGCAAGAATCGTCGTTCTCAGAGTTGGGATGTCTCCCACCTTCCCCAAAGATGGACAACGACGCGGACCACTGGAAAATGTTGTTGAAGCAACAAAATCAGAACTTCCTCGCTTTAATACAAGCCATGGAAGTGCCAAAAGCCAGTGAGGTACGATTACCAGAATTTGACCCAGATAAGAAAAATATGGACGCACACTTGGCTATCTACAGCAGACATGTGTACGGAAGATAAGCCACTATCTGGAGAAGCACTTATGATAGCTTTGACCAAAGCTTTGAAGGAATAGGCGTCAGCATGGCTATCTCAGGTGTCATTTCCGGGAATGAAATGGAGTGATTTTCAAAAAGCTTTCACCGCTCGCTACGACACTTCAGAAAACTGCTGCTTCTACGCTCATCAACTTTTTCAATAGTAAACCGAAAGAAGGGATAATCGCTCTGCTGGGACATCTCACGGAGAAACTAGCAAGCATTCACCGACCCAGAAGACGATCGGATACGATCACCTGCTACAACTTTGGAGACACTGGGCACTACGAGTCGAGATAAGAAATGAAAACCCCGGCTCCATCAACTAATAAGCCTACGGAGCGCCGTGTCGACCGGGGCGCTGGTCGTGCAGAGCTCGACACGGCGACAAGGAACTCTCCAGCACACCGGTGAGTTTTTCATTTCGTTACGACTCTGGAGCCGAATGCTCGCTTATTAAAGAGTCAATATCGTCAAAGTTTCAAGGTGCCCGTCTAAATAATATTGTTAAAATTATTGGTATTAGTCAAACATGTGTCTACAGTACGTTACAAATTCAATCTCAAAGGCGTTGACGAACTATTGACGATATTGTACTCGATGTCCTCATTCATCTTCAACCTGATAATTTACTACAGCATGATATTATGATTGGGCAAGAAGTGTTAGCTTAGCGAAGTGAAATCCACATTACCCCTGAATAAGTGCCTATTACTAAAACTATGACGGTCAACTTGTATAGTGCTATTAACGTGACGAACTTTGAAAATATTAAGACTGATACACCTGACCAATTCAAACCCAAATTGCTGGAGATTTTGAATGAATGCTGCTGCTGATTTGTCTGATGAACATGAGAGTGAACAAGAAAGTAAAGAAAAGAAGGACTAAAACTTATTAGTGGGTATTTTTAGAATTTAATTTCAGTTTTCAGTGACGTAAAATATATTTCATGTCATTTTTGTAGTGTGTAATATTTGCATGTGTCAGTTTGTAGCCGTAGCATGTGTCAGTTTGTAGCTTTGTTGTAGTGAATGTGCGGTGTGCTGGCTATGCAACATCACTAGTTAAGTGATTCCTAGTACAAACTCTTTCGCTAGTTAAGTGATTATGAGCCAAGCCTACTACCTGATAAAGGAGTAAGGCTAATCATGTCGCTGGTTAAGTGGCAACGATATCGTCGCTGGTAAAATGACAAAGATAGACACTCTCATGTGACTATGATCGAAATTCTTACAAGAAACGTGGTATATGTGAACTTAATTCATTGATAACTGACCGACAATGAACAGAACTATTCCTTTTTGTTTAAGTCCATTCGTTCAGTAAATCTTTATTCAAATAATAAATTCAAATTGCTACTTGATGTACATTCTGACCTACTTGGTCAGATCTGGCAAATGAAAATGTACTTAGATTTTTCTCTTTTCAGGCGAACCACACGAGGACGTATGAGGCGCGGGATGGCCGTGTCGTCGCATCATGAAAATTAATTCTTAAGATCACCTATGACGTTGTATCCATCTTATTAAACGAACGCAAACAAACATCTATTGGCTAGTTACAGAAACTGTCATTGATGGCGCTGTTCTGAGGTAGTTTGGAGCCGCTCAATAGCTAAATTCAGTTGAATGACAATTCATGCTAAAAAAATGGGGCAAATTGCAGGCGGCTAACTTTCGATCACGCCGCCGAACCCAAAACACCACGAGCGAGCTCCAAATAACTTAAGGCCATCTTTAATCCATTTGCATTTCAGTATATAGCTGCATATTTTTGTAAAAAAAAAGTTTTTTGGAGGATCAATACACGCACCTAACCAATCCATCAGCGCTTTTATTTCGTATGCCTCGAATGGATGAGAAAAATCGTCGTTAATAACTGACAAAGACATTTGGAAATAATTTAGCATATGCGATCTTTTCTTAATACGCTTCAATGCTATCATTTGAAACAATTACTAACCAATTAGATAATATTAGAATAAATTCATTGAGATGAATTTATTCTAATATTATCTAATTAATAATATAATCTAATTGATATTTTCAAAGAAGACCTTTAAGAAACTTTCTTTCGACATTTCCTCTTCGCAAATGGTAATTTCCGGAATGCTAGTAGATTAAAAGAAGAAAAGTAATAACGAAGAGAATTCAATAAGGTACAATAATATTAAACATAGCACTTCGATACGTCTTATATTTGAAAAATAGCCCATAAGAATATTTAATTTAAAAAAAATAAAGATGTAAAATATTTTTGAAGTACAAGAGATTGGAATCGATGATTAACTTATGGTTATGATAAACATTGTATTTTATAGTACCGAACAAAATCTTTTTGATCTCGTTAAAGTTTTCCGCATTTATTCACTTTCGTTTTTGGTAAATATTTTTTTTAGTTTTGCTTATAGAAACATCTCTTTTAATAAATAATTTAAAAAGCGTCCAAGAATCTACAACATGTAATATTTGTGCTGTATGTAACCTCAAGAGTTTCTGAATTTACCTGCCTTTAATATTCAAGTTAGGAAAAAAACGAGCAAGCCTTATTGTATTCGCGTCTACATCTTTCTAACATATCACCTGATTAAAAAGCAACTAGAATTAAATTAGTATTATAAATATTTAAGAAATTATTTATATAAAAATAATTTCAAATTAAGTAAACACGAAACTATGTCAAATTTTTATTGTGTATTTTTTTATTGTAAAGTCGTATTTAAAACGACATTGCCCTTAGTGATAAGAAGATGTATTGGAAGATAAAAAGTCATACGTATGATGAAGGAGTACGTATATACTCATCTAGTCAGTGAAAGACTTGTGATCGCAAGCCTTTCCGACTTAGATGTAGATGAATGTTGGAAAGTTATGAACGCGCGGTGCTAGTTCTTGATGGAATAGCTTGTACTGAAGTAAAAGCTGATAGCTTGTACTGAAGTAATATGGCAGAGAAAGCATGAGAGTAAAATAAACGTGATCGAGATGCGAGCATTGCACAAAAATTGTGGCGCAACTGTTGATGACCGCTTTAGCAACAATGATGTAAGAAGGAGAATTGGTTTGAAGAAGAGTGTCTGTGTTAACATAATAAAAGGCATGCTTCGTTGATTCGGGCATGTAGAAATAATGACTAACTACCCCGCAGTGGGCATGGTATAATGGACAAAAATATTAACATATAATATCTTTTTTTGGTAGGAAACATATGTAACCGAAAGAAGAAAAATCCCGGAGGAGACGAAAAATGTGTGATCTTGAATGAAGCATGCGGCGCAATCAGGCCTGGTCGACTTACGTACATACTAGGCCCGTCGGGCGCCGGCAAAACATCTCTCATGAAAATATTAGCTGGACGAAAGTAAGTACGGCAAAATACCGGTGCACTTTGAAACCGAACTGATCGCACACTGTGGCTTAAAAGAACGTCCACGGCTCAGAAAACCATAGCTCTATAATTACTTCCTGAACGGTTTTCGTATTCCTACGTGTGAATGATGTAACCAGTAAGTTCCTGAGGAGTTACTGGCAACAAGGGTGGCAGTAAGCAACGCACCAAAAATGATAGATAGACAACACTTTATTCATTTCACAAAAACACTCCCAATGGAACAATACAGTATGTGGCTATTTTATTTTATTTATTTTATTTTATTCAGGACATGAAACAGCAAGTACAATAAAATATTACGTAAACAATGTTCCTAAGTTCCTGTTATCCACAAATATACTTAAATGGTGTTACAAACAGATGGAGCTAGAAACAATAACTAATCGACACTATATATGATTAAATGTTATATATAAGCATTTTTAGAAGGACTTGAGAATATCGTTGATCTGTCTTTTAAATACAGGCTTAGATAATGAAAAGTTGTCGATAGAATTGAAGCAATCATTATATGATTGCATTATACGGCGCAATGGTGCGCACATACCAGCATTAGTTTTACAGTTCTGAAGCATAAATAAGTGATGAGGATATTTATCACGTATACGCTGAGAACTACTTGGGATACGATAATACACGTGATTAGTTAAACTTACGCAATCAAATTCATTATGACACAACTTTAACGAACACATAGAATCAAGAAGTAGCCTTCTAACTCTCAAAGAAATAATTTTAAATTTATTTAAAAGATAAAGCAATCGTGAATGGAATCATTTATAATAAACATTACAAAGAAATTTACGTTGGACAGATTCAATTTGATCTACGAGTATACCCGTATAAATATTATACAGAGGATTCCAGATATCAGTGGCATATTCTAACTGCGATCTAATTAATAAAAACTGTAAATGAATATATGAGTGTGTTCTCTTAAAATGTAGACATGTACGCATAACAAATCCAACTTTATGGATTTGTTATGCGTACATGTCTACATTTTAAGAGAACACACTCATATATTTATTTATATTTTTCATTAATAAAATCAGACGCTTTATTCGTGATAAGGTCAATATGTAAATTTTAATGCAATTTCGAATCTAGAAGAATTCCAAGATCTTTAATAACAGATACTTTCTAGAGAGGTGAACTACATAAACTATAGGTATGCTGTATAAAATTGTTTTTTTCGTAAAGGTTATAGATTCACACTTTGAAATATTCAATTGCAATTTATTGTCATGACAGTACATGGAGAGACGATCCAAATCTCGCTGTAACTTAAAGCAGTCATCAACACAAGTAACTTTTCGACATTTTACTTTATTAAACTTTTAGATCGTCTGCATATAGAAGAAATTGACTATTTTTAAAACAGTCACCTATGTCGTTGATAAATAGTACAAATAACAAGGGACCCCAAATTGAACCCTGAGGCACCCCAGATAATACAGTTATGGCTGCAGAAGTAAATCCATTAACTACAACTTTTTGGGTTCTGTTAGTAATGTATGACTGTAACCAACGAAAGAGATTGCCATGCATGCCATTGAAAGAAATCTTGCTCAATAGCATTGTATGGTCCACTCTATCGAAGGCTTTACGGAATTCGTGTAGACTGAGTCCGCTTGCACAAGAAAATTAGTACTAAAAGATTGGTGCCTGTGGATCTACCTTTCACAAAGCCATGCTGTTCTGGTATAATAACGTTATGAAGTGTAGAGGTAGATAAAAGAGGTGTAAGATAGTATAAATAGCATCATGTACAAGTCTCTCGAGCACCTTTGCCATAATAGATATAATATAAATGGGGCGGAATTTTCTCCGTCACTTTTGCAGCCACTTTTGTAAACAGGAACCACATTAGCACTTTTCCATACAATTGACATTACACCATCAAGCAAACTACGATTAAAAATAATTGTAAGTGGCAAACTAAGAGTAGTGGCAGTGTGTATTATAAAGAATGGAGGGATTCAGTCAGGACCCGCACCTTTGGTGATATTCAACGACTTCAGCGCTTTGGTCACCGTCTCGGCACTAAATAATAAATCTGATAATATTAAGTTAGTATTATCATTATGGTTGGTACTTAATAGAGAGTTGCTAATATTTTCATAAACTGATGCAAAATATGACGAAAATAAATTACAACTTTCTTCTGGTTTACTAGCAGTACGATCTTTATAATTCATAGTTCCCGGGACCCCGTTGCCACCCCTACGGCTATTCACATATGACATTAGCTTTATTATTATATAAGCTATATAGCCAGTATTGTGGGAATATGTAGAAAACCACACTCTTTGTGTTTGATATATATATTTAATATGATCTGATACTATAAGAAGCTAAATTTTCACCATTTCTCCCTCACATACACACACATACACATAAACTCACGCTCACACAAACACATACACACGTTTTCACACACAGATATACTAATTGACAGAAAGATAAATAAATATGTACACACGCTTTATGGAAATTGTTAAATATAGTATTTAGGCCTACGTAACAAAGATGTTTTGAAGAGCGGGACCCCCTGCCACAGGCTTTTATAAAAGCTTACTAGGAAGGTCTCATAAATATGTATAATTAGTACTGTAAGGCTTTTGGAAATAAAGAATTATTATTATTATAAATAACTAGGGTATTTATATGAATATATAACAAAGAGATTATCATTATTAGGAAATTGTTTAGATACATGTTCTAAGAGAACGTGTTATGCTGATATTACTATTAATTAATATAATATATTCAATATTATTTCCTTATTCCTAGCACGTCTAATCTTAAAGGTTGGTACTGATCTAAATTTGAGGCAGGTGCACATCTACGATAGTGATACCCATACAGTACAACAGGATTACGATACATTAATAATATGAAGTAAAGAGCGCTGTCGACACTACGCTCCTCACATTATCACGGCATTGAATTAATAAGTGTTGGAAGTACAAAGGAATCCTGAATTAAAAATATGGGCAGATAAACATACATAGGTAGACCAACACAAATAAAGTAAACATAACATATACATAAGGTGTAATATCGTGTGTATCGCAAATGCTTCTTGTGCTGCAAACCACTATCATCAGGTGGGCCGTTTGTTTGTTTTCTTCACGATGCTATACTTTCTAATAAAAACGAACTGTGAAGTAAACTCCAAAGGCGGTAGCAGCAGGGGTGGCAACGGACATACTGTTAGACGGGCTCCCTCTAAAGTGATTTTAAAAATCGGCCAAGTGCGAGTCGGTCTCGCGCACTAAGGGTTCCGTACCATTATCTATAAAAACGGCAAAAAATCACGTTTGTTGTATGGGAGTCCCCTTAAATATTTGTTTTATTTTAATTTAATTATTTATTCTTAAAGTGAATATATAACTAAATATTCTGTGAATATTTCAAGCGTCTACCTGTTGCCGTTATCAATATCGAGCAAAAATGAGCAAAAAAATCGGCCAAGTGCGAGTCGGACTCGCGCACGAAGGGTTCCGTACCATTATCTATAAAAACGGCGAAAAAATCACGTTTGTTGTATGGGAGCCCCCTTAAATATTTATTTTATTCTATTTTTTAGTATTTGTTGTTATAGCGGCAATAGAAATACATCATCTGTGAAAATTTCAACTGTCTAACTATCACGGTTCATGAGATACAGCCTGGTGACAGACGGACGGACGGACGGACAGCGGAGCCTCAGTAATAGGGTTCCGTTTTACCCTTTGGGTACGGAACCCTAAAAATCACGTTTGTTGTATGGGAGCCCCCTTAAATACTTATTTTATTCTATTTTCTAGTATTTGTTGTCATAGCGGCAACAGAAATACATCATCTGTGAAAATTTCAACTGTCTAACTATCACGGTTCATGAGATACAGCCTGGTGACAGACGGACGGACGGACGGACAGCGGAGCCTCAGTAATAGGGTTCCGTTTTACCCTTTGGGTACGGAACCCTAAAAAAGAGTAACTTTGAACAATAATATGAATTTAATATACTTAAAGTTTAGGTTTACTTACCTACCATGATCAAATTGGTCGTGTTCTGTCATAAGATGATGTCAGGAGCCCTAAAAACGGCGAACGTGCATGAGAAGAGCAATGAATGTTTCCGTTTCGTGTCTCGGTGCAAATTGACTAACTAGAGCATGATCAAAGCCGTGTCTCCGATCGACTTCTGACTAAGCATCTCTTGGCGTAAGGGCTTCTACATACAGTGCTATATTATAACACCTCCCCCCAAACGAAAACTTCGGAATAGGTTACAACGCGAAGTTGTAAAATGTCTAACTACGTTACAATAAACTTCGACGAGCTCGGAGACGCAGTGGCGAGACGCGCTGTTACGTTACTTTGCCACCAAGGCTCGTGGGTTCGATCCCTCGATACAGAACAAACATTTTGTGTGCATGAACATGTATGTTTGTCTGGGTATTTTAAGAGAGGTAGGGCGCATCGAAGCAGCCGTCTGGGGAAGTACCTCCACCTCACAGAAAACCGCGGCCAAATAACAACTCCTTATGTGGTTGTTGTGTTCCTGCGTGTGAGTGAGGTCACCAGTAAGCTCCTATGGAGTTGTTGTGTTAGCAGCAGAGATGGCATCGCGCGAGTGATACTTAATGTATTGAAAGCGTTTATAGGCTACGGTAATAGCTTTACAACAGGGGGCTGTATACTTGCATGCCTCAGGACGTTGTATAAAAAAAGAATCAATACGATTGGTATTAATCTATTGCTCTAATTGCCGGGGAGGTATTTGCTCGATATTGTCGACGAGCTCGGTGGCTCAGTGGTGGAACGCGCTGTTACGCTACTTTGACACCAAAGCTCGTGGGTTCGATTCCCACACAGTACAAACATTTGTGTGCATGAATATGTCTGTTCATATTGGTCTGGATATTTTCTATGTAATAATAATAAGTATGTATTTACAAAAAAAATGTATTTACGTATGTTTATCAGTTGTCTAGTACCCATAACACAAGCTTCGCTTACTTTGGGGCTAGATGGCGCCGTGTAATTTGTCCGACAATATTTATTATTTATTTATTGTCGGAGTCAGGGTCGTTGTTCGTAGTATTATCAGTTTTAGTCGTTTTACAAAATTTAGGGTTAGGTTGCAGCTAGGTCGCAATTTTTTATATAACTGAAACTAAAGATATAAAAGTAACACAATAATAATATGATATATCAAAGCAGTATAGTGTTTCTCATACCTTACTATATGCAGGATTTCTGCGATTGTGTAGGCATCGAAAAAGAGTTTGATTAATATTTGACTGTTAAGTTTTAATCGTTCCGAATCAATGTTGTGTAGTTGCATAGGATACATAATATTTCTTACACGGGTAGAGTTTAAAATATTGCAACAGTTATAATTAATTAGGTCAACGTTCGGTATCTTTACAGGAGATGTAATGTTGAGTACATTGTTATTACGGGGTGATAATAAAAGCAATATACTGAATATTGCTTTAACAATAGCTGGTACATTGTTCCGGGAGCGTAAGTATCTCGACACCCAATATACTGTACTACGAGTAGCTTCATACAGGTTAGAGTTTATACAGTCTCTTGATATTTTACTAGATTCCGAAATAGCAAATATTCATCAGTTATCAGCATTTGGCTTCCAAATATGTAGATTATCGAATATAGCTTTAGTTACGCACTGGGTTGGTATTTTCGTTGGTATTTTAGAGCTTATCTTTATACACGCCTCGCGGCTGTTTGTATAACAATAATTCACCTTATCTGGTCATTGCTAAGTAATTACTTTTGGGGAGTATTATACTAAACATATCTAACATTATGGGATCTTGGCAACGGTAAACTATGAAAAATAACATAATCCTTGGTATTAACTAGTGGTATTTGCAATACAAATACAAGTTTATTTTTTACACAAAAGCAAATAACGTCAGATAATTGTAATATTGTATGTATAGCCCTGAATTCTAATTCAACAGGTAATTCTAAATGGCAAGGTAAGTGTCTATAGCAGCTATCGGAGAGTTATCGGTACAACTGTAGCGGTGTTATCATAGCCGGGTGCATGATACTCGTATTTTGAATAGGTACAATACAGTGCTTATCGCATCCTCTAACTGGAATGAAAGCATGAGATGTTTCGATGCTATTTACGTAGGTAACATAATTCATGCGCAATTGTTTAACTCTAATTTATTAAACAATTCAGTTAAGTTTTGCATACTAACCGAGAGTTCATCGACTTTGCTGAGGAAAGCTTCGTTTCGCCTTATTTTGTTAACAGATTCATTATATTATACGATGATATAATAGTTTTACAATGATGATATAAATTTGTTGATATAACAGTATCCAAAATATTGTTTTTTACAATGCCAATAATTTAATTTCATTGTTTCGTATAACATCTATAGCGTTATTGTATTTCAAAGCATCATTTTCTTGTAGCGTAGGTACCAAAGATATGTTTCATAACAGTACCTATTCCTACAATTCATGCACGTTTTGGTTTTTCAATTGATTTACCATATCAGTCTCACTGTGAGGGGGTTCTAAAAAGGTTAGACATTTACTTAGTCGTTGTTAACGATATGTCAGTAGTTGGGACAGATACGTCTCGATTCTAAGCGAGTATGTATGTGCATGCCTGCTCTCCTATTCCGTGAGTAGATATGTGAGATGTTTACGCTCACTGAATTGGGTCCTCGGGAATTCTTTGAGTTGTTCCCAACAGTTAAAATCTATTATGGAGCAGGCAACCGCTGCATTTTCCTGCAGTTGACATAATAATATAGGTATATAAACAATACAGGTTGCATACATAAGCGTTACTGCATATGGTATTATGGAGCAGGCAACCGCTGCATTTTCCTGCAGTTGACATAATAATATAGGTATATTTAAACAATACAGGTTGCATACATAAGCGTTACTGCATTTGGTTAAAATTGCGTTTAAAGTATCGCGGCTGCCATCATAAGATTTAATAAATTTGAATAAAGTATTCAAATCCATTTTAGATAATGACGAAGATCGTGTCCTGGTCACTCTAGGCGTTGGGCTAACTTATTTTCGTTCTCAATCAGCGGTTGATCCGGTATATCTAATTTTAGCTTAGGCTCCTCGACCTTGAAACTTTTCGACATTATGCTAAGGTTTTATTACATGTGTTTACGCTATAGAGACTACGAACCTATAAGTCATACAAAAAATGTGAGATGTTAAACTAATCACTCAAATGACTATAAGCAATGATCAAGACTCACGTGAATAGTGCGTATTTGGCGATAACGGCGATCACCAACTGCATCGATGCGGACTGCATTCCGGCGTGCAGGCGTCTAATCGTATAGATACGTATCGACCTTATGAATACGGGATAACTTCAGTTGGTTGGCAGCTGGGTGGCATCGATATATAGCTGACAACCAACTGGCAGCTTACCACCTACGTAACTGTAACTACTATAGCGACTGCTACTCGGGATTCACCAAAGGAAACACTGGGATTATAATATTTACAGAAAGTATACTAGGTGCAGACAACTTCGAACACTTTGTATTCATCACAGGGGACACTAGGATGAATTGGCAAGTATTTAGTTTTGACCAGTTAAGTCAACTATTATCTCCGGTTAATGGATGAACTATTTATATAACTTGATAACACGGGTAAAACACTAGGGATTTTCGTATCCCACCGCTGTCACCAAATGTTAGACGGGGTCCCTCTGAAGTGTTTATAAAAAAAGAGAAACTGAACAAGGGTATCAATTTAATATACCTAAGGTTTAGGGACCCGTTGGCAAACTTTTTATTTCATATCTCAATGCAGACCGACTCACTAGAATATGATCAACACCATATCTCCGACCGACTGTTGACAAAGCATCTCCGGGTGTTAGGGCTTTTACATACAGTCCTATGTTATAGTAGAACGATACTCATTGTATTGCAAGCGATCATAGCCGCAACCGCTTCATGTCATTCGGGTCATATAGCTACTTGTTTGTTTGTTTGTTTTTTAGTATTAAATAAGCGCTAGAGGTTTAGATCAAAACTTTCTTGTCGAATTTTTGAACAAGTACTTAATTTTTTGGTCAGCAAATATTTCAAAGTCGACGGGAATGAGTCCCCATTAAATAATTAAATAATAGTACGGTGCCTTTTTGTTCAATCGCTTCCGTTCTCCAATTTTTGTTCACAATAATGAATCCCGCCGTGACCTCGCAGCCGACCGGAGACGCAAGTCGATAACGATGAATTGAAAGTCATATCCTTGTATACATACATGCTAAAATTATCATTTATAAAAATAAATAACTTACAAATTGGCTGCCGTATGAACTGAGAACAACAACGATAAAATCGCCTCGATGCTTCCCTTAACTTGTTGACTAGGCGTACACGTGAGTGCATTCCGAATCGGTGGGTTGAAATTCACTTCTAATGAAAAGGGCACTGCTATGTATGTAGAATAAAAAAAAACGAGTGTGCTTTAGACCACACGACTGAAGTAAAACCTACAGATAACAGGCAATTTAATATCCTTCGCGCTCGCGACCGACGCACGGACCGACGCACGCACGGAGAGTGTTGACTGGGAATTTCAATTGGTTCTCCATCTTCTTGATAAACTTTATTGAACGTTAAAGCTTAGAAGCACTTCTTTCGCATTCACATTATTATAGTGGTTGCCAAAAGTTATTAACTTATATGTCCCTCTCAACATCCATTCGAAATACCAAATTACAAATAACTAATTGACTCGGTGATTTTTGTATCACTTACCATATATTTTATTACCACTTTTGATCAGCGATTATCAATCCTAATCAAGCTTCAAACATCAATTTATTTTAATCAATAATACATACTGCCTGCATCGTGTAAGGTTAGAATTTCGATATGTTATTATATTAAACCTACTCTACAATGCATGCATTTATTAATACTCAAAATACATACATTTATTCAATGTAAAGCTTTCTGACAAACTAAGTTTTTGGTTTTGTTTTTTAGTGCATAAATATATAAAGTTGATGGTTTTCCTACACGTAAATAGGTGATATATTGTTGTCCATGCACGGAACTTGGAAGCCCTATGTTAATTTCACAAACTTCCAACGACTGGCCTTGTGATTTGTTTATGGTCATCACAAAGGCCAGACGCATAGCCCCTTAACATCGAATGGCAATGCCGATGGAATCATTGGGATACATTGAATCAAAACATTCTCTCCATTATATTTTCCCTTGATAATCGTTGCCTCGATGACGTTATTATTTATTTTTTCACAGCCGGTTTCGTTTCATTGCATAGTCGAGGTTGATTGTGTTATGCAACTTGACGATACATGAGCCTACTTTCAATAGCAAATTGTGAGGTAGTAGTCCAAGTAATTTTTCTTTATTTTTATGACTACGTCGGGAGGCATACAAGCATACGGCCCACCTGATGTAAAGTGGGTACCGTAGCCTATTAACGTTTGCGATATATTAAGTATCACTCGCGCGATGCCTCCTCCGTTGCTTACACAGCAACTCCTTGGGAGCTTACTGGTGACCTCATTCACACGCAGGAACACAATTATTTGGCTGCGGTTTTCTGTGAGGTGGAGGTACTTCCCCAGACGGGCCCTATTGATGCGCCCTACCTCTCTTAAAATTTGTATGATAAATAACTACCTCATTCTGGGAGATAATTGTGTCGAATGATTTAAAGGGAAATAATTATACCGGAATGAAATTTTCAATGGTCGCATTGAGATCATCGACATCTTTGTCTTTCTGAATCCGGTCGAAGTGTCAACGGAGACTTTCCCGTTACCAATATCTAACAATTGTCTCGCAAGCACATCTGCATTTAGATCTTGGAAAGCACTTTTTTTCTTCGTGCATATAACGGAGTGCTTGCAATGCAATACATTGTTTAAGAGATACGTGATGCAAGGTTTGTCATGTAATAGAAATTCTAAAAGATATAAATGTTTTTAAGAACACGCAACTTTATCTAAACTAGTTTGTGTACCGATTAGTTCATGTGAACTAGCGCCAGCCGGCACCCACCCACTACCGTTAGTAGATGCATGCCGCCACTGTCATGCTCCGGAACAACAAAGAACTTGATGTAATATATTATGTCGCGAAATGAAACCACCAAATCAATCATCAATAAATTGTCGTTGAACAGGACAAATGGTTTCAATATTTCGACAACAAAATACACTGCGAATTTATCCTACCTAGGAAAAATTGCTGCCAAATTGTTAACATGTTTAGAAAAAACAACATACACGTTCCACATAAAACACATGATTCTCCCAAATCACTTTGCAAAAGTAAAGATATGAATTCGCCAAATAAAAAGTTATTCCGCGACGAGCAAGCAGCAAGTTAGTTCGCATGGACTAATCGGTAACAGAAGCACATAAAGTAGTTCAGAACATATTGCGTGTAAATTTCACTTTCGTAAAATAACGTTTGAATGTATTAAATATTTGAGAACATTGTTAGACTATTCATTAGTCGCTTTTTAAAACGCCGTTCTGGAATCATATATATAAAATATTCATAATTCAATACATAATCAACAGTCAATGTAAAATACGTAGAATTATTCACACCTCTCATTTCCGTTCATACTAGGTACTTAATTATCATTAACTATTAATTAAGATACCTATTCAGAGAGAATATAATGCATTATTGTTAAGTGCGTAGATACTGTATATGCAGGTATTATGTAGATAGGTATATTTACTATATTTTTATTTACTAGGAATAGAATAGAATATATTTTATAACATGTAGATTTGTAATAGGCTCGTAGTAGCTTCAGAAACATTAAACGCCTTTTTTTCAAATAATGAAACAGCTGAACACTTATTCATAAATTAAAACAATTTATTTAATTTTGTTTGTATTCCTTTCTTCTTGAGAAATCTGAGTCGAAACGAGAAAAATATCTAAAAGTAGAGAAATCAATTCAAGGAATAGTGAATTAAGAAATTCACGTACCTATCTATCGATCAGTAGGTGGCAATGTAATGCTGATTTGATTGGTTAGTTACTATACTTTGCTTACACTTGTTTTTGACGTAATTTAACGAATATTTTTATAGTACGCCAGCAAACAACTTATGGACTGTTATCCTGTCGAAAAGAGCCAGGACCAACGCCTTAACATACCTTCCGAAAAATGTAGACGCTGATTAATAAATTTATATATATTTACTAAGTATATCTACTATATACGTACGCGGTATACCTGCGACACCGCCGCCCACCGCACACATGCTGTACAATCCTCATGAGTGGATTGCACAGCACGGAGCTGGTCACTGTCAACCACGTATCCGGGCAAAACATCCTGTCGGTCTATATGGTAAAATATATGTTTCAGAAAGACAGATGTGACGGGGTATATCCACGGTGGTGGCAGAAATGCGGTCCTCGTGGGTCAGCACGCCACATTGCTTGACACGTTAACCGCGATGGAGACCCTCAGGTTCGCCGCGGACCTCAAACTGCCGAGCATCTCACGTCGTGAACAAGCTCATGTGGTAAGCACAAGACATAAGAAGTAGAAGCACATAGAAGTAGATATTCAACTTCATAAGAACTTACTGGCGACCTCACTGGCGGCTGCGGTTTTCAGTGAGGTGGAAGTACTTCCCAGACGAGCTGCTTTGATGCGCCCTACCCCTCTTAAAATGCCCAGACCAAGACAAACAGGCATTTTTACGCACGCAAATGTTTGTCCTGCGTGGGCATCGAACCCACGAGCGTTTGGTGTCAAAGTAACATAACAGCGCGTTTCGCCACTGTGCCACCAAGCTCGTGTTCCACCCTATATTTCCTAAAACAATACTAACCGAAAAATAAGGGACTCTTGGAAACCTCAGAGTCAACATCTTGCGAATGACGACTCCGCCTTACCCCGTCGCTGAAGTATATGGAAAGGTGATATTGAGCACCTCAATATTTTGGTTTTAACTGCAGTAGTTTTAACACAGCTTCCATTCATTCACAAAATAAAACATCGCATCGATTTTTACAAAAGTATTGTATTATTTTGTGACAGTCGAGTACAATAGCAATGAATCATGTTCAAAGATATAATTTTGATAAACTGCAATAAAAAAATAACTTCACTTTAATATTTCAACTCACACTCATTTCACTGCTTACTCTCTCTTCTGCGCTGAACACAGACCAACGCCTTAACCGCCGATCCTATACACGAAAGAGCTAAATATGAACAAACCCATCCATAGACAGGGTGCGATTGAGATGCTTCACTTTGAATTAGATTGACACGTACAACGATGCCATCACACGACTCTGTATCTTATGTTTAACTTTATTTTAATCAAAGTGTGGTTAACATTTCAGATAATGACAGTATCGAAACAGCTGGGAATTCACGAGGTACTGAACAGAAGGGCGGGCCACCTCTCCGGAGGCGAAAGGAAACGCCTGACTATCGCTTGTGAACTGCTAGCAGATCCACCGGTACTACTTCTCGATGAACCTACCAGGTTATACGAGCATGTTTTTGTACCACTCGGATTACAAATAGAGAATATACACTTAGTCGAAATTCTTTACAAGCACAGTGTTAGGATTACTAACACTTTATGCACATGACAATTTTGTTGCTGATCATCTCTAAACCGAGAAATCAACTGTTCTTTACATCTGATCGAGCTATACGGAACAGCTGATAATTTTTATATATTTTAGCATGGTGACTTTTAGCATTCTGGAACACGACCTCTAGTATATTTATATGCATATAACTTGTACTAGAGGTCATGTTCCAGAAGCGTGACAGTTGCCACCGATGAGCATATTAGCGTATCCCACGTACGTGATGCACCCGATCCGCCCCCGTCAGTATGAATTTAAATGCATGAGACGGTGGGGGCCGCCACGCAGCACCAAATTCGCCGGCTGGAGGAGAGCACATGGAATGTGAAAGGTGGATTATAAAATAAAACGTATGAATTGATATGTAATTAACGAGAGATATGTACATGAGCTCAGCCAATCCCCAGGTGTTCCAGAAATACTGGGCGCATATAAGGAATTGAAAGATATGTGTAAATCTGAATGGATAGGATGGGACCACGCGAAATAGGATACGAGTATGATAAGATAAAAGATAAAAATTCTTTATTTGCCATTAGGTCTTGGGTTGATCTTACATTTTTTGAAATATAATCTTATTGTATCTTATTCAATTCCCTTATTTTACTTTTTTCCTTTTTTTAATCTACTAGCATTTCGGAAATGACCATTAGCGAAGAATAAATGCCGAAAGAAAGAAAGAAAAAATAAGATGTGCTTGGTCCATATGGATGGAGATAAATTGAAATGGTTCGAGGGAGAAAAAAATATGGGGGTGTAATAATAACGCGGAATGAAAGGATGAACGGGACGAAACAGGTATACAAAGCATATGTATTAGTATTTAGAAGCCGAAAAAGGCCAGACCCATCTACCCCGAACAGATTGATCGTTTTTTATCACAAAGGGATTGACGGTTCTTCAGTTCATGTTTCTGTAACAAAAACATAAAGCGGAAGAGTTTGTTTGTTTGAATGTGACTGGTAGCAGAGATTGCGCTAATCAGTCTAACAGTTTGAAAATATATTTTCCGTTTGATAGCCCAATCCTTTAGGTAGATTATAGGCTAATCAACATCACGATACGACCATTAAAAGCCGAGGAAAAAGAAAGAAAGTAAGAAATAGCGTTGCGTTGCAACTAGTTATTGATATTTTGCGAAAAAGAATTACATTGAAAATTATATTTCAATGTGTTATCTACTAATCTGTTGCGATTATGATGTGTTGTTGCAAAGATTGATTCGATGTCTGGTTGTTAAGTTAATTTCTTTGGAAAAAATGTCAGCAGTGAGGTGTTGAAACATTTGAATATTTGAAACGCAATTGATTTCAAGGACAGCTTCGATTGGTAGAATTATTTCTTGACAAACTAACTGGCATATGATACACACACAGCCTATGACACACAGCATAAATTACTGGAGATATTTATAACATAAAAATAATTACCATTTTCTTTTGCATACTTGTCGTTTTCTATATTAGCGACCTGCCCATGGCTGCGATTTGAATATAAATGAGATCGTATATTAGGATAAATACCTAGTACTTGTATACGTTAATGACGAGCATCTCTACCAATGTACAGTAAGGGACATTAAGGGACTCCGTCGCCCCAAAACAAGTTTTACGTTAAAACATTCCTTAGTAAATTATGTGTCTAATTTTCGAATGCTTAGTGATACATATTTGGACTCATAAAAGCATGTAACTATATCATGTGAACGGGAAAATGCCAGAATTACCTTTTGGTCACTATAGGTAAGCAGCCCTGATAGATAAAATTTGATAAGCAGGGTGGTATTATCGTCGTGACTTTGTACTTTTTAATGGCTACTTCGTAACAAACTAAAAATTGTCCAAATTCCAATTGAATATTGAGACGTCCAGCGAGCGTGAGGTTCTTAATCACCTGTTGTCCAAGAGACTCTGTGTGCTCAACAGAGCGCAACAGTACTTCAACTCGAACCAAACTCTCAAATCCGACTGCACATACTTGGAGTACAGAAGTACTATGGATTACTGTGATCTCTTTTGGGCGAGAGCTCCAGCTCGAACTTTGCGATCGGCTCAGGGAGGTGATGAGAGATTTTTTAAGGATCCTACTTTTACACACGGTGTTGACTTTTTAAGATAAAAAAATATGAAAAATGGGAGGCACCCATTTTTCATATCTTTTATCTAATGGATTTTATTGATCTGCAGAAAGAAACTCGTTTTGAAACTTGTGTTGCCTTGTTGAATCGATACAGAAATGAAGGAATATTGGATCGAATTGTGACATGTGACGAAAAGTGGATTCTTTACGTTTTCCGTAGGCGAAAAATGCAATGGCTGACCCCAGGTCAAACGCGGCAACAATGCCCTAAAGCAAAGCTTACCCATAAAAAGATAATGGTAACTGTTTGGTGGTATATTCATGGCGTTATTCACTATAGCTTTCTCAGGTCTGATCAAGCAATAACAACAGAGGTTTACCGTGGCGAACTTCGAACAATGATGGCGAAACTGGCAGTGAAACAGCCCCGACTCGTGAATTGATCTTCACCATTATTGCTTCATGATAACGCAAGACCTCACACTGCACGAGAAATCGTAACTCTACAGGAGCTGCAGTTAGAAACCATACGTCATCCACCGTACTCGCCAGGCCTTGCTCCTTGCTTTTTTGTGATTTGGACAATTTTCTTCGTGGTAAAAAAATTTCTTCCCAGGAGGCAGTACAAAATGCTTTTACACAGTTTGTCGAATCTAGATTTTTTTTTATACAACGATCGCACAGGCATAAATAAACTTCGGTTTAGATGGCAGCAATGTATAGATAATGAGGGTAAATATTTTTATTAAATAAATATGTTACATCTTAGAACAAAACGAGTTTTAATTTTTCAGTACAAATCGGCAATTTCATACTTTAACCCCTAATATATGTCACACCTGTTGTAAAGTGGTTACCGTAGCCTACGAACGCTTGCAGTATAGGAAGTATCGCTCGCGCGTTGCCACACCTATCAAAGCTACGACATCTCACGAACTTACTGATTACATCACTCACTCGCACCAACACAACAACCGTCAGTTGGTTAGAGAGTTGTTATTTAAGGTAGATTTATTCCCCGGGCTTCTTTGAATGTCGTTTAACTCTCTTGAATCTTGAATATAAACATAAAATATTTGTTTACTATTGGGCCTTCGCGGTCATTTAGACATGTTATTTAAATCAGATCTTATTGTATCTTATTAATTTTTCATGGCTTTAGTTCTTTATAGTTTTAATTTCTCTTTTTCAATCTACAAGCATTTCGAAAATCACCATCGGCTAAGAAGAAAAGCCAAAAGAAACTTGCCATGTCGTTTTTCAAGCCATCAATAGATGTATACTACTCTGTGTAAAAAGTATCGGGAATATGTCAATAAAAAGACCCGCGTAAAAGAGGTCGTTCTAATTTTTTTACTGCATGTTGGTAGCACTGTACTGATTTAGCGCGCAAAATTTGAGCGGGATCTGTCATTTAATTTGTTTTAAACTACACTTTTTGTTGGTCATAGTTTTGAGTCCTCGGCGATTTTTACAATGGAAAATATTGTTGAACAAAGAGTGTGCCTTAAATTTTGTGTTTCAAATGATATTTCATGTGGTGAATCACTAAAAATGTTGCGAAATACCTACGGCGAATCGTGTATATCGAAAACAAGGGCTTATGAATGGTATAAGGCTTTTAAAGAAGGCCGAGAAGTAGTAGTAGACTTGCCTCGTTCTGGTAGACCTTCAACCGCTACGACCAGAGAAAACATCGACAGAATCAAGAAGCTAGTGCTCGAAAATCGACGTATGAGTCTGAGAGAGTTGGCTAGTGAGGTGAACATATCTTTTAAGTCCGTCCACAACATTCTCATTGACATTTTAGGCATGAAACGCGTCGCCGCTCGACTAGTTCCAAAAGAGCTCAATTTTGTTCAAAAAGCGCAGCGAAAGCATGTCGCTGAAGACATGGTTTCCCGAGCTTCTACGGATCCGACCTTTATGAAACGTATAATGACTGGCGATGAGACATGGGTTTATGAGTACGACATGCAAACAAGCCAACAGTCTTCAGAATGGCGTCTCGAAAACGAGCCGAAACCCAAAAAACCGCGGCAAAGTCGCTCCAAAATCAAGGTGATGCTGACAGTTTTTTTTCACTACCGTGGTGTGGTTCACTCCGAATTCCTTCCAGAGGGAGAAACAGTGAATAAAGAATATTATTTAGGCGTCATGAAGCGTTTGCGTGAGAGTATCCGCCGAAAACGTCCAGATTTGTGGCAACACAACTCATGGATGCTGCACCATGATAATGCACCATCACACACAGCCATTATAGTGAAAGAGTTTTTAGCGAAAAATTCAACAAAAGTTCTCGACCAAGCACCGTATTCACCTGATATGGCTCCGTCTGACTTTTTTTTATTTCCCAAGTTAAAATTACCACTTCGAGGAAAACGTTTTGAGTCGATAGAAGCCATAAAAGAAAATTCGCTGAATGAGCTAAAGGCCATACCGCAAATAGCCTATAAAAATTTATGGAAGACTGGGTGAAGCGGTGGAGATGTTGTATTGCAAGCGATGGGGCCTACTTTGAAGGCGATAAAATAAATTTAGATGAATAATTTGTATTTTTTGTTTTATTGACAAATTCCCGATACTTAGTACACAGAATGTATATACCTATAGTGTAAATATCATTAAGTGGTATAATTATTGTATTAATACATGTGCCGAATCATTTCCAGACATCTCTGTATGGTTAAAAGTAAAATGTTTTTATTTACATTGTAGTGGACTAGACTCTGTATCATCGATGTCGGTGGCCCGAGCTCTTCTCACCGTCGCCCGGAGTGGACGGACAGTCGCCTGCGTCATCCACCAGCCTTCTTCACAACTGTTCAATACCGCCGATGACGTCCTATTACTAGCTAACGGCCGGACGCTATACGCTGGCTCTATTGACGACATTCCTGACACTCTCCTTAAGGCGGGATTTATTTGCCCTCAGTACTATAACGTAGCTGATTATAGTAAGTATGTATTGATAAAGATACATTTCTTTATTTGCTATTTCATCATCCTGGAAGTTTAAAAACGCTTTACATTTTCTTAATTATGCAGTTTTTTTAAGTTTTTCATGTGTCGTTTTCAGTGTTGGAAGTAGCGAGTGGCGAACATGCTGGCAACTTATCTCTCTTGGAAACCGAAGCGAAAGGATACGCTTACGAAATGAAAAGAATAGCAAAAAGTGACATTCATGACATTAATGGAGGAAAAGGTAATTCCAACAAGTCTATGCAGTTCATTTTTTAACTTCCCCGAATGTTTTGGCGAGCTCGTTGGCTCAGTCGTGAAAGACGCGACTTTGACACCAACGCTCATGGGTTCGATTCCCACACAAGACAAACATTTGTGTGACATGAACATGTCTGTTTGTCTTGATCTGGATGTTTTAAGAGAGGTAGGGCGCATCAAAGCAGCCCGTCTGGGGAAGTACCTCCACCTCACAGAAAACCGCAGCCAAATAACAACTCCCTAGAGGGTTGTTGTGTTCCTGTATGTGAGTGAGGTCACCAGTAAGCTCCTAAGGAGTTGCTGTGTAATCAGCAGAGGAGGCATCGCGCGAGTGATACTTAATATATTACACGCGTTAATAGGCTACGGTAACTGCCTTACATCAGGTGGATCGTGTGCTTGCATGACTCCCAACGTTGTATAAAAAAAATATATATGGGTAGTTAACTTTTTCATGAATGCTACTGTATTTATTATTGCCCTAAAAGTCATTGAAAAAACAGCCCTAAATTTAGATTAATACATAATTTTATTGCTATATATTATTACGAGTATATATGTTTACATTTTAAGGCTTGCTAAGACATTCTAAAATTTTTTTTAAGAGAATTACTACTACACGAATAAAGCATTTGAGCCTCTTACAGTGGGTTTATTTTGAGATAACTCAGCACTGATAAGATTTTCCGCTGAATCTGGTAGTAAGTTTACAGTAATTAAAAAAGAAATGCAATCGGCAGGTCTCGACAATTTGTCGCGTTCAAAAAAGAAATTAATATTTATTTCTTATCCTGCAGTAGGTAGGTATTTATCCGTAGATTTAGATCATCGTTCTATTTGAAATCTAATTAAATGCTTTAGTAGTGCTCGCGGAATCCGAAGCTCTGCTCAAGAGACAAAGCGCTTCATCGCAAGGATACTCGGCCAATACGTGTCAACAACTAAGGGCTCTCTTCTGGCGGTGCTGGATTGGAGCTACGCGAGACGTGCATCTGACACAGGTATTATTGGTGAAATGCATATGAATAAATTATTTATATTTCCGCTAGTATATGCCATTAGCCACTGTCGTACACCTAGATAACCGTGTATAACTAAAAAATACCAAACAAGTTCAAAATGAAGTCATTCACATTCACATCTCAAAGAGGGGTTGGAACGTACAGTCTCCTTATAGCCGGTCGAGTGCTCTTCCGACTGAGCTACCAGTTGTGGCATAAATAGTTGTTTTATATTACTGCGGCACAAGTCAAGTGATTCAGATTTTCATATATTTTTAACAAACCTCATCATCATCATTAGTTCAGCAGGTACTCATCCGCTACTAAATATATGCCTCCCCTCTAGAGAACCACTCACTGAACCACTTGAATCCATCGACTTCCTACAAATCTTTTTAGGTCGTCGCACCATCTATTGGAGGGTCATCTCACACTGCATGTACCAGTACCATTTAGTTCTCCCGCTGTTGTCAGTTCTACGTGCAATATGGCCGACCCACTGCCACTTCAGGTTGCTTATTCATTGGGCTAAATCAGTTACTTTAGTTCTACCGCGGATATCCTCAATTCAGATTCTATCACGCAGTGAAACTCCGATCACAGCCTTTCCTTCTCCTGCCTTGAGCTTCTTCATACGGTCCGCAATGAAGGGCCACGCCTCTGTTCCGCATCTCATCACTGACAACTCACACTGTTACACACACACACACAACGAAGACTTTAGTCTACTGACTTTGAGGTATTTTGAACAACAAGATGTGCCGAGTTGTTTAACGTCTGTTGACCTGTCGGCCGAAGTTTTTATTATATCACTAAGGTAGGAAAATAGCGCACGGCCTGCCTGGTTGTAAGCAGTTACCGTATCCTATGGACATTTGCATCACCAGAGGTGTCACTCACACGTTGCCGACGCTGAAAAAACCTCTTCACGCTTTTCTTGAAGGACCCCCTGCTGTAGTCCATAGCGTAAACCTCGGCTGGGAGATCATTCCACAACTTAAGAGTTCTCGGTAGAATACTTCTCTGAAACTGCACCGTACGCGACCATTGCGGTTTCAGTGTTGAGGATGAACTCCCGGCCAAGCAAGCGGTGCGATTCTAAAATGAGGCTGTTGGCATCATGTCAGAATGCAAAACAATTATACAGTCGGTAGATCGCGCAAAGGGAAGCAAGATCCCTTCTTTAACTCAAGGGGTGAATACCGCGTGTGAGTTTAGGATCATCGCCAATCCTGACTTGTCTTTTCACCGAATCGCAAGGTTTTAACTAGTATCCGAGTGGCCCTACCCAAAGGGGTACAGTACTCCATATGCGGTTTGACATGAGACTTCTATAAAATAAGTCTTTGCCCCAAACTGAACTACTCTTGCGCTCAGTTGAACACACCAAGTTTCTTGGACGTCAACTTAATCTTCTCCTCCAGGTAATTTCGGTACTGAACGGCGCTAGAGATCTGGACTCCGAGAATCCCAACGTTCTTGACAATGATAAGTGGCGTGTTCTAGCATTGGAGAACGGTGCGGTCTCCTTAGCGGTGAACGCAAACGGGTGTCTTTATAGGGTTGCATTGGACGAGTTCAACTTACCCAAATGTACACAGTTACTAGGTAGACATATTCGTCAACAACTCCAAACTTAGTGTTTCTAAACGAGACCAGATTTTAAAGACAAATCTTTAAAGTCTAATTGTACAAAAATCCTATAAGTGGTTTCAAAGATTACTTTCTCCACCATAGTAAAAAATCGGCCAAGTGCGAGTCGGACTCGCGCACGAAGGGTTCCGTACCATTATCTATAAAAATCGGCCAAGTGCGAGTCGGACTCGCGCACGAAGGGTTTCGTACCACTATCTATAAAAACGGCAAAAAAATCACGTGTGTTGTATGGGAGCCCCCTTAAATATTTATGTTATTCTATTTTTTAGTATTTGTTGTTATAGCGGCAACAGAAATACATCTTCTGTGAAAATTTCAACTGTGTAACTATCACGGTTCGTGAGATACAGCTTGGTGACAGACGGACGGACGGACGGACGGACAGCGGAGCCTCAGTAATAGGGTTCCGTTTTACCCTTTGGGTACGGAACCCTAAAAACAGCAAAAAAATCACGTTTGTTGTATGGGAGCCCCCTTAAATATTTATTTTATTCTATTTTTTAGTATTTGTTGTTATAGCGGCAATAGAAATACATCATCTGTGAAAATTTCAACTGTCTAACTATCACGGTTCATGAGATACAGCCTGGTGACAGACGGACGGACGGACGGACGGACAGCGGAATCTCAGTAATAGGGTTCCGTTTTACCCTTTGGGTACGGAACCCTAAAAAAAAAACAAAATTTACGGACTTGTATATAGGTATCTTTATAATAGTAGTGTAGACTCAGGGAACTTAGTTACTTTATTTTATTGCTTTATTATTACTCGCCACTGCCCTAACAGAGGGAGACTTTGTATAAAAATCGGCCAAGTGCGAGTCGGACTCGCGCACGAAGGGTTCCGTACCATTATCTACAAAAACGGCAAAAAAAAATCACGTTTGTTGTATGGGAGCCCCCTTAAATATTTATTTTATTCTATTTTTTAGTATTTGTTGTTATAGCGGCAAAAGAAATACATCATCTGTGAAAATTTCAACTCTCTTAACTATCACGGTTCATGAGATACAGCCTGGTGACAGACGGACGGACGGACGGACGGACGGACAGCGGAGCCTCCGTAATAGGGTTCCGTTTTACCCTTTGGGTACGGAACCCTAAAAATCGTCTGCGTGGGTATCTCTGTCTCACCTATTTCTACCGCCAAGCAGCTATAATTATATAGCTGAGTTCCGGTTTGAAGGGTGAGATATGGCAGAGAAATTACTGGGTACTATGACGAAACAGCCTTAGGTCACAAGATTGGCAGTGCGCGAATAACATCCACGTGGTGTTGCGAGCGTCAATAGGCTGCGGTGACCGCTTACCATCTAATGAGGGCCTGGCCCGGGCGGCATTCTTGTTTGCTAATCTAGTTGTATAAAAAAAATACCAATATCATTTCATGTAACCTTTCAAAAGTAATAAGTTCCTTATAGAAATAAATTCGCTTTTGTACAGTTTTCTTTATTTTTATGTAAGTAAATCATTGTTATTATATGTGCTATAAAGAAATAACCACATAGAGTAAACATACTTATTTATTTAATTTTAATTAAATTTTATTCATTACACTTTTTCAATTATATGCAGTTTCGTTCCTTTGCCATCAATTCCGTTCCATTCAGATCCAGACCACTTGATTCAAATAACCGCACCATAACTCACCAATCTATCTAAACCTTAACTAATCTATAGCTAGCTTGAATACCTATGTAAACAAAAAACAATAATACAATTCTAAATTAAAATATGTGTTAATAGTCAATCTCATTAGGAGCTAGAAATAATGAGTTTTATGTAGAGACAGTGAAACCGGAGGTTAACGAGCTCAATTCTGACGACAGTTCATCTATTTACTAATCAACGAATAGTATTCTTTCTTTTCACTATCCAGTCCACTACCCAGGTTCCACATTCAATATATTTTTTATATGTGCCCAAAAATTTCCGCACATTCTCCAGCCCTGACGCAATGGATATACACGTACAAATAAAATATTAGATACAGGAATCGAACTCGCTAGCTGCAACAGTTTCGTGGCTACTCTGTGCATCTCTAAAAGTGCCATTACATTCTACTGCCGGACTTGAAGACGGTACAGACACAGAAACCCTAGCGACACAGTAGATCGCAACGCATGAGTGACACCCCTGGTGTTGCAAACATCCATAGGCTACGGTGACTATTTACAATCAGGCATGTATGCTTGTTTATATATACCTACTATATACCTTAGAAGTATATAGAAAAAAATATCTACAACAGAATAGTTCCGAGATACCTCATCAATTGTCGCAGTCACAGAGATACTCGCTGCTATGTAGGTAATTCTTAACGAAATTCGCATTCGCCACATCATTTGCGGCTGGCACGCCGAAATGACTAGTCCTTTCCCACTTTCGTTTAATATTTTCAAATCTTTTAAGTGACGACACATACAGCTCTATAGCAAGCGACGGTAATAGTGTCAAAGAATGGCAGTGTTAGCCTAGTGGATAAGGAATTAACCGTTTTTCCATGAGGTTTGTCGGCAATCGATCCATGTCAAAATCAGGATCTTAGCCAGAACTTTAGATTTAGGTAGAGGACCCCGCCAATTCTAATGGATTACAAAACGGGATAAGATAGAAAGAAGGAGGCAAAATGACAAAAAGACCTAAGTTTGTTAGTCAACATACTGATATATCCCTTCACTACTAGCACGACTTTATTACCTCGCAATATACAACGCACACACAATGCCTACCACTACTTACACACAATACCACAACCATATAAATACCTTAGTACGTGCAACATTTAGAGCTTTTATTTTAAGTGGAAATGCTCTACTCTAGTCCTTTATTGTAACGCTAGTTACAATAAAGGAGTAGAGTGTAGTTACAATAAAGGAGTAGAGAGTAGAGTACGCTAGTAACCTCTCCCCTAAGGACACCTACAACAGGGGCTTCACGCTGACGTCTGCGACACTGTTCAAAATCTCTTCACGCCCTTTTTGAAAAACACTATCCTGTAGTCTCCCAGACGGTCATGAGAAAATCTCTCTTAAACTGTACTGCCGGGTACGGTTTCGGTATATTTCATTATCGGTTTAAAATTTATTGACCACAGTCCTTTACCAGTCGCAGACACAGTCGAATAAACGAATCGGATTTTTGTAAATAGACAAACACGTTAATAATAATAACATAAAAATTAAGATAAAAATTGAAAATTGCAAGAAAGTCTACAAGAAAATACACACAAAAAAGGTATGTATACACAAGATTTCAACGTGTATTTTTATTTTCATTTATGAAATTTCGATTTTACACAGCCGTAGTCACATGTGCTTACTAAATAATCTTTTCTAATATTTAATCTAGACAGATAGATGTCATAAAAATTAAGTGTAATTCCTTTATTGAATCTTTTATTTGTGAGTACTTAGTTCAATATTACTTTTAGATAGGTATTTATAAGTTACAATAAAAATGTACCCGAGTTGAAATCTCGTTTATACTTTTCAGCGGGCATTTTTTTGTCGTAAGCGGAATTTAGTTTTAACTTATTTTATTATTATTTTGGGGTAAGTGCAAGGATGATATTTTACATTCAATTCATATTTTATTAGCGTGTTTTATCGCCCTAGAAAAACTTTTATTACAGCGTTCTTATATATGACTTGAGTTTTTAATATTCATTTTTATATAAGCTGCCGTGTTGCATTTTCAGAGACGTCTTATAGCCTTTTATCAGCAGAATAACATGACGTTTCCAATTATACTTAAGTTCATAACGATTACATATATAGCCTTGACTATGGTCGGATAAAAATACATAAGTACCCCATTCATCGTGAAAAGCCGTGGAGTCGGGTTGATGCAGCGGGCATGCTGATCGTGAGTAGCAACTATTCACTAACGTCATAGTTTGCTTACTTACTCGGAGGAACACCACAGCCCTCGAGCTTTTATTCTCAATCTATTGAGCCAGTACATATTGAAATTTTACAACTGGTATTGAAATCTTCATTTACCAAGCACTCATCACATAAATAACATATCAAAATACCACTAGCTTGAATACCTACATAATAGAGTATAGAATAACCTAAAAGATATATGTAATTGTCGATTAAACTTGTCTTTGCCATCTATCCAAAGTATAAAGTTTTTTTTGTATTTACACGAAGATGGCAGTCAAGCGTAGGTAAACAGTAACAATAGCGAAGACTACATTCGCGCGTCGTTTTGCTATTAAAATACTTTTAAAAAAATAAGCTGAATGCTTTAGTCTATTGACTAATCCTTGAGATACAGTTTATAGTAACTATGAATTCCGAAAACGAAACCTCTCGAGAGTCGCGTAGTTTGAGTATGAAATCCCCGTTGAGGCAACAAAGGCTATGGGCATCTTATCGAACACCTCCATGTCTTACCTTTCAGATTCGTCTAGTTTGCCATTTGATTGTGGCTTTGCTGCTGGGTGCACTGTACCACGGAGCGGGTGCAGACGCCGCCCGGATCATGTCCAACACTGGCTGCCTGTTCTTCTTCTTGCTATTTCTTTTCTTCTCCAACGCTATGCCGCCTATACATACTTGTAAGTCAATAAAGACCATATAGTTGATAATACAGACTTCTACATAGGTATACTTACTGCAAATAATACTTAATTTGAAAAGCCGATATTCCTGTCAACTTTTGTGACACTTTTAACTAAAGTAAATGCTTAGGCATATACCAAGGTTTAGGTATACTTTAACCAGGGTTGACTAGATGTCTATCCAAGATTTAAAGTATTTATTATCTCGTAGTACCTATGAAAGTCTAATAAAAACTCATATTTATAGAATAAATATAAAAATGGATACAAATCACATATAAGAATTTACTACTTGCTGTAATTCTATTTCTCTTTCATTTCTAGAAAAATGGAATTCCATTAAAGAGAATATCTTTAATACTCTTTATAAATGTCTCTTACGTATACGAAAAGACATAATTTGCCCGTATTGATAAACCAATCATAGGTAATTTTAAATACATAGGTATAATAATTAGGGTAGGTACCGCTAAATATTACACGGATTTCTCTTTATTATTTCGGGTAATAATATAGTAATAATATAAAAAGTATGGAGTTGCTATACCTATAATTTGGCGACATAATATTTTCAGCTTAGACGACGTAACTATTATACTCTTGAATCCATCGCTCCGTTCCGTTCTTTAGTAAATGGCATAAAGCCGTAAACGTATTAAGAACGTCACTTCCGTGTAATAGGAACTTACAATATTTCATACCAACTATTTGAAAAACATAATTTATTCCCAGGCAAGAGCAGGTCTTACTTCCACCTCCATGAAACTTTACTGTAGGTACCTTATGAATATATTTTGTAGTAATCATTACTCATTATTGTAAAAGACTCGATTCTTTGTCTTACTTCATCGCTCAATCATTAATCGAGATTAGTGTCACACTTATCTAGGTTTCTTCAGAACTTGTAATTAAAAGGAGTCAGTGTCAATGTTTTTATGATTGACTACATCCTGACTTATTCTTGAATCTTGACACAAGAATCTTGTACCGAGTCACAAGATTTAACGAATGAGAATGATTAAGAAATCTATAGGACATGACAAACTTCAAGTTAAGTATTAAATAGGTACTCTTATACTCTTGCACTGTGACTATATAATATTTATATGCCTACCTACGACTCGGGTCTTGTGCTCTGATGAATAACATTTGAATCTTTTATTATTACAAGACCCAAATTAAATGTCGTATCCTTTGATTCTTGAATTTTTATTACCGAGTCATGTGGAAAAAACAAATCATTTCAAACAGGACTCAGTTCGTATACAATGTGCATGGGTTTTTTTTTAAAGACAACCGTATATACATTTTATAACCCCTTTCATGGGTCTTTAAATATCAACGTGCCTGTGCGAATATATCAAAGAAGAAAAAATTGCAGAATTACTTGCATACTGATAAACAGATCAATTTCAATTCCTAAAATTGTAATTGATCTTTGAATTAAACAATTTTTTGCGACCACGGACGCTGCAAAGCGTTCGAAACGTCAGGTTCAACAAAATAAATAAAACACGCGATACTTCCGTTAAAAATTGTTTAATTCAATGTGTAAATATCGCGAAAACCTAAGACAATACTATGTAATTGATCTGTTTGTCATTATGCAAGTTTCTCTCTTTAATTATTTTTTAAACCTCTAATCTCTCTCAGATGAGATCTTAAGATTAGAGGCATGACAAATTGTATCACATAATGTCATAAGTAGCATCGCTCCTTACAGTTCATATCACTCTACTCTGAATTTGAAATAGCGCTCTCGCCTTAAAAATAGTACGTATTTACTTTACGATTTCGTAACGATTATTTCCAGTTCCGGTGGAAGCATCTGTCGTCCTTCAGGAACATTTGAACAAGTGGTATTCTTTGACCACTTACTGCATATCAAAAGTGCTGGTCGACTTACCAGTACAGGTATAATATATTGTTTTTTTTATTACGATATTTTATATCATATCAAATAAACAAAAAGTGGGACCGACTTCATTGAAGTAGATATGTGAGGCGCAAAGTGTGGAGTGTATTTTACGACAGCAATTAATAGGAATATCCGTTTCTAATATTTAAAATTTAATAAAAACCTTCCATAAGAGATACAAAAGATTTAACAAAATTTCCATTATTCGTTAAATCTAAAAACAGTAATGTTAACAACGGTGTGTTTCAGTCTTCTATTTTGAGCCCTTTTTATTTTTAGTTTAGGTATGTGAACAATCTCCCGGACAGGATGCAAATAATGGCGGATATAGTACCTAATTAGGTACTATTTGCTGATGATACCACTTACAGTTTTTAAAGTTGGTTTTGAGTATAAAATAATTTACTTTGACATGAAAACGTCTTTAACATTCATGTTAGGAAAAAATCTGTATTAATTAACTACTACTGTAATTAGCTACTGTATATAGACTGAAGAAGACCTCAATTTTTACGTACCGTTCTAGGGAAAAATATATTGCCCACTCGCTTATTGGACGTTAATAGATTAAGTTGATCAAAAAATGTTTCAGTTGTTATGTGCGACCGTGTTCATTTTGCCGGCGTGGTATCTCACCTCGCAGCCGCTTGACGCACACAGGATGGGCATAGCATGGATCATATGCATATTGCTGACAATACTGGCTCAGACATTTGGGTTGGTCGTTGGCGCCGCTTGTGGAGTTAAGGTATATTTCACACATTCTTAAGTCGAAGCGACAGCAGACTGAAACGCCCCCTCAAAATTAAGGTTTACGTGGATATGCCCAGTAGCAATACTACTTGAACAACAAGGCTCGTGAGTTCGATTCCAACACAAGACAAATACTTGTGTGCTTGAACATGACAGTTTATCTTGGTCTGGGTATTTTTGAGAGAGATAGTGTACATCGTACACTATCTCTTGTATGCACCGGATTAGAAAAGTAGGTACCTCCACCTCACAGAAAAATGCACTCACTAGAGGATTGTTGTGTTCCTGCAAATGAGTGGAGTATGTTGTAAGCGTTCATAGGCTACGGTAACCTGGAATTACCGAATAAAAATATGGCTAGTGTGGTTAAGTTTCAACTTAGAATTCCAAATTCAAAATAATTTTGCTAAATAACTACCTATGACATTTCGATTCCGTTTGTTTTTTCTTTAATTTCGCTGATTCATTCGACCGTGACCGTGAAAATATCAAAATTACGCGTTATTTTTTATTATGAGTTCCATCGTAGCACCAACGCAGCACACAGCTCAAATCAATATAGACAAGGTATCAATGGACTTTCATTAAGATTACAAAAGTGCATTGACAATAAATACCTAGTTTCTCTTCTTCTTCCCGCGCTTTTGACGAGTGACATAGTTGTTATACTTGAAATTTTTACAATTCAGTATAAAATTAGTTTTATTTGACAATTTCGATAGTATTTTGTAACATAAGTGTTAGTGAAATTATACAGTAACTAGCAGAAGCCCGCGGCTTCGCACGCATGAGATTTGGGCTTTTTGTAGCCTTTATTTCTCTGTAGACATGAAATTGTTTATGTTTAAAAAAAAACAAAGTTCAGGGTCGTAGATGCAACCATAGAGCGATTCAATTTTCGTACAGCACCATCTCTATTGACCTTTACGGGAGGCAACGTATATGTATTTTATTTATATTACATAAAAAATGCGTAGGTAGTTATTTTATGTTACAAAAAATAAGTATTCCATGAAAATAATAAAAATATAATGGCAAAGTCCCCCGAAGGGGAAAATATTTCCCCTTAAACTTTGCATCCCCGTTTTACCGCCCTTGAGGGATGATTTTTGAGAAAAATATTTTACTCGTGTTTCATGCCTTTCAATAAAGAACCTTCATGCTGAATTTCATTCGAATAACTTCAAAAACGGCAAAGTTTCATACTAACTTTGCGCCCCCGTTTAACCCCCTAAGGGATGAATTTTGAAAAAAATATTTTACTCATGTTTCATGCCTATCAGTAGAGAACCTTCATGCTGAATTTCATTCGAATAACTTCAAAAACGGCAAAGTTTCATACTAAATTTGCACCCCCGTTTTACCCCCTTAGGGGATGAATTTCCAAAAATCCTTTCTTAGTGCTCCCCTCCGTTATAAAAGGAACCCCTGTGCAAAATTTCAATTTTCTAACCCTTATAGTTTAGGCCCTGCGTTAATATGTCAGTCAGTCAGCTTCTCCTTTTATATATATATAGATATAGATGATTTTTGAGAAAAATATTTTACTCGTGTTTCATACCTATCAATAAAGAACCTTAATGCTGAATTTCATTCGAATAACTTCAAAGCGGCTAAGTTTCATACTAACGTTGCATCCCCGTTATACCGCCCTTAAGGGATGATTTTTGAGAAAAATATTTTACTCGTGTTTCATGCCTTTCAATAAAGAACCTTCATGCTGAATTTCATTCGAATAACTTCAAAAACGGCAAAGTTTCATACTAACTTTGCGCCCCCGTGTAACCTCCTAAGAGATGAATTTTGAAAAAAATATTTTACTCATGTTTCATGCCTATCAGTAAAGAACCTTCATGCTGAATTTCATTCGAATAACTTCAAAAACGGCAAAGTTTCATACTAAATTTGCACCCCCGTTTTACCCCCTTAGGGGATGAATTTCCAAAAATCCTTTCTTAGTGCTCCCCTACGTTATAAAAGGAACCCCTGTGCAAAATTTCAAGTTTCTAACCCTTATAGTTTAGGCCCTGCGTTGATATGTCAGTCAGTCAGCTTCTCCTTTTATATATATAGATGACAAAACTCAAATATAACACGTTTATGTAGAAGGTCATTGCGTTTATGCACTTTTTGGAAGACGTGAATAATTTCATCAAGAACACCTTGTAAAAATCATTATCGTTTTACGGGTGGTATTTAAACTGGGTTGATTGGGTCTAGGTACCCTTACCAAATATTTTTTCAGCACAGTTCCTGAAGCTGTAACATAGAATTAAGATTTTCAAATGGTTCATAACTGATGACTTTGACACTTGCATAAAGTAGCAACACTATTGCCATATATTATTAAAAAAAAGTACCTAGTTTGCTTTGAAGTTGATCTGTGATAAAACTTCCAAATTCAAATAAAAATGTTGTTTCTTCATTCGAATAAAATAGAAGCATTTCCGTTGTTCAGAGATGTATTGAAATATCTAAGGAAGTAAATTTATTGCTCAACAATTATTAATTGCTACATATTTAATGTTTGTTTCTTATAATATCTATTAATCTATTCAATGCTTTCCGCGGTGTTTCTATAGCCAATCTCTTTCTTGTTAAAGAGAGAGTTACCAATATCGCAAAATCATTATTCGATTGACATTATTGATGACCAATTCATTTTCATTTCAGCTCGGACTTTTCCTGATTCCAGCAGCCAACATACCGATGCTAATGTTTTCTGAATTCTTCATACCCTACGACGAAATGCCGGTATACTTACGCCCGTTCGCCTGTATATCATACTTCCGATACTCGTTCGATGCCTTCTTGGAGACAGTATACGGATTCGAACGGGAAAAGATGGAATGTATCACAAAACCTTTTTGTATGTTCAGAAATCCGGAAAAATACCTCGAATATTTAGGCCTTTCTAGAAATATTAACAACGACATAGCCGCTTTAATTATTTGGATCGTATTATTACAAATTTCCCTTATATGTGTTTTAGTTTTTAAGGTATACAGGGCTTGTAGATAGTACTTATTTATTTTTATTTTTATAAAGGGCTAAATATTTATTAAATCTCTTTGACTAACTTGTATTGATCTGAGATTCATTGAAAAATTAAAGTTAAAGCAACGTTATGACAAGGGATTCAGGGTGAAATAATGGAATGGACGAATAAAGTAAAAGCACGTGAAGTCAGTTACGAGCATGCCAAGTTTAAAATATGAACCTGGTATATACATATTATATTGGTATAAGAAATTAATAATACGATATACGTACAGATATATTTTAAACTGGTCCAAATTTCATACATTAATTTAGGAAACTATTTTGTTAATAATACTTCACCAATGTGATGTAGTTATACCTTCGAGTAAAGTTGTCAACTGCAACACACTTATGTAGATAAGTAGATATAGATAAAAAAGTGGGTTAATCCTTGTAAAAATGTAATATGCCAGATAATGATGATTGTGCACACTGTGTGACTCATTAATTCAATATTGTCACTAGACAAATACCAGCAGTGAGTATTGTTGGCAGGCACAGGTCGGAACTTTATCACCAAGCCCACTACGATATGTACCACTGCCCAAATTTTGCTCGATATTATTATATAGTTTAACTACTTAACAAAAAATATATGAATGACATTACATACTGTATATTACCACAAGCAACTAAACTTAGTACACAAAAAATACAAACAAAAATTTAAAATGATAAACAAAGTTAATTCACTTCAAAAAAATATTTAATTTCCATATCCTTAAGAAAATGAGCTTGTGTCGTTACGTAAAAGATAAATCCACAAAATATTCAGGGGACCAAAACTGAGATTGACGACTTGGTTGTACAATAGACCAAATTAAATCGAAATCCACCTTAAGCTGTTGTTAGTATCTAAATTCAATACAAATAGATTGACATTCACATATACATCACTGATAGTATAAATCAATCCGGCGAACTTTTTTACTCATCTCTTTTTGTTATACATATTGCAACATTTGCATTATGTTGCGAAGTCGCCATATACCAAATAAATAACCTCTGCATAAGCAACCTTTTTAAACTAATTTTCAGATTTTCGATTCAATTTAGTTGATTGTACATTCAACGTCGGCAATGAGTTCTGTGATATGATATATATGATAAACTAATCTAGTACTACTACCTAATACTAACTATAAAATAAAAACTACTGTAATGGAACGTAGACTCTAATCATTACATTACGGGAATGTAATATGTAGATACATATAAGTAGATACCTACATAATTTGTTAGTGTAGGTACATGACGCAAATAAACTATGTTGCAAACAACGGGCAGGTTGCTGAATGATTCTGATGTATAAATTGCTGATGAATTCTATTTTACTGTTAATTTCAAATACATAAATTGGTCTAAGTTGTCAATGGTTGGTAAGAAAAATAAAGATATGTACCTAATCCCAAATAAGTAAGAAAATGTATGAAGGAAACCATTAGTAGTTAGTGTAAATGAGTAAAAATAATAATAATATATGTATAAAGGATATGAAAGTAAACTTGGGTATCTTATTGGCTACGCTTTCTCTACGTGTCTGGTATTGTTACTGTATTCTCTTAAAGATATAAGATAAATATTCTTTATTTGCCAGGGCCAGGGGTCCCTCTCGGGGACTGAGTCACGTCTTTAGTTTTTTAAATAAAACTTATTGCATTGTATTACTTTTTTTAATCTACTTGCACTTTGGAAATTACCTTCTTTTTCCTAGCTTTGTCCCGTGTCCTAATCCATTCTGGGGTCCGCTACCTAAGCCTAATGATTTGGACATAGAGCGACTGCCGTCAGACCTCCACTCTAGACATTTGTGAATTCTGTCAAACAGTGAATCAAAGTATACCAGAAAATCAACCAATTGAGCGACTACAGCGGAAACTATATCAGGCCCACCACTGTCTCCTGTGTAGCCAGAATGAAGCTGCCTTGGAACTCACAACGAATTTAATCAGAAGAAATTTGTAGGAGTAGGAACTTTTGGAATTGACTTCCCCGCTTAACAAAGTGAGAGACAGCAATATGCAATTTGATATATCCTGCTTTGTGTGCTTCCGCCACAAATGCAGCAACACAAAGCAGGTTAGATCAAATTGCATGTAAATTTGACTTTCGCAAAATAACGCCTGAATCTATTAACTATTTATTAGACAGCAATATGACAAATAAGGTATTTAAAAACATCAAAGAGATGGCTAGTCAAGTAAAGCTCAACTGCCGTATACTACGGTTTATCAAATATCTAACACTATTGGGACCTAAACTGTGAGTTGTTACCTAACACATCGATTCCAATAATAGAGATTGCAGAACCGCCTAAACGCCTGGTAAGTCTCCCTTGTTGCCACCAAATCAGAATAGTACCTATACTACCCCGGATGTGACACGCAGGGAATTTGACATATCATTACTCAATTGGTTTGAACAGTCTTAAGTATTTTGTTATGATTGCGGTGTTTTAGAAAATCAGTGTGCATGTTTTAGAGATGTAGTACATTGAAGCGCGTCATTGTATTTCCAAGTCAATTGGTAACACGCCTGCCAGCACTGGTAGTGCCCGAGGCACTGCCTGCCTGCCAGTACTGGTAGTGCCCGAAGCACTGCCTGCCTGCCAGCACTGGTAGTGCTCACAGTTCCATAAGACTTGCATAAAAATATTAAAGCGAGGCGCTGACTTTGCAGTAACTTAAGACGCGCAGCACCTATGTTAGCCATATCAGGTGAACCGTACGTAATACATCCTAAATATGTGGGTCCGTAAATATTTTTTAACGTTTCAAAAGTTAAGCCGCATGTCGAGGTGGAAATTCGAGTTAAAAGTTCTTTTTGGCTTTTTCTCCAACCTGCTTTATGTGTTCAATGTAATTAAAACCTTTGTCTAACAGTAATCCCAAGTAACAAACCGAGTTTTTATTTGCATCTGATACTCCATTGAAATGTAATCGCGGCGGAACCTGTAAATTTCCCTTAAGCAAGAGCTGATATGTTTTGTGGGACGCGAATACGAGACGGTTACGATAGCCCCCGTTTGAAATAAGGCCAAGGCAAGTACTGGCTAGGTTTTTCTATACTTGATCTGGAATTAGCTTTTATTAATAAGAGGCCGTCATCGGCGTAGCCAGTTAACGAGCACCCTTCTGGTAAGGATAGGCTAAGAAAGTCGTCAAAACCGATATTCCAAAGATACGGCCCCAAAACCGAACCTTGAGGACAGCCCTACGTAAGCACCTTCGAAGCAGCATAATGGCGAAGTTTTAATTTATTTGTACCATTGAAAAAGTCGATCGACTAAGGGAGTATATGTTGCTATGGCAATCTGGCCTTTAGTTTCAGCAACAACATTGGCCACAAAGCATAATCGAAGGCACCTTAAATTTAAGTCTAAGAAAATACCTACAACGTATTTACTATCCGAGAGTGCCACAATTTTACGCACTGCGAGTGCCGCATTAACAGTAAACTTGCCGATGGTAACCCGTATTGATTTTTATAAAATTGAGGGCCACAAGGCAACAAACGTGGTACAATTAAACGTTATAATAACATATAAATAAACGTATAGTTTACCCAGCGATGGCAGTAGGGTAATAGGGCGATAAGACTTTGGATCGTCGGGTTGCTTATCACCGCTTTTTGGTATTATCTTTATAACACCACTGCGAAAAACGCCATGAAACTATATCAGTGGTAGATACTTTATAAGTTGGTGAGCCTATGAATAACTCTCAAGGTGTATGTAGATACTCAAGCCTCCTTCAATGAGCTGGCGACAACAAAATTCACTGATACCAATGATCGACATGACGTCTACGTGAACAAACACCGACGACTCGCCTAGTCGAATAATCTCCTAGTCTTTCCATATTTATTCCATAGGTACCTATACTTATTAAGAAACTACACAGCTTATTAACTTTGTATTTCTTTTTTCATGCAACGTCAGGAGGTAATCGTGCATACCGCCCTCGTGAAAAGGTTACTGTAGTCTATGAACACTTGAAATACAAGGAGGTTGCCACCACTGCTGCCAACATAGCAACTCCTCAGGGGCTTACCTGTAACCGCATTCGCTCCAGGAACACAATAACCTTCCAATGTTTTATTTGGCTGCGTAATGAGCGTGAGGTAAATAAATGTACTTCCGCGGGCTGTTTTGATGTTTGACGCAAACTGCTTAATGTGCCCTCCGAGCACGGAGGAACTCAAGACGATTAAACCCATCTATAAACAGACTGTGGTCGACGCTGCGTAATTTGCGTGTTCAATTAGTTATCATCGAAATCTAAATACGGATAGAATCTATATAGGGTGATGGCACTAAAATGGTCTTACACGAAATAAAGATAGTCAGGTTTGTTTTCATATGCTTATATTGTTACAAAAGACTAGCCTCTTAGTCATCAGTCTCGCCTAGATTATTAACGCCATAAGAGGCGTGTCAGTCCTCTAACATCCAAGAATCTCTACGCTTAACCTATTCACACTAACAGAGACTAGTATTTTATAGAACCGAATGTTTACATCAAAGTTCAAAGACAAATAGTTTATTAACCTGGTATTATAAAACACTCAATGAAATAAATAATCGTGTTTAATGTAATCAAACATATACTTCATTCAAATTCCGAAGTCACATAATGAACGACTACTCACTACGAGAACGTAGTCTGCATGTTTCGCATACATAGATCAAGTTCTTTATTTACAGTAGTAAATCGCCATATTTTTATATTTTAATGGTATGAATTGGAATGTAGTGACTAAAGAAACGAACGAAACGAACGAAAAAACTAAATTGTTTAAAATATTAACGCATTGTTGAACAAAAATATGTTTTATTGTAAAAAATATAGCCTGTTCAGACCAAGATGACTTACTCTGAAACTATTAAATATCATTCATTATATTGTTATTACATTATTTTTTTTTACACTTTTGTATTTACAAATATTGTAATAAAATATGTGAATATACAGAGTGTTTACTAGATGGTTGAACATTTGATAACGATGTATATGGTTCAGTCTTTTCCTTGTACACTGTTCCGCTTAGCCGTCGTTAACGTATGTTCAACCAGCGATCAAACAGCCTGTATATAATTGTCGTCCATATTTTCTACAAAACACACAATAATAATGTTACATTGTTTTATTTTGCAGTATCTCGAACAAATATATACCTAAATAGCTCTTGCCGTATTGTGACCTCGATAGAATGTGCCCGTGAAAGAACTGAGTTCACTCACTCATTTGATCAGAAAACAATAGCAGGTAATTAGCATTATTGTTTTTTTATTTTAACAGGTGTCTTAAAATTAAACAGCGTATGCGCTTTGCAAGCGCCATAACTAATAATAATGTATTATATAAGAATAATTCTCAGAATACACACTGGATCCACATTTAAAGTAGCAAATAAAACACCACAGATATTCGGTGTCCGTTAGAGCATTCATTCCTAAATCTTCACTTTTACATAAGCACCTCATCCGAGATTTAGTTCGTCAACTTTCTATTTAACCTGTAAGATGTCAGAAAGGTACACAGTCTGCTTTATGGTATTGAATTAGTGAAGAGTCATAGGATTAGGAAAAACAAAAAAGCAATATATTTATTATCGTAACAATTCATACCTGAAAATAAATTATATTAAATATAGCCTTGTTTTTTTTTATCTAGAACCCAATTTAATTCTATTTAGAATAAACTTCCGTTTTAAATAAAACTCGATCGTTCCACATTCTGAGCAGACGCTCCAGGTTTGAAGTGCATGCCAGCTGCAAAATTCGAATTCGAATATAGTTGACATAACTGATCAAAAGAAACTGCTAGATCCTCGCAAGTTGACTGCAAGTCAATTAACAGTTTCGATGCAGTTATGTGAACAGAACAAAATACATTTAGACTATAATATTGCTGCCGGCATGCAGTTAAAACGTACAGAGATGCTCTGCTCAGAGCTCGGAAGGCTGAAAGCTATCTACATCGGAAATCTGTTTATTATCGTTGTTAATCGGGTTTTAGACTTGAATCAACCAAAACAATATTTTAAGCTCTATAAGTAGTTTTAAAAATGCCAACATCTAATTTTGTGAGTTTCAATAATGGACTCCAAGGACAAGTATTTTCAAACACCATTTTGCTCTCTCCTGACTTAGGCTGAGGCTGACTTGAGTTACAAAATAATACTAAGTAAATACATATAACTGGCATTATTAAATGTTTTAAATTAATGGATAACAAAGGTTTTTAAGCTATAAAACGTCTTATTTAATTTTAAGTCGTAATCGTGATGCTAGTAATACAAAAATACATAATCGACTAACTTTTACGGCCTTCTAATTGCAAATATTATAACATAATAATAAAATATAGTTATCTTATATAGTTACAGTACCCGGCACTTAAGTTGTGACAACGGACAAGGATAATTAATTGAAGTCAAATAGCTGTCCCAAATTAAGTGGAGCACAATACACGATTCCTTAATTTATAACCTCGCGCGAGTCGTGGCAGATGTCGATCATCATCTAGCGGCGTACGTCAGCCTTCAAAAAACCACCTATGCCTATCATTAGTCAATACGCTACGCTACGATATTTAATTTAGTATTTAGGAAGCGTTATTATGACTCCTAACACTGTTATTCATTACCTCAATTAAAGCACACATTGTCATGACACGAAACTAGAATTTTCGTTGAGGGGTAATAATTAGGAAATAGCATGTTGAGCTCGGCACAAAAGTAAATATTTTTCAATTGCTAAATCATTTTGACATCCACAATTTAGTTGGAATAATACTTCTATTACTGTTATTGTATTTATTAAAAGAGAAAAAGTTAATTCCAAAAACATTATTACACACACAATTGGTACAAGTACCATTATGTACCTAGTCTGGCCATAAATACTGTTATATAGAATCTTTCCGTCTTTTCAACTCTTTAATTATTTTGAACTAGCTGCTGCCGTGGCTCCGCCCGCGTGGAGTCAAATAATGTAGCCTATGTGTTAATCCAGACCATAATCTATCTACGTGCCAAATTTCATTCAAATCCGTTCAGCCGTTTAAGTATGAAAGAGCAACAAACATCCATCCATACATACAAACTTTCGCATTTATAATATTAGTAGGATTTGGAACGCATTTATTATGCTAAAAACTTCTGTCGATTTCCCGCTGTTTTACATATTTTTTTCGTGTTTATTGGGGTGTTAAAGAAAATAGGATTGCAGTGATTGCCTTGCACGAAGAGGGTACGGAGCCGTCGATCATATTCAAGACACTTCAAAAGCTTGGTATCAGCCATATGTTCGTATATCGTACTATCGACAGATATACCAACACTCCCTCTATTGAAGACCACAAAAGAGCGAGGCGACCGCGTGCTGTTAGAACTACAAAGGCTGCTAATGCTATTTATTAAAGCACGAATTCGCCGAAACCCCATTAGAAAACAAAAAATCTTATCGCAAGAAATGAAGATTCCCGCTAGGACTCTGTCGCGTATAATAAACAAGACCTGAAGCTCGGCGCTTATCGTCGATATACAGGGTATACCCCAAATCAATCCCTACAGTTGAAGAGAATGGAGCGATCAACACGCCTTCTGTCCCGATACACAGGTGAAAGCCACAGAAATATCCTCATACTAATGCAAAAATTTTCACAATTGAAAACCACTACAACAAGCAAAATGAAAAAGTGTACGCACACAGTTCTAAAGAAGTGGTCTGAAAGGTACATTATCCTGCGTCTGTAGAGGTAAGGTCTGTAGTTGTAGAGGTAAAGCCAATAATTTGATTGCAACTTACTTAAGTAACAGAATACAGACTGTTGATATAAATGGGGTCAAATCTAAAGGGAGCAATGTTAATATCGGGGTGCCCCAGAGCTCTATATTGGGCCCCTTTTTATTTTTAGTATATGTGAATGATCTGCCCTACATGTTACAGAAAATGGCGGATATACTACTGTATGCTGATGATACTTCTTTCATTTTTAATGTTACTCGCCGATGCGAAAATATTGACAAGGTAAATAGTGTTCTATCTGCCATTCTAAATTGGTTCATATGTAATAATCTTTTATTAAACTAAACTAAAACCAAGTCTATAAAATTTAGCCTACCAAATGTGCCTTCTGCCAATGCAGAAGTTCTCATTGACAATAACGTACTAGAATTTATTAATGATACTGTATTTCTTAGAATTACAAATTGCAGTGAGCCCCCCTGTCCAGTAAGCTCAGCTCTGCCGCATATGCAATTAGGAGAATTAGACAATTGACGGATGTGACTACTGCGCGCTTAGTGAATTTCAGCTACTTTCATAGCATTATGTCGTATGGTATACTGTTGTGGGGAAAGGCGGCTGACATTGAAACTATTTTTATATTACAAAAGAGAGCCATCCGCTCTATTTATAACATGGGCGCCACGGAATCACTAAGAGAACTATTTAAAGAAATAAATATCGTCACTGTTACCTCTCAATATATTTATGAGAACATAATTTATACACGTAAAAATGTAGATTCATTTTCAAAATTTAGTGAAAATCTTAGAAGTAGGAATAGATTACGTATGCCGATTCATCGGCTTGCTAAGGCTGGTAGATCTTTTATTGTAAATTGTAATAAATTACCAGAAACAATTCTGTCCTTACCTGACAATATGTTCAAAAGGTGTACATCAAAAATACTCTGTGTAAGAAGGGTTATTATTATTACAGAATCGATGAATATCTAACTGACAGAGATGTTTGGAAATGATTCAGCATATGTATTAATATATCTTTTATTGTACCACTTGATATCACTATATGTACACTGACATATATTTATTGTAATATATATTGACGATGAAAAAAGACCCATATTGGCAAATTTCTTTTGGCATTTCTTCTTCGCCAATGATCATAAACGAGATTAAAACTAATAAAAACGTATGGAAAATTTTTGATACAATATGCTCTAATTTAAAGAATGTAAGTTTCATTTTTGTGAAAAAGGAGTGAAGACTTCAGCCAAAGTGTATAAAGAGATTGTCTTTGATCGTGTTGTGAAACCTCTCAGCAATACACTTTTTAAAAATGTACTGTGGACTTTCCAGCAGGACTCTGCCCCAGGTCACATTGTACGGACTACCCAAGTCGAAACCAACGTTCCGGGCTTTATAAGAGCTGAAGGCTGGCCTTCGTCTAGTCCAGATCTGAACTCCAACTGAAATTATGGTCAGTTTTAGAGGGCATGGCCCGCTCGAAACGATACGCCGACATTGTGTCTCTCAAGAAATTTATGGAACAAGCAGTGGCTAAATTTACCATGGAAACAATACGTAAATCCATAGATTCGTAGCCAGACAGATTAAAGGCCTGTATTAAAGCCAAAGGTGGGCCATTTCGAATAGAACACTTTTTTTTTTGCTGAGCCTTCCATAAATACACACATCAAAAGTGTCTAGGGATCAACATATATTTTTGCAATAACTTTTCTCCTGATTGATATTAATTAAAATTTTCTTTAAGGATTCATCAAATAAAGTGTTTTCGTTTGTCTACAGTAACGATAAACCAAGTCACCTTTGCATTAATAAAGAAATTTGCCATTTTCATAATAAAGGGATTTTTGACATTTGAACCACTAACATTAAAGTTCGAAAAAAAGACTGAAATAACAGTTTTCTTTAAAATTTTATTAGGTAACTTAAACAATTAATAATCCGTGTTTCTACCACGAACACTAACAACACAAGAACATCGGTTTGGCATACTCAAAATGAGTTCATCCAAATCACGCTGTGGAATGGCCGCCCATGTTCGTTGCAACAACAAAAAAAGGTCTTCTTGCGACTGGATACCCTCCATATTCGGCAGAGCTCTTCTCTGTAGCATATCCCATGCATGCTCAATCGGGTTCAAGTCTGGCGACTGAGCAGGCCAGGGCATGACATTGATGTTAGCTGCGGCGAGAGTCTGTCTTACAACTCTTGCGGTGTGCGGTCGTGCATTATCATGCATTAACTGAAATAAGGGACCGATTTGCACTTGTAGAGGAACGATGACGTCTGATACAATCGTCTCAGCATAAATTTGAGCGTTGAGGTTGCCTCTGATCCAAATCAACTCAGTTCTTCCGCCGATCCAAATACCCGCCCATACCATGATGGTTCCACCACTATAAGGATGTACTTCCTGGCAGGATTTTAATCGCTGTTGGCGTCCAGGGGTTCTCCAGTGTCGTATACGTTTATATATTTTATATATTTTTTTATTACAAAGCTACATCTCAATCTCAAGAAATCCGCATAAAAATACTTGATCCCTAGACACTTTTGATGTGTGTATGTTAACATATAAGTTTTATAAAGATTACATTACTTCATAAAAAAATAAATCTGTATTCATTGGTAACAGAACTTATGGCCGGACTAGGTATAATACCATAGAGAACAAAACATAACAAATATTTTTAGGTTAAATTTTCCATTCCTACTACGATTTATGCAATTTAGTGAACATACAAATTATTTTATAATAACGAGCATGCTAACTTAAACTTCGATATTTCTATAGTCAACGGTAGGTGTACAGATTTGTTCTTATTCACTTTAAAATCTTACTTAATAACAAAAACGATCGTCTACTTTTGATACTAACTGTATTGTACTTACGCCGTACGCAACTTATCTGCAAGTCTTAAGAGGCTTGTTATGCTCTTGACTGTACATAACTAAGGGCATTATATCTGTCAACCATAACAATATCAGCGAAATAAAAAAAAATCATAGGTCTTGAATGAACATTAAAAACAAAGTTTTATTCTAGAACCTTTCACAAAGACAATAAAGTACAGTCTAGCCTTATCTTCGTTTATATTCTATCTAATAATCAACTTATCTTCGTTTTTTGAACAATGTCTTTTTTAAAGGTGATACTAATAAGTTCGTATAAGGGACTTAAATTATATTTAATTTAAACTTACATTAACATCCACACATTGAAATTAAATAACAGATGAAGTCAAAAATAAAACAATTTCTGCAGGACGATAGGATTATTCTTACACAGCCTTAAATCCAATGGAAAAATAATTACGATTTTATACTCACGTTCTCTAATAACTTCTTAGTAATATTTGTGTCGGTGTTTTATGTTAGGTTGAATGGGCATTTTTTTATGGTATAATTTAATATAAAGAAAAGGAAGTATCAATATACAAGGACAAGAAATTTCAAAATACAAATTAAGATTAAAGTGCAAAGACAGCTGATCACGATCATCTAATAGACTAGTAACAAAACATATTAAGTAAATATAACGTCATTATATTCTATTTTTGTGTGCCCTGAACGGATATTGCAAAAATTTATTTAAATAAATTAAAACATCCTGTAGGGTGGCGGTATAACCTCTCTCGATTTCTTCAATCACTGTCTGGATACCTGCCCACGACAAAGTATATAAAACTACTAAAGACTCAAAGCGGGCCTATACAGCATGTTCAAATTCCAATCTGGCACATCCGAAATTTGTGAAAATATACTAAATCTAACTAGGTCGAAAAATAATATATATCTAAAAAGCCAATTTGTAGCTAATAATAATATAAGGGTTAATAGGTTTAATACATGCGTGTATTGGATTGAAATAATTATATAATATAATCAATTATAGATGTTATTTGCAATTAAAAACTAATAATCAGATTTTGAATATTTATTTTTATTTTGTGAAAATACTGTAGTAATTTTTGAGTATTTTTCAATAATTTTTAAACACTATCTATTGACTATAATTACTAATGTTTAGTTTGAGGAAACAAACGCAATTATTGAAAGTAATCGTTAAAAAAATATCTAAACTAGCCAATGAAAAATTCAAACCTTATATTCATATAAAAAAAATCAGATGTGCAGATTATCCTGGAACATACTGTTTAGGAGCAGATGCTCCGCACGTGGTAGTAATCAGACAAATCTTACTCATACACCACACGAGTTATTGGCTACTTGGGCAATATTGCGTTAAATTTCTAAAGTTTTTGTTTGGATTTGGTATCTTTCGCTTCTATACATGCTCTCCTCATTCAATTCTCCTCCTCGCCTGTACAACAGGATAGGCGGTTTTCTACATGGGCGCACTACAATGACGGACTCACATAGCGATGTTATGAGGTATCATATCACGATGAATGTTATGAAAAGCTTTTTAATTTAGTCCCTCCATCTTTTTTCTAGACTCGCGCGTACAGGACTAAAATCCTACGCACATACGGTACTACCGCTTCTAAAACATATACTAATTACGCTTTCAGCACACTTTTATAGCATTGTACACATAGATTTACAGCAAAATTATCAACTTATTATCTTTAATTCAATATTGGGACTTTAAAGTGGACGACCGTGTAAATTTTATTCAACCTCAAAGAAAGAAAGAAAGAAAAAAGAAAATCGTTTATTTGGACATAACATAACATATTATTATTTTGCAAACTCAAAGCAATGATCCTAGCACAGTGCTTCTGCGCTGAGATTTGCTCTATCAGGTTCACATTTTAGCTTTTCATCAAGCGGTGATAATGTTGGCAGTTCAGGGTAAAAATAAATTTAATATATCGTCTTTTGTTTAACTGTATATTTACTAAACCTATTTTAACTGTTTATAAGCACCCCCTACATATTAGGAACATTTTATTGACTATGTGCGATGCAATTGTGATAAATTAGTCTTAATAATCTTAAGAGTTAACGTTAAGGAATGTGGTCAGCAGGATATCTATACGAAATAATTGGTATGTTATTACATAGTGAATCAATGAATTAATGAAAAAATTGTAAAAATAGGTATAACATATTATTTATCAATGAATATAAGTTTACGTCGCGCATAATACTGACATTAACATTAAAACATTATTCCTTTATCATAAAACAGCTTTTATTCATATATCATTGCATTTGCGTCAAACCTCAGTGGTTTATAAAATGCATTATTATTGTTTTTATAAAATGTTTATGTAAACTGGTCTAATAAATAAATAAATAATTCGTTACTAATAAATTATGTAATCATTGGTCCTTCAATAAGAAATTGTCCAAAAATACACTAGTAGTATAATTTAATGACTATCAATTAATATTCTTACATTAACATTGTAATGTCAACTTACATTGATCAACCGTGGTGTAGACAATGTGCCAATATGATCGACACTATCTTTGGTGCAAATAAATACTCAACAGTTTTAACAGCCATTAGATTTCATTAAACAATAAAAATAATATTTATTATATTTTCTACGAGCACACAAAACATACCTACTTAAATACACGACGACATCTTGCGCAACTAAACTTATAAGTGTCAACGACGCCAACAACTCTTCTATGGATTGTATCCATGGACTTGTTCTATGCGTGATCCTCTTCATTCTCTCGCCACTATGATGGCAGTTCATTTAAATTAATCAGTTTCCTGTAATATAATTATTTTAAATCAATCTATTATGATCATACAATCTCGAAACTTCTTTTGCGGCAAATTTCATATACAGCTAAGTGCAGCTCAAGCTTTACACTTTGACCTTTGTACCGTTCTTATGCCGTACGTGATAAGTATTACAATCGCGTTTCGAGTGTTAAGCGTGATCTGCTCTTAGCTGCACACTAGCAGAAGCTCAGGGATCCCCCTGCATGTTGTTATTAGAAAAATAGTGTTAAATTTCTAAAAAAAAGATGAAGTTCAAGGAAATCTAAGGGCTAACGAATGGCATGCTGTATTTGACGTCGTGGGACTTTTCTAACAGAACAACTTTTGCTGAACTTTATGAGGCTTTTAACGATTTCGTATGAGTATGTTAAGAAGACTATAAATGATCGAAAAATAGTGTCACATTAATCTGCACATCGAGCACATAATGAAGGCGTGCAGTGCTGGCAGGGCTGTACTTTATTGAGCGACAACTCGGTTCAAAAAAACGCTAGAATTCGCCTAACATATATGATTTATAAAACCACTAGAATATATTTTTTCGTAATAGGAGTCAAAAAACGAGAAAATATGTTTAAATTTTTTTATTAATAAGGTCAGAAATTAGAAGAAAATAAGTATAGAACATAAAAAAAAATATATAAAAATCAATCTAATCAATCATCCAGCAAATCTTCGTAGTCGATTACAAATTTTGATAACATTTGATGAGTCGTAGTCCCGGTGTCGATTCCTGATAGCCCAGATTGTGACTCTACGTGTAGCCACGATGTCTATATTGCGCTGGGCTAACAATCCCAACTATTTTTCATTACTATCAGTTTGTCTTACTTAATGCATTATCAGTAAGTTCATAATTGAAACAAATAGATTGTTTATTTGCCAAACCCATTCTATCTTGCAAATTACGTGTATTGTACTGCTTTTAAGGCATTGCGTAATTTATTTTTAGCAGTGTACCTTGTACGTAAACCCCCTTTAACGTCAGCGTTTACATGAGGAAAACATCATTTTGATTTAGACATCCTTTACATTTTATATCTTGGTAAAGATAATTTCCTTACTTTACAATGGTTTTGCCATAACCAACCTCTCCTCGAAACAAGTCTGTATGGTCCGTATTCTAAGTTTGTAATTTTTTTGCATTCCAATCCTGCACTACACTGTCAATTTTATTGTGCCTCCCAATACCTCCATGAAATCCACTACAGGTTGTAGTGGAAAATATTCATTTAAAATTACAAAAGCTGATAAGCACATAGAAGTTTACTTAATTTTGATATTTACACGTCATAAACATTAAAGATTGTTGTAATTCATGAAACAATTTTAAAATTATTTTAACACATTTTTCTTTTTTCTGTGCATTATCCCTAAGTTCGCTGTTTCCTTTTTTTATAATGAGCTGTCTAGGTTATTAGGATACAAGTTTAGTGATTTACGACTAGAAGGACTAGAAGATTCAAACTTTAAGCCAGGTTGTGGTATTATGACTTTTAGGTATAATTAATTGGTTTATCGTATCTAATAATTTACTATCTATACTCTCAAAAGTGCTCTATAATATATCGTGCCTTTTCAGCAAGAACATCGTAAGCAACAAAATTCTGAACAATAAAATTGTCCATTATTAATTATTAATTAATTACACATTAAGCAATACCGAACACTGCTAGTTATACAAAGCAGAACAAAACAGACTTATTCCATACAGGCATTTTTTTCCTTAATTAATGGTACTTTTTGATTTTTGGCGGTTACGATGTTCTTGCTGAAAATGCTCGATATATTTGAAAAAAATATTTACTTCAACCCTTTAAGAGAGGTGTGGTGCATTATAGCACCCATCTGGGGATGTACCTGCACCTCATAGAAAACCGCAGCCAAATATCAAATCTCAGGAGGGTTGTTATGGTCCTACGTGTGATGAGGTCACCAGTAAGCTCGTAAGGAGTTGTTATGTTAGTAGCAGAGGTGGCATCGCGCGAGTGATAACTCAACCTAATGAAAGCGTTCATAGACCACCGTAACCGCTATACATCAGGTGGTCCGTACGCTTGTATGCCTCCAGACGTTGTATAAAAAATGTTTTTAATCCTGTTGGCCTGCCATATTTTTTATACCTACTACATATTTCTTATACAGCTGTGGAAAACAAGCATTCGGCCCCGCTGATGTGCAATAGTTACCGTAACCTAAAAAGCTCTGATCTTCTACAAAATGGGTTTATTTCCCAGTCGAGTTTCACTTAAATAAATATGAATGACCTGCTTCTCTTCATCAGAGTGTCACTCACTAGTCCGCAGGGTGCAATACTAGCAAATGAAGTAAGTGTAGCTCTAAAGATTGTGGTGATATAAAAAATATTACTTACCGGCAATAATCAGGAGGTAAGTTTGATGTTCTGTACCATAGCGTTATACTAAGAAGTACACTCCATGTCCTTAGTGGTCCAAATATAAACGACATTGTGCCATACTCTAGCCAAAAGAAATATGCTAACAACAGTTGAATTGATAGGAGGAAGATAAAAGGCAAATTCTTCAGAACTCGCTTGAATCCTCTCACGTGTTGGTTAAACAACCTATTTTCCAAGCAATGAGCTAGCACAAATACTAATGGAATGTGAACAAACATCAGCTGTACACTTCCATACATATAGGTAAATGATTCGGGCAAATATGTACCGTTAATAATGATTCCCCACGCAAAAACTGCTCCTATATATCCATCAATAAGTTCACCGATAGCCCATGGACCAAATGGTAAGTAAATTGCATACAGTACTACAGGATAGTACACTCTGTCAATTTTACTTAACAACCATATCCTCCTTAGGACATGGCTCCCGAATCTTCGTCGATATTTTGGTGGACGTTTATGAAATCTCAAAACAACCAATAAAAAGACGTTGATCACAAGAAGAGTTGCGAATATTCCCTGAAACTGAGATAAACATATTTTGGTACAACGCTAATAAATTATAGGAAGTCATACATTTTACCGACGTATGTACTCACCACAGTAGTAGCATCGGTCATAAGGAAAATTCTTGGCAATATTTCAAAATGTACTAGAGACCCGTCTAATGAAAAGGGATGCTCAACAATGGCTTCTTTTCCGTGTTCATCAGTAACTACTACATATAAATAATGTAGACCATTTTTAAACAGATGCGGTAACCATTGACAAACATAAAGTGGCCCTTCAGATTGCCTACATTCCATCCAATAAATTTTGTCAAAAGATATCTTTACAGTGGTGACATCGACATCACTAAATGCTAATATTCGGATATATGTTGAATGAGGAATAAGTTCAAGTGGCTCACGGCCTGGCATAGAATATTTCGCATGTTTCGGATTTGTTACTAACGCTAGAGGCCATGTATTATGTTTCTGATCCACAAAAGAAAACAGGCCATGATCAATAGCTGCCAAACGGAACATTCTGTTATCTTTCCAATCTCCCAATTCAATCTCTATGTACCCATTCTTCTGTTTTGTATACATTCTTGGTACGAGGCCTCCCATAGAATGTAGATGTCCACAGACATATACCTGTGATTCGGGTATACTGCCTATTAGTTCTCTCAAATTTAACCTATGTGAGTCTTTTTCTACAGGGAATATGCATGACGTGGGATAGTGACCGAACCAAATAATATGATCAGCTTTCGTTTCCGCCTCCGTTTTTAATTTTTGTACGTGTTGCTGTTCTTGAGGCTCTAATATCCCCATAAAATTAAATGGGCGCCTTAACCCCGGATCAGGACATGCGTCAATTCCTAAAAAGGCAAGACTCACTCCGTTTTTATTCTCAAAATGAACATATGACTTCATATGCACAATACCTTGCACTGAGTAATTCCTGAAGTAGTTTTCTTGAGAATTTATCGTTTTGATGTTAAAATTATCTGCAATGATAAGCACACATGGAACCGGATTTAATTCATGCCGGATAGGATTAAAAAACGTCAATGTTGATTAATAGTACCTACTGGCCAAAATATACAAAATTGAAATTCATTAACGGTGTCTCCACAAGACATTACTTCTCGACACCAAGAGGGAGAACAGAACCCAGAGAATCATTTAATTCTTTTTTTACGATTCAACTAATACAATGGTGCTGTTGCTGCGTTCTGATCGAAGCATTCTCACTATTTACACTACCTTCTCACAAACCTAACAATTTTGGGACTAAGATTTTATTGAATATATTTCTACTATCAAAGAATAACTAAATATAGAGTAATGAAAGCAACCTGAATTTCATTTTGAAGAGCTAACCCACAGTGTTTTTCTTGTCCACTGACAAAGATAAAATGTAGGTAAATCTACACAACTTTCTCGCGGCATACCTATGAATTTAACAGAGGAGGAATAAGTTCTATCAGAAATAACAGTTCACTAATATTTTTAAAGCACACGGGATTAGAACAGATTTAAACATAGCATGCACATATAATTACCCCGTGATTAACACGACCTGTATTGTATGGTACCGTTCGAAAACGGTCGGTTCTATTTCAGTCGAAATTTCCCCAGTTCCTTTTGTTTTTATGATTCCGTACGCAAAGAATAAAAAAAAGAATAAAAACAAAAAGTTACAGACTAAAGGAGGTCCCCATAACTTATTTTTTGACGTTTGTTCTACGCAGTGGTACGAAGCCCTCCGTGTGTGAGACCGATTTTCACTTGACCGGTACTGAACGTTTTTATTAAAGTTTGATTCTATGAAAAACCGTTTAACATATAAGTTAGAAAGACGTTTATAAATGTAGGTAGTAGATAAATATCTGCATGTAATCTGAAGAACTCTTTATATTTGTTGCTTGCATAACCTCCTTATAGTGAAATAACATAAAAAAGAGAAAAAGAAAGGGCTACGAATGTTAAAAAACTGATAACGATGAATATTGTTCCTATCCAGAGTTCCATCAAACAACTATGTTCTAAAGTTAAACACAATTCTTTTGATCTATCTATACAAATGAATAAAATATAAGTGTCCATTGGTAATATAATATCCAGATAATACGAGTAGCTTTTACTAAATGCATGAATGTATACGTGGCACATATGTGAAAAATATATTTTTTTTATTTACGTCTGTCAGTTGTTCCGGCTAGTCTCCGAATCGGCTAGACTGATTGTGACGGTACTTTCACTTGCGGATAGCTGATGATGGGCCGCTAGTTTTATAATAACTTTGTCATAGAAAACCGCTACAAAATAAAAATCTCCTGGAGGGATGCTACATTAGTGGAATTACAGCTCCTAATATGTCATTGTGCTAGGAGCGGGGGTGGCTACGCGCGAACGATTATTCCTTGTATTGGAATCGAATATAGGATACAATGATACTTTACATCCAGTGGGTTCGATGGAAATTTGTCTGGCGACGTTGTGTGCATAAAGCAGAAAAGCATTCTTTAGTAGAAATCAGTAGGTTCACTAGTATGTTGTATCTAAGATTAAAGGTAACAACTATAACAAATATTTCTATTTTTGCAGGTTAGAGAAATATACTATAAAACTGCGCTTAATAGTAATGCGTAGATAAATTAACACATATACGAACCTGTATCTAACTTGAATAACCCCACATTTTTTGTTGTTTGTGATACAACAAAAGAAATATCCTGTAGTTTGTATTTACGTCGATAGGGTAGTTAATACAAATCGAATATCTCTAATATTTGTTGAATCTAAAATTTAAGCACACCTTAAGAAATCTTTTTTTAGAAATAATATTAGTATGATGACGACGCGAAAATTGTCCGTGCATGGCATATATATCACATGACATCGGGAGCGTACGTTGTTGTTAAAACCGATGTTAATTTCGAAATAACCAGTACAACATTAGGTTGCCGAGACGCGAGGCGAAACGCGTTGTTACTTTACTTTGACACTAACGAGGAGTTCGATTCCCACACAGGACAAACATTTGTGTGCATGAACATGTCTGTTTAGGCTTAGTTATTTTTCCTATTATAATGATAATAGTTTGCTCGACTGTGGCATTAAAAATTAATATTTTTATTTCGTCGCAATAGCAGTAAATTTTGCTACAATCGTTATCCTAAGAAAGGTTATTAAATATTACTATATTATAATAGTAGTACATATACTAGTATGTACTACATTGTATTAAAACTTCTTTTATGATTCCATCCGCCCCGGCAGAGGGACGGGTGCAAAGTTCGTGGTTGATATCAGAGTTCTAATGTACAATCGCCCCGGCACAGAGACGGGTGCAAAGTTCGTGGTTGATATCATAGTTCTAAAGTACAATCCCAATGGTACAATTGAATACAAACTTAGCTACAATGATACCCCAAAATTAGTTATTCCACCACAGCTCTTTACCGATTGCCAATCTCAAAACTAAAATAAAGTTTAAATACACTGTTCCTAAAAATGTAAAATGTAACGTACTGATACATACAGTTACTCCTTAGGAGCTTACTGGTGACCTCACGCACACGCAGGAACACAACACCCCTCTAGGGAGTTGTTATTTGGCCGCGGTTTTCTGTGAGGTGGAGGTACTTACCCAGACGGGCTGCTTTGATGCGTCCTACCTCTCATAAAATACCCAGACCAATACAAACAGACGTGTTCATGCACACAAATGTTTGTCCTGTGTGGGACCAAACCAAGACAAAATAACATGGTCATGCACACAAATGTATCCTCATTTCTGATTCTATCACGCAAAGAAACCATAGCATAGCTCTTTTCATAGCACGCCGAGCGACCTTGAGCTTCGCCGTACGGCTCACATTAATTACATTATAAGTTTAATTCTAGATTTTCTGAAGTTTTGTGGATCTTGAGACAGCATGTGATAAGATAACGCGAAAGTATCCCTGGGACATATTGCCGGGATATGAAATTGATGGTAATACTGCGTGATGTACTTACAGTCCGCTTATGTTTATACAACGGGTGGGCTGCAGTTTCCCGCCCGTTTGACGTCAACATTGGTGTGCAGTAACCTAGTGGTTAATGCTGTGCCGTGGATGCCGTGTTAATATCCAGTCACAATTATGAAAGACGATTGTATGGAGAAAGGCTCACAACTGAATGTTGAAATTATTTGACAGAGGAAATGAGTACAGTTGATGATGTAGAGTTGGAACAAGTGAATGAGATTGTATGTCTTGACTGTTGACTTGAGTTGTGTTTTAGCAGGGATAGAAGGTACACCGCTTATGTGAAGAGGCGAGTGAGTGCTGGGAATAGTGTGAATGGAGCGCTGAGCAAAATTTCTTGGCAGTAAAAACTTGAACCAGAAGACAGCACGCTATATACAACGCAACACTAATCCTAACGCTAATGTATGAAAGCAAGAGCTGGGCTGGCACAGAAAGAGCACGAAAGTACAATTAACGCCATCGAGTTGCGAGCATTGTGTAAAATATACGGCGTATCTAATGCTTGTAGACCGACTTCGCAATAAGGATGTAAGAAAAACAGCCCTGCTCTGTTGGTTCGGACATTTCGCACGAATACGAATAACGAAACAAATATACAACGCGAAAGTAGCAAAGAATGTGAGTGTGAATGAGGATGGTCAAGACTCACCTACTACTCAAACTTGTCATGTGTTAGAAGGAGCTGTCAGGAGCCCAATGAAACGCGAACTTGTATGTAAAGAGCAATGAATGTTAAAGAAGTATGGTATGAAAAACCGAATCATGTGGCACTCGGTTCTCCCTGCTTACCCCGCAAGAGATTTGGCGTGAAAACATAGATATAGAGATTTTATTTTGTTCAGGATAACATGCACGTAGGACACTGGTAGAATTAGGGGTTAAAATATGAAATTGCCGATTTGAACTGATCAATTAAAACTCGTTTTTTTTTCTAATATGTAACATATTTATTTAATCAAAATATTTACCCTCGTTATTTATACATTGCTGCCATCTAACCGGAAGTTTATTTATACCTTTGCGATATAACTCTGGGGATCTAGATTCGACAAACTGTGTTAAAGCAAGTACTGCCTCCTGGGAAGAAAGTTTTTTACCACGTAGAAAATTGTCCAAATCACGAAAAAATTATAGTCAGTTGGAGCAAGGTCTGGCGAGTAAGGAGGAGGATGATGTATGGTTTCTAACTATAGCTCCTGTAGAGTTACAATAGTTTATCGTGCAGTGAGAGGTCTTGCATTATCATGGAGCAATAATGGTGACGATCGATTCACAAGTCGAGGCTGTTTCACTGCAGGTTTTGCCATCATTGTTCGAAGTTCGGCACAGTAAACATGTGCTGCCATTGCTTGACCAGACCTGAGAAAGCTATAGTGAATAACGCTATGAAGAGACTACCAAACAGTTACCATTACCTTTTTATTTGTAAGCTTTGCTTTAGGGCACTGTTGCGGCGTTTGACCTGGGGTCAGCCATTGTATTTTCCGCTTACGGTTATCGTAAAGAATCCACTTTTCGTCACATGTCACAACTTGATCCAATATTCCTTCATTTCTGTACCGATTCAATAAGGCAACACAAGTTTCAACAAGCGTTTCTTTCTGCAGATCAGTCAAATCATGAAGCGCCCATTTTTCATATTTTTTTATTTTATTGATTTGATGCAAATGAGTCAATATTGTAGATAAGGTAATGTTAAACCATGTGGAAGTTTTCATTACAAAAACGTTTAAACCAAAAACGCACGGTGCGTTCATTAGCAATTTCCTCTCCAAACGTAGATTTGATATTGCGAGCCGTTTCTGCCGCGGTAGTTCCGCGTCAGTACTCGTATTCAAAAATTACTCTGATTTTCGAAATATCCATCTTTCCCTAGTCTTAAGCTGAATAAAAAAAACAATTGAAATTCGAAAATTAAATATTGCACATTTTTTTTAAAGAAAACTCATAGGTACGAGTATCATGTGAAAAAAGTTTCACTCGAAAATCTCACATCATGAACGTTTAATGTCAATTCAAAGTATCTATTACTGTAAAACGGGAATTTCATACTTTAACCCCTATTATTATCTTATTATTACTGTTGGTATTTCTAAACGATTTCAGACAAAAAGTTGCATTTTGATTTTGTCGTATTGGTTTTATTGAAAAAACATGTCTTATATAGACATGTTTTGCTTTGTTGATTAAATACTCGTATTATTTTATAACATAACGTAATAATCAATTTCAATGAAGCGGAATTCATTGACCGGTACATAAACCGCATGCATGAATGAATAGATACTGTCTGTGAAATAAAAATGAACCCAGAAGCCATTGAAATAAGAAAGTTATGAGAGATGTTATATTCCTCTATAGATATTGGCCCAGTGTAGATTTTTACATATGGTATGTGTGCAGAATTGGAATATCCCTGACGATAATATTTACACTGTAGTTTGTGATACTTATCTACGCATGTTTTTCACAGGCATTACATCGCAATTATTATTATCTGTCACAATATAATAAATATTTAGGTTAATAGGACATTTCAAATTTCTCTAAAACATGTAAATTATACCTAAAATCGGAAGTCTTGAAATTAAAAATTCTAATTTTAGCAGTAAAAACAAAACTTCTAAGTAGATAATTTTCATTTCACATTTATTCATTTAATACTCGTACTTATAACCTGTAAATTACATGTTACCGTTTTAAGGGAAAAGTTAATTTTACATTAATTACTTGTATGAACATTCCATACAAGCGCTTATAGGTCTTTATGGCGCTGTATCACATTCTAGGTCAAATGTTTTGATTTAACAGGTATCTTGTACAAAGTATTTATAATTTTACACAATATTTATACAAAATTTCAAAAACTTAAACGAGAAATTCAGGAACAGACCTCAAAAGTTCATGCGACGTGTGGCTATGGTACATACAATAAAAATTCTAAATGACCGAAATACTTTCCTTAAACTTGTCTGATATATTGAAGTATTTCCTAAAAAGTCCATTCCTAAATGAACTTTTCGCAATTTGATTCAGTTAACAGATTGTAAGACAAGTCGGGTGGAATTACAGCAATGTGAAACATGAAATTCAATGAAGAATGTTAAAAAAAAATTAAAGCATCTATCTCAAGTCTCTACATTTCAACATCGTAATTTGCTGCAAATACACAAAAAGATGTGTGTTTGCAGAGCTAATTGAATAAAACCTACACTACAATAATACGAAATATTTATTTCCGATAAGTAGTTTTAATAGCGATTTTCGTAATACCGATTTGTAAATTCCGTAAACAACTCCGATCTAACATAAAACCTATTTTTATAAATCCTAAATTACAAAACGTCTAAAGTTTACAATCACGAATATAATAATTCCGATTTTGAATACGAGTAATAAGGAAAATTCCGACACGATATTAATTCGATTTGAATAAAATATTTTTCTTTCTGTAACTAGCTTTTTTTTTAATTTAACCTACACTCTTCTGAGCTAAATTTTTAAACAAGAAATTTCTTTTTGGTGTAGTCACTGTTCTAATCTTATCTAACCTAGACGTTCCAATAATCAAAATTATTTGATAAACAAATTGTAATCTATTTGTTGCTGTTTGGTTTTATTAGAACTAGTTCTTATATGACGGGCATATCCTGGTCATTTGATAGGCGTGCGCGGGGATTTGGATCCAACGCGTAGATGCCCCTTTGAAAAGTTTGATGTAATGTTGTATACCCGCCGTGATCTTCTCCAGGGGATATCAATGTGGCAATATACCCATGTACCAGGTCGATGCACGTATTAGGTTTATTGCGAATTTATTGAAAATTATTGGGCTATTAAAACAGGAGGGATTATTAGTACTGAACTATTACAGAAGAGGGATGGACGCCTGCTACAACTATCATATCTGATGTTACTTCCGGCAGGCGGTGGCTCGCCACTCACTGGATGGACCCCCGAAATGCCAGAGAAATTCGGCCGGGGGCAACACCAGTGTGAGTGACTCAGGGGTGTCGAGAGGTGTGCTGCGCTTTCTCCGAAGTTACTCGCCGCGTTATGCCCTTTAACACTTCCACCCCTGGAGCATATCACCTGATAAAGCGATATGCTCATTCGACCCCTCTCTGGACGACCAATGAAGGCAAGCCAGAGCTGAGACTCCTGCCTTCTTGACTTTCCACTCCGCCCGACTAAGACACGCCGGAGACGAAGGCCCTGATCAACTCTCTGGAGCACTCGGATACCCGTGGTGTCGTTACGCACCAACAGCTCGCCACAAGCTGCCCTGCGAGGTTATTATAACTATTATTAGCAAACGCATATATTTGTTATATAGTTTTTTCCGGGTGGTTATAAAAAAATTTGAACAACGAAGGTTAAGGCGGAAGCAAAGCGAAGCGAGCCTTCTGAAATAAAAAAATCAGCCAAGTGCGAGTCGGACTCGCACACGAAGGGTTCCGCACCATTATCGATAAAAACGGCAAAAAAATCACGTTTGTTGTATGAGAGCCCCCTTAAATATTTATTTTATTCTATTTTTTAGTATTTGTTGTTATAGCGGCAATAGAAATACATCATCTGTGAAAATTTCAACTGTCGAACTATCACGGTTCATGAGATAAAGCCTGGTGACAGACGGACGGACGGACGGACGGACAGCGGAGCCTCAGTAATAAAAAGATCGTATTTATGACAATCGGAAAAATCTATTTCGTGCTTTTTATTAATCGTAATTTGATTTTTAAGGAAATATGAACATGTTTTTTTTAACATTTGTGTGCATGAACATGTCTATTTGTCTGGATGTTTTTAAGAGAGGTAGGGTGCATCAAAACAGCCCGTCTGGGGAAGTGACTCCATCTCACAGAAAACTGCAAATAACAACTCCCTAGAGCTGTTGTGTTCCTGCATGTGTGTGAGGTCACCAGTAAGCTCCTATGGATTTGCTGTGTTAGCAGCAGAGAAGGCATCGCGCGAGTGATACTTAATGTATTAAAGCGTTATAGGCTACGGTATCTGCTTTACATCACGAGGGTCGTATGCTTTTATGCCTTCCTATAAAAAAATATGAAATCCAGAATTTGGACATCGGAATATCCAAATGTGGAATAAAATATTTCTGAGTATTTGGGTGTTCCCATCAAGATTGATACAGCAAAGACTAGCTAACATTTTACATATATCCTTAATCTGGTCCTGAGTGTGCTGTGACAGCGAAAAACAATGAAATGGATTATTGCTCTTATTGCCTCGCCAAGTAATGCATATCTCTCTAAAACTACATTTAGTATATGAAATATTTTTGTCTGGTACATGCTATTAGTGAGCTACGGTTACCTTGTTGGGTAATCTCAGATAATTTTGTTTGTTTTTTAGTTTACATAGTATATTATTTCACAGATGTTTGAGTTTTTTAAGCTCAAAAAGGATCATTGCATCTTACCTGTGTATATGAAAAAAAAGACTAGTTATCCGCTAATAAAAGTAAATGTTTTGTATATATCTCTGTTTGAATCATTGCCCACATTGTAATAAAACAGTAAACTTAATTTCATTTTGATAATTTAACCAGTGACACCTCATTATACAGGAAAAACAGAGTCTTCAAATAAGAAAGATTGATAATATTAATATTTGCATTGTCATAAATCTATATAATGCAAGTAATTATGTGATTAAACTGATAATTAGCACAATATGAATTATTCTAAATTTGAATTCTTCGGTTCATAGGTCAGTAAAATTTGTAGTCACCATTACAGATAACTAATTTGAAGCTTTATAACATAGTCTTACATTAAATATAACATTAATATCACAATAATTGTTTATTTATGGAATGGTTTGCTATGTGTGATGCATGGCGGCCAAAATATTATAAATACTAAATACTCACTCACATTAGTTACTGAGCAGAAACTTTATGGAATAAGATTTAATGAATCCACCAGAGGTGCAACTCTTACATGCAATGGAAATGAATTGTACAATCTTACTGCTTTCACTACAAAAAAGTTAATGTTTAAAGAAGGATTTATTAGTAGATAGTGGGAATGCTCCTTGTAAAATCCCACAGCTAGCACACTATTAGTTAGCAGTTTCTATATGTGGCCTTTAATCCCTTACAATAATAGTACTACTCTTACCATGATTTCCTCTAATGTCTAACCACACAGTGTGATCAGTGACCTCAGATTCTTTTATAATATTGTGGTAATAGATCCATTCTGTTTTCACCTGGGAACTGCCCAGGTTATCCTTGGCTTTGGCATCAGTGAGGTCTCCTGTGGCTAACACAACTAGTGGTTTTATTCTTCTCACAGTACTGTCGCAAAATTGTTGGAACTGTGATATTCTGCCCGGATCTCGAAAAATACTGATGTGTATGTCAGAAATCTACAATAACAGTGTGATTTTTTAAATAAAAGCTTACTAAAGATATATTAAACATTAACAAAATAATTGTTACAATTTTACAAAACACAGTTATGTCATTAAAATACATTTTATTATCAAAAGATAGAGAATGCATTTGTTGAACGACTTCTTTGTCTTCCTTTGTGTACTTTATACAATGAGTCTACAGAACAGATAAAATAAAATTAATAAATCTTACTTGTAAGAACCAAATAATATTCTGCGCTTCATCGCCAATATGTCCATATTTCTTCTCCAAATATTTGGTATAATTAGCCCCTTTATTTTTGTGCTCCGTGTAAAAGTTATGGTCGGTTGCAATCGAATCTAAGAAATTTGCCAGTAATATTGAGAATAACAAAAGTACACACAACAAAGAAATTGTAGTTTTAGAAAGAATCATTATTTTGTACAGTCGTTTAAATGTCACTATATTTTAAGTACTGAAATTTCACAAGAAAATATTAAGTACATTTTACTATTGCAAAATATTTTATAATATTATACGATGACCTGTGGTGGTAGTAAATAGTGACATGCCTGACGATGACACTCATCTGACACTCAACCCAGACAGCCGTGCGGCCGTGCCTGACAACGACAGTGACATTGCGACATATTTTTTTGTTCTTATTTTCCCCAAGGGGATAGGCAAAGGGATGCACCATATACAGCCAAGTCTTCAGTTTCGAACCATTTCAAAATCTTAATTCTAAATGCTCTAGCTTTAGGAACGTTGCTGAAAAGATACATGGAAGAGTACCCAGACCCCATCCTGTAGTTACTCTATAAATACCACCCGTAAAACGAGTAAAATTTTTACAAGGTTTTCTTGATGAACTTATTTACGTCTTTCAAAAATTGCATAAATGCAATTTGAAAATATTTGAGTTTTTTCATTACTGTATAATTTCACTAGCACTTATGTTACAATATAGTACCAAAATAACAACAATGTCACTCGTCTAAAGCGCGGGAAGAAGACCGTCCATTACGACATCAAAAAAATAACAGCAGCAGGCATCCAACGTCAGTTCGCTCGATTTTTTTTAATACCTATCTGAATTTGTCGAGATTTCAGCTCAGTATTGATAGTGTTGGACACAACATATTGGAGAACAGGTTGCAATTGTTGGATTACATTATAGACAATCTTGATTTTCTTTATACCAATCTGTTTCATGCTATATCCAGTGAATATCATTGACGAGCTCGGTCGCTCAGTCGTGAATAACGCGACTTTAACACCAATGCTCGTGGGTTCGATTCCCACACAAGGCAAACATTTAAGTGCATGAACATGTCTGTTTGTCTTGGTCTGGATGTTTTAAGAGAGGTAGGGCGCATCAAAGCAGCCCGTCTGGGGAAGTATCTCCACCTCACAGAAAACCGCAGCCAAATAACAACTCCCTAGAGGGTTGTTATGTTCCTGCATGTGAGTGAGGTCACCAGTAAGCTCCCAAGGAATTGCTGTGTAAGCAGTAGAGGAGGCATCGCGCGAGTGATACCTAATATATCACAAGCGTTAATAGGCTACGGTACCCGCTTTACATCAGGTGGGCCGTATGCTTGTATGCCTCCCGACGTAGTATAAAAAAAGAAATCAAATAAATATTTATAAAAATTATATTACACACAAATTTGAGTTTAATGATTGGGCAACTACAGATATTCTACTAAGGAGAAACAAAAGGTCTGATTTGTATGGAGAAAAGTCTTACAATTTTGATCGAGTTTTTATTAATTATGTCAGGAACTATTCTAAAATATTTAAAAATGTTTGCAGAAGCATAGTCTACATATATTAAAAACAAAATTAACCAATCATCGAATACAATTAAGCCTGTATGGGATATTGTTAGTAAAGAAACTGGTAAATATAAGCTACGGGATAATGAGTGCTCTATAAAATATGTCAATCAAAATATCACAGACGACAATTAACATCTATTTTATATATTCTAACATGACTACTCCATCAATATCCCTTACCTTAACACTAACTACCTACCTTAAATCATCCCAAGATAGTGCCGCTAAGTTGTTAAAAGAAAATATACGACCTAGCGTGGAATTTATTCAGTTTACACATATTGAACCAACTAAGATAATTATAACTTTTAAACAATTGGACATTAGACACTCAGAGGATCACTGGAAAATGTCAATTAAAGTATTTTATTGTATTATCGAGGCAATAGCGCCACACTTGTCACATATTTTTAATGTAGATATGGGAGTGTTCCCAGACTTGATTAAATTTAGTAAACTTGTTCCTTTATAACTACTATTTGCTTATGATACCTTTCTAATTTTTAATGGAACCCGCCGGCCGGTGTGAAAACATTGACAAACTAAATGGTGTTCTGTCTGCTATTTGAAACTGGTTTACATGTAATAATCTTTTGTTAAACTCGGCTAAAACTAAATGCATCCACTAGCTACTGCGCGCTTAGTCTATATCAGCTACTTGCACAGCATTATGCCGTATAGTATACTGTTGTGGGGAACGGGGCTGACATTGAAACATTTTTTATCTTACAAAAAAGAGCCATTCGCTCTCTTTTTATAACATGGGCTCCAGAGAATCGCTCAGGGAACTGTTCAAAGAAATAAATATCTCCACTGTTACTTCTCAATATAGTTATGAAAACATAATGTATGTCCGTAAACCTTTAAAGTCGTTTTCAAACTCCAGCGAAAAACTTAGAAGTAGAAATAAGTTGTGTATGCCAGTACGCCGGCTTGCTAGGACTGGTAGATCTTTTCTTGTAAATTGTATTCCATTTTATAATAAGTTGCCTGAAACAGTTCTGTCCTTTCCTGACAATGTATTCAAAAAGCACATTAAAAATAGTCTATGTAAAAGGAATTATAATAGAATTAACAAATATGTAACTGACAAAAATGTCTGGAAATGATTCAGCACAGACAGATCTTCCCTTAATAATCTTTAATTCAACTATTTGATATCATTATTGTACCAATATGAATATATTGTAATATCTAAATGACAATTTATAAAGCAACCTATATTGGCAAGTTTGTTTCGGCATTTCTTCTTAGCCAATGGCCATTTCCGAAATGCTAGCAGATTACAAAAAGAAAAATAGTAACGAGAGAATTGAACAGGATACAATAAGGTTATATTTCAAAAAATGTAATGCGTGTCTAAGTGCCTGCCAAATAAAGAATTTTTATCTTTTTTTTTTAATCTAATTTAGTATTAGTAAGCAACCGCCAACGGCCTCTACTCAACAAAGTGTGTTTATCATTACTTGATTAAGAACAATATTCGTATTTTTTTTTGTATAATTATTATTGGTGCATAATTCAAATTTATTTTGATTTAACATTTTCCTTCTGACTGGGAAACGATAGGGCCCTCGCAACACTGATGTACCCGACGTCCACATTACGCCGCCACTAAGTGCTTTGCATCGAAATTTGCAATTACTCTGTCAATTAACTCATCCATTACTCCACGATTGAGCGTACATTCAAGAGATTTTTATTTACACGACATTACTCCGTTATTTAAATTGAATGCTGTTCAGTCTGCCTTAGGTGAATATCCGTCCATCTAGAATACATATCTTCATGTCAGGTCTCTTGCTGGGTAAACAGAAAGAAGCGAGAACCGTTAGATGCGGTCCTTAAGTAAATAATTCTAGCTAATATGAAAACCATTCTTTTATATATATTGTCGTATAATAAATACTACGGAAATTCTTACAGTGTTTAAATTTTAAAGGTTTTCCAAATCCATTATACTGCAAAGAGGATCGATAAATAATTTCGGCATAGATTCCGCCCGGTCAGTTCAACGTCTTCTTCTTAACTTGTATTCTTGATAACTTGATCGATTAGGTCAAAAAATACATTAACCAAACCAAACGCAGCATTGACATTGCGAGTCGTTTTTGCCGCGTTATTTCCGCGGCGGAACTCTTATTCAAACATTATTCTGATTTTCGAAGTATCCATCGTTCCCGTCTAAGCCGAATAGAGAAAATCAATTGAAATTCGAAAATTAAATGTTGCATATTTTTTAAAAAAAGAAACCTCATAGGTATCATGTGAAAAAAGTTTCACTCGAAAATCTCACACCATGAAGGTTTAATATCAATTCAAATTATCTATTATTATAAAACGACAATTTCATACTTAAAACCCTATTATTTTAAAATTGGTAGGTCCCTTTTAGCTCTCTTTCATTCACCATCATTGGGAACTGGAAGCGTTATGTCGTAAATTTTGCGCAATGCTTGTATATCACCCGCATTTCTATTCTAGTTTCATGCTCTTTGACGCTGCCATGCTGACCCGCAAAATGCTTCTTCACGCTTCGTTTGAAGGATCCCATATTGTAGGAAGGAGGGAACACATGTGCAGGCAAGGCGTTCCACTTTTTGATGGTACGACAAAGATAGGAGTTGTCGAACTTTTTGGTACGCGAAGAGATATTCTCAACCGTGGAACTATGACATCGCAAGCCCGCACGTGTGGTTCTATGACGGAAGGGTGAGGGTGGGATAAGGGAAAACAGTTCTTCAGAGCACTCGCCATGGTAAAGGCGGTAAAATACGCTTAGAGAGCCTATGTCCCTACGGAGTTGAAGAGGTTCTAGGCTTTTGGTGACCTCTTCGTCGTCAATTATGCGGATAGTCCGTCGCTGTAACCTATCGAGAGCCTCAAGAAGATACTGTGCGGAGCCGTCCCAGATATGCGAGCAATACCCCACGCAGGCCCGAACTTGTGTCTTGTAAAGCAGACAAAGTTGGTCCGGCGTGAAGAACCGGCGCACCCTGTTCAGGACTCCGAGCTTTCTTGAGGCTGTTGAGATGAGGCTCTCGATGTAATAACTACGTCGGGAGGTATACAAGCATACGACCCACCTGATATAAAGTGGGTGCCGTAGCCTATTAACGCTTGCGATATATTAACTATCACTCGCGCGATGCCTCCTCTGCTGCTTACACACCAACTCCGTGGGAGCTTACTGGTGACCTCACACAACTTTCTAGGAAGTTGTTATTTGGCTGCGGTTTTCTCTGAGGTGGAGGTACTTCCCCAGACGGGCTGCTTTGATGCGCCCTACCTCTCTTGAAACATCCAGAATAAGACAAATAAACATGTTCATGCACACAAATGTTTGCCTTGTGTGGGAATCGAACCCACGAGCGTTGGTGTCAAAGTCGCGTCATTCACGACTGAGCCACCGATGTCGTCGTGCCTGCCTCCAGTGCTGCCCGCTGTAGAACACTGATTGCCATCACAATGCGGCGAGTTTCCTTACGATGTTTTCCTTCATCGAATTGAATTTAGTGGTACATGCCAGTATTCATATCGGGGACCAGTTGCTCAATAGGTCAGTTCCTTATCCACTGCTCATGTAAAAATTAGTATCTTCGTCAAATCCTTAGGCTTTGGTAGCGGACTATTCTAATCCTAATGGATTAGGAATAGTGAAAACGCTAGGAAGAAGATATTTTGCGAAATCAATTAGTTAATGAGAACTAGCGCCGGCACCCACTCACTAAAATTAGTAGATGCATGCCGTCGCTGCTGGCTGCTTCAATCATTCGTAGTATGTTATTCTGACATCTGATTTTTTTATACAACATCGGGAGGCAAACAAGTTTATGTCCCACCTCGTAGCCTATGAACGCTTGCAACATATTAAGTATCACTTGCGCGATGCCATGTCTGCTGCTAACACAGCAACTCATTAAGATCTTATGGTAACATCACCCACTCGCAAGAACACTACAACCCTCCTCCCTCCAACCCTCAGGCGGGCTATTTTAATGCACCCTACGTCTCTTAAAAATACCCAGATCAAGACAAACAGGCATCCTGTGCGGTAATTGAACTCACAAGCGTTGGTGTCAAAGTAGCGTTACTAACAACTGCGCCATCGCGCTAGTCTTGCCTAACTACCGCTTGAGGATGCATTAAGAGGTGAAATACGTATCGCGGTGATGACCAGGGTAGCCTGGACGCCAACGGTAGCGTGTGCATGCGGTTCCTGTACCAGATGGCTAACATTCGCGGGACGACCGCAACAGCAACGCAAGTGTCGGCAACGCATGAGTGACACCCCTGGTGTTGCAAATGTTCATAGGCTACGGTGACTGTTTACCATCAGGCACGCCGTATGCTTCATTGTCACCTTAGTGGTATAAAAAAAATCGCCCAAGTGCGATTCGGACTCGCGCACGAAGGGTTCCGTACCATTATCTATAAAAACGGTAAAAAATCACGTCTGTTGTATGGGAGCCCCCCTTAAATATTTGTTTTATTTTAATTTAATAATTTATTTTTAAAGTGAATATATAACTAAATATTTTGTGAATATTTCAAGCGTCTACCTGTTGCCGTTATCAATATCGAGCAAAAACGAGCAAAAAAAATTACGTTTGTTGTATGGGAGCCCCCTTAAATATTTATCTTATTATATTTTTTAGTATTTGTTGTTATAGCGGCAACAGAAATACATCATCTGTGAAAATTTCAACTGTCTAACTATCACGGTTCATGAGATACAGCCTGGTGACAGACGGACGGACGGACAGCGAAGTCTCAGTAATAGGGTTCCGTTTTACCCTTTGGGTACGGAACCCTAAAAAAACAGCCGACACAAAAACGACCGAAGCGGTAATGATAATTAGCAGGACGCACCACCCCCGCAAGTAACTTTCGCTTTGACTCTACTAGCTTCTTCTCTACATTCTTTCTAACACTATGCCGTTGTCTAATCCTTTAGGATTGGCGGGGTCCGCTAACTACCTTACCTTTATAAGAATTATAAGAGTCATAAAAGTCATACAATTATCTTTCAAATTTTTGTTTGGTTTGGCTGTGTATAGGTATGTATATACGAGCATCATGCAAAAACTACTACACGATATTTGATGTGGTTTATCCTAGAAGCCGAGTTATCCATACATGTAATAAAATTGTAACTGGCAATTTCCATATTTAGGCGAAATAAAAAAAAAAATACGAGGGGACCTTATAAGAGCAATGGAAGCCAAAACAATTATCTTTACATATTTAGTCTGCCTGTATGTTTGTGCACTACTGTACAAAATTGTTATGGAGAAAAGCGGCTAATATTGAAATTACAAAAGATAGCTATACACTCTATTTGACGAGCTCGGTGGCGCAGTGGTGAAACGCGCTGTTACGCTACTTTGACACCAACGCTCGTGGGTTCGATTCCCACACAATACAAACATTTGTGTGCATGAACATGTCTGCTTGTCTTGGTCTGGGTATTTTTTATGTATAATAAGTATGTATTTACAAAAAAAAATGTATTTACGTATGTTTATCAGTTGTCTAGTACCCATAACACAAGCTTCGCTTACTTTGGGGCTAGATGGCGCTGTGGAATTTGTCCGACAATATTTATTTATTTATTCATCGAATGAGCCAACGCCCTTCCCTTGTAAGGGGAGCCTCTGAACGTTCATAATATGTGGTACTAGTAATATCGAATTGACCAGCATAAACTTTTCAGAACACAGATTTTCGCATAAACGTTGACTGGCATAGTCATTAATGATCATATTTACATCATGGGTTCCAAGGAATCACTTAGAGAACTATTCAAAGAAACATAATGTCCTCACGGTTACCACTCAGTATATTTATTAGAAAATGTTCGTAAAAATATAGAGTCGTTTACGAAATTTTGTGAAAATATTAGAAGCAGTAGTAGTATTAGTAGCTAGTAGATCTTTTGTTGTAAATTGTATTTGATTCTATAATAAATTACCTGAAACAGTTCAGTACTTGTCTGACAATGTGTTTGAAAGGCACATCAAAATGCTCTATGTAATAAGGGTTGTTACAGAAACGATAAGCACCTATCTGAGTGACAGAGATGTCTGGAAATGATTCAGCACATGTATTAATATATCTAATATTCTACCACTTGACCTCATTACATACATACTTACATAAATTAATTGTAATAGAAGTTGATGATTTGGAAAAAGACCTATATTGACAAGTTTCTTTTTGCATTTCCTCTTCGCCAATGGTCATTTTCGAAATGTTAATAGATTAAAAAAGAGAAATTAAAGCTATGAAAAATTAATAAGATAAAATATGAACAAATTTAAAGACTGTAAAGAGAGGTAGGGCGCATTGAAGCAGCCCGTCTGGGGAAGTACGTCCACCTCACAGAAACCGCAGCTAAATAACAACTCCCTAGAGGGTTGTTGTGTTTCTGCGTATGAGTGAGGTCACCAGTAAACTCCTAAGGAGTTGCTGTGTTAACAGCAAAGGAGGTATCGCGCGAGTGATACTTTATATTACAAGCGTCAATAGGCTACGGTTACTGATTTATATCAGGTAGCCCGTATGCCTCCCGACGTTGAAAAAAAAATGTAAGTAAAAAAATCTAATGGTAAATAAAAAAGGAGGTAGAGCGTATCAAAGCAACCCGACTGACGAAGAATCAAAGAATACCTACCGACAAATACCTGGAGGGTTTTTTTGAGTGAGCAGGAAGCTGCTGAGCAACTGCTGTGTTAGCAGCAGGGGAGGCAATGTGACCTGGCCCCATAGTGGTCCCGCCGCCGGAGGGGCTGTCCCAATTTGCCGGTATGGCCCCTAGATTGAAGAAGTCCGGCCCCTTCTGAGGGGCTAGCCAGTCGCAGTGGTGCCCTGTTGCTGTCAGATCCGGGGCACCACACCAACGCGGCCGATGGCAATTCGCGGGGTTGTTTAGTGGGTATACCGTCGGACAGCCGACGGGGAGTCCCACACTACCACCGGAGGCCACCCAGGCACCGGTGGTGTGCGTAACGCATTTATCCCCGCGATACAATAAATAAAAAAAAATGTGCATGTTCATGCACATAAAAGTTTGTCCTGGGTGGGAATCGAATCCACGAGCGTTGGCGTCAAAGTAGCATTAATAACCAATGTGCCTCTGTGCCCGTTAGTTGCGATTGGAAATATGGTAAATAGCATCGTTGCACATTTCATTCTAATCGAACAGGCAAGTTAAGCAACGTCGACCACGGCCTGTCTGTGGATATGTTTATCTATCTCGAGCTTTTCCGTGCTTCGGAGGCAGTGTTGCCAGATGCACTGTAATTATGTAGATTTTCTGTATTTTTGAATCATCTACTGTACACTGTAATAAGAAAATTACAGTGTATAGAGAGCATTGTAATTTTTAACAAGCCAATTCATGATATTTTGATAAAAAGAACGCAAGCAAAATATGGATGTGAACGCGACCAACTTTGGATTCCTTCCTAGGGGATTCTCCGTGTTTTACATGTTGGATTGGTAGGTATTATACAACCAAATATAGTTCTAATCATAGAGTAGTGAATTCCTATGTTATATTGTATCATTTAAATTGGTTGGTTGGTTACACTAACCGGCGAATTCAATTAATTCAGTAAATACTTGGATGGAAACGTTAAGTTTACTGTCTTACCATAATTTAGTTGTCCCGCGAGTGAGTTTACGTGTTTACCTATAATAAAACATGTCTTCTTTGGAGTGACTTCTGGAGAAGATAAAAGCGGACCCTCAACCCCTAAGAAAACAAAAAAACGTAATCATAAACAAAAATTTAGAGATGAATGGCTAAATTAGAGCAGCTTCAAGAGTTGGCTTCAACGTGGTACAAAAAACCCACACCGTGCAACCAAAACCTATAATGTTTTCAATGGGAACCGAGTTTTCTTAGAATGATTTTATTAGGTACTGCTTCGAAAAGATGTTCAGCTATGGCAGTAGCAGCACCAACTTTGTCTTCACCATGTGTTTGAATTAGGTTCCAAAACCTGCGTACAATCTGGCCTTTTACTTGACAGTAATACCTGACTACAACGCACATGGTTTTTATTGATCCGATATCGGTACTTTCATCGATCTTAACTGAAAATTTTTGTTTTTTTTTAATCTGCACATAGGTCCTGTTTTTCGGCAATTCCTAATATATTGTTGAGAACAACCTGAAGTTTGGTCCGTTTTATTTCAAGTTTTTAGCATTTTTTGAGTCGGGAAAAATAATAGGCAGAAAAGCAATCAAATGGTCTAGCACTCGATGTGAGATTTTATGTTCAGCTATGAAATCTCTGTTTTACGTTTATCTCTTAATCTCTGTTTTACGTCATCAGACTTAAATTTTTGTTTTTCAAAAACTGTTTTTATCGATTTTTGCGATGACATTGGTTTATGTTTTTGTTTAATGTTTATTTATGTTCAGCTATGAAATCTCTGTTTTACGTTTATCTCTTAATCTCTGTTTTACGTCATCAGACTTAAATTTTTGTTTTTCAAAAACTGTTTTTATCGATTTTTGCGATGACATTGGTTTATGTTTTTGTTTAATGTTTATTTCCTTCGGCATGTCGTTTTATCGCACCTTTGTCAGCTAATAAATTCGCATCACATAACTTACAAAATGCACCGTGTGGGTTTTTTGTATCAATAGGATAAGGAGCGGCGGGGGTGGCCTCGGGCCACCTCTAAGCCGCTAATATGTTTTACATATATTTTCTCTAAGTACATTATTATTACGCGTATGCCTATAAAAAATATGTTCTAATACTCGTATCATGCGTAAATAAATTTCTGCTTTAAAATGTTCTGCTTAGAGAAATAATGCGTAAGCTGTTCTGCGTAAATATCATTAAGATAAACAAAAGTATGCCATGTTATATTGTCTTAAAATTTTATGCAAATGGATAGGGAACCATTATGTTCCTGCGTGTGAGTGAGATCACCAGTAAGTTGTGATAACGAGTGATACCTAATGTGTTGCAAGCGTTCATAGACTACGGTGACTGCTTTACATGGGCTGCATGCTTGTATGCCTCCCGACGTAGTACAAAAAATAACAAGGTGCAATTAATCAGCCCAACGTGGGAAGTACTTTCAGCTCACATAAAACAACGGCCAATGACAACTTCCTGTACTCCCTAAGGAAGTTACTGTATCCACTCGCAAGCAGGTGGCAACGCATTAGTTATAGGTAAGTACTCCAATTGCAAACATTCATACGCTACGGTATTAACTTTACATCAGGTGGGCTGCATACTTTTTGGGCTTATTTAAAGGTTTTGATTACTTATATATTTTTATCTGATATAATTACGACAGATAACTAGTAAATCGCGGTCTTTGGAATTCCTGTACTCTTGTACTGTACCTTGCTCCTTACCAAATATGATAATCCTATCCATATAATGTTCTCGGTATGCTCCGTTCTATACCGACAGATACACATTGCGAAAGTGGAAGGATGTAGGAGCTGAGGAAGACCAAGACTAACCTACCATGACCAAATTGGTCGTGTTTTATCAGAAGGCGATGTCAGGAGTCCTAGGAAGCGGCGAGCGTGCATGAAAAGAGTTATGAATGTTAAAGAACCTGGCTTGAAGATATACATACATACTATCCATGTAACTTGACCTCTTTAGTTTATGATTTATTGAAAAACAGGTATTTTTATTATTTTTTATTTTTTTTATTTATTTAGGACAACAAACAATTGTACAAAAAGGCATATTATAGATACTTATTACTAACAAAATAAACTTTAGGTATATGTACAACCAACACCGTTGTCCACTAAAATAATAATAAAATTTCAGAGTAATCCTCCACAATAATATAAATAGCATCTCTTACAACAAAGCAAATTGGGTATGAAATTAATACTAATAATATTAATATTAACCATAAGTCAGCAAGTTACAACTCCTGACAACTGTCGTCATGAAACATTTCTATCAGTCTCTCAGCCACGCATGCCTTGAATTGTGCAGTCGATAACATAAACAAATCAATATTCCTGAAATGATCATTATAGAGTTTCATGATGCGATGCAAAGGTGCGCGCTCGCCCGCATTCGTTCTGCACAGCCTAGGTGCGAAAAGACCGCAGGGATGTGCAAAACGTATACGGTGCGAACTACTAGGAATTTTTAAATATATTTGATTCATCAAGTGATTACAATCATATTTGTTGTGACAGATGTTATATAACGTTGATAAATCTATTAACCATCTTCTCATTTTGAGTGTCGGCAGGGAAAATTTTACCAGTGAGTCGTGATAAGAGCATTTTTTACCAAAAATTCTATAGTTTAGACGAAGATATAGTTTACACCCTCTAAGATTTACACCCCTTAAGCCAGAAATACAGGAAAATGTTCGGTGTAAATCTTAGAGGGTCGTTGTGTTCCTGCGTATGAGGGAGTTCACCAGTAAGATCATAGGGAATTGCTGTGCTAAGTGAAGTGACATCGCGTGAATGATACCTAATGGTGGGTCGTATGCTTGTATGCCTCCTGACGTTGTATAAAATCGCACGCTATTACATATTTTATTATTACATTATTACACGCTATTCCAACGCCTGTTACATGGTGCAGGTTAGGCAATTAGCAAATGAGGCTCTGGCGAAAGAGGTAGTGTGCATAGAAGTACCCTGACTAAAGAAGCACCTCCACATCACCACATCACAGAAAACCGCAACTATAGTTACATATCTGCGAATGAGTGAGTTTTCCCAGTACGAGCGATACCTTTTATATTATATGCGTGCATAGAATATGTACGGTAAACACTAAGCAAAGATGGGAGTGAAACGTACGCTTGTTTGACTCCAAATTTAACCTAAGATCATTACAAAATATTTTCTAACATTTCCCTTTACTTGTTCAATGAGACGATGCTTCTTGCCTATTGATGAGTTGAAAATACCCTAAAGATTTTGATGTGTAATTTCTTGATATCTACGTGTATACCTACAGAAATCTAGACAGTACAGAGTTAACGTTGGTATACTTATTATAACAAATAAGTCAAACTGTAGGTATATAAAGTAGGTGAATAATTTCGTTTACGAGCTAGCTAGAGGATCCATGACCGTGACATTCGGACGGGCAGAGTTCCCAGTTTTGCAGTACTATTACGGAACCCTAAAAAGATAGCGATTAGGTACATGACTAGTTTCTAGAATGCGCCCTATTATATTATTATAGATTGTAAAGTAAAGAGATCAGTAGAGGTGCTTATAGCCGTAGGGGTCACAGAGGTCCGAGCCACGAGCCTCGCAGTGTTTGGGAATTGTATTTATTTTAATGGGCAGAAGTTGACCGCGCGCATTCCGTCCGCGCGACGCCGCAGAGCCGCGTGCCCGCGCACCGCACCGTAGCCGCACCAAACGGAGGCCCTCCAGCCTAAGCAGGCCCCGGTGTGCTCGCGCGCCACTATCTTGCCGCATTCCATAGAGCCGAAGCACCGGCGCGCCCCGCGCGTGCCTTTGCCGACCCACGCGCCCGCTTGCATCGCCTCACTCACTCAGTTCAGTTGTTCTTGCGCGCTCAACGATTCGGTGCGCTTTGAAAGCCGTCGTGTCGTTCCTTCGTGAGATCGCGCGTAGTGAAGTGAAGTGCCAATGGATGCGGTTTGCCACGGAATGTTGTGTCGTCGTATTTAACTGCATTGGATTTATCGATTCATGGTGAGTTGGGACACCTACGACAATTTGGACAGCTATAGTGGATGCGCGCGCTTTCACGATGCGGCCACTTTCATTTCATACGCATAGCTCGAATTCCGCGCGCCCGCTTCGACCGAGCCGCGGGCGCTGACCCGCGCTCGCGCGCCCTTCCTCTAGATAGAACAACTCGCATCATGCTCACTGCCTCACTATTTGGAGGAGGCTTTCCTACTATACGGTTTGGTCTCTACTCGTTAGGTACTACCTGGTGCGGTTGTTGCGTTTCGTTTTCATGACCTGATCCATCATATCAACAACAAATTATATTTTTATCGCATATTTATTTCATCAAGAAAAAATTCTATAGATTCTAATTACTAGGGGTTTATCGTGCCTACTTGATGCGTGCCTATTTGTATTCTAATGATCATATTTGTATGCTTGCTCACTCACGACCTTCAATTGATTTTGATAATTCTTAAAATATAATGTATAAGATTTTTTATTCCTTTTATTGTTTGATAACTATTTATTAAGTAAATGGCGAAACAATCTACATTCGTACTCGTATAAGTACTAACTTATCAAAACAAACACACATGTCGTGTCACATTATTATGAAGAATCCAAATTATATGTATATAGTTACTATGACCTACCAGCCTGTAGGTACAGTTACGATTAGAATGGTTGTATCGTAACACGAGTAATTTAATTACACCGTGAAAGATAACTACCTACGCAAATTATTTTTCAACACTTTCAAATTTGTTCTAGCGCCGTTTTTAAGAACGTGCGTAGTTAGGTTAAGAATTCTGTTACCTAGGTTCTAGATAAGATAACTTTAATGTTATCAGATTTCCCACCTAATTTAAGAATAATAACATTCGGAAGGATCCTCTTCATTATATGCCTATCTATAGGCACAATCTTTTGAGGATAAAAAATATTATCATATTTTCTCTTATACTTTATAATTTGTTTAGTCTATGAACTACAGAAAACCCTATGATAACACACGGGGATATGTTGTCCAAAACGAATCTATTGAATTCGAAAATTTTAAGGTGGTTTTAGTTTAAAGTAAAAGTTTAGGTTCCCGAAAGATCAAACGGGAATTCTAATGTAATCACTCTACTTAATCCGTTCGCATGGCACGACTTTTTCTCTCATAAATGAAACAAGATGTCATTCTAAAATTTCCTGTATTTGTGTAGAATTTGGTCTAAAACCGAATATTTAATTACATATTTAATTGAATATGAATTAAATATGAAAACTAAAGTTATGATTACGATATTTCTTTACTACATGTAATAATGTAACAAAACTGTATCATACATAAAACTCTGAAAACGGCGAAACATAATCATCATAATACTTTGTATACAATCACCTTGTAATACAAACCCAAAGATCTAATATAAAATAACCATATTACGAAACCATTAGAGAAAGCTCGACTCTTACTTGACCAGTATTTTTATAATTGCGGATACATGACTATACTATATCCGACATATTATAAGTAAATAAGCTAATTTTACGCGTCAAAATTTTCCTATATAACTTTCTGATTCAGACTCTACAAAATGTAGAGTTATAAAATACTTACACGTTTATGCTTTTATGCTTGATACATTTGACAATATTAGAGCCGATAATTTACAGGTACCGAGGTGCCAGTTTTTCGTGATTTCTTTTTTGTATAAATTCGCGTGTTTTTCCGATGATAGATATGTATATATATGAAGATACATATACCAGAGGGAGACGTTGTACAAAAGTCGTCTGCGTGGCTACCTCTGTCTCATCATATTTCTACCGCCAAGCAGCTATATTTATATAGCTGTGTTACGGTTTGAAGGGTGAGATATGACAGAGAAATTACTGGGTACTGGGACGAAACAGCCTTAAGTTACAAGATTGGAAGCGCGCGAATAACATCCCCCGTGATGTTGCGAGCGTCAATAGGCTGCGGTGACAGCTTACCATGTGATGCGGGCCGCATGCTTGTTTGCCAATCTAGTGGAATAAAAAAAATGTAGACAAATTTAAAAAGTAATACCTTAAGTAACTACAATCTTCTTATATATAAAAATCTCATGCGACCACAAAACACCGTGACGGTGTTTGTGGTCGCACTCTTCCAAAACGGCTCTACCTATTTTTATTACATTTTTATGTATATTTGGTAGGAGAATAAAGTATATTTCATAAAGTTGTAAAGTATATTTCATAAAAAATAATTAGAAAAAAAATTCATAAGAAATCATTTACAAAAAAAAAACGTTTGCCGGGTCAGCTAGTATAATATAAATGTATATGTATACATACAAAAGTTACTCGTTTAAAATAATAAAATGCACACGTAAAAACTATTTTTACTTATATACCCCTTATACATAGCTGCTCAAGTACCTCTTCTCTCAACGTAAGTTTTGTTGTCAATATATTAGAACCATAAGGTATATTTTAGTTATAGCTTTCACTATCAATGTGACAATTACTATTTCCCCCTCCTGTTCGGAAAGTAAACTTTTAATCTACATAACAGTTGGAATATCATTTTTCTCACCATAGGGATCGTTGTTAGGGTTCCGTACCCAAAGGGTAAAACGGAACCCTATTACTGAGGCTCCGCTGCCCGTCCGTCCGTCTGTCACCAGGCTGTATCTCATGAACGGTGATAGTTAGACAGTTGAAATTTTCACAGATGATGTATTTCTGTTGCCGCTATAACAATAAATACTAAAAAATGGAATAAAATAAATATTTAAGGGGGCTCCCATACAACAAACCTGATTTTTTTGCTCATTTTTGCTCGATATTGATAACGGCATCAGGTAGACGCTTGAAATATTCACAGAATATTTAGTTATATATTCACTATAAGAATAAATAATTAAATCAAAATAAAACAAATATTTAAGGGGGGCTCCCATATAACAAACGTGATTTTTTTGCCGTTTTTATACATAATGGTACGGAACCCTTCGTGCGCGAGTCCGACTCGCACTTGAAAGATTTTTTTTAATTGTAACATTCGGCAACAAACTTACCTCTGAATACAGTTAGAGAATAGTTTGTTGTTTGCGAGTGATTTAGCTTACTACATCTTGTAACGCAAGAGTTCACAAGGTACAGAAACTACTTCAGATCCGGTGGGCCGTCTAATTGTATGCCTCTCGACGATATGAGAAATTTACGTGAGATCGCCTTTTCTCTTTGCAACACTATTAAACTTCTCACGTTCTCACAAATTTCACTTAGTTGTAATCCACACAATAGTCTTTTACAAATAATAAAATGCATAAAATTTTGTATTATAAGTACATATCATATAACTAGGTACCATATCACTCATGTGGCAAATTAAAAATCTCAACAAATACGTCTGTTTATTATCGCATCTAAAAGACTCATGATTATAATTACCTCTTTTGTAACGGGATTATATTAGTCATATGTTCATATTAAATAAATTATAATTAATTTAGTTAATATGAACACCTCAGTTACAAATAACTAACTACAACGGTCATCTAATCCTTTTCACGGCTTAGTGTGAGAATGACTTAGTCGAGAAAATGATATTTTGCGCGTTATATACCAGCTTAGTCAGATTCAATAATGATTACCTAATTTAACAAGTATCACTCGTATTCTGTGCTTATTCATCTGAAATTGAACTTACTACTACTTAAGAGATAGACAGAGAAAACCGAGCACCACATAACGCGGTTCATACACATCTCACTCGTTTATTTAACAGTCATAGCTCTCATGCTTGCCGGTGTTGCTAAGTCCTAGGGCCACCTGATAAAACATTACCAAATTACTCATGTAAGTCTTGGTCTTCCTTGGTTACTAGATCCTTGGCGTTGTATATCTATTTCAAAATTCTTTCCTCCGACATTCTTTCTACATTTCCAAACCAATGGAGCATGCCTTTTCTTAACACCTTAACTCTATATATTTTACTAGCTGCTGCCCGCGGCTCCGCCCGCGTGTAGTCAAATAACGTAGCCTATGTGTTAATCCAGATCATAATCTATCTACGTGCCAAATTTCATTCTAACCCGTTCAGCCGTTTAAGCGTGAAAGAGGAACAAACATCCATACATACAAACTTTCGCATTTATAATATTAGTAGGACTATTATAATGCGTTCTTTTAAGTCAACTCTTTTTTTACATCATAACCGCGAAAGCAGTCTACAAGCGTTACGCAAAATTTGTGGTGTAAGGTTTTGGCCCAATGCTCCATTCACACTATTCCCAGCACTCGCTCGTCTGTCCACATCAGCAATTGAACCTGCTATAGTGCGTTAAAATTGCATCAACTTAGAATTTAATATTACCATGTCGAACATTGTCTCGGTAGACATATGAAAGAAAATCGCCACGATTAGTACAGGTACGAGTATTTAGGGTCGGCAGCGCAAGAGTGACACATCTGGTGTTACAAATGTCTATAGGCTACGGTAACTGCTAAACAGGCAGGCCGTACGCTTGTTCGTGACTTTAAAAAAATACAGCCAAGTTATTTTAGCATTTATTATATCTCTATACTCTCCAATATAGCGTGACATTTTGCGTACTTATTTACATTCCCTACATTTTCCTAATAGAAAAGCGTTTATCATGCATATGTATGTAACTCACATGTAAACAAAATCGAAGTAGGGTTTTGCCCCCGTCAACATATACAATGAAGTGCCACTAGTGTACTTTTGATATAGTTAATTTTCCGACTTCTTTATAAAAAATAACACTTTCCTATGAAACGAACGTATGCCACTAATTCACTACATTATGTACCTAATTAACCACTACAATGTTTAATAAAAACCACGCGTCTTGTAACACTACTACTCAAATGAGAGAAAGTATCATATATATAAATATAGTAGATATTTATAAATGACATCGCCTCATATAATCAAAAATGACTATAGGCTCTTTTATTACAGCTCCTAAAAATTAAATTAAATAAACATACGCTAAGTTTTCTTTAATATCCTCATTATGCTGAACCACAAGTCTTAACATCTTTTAATTTTGACAACCGCATTGTCTTACACATTGCCTGTAGCCGCAAAACGAAGAGAATGTTTGCATGTTTACTTGCTGACGTAGGTAAACTGATAAAAAAAATCTACGTCAACAGAGTGGAGAGGAAAACGGAAATAAACCGTCTTTCCTGTAGGTATTAAGATCTAATGGAAAACTGTATAACATTTGAATTAATGTAAGAATCATATTACCTAATTACAATTTCTGACAAATACCATATTTATGTTATGTTACGAAAAATTTTAATGTTATGTAATCATGTATGGCGAATGGTAAGAAATATCTTTAAAGCATTTTTATGATCTACGCTACACTATATACTCCTACACTCTGCATAATTATCTAATGTAAATGTAGATTTCATTAATCTAGTGGATAAAAAGCTAGCCTATTAACTGTCTGGTCCTGGTTTGATTCCTCGTATTGCCATGAGTACCACTACATTCGTGTTTTCAGATTTATTGTGCATATTTGTAATTATCATTTACTCGGTGGTGCAGTAAAACATCGCGAGGAAACCCGGACGTCCATGAAATTATTTTCGAACGACACGTGTGACGTAACCTAGAAAAGGTCTGATTTTCCCTCTAGGTTATGGAGGTCTGAGTGCTGACGAATCATCAATATCTTCGCCAAATCATTAGAACTATATATCATTAATCCTAACTGATTACGAAATAGCATTACGATGCGTAGATCCCAAAAGTTCCAAAAATGGATTTCATGATGCATAGTTATGGCATTAAAATTATGTAGTGTTTTTGTACATTGTGAAAGTGTATTTTTACGTCACATATACAACATTTAAAAAGATATAGTGGTAGTTCTGTAAATCACGGAAGTGATATAAGTACCTAGACCCCGTTTTTAGCATCATTTCGATTTTTTATTATACAGTTTAATGTATTCGTGAGAATTTGTAACATAATATGATAACCATATTTGTACTACTGATTTCTATAGACAAGGTATGGTATTCACAAAAAAAAATATTGATATAGCGAATTAAATTTATTGTTTGTAATTTTATACAATAAGCTTCTATATCGATTTAAAAATATTAAACAACATACATACATATAATCACGCCTCTATCCCGTAGGGGTAGGCAGAGACCACTTCTTTCCACTTGCTACGATCCTTACATACTTGTTTCGCTTCGTCCACTCTCATTATTCTCTTCATACATGCTCTTCGGTTTAGGGTACTCTTGACCTGGCCTTTTTTCAGGACGTCCGTGATTTGATCTCGAAACGTCCTCCTAGGTCTACCCCTTCCAACAATTTCATTCACACTCGCCTTATACACTTTTTTCGTCAATCGTTCTTCGTTCATTCTCTCGACGTGGCCAAACCATCTCAGCATACCTTTCTCAATTTTTGTCACTACATCTTCTTTCAGACCACAACGTTTCCTTATCTCACTATTTCTTATCCTGTCACTCAGTTTAACTCCTATCATACTTCTTAACGCTCTCATCTCAACTGCATTTATTCTGCTTTCATTTCATGTTTCTTCTGCCATACCCAACTTTCACTTCCGTACATGAGTGTCGGAACCAGCACCCCCCCATGCACAGCCAAACGAGCCTTGATAGACACCTTCCGACTGCTCATAAAGGAGTGCAAAGCTATTCACAACCCAGAGGGAAAACCAGACCTACCTTAGGTTAGGTCACACGTCTATGGAAATATTATTTCTTGGGCGTGCGCGTTTCCTGACAAAGTGATAATTACAAATATGCGACATAAATCCAAAAACACGAAGTTAGTGGTACATGTCAGAATTCAAACCGGGGACCTGTTGCTCACAGGTCGGTTCCTTATCCGCTGGGCTATCACTGCCCTTGTAGTAAATACAAAATTAGACAAAATTTTCGAAATGAGGCATCGATAATTTTGTCTAATTTTGTGTTTACTTCATTTACTAATTTTGTATTTATTTATTACTCAGACAAAATTGTCGATGCCTCATTTCGAAAATTCTGTCTAATTTTGTATTTACTGTAAGGGTGTCATAAGGGGGTTTTGACCTGTTGATATTCATGGTATGGTATACAACCAGTTTGATTTCATTATTTTTAAAGTACAGATATTATTATGTTTATTTAACAAACGCACATTATTTTTTAGAAGTTAGGAATCAAAGTTAATTAAATGTTGTTTTCTACTTTGACATAACATCAAATAAAATTGATTCTTCACAAAAGAATATGTCAATTCTCGAAACTTAGTTAATACCAATATTTCCGTAATTTTTAAACATAATACATAGCCCTAAAATATGTGACAATAATATAAAGCAAGCAGCCATAACTACTATATTTGACATATACTCTTTTAATTATTATTTATCAATCACTAATATAATATGGATGCTAATATATACAATATACCTAAGTGAAGATAGAACCGTAAAAGGTCGTCCTCAAATTTAAATAACAAATTGTAAAGCTCTTTACAATTACAACCAATTTTGAGTATTATTGAAATGTAATAGTAATCCATGACAAATATTATTCAATATTTGTAAATATTATAAGGTACAGGAAAAATAAAATGTTTTAACTAGCATAGTCAAAATCGTTAAAGATGCCATTATACAAAAGTGAGGTCACTTTGTTACTTCTAAAACTTCAATCCATTTGCTTTTTAAAGGAGTTCATAGTCTACATTAACCTGGTTTCTAGAAGAGCCACATGTCATTACTCATTATACATGCAGCTTGTAGGTACGTACAGTATAGAATCGTCAGAAACTGTTTGTAGAGTGGGCAGTTACAATTGGATTTCCACTACGACGAAGAGGCTTATTTGAAGTAAAATGTGCCTGGATATACATTGAAGTGAAATAATTAAATGCGACATTACACAGAGGCGAGAGTGTCAATTTTCCCACGCAGCCAACTGCTGCAGAAACTGTAAACATAGTCATTCTTGCGAAGTCCAAAAACATGCCGAATGTTTTGATTATAAGTCTGTTTACTTTATCTAACCTTGCTTCTCAACTATCAAAAATGGTTACAATGGCATAGTAAAGAAAGGGTAGAAGAGACTGAGCCAGCATAGCTTTTCTCCACGTAAAGGAAAGTGTCTCAATGGACAAGAAGCTAAAATATCGCGGGTTATTTCATTGATATGAAAATGCCTCACTAATGAAATGCCCGACCCGTGACAATACTCGTAAAAGGATAGCATATTAATATATCATTGTAAATAATATATCATTGTAATAATTGGAAATGCTACAAATCAACATAATGACATAAAGTGATGAGTGCTTATTACAGCACTTTGTAAGTCTGCTGCACTCATTTTAAAGCTGGAATTCTCACCTATTTTCCAATTCAAAGCAATGTTCCAATTGAGTTACTACATAATATCGTTATCATTATTTCTCCATAGGCTGTTTACTTCATAATTAAAACCATGGATATACAGTCAGATCAATATATACTTGCATTTTACCAGGGAATTAATGATAAGGCTGGATATGACATAATACCATTGCAAATGAAAATGAAACTAGAACAGAGAAAGGCGCACAACCCTGTGGAAGCTCCAGCTCTGACCTCGCACCAGAACGAAGTTGCATTCATCAAGATTTACCTACTATTGTAATAACGTCCGAGTACATAGGATAGGATAGAAAGCAAGAGAGAGAAATGACGATAAACTCAAATGAAGTAACGCAAAGAGAATGTGCTCGAAAACATTGAACGCATTAGATAAGCCAAGTAAGACTAAAAGAGATGAGAGTACAATACGTTTGTAAATGTAGTTGGTAATTATGATAAGTGCGGAAACGGTTTATGTGTGACCCGTATGAAATTCAGTTCAGATATTCTAAAATGGCGTTGATGGACAAATTTTTAAGACTGGAAAAACATACTTTTCCACAGATTTTCGTCCACTGTGACAAATTTTAAGAAATTACATATTTGGACTAGATCTAAGTTGTTAGTACTAGTAATTATTGTTATGTATACTGTAAATTACGCTTATTTACTATCTGATGTAGCGTCGAGTTACTACCGCTCCCGCTGCTAACGTAGCAAATCCTCTGCAACTTTATTCTAACCTCACTGACTCGCAGTGACAGAACAACCAGCTAGGAACGTTTTATTTGACTACTCTCTATTTACGATGAAAATACTTCCCTAGTTAATAGGTATATATAGTATCACAATAGACGATATGATTCTATTGAATGTAGAATATGAATTATGCTTTTGCATGTTTACTGTCCTTGAATTAATTTAATTTGTTCAACACTTGTTCGACATGACTTAATAACAGGCAGTTTTGTTCATTTTAATGATTCTCATAACTTAACTAATTATCTAATCTATTCATGAATTCCTAATTCTCACATATTAGGCTTATTAGGTACTTATCTACGGGTTTGGACAACAAATTATGCGTTTTGCAACCTCAATACCTCATTATAATAAACAAGGTATGTCTTGCTTGTCAAGACAGAGTCGTAATCATAACTAGCGCCACTACAAAAAAAAAGTCAATAATCTTTATTTTTTTCATTAGGCCCACGTGAGCACTTATACACATAATTTTAAATAAAAACAAATTATAATGATTTAATTTCTCCTAGTTTTATTGGTATTTAATTCAATGATTAACATTTCGCAAGTTTCATAAAAGAGATCTCGGAAATCTTACTATCTAGTTTTTTTTTTTCAAATGGTCAATTAACTTTTTTGATAGGTTTATTAATGACTTCGTATTATAACAAATAAATATCGGTATATCAGTACAATAATGTGATGTCAAGTATTAAGATAAGGATTGTGCGCCTGACCTAAATCATTTCCAGATATTTTTGGCAAATATCCATCAGCACTATAATAAACATTTTTATGTTTTTCAGTAGATATACTTATTTCTCAAACCATTTTTAGCCAATTTATTACAAAGTCGAATACAATTATACCGACATACGCAATTTTCTACTTCTAAATTTTCACAGAATATTGAATAAAACTTTATATTTTGTATCTATATATGTTTGCGCACTAAGAAATAACATTGTGGCTATTTATAAATAGATTGCCTTCTTTTAAGGATTCCGCGGAGCCCCTCGTAAATGTTTCAGTGTCCGCGGCTTTTCCCCAAAACACCTTAAGATATAATGTGGTGAAAATAGAGCACAGCAGCCACGTCCGTCAACTGCTGATGGACGTGGCTACAGCTGAGGAGGAGGAGGAGCCCCACTGCAATTTAGAATCTACTGTAATTCTAAAGAAAACTTATATTTATAAGTTAAGTCTATCTATTCGCCTGTCACAAGGCTGTATCTTTTGAATCTAACAGGTAGAGTCAGTGAACTTGAAAAGAAGTTCGCTGGGTAGAGTAAACAGAAAATTTTCCCAAAGTGCTATGTCCGCTTTAATGAGTAATGAAAATTCAAAAACGTTAAAAATATAATTAAAGGGGGTTCCCACGTAATTTTTTCTCTTTTAACCGCAAACTGATGATGCACGCAAACTGATGATGGTCGAAGCGAAAAAATTGTAGGACTATGGCATCCGCAGGCCTTCATGTAGGTAGGTAACTCTGACACGGTACATTCTACAGTTGACGTCATAATTATCCGACATCATACGTAACTGTTAGCGCTCGCCTGTCGTGCCTAAATTAACACACCGAGTCAGCCATACATAACGACGATTTTTTCCGCGCTCAGGATATGAATAACTTCCGGCTAACTTCGGTGTCAGTTAAAATACAGCAAATAACAACAAAATGCATAAACTTATTCATCTGCTCAATTCGCCACTATTTAAAATTCAGCAATAATTGTTGTTAGACTAGAAAATGCATAAACTTAATACAAGTGTCGCTAAAACTCCGCCGAGTAATGATAATATTATTGACCTAGTGTTTTTTTTCATTTTTTATGGGTAGGTATTATAAACATTTGGGGTTCACTATCAGGAACCCCAAAAAAGTTTAAAATAAGGATACTATTCTGAGGTCTAGAAATTCCGTTATAGATGAATTCGTACATAGTAGATATTCTTAAGCTTGTGCTAATGAATGATTTATGAAAGCCTATTAATTATAGTTACTCACTTGAAATCTTGAATGAAAGTAGAGCAGATATCGAACATTTGACTTTGATGTTTGCGTTATATTTAAGAAAACTTAGACCAGGTTTAAGCTAGGTAGGTTTAGATAAATTTGAAGATTACAACGATATTTCTAATTAGTTAACACAGTTTTTGTTTACTTGTGTAGAATTTTTGATGTAAATATTCTAAGGAAACCATGAATATTATACAAGCAAACAACTTAGTCATGTGATTCACGGATGGAGTGAGATACGAAACCCTTGTTGCGCGTGACCCCTCGCACTTAGAGGTTATTTTGTACATTGCTTATTAAGTTTGATGATAATAAGTGTTTTTATGTATAAAAATTAATGTGTATGTATGTTCCGCATTGACTCGAAAACAGCTGGGCTGATTTGGATAAAATTTTCAGGCAGTCTTCAGATTAGCCTATATAGAATATTTTTTAATTCTGGTGGCTCACGACTATCATTACAACCAAAGACAACATGGCCTGCAACTGGTAAACGCTGTCAACGTAAAGACGAGTCTGGTAAAAATGTTAGGTTTGATAAGAAATTCAACTAAAGAAATATCTTCACGATACAATAGCCAAATAACAACTAATTGTGGAAGCGTGTTCCTGAAAATAATGAGGTTACCTGAAAGCTCTTCGATGCGAGGGTAACAATACATGCTCTACTCTTCAACGATAACCACTTTACATCAATTGGGCCATATTCTTGTTTATCTCTCGACGTTGTACAAAAAAACTTGCCAGTACAACTTGAGCTTAGACTTATGATCCTTAATGCAAACAATAATTTAAATTATTACCTTGTTGTCCATATGTCAGTATGTACGGCACAATCCGTCCTAAAACGACAAAATCGATACCTATGAACATGAAATTAACATCAAATATGGTCATCGGATCTTGTAAAATGTTTGTAACATGGCATGAAACAAAAATTTTCATATTAATTGGCGCGTAAACCAAACTTATTCTATTTCCGGTTGTCCTACAATTTGGAGGTTTATCGCGATGGAAGTTCTAATAGTTTTAGTCATAATCAAGTCGCACATTCATACATTACGACGACTAATTTGTTTGTCATTTAATCTCCATTTTGTTAGTCATTAATTCAAAATTCTATAAGTCTTTACGAAGTAGTAGGGAGTCCATTTTTACGACCATTCTATTGTTTCGTAAATATACCTATAGCATTTAGTATATACAGATCTTTTTATTTCATTTGTTCCATCGTATGTACCGTCTATCTTATACAATCACAAAAGTTCGCGTTTCAAAGCCCACTAACAGCACTGTTTATTGCACATTTTTCGACAAAGGAATTTGGATAAAATCTTGCTGCTTATGTTTGTGTATAAGGGATCTTCCATATACTGAAATAAATCCACATTAAACTCTGTATCTTCAACAGATCCTATGCTAAGGCTCGTGTCAAATAGTTCTACTTCCCAAGACACTAATTCGGCTCACATAATATACTGTTGTTGTCCCCTTTCATCGGGAAAACCCAGATACCCGCTTGAGTCTTGTAATTTTGGGCAAAGACGGCCTGTGAAGCTAACTATCCCAAGCTTTCGAGAACGCGCTGTATTACACCATCATATCTAAGGAGAGATATTTTTCCCTTATCCCACCCTCTCCCTTCCGTCATAGAACCACACGTACAGGCTTGCGATGTCATCATTCTGTTGAGGACATTAGTTCTCGTACTAAAAAGTTCGGCAACTCCTATCTCTGTCGAACTATTAAAAAGTGGAACGCCTTGCCTGCACATGTGTTTCCTCCTTCCTAGAACATGGGATCCTTCAAACGAAGCGTGAAGAAGCGCCTTGCGGGCCAGCATGGTAGCGTCAACTGACACTGTAGTCCTTTGTCAATTGCCGCTGCAATTTGGGCTCCTCTTTTCGCTTACCAACAGGCGAAGAGGAGCCACTATGCTGAGCCAATATAAAAAAAAAGACGTTGCCCCAATCAGTATATTCTACTATGCAGTTATACAATATTATGGGAAGACTTGTTTAATAGGATGCCACTGACCTCTTTAAACGACATCACTCACACGCAGCAAGGAGTACATCATCATAGAAACGGAAAAATCGTATACATATTGTGCAGTTTCAAATTATTCTATGGAAAGAACTCAGATGAAATGAAAATGAACTACCTGCAGAGGTTTCCTCAGAGACTGAAGCGTGGAGTGTAAACGTATCTCATCAACTTTAGAGCCATAGTCAACTACACCTACACATGGTGCACTCTTCCATCAAACGATGCTCTGACGTGAGAGTTAGGATGCAGCATCATAGGACGCCCTAGAAGTTTGTGATATTGTTTCTATGAGTGTGGTCATCAGAAAGATCCTAAGGAATTGCTGCATTTGTAGCAGCGTAGCAAGTCGCGAACGAGACTCCTTGTACTGCAAGCGTGCATAGGATACAGTAACCGCTTAACACCAGGCGGGTGATCGTATACAAAAGTGGTGGGGTTTTTAAAACGGGCGTATCTACACACGCCCGTTTTAAAAACCAGTGTTAACAGGGTCCAAAGCGCGCGATTGTTGCAATAGTTCATTAGATGCAAAGACTTCTAATTAGATGCGACAATTGCTTACAAATCATGCAAACTACATGCTTGTTTGCAAACGTGGCAAACTAGTTGATTTGATATAACAAAAGTTACTATCAACTACCTACAGCCGGTAGTGACTCTAAAGCCTGAATAATGTTCTCCAAATGTCTATGTTACCTAATAGACATGTCTATGTAACTAAGGTAAGTATAGGAAGTATTTGATTCCTCCCAATAGACTCGTGTAAAAAATCTCTAGGAGATATAACATACAAGGAACCTGATAAGCCTAACTAAGCATAGTCGCATTTGCCGCTAATTACTATTAACCTTAAAACATTTCCGCTATTCTCGAGCCGAGTAATATTGATGATACATGACATGACCCTGTTCAAAATTCCGTCCATTATCGTCCTGACAATTTGTGAGTGTCAAAAGTGGTGGCAAGATGTCGAAACTCGAAAACTGGAGGCAACGACGGCCTTAGGTATGCGAGGACGCAAGATGCGGCCGGCGATCGGGGGAGGGGCGCTCGGCATCTGAAGGTCGTCCGCATTCCTCGCGTCGCCGTCCGCAGCTACCGCGCTTACGTAGCGCCCCCCGCGCGCCCGCACACCCGCGCCGACCGGTCCACGCGCCGCGCCCCGCACCCACCCCACACACCCCGCACCGCCATCACAAACTATCGCGCATTTACTAAAACAAAAAACATGTTCTTATGGCTATCAAGAGTTGGGGAGCCGCAGAGGTACCGGATGGGATGAAATTTATTCGCGTCTAGTTTTTTAGAACCTGATCTTGTGGTTCTACATTCCAATAAACGTTTTATAATACGTAGGCACATAGGCACATCTACTTTACATACAAGTTGGACACACCGCGTGGGTCGACTTCGCGAAACCTAGTACACTATCGAAACTTATAAACCGAAACTGGATTGCAACATGAATACAAAACTTAAGATACTGTAACGATAAATAAAACACAGGAGAAGAATGTACCCATTACTACCTATATTATTGTGCGTTACATATGCATTTCTTTATACTTATGTTATTGCGGTTATTTCCTAAAAGCAAGTCATGTTTAAGTCAGGTAGATGAAGCATATTAAAAATGTTTGTAACACTGTGGGGAATATAAAACTAATGAGTTATATGCAGTATCTACCAGATGACCATAATGGTTCGTTTAAAGCACTTTTAACTTTAGCACAATATTTTTTTAACCTCACTCAATTATATTATAACTCCGATTTTTTATACCACATCGTTAGGCAACGATGAAGACTTAAGTTCACTAACTCAATAAGTTTATTACACTTTTCAATAAATCGTAGTAGTTTTACCACTAACGTTGATCTTAAAATTTGTACAACATCTTTCGATCGCAATGAGGATGAACTTCTTAATCTAAACTAATATTGGAAACGCGAATATGGGTTTGTTTACTTTTCACATCTTAACCATTCAACCGAGTGAACTTTGAAGGCCATTTTCCGTAAGTATTCTACACGATTGGAGTTGCAGACCAATACAATACGAAATCATTTTTTACATTTAACCATTTAAAGCTATTTGATGCTTATTTTCTATATCTTGACGCAAAATTCTTTGAAGGGTAGGCAGGGAGAACTGAGAACAACATGACTCGGCCCTTACACGCCTCACACGATTATTCATACTTTACAGCATAAATATCCAAGATATTTATACAGTAAATCCGAAAGTACTAGATGAGTACACATCTACGTTTTTCAAAGATTGTCTTTAAAATGTGTAGTTACCTATAAGTGCGTTCACACATTTAGCCGGTATATAGGTAAGTATGAACATACTCAATTTTTGGAACTATAATAACAGATGCTTAAACGCAACAATGGGGCATAAAGGCAGCAGGTAGCAAAAAGGAGGTTGTGAACAAAAAAAGCCAATGGAATGCGCAGATGGCGCAGATCCGACATTCTTTAGCGGCGCAACTTGTTGAGAATAGGAAGAATACCAATTTTATAACGGATGTGCGTTTACCAAAATAAACGGCACTAAAACTTGCATGCTGTGCAAAGAAAATATTTTTATAACGTAATAAGTATTGAATAATCACATTATATCCAATAAATTATATTTGTTATCAGTCCATGTTTTTTTTTCTTTTTTATTTATTTTATTTATTTAAACGCTAATAAAAATAATGCCCAGAGTAATAAGATTTATACAAACTAAAACTAATATAACTATAATATATAAATAAAATCCGTTTTATATATAATGCACGTACAAATTTAAAAAAAAAACCACGGCGTAAAAAAACGTCTGAACAGATTTGTTTAAATCGTAGCTAAGAACACTTCCGATCATGTCACCTTTTAAACAAAAAAAAAAAATCAAAATCGTTTCAGTAGTTTTCGAGAAAAATGTAAGACACACACAAACAAACAAACAAACACCTCTACCTCTACCGCCTCCGTGACCGTCGCGGGTAAAAAAAACAAAGTTAATATCCTTTCGGCCACTTAGATACGTCTTGCATTTTTAATAAAATCTTATTATCTATCTATAACTTCACGCTGAATTCCTTGCGGGGTAGGCGACAGAACCGACCGCCACATGACTCGATTCTTACAAACCTCACTCGCTTCTATGCTCTTCTTATCTCTTGCTTTAATGCTCGCCGGTTTATAAGGCTCGTGACATCATGATAAGACTCGATCAATTTGGTCATGGTAGGTAAGTCTTGGCCTTCCGCGCCTCCTACGAGAGAGACTATGCCTCGAAAGAGAGAATGATTTCTCTTATATCTATCTATCTATAACTTCACGCCAAATCCCTTGCGGGGTAGGCAGAGAGAACCGAGCGCCACGTGACTCGATCCTTACATACCTCACTCGCTTCTGTCACATTCATTGCTCTTTTCATGCACGCTCGCCGGTTCACCTGACATCACCTTCTGATAGAACACGACCAATTTGGTCATGATAGCTAAGTCTTGGCCTTCCCCGGCCCCTACATCCTATTATATCTATTTCGTAATTATTATTGTATATTTTAATTTCTCCTAGTTTTCATTTTTATTTGTACTTTAATTGGCAAAGAAGAGAATCCAAAAGAAAATTGTCAATCATCTTCGAAATCATGAAATAGTATTTGATTTGTTTTTTATAATAGGTAAAATTGGTAAGATTAAAGATATATGGTTGCCTGTGCTGAATCATTTAAATACATCTTTGTCAGTTAGATATTTATCAATTCTATATTATGGGTTACATATATAAATCATACAATTTCTGTAATCTGAAAAGTGTAGATATGTATCGACTAAAAAAACAGGGTGACGCCCCGGCGTAGAAGTGTGTATCGTGCGGGTGTACCTTTTGGACCCCGTCCGGGTCCTCCTAATATCGCTATATACCTACCAAATTACATTAACATATCAATTCTGGGATTTAGTCATGAAGTTAATAGACAGATAAAGTAATATTTCCAATTAATTTGTCTAGTAGGTCCGCGTGTTTATGTTATCGCGGTAGTTAGTATATAGGTATTATTTTCCAGATCCAGACTACAAAATACACTCATGTATGCAAAAGCGTAACGTGGTCGAACTTCGTTCATGTTTTATTTTGCAAATCATATCATTTTTGAAATCATGTCTATCTGTGCATGACGCAAAAACTACTTACTACTAACTTGTTTTATAGTATTGATGAAATTGTACAGTGATAGTTCATATCTCGGTCAACTTTTAGGGTGTATTTTAACCAACATCATAAATTCTCAAGTTCTAAAATCAAATGTTTGTTTTTGTGTGTATTTTACTCGACATAATTCATCTAAATTGGGTGTGATGTGGTGGCAATAATTATACTGAAAATGTTTAGGATTACTGCGTAAAACTTGAAACTTTGAGCAGACGGACCCTTCGACACCTTGTAGTTAATATAATAATAGCATGAATTAACGTAGTGTGTTGACCGGTGCAAGTGCAATGGTGACATTGTTTGTATTCTTTCAGGGCGGGTAACAGTTGTCTCGAGATGCGACATGCGCGCTCTGTGTTCGGTTCGCGGGCCGCTGGGCGGCGAGACGCGCGCGCTCGGCGCGGGCGCGCGCCTCCTCTCTCTTCGCATGCCCGGACAGCCTCAACCGATCCACTTCGTCGTCGAAGCCAAAGCGAGGGTCAAGGAATTGAAGGCCTTGGCCAGTGTCCATGCCCAGCTACAAGGCATGACCGACACCGATCTGTTTGGATTAGCTATTATGCAAAGTAAGTTATTTGTAATCATAATAATAAATAATAATGTGAGGCGTTGTTAGACTGTTTAGGATAATGGGAAAATGGAGTACATACATATATATAGATTAAATTAGAAAGGACAGGACCGTTCAATTAGGTCCTTAAATCTACGTAGAAAAACAAATGGACAAATTGGGCCATTGACATTTTTATAAAGTGTTTATGCTGCCATAAGTAAAACTTACTCGATATTGACTAATTGAGGTAAAGACTGTCTTAGCGAACGACGAAAAAACCATAATTTACCTTCGAACTTCTCTTTATAAACTATTCTTTATATTAAACAAGGTACTAGGGTGCAGCATACTCAATCTTAAAAGCTAATCAATGTCAGATACTTTGGCCGTTCTGAAGTGATGTGGGCGTTCAATGATGTTCAGCACGAAATTACGTAGATTGGAATTTTATTTGTTGATGATTCAATGTTTACCTACATATTTGAAAAATTCGTATTATAATGTGACATTCCAACTGCGAGCCGTGAGGCTCGCTTGGTATAAACCAATGCAAACAAAAGGTTGTGTAATCATGTTACGTATGTTCAGGCGCCTACGTCGTTTTAAACTTTGTCACGCAAACAAATTTGTTGTCGCGTCAACAATACAATCGGGATAATCCTTCAGTTTCTGACCTTGCAAGTTGAATAATGCAGATCAAATTTATTTACATAAATAAATAAATAGGTAAATGCAAAGCACTACCTTTTTCTCATATGTCTGTGAATCAATTTTCATTTTTTTGTTTAGTAGTATCGATGAGCTATAATAACGTTAACAATAAAAATCTGAGACGTATGTATACAATAGTACCTATAGTGTTAAGACAGTTTGTAGAATTTATGTGTTAAATGATTGTTCTATTAAATAATATATCTGTTGGATAAACATGCTACATTATAATAATATTTATTTTTCAGACGGGGAATACCTATTTGTTGACTTGGAGAGTAAACTGTCAAAATATGCACCTAAGAGTTGGAGATCCTCCCACACTCATGTAAGTTGGAGTCAATGAATAAAAATATATGCTCTCAAAAGTATAGCAAAACAGAGTTAAATAATAGCTTAATACTATGTGTAACATTGCCATATGCTGCTTACATATTGTCACTACTAGCACTCATTTATTTTTTACTTTCGATTGGTATTTAAATATCACGAATGAATCATTGTCTTGTTGTCATAATATAAATATATAATATTTTCTCCACTTGTTATAAATGGTTTGCCCCTGACTGTATACATGTGGAATGTTTTCATAATAATTTGAACGAGACATTTCTGAACACCACATAAGACAATGTACAAAGTAAAATGTTATAGTGTATATTTTAACATAACACAGATGAAACAAGACAATTTTAATATAAATATGTTATAATCACAAAGCTCATGCATTTCAGTATAAATACCTACTTTATTAGTTTGATTGATATGTCGAAGCACAAACTACGGGTTACCTAGATATGACGGACGAAGTTACAGCTATTCTCTGGTATACAAATTGTTAAATATGTACCAGTCATATTTTAAACAGTAATTTAGGATGGAGTCTAGTACATAGAGAAATTTAAAAAAAGGGCATCATACATACATGAATTAATGTATGCACGCGTATTATTCATTCATACAAAACATAAGAAAACAGGTGGAGCAACCATTGCAAGCTGCGAATCGTCGCTCCATCGACAAAATATGGCCATAAAATGTGGCCTTTTTTATATCATTTATTAATTTTGTCATTTTTTTTTATAAATTAAAAATTCACCGGATAAATTTAATAAGCACATTGGCGTTTTACAAATAATTTATTTTTACCTTAATATCTACAATTGTTTTTTTTTTAAATATTGTTCCCGTGTCCCGTAACAATCTTTGTAATGTGGTCCTAAACCTGCTAAGTATCAGATCATTGAGAGTTTCTGGTTACTGCGTTCGAACATAATGGCGTACACGTACATTATTGTACAGCTAAGTGCAGCTCAAGCTTAACACTTTGAGATTTGTACCGTTCTTATGCCGTTCGTGATAAGAGTTACGATCGCACTTCGAGTGTTAAGCGGATCTGCTCTTAGCTGTAAGTGCATATTATATTACTTATGTTATTTTATTTTCTTTTCAGGGATTGGATGCAAATGGAAAGCCGCTCCTTGAACTGCACTTAGTAGTACAGTTTCATGTGGAGAGTCCTCTCCTTTTGCACGACGACATTGGACGCCATCTCTACTTTTTGCAACTTCGGCATAACATACGCACCAGAGATGCGTTACCTGCTGAAGTACTCTTACTACTTGCGGGCTTGGCGCTGCAAGCAGAATATGGAGACGCCGATTCCTACGAGGAAAGAGATTATTTCAAAGCTGAAGAGTTTGCTCCAGCGTCTCTCACAGGAGATTGGGTGGCAGCGGCTATGCGCGCTTGTCACAGAGAACATCACGGCCTTTCGAAAATAGATGCTGAAATTAGATTTATCCGTGAGGTTTGCCTGCTCCCCGATACAATTAACTCCCATAGATACCGATTAAAACATTCTAAATCGGAACCTGAACCTGGAACAGTATGGCTTCTTGTTACAGCTAAAGGTATAAAAATCCTACCAGATAACGGGCCATTGTCAAATTTTATTTGGAGCGCTATTGGGAAATTAAGCTTTGATAGGAAAAAGTTTGAAATAAGAACGGAGGAAGGAAAAACGACATTGTATTCTTCGAGTGAGGAGAAATGCAAATATTTGTTTGCACTATGTAAAGAAACACATCAATTTTCTATGAAAATTGGACCAAAATTCAGTGACATCCAAAGAAGAGAAGAGGAAGAAAGAAAAATATGTTATGGTTACTCAAAATCGTTAAGTTTCCAATATAATCAAAACAAAAGTGAGCAGAGGATATCGGTTATTTCTACAACGAGTTCAAATACAACTTCAGGGATTGTGAGCGACAGAGTCCAATCTGAAGATGAATTAGAAATTATGATAGATTCACCTCCAGCGCCCTCAACTGAAAGTTTGGCTTTTGCGCATTTGTTGGACTGTTCAAATTCTTATTTTATTCGACATATTCCACAAGACGAGCCACTTAACAAAACATCATCCTTGCAAATTCAAAAATCTAAAGGGCGATTGAAAAAGAACAAAGATAACGAAACCGTTGGTGACGATGATATTTGTTCACTGGACGTTGATCAAAATACCATAAATCAATTGGAAGATAACAATGCAATGTCTGATCAAAATATTACTGAAACAGACAGTCCGGTATCCAACAAGCTAAAATGTGCAGGATCTCAGTGTTCCTCGTCTTGCAGCACAGTCATCATGGCAAGAGCCGGTCTAAGTACGCTAAGCAGAGCATCAAATGCCAGCAGTTTAGAATTGGGCTACAGTCATACAGCACAAAACTCAATGCTAAGTGACAATAGTACTGTTGGAATAGATGTAGAATATTCACAAGATACAGCTTCAGCATTGTATGATGGTTTAGGCCAACCTATTACAGTCGCGGCATCTAGTGAAACTAGCGGCGTGTATACCATGGGTAGTTCAGAGCTCACTGCACGATCGAAGATAGACACATTATCGGAAGGTAGTAGAACTGATTACGGTGGATCACACTATGATAGTTACAAACCATCTAAAGATAATGACCTGGCGGATTTTGATAGCGTATCGTCAATATTAAAAAACAAGTCTGAAAGGACCTGTCTCCCTAAAGGCACGTCACGGTTACGAGTACCGTTGGCTGATTCAGATTGCGTTGATGGTGCTACAAATTTTTCAAATCGTGTTCATAATGACAACGACAATTTGTTTAGAGAGCGAACAAATTCAAATGTAAGCGCGGTTTCTTTTCATGGAGACGGTAGTGACCCGACAGACAATAAACATAACTTGCTAACCGCTAGTGAGTTAAGTGATTTAATTGTTGGACGAGGTGTATATCCAAAAAGCCAATCAGTAAGTGATACTTTGGATTCGGTATCAGATTACGTCAGATTGCCTTTGCCATTTTCGGGTGACAGTTACATACAGGGCCATGAAGACACTGCTCCGTCGGATGATAATTACCCTAATATTCCTTTCTTTGATCGTCCGCCAACGCCACCAGCTAGAAGTGACAGTCGTAAAATGCTCAATTTATCTCTTCCAAATATTTTAGATATAGATAGTAACATACCAATTAAGCAGACGTTCCCCAACAAACCTCCTCCACCATATGAATTTAATCACAATACCTTATCATCTAATACCACCACTCCTACTAAAGCGCCACCGGCTTATCCCGGCACATCGTCATCAACAATGCCCTTAAAACATGTGGTTGAAAAGGAAGAAGTAGCAGCAAGATTAGTGACATCCAAGCCTATGATAACAATATTAAAAGCAGAAGCCGGCGATGTCAATGCTTCCAGCGGAAGAACATTCGCCAGTCCTATGGTAGTAGAACACCGCTTTCAAAAGTCAAAAAGACATCAAGCGTCTAGTCGGAGAGCTGAAAGGTCGAAATTAGCCCAAGGTATTACCAACTTGTCACCGTCAAGAGAAATTCCTCCCCATGGAATTGGAGTGGATTCTAATGTGTTTGTGGCTATGATGAAGTTACCACCTCCGCCGCCACCGCCGCGACATACGCGCTTGCCACCTCCACCGCCAGGAGCACGACTGCCTCCCCCGCCGCCTCCACACAACCCCATGTTCCATCAACAACTATACAGCGACGTGGACTACGTGTATTATCCTTTGCAGGACCCTTCGGTGTCGCAACAAAATTATCTCGATCATAAGCTGACTGAAACAAGGATGTCAAATTTACATAAAAACGGTCTTCAGTATAGAAGTACTCCCTTTTTATCGACGTCAATGTCAACATCGCCCATGTATGGATCAATACAAAACTTATCAGATTCGTATGTCCAATTACCTGGAACGCGTACCAGTTGGTATTCGCAGAGTAGAGCATCACTTAGTAATCATTCCGTAAACCTAGACCGACCTGTGATACCAAATCGAGTGGCAGAAATAACACATTTTTCACGAACAAAATCGGATGAAAATATTTTGAATGGAAAGGATCCACCACCAATCAAAATGAGACGCATGCCCCCGCCTCCACCTCCACCCTATGAACATAAGAAAAAACTTCCAACACATTTAAGAGAAATACGGTTTCCCAATTCCAATATCGGAAGTGTCGCGAGTGCAATTAAAGTGAAAGACTCAAATAATTGTGATTTAGACATAAAAACTCTTAGAGAAAAAAGTAAAAATCTAGATTTGCCCCTTATTGCGGCATTGTGCAACGACCGCTCGTTGATAAAACAGACTAAAGCCTTTGGTGCTCCAAAACTGAGCAAACAGACAGGTATTGACTGTGAAAGTGAACATAAATGTGCCAAAACTGAGCATAACACCACCGATAGCATAGAAATTAAGAACAAACAAGAGTGTAATGTAAAAAAACCAGCGGTTGGCTCACAAAAGAAAATCTTAATACGAAATCCTACGGATAAGTTGCCTGCGCTGCCTGGTTCGGAAAATCACACGCCTAGAGCAATGTCTAATACTTATGTTATGCATCCAAGTATAGTTAAAGTAAAAAAAACACATCCTAGCTCATGACAGAAACAAAATATCCTGTAACACTTGTGAATCCTTCCAGTGCTATGAGCTCACAACCACCGAATTTTATGCCATAAAAAGACTGAACATTATCATCCCTGATAAAAGGTTAATCCTCATTCGTAATATCAAATAGAAAATTTTATATTGCAAATTACAAGGGAAGATTGACCTTAATCTATATTTAACGCTTTTAATATTATCATAATTAGTTTGTTAATTAACATCAGCTATCAAATATCTGGCAAATTAATGTTTTAATATTTTAACTGTCATAATTGTATTGAAGTTTGGTGATTCGACTGTTAAAGTTTAGGTAGAACCAAAGCTAAAAGATGCGAATTAGAAGCATTTTGTTTCGCGTCTTGAAAATACATAATAGTGGTACACTCGTGAGGTTATATTTGGGTTTTTATTAATAATGATTTCGCTTTTATTTATAATATTTAAACTTCATTAAATAAACAAATACCTACCTGTTTAAGTACATTTTTCATTGTTTAGTTTTTTGGCGTAATATTTAACACGTTTAGTTACATTCCTTTTACTGCATTTATTTGTGACATTGTTTATAAAAAATATTGTCGGTATCTGAAAAAAATATTTTTAATAAACTAAAAGTATTGTACGTTAATTATGGAAGTATATTCTGCTTCCTGATAACTTTTTAGCAGTATTGTTTGAATCTTTACTTTTTTGTAGTTCCGAAATTGCGACATAAAAATATATCATTACAACTCAATTTCGTAAGTTCTAAGTTAAAGAGATTTATTATTAATAAGGAGGTGGTCAATGGTCAATCAATTCATATTAAAATAATGAATATGATTGTATTAGTGTGCTAATGATTTTGACAAATAACACACAGTCATCACGAAATTTAAAATATAACATTAAAACTAAATTAAAATTTTGCCATGACCTGACTTTACGAGATTATGACAATTGCCTGGTAGTGGTAATCGAAATGCTTAAAAGTTTGTAATTCTCTATATTGACTGGTATTATATAGTAATGTCAAGGAGAAGAAATCTATGACACTATTAGTAGTGTCAGAAAGCAGTGTGTCAGGAAAATAAATGTAAAAATGTTGCGGATTTTTTACTAATTGATACTTATGTATATCCCGCTAAAGCGAAATTACATACGTACTGAATTTTTGTAATAAGGTCCAATTCTTATTGGAGCAGTATCTGGTTGAACCGCAATTATGCCACTTGTCGGTGCAATTTTTTTTAGCTGTTACCTGATTTGAATTTTTACAATTGTAGATGAATGGCCGAATTGCTCTATTATTTGCTTAGACTTAGACATTATAGATTAGATTGTACATATTAAACTACCGTCATTATGAAATTTAAAAATAGTACCAAGACTGCGCCAATGTGAACTGATCCTACACATTGCTAGGAAAATACTCGCAAATTTATTAAGGTCTGTGAAATAGCATGTACAGATAATTCAATTTGAAAGTACTCAAAAAGCCTAATATTTGCTTTTGTAACTTATAAACTATTGTAAAATTTTGTCAATTGCAGTGAGCTATGCTACAATAGTTAGGTGTCATATAAAAGTTGGTTGAATGATCAGTCAAACTAATTGAAACACACATACTAGGAAATAAATTTTATTATTAAATATTCAAATAAATACATAGATTTTAAGCGAGGTATGGCGCATAGTCGCAACCCAGCTGGGTAAGTACCTCCATCTCACAAGATACCCCCGCCAAATAGCAAGTCCCTAGAGGATTGTTGTATTCATGCGAGTGAGCGGGGTTAACAGTAGTAAGCCGCTGAACGATTCTTATATGAGCGTTTTAATAGGCCACAATAACCACTTCACATCAGGTGCACCGTATGCTTGTTTGCCTCACGATGTTGAACAAAAATAATAGTACATAGCATACAAGGTATCAGACAGAAAGCATTGAGTCGAAATGGAATGACTATCAGGTAGTTGATAGTAATGTGTATTCATTACTAAAAACATTTTTATTAACCTAAAGGACCAACGTCGACATAAATTAACAAGACAATTTGTTTAAAAATTTATATTCTCCATTTTGAAGTTGATCCCGTACTAAAATTAATTCATGAGAGTTCATTATGAGTAGAATCCCTTTTGACTCAACGTATGAATGTCGATATTTTTTCCAATTCATTAAAATTCAATATATAACCTGCGCCCTCTTTACAGTTTTATATAAGTTTTATATAAGTTACTCCAAGGGACTTTCAAACTGAATTATAAAAAGATACGACTGTTGATGTTGAATGTGTAATATGTACCAGAAGTAATTACGTGTAGATAATCTAGAACTGAGTCATTACTTAGTCTTAGTAAATGATGAAAGTATATCAATGTCAACAACTATTTATTTTCGTTTACAATCGTAATGTGTACATAATACTAATCTGATATACTAAGTACATAATACACAATAATTATTTGTTTCCAATGTGTACAAATGTATATTAAAGTTTCGTAAACACGTCAAAAGGCAATTTATTTATTTAAAATAACCTATATCCTAAAGTATTAAATCTTTGGTAACCATCGAGGAACAAAATAATACCAATAATACACAACGAGATTCACATAGATTCACTTGTAACTTACAACAAGCTTTGGTTTCTAGAACAAATGTCTTAATCTTAAATAAAATCTTTTAAGTAAGCAAAAGGTTAAAGGTTAACAATAATAATACTTATCATTAATAAATAAAATTAATATATAACAAATAGGCTATCTATATAGACGAACTTGTAATAGAAGGCACAAAAATAATACTATTATTAATCCCATTAAGTATAAAACACTATTGGCACAAATATATATATCGGAACACATTGACTATGCAACAATATGAAGATGACAATTCAAACTTCATGAAAGTAAATCAAAAGAAATTAATAGCATATAATAAAAATAATATATATCGAAATAATTACTTTATTTTTAGTTACATTTTTTTTTTTAGAAAGTTGACTTATTTTTTTTTTGCTATTAACTTTATATATTAATATAAAATATCCTATTGCGATATCAAATACATATTTTATGAGTTAGATATTCTTGATATAACTAAGGAACATGTTTGTATTAAAACAGAACTAAAATCTGGCTATAAAACATGATTAATACTATATTAAATGTATACTAAGTTTTTTTGCATTAGACATAACTAAATAAAACGTAAACAGGGATTGCACACAGGGGTTTAGGAACGAGAAGTGATTAAATATAAATAATAAATAAATATCGTCTGACAAATTACACAGCGCCATCTAGCCCCAAAGTAAGCGAAGCTTGTGTTATGGGTACTAGACAACTGATAAACATATGTAAATACATTTTTTTGTAAATACATACTTATTATACATAGAAAATACCCAGACCAAGACAAACAGACATGTTCATGCACACAAATGTTTGTACTGTGTGGGAATCGAACTCACGAGCGTTGGTGTCAAAGTAGCGTAACAACGCGTTTCACCACTGCGCCACCGAGCTCGCCAAGATTAAGTCGAGAATGGTTAGGTCGATATCTGATGTCATATATTCCTATACGATATCCAATAAAAAAAACCATGATGTTTTTAAACATAGATTCAAGTACAAAGAGCAAACTTCTTAATCAAAATGAAATGTGTTATCGTTTTGATCTATTTAATTAAAAGTGGATATCATTATTACTATCTTGGATTGAGAAAAAAAAATATCTGAATAGTTTTTGAGATGTTAGATAGTCCTATGTGTACATATGCTTTACAGACAAACAACCCCTCATTGATACATGTAATACTAAATAAAATACTTGGAGACAAATGAGACGTGCAATATGGTGGTTCCCATATCAGTCAGAGGCAAATAAAACTATGTTTACATTTGATTCAAAATTGAAGTGCATGAAATAATCAACTATTTACTCAGATTTTGTGAAAGTCACCTGTATTAATATTACGTAATTTGATAAGAAGAAATTACTATTTTGTGGGATCCAGGTAGCATGGACATCGTTTTTGTTTCTATATATATAAAGCACATAGACTATTATGTTCTATGGTTACCTATATACTCTTAAATCTTTGTGCTTACATACATACCTGTCAAAATACTTAAAGCTAAGCTACTATTGTCTAATGCAAAAAACGTAGTGTAGCATAGTGATAAACATGATATTCAATTACTTTTCTAATTTCAATATAATAGCTGAATTGGGAGTAAATGTTACCTGATCAAAGTATAACACCTGTCCCACTAGAGAGGAGTTGGTACTAGCCACAACTGTGCCACCATAAAACATTGCTGACAAATCCGTAGCAATGGCATTACTTCCAAGATTCCCTACAAACACGTGCGTGTTCCTGCGAGGATACCTTCTCTCAAACACGACCAAGTTCTCTTGAGTTGTCCGTATCTCCATATTTTTCAATATATTGCCATCTTTATAAATACCTCGTGAATAAATTGTAGGCGTGTTCAATCTCAGTTCTGTAAAACTTTTAATAATATCTACATAGTGGTATTTTGGCTCCAAAACAGATTTCAAATTCCAATGTAAGATAGCCACATTTTCATTTTTATCATTGCCCGAAAATGACATTGGTACTAAATTGTGAATATCCCGATGTTCGTGGAAATCCTTTTCAACTTCATGAGCAGGTAAACCTCCTAGACCTATCTCATCTCCATAAAATATACTGACGGTGCCAGGCAATGCCAATTGTAAAGCAGTTAGTGCCAATGTGTTATTCACATGTTTTGTAGATATTCTTTCACTGTAAACATTGCCAATATTCCAATGCACCCAAGGATAATTTGGTTTTGACCAGAGAGTGCCAGCTATAACATTATCAACTCTATTCTTCAAACCATTAATGCCATCACTAAGATTTAAATGTATGTCAATCAAATCAACTCTTGATAACAATACATTCAAAGGAATACCACTAGCCTTTTGTAATACTACTTCATTGGCAATCAATATTTTGTCATGACCAATAATTTGTTTCCAAAGTTGCAAACTTCTACCGAAATTTGTATTGTTTACGTAACCCTCTAAATTTTTTAAATAAAATCCATCAACATGTTTAGCCCGACTCCAGTAGACAATTGCTGCAGTAGTGATATCTGAACCTCCAATAATAGTGTTATTTGCATACAAAAATGCTTGCGATGAATTGGAAGTTATTTCTGGAGTAACCAAAGACAATACGGGCAAATCGAGTATTAGAGACATATTTCTTTGATGGACTTCAGTAACAAGACTTTTGAAATCATCTATTGTGCCTATACTCCTAGCAATAGTCAATAAGGATGTTACGTTATAATATTGTTCAGGATAGTTAGGGGCATCAAAAATAGAATTCAGCCGTATCGCAGAAGCACCTAAACCTTGGATATAATCCAACTTTTTTATTATTCCTTTTATGTCACCAATTCCGTCATTGTTGGAATCTTTAAAACTGGCAGGAAATATTTCATAGAATACTTTCCCTTGATACCAGGGCAGATCAGGGTTGCATTCTCGGGGAATGGTAACAACCATAGCAATAATGGCCCCCAAGCAAGCAACAAGAGCAGAAAGAACAATCCAGAGCAGTACCTTCCTAATGATGTTCCAATTCCAGTTGACAAAACTCGGTAACTTTCTGTTACTAACATTAAGGTTCCCGTTGAGTTTACAGTCTTCAGTCTGAAAAAATATTTACATTTTAATCTTAATTTACATAGTGTTTTGACACAACTTTGAGACCAATACTTGTGAGTTCAATTGCAAAAAATTTAACCCTTGATTTTGATTTGTTAGTTGTGTGTTCCGAAAAATTGAACCTTTGATTGGTTTTAAACTTTTATATACGACGGCAGGACGTACAGTCCACCTGACGTAAACTGATGGTTACCTATGAACACTTGCAATACAAGGAATACCGCTTCACGACCTCATGAGCTTATTAGTAACCTAACGCCAAGTAATTGTCGCTTGTATGTAATATAGCCAGCACGCATGTAATACATAACAAAAATTTTATATTATAACAATGCTAAATAATCTTTGGTAATCAGTGTCGCTTTAAGTCAAAATTCCGAGATAATGGTCCGGGATTATGTCCACCCAAATGAGCTAACACTCAATGTCGGCGTTAGACGAAACTTGGACGTCGGCGACAATAGACTTGCGAGGCCCTATTTTCCAGTCAGAAACAAAATATTACTTTAAATTTGCTGAATTATGCACTAATAATAATTATACACTAGTTTTATTTTACAGATATTTATTGCTAATCATATAATGTCAAAAACAGCAAAAAAACTTCATGAAGCCCCCCAAGATGCGAGGCCGTCGGCAGTCGCCAGCGCCTAGCGCCGCCATTACTAACACTACCAAGGTACTCACAGGGCCCATTATGAGATCACCATTCTTGCTAAGTGTTTGGTAATCTAACATACTGATGTTGTTGATCAGCTGAGCGCTGACAGGATCTTGCATTACAGAATTAGAATCAGCTGATGAACTGGAATCCCCTGAAAATAAAAGTTGCAATTTATTTTTGTTTGTCTGCTTCTTAGCGTTACCCCGTTTCGTTTTCCGTTAGGATTGGGAGAGTCCACTACCTAAACCAAAAAGTTTGGCGTAGATAGTATTGTCTTAGGTTTTCGCGATTGTTACACATTGAATTAAACAATTTTTAACGGAAGTATCGCGTGCGACATCGGATACTGCAAAGCATTCGAAACGTCAGATTCAACAAAATAAATAAAACGCGCGATACTTCGTTAAAAATTGTTTAATTCAATTTGGCGTAGATATTGATTTTTACATGGTGCGACTGCCGTCAGACCACCACAATCCAAAGGTAAAACCAGACTTCTTTAGGTAAGGTCACACGAACAATGTCTGAACGTGCCGATTTCCTACTGATGTTTTCCTTCACCAATGAACAAGAGATAATTACAAATATGTACATAAATCTGAAAACACGAATTTAGTGGTAAATCTCAGGATTGGAACAAGGACCAATTGGCCAACAGGTGCTTATCCATTAGGCTATCACTCGTGTGACAAGTGTTTTTCTTGCCACATGGAATTTGTGGGTACATATTCCGTTCGTAATATGATACGCCTTGTTTGCGATTGGTTTCATCGGATTGCCATAATTTTAAAAGAAGAAGTTAAAAATTTCGATTCTGGCATGTTCACTTCCGTCCTGGCTTTTGGTGTGTCGATATGGCAGCTATAATTATCTTCGCTTAATTTGTGGTTTTAAAGGTCTGAAACGGCCTAATTTATTTTGAAGACGGCTACCTAGCCGATGCATTTTGTAATTGTGATGTGAATTGCATAATTTTGGAAAAAATGCTGGTTGACAGCATTTTTTACCGCCTAGAACATTTTTCTTTGAATTTTCTCTTTTGCCTGCTTCTCTATGTGTATTTGGTTCATGAAAACTCGCTCGGCGATGGCATGCCGGCAAATTGAGGGAATGGGCGTCGTGTTTGGAGCGACACGCGGCGACCAGTGGACATTTTCCTGACATGGGGAGGGAATATGACTAACTTTATTAGTATCGTACATTTTCTTATTTTTTTTCACATTCGATGCAGTAGTCCACTAGAATAGAATAGAATATCTTTATTTGCAAGAAACATGTTAACAATGATGATATGTAATTATAATTAATTAGACAATAGTTCTGATGTTTCGGCATTGAATAAATTGACATGCAAATACAAAAAGAGACATTTAAATAATTAAAGAAGAAACAATAATTATAAACTCATTCTACTTAAATTAATTCGTTCCTTATTTTCCTTATAACTGTAGTTACTATTAGGCTTTTATTGCCGTCCAACTTGAACCTTAGATTTTCTTTTGGAAATAATTATTATCTAAATTCATCACCTTACCTAAGAAATAATTAGCTTGTACTTGAATATAGGTGTGCAGTAAGTTTTAGTATTAGCCATTGTACTCAACTAATCTCACTAACCTAGTTTTATAATCTTGTTTTTGGTTGAATTTAATTTAACTGTAATTAGCTACACCTGACCCCTAAAGGTATTAAAACATTAATCGGATTTCAAATGGTTTTCTTACTACTCCTCTTGAGATTAAATATCCAGGCATCGCTGGACTATTCGGAGCAATATTATTGAAAGTGCATGGATAGCGCCCGGTATAAACTTAGCTTTTTAAACCCTATCTTTAATTAGTGTCATGCCTTTTCATTTGTTAAGGTCACCTAGAAAAGCATTTTAATAATATAAAAGAAAAATTATATTACGCTCCTTTTAATTTATTTATTTTTGTTCGTATTGTACTTTTTTCCACTTTAGGCATCCAACAGTCATATCATCAACTGGTTTGAAGCAGTGGCATATAGTTACTTGCAACATCTATATCCATACATTACTACACCTGTTGCCACTGCAGTAACTGCTCATTAGCTTCCTAATGACACCCACACTTGATATAAAGAGAGGGAGGGGATTTGTGTAAGATTATTCACTAGCGACTTCAACTGCATTCTGTAGGCTACTTCAGGAAGTACCTCTGCCCTCATGTAGAGAAGGGTGGGAGCATCTTTCCATACTTCAGGTTAATAAAATCAATCACCCAATTCTGTGCAAGTAAAGAAAATGTTAAGGCTACGTTCATTACATATTTTTAATTTTAATAAATTATGAACTGTCACCTAACTGACTTATTTCACCCAATTTTCAAAACATGTTTTGAATTAGCTGTTACTTGCAGGAACATGACAGTCCATCAGAGAGTTGTATTATAGTTGTGGTTTTCTACAAGCTAGAGGTACTTCCCTTTGCTGAATGAAGTTTCGGGCAGCTTTTATGTACACCACCTCTCTTAGGATAACAACTGTAACCCACCAAAAATACCTGGGATCAATGTCTGAATGTGCCCTCTAATTCACAGAGAAACTAGATATTTCAAGAGAGACAAAGGGACAGGCTGCTGTTGACACTAATGTGCATGTTCAATTACTCCAGAGATTTTCAATATTTGTCCAGTAGACCCTTTGCCTACATATTTTCTGCTCTCCGTAGAGACCCCTTGCCTAACTAATGTCTGAATCTGATGAACCAATTATCTGTTGGAATCTACCCCATGTATAGACCATGGGAAACACGTAATTACAGAATTGACGGACGTGTGCTTATATTACTGTTGAACTCCTTACAAATGGTAAGGATATAGGAATACTTGTTAACTTACCTGAATTTTGCAAAGCATTATTGGCATCATCGTTAATTTCTAAAAAAGGTTGTTCGCTTATCTCCTCTGATAGAGGATGTTTAAAGTCAAGTGGTGTTGGGCTCGGAGTTGTTGGCAGCAACAAGCAAGTAGATGATTTTACACCACGTAAGTAATCCAAGGTCTCTATGTCCAAGTTAGCATTACCATTGCTATTTTCGGGCAACTCATTCATTTTTGTGGCTACAAAGAAAATATTACCATAAACAATGCATAAGTTACCAAGTACATCAATTTTTCATCAACATCTTCAATTATCATTAAATGTTGCTAATATATTGTTATGGAAACTATATAGAATACTTCAATAGAAATGGGTCTAAACCAAAGTAAAATTATAATTACTGTTAGAAACCATTTTACACTAAATAAGGCTAGTCAAAACTTGCACAATGAGGGTTTAAGTGACCTAAATCTGGCCTAAACCATACTTAACCTTTACCCAAACGTAAGGTATACATGTTTCTAAAGGTTAAAAATCTAATAAATATGTTGAAGTATGTGTATGTGTGAAGAAAAATCCTTCATAAACAATCTTAGTTAAATAGGTAGTCAGGTTTTTGATTTCTTTAAAAACTGTGCTAATTGGAAACATCATTCTGTTTATCCTATAATATATAGTAACCGCTTCGCTTTACAAGATACTTTATTTTTCAGAGATAAGGGAGGAGGAAGATAAAGGAGGGAGGATAAGGGGACTCTATTTTACTCACAAACCAATACACTAAATAACTGCCCAGGAGGATATTTTAGCCATATAAGTGTCGCAATGTCAACCCGTCAACTAGCCAATAAAAGCTGTGCATTCTACTTTAGCCCCCGTTAAGAATGAATTGTGCACACTATCAGTTTCATTGGTTCTCCATAGGTTATTTTCTTCATGTTTTTACTATTTAAAGATTTGTGATGATTTCTAAAATGTGCTAACTAGTTTGGATCATCAATCTATTTTTCTGTAATTTCGGTAAAGGGTTATGAAAAATAACCCTTTGCCTAATGGTAGGTAATTAATATTATTATTAATATTACTCTAACATAAAGCTTTGAAGATAAATATGAGATCTCTGAGAGACGCGAGCACGGACCGGACGATACTACAGTGTACTATATATACATTTTATCTTTTTTTAAGGAACCATAAAAGCACATTTAATTGACTTACGAAAGAATTTATTGCTTTGTTTCCTATTGAGAACGTTGCATTATAATTATGTTCTACTCTATTTGCCTACCTACCTACCTATTTATTTCACTGTCAAACACAGATCAGATCACTAACCACACTTTATTTGATAGTGAGTACTATGCCAATCAAGCAGGATCACAATTTTATCATCATATAAATTCGATAATGTCGACTATTACCAAAGACAATTCACATAAATAAATTTCCTACGGAATAAAGTTACTATTCGCGAAAAGAATGCACATAATATTCTGACTATGAGCCGAGAGTATATTTAGACCTAGTTAGACGAAATATTAGTTAGAGTACGTACATGTATAATTTTTTTTTTTGGTTCTTTTTATCCCCGAGGGGAAAGGCAAAGGGATGTAGCCCATACAGCCAAGTCATCAGTTTAGAACCATTTGAAAATCTTAATTCTATATTCCAACTTCAGGAACTCTGCTGAAAAAATACTTGGGAAGGGTACCTAGACCCAATCAATCCAGTTTAAATACCACTCATAAAACGATAGTGATTTTACAAGGTTTAACTTATTCACGTCTTGCAAAAAGTGCATAATCGTGTTATATTTGAGTTTTTTCATTACTGTATAATTTCACTAGCACTTATGTTTCAAAATACTATCAAATTTGTCACACAAAACTAATTTTACACTGAATTGTAAAAATTTCAAGTAAAACAACAATGTCACTCGTCAAAAGCGCGGGAAGAAGTCGTACATGTATAAGTAGTAATTTATCTATGTACGTATACCAAAAGCTCAGAGAAAGTATATACCTAGAGTTGACAAACGCGTACACCCGTAAGGGACGGCAACAAAAGTACATACAATAACAAGGTTACCAGACTGTGGAAAATTTACCCCACTACATAATGCGTTTCGACAATTTGAAATTTACAATGTACCCAGATAATTGTTTACCATAAGAAACTTGCATAGAATGTTATTGTGTGCTATAATAATATACTCATAATATGATATTAGCAATGTAAAAAAATCGTATAAGTCGATACAGCCATTTCTACACACAAAGTAGTAAAAGTTAATATTTACATACGTATGAAAACTACAGTATCTGAATAGATCAACAAACATATTTGCCCTTTAATATTATTAGAATAGTATTTTTTTACGCAAATCGAGTTACTGTATAGATCTATTAATTAATAGTAAGCCTGAGTTAGTTTCAGTAAGATCTGTGAAATCATTGGAATAAGAATAGGAGATTGGTCAAACCTAGCAGAGTTATATAAATTAAACAATATATTTTTCTATTTTAGACATATATTTTAAAGTACAAGCGATGACATGATACTAAATATAGGCATTGATATGAGATAAAAGATAAAAAACACTTTATAGACAATTTGTAAATAAAAATATAAATGCTAGTTTCTAAGGCACGAAGCCTTACAAACTAGCATTTATGTTTATTTTTCATAGATTTTTATTCTTGCAATCAATGTTATTAGATCGATTTTTCTACATCGTGTATTTATATAAATATCGTGAGAATGAAACAGTCGTCGAATATTCATGGTCACATTTACATACACGGTTTTTAGTTAAATCTTTACACAATAAATGCGGATTATTCCTTCTTAAAATCAAACATATTGCATAAAAAATTTCAATAATTGTCATGTAAAAAAGAATTAGTGCCAGGGATGATTTAAGTGTAAATATTAAACAAAGGTAAACAATCTTTGTTTTTAAACATTTTGTATTGCACATCATGGTTTTCATTAGACTTAAACTAAAGCTACAATTAATCAAGGATTACCCTTTCACATATTGTACTCAAAGGGTGGTAAACTGCTACGGTCCCTTAATTCCCTAGTTCACTCTTTTCCTCTAACTTGTATAATGATATCTATCATCTATACATCGATTACATTAAAATTCTGTATAATGACAGATAGTTCAGCATTTTTATTTCAAGTCGTTTAGTTTTTGACCTTAATATAGCTAATTTCTTCTTGCGTGACTCAGCCAGTAATGTTTTCAGTCTCAATTCAAAAGTAAGCTTTAATTTTCATGGTGTTAATGTAGTGTCCGTCGCTATTGGAAACCCTGGGTAATCGGTCTGGAAAATAGGACAATTTTAATTTTGTAACGCATTATTAGCATGTAATATCGACAGCCTAGTACTAACATTATATTAAAACTACTGTCAATACTATAATTTAGTTGAGCTTTACATATTTAAAAGTTTACAAATTCAGACAATATAAAATGTTTGATTAACATTTATGTGTTGACACAAAAGCATGTGTATGTGCGTGATTAACTTGATTAACGTGGTATAAATAATTGGTATAGAATAATCTACACGACTACCCTCCATATATTTCACAATTACCTGTATAAATATAATCAACGCATCAACATCATATCAACCCATTCTCACTTCATTACTGGAGTACGGGTTCTTATTTCAACCAAAAGACCTTAGAAGATATGTCCCGAAACTACTCAATTACGGATTGTCGGAGTCGTTGGAATATTTTCATATGTTTTTGTACTTCAATTATACGCTTCTACGACTAAAATGTAACTATGTAAAATTTCAAGTCTGTACGTGAAACTTTCTAAGACAGACTAGCAGACGAACAGGCAGGCATGTAAATCATCTAATTTAGTTCCTTATTTTTTTAATACCTATCATCATATATACTCGCCAACAAACTGTTATAACAGTTTGGCGAACACAATAATTTGTACTATGTAACTGTATCGTGTAAATAAATAAATAAAAACAATATAAATTGCCAGAGGAACACCTGGTTCGTCAACAAATCAAATGTTGACGAACCAGGTCAACAAATGTTAACTTACGTGTATGGTGGATGTTGAAACTGACGACTTATCCAAATAAATTTCTTCCGAAAGCAATGGTCTTTAAAATGTTTGGAACATACGCGACTGTACTCGGCTCCCAATTCTGTCGTCCAGTAGCAAAATTCCATGCATTACGCACACTGACGACTTTAGGAAATCTAAAAAATAAACATGCATCTAAGATTAAACAAGTTAACATTTTTAAATTTAAAAATAAATAAATACATTTTGACGAAAAATTATGAAATAAGAAGTTTACAAAAAGTAAGACGTTAAAAAAAAAGGTGTCTGTACCCATATAATTTACCCATAATTTCGGGGTGTTTTCCCATGCTACATACTGGTAACCCTAAAACGCTCATTATACCGATAAATTGAAAATACAACAGAAAATGGCTGATACATTACCCACAGACAACCTTCAAGATTTAGGCGGTTTTTACTAGAAATGCTTTTTGTAAATTAAAATGATATTTTCATTGTTTTTACGTTATTATACAAACAATTTATTAAAAAACTACATGTGTATCTAATTTTCGCAAAATATTTGATAACAATTATTAAAACTTTATACTTACGTATGAAAGGTTATGTTTTGGTATTTTTACTAACTGAGGCTTTTGCAGCCTTTTACACAGCAACGTACCATTGTTAAAGTAAAAAGACAATCCCAAACAAGCAAAAGAACACAAATATGCACTAATATTTCACTTATATTTAGTAATTTATGCAAAAAAATTGTAGTACTACAAGGCACGAAATGATTGTTTGCCACGAATTTGTTTTTGTGGCAAACACAAAATAGTGAAACTATGACAGGGACAAAAAATATTTGATCTGTCTCTTTCCTTCTTATGAGGAACTGTATACATCTATCACGTTCTATCTTGGTATTATTATTTGCTTGTAACCTCTGGGTATCTTTCCTATGAGACCAAAAGGCTCAGAGGAAGTATATACCTAGAGTTGACAAACTCGTACACCCGTAAGGGACGGCAACAAAAGTAAATTCAATAACAAGGTTACCAGACTGTGGAAAATTTACCCCACTACATAATGCGTCTCAGCAATTTGAAATTTACAATGTACCCAGATAACTGTTTACCAGAAACTTGCATAGAATGTGTATTGTGTGCTATAATAATATACTCATAATATGATATTAGCAATGTAAAAAAGTCGAATAAGTCGATACAGCCATTTCTACATACAAAGTAATAAAAGTTAATATTTACATACGTATGAAAACTACAGTATCTGAATAGATCAACAAACATATTTGCACTTTAATATTATTAGAATAGTATTTTTTTACGCAAATCGAGTTACTGTATAGATCTATTAATTAATAGTAAGCCTGAGTTAGTTTCAGTAAGATCTGTGAAATCATTGGAATAAGGATAGGAGATTGGTCAAACCTAGCAGATTTATATAAATTAAACAATATATTTTTCTATTTTAGACATATATTCTAAAATACAAGCGATGCATGATACTAAATATAGGCATAGATATGAGATAAAAGATAAAAAACACGTTATAGACAATTTGTAAATAAAAATATTCGTGCCTTACAAACATATTAATGTTTATTTTTTCACAGATTTTATTCTTGAAATCAATGTTATTAGATCGATTTTTCTACATCGTGTGTTTATATAAATATCGTGAGAATGAAACAGCCATCGAGTATTCATGGTCACATTTACATACACGGTTTTTAGTTAAGATTTAACTAAAAACCGTGTATGTAAATGTGACCATGAATATGGCGGATTATTCCTTCTTAAAATTTTCAATAATTGTCATGTAAAAAAGAATTAGTGCCAGGGATGATTTAAGTGGAAATATTAAATAAAGGTCAACAATCTTTGTTTTTAAACATTTTGTATTGCGTATCATGGTTTTCATTGGACTTAAACTAAAGCTATAATTGATCAAGGATTATCCTTTCACATATTGTACTCAAAAGGTGGTAAACTGCTACGGTCCCTTAATTCCCTAGTTCACTCTTTTCCTCTAACTTGTATAATGATATCTAAAATCCATACATCGATTACATTAAAATTCTGTATAAAGACAGATAGTTCAGCATTTTTATTTCAAGTCGTTTAGTTTTTGACCTTAATATAGCTAATTTCTTCTTGCGTGACTCAGCCAGTAATGTTTTCAGTCTCAATTCAAAAGTAAGCTTTAATTTTCATGGTGTTAATGTAGTGTCCGTCGCTATTGGAAGCCCTGGATAATCGGTCTGGAAAATAGGACAATTTTAATTTTGTAACGCATTATTAGCATGTAATATCGACAGCCTAGTACTAACATTATATTTAAACTACTGTCAATACTATTATTTAATTGAGCTTTACATATTTAAAAGTTTACATATTCAGACAATATAAAATGCTTCATTAACATTTATTTGTTGACACAAAAGCATGTGTGTCACGCAGATTAATTTGATTAACGTGCTATAAATAATTGGTATAGAATAATCTACACGACTATCCTCCGTATCTTTCACAATTACCTGTATAAATATAATCAACCCATCAACATCATATCAACCCATACTCACTTCATTACTGGAGTACGGTTTCTTATTTTAAACAAAAGACCTTAGAAGATATGTCCCGAAACTACTCAATTACGGATTGTCGGAGTCGTTGGAATATTTTCATATGTTTTTGTAATTCAATTATACGCTTCTACGACTAAAATGTAACTATGTAAAATTTCAAGTCTGTACGTGAAACTTTCTAAGACAGACTAGCAAACGAACAGGCAGGCATGTAAATCATCTAATTTAGTTCCTTATTTTTTTAAATACCTATCATCATATATACTCGCCAACAAACTGTCATAACAGTTTGGCGAACATAATAATTTGTACTATGTAACTGTATCGTGTAAATAAATAAATAAAAACAATATAAATCAGTTGAGAATGCGCAAGCTTGCATTGCCAGAGGAACACGTCAATAAATCAAATGTTGACGAACCAGGTCAACAAATGTTAACTTACGTGTATGGTGGATGTTGAAACTGACGACTTATCCAAATAAACTTCTTCCGAAAGCAGTGGTCTTTAAAATGTTTGGAACATATGTGACTGTACTCGGCTCCCAATACTGTCGTCCAGTAGCAAAAATCCATGCAATACGCACACTGACGACTTTAGGAAATCTAAAAAATAAACATACATCTAAGATAAACATGTTAACATTTTTAATTTAAAAATATATACTACTAATTATAAATACTTACTAATTTAATAAATAAATACATTTTGACGAAAAATTATAAACAAAGAAGTATACAAAAAGTAAGAAGTTAAAAAAAAGTTCACACCCATATAATTTACCCATAATTTCGGGGTGTTTTCCCATACTACATACTGGTAACCCTAAAACTCTCATTATACCGATAAATTGAAAATACAACAGAAAATGGCTGATGCATTACCCACAGACAACCTTCAAGATTTAGGCGGTTTTTACTAGAAATACTTTTTGTAAATTAAACCGATATTTTCATTGTTTTTACAAACAAATCGGTATATTGCTGTCTCTTTACTGTGTGAATGAGATGTAAAACGTCACTGGGTCTATTATTTTCTCGGTATACGTATACTATCTATATAATTATATGCAACACCAACCCAAAAAAAAAAAAAATTTTACCAAACAGAAAAAAGACTTCTTCCCGCGCTTTGGACAAGTGACATTGTTGAAATGTTTACAATTCGGTATTATTTATTCGTAGTTCGGTATAAAATTAGTTTCATGTGACAATTTCGATAGTATTTTGTAACATAAGTGCTAGTCAAATTATACAGCAATGAAAAAACTCAAATATAACACGTTTATGCACTTTTTAGAAGGCGTGAATAAGTTCATCAAGAAAACCTTGTAAAAATCACTATCGTTTTACGGGTGGTATTTTGGGTTGATTGGGTCTAGGTACCCTTCCCAAGTATTTTTTCAGCATAGTTCCTGAAGCTGGAACATAGAATTAAGATTTTCAAATGGTTCTAAACTGATGACTTGGCTGTATGTGCTTGATCCCTTTGCCTTTCCCCTCGAGGATAAAAAGAACCGAAAATAGAATAGTTGAATACCATGATCCAAGAAAACCGTAGACAGAGTATATAGAAAGACGGGTCATCAGCGTATAGGGGTATGAGATAGAGATAATAAACATAACTTTGTAATCTACATGCCATACACAATAAGTATTGCCACTACGCAACTTTTAACCTCATTGATGGGGTAAACTTGGAACATAATCGGTTACAATCAGAACAGGGGACCGGACATTTCGAAAAGTAATTCAATCATAAAAGATTAATTTGAATTACTTTTAGAAATGTCCGGTCCCTTGTTGTGATTGTAATGTTTCAATTTTACCTTATTTATTTGCCATTGGACCCTCGTAGATACTTAGACACGTCTTACATTTTTTTAAATATAATCTTATTGGATCTTATTCAATTCTCAATATTACTATTGTTCTTTTTTAATCTGCGAATATTTCGGAAATGATCATTAGAGAAGAAGAAATGTCGAAACAAACTTGCCAATATAGGTCTCTTTTAAAATTGCCAATTTGATATTACAATAAACAATCACATCAGCGTATTGGTACAATAATGATATCAAATGGTAGAATTAAAGTTTATGTTTGTTAAGGAATGATAGTCTGTGCTGAATTATTTCCAGACATCTTTGTCAATCACATATTCACCAGTTCTTTAATAAGCTCTTTTTATTATACATAAATTTATTATACATTTTACATATGCAGCGGAGCTGAGCTTACCGGCAAATTTATTTATGTGGGGCCCCATTGTAATTTGGAGTCTACTGTAATTCTAAGAAACGCAGTATTATTAACGAATTCTAATTTATTATTCCCTATGAACACTTCTGTATTGGGAGAAATCACATTCGGAAGACTAAATTTGATGCATTTGCTTTTAGTCGAGTTTAGCAAAAGAAGATACTACATGTGAACCAGTTTAAAATAGAAGACATAACACCATTTACCTTGTCAATGTTTTCATACCGGCGAGTGACATTAAAAATTAGAGAGGTATCATCAGTACATAATTTTATATATCAGTATCAATAAATATACGCCTTTTTCTGCACCACGTAAGGCAGATCATTCGCATATACTAAAAATAAAAAGGGTCCCAAAATAGAAACCTGTGGCACCACGATATTAGGATTATTGCCTTTAGGTTTAACCCTGTTTATATCAACTGTCTGACCTGTTATTTAAATAAAATGCAATTAAGTTCTGGGCTTTAACCCTATCTACATAATAGTTCAGCTTGAGTAACAATGTCTGATGATCGACACAATGAAAAGCTTTAGAGAGATTACAGAAAACTAAAAAAGCATCCTGTGATCTCTCCCAGGAGTTAAGGATATGCTTAACCAATGCCAATTCTGCATCCGTAGTAGATTTACCACCTGTAAAACTGTATTGCGCATCATGACAAATTCATTGGTCTTAAAAAAGAGTTACAATTGATCAAGCATTATCGTTTTGTATGGGCCCCTTCGATACGACCCGTACACGAGAATATAAAATAATATAGGTAGGTACTGGCGGATTAGTTCTTCCCACGTGTTGGCTGGAGAAATGAAAGGCTTGCATTGTAGTATGAGGCCAGAGGTAATGCTTCCAGAGAGCGATGGCTATCAAAGGAGATGACTTGTTTGCAGAGTAGCGGGAGATGATTATCCAATGACTGCAGGTTACAACTGTGTCGATCGCCGCGCCCCGGCCCATATTTATACACGCCGGGTGCGAGCGAGGCAGTCTGATTATGCAACCGAGAAAGCATGATAAAAATTAGCCAGCCCTGGAAACATTACCATATTGGGACCACTTTATTGGATCAAAATCGCAACAAGATGTACTAATTTTTCTTACATTCAACCCTTTATCATACAAAAACTTAAAATCTATATACTGTAAGGGACAATAATCAACACACATGAAAAACTATTTAATTCAACGACTTACTGTTAACTTACGGCTATTTAACTGTTATATAGGCACCTACTTAATCTATATGCACGTATATCTCCAAACTAAGACTGCCGCGGCCACCAAATCTAATAATTACTTAATGCAAATTTTCTTAATTCTGGGGTACACTTGCGCGCAGTTATATTTTTACATAAAAAGTCTAGATTTGTTGACTCTATCGAACATAGTAAGTCTGCAGTTTCTTGATTGATTTTCGTTTTCGTGGAGTGATCTCAACTTGCGTGGCTGACAGTACAGATCCTTTTTCTATTTTCTGAAATAGATACATACTTAAATATAAAAATAAACATTCCTATGACAAGTATTTTTAGCTGGATTGATATAACAGGTACATTGTAAAGTGCTGAGCTCTCACGCTTTACATTTTAGAAAATATTGACCACTTATGCACCCATTGTAGGTACAGTACAACCCTAGAGGGTTGTTGTGTTTCTGCGTGAGGTCACCAGAGTTGCTGTGTAAGCAGCAGAGGAGGGATCGCGCGCGTGATAATTAATATATCGCAAGCGTTAATAGGCTACGGTGTCCGCTTTACATCAGGTGGGCCGTATGCTTGTATGCCTCCCGACATAGTATAAAAAAAAACAATATAGTTTAACGCAGACTGCGCATTAAACAATAGATTCTCTGTTGAGCGTAGAATTCAAGCATCTGATATAACTACGCCTTTCTATTCTACTCTATAACTTCACGCCAAATCCCTTACGGGATAGGCAGAGAGAATCGAGCGCCACGCGACTCGATCCTTACATACCTCACTCGCTTCTTTCACATTCATTGCTCTTTTCATGCACGCTCGCCGGTTTCTAGGGCTCCTGACATCACCTTCTGATAGAACACGACCAATTTGATCATGATAGGTAAGTCTTGGCCTTCCTCGGCTCCTACATCCTTCCACTTTTGCATTGTATATCTGCTTCGTCATTCTTTCATCCTGTATTCTTTCTACATGTCCGAACCAACGGAGCATGCCTCTTCTTATTTTAATACCGACGCTCTCTTTCAGACCAACTCTGCTTCTAACTTCATCATTGCGAATACAGGCAAGCGTTACACCACAGATTTTGCGCAACGCTCGCATTTCAACCGCGTTTATCCTACTTTCATGCTCTCTCTAACTACGCCACGAGTATATAAGAGATTAAACTTACCGAACTACTTTCTATTTCTATTTCCATAGCTACTTCTTCTGACGACGGTTGGTCATATTTCACGTCCGAGTCGTCAATCTGAAAGTTACACTTAATTAGTAACATTCATCATACAAGCATTTAAGAGAGGTAGGACGCATCAAAGGAGCCCGTCTGGTGAAGTACCTCCACCTCACAGAAAATCCGCAGCCAAATAACAACTCCCTAGAGGGTTGTTGTGTTCCTGTGTGTGAGCGAGGTCACCAGTAAGCTCCTAAGGAGTTGCTGGGTTAGCAGCAGAGGAGGCATCGCGTGAGTGATACTTAATGTATTGCAAGCGTTCATAGGCTACGCTAACTGCTTTACATCAGGTGGGGCGTATGCTTGAATACCCTCCGACGGTGTATAAAAAAAAAACTAAATTATTAATATATTAGGATACCATAGCATCATTTATTGCTGCAACTGTGCCTATTTGGAAGAACTTGGTCGATCAAGGGTCTGTGAGCTCTAAAACAAATAAATAAATATATTCCCTTTTAAATGCATGTATATTATGTCCCCCCCCCCCCCATCGCACACATATCCTTTTTCTTCTCTCCACATCAAAGCAAATTCTTCTCTTCAAATCTTATATCTAAATTACATGTTTACGACTTCAGTAGAATTAATTTTCATCGAAAGGACCATCTACAGAAATCCGCAGCCAAATAGGTTCCTGCACGTCACTGAGGTTACCAGGAAGAAGTCATTGCGTTGGCAGCAGGGGTGACGACATGTGAACGATACTTTATATCGCAAGTGAGTTTTGGCCCCGGTAATGGCTTCACATTACGCAGGCCTTATGTTTGTTTTCTAACTGACGTAGCATAAACATTGAGTAATAATTATATTTCAAATATTTTAGCTTATTAATTTGTAACAGGAAAAATCTTTTATTATATTTAATTTCGAAAAGTCATTGAAATATTTTAGTTACATATTCAATTACCTATGCCATTACTTTTAATTCAACTTACGTGAATGAAACGCGTAGGAACTGCATCTTTATTTAAGCATATTTTTCTTTTCTTTGATTGAAGGCCAGTTGATTCAAAATGGTTGGAGCAGATCCGGGAGTTGTCATTTGGATGCCAATTTAAACGACCCGTACACTCAATCCATTTATACTTCAAAAATAAATCCTTAGGAAAACTGAAACAATAGATACGCAATATGTTAAATGTGGTAAATTAAGTCAAGTGTTGGTAACCCCAAATAGTGTAATCCTGCTGATTACAGACGACATATAGTGATATCTCTAAAAATGTAATGTTTATAACCTTTTTATTTGATCGGTTAATATCAACAAAAAAATGTTTATTTGTACTTTAATTTAAATAAAAATAGCTTACTATTGAGTATGAATCCACATTAAATTAATAATCCTTGAACATGCATCATTATATTGTGACAAATAAGCGACTTACCGATGAAAGGTTATATTGGGTTCTTGTCGTTCACTTCGGCTTTTACAGCCAATTATAGAGCAATTCACCATTACTGCACGATCAATGCATCTTTTAAAATAATCACTACATCACAAGGGAATAAAATACATAGGGTTTACACTTAAATCAACGAAATTGCGTCAGTACGAACAATTTGTTTGACACCAGAACAATCCCGGTGGCAGACATAAAAATCGCATACGCAGATAGAGACAAAACACTCATGGTCTATCTTGCTCACGCACATGTATTTTAGAATTTTCTATCTCTCTTCATGTAGGTATTATTCTTTTAGTAGCCCGTCTATATCTATATACTCTGTCTACGAAGAAAACATATTATTATACCATGGTTGAATACCTACTTCACTACTTGAGTACCTAGGGGACTTCTTCCCGCGCTTTTGACGAGTGACATTGTTCTTATACTTGAAATTTTTACAATTCAGTGTAAAATTAGTTTTATGTGACAATTTCGATAGTGTTTTGTAACATAAGTCCTAGTGCAATTATACAATAATGAAAAAACTCAAATATAACACGTTTATGCACTTTTTGGAAGACGTGAATAAGTTCATCAAGAAAACCTTGTAAAATTCCTATCGTTTTACGGGTGGTATTTAAACTGGGTTGATCGGGTCGAAGTACCCTTCCCAAGTATTTTTGAGCACAGTTCCTGAAGCTGGAACATATAATTAAGATTTTCAAATGGTTCTAAACTGATGACTTGGCTGTATGGGCTAGATCCCTTTGCCTTACCCCTCGGGGATAAAAAGTACCAAAAAAAAAATTGAGTACCTAGTAAAAAAGTTATAGTGAAGGTATCTTTCCTCTGAGTACGAGTAGTGAATAGAAGTTCCTTTAGGTATTATAGTTGCACTTTAGTTTATTTTATTAATTTTTAACAACTTCCTTTCTTTAACAGTAAAATGATTACGGTAAATAAAATTGTTACTAATCACAATGCTACATTGAAAATTCTGACTCAAAGAAATTTTTCCAAGCAGAAAAACATTCGCGATGTTAAATACCAATTTATACAGCAGAGCAAGGTACCGACAATGCACTTTCAGAAATCGTTGCCGCGTTTACCTATACCCGATTTGTCTAAAACTGGTGAACGCTATCTGAATGCTCTCCGACCTTTATTAAATCACGAGCAGTTCGTTGAGGCAGGGCGCCGCACCAGTGATTTCATTAATAAGGAAGGTAAACTATTGCAAGAAAAACTTGTATCCAAAGATAAAATTAATAAAAATACGAGTTATATATCAGAATATTGGTTTGACCTCTATTTACGGGACCGAGCACCTTTACCTATAAACTACAACCCTTTGATAGTGTTTCAAAACGATACACGGCCAGGTTACAATGACCAGTTGATAAGAGCAACAAACTTATTAATAAGTGCTGTTAGGTTCATGTCATCACTTCGTGAGCAAATCTTAGAGCCTGAGATTTATCATTTGAATCCAAAGAAAAGCAACACACCATTATTCAGAACTGTGACAGGGATGTTACCGGAAGCTGTATCATGGTTTGTATCTCATTCTTACTAAATAGGCGATCAATTTATTATCCATTTCTTTATTTAGAGTATCTCTAGTTATTATTGTAAATTTACGTGACATTGTTTTTTTTCCATAAAGAAGTACTTGAGGCATCATTTGGCCTATCAATGTACTTGCAAGTTGCAAGAGTCGCGAGGAAGCTTTTTGAAAACTAAAACTTTTAAATTCAAATGGAACTTTATTGATCGAGAGCAGAATACAGACTGACTTACATTAAATTAATTCTATTCTATTACTAAATGCTTTGTTAGGCATTATAAGGACTGTGCCTCTGGGCGATGCATCGTACGTAACTATCTAGTCAACATACAAAGGAACTATGCAACATCAACTGCAGTTTCGGAATGGGACGAGTCGTCTCAAGTTCCTCTAGGGTTGGATGGTACATGTACATGGTTGGATGCCATCAGTACAGACTGTCATTTGGGTGACATGAAAACACTTACCTACACCAATGTGCATATGAGCAGCATATTAGAGTATGTCTTAAATCACCCTTCGATTGAAGGGGAAACTTGTTTTCCAGCTTTGGAATGAGTATGGGAAAAATGTAAATAAAATTTAAATGCATTGGAGTAGTCTTAAACCACCCTTTGGTTAAAGGGAATTTTGTTTTCCAGCTGTGGGATAATTGTGGTAAAAATGTAAATATTTTTTTTTATGCACAAGCTCAGATTTTATTTACAAATTTCCTAGTTTTATATGCTAACATGATTATATAAAACACACTCTAGGTAAATAGATTGTGTAACTAAATAGATGTATAATCATGTGCTAAATTCAAATTTCTAAAAATAATCATATATGAACCTGTTCATCTACCATTTAGCTACTACGAGGGTCATTTGAAAAGTTCCACATCAATCGTGAAACCACACGATTTTGAGCTTATTTTTATTTTTCAACATACTCTCCTCCAAGCTCAAAACACTTTTTCCATCGACCCGGTAAGGCTTCGATACCCGTTTTAAAAAAATCTTCATCTAACTCCTCAAAATAAGCGTCCACGGCGGCTATGACCTCTTCATTTGTAAAAAAATGTTTACCACCTAAAAATTTTTTCAGCTTTGGGAACAGATAAAAGTCGGACGGTGCTAAATCCGGTGAATATGGGGGATGAGGTAACAATTCGAAACCACATTGATGGATTTCTGCCATGGATTGCACAGAGATGTGAACGCGCGCATTGTCCTGATGGAACAAGACTTTTCTTCTCAATATACCTGCACGTTTTTCTTTGATTTCTTCTCTCAAACGACGCAACAGGTTGCAATAGTAATCGGAGTTTATTGTTTCACCCTTTTTTAAATAATCCACGAGAATTATACCCTTTGCATCGCGGTTTTGCGGTACCCACCGCGCAAACACCTTAGAGAATCCAAGTTCAGTAGTAATTATATGACGTATTCGCTCAGATGAGATACCTACAGTCTTAGCTATCTCCTCGACAGTCAATCTTCGATCAGATAAAATTAAATCACAGATTTTTTCTTTGTTTTGATCAGTGGAAGCAGTCGAAGGCCGGCCACTACGGGGCTCATCTTGAATGGTCTCACGACCACGTTTAAACTCTGCCACTCAGTTTTTAACAGTAGCATACGAAGGAGCGGACTCACCCAAAGTAGCAGACATGTCTTCATGTATAGCTTTTGGAGTTAAACCTTTCAAATTCAGGTATTTTATCACTGCACGATGTTCAATTTTATCCATTTTCAAAAATAGCTCTGACTTGACTTACGGTATCACGTGTAAACGAACAATGAGTTACTGTGAATAAACTGAACTGTGCATACTTGTTGCTGAATAATGTAACTACAAAATGAGGGTAGTTATAAAAAAAACCAATGACTTTAACCATGTAAGGCTAAGAACTTTTCAAATGACCCTCCTATTTGTGGTATTGATAGTCATCTACATTCTGCCTTAGACACTTACTGGACATTCCTTGGTACGCTAAAAATATATACTCCAAATCTTTTTAAGACCGTAAAAGATTTGGAGTATGTATTTTTAGCGGACATAGGAAGCGTTAGTGCCTTCAGCACTTTTTTGTAGTTACTTTTCACTTCTTTCACTCTGCTCTAATGTCATTGTTATTATTTTTGAATATAAAGTCTTGGTTCTTTTGACATTTATTACACTATTAAATTTGTTTATCATATTATGGTACATTTCCTTTATGTACTTCCTAATAATATAAATATCAACTACTTCATTTTATTATATTCCTTGCCACTCGTCTACTAATTAATTTCCAAACTATGCACTTAAAGAAAAAGAAATATTTTTTCTTTCCTTTACACATTTTTTTTTTATTTTAATTTGACGGCTTGCATGTAACACAAGATTGTGCGTATTGGCGGTGTCTGCTAACTGAGCCAAAGGATTTGGTGATAATAATAATTTTTACAACTGCAGTTAAACCTCAACAGCCCATAGCAAATACCAGAGCTTATGTTTGGTTAGGTCACATGTCTTTCGAAATTTAACCGACTGCCTAATGGAACTTATATTTCTACTAATGATTTCCATAGTAAATTTATGGAAACCATAACAATTCAAATTGTAATATTATACATTGCACACAAAACAGGCTGTAAAGCCTTCAGAATACACACAAGGATGACAGTAATTTTTATTCAATTCAATTATATCTAACCCATTTAATAAATTTCTAGTAAAGGTTTTCCCTTTAAATCTTTGCTTATTTTAGAATTAAGTACATAGATCTTACATGAAATAAATTATATGCTTGAAATATTTTTTACACAGACAGGTATGTAGCCACACATAATCATTTTATTACCTAAATTTGTTGAAACAAATCACAATTTAATTATTATATATTTCATTATTCATGTATTTTAGTTATTTCAATAAATTTAATTTACTTATATACACACAATCCATTGAAAACATACAAAAAAATCAAAGTATTACAACTATATAGTTCATTACAATTGATCAAGCATTATCCTTTTGTAATAGTTTACTCAATACTGGCAATATATGTATAGATTTGGGTCTGTAATTCCCCAGTTCACCTTTTTTTCACCAGACTTGAATAATGGAATTAATTGACTAAATTTCAACAAGTCTGGGAACACACCCATGTCTGTATATTGATTAAAAAAAAGTATCTACACACTATGCTATTATGTAGTAAAATCTATTTAAATAGTAGTCAATTAAGTTACTGTCAAATTCAAATTTTGCTCAGGTTATATTTCGCACGTCCAGAGGCTCTGTCTAGTTAGTAAATGACTATGTAGTCGATATTCGCCTTATTACTCGATGCTCGTGGAATCTCTGAAACTATTGAACAAGGGGAAAAATTTGCTCACATAAAAATTAAAGGTTTAACAAATTAATAAATACAAAACACAAAAATTAGTTTTATTCGTCGGTTGTTCGTACAGGCGTTAATTTATTTTTTATTTAAATTAATGAACAACTTCAGTCCCATCGCAATAATGCCCCGTGGGAGATTGCGATTATTTACGAAAACGCTAAAAAAAATTGCAAAGATCTGTACTTATCTTGAATTTAAGTGTCCTCGTGTAGGGGCAAGGTAGGTTTGCTGATCAAACCAACCATCCGAAAAAGTAGAATTTTTCAGGAAATTCCATATTTAGAGTCTATTATGTCTTGTCTAAGAAGTCAATGTTCTTCTACGTACAAAAAAGTGTGTGTGTGTCAGCTCCGACGCACGACTGAAGTTAACTCCTTACGAACGACAAATATGATATGTAGAATAGAAAAAGAGAGTAAATGAATGCATCTTCTTAAATATAGCTTATTATAGCTATAGTTCATGTCCTACAGCCTTACGAATAAACCGCATTCACGTGTTTTTCGGATTCTTCTTCGTTACGACTGGAATCATTTTCTTCCATATTTTTCAAGGTATTTTAGCTTTCATTCTTTGATGATTTGTTTAATAGTACATAAAAATATATGTAAAATGTACCGAGCGTCGCATACACACGTACTAACAACATACGTACAAAGCTCGATCTGTATCTTTGTCCTCGCGTTCGCCTTTGCGTTCGAGTTCACGATCGTCTTTCGTTCGCCCTCGCGTTCACCTTCATCTTCATTATAATCTTTTATTTTCCTTTTGATTGATACTTAATGTATTACAAGCGTTCATAGGCTACGGCAACCGCTTTACATCAGATGGGCCGTGTGCCTTCCGACGTTGGATAAAAAGAAAACTCAGTTAAATCCTTTAGACACTTCTATCTCATTCTCTCGCACGTTAAATCCTACAGATGTATAGGTTTATCTCTTTAAACGGACGAGCGTAACAGTTTTTGTTAACGCGTTCACTTGATTTTACTCCTCATAAAATTTCCGTATCGGGCCTTATAACTCAAAAAGCATTTTCCCTAATGTAACTCTACCCAGAAAATGAAACAAATAGACATAATAAGAAAAATAGACAAATATTCATTTTATGTAGAGAAGAAGAGAGACGGAGGTTTTCTATCTAATTTCATTGCCGAGTATACTGCGTGGAACGAGATGTTTAAAACAAATGAAGCAAATGATATGTCTTTAAACAAATCTGTTGTTGAATTCGCAAATTTGATTGGTGCAGCTACCCCGCTTTATCCAGCGGTATGTACGGCAATCAAAGTTGGTTTTACCATTCTAGCAACAACATGCAGCATTGAACTTACATTTAGCACGTTACCACGTGTTAAGACGTGGAATCAGTCAACGATGGAAAACGTGAGGCTGGCTGAGGCATGCTTGACTGCATGGACTGTGCATACTTAGTGTTCGAAGGAAAAGAGTAAAGGATTACACTAAATTTATTTACAAGGTGGTTGACTTTGGACAATAACCTAGGCGCCTTATTTTTTATTCAAACAGTTTACATTTATATATTTGTTTACTAAACAAATTCTTAAACTTTTTCTGTTTATTTTTCTATATGCCAAGGGGGTGCTAGTGCACCCCCTTGCACCCTGCTACCGGCGCCCATATTCTGGACATACATCTAATAAAAATTGTAGCCCACAATCACACAACAATTTCCGGTAAATCTTATGAAGTGAATACTATTACTTTTAACGAGCAATAAACAGCTCTAATGATTTGGATCAAAATTTGTATTTAAATAAGGTTTTTCTTTTTAGTTTTACCAATATATTTCCGGTAAAATGTGTTTTTACACAAAGATGATACATAAAACGAAGCGAAGTTTAGTCTCCCAGATACTGCCCTTTTAAATGTAAAATTAATCAGTATATGAAGTCTTTAAATTCGATAAATTTGCTGTAATAATCTATCAGTAATAAATATTTTTTATCTGTTATCTGAGACAAGTCTATGCCTACTTGAGCTCAAGGTCTACTCGATGTCTTGTGAGACTTTAATTCTTCCTTTTGATTACATTTCCTTTGCGATAAATATATTAATATTACAGTTAGCTATCATATTTTACAAATCATTGTTGATTCCTTTTTTTCTGCAACGGTAGGAGGCATACAAGCATACGGCCCATCTGATGTAAAGCGGTTACCGTAGCCTAAGAACGCTAGCAATGCATTAAGTATCACTCGCGCGATGCCACCTCTGCTGCTAACACAGCAAGTCCTTAGCAGCTTACTGGCGACTGATATTTTGACGAGTTCGGTGGCGCAGTGGTGAAACGCGTTGTTACGTTACTTTGACACTAACGCTTATGGGTTCGATTTCAACACAGGACAAACATTTGTGTGCATGAAGTTGTCTGTTTGTCTTGGTCAGGATGTTTTTGAGAGATATAGGGCGCATCGATGCAAAAAACATTCTTACAATAACTTGTGTCTTGCAATAAAAAATCTGAAATCAGTCACGGTACGGTATATAATGTTTATATCGTAATGAGGGTATTATTTTTAGCTGTTAGAAAATGAACTAAAATAATGAATATTGACTGAATGAATGATTTTTCAGGTATGGCGCCTATTTATTCAAAGCTTTCCCTTTGGACATGAGTCAATTTGTTGGACTGTTTGGAGCGACAAGGATACCGCTGCTCACCAAAGACAAAATCTTTAGAGATCCAACAAGTAAACATGTACTTGTACAAAAAAATGGAAACTTTTACGTATTTGATGTATTAGATAGTGATGGTAAGTGTAATATATTTTTTGAAATATGTTTTTGTACAGTAACTATCAAAAGACTTTGTTGCTTCTCTGCCCATACGACAATGTTATAGGATATATTTAGTACATACATAATGGTAAAATATAGGTGTAAATGAAGTTGAATAATGCTACAATATACTGGTGTAATAAGGCGCGAGGTGTCTGCAGAGTAATAACAAAAATATTAATTCACAATTTTTGGCAAATACAGTGCACATTCATATTTGTATTACAAGTGTTGCTAGGTATGTCCTATTATTTGAGTTGGCAATTAAGCAAAGGACTAGTATAGACATAAAATGCATGACACACCAAGTGCAACAAATGAAGAAGTGTTCACTGCTCCATGCTTATATATGTATTAATAGCCATTCATTTAACATAACGCAAATCTAAAGTGTAGATGAATCAAACAAGAAAAAACTATGCGTAAACATAAAACACAACCAAAAGTTAAAGTTGTAGGTCGTGGTACGCGTCTACTTGTCTGGCTCTCTAATAGTTTAACTATTGCTTTCCTATTGCAACGCTATACACATTCTTGGAATAACTATAATGATATGTTTAACGAACCTTCTTTTGATCGCTTTTTTTACGGATATGTCTTTAGTTCTGCGGGGGTATTCACATTGCCTCGGAAAGCCATTCGAACCGGAATCGAAAAGTTATCTATCAAAATGTATGGAATCTGAAAACGCAATTGGAATAAGTCCGTTCCTTATATATTATTTCAACTAAACCACAGATTCTCATGAAAATTGATATATTCAACAGAATAATTAGCCCTTCGAAACCCGTGTGGTCATATATGACCGCGAAATGTATGGGAAAAGGTATATAACGGGTTCTGAAGGCTTACGGGGTTTTCGGAGTTTTATAACGTGGATTTCTTAAAATTCCATTTACTTTGCTCTTACAGCAATAATCAATGTTTCTTTGTCAAGGATGATAAGAGTGCAAAATTCTAGAAAGATCGTATAAAAATGTAAAAACATTTTTTTTTGGCACGAGTACATTTTATGTAATTATCCTAAACAGTGCAATAAAAATACATGTAATGTTGTAACTTTGATTGCGTCTAATCCCTTTTGCTTCAAAATTGTAAATCTTAAATTCTCTGTTAAAATTTCAGCTTTATAAACATTATATTTCATCTATACATATAAAGAAAAGTGTGACGCGAGAAAGTTGCGTAGAATGACCGGCACCATTTATTTTCTAACCTCTTTACATTTGTATACATTCCAAAGTTAACATAACAACAGGTTATTGTAATGTCAATATACAATTGCATGTGAATGTTTCAGGTAACATACTATCACCAACTGAACTCCTGGGCAACCTAGCTCGAATAATGAATGATACAACACCAAAAGCTGAGCATCCTGTAGGAATATTGACATGCCAGAATCGCAACGATTGGGCGAATCAAAGGATGCACTTAGAAGCCACAGGCAATCAGGAGGTTTTGCATAAAATAGACAGTGCTTTGTTCAACTTAGTTTTGGATGATATTGTTATAAAAGATGACAAGCATATGATTTTGAAACACTATCTGCACGGCGAGGGTACTAATAAGTAGGTAATTTACATTAACAAATAGTGATACCTAATACTGAAAATGTATAACTATAAAACATGCATTACGTGTATTTTTCTAAGAAAGGTAGGGCGCAATAAAGCAGCCCGTCACGCGAAGTACCTCCATCTCACAGAAAACGGCAGTCAAATAACAACTCCCTGGAAGGTTGTTGTGTCCTTGCAAGTGAGTGAGATTACCAGTGAGCTCCTAAGGTAGCTGTGTGAGCAGCAGTGGTGACATCGCGCGAGTGATATTTATTGTGCTGCAAGCATTCATAGTCTACGGTCACCACTTTACATCAGGTGGGCCATATGCTTATGTCTCCCAACGTTATATAAGACAAATTTACTTATAGTCCGTGCGCTGGATATGGCGTTATAAAACTGGCATCATACTTTATAATTTACGATATACTCTATAAGCTGTACTCACATTAATTAAAAAATGTATGAAGATACTGGGGAAGCTAATCAGGAACACCATTCCTATATGAAATCTATATGTTTGTCTATGTGTGTGTCTGCCGCTTTTTTCCGAATATTCGAATTTTGACTTCAGATTCGGATTCAGCATAAAAAAGTAGAATAGGAATGTTTAGGAACACCGTTTCTATCTCTTAAGAAACAAGGCCAAAATGGCCGACAAATGTAAAAAAAAAAATGAATTGTTATTATAATTGACGAGCCAGGTGTTCCTCTGGCAATGCAAGCTTGCGCATTCTCAACTGTTTTTTTTTTGTTTTGAACGTAACAAAATTACATAAGCGAGCTTTAAATGATGAAATAAAGCTACAGCAATAAAAACCACTATTCAATGTATTAAACGTGAGTTTAGTGGTTTTTGCACATCTTTTTATTTGTATGTATGTATATCTTCACGCCAGGTCCCTTGCGGGGTAGGAAGAGAGAACTGAGCGCCATAAGACGCGATCCTTACATACTTCACTCGCTTCTCTAACATTCATAGCTCTTTTCATGCACGCTCGCCGGTTCCTGGGGCTCCTGTCACACGTGATAAAACACGTCCAATTTGGTCATGGTAGTGTAGTCTCGTTAGTTAATATTTTTATTTACCCCTCCTATATAATACATATATTTTGTTTAATTGTGCTTTGGCTTATTTGTATTGCATAATTCAAACAAGTCTTCCTACTTCGAATACCCTATATACCTAGTCTTCATTTAAAGCTCTTTTGACAGTGGTTCTGCTTAATCCCATCTGAAGAGCTAAGATTTTTTGTTTACGCACAGGATTTCTTTGGATTCTCGCCTTCACTACTTTGATGACCGCTGGTGTCCTAACTGTGCGAGGTTGCCCGCTCCTCTTACGATCTTCGAAGCTTGAATCTTTAGTACGAGTATATTGTTTGATAGTGCGATAAATAACCCGTAATGTTATTTAAAATTTTTGTACAATGTTGAAAATCTCTTTTGGCGCGTAACCACAGCGGTGCAACGCGATAACCGCGACTCTATCTTCCTTCTTCGACCACTCCATATTTGGAATTGAATGAAAATGAATTTATTTTTTATTTTCGGTATGCGGGAACGTTCTTTTTTTAAAATTAGTCGAAAGTATTTCTGGCCAGTATTTCAAAATTAAAATAATAAGGTTTTGACAGAACTTATGACCCGACTATGTATATACTGTACTATGTTCTTCAGTGGTATCTACAAAAGTTTCGATGCGCTACTCAATCTCGAAACCACTGCAACCGCAAAATACAGTTTACATAAAAATGGAGCGTCGATTCTGCGATCCTGCGACCCTGCGAAGCAGAGCTCGGTCGACCTTATCTTGACCATATTCGTGGTAACGTATTTCGTGATTGAGTAGCATACCCGTTACGTTTACAGGTGGTTCGATAAATCGTTCAGCTTGATAGTGACTGCCGATGGGGTATCTGGTGTAAACTTCGAGCATTCGTGGGGCGACGGTGTGGCCGTGCTCAGGTTCTTCCAAGACATATACAACGAGACTATAGACGCGCCTTTTGTTCACCCGGACACCAAACCGTCGGATAACAACATGAATGTCAACAGATTAGGTGAATACTCATAGTTTTTCAAACGACTTCAAAAAAGATGCACCATAGGCAGTTTGATCCATATGTATCCACCACCAGTTAATCCCAGCGAACTAACGCTGATCACCCACTCAGATTGGCCGTCATCTGTGACCTGAGCCGAGCGATTACATCGCATGGTTGAATATATTGTCTTTTACAGATGACGGGATATATGGGCTGATTGATGATACAAGTATGGCTGCCCTGCCCCTGTTGACCGGGATGTTCCTCTCAGATCTGGAGGTATCTCGTGCTCGCATAGAGAGATCGCGTAGATTCACAGCCGGTAGTTAAGTAATTGAGCGAGAAATTTGATTCTCTAATGTGCAAGAGAGGCGATATGGAGTGATGATTCAAAGGAGCCCTTCTCTTCTCTTCCACTCCATTATTCCAGGAGATGGATGACTGAAAGATGGTAGGCATACCTCCCAGATTTTCGTAGGACTCGGCATCCCTTTATAAAAACGCCATTACCTACGAATCGAACTAACTTTTGGCGGAAGTACTGAAGTATTGATCAAATTTCTTGTAAATTAACTTACTCAAAGTAAAGCCTAAATGTATCTATCTATACGTTACACTAAGTCCCTTGTAGACTAGTAAGAGAACTGAACGCCACACGGTTCGGTTCTTACACACCTCATTCACTTGTTTAACATTCATAGCCCTCCCGCTTCCTAGGGCTCTTGACGACACCTTCTGATAAAACACGACCAATATGATCGTGATAAGTGAGTCTTGCTCTTTCTCGCTCCTACATTATTTCACTTTTGTACATCTGTTTCGTCGTTCTCCTATTGCATTCTCTTTATATGTTCGAAACAACGAAGCATGCCTTTTTTATTTTACCCATACTCTTTTTCTCACATTATCACTGCGAATTCGGTCTAGAAATTGCATTTATGCTAATCTTATGGTCTTTCTGCCGTTCTCAGCTCTCGCTTCCATACGTTAGCGATGAAATCAGCACCACGTTGTATAAGTAAATGTGTTGACTCTTTCTTATATTTATTTTAATTATTTAACTCCCAATGGTGGATTGAAAATGACACAAAAGTATCGAAGGATCCGTGGAGTTATAATAGCTATGTGTAGCTTTTCGTAGACTGCGGACCCTAGTGGGCGGAGGGATAATTGCAAAACAAATACTACAAGTAATTAAAATAATTTAATTTTTTTAGATTTCAAATTGGATGACAAATCAAAGCACTCAATAACTAAAGCTATAAAGGATTATAAAGAATGGAGTGACTCTCTCAGTATAGACTATATATTATACGAAGGCCTTACAAAGGAGGCGTGCAAGAAGTTTAAAGTTAGTCCCGATTGCATCATGCAACTTGGATTTCAGGTAAAGAAATGAAATCCTTTCACCACATAAGCCAGCCTTATGAAGCCGTATAATGTGACAATTATTAATCATGAAAACAGCATCGACCGCAGCCTGTGTAGGATTGTTTTAGAAGTGTTGAGTTCGTCCGTATTTCGGGGAGCACGTTAAGCCGCACTGAGGGTTGTTGTTTTCTTGTGAGTGAGTGAGGTAACCAGTAACCTTCTAGGGTTCGACAGAAGTTAGTAGCTGAGATGACTATGCGCGAGCGTTCAAATGTACGGTAGCCACTTTACATCAAGTGGACCATATGCTTGTAACACTGTTATATATAAAAAATTACATGTATACTGATACATAATTCACACACCACAAGGAATATTGGCTTTATTCAACGTAAAACCGTAACATGTTTTAGAGATAAATACTTGACAGCTAATATAAATAATCTATCGCCATGGCAATGGCCATAGCTACACATCATTCACCCCTTCCCTTTTCTTCAGAATCTTTGATAATCTTCCAGATGAGCGGGGGGCTGTCTGGTGCGAGTAGATCGTCTGACATCCGGTTGAATTAGTTCAGTCAGAGGCTCTATGTTATTATTAGATGAAGACGTATCCTGGTCACTTGTGACTACTCTGGATTCATCATCATCACTTTCTTCTAAGCACATGTCATCAGCAGGAGGAAGTGGAGCTAAGTGCCTATTTGATATTGTGCCTTCTCTTCCATCAGAGTATCTTACATACGAATAACTTGGGTTGCTTTGTAGAAGTTCTCCTTCTTCGACTTCCGAATCAAATTTGGAATGTTTTACATTTTTCCTTATTAGAATAGGTCCTGGACTCATAAGCCATGCTGGTAAGGATACGCCATTTGTACTTCTACGAGGATGATTAAACATTCTTTCATGAGGAGTAGCATTAGTAGATGTGCATAGTAGCGATCTGATAGAGTGTAACGCAAGAGGTAACACTTTTTCCCATTCCGTTATCTCCAAATTTTTTGATTTAAGGCTTAGTTGTATTGCCCTCCACAAAGTACCATTTAAACGTTCGACTTGACCGTTGCCTTGTGGGTTATATGGTGTAGTCCTACTACAGGCGATTCCAAGTGATACGAGATGCTGATTTAGTTCTTGCGACATAAAGGAGGTTCCTCGGTCTGAGTGAATGTACATTGGTGTACCAAAAATGTGGAATATTTTATTTAAACAGTTGATCACTGTGCTTGACGTCATGTCTTTACATGCAAATGCGAATGGGAAACGACTATATTCATCAATTACAGTTAAAATATATTTGTTTTGTGAATTTGATGGTAAAGGCCCTTTAAAATCTATATTAAGTCGCTCTAAGCAGGCCGTAGCTTTGATAAGTCGTCCATGTAGTTGAGCATATTTGGGCTTAATTTCAGAACATACTCGACAATTTGCGGTCATTTGGCGTATGTCATTTAAGGAATATGGTAGATTTTTAGATCTAACCCAGTGGTTCATTCGAACGATTCCTGAATGGCAGAGATTTTCGTGTACAGTTTTAAGATTGCTAACATTCATATGTGCACATACTCTTGTTAAAGCATCGGCTGCTTTGTTGTCTTTGCCCGGACGATAAATAATGTCATATCTGAAACAGGACAGTTCTAGGCGCCATCTCTCAATTTTTTCATTTTTTATTTTACTGGAATGTATCTGATTGAACATAAAAGCGACTGATTGCTGGTCAGTAATTAACAAGAAATGTCTTCCAAGTAGGTAGTGGCGCCACTTACGTAATGCTTCAACTATGGCGGCTGCTTCTTTTTCTATTGAAGATTGCCGTTTCTCAGAATCAGTCAAAGAACGAGAAAAAAATGCTATGGGTTGGCCGTTTTGAGTAAGAGTTGCTGCAAGAGCACTTTCAGAAGCATCAGTTTCTACAGTAAATAAAACTTTTTCATCAATTGCAAATAAAGAAGCATTAGCAATATCTGTTTTTAGACCATTGAATACAGAAATATGGTCGTTATTTAACGGAAACGTAGTAATGGAAAGCAGCGGTTTTATTTTTCCTGAAAAGTTTTGAATCCATTTTGAATAATGAGAAAAGAATCCTAGCGTTCGTTTCAAGGCTGGTGCATTATCAGGGATTGGCAGGTCAAGCAACGGCTTTAATCGGCTTTTATCTGGTTTAATCTCATTATTTTCAATTGTGTAACCAAGCAAATTAATTGTTTCCTTGTTGAATGTACATTTGTCTTTATTAAGCGTTAGGTTATATTTAACTGCTGCTTCCAGAAATTTTGTCAAATTCACATCGTGTTCTTGTTTTGTTTTGCCACATACGGTGACGTCATCGAGATACACAAAAATATCTTTTAAAATTTCTTTCTCAATGATAAAATTCAAGGCGCGTTGGAATGCAGCGACACCATTAGTAACTCCAAAAGGAATTCTAGTGAATTGGTAAAGCTTACCATTTGCTTCAAAGGCAGTATATATTTTCTCTTTCTGAAGAATGGGAACTTGATGGTAAGCACTTTTTAAGTCAATTTGACTGAAATAGTTGTATTTAGCGACTTTTGCTACGATTACACCGATATTTGGTAGAGGAAATGCGTCAAGTTCTGTAAATGTATTTATAGTTTGTGAGTAATCTATCACCAACCTTTTCCTGTGTTGTCCTCCACCTGTGATTAAAACTTGTGCTCGCCAAGGTGAGATACTGGGTTCTATAACACCATCTTCAAGCAGTTTGTTAATCTCTGTATTTATGAACAATTATTCTTCACTGCTATAACGTCTTGATCGAACTGCTATAGGTTTCGTATTTGGCGTCAAATTTGTAAATAAGGATGAGGGTGGTAGAGTCGCTTCCATAACACTACATATTTTTAATGGAGTTTGTGTTCCTCCAAAACTCAGTTCTAATGAGGAATGATTTTTAAGAATATCGTGGCCTATGATAACGTCAGCACATAGGTTTTTGACAATTAGAAGTGATTGGTGTTTGTAGTGATAATTTTCAAGTTTAATATTAGCATAACATATGCCTTGAACAAAGGAAATATGGCTTAGCGAAGCCAGTGTGATAGTTTGATTGCATGGTTTTACTTTTAGTTTCAGTGTTTCAGCCACAGTGTTGTCTATGAAACTAACAGAGCTTCCGGTATCAATCAAGGCATCAGCATTGCAATCATTAATTTTTATTTTTACCGTAGCTTTCCTGAGGCTGTTTGGGGACGCAGCAGATATAGCAGACATAGACTCTTCGACATTGTCTTTTGTTACAGCGTTAACTCTTTGATGCTGTGCAAATCTACATACATTCGCAAAGTGCCCCTTTTTAGAGCATAGCTGGCAATTTTCTTTGAAAGCAGGGCATTTAATTCGTTGGTGAACATTTCCGCCACAAAAGAAGCATCGTCGTTTTAGATTTGGACGAAAAGTTGAAGTTGTAGTAGATGCACTATGATCAAATTCAGGGAGTGCATTAAGATTTAGAGACGTGCTGGTACTAGCAAATACTTGCGTGTTTTTCTCAGCATCTTCGAGAGAAATAGCTAAGTTGACAGCTTCATCCAAACTCAAATTTAATCTCTCTAACAATCTCTCCCTTATTTTCTGAGAGTTTATGCCACCGATAAATGCACCGCGCATAGATTCATTTTGATGCTCTTCCGCAGTTACCTTTGTAAAATGACAATCAAGTGCAAGAAGTTTTAGAGATTGAATTATATTCTTTAACAGATTCGTTAGATTTTTGCTTGCGAGTATTTAGCAGATATCTAGCTAATATTTCATTTCTTGGTTTTTTGTAAATATTATCTAATACAGTTATCGCATCGTTGTAAGTTGCGCTAGCACGTATATAAGAAAATATTGTAGGAGAAAGATGATTTACTAACAGTTTCAATTTAAGTTCGTCAGTCGTACTTTCGACGCATTCTTCTGATAGAAAGTTTTCGAAGGTGTAACGCCAATGTGTCCATTTTAAATCGGATCCAGTTGTATTGGGTTCTTCTTCGAATCGCTCTGGACGAAGGAATCTTATTATACTACTATTAGTAGACTTCAGGTTTTTTCTGCCATTTTTGTTTTAGTAATTAGATATTTAGCTTAAATTACTTATTACGTTGAATAAATTGATACATAATTCACACACCACAAGGAATATTGGCTTTATTCAACGTAAAACCGTAACATGTTTTAGAGATAAATACTTGACAGCTAATATAAATAATCTATCGCCATGGCAATGGCCATAGCTACACATCATATACGATATACAAATAAGACACTAGCGAGTGAGAGTTAGGGCACATGTGTATTTAATACGAAATAGTCGACTTGGGAAGTACCAAAATGCATTGCCGCGCCCGCTGCTAATACAGCAATTCTCAGGAGCTTTTCTGGTAACCTCACCAACGCGCAGGCACACAACACCCCTCCTAGGTTTTATTTTGCTGCGGTTGCCTGTCAGGTGGAAGTACAGACATGTTGATGCATACAAATGTTTGCTCTGTGTGGAAATCGAACTGACGAGCGTTAGTGTCAAAGTCACCTTATTTACCGCTGCTCCACCGAGCTCGTAAACACTCAGAAAACCAACATGGAATTATTATTTTGCTGCAGTCTTCAGTAAAGTGGAGGTAGTATACGTCAGACTACAGATTAATATAACTGAGTCCTCTCTCTCTCTTTGTAAGACCCTCACTTGCAAGTTGGGAGATTACAGCAGGTGTAGATTACACTGGCTTTCGGTCTTTTGATTGTGAACAGACAAGTCTAATTAATGTCCTGAATCAAATTCCAGGCAGCCTACCACCTCCTTCGCGGCAAATACGTAGGCACATACGAGTCATGCAGTACTTCTGCGTTCAAACACGGCCGGACGGAAACTATGCGACCGTGCACTGACAAAACCAAGGTTCGTGACATTAGTATTAGAAGCTTTTAAATTAAATCCGGCAATGTGTCAATCGACCTTGCACACTGTACTACCTACCTACTTCATTTCAATTGCGTCCCATACGGTAGACGAACGTACTCTGCACATTTGACATATTACAATACATAAACAGTTGTAATTTAGAGTAGTAAGTACCCTATTTGAATTTATTAAGAATATAAAATTGAGTTTGTACTTGTAGTAAATCGATATATTTTTATTTTTTAATTGGACTTCGTAACTGGAATGAAGATTAACTGTCCCGCACCACCGCATAATATTTAACACTATATTTGAATATTTAAATAAAAAACGTCGATAAAAACACGGGAAAATTTCTAGTCTCTTCCTATTACGGTTCAAAATGCATTACCCTGTGTCAGAAGAACAGACAGACACTAATTAATGTAATTGGGTTCCGTTTGCAACTTTTGTGTGCGCAACACTAAAATATTACCTCATTCACTACATAATAGATTCAGGCCTACGAATAAATAATAAGTCAGGAAATGTAACTGCACTCAAAAATAACAATTTAATATAATACAAATATAATCATAATTAAAAATGTTCAAATACGCAATGAAATCGAGATGGTCAATATTATGCCAAATGAAGTCAGTCAATTTTCGACTTTAGTAGGATTTTTTTTTTCCTCTTGATAAAATATTTAAAACGATAAAATTATCAAATATATTTTTATAACTAATACATTTTACTTATTATGTTTACTTTTAATTTTCCTACCGATTTAATTCGTCAAAATAACTGGATAGCTGCAGTTAGGCTAGAAAGACGTCAGCTACAGAGGTCAGACCATAGATAACACAAGGGTCAGACGGTAGTCGCTCCAATATAAGCTGGACTCTCGTCACATCAATATGTAACCCACTCCAGGGACTCCAGCATTTGGTTTGCCACCAGATCCTTCTCCTCGGCGGGCAGGCGAGCGTTCCACTTCCTTATTGGCAATTTGTATGCAACATGTAGGATGCTCTCAAAAAATCTAATTCGAGCGTGCAGCAACGACAGCCCAAACCTCATATTTTCTTTATTGCACGGCCTCTCCTTTGTAAGGTCGTTAAATTGTGCAGTAGGCCGATTCTACTAAAAAACTGCAACTGCACTGCAGCGCGGCGTGTGTCCAAATGCGTACATTTTGACGTTTGTTAAACGTCGCTGCTGTCAGATCGCTTGACGAAACGTCAAAATGTACGCATTTTGACACACGCCGCTCTGCAGTGCAGTTGCAGTTTTTTAGTAGAATCGCCCTACTGATGTGGCGCCACATATATAGCGTTTCATGGTGGACTTGATATATGTCGCAGCATTACATACTTTGCCGTCCACCATTGTAAAAACAATTTTATGCTTGACGGATATGTCGTCAATCTTGGTCTTGTCCAGTTCTTTAATTTGATTTTCAATGTACTCAATTTCATCATTGGTCACATCAGTTGTTTCCTTTATGAATCTAAGCCGAATTGGTCTGCAATAACGTGGCGAAGAAGGGGTTGGGTTTTGCCACATTATTTTTCTTTCCTTTCCGTACACCAATTGTAGTGGAACAACAGAACTCTGTAATATGTTGGCGTCGGAATCTGTCTTATTCTCAAACTTAATTTTGTGCTGCGTTTATTGTGACCCATCACAACCCCATTTGCTTATCAGCACGAATGATTCTTTTTCCGCTGTTGTCAATTGTTTCAGCACCTCCTTGCCAAGATGTAACAAGAGTCGTTTGGTCGCATGATCCGTCAAACTTTGTACCCCGACTTCAGCGCAAGTTTCAGTAATGCGGTGAATTTCAGGATAGCATTCCTTCTTCAGTTTTTGTAGAATAGAATAACAAGGGTAAAATCCTGGATTTGAGTGTCTTACTACTTCGTATTGTGCCTGCGTGAGTCCCGCTTCAGCGTACATGAACAATGCACGTAGATGTACCAATTTTGTTGAGACTTCTTTGTCTTTATCAGCAGCGGCACTTTTCTTAATGGCTGCAGCATATGTTTTTGCTCGACGGAGGCTTCTTGTTAGGACTTTTACAATTTTTGACGCTTCTACTTCGCCCGTCTTTCGTAAGTTCATTTGTGTTGCATATGCCAATTCTTTCAAGTTAGCTGACCGAAGATCTTTTGTTTTTCGTCTCTTACTGCCTTCACTTAGTTCTGAGAACGTCTTTTGAGGTCTACCGGGACTTAATCCTGTAACAATGGACACAAGTTGAGTCATTACTATAGTTAGGGTCACAATATGCTTTAAGTAAATAAACAATAGTATTTGGGTTTTACACACCTACTTTTGGAAGCGATTTGGTTCCATTAAGCCACTCTCTATTGTTTTCTAGGAATCTGGGCTTTGTGTTCCGGGCATTTGACCATTTCTGCTTAAATTCGTGTCGTACAATCGATAATTTCTGTTTCACTACAGCAATGTTTGGGTCATGTTCGGAATAATGACTGAGAACCTCTGACTCCATAAATTTCAATTTTTCGTTGAAATTTTTAGCATCTGAGCGTTCCATAATGGCTCATAAGTCGTTTCTGGTTAATACCCTCATTCCAGAAGAGCCTGTAATAAAAAAATGGCATTTTATTGAAATTCTTGATTAACCTAGTTTTCAAAGCCCATGTACTAAAAAAATCGCTAAAAATTTAGGGGTGGATTGGGGTGGCTATTTTTTGCTTTTTAAATTTCTAGATGGTCTATTCTACAAAATACTATCAAACTTTAAGCTCAGAAATGAACAGAAATAGTTTAAAACCTTTATGGTATGTGAAGATGTGTGTTTTTCTTTGCATTTGTAGAGCTTAACCATTAAGGGGGAAAAAAAAGATAGTAAATAATTAGAATCAATGTAAAACTTAAGTTTTAAATAAAGCACATACCTTATTGTACACAATCCATGATAGAAACTAACACAAAATCAACTTTATCACCATAAAATGAATATTTGAAAGCAGTAAAGTTTTGAGCGTATCGAACAATCACACGAACACGGTTGGCGAACGGTAACTTCCGACTGACTTCATGCAGCTGGTGAAAGGTTCAAGCGCGCCATGTTGGTTCTATTGTTTGGAGTGGTTACCTGACTTTTGAAAAATAACAGTAAAAATGGTGTAGTGCTAATATAAAAAAAAATGCATTTTGAGCGACTTTTAGGGCCAAATACCTGTCTGTGCGGCGTAGCCACAACTGGCGTACCTTTTAAAGCGATAAATTTTGTCAGTGTGTGCGTGCGACGACGCATACGTACGACACACATACAATCCGCGTTCGGTGCATATCTATGAAGATATCCTACTTATTTGATTTTACTATCACTCCAGGCTCCGTAGTGGATGCAACCGCGATTTACCGCTTGAAGAAGAAGGATATTTAAACTCATCGTTCAAATAACTACTCAGCCGGGAATCAAACCCAGGACCTATGCGCAGAAGATAGTTACACTGCTAACTAGGCTATACGGGTTGTCAAATAATATTGTCATAAATAATTATTCGTAGTGGAATTCCTATCAACTATGTTACGTTATGGCTGGCATGTAGGGAAATAAGTCCACCATTGCATTTAAATTATTTGTATAATTTGTTCTGTTTATTTTGTGCAATAAATTGATTACATACATACATATTATGGCCTCATCATTTCACTTTTCTATTTAAATACGAATTTAGAATCCATTCTTATGTATAACAACTTTTCAAATAATTGAAATGAAAATATTGAATGAAATGAAAATATAACAATTTCAAGCACTTCTAATCAATCTATAATTATATAATCAAGTTAAGTTTCTAACTGATTGTAGTTTTAATGACATTACATTAGGTATATTGTATCTATCATCGAGCTGGTATAATGCTGGTAGTCGGAGGTATCCTTAGGAACTCCTCAACGGTTTACAGTAAGTCCTTCGAGTTTGGGCTTCGCTTGACATTATTAGTCCGCCCTTTCTCAATAAAGCGTGTTAACTTATTTCCTGTACTCTCATTCCTAGCTTTTGGTTTTACCAACGATTTATTTTTACAGCTGTTTTGTGACTCTCTACATCTAAACAAAATTTCAAAAAATGAAATTCGATCTATCATGCAAGAATGTTCAACATCTCACAGCCAGCTCGTAAAAGAGGCGGCGATGGGACAAGGATTTGACAGACATATGTTTGCTCTAATGAAAATTGCCGAAGAGAACAATCTACCAAGACCAGAGCTTTTTGACTCTTACGAGTACAAATTTTTGAATAAGTCAATATTGAGCACTAGTACCTTATCTGCGCCTAGCGTTTTAGCTGGAGGCTTTGGACCAGTTGTCAAGGAAGGATTTGGCATTGGGTAAGTCTAATTGTAACCCAAGCTAATAGATTCAGGTGTTATTTTGCGAAAGTCAAATTTACATGCAATTTGATCAAACCTGCTTTGTATGCTTCCGTCACCAATTAGTTACCGTTAGTAGATGCAACATCCGGTAATCTCTGCCTTGGCTGCTGCGGTAGTCCTCGTGATTGCCCGCCATCTGGAACACAAACCGCATGTTCCCGCCACCGTTGCTGCCATGACTGCCCTGGTCGTCGCTACGACACGTGTTTCGCCTCTCCACAAGGCATCCTTAGGCGCTGTAGATGTTAATCGTTAGAATAACATGCTACAAATTGTGCTTAATTTAATGGTGGAAGCACAAAAAGCTGGTTAGCTCAAATTGTATAAAACACATGCATCTATTTAACATGTAACTAAACATATTACGTTCGTACCTATGACATTGCCGATATTTCATTCGTACTTAGTATACCAAATTCAAACAATGTGAATAAGCAAAGTATAATATAACTATAACATTTGTATTAAATCAATTATTCATTCGTTTCTTCCGCGTTTTTTTGATGTGAAAACTTATTTAGCGGCGTTGTGCACTTTTTGGGATGAGTAAAAAATGTTACACTCGCGTCAGGACACATGACCCTGATGTAAGATTTTGGTGAGAATTAGAACTAAAGTTCGCTGCAGCGCTAAAACATTAGTTACCTCTAATTAAACAATTAAAACATGAAGCGCTAGATCGTTCATAGGGCATTATTTTCTCGCGACCAAAACGTTGTAAGCGCCATGAAATTCTTGGCGCTTACGCGTTTCGTTCAACGTTAGTTAGTTTATCAACATCGCTGTTTGTTCCGCATGTTCAAGTTTTCACTTCTGCCGGCACTCTCGGAGTGGAACCCGTTTTTTTTTTATATAGTTCTTCTGTGATCATGGTCAGACAAGCTCGCGCAGTGGTTAATAACGCTAATTGACACTAACGCTTGTGTGTTCGATTCTCAAACAAAGGCAAACATTTGTATGGATGAAGATATCTATTTGTCTTGGTCTGGGTGTTTTTAAGAGATATTGCGCGCATAAAAACCCTGTCTGTCTGGAGAAGTACTTCCACCTCACAGCAATCCGTAGCCAAATAACAACTCCCTAGAGGGTTGTTGTGTTCCTGCGTATGTGATCGCCAGTAAACTCCCAAGGAGTTGCTGTGTTAGCAGCAAAGGTAGCATCCCGCGAGTGATGCGTAATGTATTGTAAACGTTTATAGGCTACGGTTACCGCTTTACATTAGGTAGGCCGTATGCTTGCATGGCGTTTTAAGTAATGTAAAAAAAATTGACACGACGTGTACGGACAAGGCACCAGAAACTAACTACATAGTAATTGAGTACAGTAACTTCCTATCGTTTGTCATAATTACTGGAATATTTTATGTAATTAATACGATAATTACTAGCATATTCTATAGGTATAATGAAATCAACATATTTGTCTGTGTTATAGTGGTAATTTAAAATTTTCTGACATGTGAAAGTAAACAACGGTTTCGTTCCAGATACTCCGCGTTCCCTGATAAGCTCGGCGCGGCAGTAACCAGCTACAAACCACACAACGACAGTACACAATTCATCGAAGCTTTGCACAAGTCCTTCATCGACATCACTAACATATTATCTGGTTAATAGATCATTGATTTTCCATCTATCAGTATATTATAACAGAAAGTTTCATGCAAATTAGTTAATTCACGTCACATAAGGTCACGTTATACCTAGGAAACTGCATACAAATATCTTATTTTATCTACTACTTATTAATTGAAAAATTTTACACGCCCATAATTGTACAGAGAAAGCAGGGTTGTGTAGCAGTAATGTTATAAGTATATACATACTTACGAGTACTATTGTGCGTAAGGAATTAGTGTAATTTTATGTTCATGTACACACAATGTGAATCAAGGGGTATTTCAGAGAGCTGCATGTAACTTCCATACTGCACATTTCTGTATTGATGATTGGTGGTGCGCAACCCCCTAATCAATCAATCAATCACATTTACCAAAAATGCAAGTATTTTTAATATGCCTCAAAGTACTATAGATATATATAATGCACTGATATATACATATTTTTTTAAAGTAATGTCGATTTACATATTTTTATTACAAACTTTTAAATAAGTTAATACATAGTCAACTAATGTTTCATAAAATAATCTGTCGCCCTGACCACCGCTTCGGCATTTACCTCCCGGCGATGTAAAATATTTTTATACATAATATATAATATATTGTATTTTTTAAGTATACATATTGCAATAACTACGTGTAATAAGAATATTGTATGAATAAGAAGGTAATTTGTTACAAGTTGTGGGCCCTGTTGTAATGAAATTTGTTTACTTATGTAGCAATGCCAAGAGTTATATATTAACTACTATAATGGTGATAAAATAATTTGGTGCAGGTATTACAAAAAACGTGGCCTCACGTTTGGTGGGTTATTTCTTTCCGCATATTCTTTCATTCCTTACTTTCTTTAATTTATAATTTTTTTCACTCACAAGAAAATAGTAAAAATTTTATAACTTTTGAGTAAATCACTTAACTAACAAACATATCTTGAAATGAAAAAAATATGTTTATGGATATTCATATTAAGCTCTTTCATAATATACTGCTACCCCACACTTTTTTAAATTGAACTAATTTTTTTTTATATAACACAAATTTCACGTTTACATGTCTTATACTTTCTATTTGCTAACCTAAAGACGTATACTTTACAAGAAAACATTTTGGGCATCAATGACAACAGTCCCCCGGGTCAAATCCTGACATATATCACTAAATTCATATTTTCAGATTTATGTACATATTTGTTATTATCACTTGCTCGGCGGTGATGGAAAACATTGTGAGGAAATTCGCATGTCCAAGAAATTATATTTTGATACACGTATTGTTTAACTTAAAAAATATCCCTCTGGGTTGCGGAGGTCGCTCCATGTCAAAATCAGTATCTTCGCCAAATCTTTGGGCCTAGGTAGCCCTGCCAATCCTAATTTATTAAGAAACGGGATAACGCTAGGAAGAAAGAAAAAAAGATAAAATAAACATTTTATGTTTTCTTTAAAGGTATTGATTAATATATATATATATATATATATATATATGTATGTATATATATATATATATATATATTCGTATAGATCTGTTAAGGACTATACAAGTTTTAATTAAGTTGGGAGAATGGATAAAAAAATTCAATATTCCAGTGGATTGGAAGAGCCAGCTGGGATTCATGGGACGAATCTTCGTGTCATGCTTATGAAACAAGATTACGCCTTGTTTGCAACAGGTGTAATCTTGTTTCTCCCCTTATCAATGCAAATAATATAGCAATAAAATAATTTAATAAATTTTCGTGTAAGCTTTTCAGTTCACAGCACAGTTACGCTTAAGTACGCTTAATTTACAGTAAAAAAAAAACAAAAAAACATTCAGAACATATATTTTATTACAGATGTTTAAGGACGCATTTAAGTCTATTAACAGGTTTTAAAAAAATTACGACTGAGTAACATAGACCAAGTAACGTAAAAATACTTAAATTTCTTCTCGAGAATTTCTGGAATTAACGTTTTTGTTTTCTTTATTAACTTAATCCGTGCAAACGTTGGCACTCACCCAATTATTGGCATCCTCACATTTATAGATAAATGATATTATTACAATGTGCCAATAGTCGGGTTTTGAGCATGTCGATACCATAAATCTTTTATTTTTATTTTATTTCAATGACGATGGGAGTGTCTCGTAAATGTATCCTTAAATATTTGGATATATATTTATTTTCAATAGGTAACGCACTCGGCAAAGCCTTAGTGGTAGACTAAGGCTTTGCCGAGTGCGTGCAACTTGTAGTTTTAAGCGTTGAAAATTTTTACTTTTTTTACATTGTATATTATTTTATTTATTATACCGGAAGGAAGGGAACTAGTGACATTCCAGAAAATGTGGTGTGATAGTAAAGTTGCTTTGATTTATAATGTTGTTTACAAACATATATTTCGTTGTTTATTTTCCACTTCAAAATAAATCATTTTCTCTCTTCAGACAACCCTAAGTCATAGCGCATAATCCATCCCAGCGTTAGAACATGCGCATGCGCCAGTAGCGCTAGAGCGTGCGCGAGCCGACCATACAATACTATTTATGGTGGTATGAAATTAACGGAAAATGTAGGGACCTACAAAACTACTAATGGAGCGGACGGTGTTTCATTGTAGTTTCTAGTATGGTCGCGCGAACAAATGGCAAGTTTCACACTGTTACAGTGCCGCGGCGCCACGGACTGCCTTGACTTCTCGTGTTTCATAACATACTTGAACTTTATAGTAAATTAATTAATAATGAGAAAAAAATGGAATTTATTTTGGAGTGATTAGTGAGGTTTTGATACTACGATTAGTAAGGTTTTAAGTGTAGATATTACGATATTTAAGTACCGGAAATCAAGCGAGTTCAAAAACCAATCAAAAAAGTGCCCGATCATTGACACATTTCGGACGCGTAATTGACGCTTTACGCGTAAACACCTGACTAGGGTCGGGTATAAGACGTTTTCTATGAAAAAGCTTTGATAAGCTATAACTCGTAAACGGCTAATAAAAAAACATAGTTTCTTTGGGAAAAATGTTGTATTACATATGCACAATCTGTCTTTTTTCGATGTGTCGCTCGTTCCTTGCCAGCCTGTATATATATATATATATATACATATTATATATTATATTTGTTTTTAATGTTATGTTAGAAAATAAATATTTATATAGCACTAATCGAGCACTACGTAGAAATGACTTTTACAAGTTAATAGTAAAAGTGAATTCTAGCGAAGTTCTATATAACTATAGCCATTGTTAAAATTATACAAAGTAAATATTGTGCGTAAGTTCTAATTCTACTTTTGTCACTCAAAAAAACTAAGTGCTAGCTGGAAATCCGTCCAAAGGGTATTACCTTATTATATTGACTTTTATACCACTTAAGGACATCAATCGTGAAATTAAACGGTCATTATTAAAATGCTTATTATCAGGCACTTCCTGTGCACGCTTGTATCACCAGAGGCCTATGGCATAAAATTTACAAGTTGTTTTGTTAGCCATTTATTCCAACTTTTTACTTTTGTAAAAGTAGTGGCTATATGCATTGCTTGCACCAAATATATTATTTTACTTATAATATTAGTTTAATATACGTTGCTTTATACGCTATTATTACCTTTGTACAACGTCCATAATGGTAATGTTTAATTAACGAATTTTGAAATGTTTAAGGACATAGGTACTTTAGTTACATTCATATCTGTAAATGTAAAAATTAAAAAGATACAACGCGTATACGGGAAATTCGTTGTACTTATTAATGATCCTTATCTAATGCGCGAAATTCGTCGTATATGGTCGACAACGCACAAATATGGGCCTGGTGTTGAAAATGTTCATACGCTGTAGTAACTTCGCGTCATCAAGAAGGTCATATTCTTATTTGTGACTTAAGTGGTATAAAAGAAAAGTGTGTGTAGCATGGAATGCTATAACTGTTATTTGCTCAACTGAAATATTTTGCCTGACTTAAACAGATTCAGGCATTAGTTTGTGAAATTATTATAAATCGCAGAAATAAAATAAAAATTAAAAAGTAAATGAAAGTCGGAGAACAACTATTTAACGATTCCTAGGATCGATAGTGAAGGTCGAAAATAGCTATAATCTATTTTTCAAAAGTAATCTGTTTGGAAGCACTTAATTGTTTTCCATGTTAGTTCGCTTTCAGCTTGTGTTCTATGTTTCAGCTGCATTTCTTGTCTTAATGTAAAATAATTTTCGAATGTTTCACACTTTTCTGTTTAGTACGAAGAATCTTATTTTCGGGGAAAATACTTTCGAAAATTTTCACTGAAATACTCACCATAGATTAATCCCTTCACCACCAATTCGTTATTATTTTCGTACTTGTCATTTATATTCGAAATGGTGCATTTATAAGTATTTTTAACAATATAAAAAAATATAAATAATTTGTTTGTTTTTGTTACTCTAACAGGGACGGTAACAAGCGAGCTCTTTGTATTGCTAATATACACAGACTAAGGTAAACACTTCACATCGTGCGGACCGTATCGATACCTTGCGGCTCAAAGGACTTAACCATCATTTTGGCCAAAATAAATTTTGAATGCCATCTTATTCAGTATTTTCTCCGCTATCGAAGTGTGTATTGAAAGTTCTCAAATTCTGAAAATCTTGGTGAATACGACCTCAAATTTCAAGGCTAGCAATGCATTTTTTTGTATTTTTGGACGTAAAGCAATCATTATTAGGCATTATCAAAATGTTGGACGTAAACGACATTCTCGAATAAAATTGTAGGGTGTATATGCGTATGACTAAAAGCCATTTGACAATGAAATCCGATGGAATGCTTTGGAAAGCACATGGTGGGTTTCGAAACGGCAGAGTATGTACGGATCAAGTTTTTTCACTCCACAACATCGTGGAGAAGCATCTGGCTATGGACCAAAAGTTTTTATACGGTTTTGTGGATCTTGAGAAAGTATTTGATAGGGTCGTGCGAAACAATCTGGTTGACGGTGACCTACTCCGTGCAGTGCAATCCACTTATGAGGTTTGTACAGCACGTGTGCGGATGTACGGCAGCTTGTCGCCCTGGTTTGATACCAATTTTGGTGTCAGACAGGGATGCGTGCTATTACATTATATATATATATATATTATATTATTAGGCTTTATTAATCCTGTGTCTGGTCAAGTCTTCAGAGAATAAGAAATATGAATGTGGGAATGCGAGTTAGTCAGTGGTCAACTGCCTGCTTAATGCAGACGACGCGATATTAATAGCAGAATTGAATGAGAAGAAAACCAACAATGGTATTTGAAAGAGGGACAATCAAAACGAACACTAGGATTACATTGATGATGTAGAGTTGTATGAGATTGTATATCTTTGAAGCGCTTTTAGCAGCAATAGAACGTACACCGCTGATGTAGAGAGACGAGTAAGTTCAGGGAACAGCGTGAATGCAGTTTTGGGTAAACTTCTATGCAGCCGAATTCTGAGCCAGAAGGTACAGCTCAGTATACACAACGCGGTGCTAATCTCAATGCTAACTTATGGAAGTGAAAGCTGGGTATGGCAGAGACAGCATGAAAGAAGAATAAATACGGTCGAGATCAGAGCATTGCGCAAAATTTGTGGCATAACGCTTGCTGACCGCTTTCGTAACGATGCCGTATGAAAGAGAATTGATCTGAAAGGGAGTGCCGGTGTTAAAATAAGAAAAAGCATGCTCCGTTGGTACGAACATGTAGAAAGAATGCAGGATGAATGAATGACGAAATAGATATTCAATGCGATAGTGGAAGGATGTAAGAGCTGTGGAAGACAAAGACTGGCCTGTCATGATCAAATTGGTCGTGTTTTATAAGGTGTGTCAGGAGCCCTAGGAACCGACGGGCGTCGGTCGTGCATGAAATGAGCTATGAAAGTTAAAGAAGCGAGTGAAGTGTGCAAGGTCCGCGTCTTATGGTGCCTACCCTGCAAGGGACCTTACATGAAGATATACATACATACAACTTTAACTTCGTTCCTTTTTACTTATTTCAAACATATTCAATAATACTATTTATGAAACTAGTAGCACTATATATTTATTTAATCTATGTAAGTAATTTGGAAACTAATCCTGATTTTTAAAAACAGACATAAAACGCGGTCCAAAATTTCAATGTTTTTCGTTTTTAGGCTTCCGTACTTCAAAAGGAAAAACAGAACCCTTATAGGATCACTTTGTTGTCCGTCTGTCGGTCTGTGTGTCCATCTGTCGATACCCTTTTTCTCAGGCTCAGGTGGAGCTATCAAGCTGAAATTAATATTAAATACTCAGATCTGCATTCCCTTCGAGCAGTGAAAAAACTTCTAAGTCAACGCAGTCTTAAGAGAGGTAGGGCGCATCAAAGCAGCTCGTCTGGGGAAGTACCTCCACCTCATAGAAAACCGCAGCCAAATAACAACTCCCTAGAGGGTTGTTGTGTTCCTGCGTATGAGTGAGGTCACCAGTAAGCTCCCAAGGTGTTGCTATGTAAGCATTATTACAAGCGTTAATAGTGGGTCGTATGTTTGTATGCCTCCCGACGTAGTATAAAAAAAATGCAATCAAAAGATACGGCTGTTTATGCCCCTTTTATGCGCATATTTTGACACTCTCAAGGGATCTATATAATCCATACCCTATAGGGTATTTACTTCCCGTTGACCTACAATCTTGAAATTTAGTAAGAAGTAATGTCAATGCACAAGTAAAGGAAAAATCCTAAAACCGTAAATTTGTAGATATACATCACAATAAAAAATTGCGAAAATATTTTTTACGGAACATGGTGCGCGAGTCCCACTCGCACTTGACGGTTTTATATACTCGAAATAGTCTAGAGTTTATGCTAAATAGTAAAAAATAAAGATTTTTTCTTGTCTAACATTGTTTTACAGTCTGCCATTATGTCAGTCAATCCTACAAAGATTAAAGAAAGAAATATGCTACAAAGAATGAACTTTATTTATATTTTAAAATTACATCATTTCAGTTACATATATGATTTATTGTTTATATTAGGGCGATTTATTGTTACTATCTTAATCTAATAAGATTTGTTACATATGATATTCATAATCGTCACATATTTCTGACGTAAATCACTAAAATATTTCAGGGATGAACACTACCAAAATGATACGATTGAATTAGCCAATTAGAGTTACGTGTTGTAACCACGCTATGAAGCGATAGGCTGTCCTGAAAATTGACGCAGTCATTTATAATTTTCGAGCAAGTCACGCGCTGGCAGATCGTTAGGTACTAGATAGAGGCGATATATCGAAACTGGTTTCGAATGTAGCCTTACGTGTCTACGAAATAGAATATATTAGGTAACATATAGGAGAACAAATGATCGAAAATATAAATATATGTTCGGAAATATTACCTCCTGCCCATATCATTCCCTTCGCAAAATCATAAAATTTAAAGAGGAATACATAGTACCTACGCGGCAAACAACTTCAATGAATATGGCGTGGTTCTGCGCAGGTGCAGGTAGGTACCATATAAAATTAGTTTCTGACTGCTAAAAATCGCTACTGCGCATGTTTAAGTTATTTGCCGGGCACTACACCTACATCTAAAATACAAGTAACGCATGCCCGTTTTGTCTACATAAACAATATTTATTATGTAGATTTTTTTATATTGGCTCAACATAGTGGCTCCGCTTCGCCTGTTGGTAAGCGAAAAGAGGAGCCCAAATTGCAGCGGCAACTGATTAAGGACTACAGTGTCTGTCAGTTGACGCTATCATTCTGGCCCCGTAAGGCGCTTCTTCATGCTTTGTTTTAAAGAATATATATTGTAGGAAGGAGGAAACACATGTGCAGGCAAGGCGTTCCACTTTTTAATAGTACGACAGAGATAGGAGTTGCCGAACTTTTTAGTACGAGAAGAAATGTCCTCAACGACATCACATCGCAAGCCTGCACGTGTGGTTCAATGATGCAAGGGAGAGTGTGGGATAAGGGAAAATAGTTCTTCAGAGCACTCACCATGGTAGAGGCGGTAAAATATACTTAGCGAGCCTATGTCACTACGAAGTTACAGAAGTTCTAGGATTTATGTGACCTCTTCGTCGTCGATTATCCGGATAGCCCGTCGCTGCAGCCTATCGAGAGCCTTAAGAAAATATTGTGTGGAGCCGTCCCAGAGATGCGAGCAATACTCCACGCAGGCCCGAACTTGAGTCTTAAAAAAAAGACAAAGCTGGTCCGGCGTGAAGAACCGATGCACCCTGTTGAGGACTCCCGAGTTTTTTTTTGAAGCTGTTAAGATGAGGCTCTCGATGTAATTTCGTTGGTTTAGGTGGCAACGAATATCCATGCCTAGCTTATTCAGGCTATCCCGCTATTGAAGGTAGCGCCCTGAAGACTAGGAGTCGGGTGAAGTGAGGACATTTTTGTTGTAAACGTGCACACCTGAGTTTTCTTTGCATTAAACTCAACCAGGTTATTGGAACCCCATTTACTAATGAGATCCAAAACCCGATTAAGCCCGAAGACAAGTCTCCCGCGCTTCTCGCCAATTTCTATGAATATTACCAAGTGGCTGCATGTCATTGATATGAAGAAGAAAGAGGGTGGGCGACAGGGCGGAGTCCTGTGGGACACAGGCATTCACTGACATGAACCGCGAAGCGCATCCATCTGCAAGAATGCGGATTCTACGCTCATGCAGGAAGCCAGCAACCCATTTACAAAGCTGGAGGGGCAGACCGTATGCCGGAAGTTTGGGGAGAAGAGCTTTATGCTACACCCGATCAAATGCCTTGGTGTTTATCAATTGCCTCCCCCCAGAGGTGCGTCACATACGTTAGAAGATCACCCGTCGATCATTTCGGTCTAAAGCCATATTGACGAATCATTAATCCGAACGGTTTCTCTTCCGGCTGCACATTGGCCTCTCTCCAAGCTTCCGGAACACAACCGGTCGAGTACGAGAGACGAAAGAGGCACGTCAACACCTACCGGGGACAACTCCGCTGGACATTTTTTCAGAACAATCGCTGGGATAACATCAGGACCACTAGCTTTACGAACATCGAGTGCCTGTATTTCAAAACGCACATCACGCTGCCTGATGTGAATATCTGGCATAACAGGACCACATGAGGGTATCGATGGTGGTTGTGTGCCACAGTCATTGCTCCGGGAGTTAGCCGCAAAGAGACTGGCCATAAGATCGGCTGTCTCCTGCGGCTGATGCGCAAGTGAGCCATCGGGACATCTAAGCGGAGGCAGCGAGGGCTGGCAGAAGTTGGCCTGCACGGCTTTGGTTAGTCGCCAGTAGTTACGCGACCTAGTAGGGTGCGCCACTTGTTCCGTACAGACCCGTTACGCTGGGCGTCCGCTCTTATGTATGCCCTCTTGCAGACCTTGGTGGCAGTACTATAGGCTGATTTCAGCAAGTTAGTATTCGGATCTTTGAGGGCGCGCCCCCTAGTCCAAGCGCGATACGCCATATGCTTGTTACGGACAAACAGACAGATCTCGGCTTTCGCGAGGAAATTCTCCTGAAGCACGTAACCGAGGTACTGGAGGTAGGACGTGTTCGCTGGACGCTGGATTTGTGTCTCCGTCAGGAAGAGCATGGCGGGCCGTGCCGTCTCAAGGTATTGGTGGACGGCATTAAGGTGTGAGTGAAGTCCGCGGATGTTAGTGAACTCAACCTTGGTGGGGTAGTGCACCGCTGTAAGACCATCTTATCCTATTTGCACTGTCATAAGAAGAGTAGCGAAGATTCATCATCTACGCAGAAGTAAAAAGTTATAGAGATAGGTACCTCTACACGATGGCGGCGGATGGCAATGCGTTGAATAGAGCATAATAGGAAATTGCATTGTACGTAACTCATTAGAAGGAACTTCCTTGGCCCGGTGAAATAACGAGTTATTTCAAATACAGAGAGTATTTCAAATACGATTCGTCTAGCAAATTTTTAGTTAGGTCGTTTCGCATCGTTCAACTATTCATAGGATCATGAATGAGACATAGCTTAGTTCGGTCTCTTTCATGAAAAAATCAGGAATCATGCATAGCGGTGAAGAAACACGTCCAAGAAATTTCGAAGGACGTGTAACATAATCCAAAAAATATTTGGTAGAGATCTGACGGCAATCGCTTCATGTAAAAATCGATGCCTTCGCCAAATTCCTAGGCTTTCATAACGCATCCCGAATCCTAATGGAATTAGGAAAGAGGATAACGCAAAGAAGAAGTAGATTTTCAGTAAGTAAAAGGTGACCAGGCAATGCTATGAGTTCTATATCCGCCCTAGACAAACATTTGCATAGGTACTTGAATATGTTTGTTTGCCTTCGGTTTTATGTGCTAACGCACTATGTAACTTATATTCAAAACACCATCACCAACCACGAAACAGCTGTACCGTAGCCATAGTGTCTAAACATACAACAGACGACTTACACACTATGACTATACTAAACAATATTACAATAATGTATGTATAACAGTATATGATTTAAGTAGGTAGGGAATTAGTATGCGTCTATTCTGTTGGAAGTACTGTAAACTCCCGTTTATCCGAAATGATCAGGACGGCGGCGGACTGTGGGCTGGATTCTGGCATTCATAGACATCCGATGAGTAATCTCTCATACCAGCACCCGGCCCATCTTCCATGGAATCAAACTCATACCGTCCGGTCTCTTACCATCGTCTCTTGCAATACCAGTCGGCTCCAGTAGACTGGGCACATTGATGGTGGCAAGGGACCGGCGTATGATATCGTTTAGCTTTTTCAGCCGCTTCACAAGCCGCACCAGCTCTGTTGTTGGTTCCATGTAGATGGGAAGGGGCACACCATGTCTGAACAGGTTGCATCCCATATAGCTGGGGAGGTAGCGTTAATTTTGGCAAGTCATTTCATACCGACCGATATTCGCAACAATAATAGTCCTTCACTATAACATGAGTGACTTGATCGTCAGTCAGTCTGGTAGTGGGGGAATCGAAAGTTAGAGCATATTGAAATTTTATGAAAAAATTATGCTACGAGTAATTTTATACCATACCAAAATTTGTAAGGTGATTCCTGGGGTTAGTTTTAATTTGTTGTTGTTTTGTCATTGTTAATAATATTAAATATTGTCATCAGCTGCATGCTTGTGGGTATAAAGACCGTCAGTTCCTCTGTCAAAGTGAGTATGCACCGCTCCGCACCGATGTAATGTGCGCGCGGTATGTTTATGCCGCTGACTGACGGGTTTACCACCGTTACAAAAACAGCTAAAGTATGAAATTTCAACTGTATAAATTTCATAAGGTATAAAATGACTTTATACTTTAATATTTTTAATATGGTTCATATACGTGACTGACGTATAATCCCCTCTCTTCACTCCAGCTGATGGTTATTTTTTAGTTAAAACTAACCTCAGGAATCACCCTACAAATTTTGGTATAGTATAAAATTACTCGTAGCATAATCTTTTTTAACAACTTTTACATAATGTCACCTTTGGCTCCACCGTGGGTGCCGAGGCCGACGCATATTTTACTGATTATTAAATCTCAAGCAACTAGGTACTAAAATAAAATTCATTCGGTATAAAATTCCTCGGAAAAATTAACGCTACCTCCCCAGCTAATACCAGCACCCGGCCCATCTTCCATGGAATCAAACTCATACCGTCCGGTCTCTTACCATCGTCTCTAGTAGACTTGGCACATTGTATGATATCGTTAAGTGCGGCATGCCTCGAGAAGAGGCCTGCACTTTTTTGGCATGACAGTCCGTGATGTCCTAGCTTGTCGACATCACTGCCACAGGGACATTTATGAGGAGCGCAGACCGGAACCCCAAGCCGCAGACAGGTTGCGATTCGGGGCGTGTCAGGCTCATGAAATGTTCCTGTATTTGACGAAGGGTACGCAAGAAGCCAGTAGCCGGCCTCATGCGTACCCACGGCCAAAAGCCTAGCACGCGCTGAACCTGTAGTACAGCTCAAAAGATCGTCATAGGTCAATTTGCAGTTTATGTAGTCCCAGCTCCTCTGTGAATTTGGAGAAACTGGAAAATTTTGACCTGGGCATGCGATTAAGAAAGCGTTTCTAGCTTCTTCTAAGCAAGCAATCTCAAAGTTTGAAGGGGATGCCCTTACAATTTTACTTATGAGATTTACTGAAATATGTACAGAAGATAGGAAGGCTGGTAATGCGACACTGGAAATTAGGCGAATCCCTAAACCACCATAACGGATGGATTTAATTTTACCGTAGCCTATTAACGCTTGTAATAATATATTACAAGCGTTAATAGGCTACGGTAATCACTTTAAATCAGGTGGGCCGTATGCTTGTATATCTCCCGACACAGTATACTATAAAAATAAAATTGCACAATGATGGTCCGATTCGAGAAGTACAACCACCTCACAGAATACTGCAGTTAAATTTGAATTCTCTGGAGATTTGTTGTGTTCCTGCGAATGAGTGAGGTCACAAGAAGGAGCAGAAGTTGCTGTGTTGGCAACGGGGGTCGTCTATAAGCGACGACAACTTCACATCAGGCAGGCCGTATGCTTGTTTGGCATCCGACGGTATATAAAAAAAAGAATCCGTTAACAACAACAGAAAAGCTCCTACATCATAAACTAATAACTATCAAAGACATTGTTGAGTTGTCATATTCGTCAGAAGATTTATATAAAATATGTATAATCACAGAAACTATTATACGAAAACTTATAAAGCAAAGTGGCGAGATTAGCCTCTCCACGAAATACTATTTTAGTTATATTAGGTACTGCGTTAGAATATTTTACGCAGACGGACGTATTTAGGTCTTTAGTTCAAAATTCTTTTTGTCAATCAGACACATTAAATCACGGGAGTCATTTGATTCGGGCGATAATTAATAACTATACGACTATTCTAATAAAGGATGAAGGAAATCATCAAAAAGGCAAAAGATGACTAAACTAATATTGTTTAAAGGAAATTAAATAAAAATTTTCAATAATAAATATAAAGAAAAATGTTTGTTTATTAAAACTGATCCGCATAGGTACAAAACCAACATCGTCCGTTCTGTGTCATAGTCTATGGGGAAGAAATGTTGCACCTTCGTAGCAAATCAAGCGCTGCGGTACTTGAATGAAGTAATTATTTTTTCAGCGCTACAGCGAACTATAGCTGTAAATTACCAAATGGAACAAGGCGATTGTTCCCGGTGGCTTCTCTAGTACGTAGTACATATTACCTCAATGTCCGTAACATCTTTGTTTTGAATATTATATATATAATATACGAGTATAATACTCCAAAATTGTATCATTACCTATAGGTATAATTATTTATACTATTATTATATATTATTTATACTTACAAACGACTTACTGAGAAATTTTTATTTAAAAAAAAATTAAAGAGCTGACAGAATAAAAAATATATCTCCGGTCAATCCTTGAATTATATGACAGTTTTTGATATACAGCATAAGGTGGCCAGAGGTGCGAAACCTTTTTTTAATATGTTTTATTGTATTGTAATTAAAGTTTAACTTTCTTCCAGCTAGGCATCTATAACTAGCATCATAAAAATAATATGATCACGAAAATATATAGGGGTGTAATAATATTTTAGTGACAATAATTTAACTTTATTTAGACAACCATTTGTAAACTATGCCTCAATCAAGAAATATAATATTTTTTACAATAATAAACACAAAATATAAAAATGAACATCATCAAAGTTAAATACGTTAAGTTAAATAAAGTTAAATCATACCTAATTTAGAAACAATAAAACAACCATTAAAATGGCAATTATAAATCTTAAAAAACATAAATTATGAAACTTCTTTAACAATTACGAATAAAGTAAAATTATTGTTATAATTACTATCATACTCCAAATCATTCATAGTCCGAATATACAAAATAATCCGAAAGTCGAGCGAGAGTCCATTTCAGGGTCAGAGTCTCTAAAGTCTAAAGAAATGTCTTTGAATTCAAACTCAGGTTCTTAAGTATATCAAGGGCATAGACGTAATAGAAAAAAAAACTTTTTTATTACGTCTATGATCAAGGGTTTCACTAAAGAAAGTGTTCTTCTTCTTCGCACCAAAAGTAGGTCTCAACGATGAAATAAGTGGATCCGAAGAAAGGAGAAGAAAATTTAAAATGTCTTAATTGGAACTCACTCTACTCTTCTTACGTGAATTGTGTTCTCTGAATCTTCGGAAATCCTTGTTGCGAGCTTCCGAAGCCTCTTCAGAAAGGTTTCCAATTGGTACAATCGCATTACAGTAATGATGTCAGCTCCATGAAGTAGCAGTTTGTGCACGGTTGCAGACATGTAGTGTCAATTATACAAGGACACGTGCCTCTCAGCAGTTTTGTATGCATAATCTTTAAATTTCACAGTATCCACATGCTCACCGGAAGTTACCCCTTGCAAAATAACAGCAAACCTGTGAATTAGTTCCGCATTGAGTCCTGTTATATCAGCAGTTTGCACTGGATCTTCAAAGAACCGTCTCGCTATGTTACCGTCATTTGTAGTACCATGACCTTGCTTCACTACATCAATCAGTAAGCAGAGTTCAGTTTTAAAACGATCTTGAACTTTCTTCTTTTTTGCATCTCTTACATTTTGATCTACTTTACCTCATACAGACCATTTTTTGATTGTCGACTGCTCTAGCAAATTTTCGGCAAAATTCCCGAAAAGTCACACGATCTTTTTCGGATAAACTGCAGTCCAGTTGTGATAACGCTGATTCGAACAAAAATTGGTAGTCTGTTATTTTGTTCGCACTTTTTAATATCACGAATAAATCTAAGTATGTAACGATACTCTCCCTTTTGTTTAGATAAATGTATTCACTTGTAATCGGCAAGCAAACTGATTGGGGAGAAATTGGGATAGCATATAAATATTCACTCTAATTGCGAGTAATTTTCTAATTACCCCCAACGTCATCAGTAAATGATATGAAATAACGATGGGGTCATTAAGGTTAACAAACTAAAAGGTTATTAATTATTAGGTTCTTCGAGACACTAATATTAGTGATAAAAGATTATTATGTAACTAGTTAGTTATTTGTAAAATCCACAGTATACATTTAAGCCGTTAATGATTAATGTTTGAAATGTTTTTCTATCTGTCTATAACTTCACGCAAAATCCCTCGTGGGGTTTTGTTTCTTTAAAATATTTTTCGACATAATTATTTAATAATGGTGATCGTACTCATTATTTACGCCATAGTTATAGATGATAATCTGGAATAAATTGAAATTTTAGATACGAAACACAAAAAAAAGATTATCTTTAAAAAAAGCTCAGTAATTGTCACTAAAATATGTTTTTATTATATTCGCATATATTTTCGTGGTCGTATTATTTTTATTGCGTTAGTTATAGATGCCAAGCTGGAATAAAGTTAACTTTTGACAATACAAAAAATATTTGTTTATTTAAACAAAAGGTTTCGCACCTCTAGCCTTATTATACAATCAAACAATTTCCAATAATTCAAAGATTGACTCCCTGAAAAATAATTAGGGCCAATTGTGCGAGGCCGGAGTTATATTTTTTTATTCAGTTAGCCGTTTATAAGTCTGTACAATTATATGATACAATTTTGGAGTATGTATTTGCTCTTCCGAAACATATGCAGGCATAAAAGTCAGCACTTTCGAGATTAATGATTGGATGTATATGAAACCCGGAATCCAGTCCACAGTGGCGGCCGGTTCGGAGAACGAAAATTTCGTAGAAATCAAAGTCCCGCGTGTAAACCCCGAATTGCGTTAATACCGCGAAATATAAAACGCGTAAAACGTGCGTACGTAGAATGGTATTGATATGGTTGTGAATAAGCCAGCATGTTTTTGACAGAATTTATGTTGATGCAAAAAGGCGCCAAATTATGGTTGAATACTCAAAGTTTTTAAATGCTGAATAATAAAGCTCGTTTATTTTGCGTTCTTACAGAAAAAAAAACCGCCTTATTTGGCAGCTTGAAAAAAACAGAAGCTTTGATTTTATTATCTACTCTTTTGAATCAAAAAATAAATTACAAAATTATGAAACAAAACTAGAGATCATTCAACGAAAGGAACGAAAATTTATCAAGATCAAGAGGAACTTTAAAATAAAAAACAAACAACTTTTAACTTATGGACGCTACAGACGCTTCGTTAGAATTTATTTTTTGGTAAAAAGTCTGTAATGCTTTTTTTTGTTTTTTTTTTTTGCTTGAGAAACTTTTGTAGCGGTAATGTTTCTCCAGCGTTGGAAACAAACAGTTTCGTGATAAGTCGCCTCCTCCTGTTGGCTGATGTACTCTAGGGCGGTTTGGATCGCTTCGTAACCGACTGTGTCAGGAATCTTTTTCTCTGCTTTGTCATCAGGGACTTGTTTTTCTGACGATTTCTGATTTGTTGCAATTTGGGCGATTTCGATTAGTCAAATCACTTTGACTGAGGAAGAAATCGGTAATTTGACGAATGCCATGCCGCTTCTTGAACCGATCCTGCCAGCCATCACTTCCGAGGAATTCTCGCTCCTTTCCTTCAATCAGCTCATAAAAAGTCATCGCTTTTTGACGAAGCAGAGGCCCGGAAACTGGCACACCTTCGGCTCTTATTTCTTCGTGCCACAAAAATAAGGTCCCGGTCACATTTACAAATACGTTTTGGCACTCATATACGGTACAAGCTGCACGCACGTGGAATGCACTTCCTCTGGATATCAGGCTTTCCCAGACTGTGAGCTCCTTTAAAATTAAATTAAACAAGCTCTATGGTACTCCCGCATCGAGTTGAGGTTGGGTAGGTTGTAATTATGTAGTTATGGTTTATTTATGTGTACCAGTATTATATATATAATATTATTATATATAATGTGTGTATTCGTTATTTATTTTATTCATTTTTTTTGTTTTGTTTTATACAATAAGGTTGTTTATTGTATGAAATGTGTTATTAATCGATCGATCTCTTCGATCCCTTTTCTCACCGCCGTTCATTGCTCCATTCAGGAACTCTAAAGCAATGGTTGGCTGGAAGAGATTCCTTGAAGGAATAAGCCCGCCTTTGCAAATCATGTAATTCTTACACTTGTAATTGTAATTGTAAATAATGCAATAAAGTTATATAAACAAACAAACAAATAAGGCCTCTTCTTTATTTTAAGGATGTGCAGCTTTTTTCATTGTTTTTCGAGATTCCACTATGCTGTCTGACGCTTGGAGCGAACAAAATTTTTCAATATCTGATCGATTTTTCTTCCAATCAGTAATCGTACTCCTACCGACGTTCAATTCCGCAGCAACTTTCACGGGTGGCTCACCAGCATCTATTCTCTGCAAAGCGCAAAGCTTTTGTTCCAACGAGATGACATTCTTTTTTCGTTTCGTGCCCGTATTGAACATTTTAAAGCATGTAGCGCGAGCAAGAAACGCGTTAAATCGAAAACGCACGACTTGACAACACTTGAGACGCACTAGACAAAGCTTTTGACTTTTGAAAGCACGCAATACGACATGAAACACGCTAAAACTTCAACCAACGCACGCACGAATTGACGACGCCTGGAGTTTTGGCACGCGCCAGTGCACTGATTAGCAGTAGACAGCCAAAAACACCAGCGAATGCATGGCACCAGGCGCAGAAAAGTTGAAAATTGCCACTCGGGGGTGGCTGCGGCACGAGCGGCGCGATGCGTCAGACAGCGCCAATGTGAGCCCCGTAATTTACGTGGTTGATAGATTATGTACATATATGAAGAGGTGACATACTCACGAGCAAATAAGTAATGAGTCGCGAATTGCGATAGTATTAGGTGGGTGGGGATGGGGTAGGTGCATTCGGAAAAGTTTGTTCGGATAAAGCGGATTTCGGATAAACGGGAGTTTACTGTAGGTTAGTTGTTTCCTATACGGTATCAACCAAATATTACAATGGACCCCTTCATAGTGATTTGATAAATGTCTCATGTTGCAAGGTGTGCATAGTTCGTTTTAGTAGGTATGGCCTGACTGAAAACAGCGACAGCGACGCTGGTGAGTCCGGCGAATGATTATTGATTTTTCCCCATTACTATCTTGTAAAGGGCCGTATTCATAGTCGAGGCCTGTGCCAGTAAAATAGCACCCTGCTCGAATTTAACCGTTACTTTAGTATAGTTACTACTGTGAATTTTAGGAGCTCACAATTAAGAAATCTGCATCTTTGTGGAATGATGAAAATTTTTATGTCTACTATATATACAAGAAAGGACAAAGTCTGTAAACCACCTGTAGCCGTTGTACTGATCTGTTTTAGTTATATATATATATATATATATATATATATATATATATATATATATATATATGACTCTAAACGTCTGGACCAATATTTTGTGTGTGTTTGAGTGGGTCCCTGGCCTGAATGGTATGTAATGGTAATGGTATATTGATGCAAAAATAATATTATAAACTTGATAATTTTATGACCGATAAATTATGATAATAACTGTCGGTAAGTGAATTAGACATAGTGCACATGTAATTATTGATTACGTACATAACTATTAGATACTAGTTTTTACTTTAACGCGGTTGGTTGTAGAAATATTATTCAGATATTATTTGTACATCAGTTGGTAGCACACAGATTGCTATGTGCTATATATTATTTTGAAGTTTGCCAGTTTGTTTCCAGTTTGCAATCAGGGTTCAGATTCAGAGATATCAACTTGAGGTAGCGGTGGACCCAGAATTTGAAAACAATAAAAACCGGACATATTTTCAGTTTGATTTCCCATCTACGTTGAAGGCCAAGAGTGAACATATTGTTTTTACAATTAGTTAATAAATATTCATAACAATCGTAAATATACTTTCCTTAGTCCTCTTTCGCTTTCAAACACCGAAGATTTAAATCGTATACCTATACGTGCACTTATATGGCTAGTTACCGTTGCCTATGGATATTTGCAACACCAGGATGCCACTCGTATATTTGCCGACCCTAAATATTTGATATTTTCCTATTTCGGTAGTAACAATACAAGTTTAAAAAAATAACTCGTCATGTTCTCTAAAATACAATTATTATTATATCTTTACAGTCACGGGTATTAATCCCGGTCATTTGATAGGCGTGCGCGGGGATAAGGATCCAACGCGTAGAGGCCCCTTAGGAAAGTCTGTATGTAATGTTGTACACCCGCCGTGTAGTTATAGATAGATAGATTATATCCACTGGAATTCGAACATCCTTTAGAAAAGATACAACACCAACAACAACAATACAAAAAATCCATCAACATAATTAGTTTTCTACACCGAGCCATTAAATTTTCTTTTATTAGACGTACTCGGTGAGATATATTTAAGTTTGGAGTAGGATTAGCTGTGGAAATGATGTTTTGTTTCAGGCCACAATTTGCAAATATTTAGCCACATAGCACTTCTAAAGTCACAGTGTTAAACACGATGTGAGTATTAATAAACACAAATTTTCCCGGTAGATAATATCTCGAAACAAAGGTTAAATAATAACAAATTTGCTCGAGCTTTATTGCGCGATTGTTACGCAATTTGACAACTGCGCATGATGGTCATAGGCTGATTGATAATCTAGCTAGAGCTATATGTACAGTATAGGCACAAACTCTTTAACCTACAGGACATGTAAGCGGCTCACAATCATCTTTACACATTAAGTCAAAAGTCAAGTCACATTTCTAAAATTAATTAACGACGAACGAATACAAATTAATTTATTTGTTGAAATAATTATATTAATAATAGTAACAAGATGTGTAAATAATTTATAATCACGTGTATTTTTTTATACCACCTCGGGAGGTAAACAAGTGTACGACTCACGTGATATCAAGTGGTAGGTAACAGTAGCCTAAGAAGGCTTGCAATTCAATAAGCATCGCTTGCACGCATTACTACTCTCCCTGGTGAATTAATAACTCTTTAGGAGCTTACTAGTAGGAATACGTCAACCCTCCATGGAGTTGTTATTCGATCGCCGTCTTCTGTGACTACTTGGGGTACTTCACTGGCATTCAAAGTATAGATATAATTATCTGTACACACTTAGTAAAATAACAGAATTTCTTATTCACTCTGAACCTTTACTATTGATATGACTTCGGTCTATAAATGTACCAGTTTACAAAGTTTCATTCAAAATACATATAGTCATGACTTAATGCCTTTGATCATAAGGATTAAATTGCATTTTTTCATATGCTCTATGAAGTAATTGTGTCTGCAGCGCAGAATCAGCAGCGTTCCAATCTACGATCGCGCATATACGACAGCTGTACTTGTTTACAGTATATTTATTTACTGTGTTTGCTGATCAAGCGATTGTTTTCTTTTATTAGGTATATTGTAAAAAAATTAAATGAAGCAGAGTGAAGTACGCAGCACCTACAAAGTACATGTTCATTATTGAATTATGAATGTAACACGGTTCACCGAACCATGAAAAGGAATGGCGGTTATGACATTTTTCCTTCGCAAAATGTGAAAATGTCAAAGTTCATTCGTTCGTTCTGTTTGGTGGGTCTTCTTAGCCTGTGAAAGTAGTGTTTTGTGGATAAAAATCGTCACATATATTTAAAATATGCTATTGTGATTTAATATGCTCTATATGAAATGTTTTGTGGAAGCGTTCAGATAAAATTATGAGGTAATGACGATTCTTTTTTATATTCTTGTGTGTTTAAATCATTGTTTTTGCCTAGTAAGATTTGTGTTAATTTCATGGTTGTTGTTTACGTTAGAATCTTAACGGATATTATACAAACGAGTAAGACTGGCTGTATTTTATCATTTACAATGTATTTGATTAGTGTATTTTATTCATTAATTGCACCTTATTGCACCTGGAAAGCCAGTCATCTCTAAGGGGCACACCTTAAGTATATTACAAAGTTACATTCAATATAACTTGTATATATTTGTTTATTATTGTTAAGTACTCATTCAACTCAAATTTGTAGAACTTCTGGAAAATATTTATATTTTCTATATTTCTATATTTTCACGCCAAGTCTACATGACTCGGTTCTTACATACCTCGCTCGCTTCTATTGAAAATGTAAGGAAATACATATGACAATCTAGAAAAATAAAAATGGTACCACAAGTTCTTTACTTTATATCACTGACATTGTCTAATCGAGTAAACATCTCATGATCTTTCAAAGAAATAAATATTGTAAAAGTAGATAAAAAAAACATAATGGATTTAATGAAGTAAAAGAACAAATAACATATAATTTAGGATGATAATTACATCAACAAATTATAATCAACAATTCAATATTATATAGAGTGATCTGTGTTAATTTCACTTTTAGAGAGATTTCACTTGCATCCAGCTTTGATTAAGTGTTAACTTTGATTTTGATTTAAGCTAGCTGTGGAATAAAACAGACAGAAAACCAACTATTCTATGCGTATCTAGAACTGATTATACAATCATGTTTTAATACAATACGGCTAGTCAAATTTAGTAAAATGTCCCTGGGCTATTCAAAAAAGAGGTAGGCATTTCAATCTTCAGCTTAAAACTGCAATGAGGAAGTGTAATTGACATGGCCCCTAAATAGTTTAATAAGCTACAAGAGTGCCTAGTATGATTTTTATAAAAACTTGCATTATTACTGCAATGTAAAAATCAATAATTTGTATGAGAAATTCATGTGCGTCTCTAGCAGATCATTTCAGAACTTCAGAAGTACATACTAAAAAACTTAGTAGACATTCAGACCCTTTGAAACATGTTTAAGAATTATGGCATTCATTAAAATTAATACTTAAATTAATATCTGTAATCAGACATTCATTTCTTTTGTGAAATGGGGGATATTACACAACAATTGACATTTCAGAGTAATTTCTGGTGAACATTGTTTTAATAAAATCATTTACATTTCAAGTATGGTATGACATTTTGTGTGTGTCAACTATAAATTGTGTAAATTGCATTGTGAAAAAAGGTATAAGTAATATAGCATTTCAAAGTTATTTTCTAACTCAATCAATTAGTGTATCACTCATCTTAACTATATTTTAATAGAACTTGCGAATCATCGGTGCATCCCTGTGTTGTTTACATGAAAACCATGTCGCAATCTGCTAACAAAATAAAAATCTAATGCTCTTAAAGGATATACAGGTGACTTGTAGGGTGCATTCGAGTTCAGTGTGAAATTGATTTTTACTGTATATGCAGTGTCATTTTTCAAATTAAAATTTTACACTAACATTACTAAGAAGGGGATGATGCCCCAGGGGTCCTGATTATAATGTCCCATTTTGTTGTTGCCCTTGTTTTAAAATATACTACTTATATAAAAAATATTCCTAGTTATAATTAGTGTTTAAAACTCACGTAAGGGTTTTTTTTATTATATTATATGTAGTTTTAACAACTTATAAATGGGTCTATTTTAGTGGTTTTATTTCTTAAATACATAATATAAGTGTTAATACATTACAAAAAAAAACACTAATCAAAATGTTAATTAGCTTCATTTCTATGATGTGTTGAAACATGCTGAAAACCTCCTGCATAAAGGGAAGAAAGGGCCTGCGGACATACTCTCGCAAAAATGTTAATGATGAAAAAGAGTTAATAGATAGGTTTGCAAAAAATAATTAAAGACCCGATTTTGTTTGAATATTTTCGCAGATGTTACACACAAACAAAAATCAACGAAAAATATGTACTGTTGAGAAAAACCACAAATGATTAGATTTTGTAATAATATCACATATTATAGAAAGGAGGTATAAGCCCCGCGCGTTGATATTGCGATTGGTGGCCATCTTGGTGACGTAGTCGAAGTCGCACCGTCAGTACCGTTCGCAAGGTCAGCCCACGCTTACGTGCTTACGCGCATCGAGTACTTGTTAACTATAGCTTTTTGTTATCCTGTTTTACTGTTGAGTTTCGTTACCTGTTACCTGTTAAAATGAGTAAGAAATTAATTAACAGTCCTGCTCGTGAAATGATTATTAAATTGGACAATTATTTTGTCATAACATACCAGCCTGGTTTTATTTATAATTTATAATCACATAACCCAGACATTAATTAAAAAATATTTTCATATTTACACATCAACAATAAGTATAATTATTATGTAGGTATTTATAGCATTTACGTTTTATGAAATTTTTTTTTGCTATCTGTATTTTTTTGCTACGGATGACGTCACGTAGCTGTTATTGTGACAAGGTTCCATCGCAATATCAACGCGCGGGGCTTATAGTTCTAGGATTTTCTTATATTATCCATGTAACATATTCTACACAAATTTTTCTAAAAAAAAATTTCTTGTCATATTTATAATTTGTTCCTAAGGTTAGGGCTTGTATTGCAAACATTGTTTTTGCGGTGTTGACAATAATGTCTCTTTTCATTTTGTTGTGATTTGGTATAGAATTATGCCTTCTTTAACTACCTATTTTACTTCTATCAGGAATGAGAGAAATTGAGGCACTGTGCTCATTTCAAATTGAAAATCACCAAAGCATATATCTTAAAATATTACTTTTAACCTAATAATACTGGTTTTACATATAACAATATTTATTTTAGGGATCAAAATTAATTCCTTTGTTTGACGTTATTTTAAATAGGTAAATGAAATAGTTTTGAACAGAATTAAACAATCTATATATCTATAACTTCCCACCAAATCCAATTCGAGGTAGGTGGAGAGAACCGAGCGCCACTTGACTCAGTCCTTACACACCTTACTTGCTTCTTTAACATTCATTGTTCTTCTCATGCACGTTCGCCGGTTTCTAAGGCTCCTGACATCACCTTCTGATAGAACACAACCAATTTGGTCATGGTAGGTAAGTCTTGGCTTTCCTCGGCCTCTACATCCACTTTTGCATTGTACAACTGCTTCAATTAAACAATGAATAATGCTTTGTTCAATTGTATTCTTTCTTGTCATCATTGTGATTTGGCCCATCTGCAATCTAGTTTTTCTCACATTAATTCTTACTTACTGCGGAGCACCTGAGATCCAGGTAACTACGTAAAAATATCAAGTCAGTTAGGTTACGAAAATGTCCTTTGGAGTTTCTACACTAGCAGTAGGATATCTGCTTGAGTGTTGCCACTCTCTCGTACGTTCAACATTCCTTGTTTCCCAAGCATTATCCATACCAAATGGCAATTAGTGTACATAGTATCGTCTTATAACATTAACCTAGAACAATTTACAGAACATTGCCCAAAAAAATAAAACATATTTTTGAAAATAATCAAGTAAAGATGTATTAATATTACATTTCCAGTGTGGAAAAATACTGTATCCTGACCTGATCCAAATTATCTATCTGAATCGGTCATATTTGTTTTGGTCAATATATTCCTTACAACTTGTATAATTGTCTCAATTATTTTATAAAAAAAAGAATGCAGGAAGAAAGAATTACGAAACAGATATACAACGCGAAAGTAGAAGGATGTAGGAGCCGAGGAAGGCCAAGACTTACCTACCATGACCAAATTGATCATTTTTTATCAGAAGGTGATGTCAGAAGCCTTAGAAACCGGCGAGCGTGCATAAGAAGAGAATGAATGCTACAGAAGCAATTTAGTTTTAAGGATCGAGACATTGGCACTTGGTTCTCCCTGCCTAAATAAAATAATTCTATAACTTCACGCCAAATCCCTTGCGGGGGCAAGGGATTTGGCGTGAAGTTATAGAATTATTTTATATAACATAACCATACAATAAATTGACTGCTAATTTTTAAATGATGTAACAATAGTATTTTGTTTTTTTTACTTAATTTTCGTTTTTAATGTATTAATACTTTTTGCAGAAAATCTTTTTGGACTTCATGGAATGAATAATAAGATATCAAGATGCTTATAAAAGAGTACAGAATACCTCTTCCTCTTACGGTAGAAGAATACAGAATTGCTCAGCTGTATATGATAGCCAAAAAGAGCAGAGAAGAAAGTTCTGGAGAAGGAAGCGGTGTTGAAATTCTTGTTAATGAGCCTTATGAAGACGGCCCTGGCGGTAAAGGTCAGTATACTCAGAAAATTTATCATGTCGGTAGCCATTTACCAGGCTGGTTTAAGAGCCTACTTCCAAAATCTGCCTTAACTGTTTCTGAGGAAGCTTGGAACGCTTATCCCTATACAAAAACAAGGTACACATGCCCATTTGTTGAGAAATTTTCATTAGAAATAGAGACTTATTATTATGCTGACAATGGCCACCAAGAAAATGTCTTCAAGTTATCTGGGAGCGATCTCAAAAATAGAATAGTTGATGTTATAGATGTTGTTAAAGATCAACTGTATGGTGCAGATTATATAAAAGAAGAAGATCCAAAACTGTTTATCTCTCAAAAATGTAATCGTGGTCCTCTAGAAGACACTTGGCTTGAAGATTACTGGGGAGAAGTTCAAGGAAAATCACAACCTCTGACTAATGGAAAATCTCTTATGTGTGCTTATAAACTGTGTAGAGTAGAATTCAGGTATTGGGGAATGCAAACCAAATTAGAAAAGTTTATTCATGATGTTGCATTAAGGAAAACTATGCTAAGGGCCCATCGACAAGCATGGGCATGGCAAGATGAATGGCATGGATTAACAATGGAGGATATTAGAGAAATAGAAAGACAGACCCAATTAGCCCTGCAGAAAAAAATGGCGGGTGATACAAGTGATGAACAAGATTTATCTGAAGAAAATTCTAAATCACTTGCTGCTACAATGAGCAGCCTTGAAAAAAATGAAGATTTGGCAACACCTATGATAACAAAGAAAAATACTACCGATAAAAGGGTACAGAAGCATTTGACACCTGAAGGAACACCTCCATCTGATCATAAAACCAAAGCGAACCTCAGGTCATCTTCATCTGGGTCCATTAAAAGTTTACAAGCACAAGTATCTAACTGGCGAATGGAGACACTTGTTAGAGAATCGGAAACTGAAACTGGCTCTGAAGATGAATTTTATGATTGTGAATCATCATTCAATAAATGGTCATCAATGTGTTCTTTAGATGAAGCAGATATTGATATTTCTCCAACTCAAGGTGAACATAATCAAGAAGATAGCATATTTAATCCCACGTTTTTGAAAAGAGTTACTTCTGAAAGAGGATCTCGTAGAATGGTGACTCTGCACAGCCATCAGAGCATTGATGGATGCCCTGAAACGCCGGTTTACAGTTCGTGCGCTACTACTGTTCTCATACTCGTATTTCATGCTGGAAGTGTCTTGGACGCAAATGTCGATATGACGGCAAAAAAATCAGATGTTACTACATTTAAAGGCGCATTTGAATCGGTAATGCGTCAACATTATCCTACTTTAGTAGGCCATATAACAATAAAATTGGTATCATGTCCATCTGTTTGTACAGAGGCTCTCGGAATTTTGTCTACATTAAGTCCCTACAGTTTCGACTGCTCACCATCAACTACAGAAACACCTTCTCTAACTAATGATCTTATACCTATAGGTGCCATACCGTTAATTGCTACATCTTCTCCAGATTATGCAGAATCTGTTACAAAAACTATAAGTTGTGCAAATGCTGTATTTAACGAATTTATTAAATCTGATGATGGCAAAGGTTTTAATGGTCAAGTGTGTATCGTAGGGGACAGTATGGGCTCGGTATTAGCTTACGATGGACTTTGCCGGACTTTGCAATATCAATCTCGTCACGACAGCGAAAATAGCATTTTAGATACTGAAATCACTATTCCAAATGATCCGACGGAACATTATATAAATAAATCTCATTTACAAGCACCGACGCCTCGAAGGCGATCTTCCTCAACTAGTGAAAATCATGTTAAATTTGAATTTGAAGTGAGCGACTTCTTCACATTTGGTAGTCCATTGTCACTAATTTTAGCATCCAGAAAAATATCAGATGATAAAATCCGAGATATAATTAAACCTCCTATTCAACAAGTGTTTAATCTATTTCATCCCACTGATCCTGTAGCTTCTAGATTGGAACCTTTACTTTCAGCAAGATTCTCCAACCTACCGCCGATAAATGTCGCTCGATATACTAAGTATCCCTTGGGTAATGGTCAGCCTTATCATTTAATGGAACTAATTCAAAGCCATCCGCAATTATTTGGTGATCACTTGCAAATGCCACCAACACCCATTCTAAGGAGACTTTCAGAAGCATCAGTGCAAAGTACTGTTAGTGGTTTAGTCGACAACATTCCCTTAATGACAATGAACGCCTTACAACAAAAATGGTGGGGATCTAAGCGTTTAGATTATGCTCTTTATTGCCCAGAAGGCTTGACAAATTTTCCAACTAACGCATTGCCACATTTATTCCATGCAAGTTATTGGGAAAGTTCTGATGTTATAGCCTTCATTCTACGACAAATTGGTCACTTTGACTTAGCTTTATATGGTCATACAGAAGATAAGGAATGTCCCATGTTTAAACCGGGGCAAGAAAGAGAAAAGTGGATGAGAAAAAGAACTTCAGTAAAGTTAAAAAATGTTGCCGCTAACCATAGGGCTAACGACGTTATTGTAAAAGAGAATAATCCTCAAACATTCATTTCTAGGTTTATGTATGGGCCCCTAGATATGATAACTTTAACTGGCGAAAAAGTTGACATTTACGTGATGAAAGATCCGCCTGCTGGCGAGTGGACATTGATGTCTACTGTAGTGACAGATAAAACGGGACGAATTTCATATACTTTGACTGATAAACAAAGCGTGGGGTGCGGTATTTATCCCGTACGGGCTGTAGTGAGAGGCGATCATACCAGCTGCAATTTTCATCTCTCTGTAGTCCCACCACAAACTGAATGCATTGTTTTTAGTATTGATGGATCTTTCACTGCCAGCGTGTCTGTGACTGGTCGAGATCCAAAAGTCAGAGCTGGTGCAGTTGATGTTGTACGGTTTTGGCAGGATCTCGGTTATCTTATTCTATATATAACTGGGAGACCTGATCTACAACAAAGAAAAGTAGTATCCTGGTTAGCTGAGCATAATTTTCCTCATGGGTTAGTTTTTTTTTCCGACGGATTCTCTACTGATCCACTAGGCCATAAAGCGGCACATTTGAACAGTCTCATCAACGATCAGGGGATCATTTTACATGCCGCTTACGGATCAGGTAAAGATATAAGCGTTTATCATAATTGTGGTTTATCTCCGAAGCAGATTTATGCAATTGGACGTATCAGTAAAAAATACGGCAGTTTAGCAACCACGTTAACCGATGGTTATGCTTCTCATTTAGCTGATTTGAAGCAACCTGGTGCCGTCAGACCTGCTAGAGGCAACGCACGCCTTCTTGTGCCGCGGCGACTTTTAGCGCCAGTTAATAATACCACTGCGACTCGTAATCGCCGTTGAACAACCTAAACAAAGCTTACTCGCGAATTTCTTCTTCAAACGCTTAATAAACTTTTATCTAGGTGGTATTTATGACAATGTAAATTAAATTAGTTAATTGTTTGTAGTGAATAACTTTCCAAATAATATATTCTAAATATTCAAGGTAAGTGGCCGTATAATGAATTTTGGGAATCTGTGGGAAAAAAATTGTAAAATATTTGTTTGTTACGTGGTCATCGTCAAAATTATGGTAGGTGCAAAGACCGTCAATGTAGCGACACAATAAACGGAACGTTAAAACTAACTATATAGTATAAAATGTTTCCTGTAATGTATGTAGGTTTTACTTCTAAGACGTTAGGGTGTAAAAGGGTATTTACAGTTATTTTATGGATTGCTCCGATATAATTGGGCATCTTTGCAGCTCCTGTTGTTATGGTGATTGAATGTCTTAAGAATCATATAAATCCAGGTATCTATTTATAGGATTTTTAACAGGTTGTAAGTTTATCTAATAATAGGTACCTACTGCGTACCTAACTGTTTGTAATTTGAATTTAACAAACTTCGTTGAATATACAGGTGTCCAGAAAATGAAAGATTCACACTAAAATGTATTTTTCCACTGTAGTAGGACATTATCAGACCTATCAAGATTATTATTCATTTCCTGAACATTCTATATGTGCATATTGACATTTCGCCATGCAGTGTTGTTGTTACTTTATTGTGTGCTCGTTTTATAAGCATCAGGAGGACTAAAAATCTCTATAAATATGTAAACTAAATTTAAAATTGCGCTAGATTTTGTATTTGGTTAAAATGTACATACATGTTTTACCTGTCACAAATTTTATTGATCTTTAAAATTATGTCAATTCTGAACAAATACAATTGTGGCGTAGCTAATTTTCATATATAAAAATATGCTTCAATTTCAATAGTCCTAATTATTTGTACACATAAACCAATATAATATTCTATCTATCTACGTATATCTTTACGCCGAGTCCCTTTAGGTAGAAAGAACGGAGCGCCATATTACGCGGTCCTAACTCATCCGCACTTAATGCGCCCTCGCCGGTTCCTCGGGCCCCTAACTTCTGATAAAACACGATCAATCTGGTCGTGATCAGCTCCTATATCTTTGTTTTAATGAGAATATTCCAAAAATAAAATTCAATATTTACAATATTAAATATTAAAAAAATGAATATTAATAGTATAGGTACTATGATTATGAGAAATAGTTGCAATATTGCATTGCATAAATGACATTACTAAAGTGATAATTTAGTGTTTTAGCATGTTTAAAATATATCTAATTAATGAATTTATTTTATTTTCCTAAATATAAATTAATGCCACTATCTGTTTGTTCGCTTACTTCTTCCAAATTTTGGTGATAGAAATAATTTATATATAGAGCTGTTTTATTACATCACATACGTATATGAGTACCTACGTAATAAGCTTACACATTATTTTTATTATATAATCATTAATAGATGTCATTACTCTGAGATAAAAATAAGGCCAAGTGTGTGTTGGTCTCACGCTTGTTCGTAAGTGCGGAATTATTCCATAACGCGCTTGTTAGTGGTTGAGCGAATCATCATATTCAACAGTTCAGAATAAGTAGAACTCCAATTTACTTGAAATTGTACAAGCATTTGAAGCAATTATACTTTCATATTTCTTCTAAACAATGCCGTTTGTTGTTTTCTTTCCATATCTAAAATTATGAGAAATTCACTTACAACAATGTGACAAATACACAATTTTTGGGAATAAATCATGGAATTTCCTCAGTTTTTAAGTTAACTTTTGTTGAGCAAGACTTGTTTCATTTATTTTCCACACTTGCACCTTTATTGATTGCATTTACTACCTCATTTACTGAAATATTTGTTCTCATAATAAATAAAATATTATCAACAAATTAAAACAGTAACTTGATTAGCTATAGCAGTGGTTTTGTCAATTCTTGGTAGTGTTTTTTTTTGTCCATACCGTTTGCAACGTCACCATAGTCTGTGAATACATTCAATACGAGGAGTAACCGCGAGCAATGTCACCCCAGCTGCTAACGCAGCAACTCCTTCCTGGAAGCAGATTTCGAGTGTACCAGAGATAAAATTTTGCAAACGCAAATATTGGAATCTATAAGAATCCGCTGCATTGTAGACATTGACTTGACGTTTATGTTATTATAATATTGTTAAAATATAAATGAAGTAATGCTTAAAAATCGCGGCGTATAAAGAAAATATCGTAAAGCAATAATGGTTGTAGGATCGTCTGAGTATAAAAATCTCCCTAACCCCGGACCCATGCAGCATAAAATTCTATCTGCACAAGACCCACCGAGTTTTTTTTATTTTAATTTAGGCATGATATATATAAGTATTTTATATTGTAGATTAAATTTTTGTTTATGTTTCAAACGGCTTGCGTTTCTCTTTAATTTCGATACAAATAAATTTCCACACATTGATAGAAATTAGAATTATAAAAAAATATATATTCATTTAAAACAATATCCCTCACATCGTATATAGGTGGAGAAAGAAAATTACTTTGGGCCAAGAATCAACTTACAAAAACTAAAAAGTATTGTATTTTACCAATTGGTTACGGTCTATGATAAGGATGGAATCTAATAAATAACATAATTGTAAGCTACAGACAAGATTGTAAATCAGCGAAATTACAGGTCATGGTATGAGATAAGAGCTAATGATACATTGATAATGCAAGCTATAATAAATTATATCATTTTATAATGCGTAACTGACGTGGAATCTTAGTGTTGTACATGATATCTTTGACTATACACAAGTCTCTTTCACTTTCACTCTGTTACTTTTATTAATTGTTTAAATGGTTGATTTTTGCAGGGCATATTTCACAGTAATCCATGTTATTTGTATAATCCTATATATCTATGTATTGTGTGTATCGGATAGTACCTCTTTTATTTTCTTTAAAAACACTCAATAATATAAAATATATACGAATACTATTATTGTATTTATGGAATTGAATTTTGACAAATTTGATAATATAGTAATAGATTTTATTTTTTAAATTGCATTTGAATGTATTAAATATATGTTGGTATTATATAATTGCAAAATGTATGTATAAGTGTATTGTGTAGATTTGTCATTCTTTCTACAAACAGATGGCTGATGATGGCAGTTTATACAAAAATAATTTACACTTAATTATTATTGTTCTATCTGCGATTCGTTAAAGTGCTATAAAAATGTCATTAAATTTTATTCGGAAAAGGTTACGCTATAACATCTTGGTGTCTATATTATGTGGCAAAATAGAGCTACAGCATTATTAAGAGGGACCTATCAACGAATAGTATCCAAATCTATACTTCTACTAAACTAAACTTCGCTTTTTCAAGCTTAGGTACGACAGAACTGGACAGAAGAAAGATTTAGATCTTTTAGGCACTTTAAGTACGATGAAAACTCTATGAAAGTATATTTTGAATATATGCCACAAAATATAAAGAGCATACGGATACATACCAATGCCTTGCATCTTAGTCCTTTTGTCTAGTTCTGTCTATTGCTAAAAATGAATCATAATCAGCTTGAACACCTTCTGTTAATATTGTCAAAATATTGTCAAAAATATGCTACTGTACTAAGATACATAAGCTAAGATAAGCACTTAACAGTGATACTGTCGTCTGAATATGCTGACAATTTTAGTGAGTATCACAAGTTGCATTAATATGTGTGTAGAGATAGTTGGTAGTTACCTAAGTCACAGATAAAATGTGCAATATCATCATTCAATTTATTATTGAAACTATAAGTATATTGTTGATATTATGAACCAGATATAAAAGTTATTTTTCTAATTATCAAATTAAGTTCTCAATGAACGTAAAATAAGTAAATTATATTAATTATTACCTTATTATCGTGTTGTATATTCGTCATTAGTACATTCCTGTATCAGAGATATTCTATTGTTACGAGATTTGTTTCGTGGTTTAGATAAAACTAATTATCGTAGAATTAGAATGTAGATGTGGTAATGTAATTTGCTTTTAATTAGAATTTAATGATATGAGTATTAAGATTAGAATGAGCACAATATGTGCGAATCCTTTTCAACTTCTACGATTCCTATTTTTTATATTTAAAATCTTTTAAGCTACAGGTTTTTTTGATCCATACATGTATTTTCTCGTTTCTTAAAATATAATCATTTTAACAAATATAAATTGAAATGTTTATTAATTAGTTAGTGTAGCGACACAGTTGCTGAGATCCTTTCTGACTAATATGTCAAAGTAGCAGAATGTCCAACTACTCAAAATGTCTATTTACAAATACATAAACTAGTAAACGTAACAAAACCTTGAAACTTTTGAAACGCTTATGTAGCAGAACATTTAGTTAGCAAATTTTCTGATAATTATCGAATACGGTTTTAATTGATATTTTTTTAAATACGTCTTATAAATCAAATTAATAATAATTTTTATTTATCTAAATATGTAAAATTAAACATTTTAATAGAAATCACTTATTATGAAGTTACGATTCTCTTGATGATTTGTCCAACATTGCAAGCGTATAGTGCTCTTTACCTTTACCCAACAATTATCCGCAATTCGAACAGTATACTGAGTATCGCTGTAAGAATCGTTCGTAGTACATCGTAGTAGACATACAATATTCTTTACTTACCTAAATGTAGCCATTGGTGTCTACTAGTCAAACTTCCGTCCCGCCGCTATTTAGAATATAATAAGTAGTAGCTTCGGCAGTTGTGTCTCTACGCTTACGTAAACACATAAACATAATTAACATTCAGTTGTTTTGTCTTCGGACGTGCCAAAGTGTCAATCATGTAAATAAATGCCGCGTAAAGGATATTTTTAGACTTCAACGTAAAACATACATAATTTATGGACTTGTATCAAAGATACAAAAATTGGTAGCCTTGTGTTTTATGTTCCCGACGCATTGCATATGTTTTTATGTAAAGCGAACGGGTATTATAGCAAATGATCTCGTCGGAGGTTTACATATAGATGTATTTTTTGTAGATAGTATGAAATCTATTTTTCGTTTTGTTTTGAATGTAAAATTAAATTGCAAGATTGTTTGATACAGTAAACCCAAATTTTGCGATAATATTTACGCGATTTATTTACCTCGGTGCGGTTACTTCGCCGAAACTAATGCCATCATCGTGAACAAAAATACACCAAAATGAAACTTATAAGTCAGTTTTAGTACTTTCACATATATTTTATATGGGGTAAATTTTAAGTGATTAACTCAATTTCAAGTAGGTATATTCTAAAGAGCTAAAACTTTGTTTTTTTTGGTTATTATAATCGTGTCATTGATAACTTTGATAAGTTATGTAAAACTTACAAAAATGATGATATTTTCAGTGTTGGCGCTAGTTTCATAACTTTAATGCATTTTGTTATATCCTTAACGCTGTAAATAACTGTCAAGAATTTGCTCTAGCAGTTCTCTGAGATCGGCGCTGTTTCCCCTTCCATTCATAATAATTAGTCGACGTCACGTCAGACACTCAATTTTTTATATTTCATATAATTCTCCACAGAAGAAAAATATTAAACTCGATAGTTTAGTAGCAGCGCCTTATTTGATCTTGCGATACGGACTCTATCTTATGGACACTTGGGAAAAAAATCCCATGCAAAATTTTTTTGCAATATCTAAGAACATTCATGAATACTTCATAAATGTTCTAAGATTTAGAGTAGTCACCTCAATGTTACATGTGTTACATAACTTTGTATTATACTCGTACATAAGGCACCTCGATGTCAGAGCTCGATAAGCCATACTACCTATATATAGTTGCTGCTATAATATAACTGCAACCTGTAAACACATTGCTGTTTATATGGCTTCATACGAGGTCGACCTGACATCTAAATTTAGCGGATTGGTATCTTGTATGAATCAAGAGCGTCGGATCCGACAGCTATGATACAGTATGTTTATTGTTCGAAAAAAAGTAAAGCAAAACATCGTGTGTTATTATAACTTGTAAACATTCATTGGTTTGGTATATGTTTGAGGAATTACAGCATGTCGGAAATCAGAAAGAAATACTGGGCTTGGATGACGTCATTCTTATTGATCGTTTATTAAACACTGTTCCCCGACGTGTTCGATATGTTTAATGTCCAGTACCTTACTTCCTTATCCAGCTGTTTACCAGTAGGTGTATTCACATTGCCACTCACATCCTCGAAACATCATATTCTAATCGGAATCGACAATATTTCACTCAAAATGTATGAAATAAGTGAAAACTTTTCGAATCCGTTTCGAATATGGCTTTCCGAGTCAATGTGAATACCTTGGCAGGTAGAGAACACAGTAGAGATATAGCGAGTGCAGTACAGTAATATACTATAATATAAGCTTAGTAGCAGTGAGTACATTTGCAAGGATCGCATAAACCCAGACCTCGCTATCTCCAGGTAAATCGATTGATATTATAACTGCGCTAATTGCTCTAACGAATTGAACCAAAAAAAAAACTAATGCAGCGTTTTAGCTACATAGTGAGTTTTCAAGTGTACAGACACATTAACAACGCGTTATGCCTCGGTGTGTCAACAATACCATGCATTCATGTACGAGCTTTTTGATATATTTAACTAAAATTCTCTGAATAAAGATCTGTTACCGTAATTACAAAAACTTGCGAACGTCGATATACACAAATTACTAATGAAAAGTAGAGAGTATTAGTTCAGTATGGCACACTGCACAGTACGAACTGTGCTCACCAACCAAGCGAAGCTCCTGCCTGCTTGGGTTTTAGGAGTCGTATAGGCGTGTAATGCGGGAGTGAGTCGATTCCGGTCTTATATGAAATTGATACACTGGTGTATCTGTATTAATATTCACTGCTTAGATAATTGGATTGGCATTTGGCAAGACGAAAATAAACATTTATAAGATTTTAGCTTTATAAAAATATTTTAATAAGGCTAAAAAAATCGAATTATCTTATGTTCTCTTTTAAGTTTTTTTATTTTCCTTTGATTCTTGGAATAAAAAGTGTATCTGTACATTCCGTTTGCCTTCATAATATGTTCCTTCTAAATAATTGTATGGGAAATATAAACTTAAATTGTATACCTAACATCTTTTGAATCTTTAGAATATGTGTATATTGCTTAGATCTGATTTTAAAATTGAATATTTTATTACCATGTTTTAGAGTAAGATATATTCTCAATAACTACACATGTTATTTATGACGTTCTGTAATGCAATAATTATATCAAAATGTTGTATATCTCTTAAGACAGTAATACCTGTAAGCTTTCCCTGAGACTGTTATACATATTTAACACGCAGGTACGTTTAATTATGTATGTTACAAACTTGTCTTCTCTCATGCACGTATTGTCGCCTTGAGAAATCAACACTACTCTCGGTGGAATTAACCTACACGAAAATTCTGAATACGACCGACCTATTTTAACTTAAAATGTCAGGTTCTATTCTGCGGTACCGTAAATATAACTAATTCTAAAGAAGTGCAATAACGTCTTCGTGGTGGTGATATTGCGGTTAGGTTAGGCACAAAATTTATTTGTTCTAGACACATTGTTCAATGTTATTTTACAAAGAGAATCTATCCTCATACATGGGATCAAAATGATTGGGTACTGTGTGACGTCACTAGAGGTTTTCCCGCCCTAAGGCTTGAGTTGTAAAATGAACTCACTGTCCGGGTTTTCCGAGTTTATGCTGTTTAAAACTGGAGTGACGATGTTTAAACAGGATCGGCAACGCGCAAGTGATATATTGACTCATTTTACTGAAGCGATTACAAAATAGTACACCTGATTGCGATTTGTGTAACCCTATATTTTTGATCAATTTTCTAATACAAACTAGAAAATTGATCATAAATATAGGGTCGTACTAAGTATCTTCGTAATGATGGATATAATTTGTTCGTGCGTTATGAAAATAAATGAACCGTGAAATCAATTTAATCTAAATTGAACTTGAAATACCTATTTGAAGTCCAAATTCCCCAAGTATAGGTACAATTACAATGTTATATTAATTTGCTCACATTCAGTGTTATGCCAATGTTATACCGCTACGGACATCTTTTATGCTCGGTTCAGACATTTGCGGTGATGCAGGGACTTACAAAGCATGTATATTTTTTTCTCATTAGCTACGTCCGACATATTCTTTCATTCGAATGACATTTGAAAAGGTTATTATCAAACATGACTGTTAATACTGAATACTAATACAGTTGTGTAAGTGACTGTATTCCGATTATTATAATGCTTTGGCATTTTTAATTGGTTATATATACCTTACGTATATGTTCATACTATGAAACAATCATGATATGAAAACAGGTCAGCGTTTTCCCGTTTCCTAATCCATCAGGATCGGCGGGGTCCGCTTCCTAAGTTTCAGGATTTGGCGAAGATACTGATTTTTATATAGGGCGACTGCCGTCATACCTCCACAACCCAGGTGGTAAGCCAGACCTTTCTTAGAGTAGGTCACACGTCTTTCGAAATATAATTTCTTGGACGTGTGGGTTAACTCGCGATGTTTTTCTTTCATCACCGAGCAAATGATAATTATAAATTTCAAATATACATAAATCCGAAAACACGAATTTAGAGGTACATGCCTGGATTCGAACCGGGCACCAGTTGGTCACTAGGCCGGTTCTTTAACCACTAGGCTATCACCACCGCTCAACCTTACTCATATTTTAAAGTGTACACACTTAATTCTTCTGTTTGCACATACTTATATTATTCTTAATTCTTTAACACATTTCCTATTTATGCACTTGCCCGAAAGTCGTGGTAACTCAAGGTATCAAACGTTTTGTAATATTACGGCGCATAGTACTCATAAGCTCGTAACTGATTCCACCGCAGAATATAAAGTCATGGGTCGTTTACAAATATAAACATAAAACTTACCAAAGTATTTGTACGTCATTTTTGTTCTGTCGTGGGGAGTAAAGTAATGAGTGGTACAGTTAAGTGCAGCTAAGCTTTACATTTTGTACTTTGTACCGATCTTATGACGTACACAATAAGAATTACAATCCAACTTTGAGTGTTAAGCGTGATCTGCTCTTGGCTGTTCCTATCTGCTATGCGGCTTAAACTGTCAGTATTGCACCGAAACACAGGTCGTATTGTTTAGTATTTCTGTGTTCTCTTCTACGTATATTGTGGTTGTTGTAATTATTTTTACATTTTTATGTGATGATAAATAATGTAATTTATTTTATAATTGTTAAGGTATAATTAGTAAATTATTCTCAAAGTGCTGTGCTATATTCAAATTCTTTTATATCTATGTATGTACCTATGTGTGTGGGTAAAGTAAATAAATTATTGTTGTTGCCAAACGGTGTTCGAATTATTGATTTATCCCTGCGAACTATTATTATTATTTATTTATACATATCAAAATATACAGTTTTTTTTATACGACGTCGGGAGGCATACGCTTGCAATACATTATGCCACTTCTGCTGCCAACACAACAACTCTCCAGGGAATTGATATTGAACTGCATATTTCAGTGAGGAAGGTACTCGTATTTCACCAGACGGACAGCTTTGATGCGTCCTACCTCTCTTAAAAACACCCAGACCAAGACAAACAAACATGTTCAGGGCAACTATTTGCCTTGTGTAGGAAACGCTGCACCAACGAGCTCATCATTTAGCTTATATCGTCTAACGAGATAAACAGCATTAGTCTTTAGCCATTGAACCGTTTTAACAAATAGGTTTATGTTATAATAATTAAAAAAATACGTCACTGTTTAGGTTAGTAGCCATGGATAATAGTAACGTAAAGATTTTAGATACTGCTGAATCACTGATTTTGTAGAATATGTAACAACAAATAAGGTGAGATGGTTAAGACTAAACATAGTTACCTTCACCCTCACAAACCTTATCTGACACCGGAGCTCAATTTGGAAAGCACACCGTGCCGACAGCTTCTTTTTACAACCGCACCGCTCGTCGAACGGCGGGAAGTTCAGCCTCTCACACAGGAACCGCAATTGTTGCGTACTGTGCGGTTCCAGCTAAGTTTTTTCCAACAACTCAAGTTGTGGTATGAACTTTCAGCCAAGGTTTTCCCAAGGGACTACAGCATGGGTTCTTCAAGAAAGGCGTGAAGATGTTTTTACAGGGTTGGCAACGCATGAGAGAGAGACACTGCTTGCCATCAGGCGGACCGTACGCTTGATTACCACCTTAGTGGTATAAAAAAGTTCGAGGTCCATCGGTAGGTGATTTTTTAAGTAAACATTTGAAAATATCTGTGCTCTGTTTAATAAGCATTACAAATTGTAAACCTACAACTTTATAAGGTATGTTCTGTTTAATAAAAAATATAATTTACAAATAGTAGAGAATTTGCAATACGTACGTAAAATTGTAACTACCATTTTACATATTGCCTACTAGCGTACACGACAAACTTTCTCCTGTCTCAATATAAAAACCTAGAAGCCGCTTGCAGTCATTGAAGTATTATGAGCGTGCACGCAATCTAACGCAACTCGAAATTTCAGCGATCGCAAATACGCGGCGAGATTCTACACGCACACTACAACGCACGCTCGTGCGTGAAACTTGAGCGCTTTACTATTTTGTATGACCCATTTTGATAAGTACTTGAGTTTTGTTTATGGGAATACATACTTTTTTTTACTACGTCGGGAGGCATACAAGCAAACCGTTAACCTGGTGTAGGTATCAGTATCACTCGCGCGATGCTATCCCTGCTGTCAATGCAGAGACTTCCTCAACATATGTAGACCAGTGCAGCCTAGAAACGTACAACGGCGTCGATGGTATTTATGCGCACAGTTGTAACATCTGCTGCCTGATAACATCAAATCCGAAAAGTTATTCGGTAAATTTGTTAAATTGATAAAAGAATTACTCCATACAAAAGCGTATTATTCTATAAAGGAATACTTAGAAGATAGAATACAATAAAAAGTCTGCCTCTCTCTCTTCCACCTTGATGTGCCTGAAAAGGTTCATGTGTATCTTTGTGCTGTGTATTATATAGTTACAGTGTCACAATGTATACATGTATTGCAATGAATAAATAAATAACGGTCCGGCTTGTGCGATGCCGTAATAGCTACAGTTGGAGGGCTTTTTCCTCTTCTTTATAGTTAGCAAAAATCCGGTTGCAATAATTTGTGAGCGGCCACGCAATGAATTGACGTCTCCCTGTGAGATGGTAATGCGAACTTTTGCGTAAGCACGTCCCGGGATTAACGTATTTATAGTCGGCACTGCTGACGAGCGGGTGACACGGTGCAAGTACCGCACCGGTGAGTACGTGCTTATCGTCGGGCGACATACAAGCATACGACCCACTTGTAAAGCGGTTAACATAGCCAATTAACGCTTTCAATACATTGAGTATCACTTGTACGATGCTGTTAACACAGCCATTTATGAGCTTACTGGTGACCTCACTCACACGCAGGAATACAACAACCTCCATAGGTTTTATTTAGCTGCGGTTTTCTGTGAGATAGAGGTACTTCCCCAGACGGGCTGTTTTGATACACCTTACCTCTCTTAAAAACACCCAGACAAAGACAAACAGACATGATCATGTACACAAATGTTTGTCCTGTGGGGGTATGGAACCCACGAGCGTTACTGTCAACGTTGTGTTATTAACCGCTGCGCCACCGAGCTCGTTAACAATTCAAGTTTTTTTAGAGGACTAAAGTTCTAACTTTTAAGGAAGAACTTTGAGAAAATATGAAATATGTATATATTCCATTATTTGTATTGCAGAACATGCTAAGTTTCGAGTAAATTGATCACATAAAAAAACCGTCCAGGCTAACTTTCATACCGTATTTTAAACCCAAGTAAATTTTTAGAAAAGTGTAATCCATTATTCTTCTAGATAGAAAAAAATTAAGAGAAACTGAAACAGTTCACATTGTATTTTCAAGAGAAGAACATCACCACACTAACTGTCTTCCCTTATTTTACAAGAATTTTTCAATGCGAAACTGGAATAATGCAGGAGCCGAGGAAGCCAACACTAACCAACCATGATCAAGTAGGTCGTGTTTTATCAGAAGGTAAAGTTAGGACCCCTAGGAATCACCGAGCGTGTATGAAAAGAGCTATTAATGTTAAAGAAACGAGTGAGGTGTGTAAGGACCGCGCCTTATGGCGCTCGGTTCTCTACCTACCCCGTAAGGGACATAGCGTGAAGACATACATGATTTTTCAAATTCACTTTCTCCTTGTCTAGGGTATAAATCGCACATAGGTAGGTAGGTACTTTTTTTTTACGGGACCGGCCCACCACTGTCTCCTGTGTAGCCAGAATTAACAACGGCGACCACCAAAAAGGCAATTAACAGTGAAGTACATTGCTGTCCCGGGGGTTGAACTACGGCTGCCTTGGAACTCACAACGAATTTAATCAGAAAAAAATTGTAGGAGTAGGAAGTTTTGGAATTGACTTACCCTCTTGGCAAAGTGAGAGACAACAATATGACCAATTGGGCATTTAAAAACCTCAAAGAGATGGCTAGTCAAGCGAAGCTCAACTGCCGTGCACCACGGTTTATCAAATATCTAACACTATTGGGACCTAAACTGTGTGTTATTATCTAACTAACACATCGATTCCAATAATATAGATTGCAGAACCGCCTAAATGCCTGGTAATTCTCCCTTGTTCCCATCAAATCAGTATAGTATACAACCCCGGATGTGACACGCAAGGAATGTAACATATCGTTCCGCTCCCGACGCCAGAGATCGCACTCCCAGAGAACACGATGTGCTGTTTGCCTGAATTCATGATTTGTCGTAGAACACTCACATAAAGGCGATGACACAAGTCTAAACGAAAGAGCTTCGCCCTAAAGTTTCCATGCCCTGTTAAAAATTGCGCAACAGGATGATCCACTTCTAACCACTCTACTTAATCTGTCTCGCACTGATTGAAAGAACAGATACAAGTGGCGTCCTTTAGTAGAAATTTCCCATCTTTCTTACCATTCAGATAGCAAAGTTTCAAGTACCTCGTCAATTGGTTTGAACAGTCTAAGTATTTTATTATGATCGCGGTGTTTAAGAAAATCAGGGTGCATGTTTTTAGAGGTGTAGTACATTGAAGCGCGTCGTTGTATTTCCAAGTCAACTGGTAACATGCCTGCCAGCACAGGTAGTGCCTCGGTGCTCACGGTTCTATACGATTTACATAAAAATATTAAAGCGAGACGCTGACTTTGCAGTAACTTACGACGCGCAGCACCTATGGTAGCCCTATCAGTCCATGCAGGTGAACCGTACGTAATACATCCTAAATATGTGGCTGCATAAATAATTTTTAACGTTTTAAAAATTAAGCCCCACGTCGAGGTGGAAATTCGAGTTAACGCATAAACGTTCTTTTTGGCTTTTTCTCGAACATGCTTTATGTGTTCAATGTAATTAAAATTTTTGTCTAACAGTAATCCCAAGTAACAAACCGAGCTTTTATTTGCAACTGATACTCCATTGAAATGTAATTGCGACGGAACCTGTAAATTTCCCTCGAGTAACAGCTGATATGTTTTGCGGGGCGCGAAATCGAGACGGTTACGATAAACCCAATCTGAAATGAGGCCAAGGCAAGTACTGGCTAGTTTTTCTACACTTAATCTGGAATTAGCTTTTAATAAGAGGCCGTCATCGGCGTAGCCAGTTAACGAGCACCCTTCCGGTAAGGGTAGGCTAAGAAAATCATCAAAACCGATATTCCAAAGATACGGCCCCAAAACCGAACCCTGAACGTAAGCACCTTTGAGGCAGCATAATGGCAAAGTTTTAATTAAATAAAGGTAGGTACTGTTAAAATCTCGTGTTTCTTACATCAGTAGTTTTTATCTATATAATGTATAGATGTGCGTCATACTGTTTAAGAATTCTGACAATTCACAATTCTTTTATCTATTAGACTATCAGAGAACAGCTGAAGTTTTATTTATTGACTGATTATCTTTTTAATATATTTATTGTAGGCTCCTATTTTATCTAATCACGCTTGTGATTGAATTGTGTGAGTGAGGTTATCAGTAAGCTAAGGGTTACTGTGTTAACAACAGTTGGGATCGCGCGAGCAATACTTAATATACTCTAAGCGCTCATAGGCTTCGGTAACAGCTTTACATCATGTGGGCCGTATGCTAGCATGCCTCCCGATGTTATATACAGAATGGCCGGAACATTGACGTCTATAAAAAAAATAGGTACCTCGTATCGTGGAGTATCCGAATCCCGCCCATATATATGCGACTTTTCAAGATTTTTTGAGAATTTTCGACCTTTTTCGACTCGAAAAAAAATAGACTTTATGAGATTTTTTTGCAACTGAATCTTCATGAGTTGTGCTTTTATGCATAAAATAATCAGCTTCGTAACTTTGATGAAAGTTCAGAATCGTCTAAATGCTTCTCTGTTCTCTCTCACATGTTCGGCTTCTGCAATTGAGGATACCGACTGTAATAAGAGAGTAAGAAAATTGCTCCTTGCGTTGATATCCCAATTACTGAGAGTCGTGATCTCTCCTGTTGAGCTGTTTGCTAACGATTATTGACCGCCATTGGTGTCGATCTGCGGCAGTGTGCATTGCGTTATGGAAAGTGGATTCGAGTGTGGTGCGTATCTGATCTGTCCAACGTATCGGGCTTCTTCCTCTCGTCTCTTACCTTCGTCATTTTCCTTCCTAGCAATGTGGCCGAAATACTCGACTACCTTCCGCAGGCATGAGGTGGATAGCCTGGTTTGTATTTTGAGTTCCCTCAAGATGGATACGTTGGTACGGTGAGCTGCAGAAATGTTTAAAAATTTTCTCGAGCACCAATAACCATCCCGAAGGCGTCAATACGCTTTCGGTCGGCTTTTTAAGTCCAGTAAGTTATAGTCCAAGTTTCAGCGACGTATGCAAATATGCAGAATACGTACAAGTTTGGTCTTGGTGTTACGTGAAATGCTTGTCCTTCCATATTCTTTGCAGCTGCGTCATAGCGGTTTTAGTCATACCGATCCTCGTCTGGATTTCGAATTCGCAGGACCCGTTGTTCGAGATACTAGAGCCCAGGTAGATGGAGTTGTCAACGATGTCTTAGTCAAGAGTTCCGCTGAGCTCTAGTTTACCTGATCTGACCATCACGATCACCTTCTTCTTAGGTCTGTTTATGGAGAGGCCCCCATTCTAGCCTAACACTTTCCATTCTGCTCAACATTGAGACAAGTTAATTTTCACTTACAGCTATTAGTGGTATTATCACTCATTACATAAGGCAATTGAAAAACCCACTACACCATCATCATCAGGGAGGAATTCAACCCTGACAGAGGGAGAGAAAAACAGATAAGTACTACTTATTTTTATCTTCGTCGTAATGATCAGGCCCTCAGCTCAAAATAAGGTTGTGTGCCTTAACAAAATTTAAAAGTAGCGCGTGATTAGAAGTTCTTTATCACTACAGGGTTTATCATCTTTTACTATTTCCTTTATCTATTACTTCCGGGTGTATCCGTCAGCATGGAATAATGCCTACTTAATCCAGTTGCGTAAAAAGTCAAATCCTTCTTCTTATTCTGAGTAGGTAACGACCGATTTCTATTCTCCCTTTTATTTCGCAAGTCCTCAAAACGACGCAGAACGTCTTGTCTTAACAACTACTTTATTTACAAAAATAATATCCTCAATCTATTCCATATATATATTCCATAGTTCCATAGTATGACTGGTGCTCTGGTAAAAATCACGGACAATATCTGTTTCGCAATAGACTCATCGCAACTGACTATTTTGTGTTTGCTAGACTTCAGTAACGCGTTCAACACAGTCGATTTCGATATAATCTTAAAGCGACTACGTTCTTTTAACATATCTCCTACATGAATTGACTGGTTTCAATCTTACCTGTATGGGCGTCAGCAACGTGTTCGACTCGATGATCAGCTTTCTTCTTGGTGTCCTACAACTGCTGGCGTACTTCAGGGCGGCGAGTTATCACCTTTGTTATTTTCATTCTTTTATTAATTCCATTACATCAAATATTTGCTCCATCTGCCATCTTTAAGCAGATAACTTGCAGATTTATTCACATACTTCAGCGGGTAATCTGCTCAATACGATCTCTCTTCTTTATTCTATTCTCCATACCTTATCTCAGTGAGGTACGGGATCGTTCTGATTGCAGTACACGCAGTATTCTTTCCCGTTGTCTAATAACGGCATCTCACTCTTCACAATATTACTCTAAGTCCTTCTCGGTATGGGCTGTGCAACTCTGGAATGTTTGCCAATTTCTATACGCAGTGCACAATCCTTAGCCTCCTTTAAAAATATGGTAAAATCTCACTATCTCTCTATGTAACTATAGTGCTATACTTATATATATTTATTTGTCATTACTTTTATGTTAATATTATAGTATGATCTGGTCTTCCGTCATATTTTTACTACTTTATATTTTCTTTTTTTAAATTTGTTAGAATGTGTAATTCGTTGTATATAAGCAATATATAAAGTGAACATTGTACTGTCATAAATGTGCCACCTACCTACCTACTTTTTACATATATTATGTTTTTTCGTGTCATAAAGTTGACTGGAAGAGATCGCCTTAGCGATAAGACCGCCAATTGTACACTTGTTTTCTTTTAAGTATATTCTGTATGTTATTGGTGCAATAAAGAGTATTCAGTACTCTTTCCTACATAATAAACTAGAAAAGGAAGTTGTACATTTTGATATTACAGTAATACACTTGCCCCTGTTATAGCCTCACATCGTCGCACCTTGTTCACGTCATTCACAATTGAACTATAATGTTTTTCAGTGGATAAACGGAGTAAAATAACACGAATATATATAAATGATAAGAAGTTTATTTACAAATTCTTCATAACTACAAAGGGACTTAATTAAATATACAACTAATATAAAAGTAGGTACATAGTTTCATCATGTATATAATTTACATAATTGCCCATCTGCGTAACAATTAAAAAATAATGAGGAGATAATACTTACAACTATATACAAAATGAATTTTGTTGTTTCAACAGCAAAACGCTGAGGCATTTATTGACATAACTAACGTAAACTGTTTCAATAAGATACGCCTCTTGTTTTTTTTTACTGGGATATTATACATAGTGTTAGTGACCAAAAATTCAGAGTCGGTATGATACAAAACACACTGTTAAAGTTTCAATCTAATTGTACTCCTCAAAAATACCGGTATCTTAATTTTTTATTTGCCTTTTGATCTATAAAAGGTGACTTAGGTATCACTATACCTTAAACGCGTGAGTTTATCTTTAAAGTGAGTATGTAACTAGTCTAGCCATAAATTTTGTTGCATAGAAACTTTTATTCTTTTCAAGTCTAATTATTTTGAATTTGGAACTCGTTTATTTTATATCTAAAAACTTCTTTCGATTTCCTGCCGTTTTACATATTTATTTCGTGTTTATTATCAAATTACAATTTGGAATGGGGTGTTAAAGAAAATAGGATTGCAGTGATTGCCTTGCACAAAGTGGGTATGCAGCCGTCGGTCATATTCAAAACCATAAAAGATCGGGGTGACCGCGTGCTGTTAGAACTACAAAGACTGGTTAATGCTGTTAAAATCAGAATTCGCCGAAACCCCATTAGGAAATATATTTTTTTATCGCGAGAAATGAAGATTCCCTCTAGAACTCTGTTGCGTAGAATAAAATAACACATGAAAGCTCGCTTATCATCGATATACAGGACATGCCTTAAATCAATCCCTACAGTTGAAGAGAGTGGATCGATGAAAACGCCTTCTGTCCCGATAAGCAAGTGAAAGGCACAGAAATATCCTCTTTACTGATAAAAAAATTTTCACGATTGAAGAGTACTACAACAAGCAAAATGACTAAATGTACGCCCACAGTTTTAAAAAAGCCGCCCGAGTGGTCGGAACGGTACAACGTGGTCATCATCCTGCGTCTGGAATGGTTTGGTGTCTTATCTAGGAGTCACAAAGCTTCATTTTTTGTGAAAAAAGAGTGAAGACTTTAGACAACGTGTATCAAGAGATTGTCATGGTCGTGTTGTGAAGCCTGTCAGCAATACACTTTTTAAAAGTATACCATGGACTTTCCAGCAGGACTCTGCATCTGGTCACAAGGCACGAACAACACGAGGCTGGCCCGCAACTAACGTTTCGGACCGGAAGAGCTGAAGGCTCTCTCGATCTGAACCCCTGACTGCAAATTATGGTCAGTTTTAGAGGACACGGCCTGCTCGAAACGACACGTCGACATTGTGTCTCTTAAGAAATCTCTAGAGCAAGCAATGGCTAAATTTGCCATGGAAACGGTGCGTAAATCTATAGATTCGTGGCCAGATAGATTAAAGGCCTGTATCAAAGCCAAGGTGGCCATTTCGAATAGAATATTTTTTTTATACTTTGCTAAGACTTCCATAAAATATGTACATATAAGTTATTAAGATTACATTACTTTATAAAAAAATAAATGCATTTTCATTTGTAACAGATATTATGGCCGGACTAGGTATAATACCGACTTTAAAATTTTGTAAGTACAAGCCCATACACTTCTATATAAACTACTATTCTTGCTTATAAATAAAATACTAACGGGAATAATGATGATTGGTATGTGGGAGTCATTGTTCCCTAATCTCAAGCAACTACCACAAGTTTCTGCAATTTAACTAAATTAGATTACTTTGCTATCAATAAACATTATATATTTTTTATCCATTGTAAATTTTAAGGTAATTAATTTAATCCATGCAAATTTGCTATTGAGGCGACACAATACGGTTTTTTACATCGGCTGTAAAAATAACAGCATGCGAAAGGCTATCCCGTAGGCAATAAATGGCAATTTACTACTAATTTACTATTAGCCGTCTGCATGCTTAAATGGTGCAAAAGCCGTAATGAACCCAATAAAGAAGTATCTGGAATAACTTATCATAGAAAACAGAAAGCGCCGGGACCAGGAGTGTATTTCTAATTAAAAAGTGATAAAACGTTAGACGTACCGCAAAAGAACTATTAATTTAATCATAATATCGCCACGCACAGAACAACACTGTTTACCATTCTAGTGCAACTTATGATTCAAACTTTAAAATATTCTTCAGCAGTTGCTAAACATAAGGCATATAAAGTAGAACCATTTTCTGTGTTACATTTCGAACCAAAGATTTCCTTTACAACAATGAGCAATAACGTCATAGTGGCCAAAAATTCTTCCGTTAAACGTAGGCAACGTACTTACGCGCTATTATAAAATTTTATGGCGTAAGTATAATGAATATGCAATAATACGTAATTAAAATAGTAATCTACAACAGAAGAGCTCGAGTAGCGTCGTTGCACGTATCATTCTAACCAAACACGCAGATTAATCAACGTCTATCCAGCTTGTCCATGGACGTGTTCATCTATCTAGAGCTTCTCCGTGTTTCACCTCGCTTCGTTAAGCCTTCGGTCCCGGCTAATATCGATAGACGACAAGTCGTTAAGCTAAGACATTGGTCTTCGGGAGGCTCGAAAACACTGGCCTCCGTCAATCCGCAGTTGAGCAGCCTGGTGAGGTATGCTCTAAACTCCTTCGCTTGTAGGGAGACTCGTATCCCTGCAGTGGGATGAGTTAGGGTTGGTGTGGTAATCTGCCATAGTATATTTATTAGTAATCCACCATAAATTTACTATAGTAATCTACCATAGAAAAAATTTAAAATACCACAGCAACACTCAATTGCACAGAAACTCATGGTAGTTTTAGTTTATTTATTTCTAATTACTCTATATGGCGTGGCTATACCCGTTAAATTATTAGTTATTCGAAGCACTTGCATAACCCGACAGTTGCAAGTATGCAATTATATTTTGTGCCCTCCCTACCGTATAAGGAGTAAAAACAAACTGGAAACAGGCAGAATAATCACGATAAAAAATACACGCTTTCAATTACAAGAAAGCACATTAATTTACAGGCAACACTACATAATAAAGTGTACAATATAAAGATTAATTCTTTAAAAATGTCGTATTATCGACTAATAACTTTTTCGCTGAACCAAACTATTAATTATACAATGAGTTATTATTACTACCTACGTATAATGAAGATACTAAGTAGACATCTTGTGTTATATGAGTTACGGTACACACAACGACACTTCAAGTTAGACTGTTTGACCTTTATACCGTTCTTATCGTAATCAGTCTGTCAACAAAGTAAACTCTGATGGCATGTTAGAGGAAAAAATAATGTTTACGTCTTGGGTTAATCAATAAGTTTTGTCTTCCACATTATATGTAGATCATAAAAATGAAAAAATCAGCAAGTTTCAATTTGTACGTAAAGTTGAATCGGATCCATCTTAGAACTAAATTAATTAAACTAGTACAACGCTAATGGCTGCTAGACCACGTTTTTTTTCGCGCCAATAATCGAATCGCACATTCAGCGGCCTGTGACACAATAGGACAGTAAAAGATTGAAAAATCAATTAACTTCTAGGCTTCTTATTTTTAATTAAGGCGAATTTCCGGGCATTTTGAGAACAGTATATTTGCATGTACTTCAAATAACAAATAAAAAAATCCTTTATTAGTATTCATTACGCTTAATAATACTAGCAAATATTCAGAGGTCTGTAAAAACTTAAGTAATGTAATATGCAGAGTCGCGTGTTCATATACAATCCTCATTGGTTGTAGTAGCTCGGTTCACAAAACTGAACAACTTTGCTAAAGAGTTATTCGACCTCCACATAGCAACACTTATTAAAAATTATGACCCAGTCAATGTAATGTTGTTCAATTTCACTAAGCTTGCTACAGGCTATGAGAAACTGTACTTGATGTATTAACATTACAAAATGATTTAAAATACATGTATAAAAATGTACAAAATCCAATTTGAGATCTAATTGTACTTACTATAAAGTTTCGTATCTTCTTCTTCAAAAACTACCAACACAACTGAAATCTAAAAACCTACGCGAGTAGGTGCCTATATACAGACCGGCCATAACATGCCAAGTTGGCGCGAGTAAAGAAAGAACAAATTTTGATAAAAATTCTTGTAAATGTTAGTCCTATAAATCATAATAGATTTTTAAGTAAAGATTAAGTAGTAAAGAGTAAGTAAAGGTTAAGTAAAGACTGTTTCGCCCAAACTTTTCACGAATTTGAAAATTTTATGATGCACTTCGTTATTAAATCTACTACCAAATTAAATAAAAGTAATGTTATTTGCCTATATTGAGATAGTAGACTACTTTGTAAATATATCTACGCTACAAAGGTATACATGTCGTAGACTTAAAAATGTACCTTCGTACGAAGAATACATTAGTAAACATTAATTAAATGTAATCATAATATTTCTACGCAAATTAACAATGGCAATTACCCACATAAAAATAAAAATTCTATCCGCTCTAACAGGTACACAACATCAGCCACCTTGGTGTGCACCAGGGGGATACAATCTGAACTGTGACCCTGGTAATAAGCCATGTGCTGCGTGGATTAATGGCTCGGCAACAGACGATTGGAAGTACTAATAAACGATTCCAAATTGCCATAAATCAATCTGGAATATCTTCGTCATCACATACTTTCTACCTGCGATATTGATTCCGATGCGGCGTGGTACACGCGGGCCAAATGCAGCCCTCCATATATTTGTTGTGGTTTTAAGGAACATCATTTCATAGGAGTTCGCGCCAACTTATATAGCATACGTGAACCGATGGCTGAAAGCACTGAAAAGACTTTACCATTCTCTACACCAATCGACACCGGTAAATTTGTCTGTATGTTGCCTGTTTGTTGTGGAATCTGTCTAACAAACTACCATAGCGAGGCTGAAATTGCGCCACTATACCTACATATTTCATCTTAATTGAATAATCTGTATACAAACTGTAGTATTGCTTTCATAAGATTGGTTCTGTGGTGTTTTCCATAAAACAAAGCATTATGTAGTAAAGTATCACAATAATTACGCTATTGTTAGGTAAATCACGTGCCTTTGTTATAAAAGCGGACAATATTGTTTATTTTTTATGTGATTATGTAATACGTTTCCTGTTCTTCATAACAGGATTGCTAGACTTGTCGAATTTGTCAATTTCTAATGACTGCAAAATTCAATATAAAACGTTGACTCCCTTTGTAATTTTGATTACAATTATATTATTTTGTACTTACCTATTTCCAATCATTTAAAATGGATTCCAAAATTCACTCAATAAAAATAAATCATAGCCATCTATCTAATTTCAGTTAAAATCTCCCTAATGAATAAAGTAAAAATTTCGGAATGCCTTATAATTTTAAGTTTTCGTTGATTATGTAATTGGCATTCGGAGCACATTTAAAGCGTGACTGTAGAAGTAAAATAGTTCTAAATGCTATACATAGTGTCCAACTGTATACAGATAAAAATAAGTGTTAAAATGATCATGTGACCAGTCAGAACCCGTTATATACGTTTTCCCATACATTTCGCGGTCATATACGACCACCCGGGTTTCGAAGCGTTAAATACTGCGTTTTAGTACAGCCGCCCATTATTCACATTATTATATACGACCTTTATTGTGGGGAGGCAACGAAATAAAAAATAAAATCCCCATACACAAGTTAGCAAATGATTAACATTCTATATGAAACTTGTTTTCTTAGCATTATGCCGTTTCTTAATTCATTAGGATTGGCGGGGTTCACTACCTAAGACTATGAATTTGGCTAGGATGATGATTTTAACATGGAGCGACTGATGTCAGATATGCACAACACACAGGAAAAACTAGTTCTATGTTAGGTTAAGTTCACATCTTTCGAAATGTAATTCTCGGACATGCGGATTTACTTATGATGTTTTCCTTCACTGAAGATGTTTGATGTTTTGGATGTTAATTTTATTCATGATTTCGACGTTGGAACTATAAGTTATTCCAATTAATTAATGATTAGAACCATCCCATTCCGTTATGGCTATTATTTCTGTAACTTGTATGTTTAGTCATGAACGCTCTATAGCCAATAATGATACTCAATAAATTAGAACAAAACTGTACGAATTTGAAATGTATTATTTTTGGCTTGGTAATTACGAAAATTAAAACGCAACTACTACTAGTTGGACTTTATATACAGCATTATTGAAGTAATCATTAATATTAATTATTTCTCGTTCCTTAATTCTTAGTAAATTCTTCCCTTTTACTAAGATCAATTTTAACGAAATAATTTTATGCTATTTAGTTCCATTATTCTTAGTTTTTATATTGGCACTTTAGTGAACGATTCTCTGATGGTAGAATATAGTTAGGGCTGTTATGGATTTCCGCACTGGCGATATTTCTCTCGTACATTTAATTTTGATACTTGACTTCTGCTCTCAAATTCATTCTTGGTAATAGAGTTGCAAAGCGTATTGCAATAATTATGCGTTGATAATTATCATGCCAACGATGATTAAATTTCCATCTAATCTACAAACTACCCATGCCATATCATGCAATGTCATAATACCCTTGGCTAGTTAATATCTGGCGATTTCCCTCAAGAACAAGAGAAATAACTTCTATATTGGATAAGAATACCTTCACTGAATAGTAGAAGGACATACTAACATATTTTGCTGAATGTCAAAAGGTATTGTGGTTTGTATTTTGTTGATAGTCATTCTTTTATGCAAATGCATTTGTGCAAAATAACTAGCAAACAAGAATTAAACCTCGGAATTGTAACAGCAAATTGACAGAATATGTAATCCAAGAAAATTAATCCGGCGAAATTTACAGGGGTACACATTGGCTGTATCTATTATTAAAAGTTAAATATATTATTAAATAAACGCATGACAAAAGGTATTTTCCCAGTGGCTAACGTTAACTATGGGTCAACGCCGCGCTGGCCATTGATATTTCGTGTCACATTTATTTACTAAGATTTGAATTTTATTAAAAAAGATCAAGAAATATAGTGCCCCTGCAAAGCATGTCGGGTTAATTTTGGTTAGGGTATCATGCCTAGGATGATTGGATAAATAACTACGTCGGGAGACATACAAGCATACGGCCCACCTGATGTAAAATTATTACCGTAGTCTATGCACACTTATAATACAGATATTCTCGTGCTCGCGCATTGCCCTTCCCGCTGATACCACAACCCTTAGGAATTTAATGGTAACCTCACTCACTCGTAGAAACACGACAACTCTCCGGGTAGTTGTTATTGTGAGCGTATTTTTCTGTTAGGTAGAGGTATTTCCCAGTCTGGCTGCGTTGATGCGCACTACCTCTCTTAAAATATCGAGAACAAGAGAAACCTCTATGTTCATGCACAAAAATGGTTTTACTGCGTGGGAAACCGAACCTACAAACTTGGTATTAAAGTAGACATTGTTAATCACTCGACCACCGGGCTCACTAAATAATAAATAGTAAATGATTTTACATGGACTGTCAATATAATAGGTAATATTTTTTAGTGAATCGCAAATAATAGACTTGTTCTGTCATAACATCTCTCTGATGACAGACAGAGAAAAATGAATAAAACATCTATTTGAAATTTTTAGATAAAATAAATTTTGGAACATAATTAAATAAATAACTAAATCAGACATACAGTACGGGAACATGCAAAATAATACAATATCGTAACAAAGCAGGTACTACTTTTTTTAATGATGTCGATTTCGTATTATAACTTTCATATACACTAATCAATCAAAAACGCCAAAACGGGTTTGTTTCTTGTGATTATTCTATTCTAATAAACGAAACTGATAAAAACGGATCAAAATGGTAAATAGATTCTGGTAGTATTTTGGGAAAGTCAAATTTACAAGCAATTTGATCTCAACTACTTTGTGTGCTTCCAGTACCGATTAGTTCATGCGAACTGCCACCGGTCGGCACCCACCCACTACCGTTAGCCGTCGTTGTTATGGTCGCTCCGAGGGTTTCTATCTCGGCTGCTACGGTCGTCTCTGCGAATGCAGCTCATGAGGCAAATAGTTGCAGAGACGACGGTAGTTGGTGGGTGCCGCCCGGCGCTAATTCGCAAGAACTAATTGGTAGCAGAAGAACATAAAGTAGTTTAGATTAGTTTGACTATCAAAATCTTTAATTCATGTATAACACATACCTATATTAAAAAGAATAAATATAGTAAATATATTTTTAAAAGACATTGATCCCATTTATCTTTACGATAATGGAGTAGGTAAAAATGAAAGGAGAAGAAAGATCCTTCGAATTATCCTCCTTCAGAGAATCGATCTATTATCGACCTAAAACAATGTTATCCAGATTTCTGTATAGAATAGGTCGATAAATTATTGTGAATGCGCCTTTATCTATATATTAACTAAATGGAATTTGGGCTGTCTTACTCGATATACTTACAACAAAGAATTCATTATTTTTGCACATATACAACACATACATATAATACATTTTATAATTATAATAATTGTGTATAATTATCTAAATTCGAAGTTAAAAATCGTCAGAGTAATCACGTTTTGCCAATGACCTCAATTCAAAAACGGCACCTTTTAAAAATTGAAGGTACCCCCCTAGAACGGTTTTAACAGATCTAGTTCTAGGTATAAACTACTAGAAAATTGACTTGTGTCCTCCATTTTCAAAAAGTGATCACCCTGCATCATCACCATTTATCAATGTTCGTTAACCCTAGATAACTAATCATTTATCCACGCCACGATGCATCTCCACTGCAATGTGCAGTTCGCAAACTTCCCTGCTCTCCCCGACCGTATTCTTTTTCTACCTTAATAATTTGAATAAACAGTGCCGTGAGTGATGCAACTGTGTTCACACGTCAATTAGGAATCGATTTACAGCCAACCCGTCGTCCGCTCGACGAGTGTTTAGTTACTACGTAACTTCTTTGCAAAGGTATGGACATCACATTTTTTTATATTGATTTACAGGTTATAAACGGTTTTCTTATAATCAGGATAAATTATATTTATTTGGAAATATTTCTAATTAAATAATTGTAGACTGGCAACATAATGTGTACTTTTAATACCATGACCGTGTTTTTTTTATATACCCACATATATATGTGTGTATTTTAAATATATTCTCAATTCCGTAGTTCAGGTTTTTAGATGGATTTGAGAAGACAAGAGGAGCAGATAATCCAATGGATTAACGCAGAAACGGAAGACGAATATGAGGAGGAATCTGACAACACATGTTCGGAAGGTGAAGATAATTTAGAGGAGGAAATACACTGGCACACTAGCAGTGAATCCAATTCTTGGGAGTAGCTCCTCGGAGTCTGACGATGATCCCATACGACCTAGAATAGCCTCAGATGACTCTCAAGGTGAGGGATATCAGTGTAAATAATATTTCAATCTCCACTATCAATCCACGTGTTTCCAGCCACCTACCCGATTTCTCTATGGAAATAATAAACATAAGTGGTTATCTATACCTAGATCAGGCTCCACCCGTACCTTGAGAAGGAATATAGTGCATTTTATACCGGGTCCAAAAGGAGAAGCTAGAGATTTACATGAACCTAGAGATTTACATGAACCTATAGATTTATTCTGTTTTTTTTTTAACTGACACTATGTTACATCAAGTTGTCACTCACGAACGTTGAGATAATTATTCGAAAAAAAAAAAAACTATAAACACGTTTCTCATACAGTATCATCGACTAATTTGTTAGAGGTAAAAGCTTTGCTCGGTTTATTATACAATTCAGCAACTATGAAAAGTATTCACTTACTAACTCGTTTACTTTTCAATACCCAACGATCGGGTACAATATTCAAAGCTTGCATGAGCGCAGAAAGATTAAATTTTCTTATAAAATGCCTTCGATTTGACGATGGTGATGGTAGATGTCCTTTCAGAATGTACATCCCAAACAAACCAAACAAATATGGAATTAAACTTGTTATGGCTACAGATTCCGTATTTGGGTAAAGGTATTGATCCTCAGAAACAACCATTGGGTACATTTTTCATAAAGAAGAATCTATTTTACATTGCTCAAATCGTTACTTACTACTTACTACTGATTCACATTCTTTGGCGGATGAGACCATCTTTCAATTTGACCCTAGTTGGCACTCTTATGAGTAACAAAAGAGAAATTCTCTAAAAATTAAAAAAAACTCCAAGTCACGCGCTGTTGGTACCTTAATATTTTGTTACCATGGCAATAAGACATTAGTTTCATGCAAAGCAAAGTCAAACAAAGTTGTTTGTATTTTGTCGACTATTCATGATCAACATACCATCGATGAATATACAGGAAAACCAGAAATAATACACTTTTATAATAATACAAAGGGTGCGGTAGACACAATAGATCCATTTGATCTACTGTGTCTACCGCACCCTTTATTCCACCTTTCTTGTTCAAATATAAGTATTAAGTAATAGAAAAACCAAAAAGTTGCCGCTATGCGTGTTTTATAGTATGCTAAACCCATTGACAATCAACAGCTATGCTATCCATGTCTCTAACAACATTAGAAGCAAAAAAAAACCGATGTCTCGGCGAGACTTCGTTATGAAGATGGGAGACCAACTCATGGAGGGCTGCGACAGCAGTTACAGACGATGATTTTGAGGTGTGATATCGTTCTGTAGTAGTGTTCTGCGTCGAATCCGCGTAAGATATGTAATTTATGTCCGTCGACAGCTCGACGAATGACGCTGCATGAAATGCAAGAATGCAATTTGCGACCCGCATAATGTGGGCATATATAGCAACTATATCTAATGCTATTTTCTAAATATTTTTCTTATTTACTTCCACTATACCATATTATTGAGCCATGTGAAAAGTTCCTATTTTTCATTAAAAAAAAATGTTGATATTAACGTTGTTTAATCCTTAGTCCGCTCGACGATGTTTAGTTATAACTGTAACTGTGAATTAAGTTTAGTTATCTAGGGTTAAACTTTCGATATAAGGCCTTTGGATACATCGAGCAAGTGCTTGCGACAAGACCCACCGCATATCATACGTCCGCGGTATGAGCACTGTTACTTTTAAACGCACACGTTTCTTCCTTCGTCGGCGTCCGCTCGAAGCAACGAAGGCCCTAAAAGTTATCAGGCTTATTTTCGAGATTCGATCATACGCCTGCGAGCTGTGAAGTAATCCTTACTTTCATCGTAAAAAATACCTCAATGGTCTATTTCACATTGCTATGAAAACGCGGTGCCGTTCTTGTGTGCAGCTCGTGTGAATATCACTTCCTCGTCCTCTGCGTTTACGCATTCCACTGTGGTGAGAGCCACGGTGTCACTGTGAACCACGTGTGGGGACTCGCTGAACTCGTCTAATTCTTCAATGCCCGCTGAAACATTGAAATAAAGATTGGAAGAAATTACTGATAGGTTTCAGATAAAAATAATAATAATACGAAATGTATATTAAAAATCTGGTATCTGTACAAGTGAATAAAATCCATAATCTGCACTTTTCTGTAATTCAAAACAATACCGCCCATTTTAAGCAAATGTTTTTTTTTTAATTGGATTCAAATTATCAATAGTAAAGAATAAAATTCATAATTAACATCTAATTAATAGTGAAGCAAATACCGCCTCTATTCGGAAATAGGTTTTTAAAAATATTCAACATCAACCCACGATTACTCCACTGTTGGAATATGTATCTCCTGAAACATATCTAATTAGTTTAAGCTCTAGTCACGTACCGGTGAAGCGTGACGACGACGTATTGGGAATAATTAAAATTCTATTATTTTGAAATATGACATAGAGACATGACTGAATATGGCCGCCGGTGGAAAAGTCCCGTAGTCATCATGCTAATAAGCGTATGTACAGCGGGACCTTAATTTATGACTATATTTTTCTGAAATGTTAGACTTTGAAATTAAAAACTTGTGTCAGATTTCAGGGCCCTGCATTGACAACGAATTCTGCTGGCGTATACTTTTTGGGTCTCTATCTTTAATCCTGAAAGTGATACGGAGTTATTGATTTCGTAAAATGCTGATAGATACCATCACTCGCAGTCTAAAATTGATCAGATTTGGGTTCTTACTCTGCAGCAAGAACCCTCACAAGAAACCGCAGTCAAATGACAACTCCCTGGAGGGTTGTTGTGTTCCTGCGAAGGCATCGCGAGTGATACTTAATGTGTTGCAAGCGTCCATAGGCTACGGTATCCGCTTCGCATTATAGGGGGACCGTATGCTTGCATGTCTCCAGACGTTGTTTAAAAAACATAGTAAATAGATGCCGTTCAGTTGCATGCTGCGCTCCCATCTATCACGCAACATGACGTTGCAGTCATCATGACGGGTAAGTTCCCGAATTTCGACTGTACACCACCACGCTGCTTCAGAATCCACGGAGAAGAACACCACACTGGGTTGGTGGAGGACAATACATTCACTGACTTATCTTTACAACACATATATAATACGGTAGAAGAGCGAGGGTTAAATATTTCAATCCATCCATAAGCAGGACGTTATTTGAGATGCGTGTTCGATAAAATTGACACGCTTAATATTAATAAAATTGTAATGTTTACCTGTATAATCAGAGGGCGCTAGCAGCAAGTATTGTTCAGAACGCGTCGGCCACAAAAGATGCGCCATTACACAAAACGCTAAGCAATCGGCAGAATAAGTTATACCTGCAATGCAAATAATTGTGAATTCATACTAGGTCGATCATTGAGCCGTGCCAACATTGGCATCGCGTATACAAAATAAAAAATGTAGTTAATTGATTATTTCTAAAGTGCACCGACATTGCGCAGCAACTACATATCGACGATGAAGTACCCAATACACTGACATTTATGCTTATATTGTGTTTTTAATATAATAGGCTTAAAGTGGTTTACTGTTAATTTAATAGGCATTTCCACAAACTGTTTAGAGATTTTCTGGTAATGATTGATTGCTACCGATGCAAATTACAACTTTAAGCCTGTTGTATTAAAAAAACAGGTTGCACTCCGGGAATGCCGGCAGAAGTGAAAACTTGATCATTAACGTTGTGTATTTTTGAATATTTTGTAATGGTTAGGGAATAATTTCCCATGAATTGCTTAATTTATTCGTATAAAAGTACTGTCATATATTTGGTAAAATACAATATTCATTTATTGCGCTATCGTACACAAACATGACAGTTTATATTACATAAAAAATTTTACACTTCAGAACTATTACAATTATTTTACATTAAAAACTTTATTTCTCAGAAAAATCAACTTTTATCTATAATTTAAACGACTCTTTCACCATCATCATTACCAGCATCATCATCGCCAATCTCTAAAACTCAAACACACACGCACACTCGCGCAAGCGCCCTGCGCCGCTTAAACCAAACAGCGATGTTGATAAACTACGTTGAACAAAACTCGTAAGCGCCAAGAATTTCATGGCGCTTACAACGTTTTGGTCGCGAGAAAATAATGCCCTATGAACGATCTAGACTTCTAGAGCTTCATGTTTTAATTGTTTAATTAGAGGTAACTAATGTTTTAGCGCTGCAGCGAACTTAAGTTCTAATTCTCATAAAAATCTTACGGTCAGGGTCACGTGTCCTGACGCGCGTTTAACGTTTTTTTACTCATCCCAAAAAGTGCACAACGCCGCTAAAGAAGTTTTTACTTCAAATAACACAATTTAAGCAAAAATGGTCAGTTACTAGGTGTTGGCACATCGACGATATGCAAACAATTTAATCGGAACAGACGGTTATGTACAAAATATAATATACTCGTATTTTTAATTGTGATGCAGCTACTCTCCTGTTAATGAGCAGGCGAAGAACTTATCTATCTGTCTCTTGTACACATCATGAAACCTGCTGAATTCTTGCTGAATGTTGCTTCATGAATTATATTCTCGGAAATATTTGGTGTTCCTAAACTGCTACTTCTAAACTGAGTAAACTTCTGCGGTTGAGATGAACCACGTACATCACAATTATTAACTAGCTGTTAATAATTGCGGTGTACGTGGTTCATCTGTAGAGTTAAAATCAATCTCTTCTGCACGTGGTATACCCTGCTATCAAACAAACAAGGCTCCAGCTAAAGAGACGTAAAGCGCATCGAAGAAACCCGACTGGGGAAGTATCTCTACCTCGCACAAGTCAGAAGACTTTTCTACGGTAACAGCTTTTCATCATGTGAGCCGTATGCCAGTATGTCTCCCGAAGTTGTATATAAAAAAATACCCAAGGTTAATAGAGGGTTGTTATGTTCATGCGAGCTCCTGAGGAGTTCCTCTGTTAGCGAGTTTATTCGCGAACAATGCTCCATGTACAGTAAGTGCACATAAGTATAAACACTGCAGGTGAGCTGTGTGCTTGTTTGCACGTAGGCAACAAGTAAACATTGTACGTACAGTCGTATTATTAAAAAAAGTATGTGAACATAAAGAATTTCACAAAAAAAATAACACACATACACCTGAATTTGTAAGGAGACAATTTCAGGTGTACCTGTGTTTCCTTTCCATATACCATTCATCCACTATGGTCGAAGCAATCATACACGGCTACACATACATAATAATAAGAATATTATGTATGGTAGGCAACGAGATGATCAAAGGAGATGGTTCATTTGGCTAGATTTTTAGGATTAACGGAACATAGTCCACATTACTCTGCAGTTCATTTATCTTAGCTCTGCAATCCGCGGTGTGAACGGAAGTATTAAAAGAGGCCGCAGCCCACCAGAGCTATCTGAGGTTAATTTAGCTTAACTAGCGATGTGGCGCTTCAGTCTGTTTAGAATAGGTTCAGTTAATATTCCGTTTGTCACCTTCCAGCTCACCAATCGAGCGTCCAGCATCTATTTAGTTTAAATGGCATCTGTAGACTTCGAAACTTTTAGTCTCATTTGCTTTCCAACCTCGTTTTAAATTTCGATATTTCTTAAGCACTTATATGGTGCTTAAAATGCTCAAAGAGTGCATCGGTCTGTTAAAAATAGGTCCAGTCAGTATTCTGGAAAAACTAATCAACCTGCAATCAACTTACCTAATAAGAACTTAAATCTCCACAATGGGCTAATGTGCAACGCTATCAATGCTATGATAGGCAGGTACACAAACCACACCAGACTGGAAGCTCCGAAGTGCAGAAGAAAGTTCAATTTTGGCATGTTGTGTTCATACATCATTGTATTACGTAGCTCGAGAATAAACCACGTCATTATCCCGACTCGGATAGTGAGGATTAACCATCCTGGCCACGTCTGATATTCGTCTATTTCCTCGATTATGTCTACCTCTGTCTGAAATAAAAAACCTTAGGTTATAAAATAGATAGATTGAGATTAACGATCCCCAGCCTGCTTATTATCTTAAATTTTTGAACTGATATGTATAGTAGGAATTTATAGATATGTAACGATATGTTTGTGCATGAGACTTGGGACTGAATTTTTACTTAGATGTATAGGAATGCAAAACGGCCGTAACGCAACTGGAACATGCTGATGGCTAGAAGGCACTACACCACGGAACAAGAAAGTGTTATTAATGCACCATCGCTCACAGAGAACTGTAACCAAGACAATTGATTGAGTTGTTGTATTCCTTTACGTTTGTATATTTTTTTTAAATAATTGTTTGGTTCAGAAAGCATCCGCGAATTAACCAGGCAGTTTTGCACCGCTACAGCTGAGATACGCAAGTGGGACTTCGTGAACAGACCGTCGACGTAACTATAAAGTGACGAATACAAAATCATAGACTATGGTAATATATAATTGTAAGCATTGTTGATATAACGTTAATAGATATTATTTTTCGCAGTAAATTATTAACTATTTACATATGAAATTGCTGATATTTCAATTTAATATCGATCATTCTATGTAGATTTCCAAAATCAAATTTATTATTTATTTATTTATTTTATTTATTTATTATACCAGTTTACATAAACATTTTATAAAAACAATATTAATGCATTTTATAAACCACTGAGGTTTGACGCAAATGCAATGATATCACTACATCAAGACACAGTCATGTAATAATTACCTACAATGTAATTTATAATATACGTGTAGACATTTTTGGTCCGTTGATCATTTGTTTTACCGCCGTTCGATTTTTCTGTTTTCGCTGATAGCTGTTTCCGTGACCATGGAAATATTTAAAAGCAGATTACTTTCCAATTAGACTGATTGGAAAGTAATCAACTGTTAACATATGCATCTAATTACTAACAAATAAATAATATTAGTGATATTATTTATATGTTAACATCGATGTATGTTAGCAACTAGTTGCATATGTGAACAGTTGATGCGCGACTATGGCGATATTCTAAAAAAATGCACCTACTGTCTGTTGATATGTTTATTATACATCATATTGATTTATTTCGGACTCCATTAATTTATTATATGTATTTATCGTCGAATACAACAAGAATGATAGATATTCTTTATTATACTATCTGTCTCCGCATGCTCATGAAGACATCGTCAGAAGGGTTTTCTTCTTTACACAACATGTGGCCACTTGGAGATTATAAACTGAGAAGTACTGTGGTGTTTGCTGCTATAAATATAGCGTTATTATAGCGTTTTTTTACGTTCATACAGATTCCCGATAATCACCTTACTGCTCTTACCCCACTGAACTCTTACGTACTAATAACGTTTACTCCCAAAATAAACACTATCACATAAGCTAAACAAAGTTCCTGGTTCTAACTTAAATAGGGCAGGATGGGTGTGATCATAGAAATTTTCCTAGTCGAGGTTCGATATCCCACAAGGATAGGAATCATCTCACAAGAAATATCGACTATTTATGCTGTAATATAAACAAATCGCACTATATGTCTGTCTCTCCCAACAGCATGATAGATAAATCACGCTGAAGTCGATGCACGATGTACATTACAGAAAAAAGGCATCAATCAATCGCTTTCCTTTTCACGGGTAATTTCAGTCTACCTACATTGCATTTAAGCAATCACATTTAAGCAAATTAAAAATATTAATTCCGTTTTGCCCACGTAGAAACTAAAGAACTAAATCTTAATCATGAGCGTACGGAATTGTCATACAGGTGGGCAAACTATACAAAGAAAAATAAAGTACAGCCTGCATACGTTCATTATTCTTTTAAGTAATAAAATATACACTATTAAAACGTCGCGTGATGGCATCATCTTCACAATTCGACACATTGGCTTTAATTACCGTGACTATGTTCACATATTTAGTATACGCAGCTGCCGACGATTACCTGAAGGAATATTAATTTGAAGCATTTTTGATTTCGTTAATGTTATATTACTATATAATGTTATAGTACTATTTCACTTATTTTATCATCCTGCAATATGACACAGGGACAATCATGATTTTAATTATGAATATTTGTCATCGTCGGTCTTCATTTGGAAGTATTTCATCTACTATTGATGACTATGATATTGATACCACATCTTTGGTACATGTTTGACGCCATTTTCTCGTGTTCATAACAAAAATTAACGTTCTTCAGATTATTTGCCCAAAGTGCTGCATATTATACGGTTTTTCTTGCAAACAAAATCCATGCTATTTTCGTTACTGAAACACAGAAGCTCTCTCTATCGTCACACTGCATCCTTTGTCTAGGTTTAAGTTGTTCCGGAAGAAGCGCGCATGCTTTAGAACGCAGGATGGTACTACCAGGATAATCGGCTATTGTCGCGTTGATACATATCTGTGTTATATCATCCCATATCAAATTATATACCAGTCTTCCCCGTAATTCCAGTCGCTCGAGTATCTGTTTCTTCGCGACCCTTCATCATTCTAAATTCCTACTGTGAGTATACTATAGCACATCTTTTAACATATATTACTTTGACTCAATAGAGGCGACGGTGTCGGATCTTGGTGCACTATTTGGTCACACTATTATTATAGGTGATTTTAATGCACGAGTAATCCACGGTTTTGTAGGGATTTTCCTGTTACAAATTTTTGTCGAGCTCGGTGGCGCAGTGATTAGGAACACTACTTTGACACCTCTCTTGTTCGATTCCCATACGGGACAAACATTTGTGTGCATGAACATGTCTGTTTGCCTTGGCCTAAGTGTTAAGAGAGGTAGAGTGCTCGTCAGGGGAAGTACCCTCACCTCTCAGAAAACCGAAGGTTGTTGTGTTGCTGTGAGTGAGGTAGGAGGAAGAGTTAAGAGTTGCTGTGTTAGCAGCAGAGGCGATATCGCGGGAATGACAATATGTAAGCGTTCAAAGGCTACGGTAACCGCTTTACATAAGAGAGATCGTATGGTTGTATGCCTCCCGACGTTATCTAAACTATTTTTGTGTTATTGCTAATAATGTGTCGAATACGTTCTGTTGAAGGTTTGGTAGCAAGTTCTTTCCATTTGCGTTTGGGAGAAACTTTGCCAACCAACAAAATCCACTTTTCATCCCAAGGGACCAATTCTATTCAGAATTCCCAAGAACAAGTCAAAGCACTCTTTAACGCGATTTTGTTAATGTTGTTCGTTGAGTTCATACGGAATCATGTTTCAGAGATTTTGACTTAACAAATTTGACGTAAATGAAACTGTATCGTTTAGTCATCAAGTTGCAGTGTGCCGCTAATTCCAACGTGGTTTGAAATGAATTTGCATCCACTGTGACTTACAAGAGTTCCTTAATTAGTTAGAGTAGCCTTAACATTGCTGTCTGTGTTACTTTAGGGCCACGACGAAACTAGCGGTTCGGTATCCGAAAATAGCGCACAATTACGATTTTTCCACGATCAATGGCTATAGTATTGCAATGAAACCTAATCTAACCTAAACTTCGATAAAAATCGAAATCGTAAATTAAAGAAAATCAAACAGCGGGAAGCCAAATGACAATCTAATTTTTTTAAATAAATGTCATGGTTATAGGTAGGATTACAAAATTAATTTCAATTTGGCATTTATGTAACGTAAAAATGGGCAGTTTCATAAGTTAGGAATAAATAACTTGTATTTGCTGAAAATATAAATCAGTCACACCAAAACTTACCTAATGTACCTACTGAGCTATAAAAATAGACTTAATTGCAACAATAGTTTGGGAAAAAAATAAATACGTAAATCTTGTTTATGTACAATATACATAAACATATTTCTACGTGCACTCGCATACAAGTAGCCATTTATATAGAACGAAATACATAGATTGACTTCGGTGGCCTTAAAAAGTAAATATATCCACAAATATTCGCCTTTAAGGCTAATCACAAAAGATCTCCTAAATTGGGAAGTTATACATTAATACTCACAGTATTCCAAACGTAGAGGAGTATGTGGCCAATTCCATATGCTAACCACACTCCAAACACAAGAGGCTTGTACGTCAGCTCAAGTCTCGTGACAGCCCATCCCTTTGCCAGTAATAGGAGTAGCAACATAAACAATGTCTGGAAACAAAATAATTATACAATAAGAAGATAGTGTACACATTCTATTTATCTATAACTTCACGCCAAATCTCTTGCCGGGAGGCAGAGAGGACCGAGCGCCACATGACTCGATCCTTACAAATCTCACTCGCGTCTTTAACATTCATAGTTAATTTTCTATTGTAGGCATATGACTATTTGTAACATATATTAGTAAGGCAGGAAACGAAGGCTTTGTTGTGGACCTGCATCATTAGAGTCCAAGCTAACCTCATCTACAATTCTACACATGGTTCATCCTGCCAAACAGCATAGAAAAGAGAATTCGATTTTATAATTCTCTATATAGTTTATATTTTCTAATAAATAGAGGATATTCCAAAAAAGAGAAGTTGAGCTCTTCAAAATCGATATGAAGAGGTTTTTAAAGCGTATACGCACGAGTGACACCCCAGGCGTGGCAAATGTTTTTTTTATACAACTTCGGGAAGTATACAAGCATAAGGTCCAGCTGATGTAAAGTGGATACCTTAGTCTGAACGCTTACAATACTTGAAGTATCGCCCGCGCGATACCACCTCAGCTGCTAACACAGGGATTCTTTAGGAGCTTACAGGTATCCTCACACACTCGTAGAAATTGTCTACAGTGAAGACAAAAGGATGATTATGAATTTAAGCACGCTGTATAGGTACCTATGTATGTTCATCTCTTATCTCCGAAATTATTCGTTGTAATTTAAAAATTAAGCTTTCGTTGGAAATGTCTTAATTAACTCTAGTATATAAACCGGACCTTTCTTAGGTACGGTTTACACAACACGTCAGCCACCTATAAAATTACAACTTGGATAAGGTTGTTACGCAGTTAGCATCGAAACTGCCAACCGCGTGCAGTCCGTTTGCCGTCATCGTTTGCAGACTGCACGCTAGCTGCGCATTTGTAAGGCAGTTGAACCAACTGTTATAAAACTGCATTGCTACCGAAACAACTGTATAAAACAAAGAGAGGCAGCGCGTATCAAAGCATTCCGTCTGGGGAAATTGCTCACAGAAAACCGCTGCCAAACAACAACTCCCCGGAAGGTTGTTGTGTTCTTGCGAGTGAGTGATATTACCAGTAAGCGTCTCAGGAGTTGCTATGTTAAAGGTAGCAGAGGGGATATTTAATGTATTGTTTGTTCATAGGCTACCGGAACCACTTTACATGAGGTGAGCCTTATGCTTGAATGCCTCCCGACGTTGTAAAAAAAACCCTTAAATTCACAATTCTTCATCAAATCTCGTTTCGAAACAAGTGCACACACTCTGAAATTTCCGCGAATCACCAAGTTCCTGTGCAGCTCGGATACGGTTCTAAAGCAGTCAGTACAACTGCATTAGGACTGTGTTATAAACATGCCGCTGGCTTGCAATTGGAATGCAACTACAACAACACTACAAGCGGATTGCAATCGGTTGGTAGTTACGATGCAGTCGTACCGATTGCACAAAAACGGCATCCAAACCGCAATTTAGCAGCCGGCGTCCAAATACAGCCCATCTGTTTTGACCCCTTACAAAAAGGCCCACTAAACATACACACATCAAAAGTGTCTAGGGATCAACATATATTTTTGCAATAACTTTTCTCCTGATTGATATTAATTAAAATTTTCTTTAAGGATTCATCAAATAAAGTGTTTTCGTTTGTCTACAGGAACGATAAACCAAGTCACCTTTGCATTAATAAAGAAATTTGCCATTTTCATAATAAAGGGATTTTTGACATTTGAACCACTAACATTAAAGTTCGAAAAAAAGACTGAAATAACAGTTTTCTTTAAAATTTTATTGGGTAACTTAAACAATTAATAATCCGTGTTTCTACCGCGAACACTAACAACACAAGAACATCGGTTTGGCATACTCAAAATGAGTTCATCCAAATCACGCTGTGGAATGGCCGCCCATGTTCGTTGCAACAACAAAAAAAGGTCTTCTTGCGACTGGATACCCTCCATATTCGGCAGAGCTCTTCTCTGTAGCATATCCCATGCATGCTCAATCGGGTTCAAGTCTGGCGACTGAGCAGACCAGGGCATGACATTGATGTTAGCTGCGGCGAGAGTCTGTCTTACAACTCTTGCGGTGTGCGGTCGTGCATTATCATGCATTAACTGAAATAAGGGACCGATTTGCACTTGTAGAGGAACGATGACGTCTGATACAATCGTCTCAGCATAAATTTGAGCGTTGAGGTTGCCTCTGATCCAAATCAACTCAGTTCTTCCGCCGATCCAAATACCCGCCCATACCATGATGGTTCCACCACTATAAGGATGGACTTCCTGGCAGGATTTTAATCGCTGTTGGCGTCCAGGGGTTCTCCAGTGTCGTATACGTCTTGTATCCGGTCTCATACCAAAACGAGACTCATCAGAAAAGCACACGAAACGCCATTGTTCTTCTGCCCAATTTCTGTGTTCAAGTGCCCATTGATATCGAATCCTACGATTGTGCATTGCTATAGGTGGTACCCTTAGCGGTCTTCGGGAATGAAGGTTCACTTCATGCAAGCGGTTTCTGACTGTTTGGTCGCTAATTAAGTTCCCTGAAGAGTGATGAAGCGTCACGGCTAACATCATGGCGGTTATTGTTGGAGCTCTTCGAGTTGTGATTTGAATGTATCGGTCTTGTCTCCGTGTGGTGCAGCGATACCGTCCTCCATGGCGCTCAGCCACGGTACCAGTGCTTCGGTAACGTGTCCAAAGACCTTTTTTTGTTGTTGCAACGAACATGGGCGGCCATTCCACAGCGTGATTTGGATGAACTCATTTTGAGTATGCCAAACCGATGTTCTTGTGTTGTTAGTGTTCGCGGTAGAAACACGGATTATTAATTGTTTAAGTTACCCAATAAAATTTTAAAGAAAACTGTTATTTCAGTCTTTTTTTCGAACTTTAATGTTAGTGGTTCAAATGTCAAAAATCCCTTTATTATGAAAATGGCAAATTTCTTTATTAATGCAAAGGTGACTTGGTTTATCGTTACTGTAGACAAACGAAAACACTTTATTTGATGAATCCTTAAAGAAAATTTTAATTAATATCGATCAGGAGAAAAGTTATTGCAAAAATATATGTTGATACCTAGACACTTTTGATGTGTGTATATAAATAAGAGTTGAAATATCCATTAATGCGTACGTACGTATTCTATTAATAAAACATAATGTTGGCGTTCGTAATGCCGTCATACTACACAAACAGGAAAAGATTATATGATCAGATATTTGGTTATATAAAACCACATCTTTTGTGCACCTTTATATGTTCCTATGATGAGTATTTCCATTAATTGAGACTTTTCATGTGACATACATAACAATATATTTTATGTTTATTTTTTTTTTATTTTTTTTATTTTTTTATATCTTCACGCCAAGTCCCTTGCGGGGTAGGCAGAGAGAACCGAGCGCCATAAGACGCGGTCCTTGCATACTTCACTCGCTTCTGTGACATTCATAGCTCTTTTCATGCACGCTCGCCGGTTCCTGGGGCTTCTGACATCACCTTCTGATAAAACACGACCAATTTGGTCATGGTAGGTTAGTCTCGGCCTTCCTCGGCTCCTACATCCTTCCACTTTTGCATTGTATATCTGTTTCGTCATTCTTTCGTCCCGCATTCTTTCTACATGTCCGAACCAACGGAGCATGCCCTTTCTTATCTTAACACCGACACTCTCTTTTAGACCAACTCTTTCTCTCACGTCTTCGTTACGAACGCGGTCAGCAAGCGTTATGCCACAAATTTTGCGCAATGCTCGCATCTCGACCGCATTTATTCTACTTTCATGCTCTCTCTGCCATACCCAGCTCTCACTTCCATAAGTTAGCGTTGGTATTAGCACCGCGTTGTGTACAGCGAGCTGTGCCTTCTGGCTTAGATTTCGGCAGCCTAGAAGTTTACCCAACGCTCCATTCACCCTATTCCCGGCACTCACTCGTCTCTCCACATCAGCGGTGTACCTTCCATTGCTGCTAAAAGCACTTCCAAGATATACAATCTCATTCACTTGCTCCAACACTACATCATCAACCATAATCCTAGTGTTCGTTCTGGTTGTCTCTCTTTCAAATACCATTATCTTGGTTTTCTTCGCATTCAATTGTAAGCCTTTCTTCATACAATCATCTTTCATTGTTGTAACTAGTGTTTGCAGTTCGGATGGTGATTCTGCTATTAATGCCGCATCGTCTGCATAAAGCAGGCAGTTGACCACTGAGTCACCCATTCGCATTCCCACATTCATATTTCTTATTCTCTGAAGACAACTGTCCAGATACAGGATGAACAGCCGAGCCGACAGCACGCATCCCTGTCTGACACCAATGTTGACATCAAACCAGGGCGACAAGCTGCCGTCCACCCGCACACATGCTGTACAATCCTCATAAGTGGATTGCACAGCACGGAGTAGGTCACCGTCAACCCCATATCCGGGCAAAATGTTCCAGAGATTCTTTCGCACGACTCTATCAAATGCTTTCTCAAAGTCCACAAAACCGCAGAAAACCTTCTGGTCCAAAGCCAGATGCTTCTCTACGATGTTGCGGAGTGAAAAAACTTGATCCGTACATCCTCTGCCGCTTCGAAATCCACCCTGTGCTTCCCAAAGCATTCCATCGGATTTCACCCTCATTCTCCTTTCAATGATTTTTCCATACACTTTAGCTGCTAAGCTGATCAAACTGATGGCCCTATAGTTGGCGCAGTCCATACGTGAGCCCTTGCCTTTATACAAGGGCACGATGACCGCGCGTCTCCAATCGCTCGGAACCCTTCCGGTTCTCCAGCATAATTTGCTCAAAAACCAGAAGGCGTCCCTAACGCAGGTACCACCTAGCTTGATCATCTCAGCTGTTACCATATCGATTCCCGCTGACTTTCCATCTTTCAAACTTCGTATCGACCATTCAATCTCATCCATAGTAATGTCTTCATGGTACGCTGGCACTGCCGAGTCAATCACAGACTCATTCACAATGCCAGCGTCATGGACATAATCATACATTTCTCTAAAATATTCACTCCACCGTTCTAACACTTCCTGAGTGTTAGCAAGAATGCCACCAGCTTTACATCTTATCTTGTCCATTCTGGATGCTGACGAACCACTTCGAGACTTCTTTACCTCTCTCCAGAAGAGTTTGGTATTTGCCTCGAAGTTCTTCGTCATTTTCTCTTCCTCAATCATATGTAGTCTTTCACGCTTCTCTTTCACTAAAGCTTTGGAGTCATTCTTGCATCGACGGTATATTTCTTTCTTCATTTCTTTCATACCATCACTCTGGTGCAAAGATGATACGTAATCCAGCCACGCTTTCCTCTTTTTTTCCACGGAGGATTGAACCTCCGCATCCCACCAGGCATCTCCTCTTAGTGTTCTACGTCTCTTTGCGCATCCACATGCTTCTTTCGCACTGTCCACCATACTTTCTTTCAGAACTTTCCAACATTCGTCTACATCTGAGTCGGAAAGACTCGCGTTCGCAAGTCTTTCACTGACTAGACGTACATACGTACTCCTCACACTTTCATCTTCCAATTTTTCACTTCTTATTCTTTCATGGTCTCCGAAAGGAATACGCACTCGCCAGTGCCTCCACTTCTTGAAAAGGCCCACAAATCGGCTTACCACCAGATAGTGGTCCGTTTCAAGAGTGGGACCTCTGAAGGCTCTTGTATCCATTAACGACTTTCGGAGACGTTCATCTATCAAAATCAAATCAATCACACTTTTCTGTTCATTCCGTCTCCATGTGTAAGTGTGAATATCCTTGTGATGGAAGAGCGTGTTCGACACAAGGAGGTTTCGTTCCATACATACGTCTAAAAGTAACTTACCAGCATCGTTCACTCTCTTATCTCCTCTGTTCCGATGTTCTTGTGTTGTTAGTGTTCGCGGTAGAAACACGGATTATTAATTGTTTAAGTTACCTAATAAAATTTTAAAGAAAACTGTTATTTCAGTCTTTTTTTCGAACTTTAATGTTAGTGGTTCAAATGTCAAAAATCCCTTTATTATGAAAATGGCAAATTTCTTTATTAATGCAAAGGTGACTTGGTTTATCGTTACTGTAGACAAACGAAAACACTTTATTTGATGAATCCTTAAAGAAAATTTTAATTAATATCAATCAGGAGAAAAGTTATTGCAAAAATATATGTTGATCCCTAGACACTTTTGATGTGTGTAGAATACAGTAAAGCGATATTTTTATGTTTAAAATAGCGCAGGAATACAAGGCCACCTCATATAAAGCGGTTACCGTAGACTAACACAGCTGCTCCTTAGGAGTTTACTGGTGATCTCACTCAAAGCAGGAACATGAGAACCCTCCAGGCAGTTGTTATTTGGTTGCGGTTTTCTTCGAGGTGGAGGTGAGAGTACTTAGACGGGCTGTTTTGATACGCCTTCTAACTTAAAAACACCCAGTTCAAGGCAAACAGACATGTTCATTTCATGCACACAAATGTTAGTCCTGTGTGGGAATCGAACCTACGAACGTCGGTGTTAAAGTAGCGTCACTAACCACTGCGCCACCGAGTTCGTCGCTAATGTATGATGATTCATATACACAATGTTCGTAATAAATTATAATTTATGCAGTATCACAATATGAATATTGATCTAGGGTTTATATCTGAGCCTGATAAGTAACAATCGAGTGTTAAGCTTTTAACAACTTATAGGGTGTTTGTGATCATGCGAGTGAGCGAGTTCACCAGTAATCCCCTGAGAACTTCCTGTATCAGCAGCAGGGGTGAACACGCGCGAGCGATACTTCCTGCATTGCTAGCGACCATAGGCCATGGCAAACAGCTTTTGATGAGCTCGGTGGCGCAGTGGTGAAACGCGTTGTTACACTACTTTGACACCAACGCTCGTGGGTACGATTCCCACACAGTACAAGCCGTGTTTGTCTTGGTCTGGGTATTTTCTATGTATGATAAGTATGCATTTACAAAAAAAAAATGTATTTACATATGTTTATCAGTTGCCTAGTACCCATTACACAAGCTTCGCTTACTTTGGGGCTAGATGGCGCTGTGTAATTTGTCCGACAAAAAAAAAACTACAACAGCAGGTGGCATATCCTAGAATAGTCAAAATAATCTCACAAAGAGGTATTTCATATGTTTTTCTGAAGGTAATTATTTATATACCAATATTCGAGGTATTTGATCAGTTTTCCACTACTATTACATTCTTACCACACACGCTGATGTAAGTAGTTAGGAAGCTTTAATTAAAAATTCTATAAACGTCACTCTACCCTGCAGTGACAGAGATAGATATGTTATAAAAAAATCTTCACAATTAATCGAAATTAAAAAAGGGAACCGGAATAGACATAAGAGATCTCTGATGAAAAGCACTACAATTGCACACAAGAATTGCTTATTATTTAATTTATAAGATAACACATACCCTGCTCATGATATCTAAGATATCGCCAGCGACCGCTAGTCCTGCGAATCCAACGCCATCAGCAGCATACTTCACTTTGTGAAGCACATTGAAGCAGAGCGCAATAAATTCCAAAACAAGACTGAATGTAAATAGCTTTGTTACTGGATGCTTTTGTGTTCTGCAATAATTTAGTTTATTTATAAATTTAATTCTACACATAAGAAGTCACATAGACGAAGCATATGTAGGTGTATGAGATGAAGGATGAGTGCGTAAATGAGCATCAGTATAGATGCAGTACAGAGATATAAGGCTTGAAGAAAAGAATAAGTTTAAGAAACTTTTTATTCTCATTGAAAAGAAATGTTTAAACTTATTACACTCTTCCAGACGCATCCTAGCCAATAAATATCTCTGTGGCTTGTTTTGTCATTCCTAAGGCAAATATATATACATACATAAGTACTTTGTTTACATTATGTAAAATAAATTAGGCTGATAAAGCAATTCATATAAATTTAATTCTTTTACCTTACAGCATATATCTGCACAGGAACTAATATTATATACCATAACCAAAACACTAAATACAGTTCAAGTGTATTCTGTTGATCAAACGAAAATTGGTACAAAAGTGTATTGTACAGTGACAAGTTAGGGCTTCCGTTTACAAGCCAAAAGTCATACTGCAACTTTTGGGGCAGATTTGTTAGGGTTTTGTTGTTTTTAGATGGGCTTCCAGTATAGTGGTGCCATGTACAGTTCGCTTCATCTAGATAGCATGATACCATTGAGATATACCAGAATCTGCAAAGAAGTAAATCACATTTTAGTTCTGTTTCATAAAGTTCAAAATACACTACATAGTTTAGTTACATGTGAAAGGCTTTAGGTGAGCCTGGCATATAATGAAATATTCACAAAACTTCATGTTGTCGCAACATATCATATTCATAGACAAACAGATTATATTCATTCTCTTAGGTCCATAACTGTGACATTTTGTTGTTTAGAAGGATCTTGTGGACAAATTGCCCAGATATGGGATTGACAGATTAATATATATAATATAATTAAGAGAGATAGGGCGCACAAATCAGCCCGTCTAGGGAAGTACCTCCACCTCACAGAAAACTGCAGCCAAATATCTATATAAAATTGTTGTGTTCCTGCATGTGAGTGAGGTCACCAGTAAGCACCTAAGTTAGCAGCAGAGGAGGCATTGCGCGAGTGATAAATAATGTATTACAAGCGTTCATGAACTCTGATATTTGGTTTACATCAGGTCGGCCATATGAAAGTACGCGTATTAAAAAAAAATTTGGATGTGCTTTTAGCAGGGATTTGTACTATTATACCACTGACATAGAGTTGAACAAGTGCAAGTGGTAACAATGTGAACAGAGCGTTGGGAAAACTTCAAAACAATTTATGACTAAGCCAGAAGGCACAGCTCTGTGTATAAACATGGTGCAGATCCCAACACTAACTTATGGACGCAAGAGCTGCATTTGGTATGAAGTATGAAACTAAATTAAAGAAATATGAAAGAAATAGAAGTATTGAGCAAAATCTGTGGCTTAACCGGTCAGACCCCGTTATAAACGTTTTCCCATACATTTCTTGACGGAAAAGCGGCCCGCGGGTAATGAAAGATTAATGCTTGCTAACCACATTCATAACAATGATGTAAGTAACATAGTTAGAGTATAAGTAAGAAAATGTGTGCCTAATTGATCGAACATGTAGAAAGGAACAATAAAAAAGTGTGTGTGTGTCAGCTCAACACATGACTGGAGTTTACTCCTTAGGAATGATAATTATGATATATATCCAATAGAAAAAGAAGGTAAATGAATGCATCTTCTGAAATATGAAGAATAAAATTTATATTACTCATAAATGTGAAGTATAGTGCATATACAAGCGTTCATAGGCTACGGTAACTGCTTTACATCAGATGCGCCGTGTGTCTTCCGAAAAAATGCAGTTAAATCATTTAGATACTTCTATTTCACTCTCTTGCACGTTAAATCCTACAGGTGTATATGTTCATCTCTTTTTAAGCGGCGGAGCGTAACGATTTTGTTAATGCATTCACTTGATTTTACTCCTCATAAAATTTTCGTACCGGACCTTATAAATCAAAAACGTTTTTTAATTTCCAATAGTTTTTTTTTTCGCTTTTAGACCTTTAGACTTTAGATTTAGATTTATTATCAAATAAAAATAAATAAGTTTAAGATGTTTTTTTATTTTTATCCTAAAAATATATAATACCATTGTATAAATAAAAAAATAATTATGCATGTAACACAGATATTTTTTTTTTAATCTTACAATATCAGCAAAAAATACCAGCATACTACAGATAATGCGCTATGAAACGGTCAGCTGTTACTGTAATGATGCTGTGCAATTGTTTAGAAATAATAATAATAACTTGGTAAAACTGGCGAAAAGCAAAGTAAAAAAAATATAATATAATACTTTATTTTAACAATATGTATTTTTTTCTTACCTTTCATAAGCAATGTACTATAATTGCAAAGAGAAAGGTGGCAACCCTAATTATTAACCCTTCGAAACCCAGGTGGTCATATATGACCGCGAAATGTATGGGAAAACGTATATAACGGGTTCTGACTGGTCACTTAATGCAAGGGACCTGGTGGGATGATGTAAAATAGAGTAACTTTATGTTTGACATTATTTATGACCACCTAGAATGCAGCTTCAACCACGAAAATGATATCTACATTGGCATAGGAGGCATATAAGAGCGCGCAAAAACCAGCTTTAAGTTTATACATACATTTTTATACCAAAATTATTACTTGCTGATGTTAGGAGCCCTAGAAACTAGCGAGATGAGATGAGATATTAAAAAGCAAGTGACGTGTGTAAGGGCAATGTCATGTGGCGCTTGGTTTTCTGTTTTTTTTTTTTTTCTCAAGAGATATGGTGTGACGTTATAGATATAACTTTATTAATATTGTTAAAGTGTAAACAACACTTTTGCTTCAGACTCACCTAGGCTGACCTGTATTCTGTATTACATAGGTAAACTGGTTGTTCCTGATGACATTCCATGGTCTATCTTCATCAATACACAATTCACTCTTAGGGCAAGGAATTCTCCGAAACAGATCTTGGCCGTATGCATTACACTTTGGATGATAAGCAGAACTATTTAAGTTCTGAAACATTACCTGACATGCTGTCTCTTTATCTATTATATTTCTATTTTTATAGTAATGTAAAAAGTGTCTTCTATCTAACACAGCGAATGTTATCGGATATTTAAATTGATCATTGGATGTTATATTTCCAAATATATAGCCATATGTTTCCTTTTGATAATGGATATCCGTTTTCTGGAAACCGAATTTCACTAGAAATTTAAAGAACTCTTTCGTCGAGAATTCTCCTTCAATGTGTGTCGACGAATTGAGACAAATAAAGGAGCAGAATATCAAAATTACAAATTTTAACATTGTGGCGAGGGAGTAGACATGCACAATAACATTTTTAATAAACACTGCTTTTCATTATGGTATTCACTTCAACGGCGGAGAAATTTTGATACATTTTGAGAGCTGAATGGCAACAAAAATCGACCCAACCACAACCAATAATGAAATAAATTTTCCATATACGTAAACGATAAAATTATCCAAAAATAATACTGGAAACAAGGGAAAGGAGTGATGAATGTGATTGTGATGATATGAAGGAGTAGTGTTGCCAGGTCAAGGGAAACAGAATCGATAAACGAGTATATTCTTACTATTTTGGTAGATACTCCTTTATAAAAAATGTAATTCGTACTGGGAGCTAGAATATTTTTTAGTATGTTCGATTCATTCACATTCATTTAAGAAAGAAACAACATGGGCTCCATTATTCATTTTGAGAAAAAAACCTAACTAGTTAAGACCGAGACGGGGCTAACGCTAATAACTAGGAGTGTTCACAACGGCAAGGTATATTCAAAAAACGCAGAAAAATGTTACTAAAGGACTCGCCATACGCGTGATTCTGTTAGTAAATAATTCCGCCATTTTTGACGGGGGACGAGGTAACTACTACATAGAAACGAAAATAATGTTTTAAGGAAATGTCAACCTTATTTCGAGGCGCCTACAGTTCAAAGTTATTTTCTTACCGTTGCCTACCATCTGTTATCGTTATCGCTCGGGTAACATCATAAAGTGTTACATTAAAAATGCCAAACTGTGCAGTTATGTCATGCAAAAAAAGGTCAAACACTTCTTGTTTGCATAAATATTGAGTTACCTTTAACATGCAAGTATTATTTTATTTGCTTTCATATAAAAGAAATTAAAATGGTGTGATAACGATTAATACATAAGAAATCGATTCAGTAATCGAGTACTGATGCAATCGAATCATATTCCGCGACTTTGGTCGCATATCTCCTATCCCAAATTAGCGTAAATTATACAAACTGCAAAACAAAACAATCCTTCATGCTGTTGCTGCTGCATGCATGCTTATAATAGAGTTCATTTAGCTAAAGACAAAAAAAAATATATGAGACGTTTCGTAATTTTGAATCTACCAGTTTCGATTTACGAAGAAGTTCAGCTATTCCACAACAGATGGCAGGCAGCGGTAAGAAAATAACTTTGAACTGTAAGAGTCTCGAAATAAGGTTGACATTTCCTTAAAACATTATTTTCGTTTCTATGTAGTAGTTACCTCGTCCCCCGTCAAAAATGGCAGAATTATTTACTAACAGAATCACGCGTATGGCGAGTCCTTTTGTTGAATTGTCTAAGTGACAATATTGTAAATCCGCAATTTTAGTATTATCATCTAAGGTCTAAGACCGTACATTACGGGACATGGTAAGCGCGAAATCATCTAACGATATTTTTCCCCCATTTTTTGGGGAGGTAAATACTACAGGTACAAAATGTAGGTATATTTGTTCGCGATTTATAGATACATGCCCACATCATTATTCATATGAACATTGCTTGTAAACACTATGTTCGAATCGAAATCGTAAAGAAATCAAAATGTATCTGAAATGTATGTAATCTTAGTAAAAAATTTCAAATTCGGTTCGAATGTGGCTTTACGGGTCAATACCCCCACAGAATTCGAACCCGGCACCAGGTTAATAAGTTGATTATTCATCCGCTAGGCTACCACAGTTTTTATAACATATGAATTACAAACAATTATTATGATATTGAACGATCACCTATGAAATTGGTTTATATAGAAACTGGGGGACCCAACAGACGTTGTCCTGTCCGCAAATTAAAATATAAATTCTTGAAACTCGATTGCGGCGCCACCTACCGGATCAAATTGTGAATTTAAACCGTTCTCGCACTCTGTGTTCACTTAAATACACACAAAATATTTTATCAAAATCGGTCCAAACATTCATTGCTCTTCTTATGCACGCTCGCCGGTTTCTAAGGCTCCTAACACCACCTTCTGATAAAACACGATCAACTTGGTCATGATAGGTAAGTCTTGGCCTTCCTCGGCCTACATCCTTATGTTTTCGCGTTGTATATCTGTTTCGTAATTCTTTCTTCCTGCATTCTTTCTACGTGTTCTCTGCCATACGCAGCTCTCCCTTCCATAAGTAAGCATGGGTGGGACCAGCACTACACTGTATATAGCGAGCTGTGCCTTCTGGCCCAAGCTTTTACTGCCAAGAAAACTTTTATTGATGCGTCTGCTACAGAAATCCTAGAGGAGGGAAGCAATGAATACTTTATAGGCATATCTCACATCATATCAGCAGATATTCATTTATTCTCAAATTTATTAAAAGGTTATACAAATTCCGAAAGAAGAAATTTAAATCAGAAATCTATGTAAGTATGTAGTTATCATACCATTGGATCAAAGCCAGCCAGGCCATTGGTTTAGTTTTAGGATGGCAACTTAGCAACACTCTCCTATTTTGTCGACAGGCAATAAATACACTCTGCTGTCTGTAGAAACTGAGTACGGACTATGGCGGAATATTATTTCTCCAATAATTTACTAAGTTTTACTAGTTTTTTTTTTGTAACATCTGTTCTCTATAATGTTCAGTAGTGTAGTTTCATGTTTCCTTGTCTAGCGTGCTGAAGTTTTAATACAATCAAGTTAAGGGAGTGTAATCTTTTGTGTGCCATATAATTGACATCTACAATAATCTCGCCCATTTCCTTTGTGATCTAGATAACTTTAAAGAAATGCTTTAAAATTTTGATGGACCGTGTAGTGACTTTAATGTTTATTACGCCTATTATACTCGGAGACAGTATTTACTTAGAACTTGTATCGTTAAATGTGTATAATCTTCTTAGATTGATTTCAATTTGTGTAACCTCAAATGCGGAAGCATCGTTACATTAAAGCCGCTGTGAAATGTCTTTTGATGCATAGGTATTCGTGAACAGATAAAAAAAGTGTTAATTCAGTTTAAAGATGTATTATAGAAATCAAGTTTAATTATATGAACTTGATTTGATGATGAAAAAATGGTCGAAATCGGCATCCTCCAGCCATCAGCTGATGAAAGTTTGGAAAAGGCAGAATGGTATTGGGGCGATATAACCCGGTAAGTATCCTCACATAATAGCTTGTAGTGTACGAACAATAAATCAAGTTAGATATATTAAGTATTATAGTAAGTAACCTAAGAAAATGATTTTTGATGATATGAAACATTTTGTACTGGAACTGTGTCTTAAAGCAGTAGTACAAATTTGATTGAAGTGGTAGCCAATTGTAATTGGAGCTGTCAATGTTTCACAATTGTAGTGCCCAGAATCTCATTTTTATTTGGGAAAGCAATATAATAAATTTTTTTTACTAATTTTTGACACCTGTATGGTTAACCAGAGAGACTTTGTACCTCTGTTTTTATAACATATGAATTACAAACAATTGAATAAACTATCTATTATTAGTACTAAAAGATTAAATTCTAAACCATCAGATATTAAAAGTTTTTTGAGGAATATATTGTTACATGTAATGTTCATATTGTATACTAGCTGACATTTTTTAAGTTTAGTTCAGGATGTCTGACTTATGTTTTTTAAGTAGTTTAATTAAAGTCTATACTTATTGTGATGAATACTCACCTAGTACATAATTAATATGTACTTGTCCAACATTATAGAAGCAAACGTATAGGAATTTTATATTTACTTTTTTTTTATACAACATCGGGAGTCATGTGAGCATACGCTCCACCTGATGTTAAGCAGTTACCATAGCCTGTTAACGCGTTTAATATATTGAGTATCACTCGCGTAATGCCCTCCTCTGCTGTTTATACAGCAACTCCATATGTACATACGCTATGTGTATATGCATATGTACATAAATTTCATTTTCTTAAAATATGTTGACATCAATGACCTTATATACACTTCTTTATCTACCACCGCCATACATTATTCCATTCAGGAACTCAATAGCAATGGTTGGCTGGAAGAGATTCCTCGAAGGAATAAGCCCGCCTTTGCAAATCAACTTCTTATATTTTACAAATGTAAACATTTATGCAATAAAGTTCTACGAATAAATAAACTCCTTGGGAGCTTACTGGTGACCTCACTCACACGCCGGAACACAACAACTCTCTATGGAGTTGTTATTTGGCTGCAGTTTTCTGTGAGGTGGAGGTACATCCCCAGACGGACTGCTTTGATGCGCCCTACCTCTCTTGTATATATATATAGTACAACACATTTCATTGCTTTAATTTTTCTTAATATCAACTCCTATGAACATATCATGTATTTTTGGAAAATATTTGATAATTAAGAAAGACTGAAAAGTTTCATTCAAATAACTTTTTAACTGATTATCAGATATATCTGTGGACATACATTAAGAAGCAGAATTTTAAGTTACTTAGCCACATATATTTTAATGGTTTCTAGAGCATTTGTTTGTACAAGAAATTATTGTAATAATGGTACAGTTTTTTAATTAATTGTGTTACAATGTAAAATTAGGTGAAATACTAGCTTCACCTTATAACCCTTCCAGACCCAATGGCCTTACGGCCATAAATCACGATACCCCGGGTGGTCTCAAGGCCACTTGAAATATGAGCGGGCGGCCCGTCTTATCACAATACTTAAATAATGACAGACAGATGTTTAGAGTTATAAGCATTTGCGGCACTTATTTCTATTGTTGAATAGGGTATGTTTGATAATAAAACTTCAAATTACTAATTTGAATGTTTGTATAATTTGTTATAGGCATTTCAAACAGAGCCCATGAAATACTCGTACTTATTTCAGATAAATGAATATAAGTTCAGATCGTGTTACGATTTTTGGTTAGCGTCTTTGTATATTTATACGACAATGTACATAGTTTACATAAATCGAAAAATAATAGTACATATTATATATAGAAAATAAACATTCGCATTTGAAAATTGAGTTTGAAAATCGGATTAAGTTCGACGCGCCGTACTAATTTTTCAAACTTTTCCTATAAAATAGTACATAGGAGCTATATATTTGATTTTTACCTCATTTTATAGATAATCTATTCAGCTACAATACGATATTTATTTATTTTTCGACAATAATAAATTTTTAGACAATTAGACGAAATATTCACGAGGGAAATATGCAATTTGAAAGTACCTACCCATTTGAAAGTACCTACCCGTTACGTAATATATTTTTTTTCTCATATATAAACTCACTAAACCACATTATTGTTGGCATTTCCTATCATAAAACAATATAAACTAACATAAAAAAAATACACAAACATACCTGTTTATACACCGAAAAACACAAAAACACGAAAAACACTCCACAAAAAACATTTCCGTCAAGGCCCGGCGACGCCGCCGTTGGTACTGACGCTTTGAATTTACAGATTTTTGTTTTGGCCACTAGAGTATCTTGGATTTTTGTTGGCATTACTGGAATGACACACTACATTATAAAATCAAGTAACAAGCCATTCTAGTCACACAATCGTCACAAATAAAGTTTAAAACTACCTAAAAACCATTGATTTATGACGTTTTGACAGGTGGTCATATATGACCAGTGGGGTTTTACGGTACTAATTTTACTGGTCATATATGACCTGTGGGTCTCTAGTGGATAAGTATACAGTTAATACACAACTATGAACTTAAGGCTAGGTACTCATGATGAATGTTATCAAAAGTCAAACAACATTAATTATGTTAATTTATGATTTAGAAATGGGATTTTGTATGGAAGAAACAGTTATTTCCATGCAAATTCCTTATATAAATTATCTACATACTAGTTAAATGTAATACTGTATGTAGAAAATCTGAAGATTTTTTTATATTTGACGAGCTCGGTGATGCAGTGGTGAAATGCGCTGTTACGCTACTTTGACACCAATCTCACATCACGGTTTTGTGCACTTTGAGAAAGCATTTGATAGGGTGGTGCGAAAGAATTTCTGGAACATTTTGCACAGCACGGAATACGTTAACCCCATACCTGGTATGGGGTTAACGTATTCCGTGTTGTGCAATCCACTTATGAGGATTGTACAGCATGTGTGTGGGTGGACGGCAGCTTGTATGATGTTTATTATGTAATGTTTATTTTATTTGCAGTGATGAAGCAGCTGAAAAACTACGCGACACCTGCGATGGCACCTACCTAGTTCGTAACTCATCAAACAAAGACGGTGGTTACACATTGACAGTAAGAAAAGGAGGTACAAACAAACTAATCAAAATATACAATCAAGATGGCCGATATGGATTTTGTGAACCCTTTGAGTTTAACTCAGTCGTGGAGCTGGTTAAGTTCTATACGGAGTATTCACTGGGACATTGCAATCACAGTTTGGACATCAAGCTTATGTACCCACTATCAAGATTGCCTGAATATGATGCTGGAGAAAACATGAGCGATGACACACTTGAACTTCGCTACAAAGAAATACATGAGGAGTATATGACTAAAACTAGAGATTTTTCTGACCGCTCACTGAGATATACAAGACTAAGAGATGAAGTTAAGTACAAAAGGCAGGCCTTAGATGCTTTCAAAGAAACTGTCAAAGTATGTGAAGAGCATCTTAAATTACAGGAAAAAATGCAAATGGAAGCACAGCCTCATGAAAAGAATGATATTATTGAAAACAATAAACTGCTGCTTTCTCGAGTGCAGAGTTTAAGAGATGCAAAACAGGAGCTCTACAAAATATTACGCGAGACTGTGAATACTAATTTACTGCTTGAGAGAGAGATTTATAAGCTCAAATCAGATATCTTAATGTTATTCAAGACAAAGGACCGATACAAACTGTATGTTCACACTTTTTATCATTACATTAGTAATATAACTATTGTGCAATTTGATCTAACCTGCTTTGTGTGCTTCCGCCATCAATTAGTTCATGCGAACTAGCGCTGGCCGGCACCCACTCACGGCCGTTAGTAGATGCAACATGCCGTCGCTGCCACGGCTGCTCCAGTCGTCTCTCACTATCTATTAACTATGTAATTAATGTTTTTCAAAAGAATTGCAGCACAAGTTGAAAAGTAAATTAATTAAAATGTAACTGCAACTAGCGTGTATGCCCGTGCAAGTCATGCCTTATATAGGACATGCACACACTGATCGATATGAACCACGGCTCAAAACCGTGTTGAATAAACATGTGTAGTTGATGGAATCAACTAGAATGAGTATTTCTTACTTTGTGTTTGTAATCCTTTAGAGAAAAGATCCTTTGGGACTAGCATAAGAGCCATGAATCATCGCTGATAGCACGTCGTCACCTAACCGCGAACTATCCACCGCGATGTGTGTCGTCACGTAATGTCCTCAACTTCCCAGTTTGTGTTTTGCTTAATATTAAAATGGCTGTGTTTTTGTTTAAAAATGTGTGCAATTTTGCGGAAATAAAAAGTCGAGCATTCGCGTATGTACTCATATAATATACAAATAATGTTTGAAGAAAGAGAAATGAACGCGCCTGCAACGTGCAGTCGTATTTGTTGCGTCTGTGCATGTCCGTACATGTGTATATTGCAACGAAACTAAAATTGGTTTCTGTATAGGTAGAAATAGTTTGCAGACCAAGTAATAGTTAAATTAGTGAAGTTGTTAACTTACGATTTTTAATCATCCTCGTTTATAGAAGTTCAAAGAGACATGTATAATTATTCCATTAGTAATGATTTCATGAATAATTACTAATATAACGTGTATTTTTTTCAGTTGGCTACAAAGACGAGGCAAGACAGATGAATACCTCCAAGCCTTGGAGAATGACAATACACATAAATTGGAAGAATTATATGCACATAGGGAACCAATCAGTTGGAAAGTGGAAAACTGCACTCGTGATATGGCAGAACGGCTTCTGCTAGGCAAACCTCAGGGCACATTCTTAATACGCCCCAATTCCACTGGACAATTAGCTCTCTCTATATGCTGTAACAGCACTGTTTACCACTGTATTATCTTTAGGACTGAAAGAGGGTACGGATTTGCGGAACCTTATAATATTTATAGGTAAGTTCAACATAATTTACAAGTAAATACTATATTCTAGCTCGGTAAACTCGCGTTTACTTTTTCTGGTTTTATACAGCAATCAGAGATTAAAAGTAGCTTAAATGTCGAACTGGCGTATAAGCTATCACAGTGTAAAACCTTCCTTCTTCCTAGCGGTATCCCATTTCCCCAATCTACAGGGATGAGCATTTTTTTTGTATATGTCAGGAGGCATACAAGCATACGGCCCACCTAATTTAAGGTGGGTACCGTAGCCTATTAACGCTTGCGATATATTAAGTATCACTCGCGTGATGTCTCCTCTGCTGCTTACACGCAACTCCTTGGGAGCTTACTGGTGATCTCATTCACACGCAGGAACACGACAACAGGGAGTTGTTATTTGGCTGCGGTTTTCTGTGAGTTGAAGGTACTTCCCCAGGCGGGCTGCTTTGATGCGCCTAAGGATTTGGTGACGATACTGATTTGAATATGTAACATCGGCCGTTAAATCTCCGCAACCCAAAAGGACAACCAGACCATAGGCTAGGTTAGGGGTCTCAAATTGAGAAATTTCATCTAAACTCGTTCAGTATCTATCTATAACTTCACGTCAAAGTCCTTGCGGGGTAGGTAGAGACCCGGGCGCCATATAGCTTGATCCTTACACACCTCATTCGCTTCTTTAACATTTATTGCTCTTCTCATGCACGGTCACCGGTGTGTTAGGCTCCCTAACATCACCTTCTGATAAAACATGTTCAATTCATCATGTTCAATTCAATCATGATAGGTAAGTCTTCGCCTTCAGTAATTTTTACAAGCGACAGACCGAATGTCTCATTAGACTTATGTTACAATAGTCAAGTCCAGCTCCATTAATATATAAAAAAATATTCCATGCACAAACAAGATAATGGTACGATTTTATTACATGTAGATATGGTAAAATATCTATAGGACACTTAAAATGCAACATTGGAAACAACAGAAAATCTGCCTGTCTCTGTTTGTGTCGTCGGTTTGCTATATTTTCATATCTAAACTCTTGAACAGATCGCAATGAAACTCTCGTAGCGGTAGACTGGAACCTGGTGTAGAATATACATTACTTATTATGGCAATAACGAGACTTCCTCGCGGGCGAAGCCGAGGGCAGAAGCTTGTTAACAAATCCACAACCGTATGCATATATACAAGTGTCTCGTAAATACCACGAGAAGCTTGTAAATTAAGATATTATTTATAGCTATTTTTTGAAGAAATTACCGTTTTATTTATACTATGTCGGGAGGCATACAAGCATACGGTCCACCTGATGTAAAGCGGGTACCGTAGCCTATTTACGCTTGTAATATATGAAGTGTCACTCGCGCGATGCCTTTTCTGCTGCTGAAAATTTCAAATCCGGTTACAGGTCACCAGAGTTCATAGATTCTCATCACGATTTCAAGATTTCTGTAGTAGAAGTACAAAGAAACTTCCATGAAATATCAAAAGTGCATCGACAATAATGGCACATACTGATATTAATTAAATATATATTATTCATTTGAAAAAATGTTTCGATCTTTTTCTATATTGACGAGCTCGGTGGCTCAGTCGTGAATGACGCGACTTTGACATCAATGCTCGTGGGTTCGATTCCCACACAAAGCAAAACGTTTGTGTCCGTGAGAGATTTTTTATTTAAGAGAGGTAGGGCGCATCATAGCAGCCCGTCTTGAGGTACTTTCTCACAGAAAACCGCAGTCAAATAACAACTCCCTAGAGGGTTGTTGTGTTTTTGCGGGTAAGTGAGATCACCAGTGGTGGCATCGCGCGAGTGATACTTGATGTATTGCAAGCATTCATAGGCTACGGTAACCGCTTTACATCAGGTGGCTCGTATGCCTCTCGACTTTTTATATAAAAAATAACGCCCGGCAGATGTGAAACATTCATAGTGAATATTAAAATTTTTAATAAATAAAAATCAAAAACCACCGAATAGATTTGCAGAGAAGCAACGGAGTGTCTAGTATGCGCACGCACACACACAAGGGGAAAAAATAAACAAATTATGTACCAATCGAAAGTATGAAAGCTATAGAATGTGCAAACGTCAAGTTATCCATTTTTTTCCCCCGCCTATGGGATTGACAGGTTTAAACAGATAAGAAATACTAGTAATTTACACTCATCTGTTTAACATATAAATAATATATTTAAATAAAGAGAATTTTAGTCAATCTCTTTTCTTTGTAATTTTACGAATAAATAGCACGCGCAATCTTTCATCTGATGGAGAGCTTACGCGCAGCTGCAATGCTGCGTCCTCTTCCATTGCACCGGTCGCGGAGACCTCTCTGTCGCACATTTTCATTTACAGTATTTTTCGCAGACAATCTTATGTCATCGTGTTCGCAATTTAATTCTCTATATTCAAAACAAGACATTAAACAAATGAGTGCAAATTACTAGTATTGCTTGTTACCTGCCAACCCCAGAGGAAAAAACATCTATCTTGGATTAGGTCTTTCTAATTTTAATTTCTACATTCGTACATGCCCACATCAGAACATGTGCCAAATTAATTTCAGAGCTGTAATGTATTTATATACATAATTATATTACTAATAATCCATTCTATATGTGAATAGTAACTAAGAACCGGAGGGAGTTCACGAAGAGCACCTGTCCAAATAGCACCTGTGCGAATGGCACCTAACCTAGTCCACGAAAGGCAACTATCAATATTTTTCTCAGGTTGTAAAATTAATACGAGTATATATACAACCTTTTTTTTTTTAACATGTCTATAAAATGTCATTGTTAAAATTGGTAATAAAAATTAATTTCGAAAATTTAAATATTCAAAATTAAAATGTTCGATAGACAAATGAGTAAAAAATTGGTAATAAAAATTAATATTAAATATTTAAATTTTCCCAATTTATTTTTTATTACCAATTTTGACAATGACATTTTATAGACATGTACAAAGGCAAAAAAAAGATTGTATATACATATATTAATATTACAAGGTGCTCTTCGTGGATTCAAATTTATTTTTACATTTTTTGTCCATGAAGAGCACCTACGACTCAGCAGCCTAGTGCTGAGATGTATTTGTTTTTCAAGACGTTATTAAATGAAAAATATCGAAAATTTATGGATTATTTTTTTTCAGGACTTTGAACGAGCTTGTATTACATTATGCTGTGAATTCTTTAGAAGAACATAACGATCATCTAAAAACTACTTTGAAATATCCTGTCCATGCGCATTTGGTGATGAAGCCTGAGAAAAACCCACAACCACAGTGAACAGCAAGAATGAGAAAATATGTGTCCATAATACTGGAGAAGGTATAATTACAGTTTTGTGAATTACGCCTGCTTCTTACGTCTTCTATTCTGTGAATAGAATGACTGCTGAAGTTGATAATGGTAAGACTTGTAGCTGCCAATAATATTTGGCCTTGGAAGAAGTAAAAGATTTAGGGTATGCGGTTTTCTAAAAAAAAAAACTATTTGTACTGATTTTTACAAATTACTCGTACTAAAGTCGACACTGTTATATTTCTATATGTTTTCATGTTTTTATAAACATTACTATTATAATCAGTTTCATCCAAAAAATCAAATATCTTGTGTAGCAATGGGAAGAAATGGTTCTAATAACAACGAAGATGTTGTAGTTCTGAAATGCGTCCAAGTTACATCTTGTAGTTTTTCGAAGTGCTAGTGTACGATCTGTGAATTGTTCAATAATCGAGGGAACAGAGAGAATAAGTGTTAAATTGATATAATCAAAGAGTCTTATGTCTCGTGTTGTAGAGTATGCATGTTATATCAGTGTGGTTCATATAGTTAAGGTGTGTTCTATATATTTAATGTACGAATTCGCTGAAATATGGAGCCTTTGTTGTTTCAAACGATGGCAGAGACGAAGCAGAGTTTAAAACGTAAGAGCACCGCGGTGTGGTGCGCATGTGCCATTGCGCGGAAGTTATCTTGATACGGCGAAAGGCCTAATTTGTATTACAAAGTGAATGGCGTGTTCAATGAATGTTTGGATTATATAGGATAGTACTCGTCTTTAATTTCGTATAATGTGATAATAATGTGATAACTCATTTCTGTTCATTCAAGTTTTGTGAATCATTTACTAATATTTGTTGACATTTCAAGTTATGTGAAAAAACATATAAAGTTGAAATTGACATGGTTTGCAATGCTTTTTTATGATTTACGAATAACTTCATAATCGCAAAATATATATTCATTGGTGTTGTTAAGTAGAGGCCTTTGCTGCCATTGGCAGATTTGAAAGTAACGGAAAGTGATGTTACTAAATGGAGGATTGGAAAGGATTAAGTAGTTGAGACTGACGAATCTATTAACTCTGTATGAAATCTGCAATTATTAAATAATAGCAATGAGGACTAATGTCTATCGGAGTTACTGTAACGGCACAGCATTATGTGTACCTATAATTTTTATATTGATAAAGTGGTCATAGTGATCCTCAAGTAGTCTGTCGCGAATATTGCATAAAAGTATTATTAATATTTTTTTTTTTTTAATTTAAGTAAATTGTCCATATTTTACAATTAACCATAGTGCAGGTTTCACACAAAGTTATTCATTAGTCATCGATATGTGATAGTCATTATAAATTTGATCAATGCACATCACTAACGCGTTTTGAAAATTCAATTTGAATGTACATGCACTCATAAGTCATAACGCTTATAATGAAAGTGCTAGCTTTTAAAGCCTTGGATTCATCTGAAAGCTAATTTAACTTTAAAAAAAGTATGTACCTACTGAGAATTTCAAGTTTGCGATTATTCAAGTGAATGACTGCTTCAATGCTACATTAGGTATGTTAATAATATAAGCAATAAATCTCACATACCTACAGAAACGATTATGGCGTCCGTTTACTGTATTACTTTATTATTTATGAAGTGAATTATAGAGATAGTGAGCAGTCGTGTCGTGAGAGTAGATGGTTTTATATTAAATACTATCTGATGCTCGCAGCTCTGTCCACGTGTAAGTACCTTTTCAAGTGTTATGAAGAAACTTAAACATTTCCGGGATGAAACAGATGCAACAGAGCTCAGATGTTGAGCTAAAATGTAAGCTACTATCCCTTCTGTGTCGATAGGAAAGTCCCGAGTAGGAGAGTTTGATCACTATTAAAAAATATTCCATCTACTAACTCGACCTTATTACGATTCTATTACAAGTGTAGATTTTCCATGAAAAAAAATTCCTTGTCGCGAACTTCCACTAATTTGTTGGTTAAATCAACGTCGTACAGTAGGGTATGATCGTGACATTAAACGTATTTCGGCGCGAATGTTTCATTTCTATATTCGTGTTCATAAATAATTAGTAAATATAGCAATATTTTTTTTATTTGCTAAACTTTTTTTTATCATTACGCAATCTTCGATGGTATTTCAGTGCTGTCAGAAAGGATTTTGCATGCAATACTTATGCAACCGAACTTTACGATTTTGATTTTAATATTGCACTAAGTATTGTGAAATATTAGTCACTTACATTATCTTTTATATTTATACATCATTAGTTTTATCTGGTCTGAATTTTGCATATTTATGCTCGGAAAACTTCATATTGAATTTTCAATAGTTTGTTGCGTGTATATTTCATACGATTATAGTGTCTATGTATATATTAATATGTATTCTTAATAATATCCAGCAAGTATTACATTCGTTATAAAGAAAATCTTCGAACTCTAACTATCCCAGAACCTCTAAAGATTCACCCTAAACCCATATTAATTCAATATTATTACATTTGTTGTAACTGAAATAGTTCTTTAACATTCTTATTAAAAAAATTGTCTCTTTCATTAATAATAGGTCACTTGTCTGACCATTACTCTTATAAATCTTGAAAACATAGAACTATTCCTGCTCCCTGCTCGGTCTTTTATTAACGCTAGGTTATTACATTTTGACCATTAGTTTTGAGAGGAGAGTGAAAGAGCTTCCATATCTTTGATACTTCCATAGGTCTTAGAAATTATCTTTACTCGCACGAATCTACTATTAATCAACATTATTTCTCTGGTAACCTTTGTCTTTACCACCCTGGTAGTACATAGGCATACAACCTGCCTGATAGTAAAGCGATTATTAAATACTGTGACCTTATCAAGAAGTCCAATGAATCACCAGCTCTTACAACAGTGCAGTACTTGAAGTACTGACGCTATTTGTAATTAAAGACTTGTTCATTTAATCACATGAAAGTATTAAATGTTGCAAAAAAAAAGTAGTTAAGATGAGTAGCCTAGTTAGGTCTAACAAATGCTTTTGTAGTAACAAAAAATCAGTAACTCGCTAAATCGATAACCGATTGTATCGTATTCGAAATCGTATTTCATATTAGACATGTTAAAATGCATTACTATTTTGCGACGCTGCTTCTATATATGACACTCTTTCTAGTTCAGTTCGTTCTACATTGTATATTTGAGGGTACTTTTTACAGTTTTGTGTGATTATAATTACTTACGAACATTGGCATTTTTAATAATAACTCCAAATACTACATATTATCTTTCACAAACATATTTTTTTTGTTTTGAAGATTGTCAATCTTAAATTGGAATGTTTCATTGGGTTCAAGCAATAATATATTTGTATCGAGAAATTTATTTATTTTGTATGTTTTTAAAAATCTATAGTTGTATAATAAAACTTGTGATTATTGTGTTATTGGTAAAAAGTGATGTACAGACGGTACCAACACATAGCTGATCCTCACATATTAGCTAATAAATCGGAAGTATATAGATAGTCACTCTGTATGAAAATCCTTTTTTTATGGCAAATAGTCAATCTTTGTCTAGAAAAGTCTAAAAAGGCTATGTAATCAATCTTAAAACATTTCCACGTTACGTACTTTCATATTATGTGACATGCCGTATATGCGACCTCACTTGACACATATATGACACAGCGACGTTGTAATGTAATTTTTCTTCGCATATCGCATATACGTCAGTTTGATGTGGTCAAAAATTTACTTAAAATAAATTCATCTAACCGAATATGCGTATAGCCATATATTGCTATCGAGTTTGATATTTTGAAAATATAAATAAATTGCTTAAATATTGTAAGATGTGTGTGATAATGTAGAGGACTGTCCGCTTTTTTACTATTTGATTTAAATAGGGTAACCACCGAATTATTAAAAAAAAATACCGTCAGCTGAACGTCTTTCGCATAATATGTATATTAATAAAGAAGATATTATATACCTACATTATTTATACTAGAGGTCGGCATCTGATTAATTTAGTCACTTCTAAAGTGCTTTCCTGAAGTGTTATTTACCTAGTCTTATCACTACTTGTCCACACTCGTGGTAGGGTGACGTGGTAGTCGAGGCTTTTCCGATGCTCCTTTATTTCTTCCGGTTCGTGCGTTCGGGTATATTCTGTGATAGATACACCGGCACCTCAAGCTAGACTGTTTGGACATTGTACTGTTATGTGGCGCACGCAATAAGAGTAAAAATGGTGCTACAAGTGTCTAACATGATTGTCGCTGTGTACATTAACAGTAATAATTGAAATATTTCTGTCGCCGAATAATTTTATATTCTGAGGATTATGTCAGTGTTAAAAAAGCGCTGTGGTTATATTTACACATCAGACTATGTAGCTTTGGTTGAATTACTTACTCAAACGTCCGCTTCTCCGTTTACGAAGTTCAAAGCAATGGCAGTCTGGAAGAGATGTATTAAAGTAAAGGTATCGTCATGCATCAAAATAATTGTGCAATTAAATTATATTGGCGTATACACCGTCATTTCACAATTATTAAATATATATTATGGTTATTTTTATCATCAACTATGTATGTGTGTATCTTTTTCGCTATGTATTTTGCCTTCTTTCACTTTTACGTACTATCACTGTATAATTTCAACTACATTAGAAATACTCTGACTATATAAGTACAACATTACGAAAACTGTCAGTGAAAACAGCTTTTAAGAGTTCTCAATGCTGAAATCATGACGTTTTATGATTAGATTACAAATTTTACATTGTCGCTGAAATAGTGTGGATATTTCTTACAACAGGGGTGCATGTAATGTGAAGTAAGGCACATTCGTTATTTTTATAGTTTGTCTATTCGAGGCTACATAATTCTGTGTGGACATTATATGTTGTAACTTTACATTTGCACACAACGTTGATAATGTTTACGCTTGCAAAAACAATTTTGTTTCATTTAACGACTTACACGTCACTTCGCCTAAACAACGCGGTTCGTATTGTAGTATAGTTCGTATGGCACAAGTAACATGTAAATCCATTAGGTAACTTCAGCCGCTCGTATGATTTGGTTGTAAAAACTAATAAACACTTGCGGCGCATGAAAGCACTCTTTACTCAACTGGAGCTTGTTTTAGCGCATAAATATCTCACCAATGCGTGCCTGCAGTTCAATGCGAAAATGCTTTAACCAACCATCCGTGAATTAGCCAATTAGAGCTGCGCATTCCAATACATCTCCCGACCCGTAACGATAAGTTGAATTTCAGAGCACAATCGTTCTACCTGCTTTCCATTTGGTTACTTCCTTCACGGCCTAAAATGCATGTGAAGATATATAGTGTGGGTTCTATCTTCCTACTCGTTCATGAACTATTGTATGCGGCTCCGCCTAAAACCCTAAATAATTCATAACCTATAGTTAGTACTCAGGGATAGTTGCGAGGCTTTGGCCTAATACGAGGGTTTTGTAATTCTAATTTATTTTTTGTATCAACAACGCTTTATCTATAGAGAATATTTATATTCAAACGAACTTGTCCAATATATACAAAACTAGCAATTAGTAACAAACAATTTTTTTAAGTACAATAATTAAAATGTTTTAAAACAAATATTTTTTTTGTGTACTACGTCAAGGAGAAAACAATATACATATTTGCGTGGTGTGAAGCGCCTACTGTAGCTTATGAATGCTTGCAATAGGTACGAGGGTATCGCTTGCCCCCTCCGCTGCTAACAGCAAGCAGTTCAGTAGCTTATTGGTAACTAACTTGCAGGAATATTGTTCGCTTTTTGCTATATTGGATTTTGATTATTCTATCTCTTTCGGATTTATGAGATACGCAACACTTGATAGGTACCTGTCTCGTTTTACTCGCCAAAATGATTAACTGTTAAAAGTTTAATTAAAACACAGCTGTACAGCTAAACTACACGCGAAGCTTAACGCTTTGACGTACATACGCTCTTACTCCGTACGCAACGAGAGTTACAATCGCATTTTAAAAGTCAAGCGTGATTTGCTTAGCTTTTGTAAAATAGCAACAACAAACCTCAAGTGATACGCTGCGACTAGAATTTATTAAGTGGTTTGCGGTCACCACTAGATGAGATAAGAGTCACAAGCAGCCTAGAGCGACAATAGTTCCTTGCTTCAATATGTTATATTATTGTTGTTATATGTTAAATAATCGATACCGTAAAGCTTCTCCATTAATGCCCACCACACATCGAGCAGTCTAGACCTATCTTTTCAGACTTTCATAAGTAAACCGCAGAGGTGTAAGTAGGTAACTGGTGATTTAAATCTAATAATTGATAAAAAAATCATTTTAGCTTAACTTATAATGAAGATACAATTTATTTTAATAAAATGTAGGTAGAGGTGTATATACATTGGAGTTACTTTTTATGGAGCAACATTTCAAGATATACGATTTACGTTACCAATGTATAGTTAAAGTAACTTGAAGGAGTTACTTTACTAGTAAGATCCAGCAGTCGTTTTGTGTAGTATTTCAAATAAAAACGTCTTCAATGCTTCTATAATGCTACATAAGTGGTATAAATATGAACAGATTCTGATAAATGGACACTTCTATTGATCAGAATGCCTCTCTCATATACACAGCCACATCAAAATTAGAAATTATTTGTGAACTGGTACATAAAGCCGTCGGACATTGGTTGTCGTCGGTAGATGACAGTCGCTAAGTCAGTGCCTTTTAGGCGGTTTAAAAACACTGGTCTCCGCCAACCCGCAGTTAACGTCTCCTTGCAGTGAGATAAGTGAGGCTTGGTGAGGTGGATTTAAGTTTTTAATTATTTTTGAGCCTTTATTATATAATTTTATAGAGATTACAAGAGGATCGGAGAACAATTTGATTACCTTCCTTAACTTGTTGCTCCACGTATAGCAACTTCGGTGTGCACGCACCTTAAGAGCACAATATTTATTGCGGAATTTTAATGAAATTAAAATATTTTCCTCATCTTTATATTACACTGGAAGTGCTCATAGGTATATCTTTTATATAGAATGTCGGGAGCTTACAGTACCTACCTGATGGAAAGGAATTATTACCGTAGCTTATAAACGCTTGCAATATGGCAAATATCGTACCTCAAGAGTTTACAGGCAACTTCACTCCCTTGTGTACAGGAAACAGGCTATGAGGTTCATGTACTACCCCAGGATTACTTTCATACCTTCTTAACTCCCTTAATATCCAAGTTGTGTGACGATATTTGCGGTTTATTATGTAGTTGTGTGTATGTAACGTAATGGTCCATCGAACGGTTCCTTTTTGGGCAATAGTACATTTCTTATTTCGTTGTACTTTTGTATCTGTTGCTATGGATGCGTTAAGTTTTGTTCAATTTCCGTGCAAATCCCAAGTCACTAGAGTTAAGTAAGGCCGATGTAAATTTGGTTTCTAAACACAAATATTTAAAGCTGTTTTCAGCACTGATTATTTTGAATTTCGTCGTTGTCTCGTTTGAGAATATAAACTTTCCTAACACTGATGAATTCCAATGTTGCAGTGCAGTTCAGTGCAATATTCAGATTAATTAATTCATTTGCACAAAAACTGAAAGTTATAATTTTCTAAGTACGAATTATCATTTTTTTTAAATGTATCATGTCTTTTTTGCACCCGTCACTGCATTTTAGATAACGCTAATATATTAATATAAAAAAGATTGTTTTTATATAAATTGAGAAATATTTCTTCAGAGATGTATGTTATAAGTATGAATAAGTACGTATTTATCTTTAAGTTTTTAGATTATGGATGTCAAGCACATAAATATAAGTGAGATTATCGAATTGGAATTATTTTTGTATTCATGTCGATATAAGTATATCAGTAGAATACAAATTATTATTTTTCAGCTTAGTCCTTGTGCTGGCAATGTGGATATATGATCTCAAGGATGGTTTGTTTTACATTACTGCATTAAAACATTAATAAATAAAAACATTTGCACATGATAGTAGCCAAAACTCAATGCATAAATAAAATAAGTAAGACAAACTGTCTCCATTTGATATAAACATTGTAATAGTAGGGTTTTAATAAGTGTTAATAAAGAAATTGTCAAGGAGCAGAAAAACTTGTTTTTTTTTCATATGCTAGTGATATTCATATGAAGTGAACGCTTGTGGACCGTATTCACAATGATGATGTTGGAAACAGAGCTGGTCTAAAAGAGAGTGTCGGTGTTAAAATAAGAAGAGGCATGTTCCGTTGGTCCGGTTTTTTGTGGATCTTGAGAAAGCATTTGATAGGGTTGTGCGAAAGGAACTGTGAACTATATTGCCGAGATATGGGATTGACGGTGCACTGCTCTATACCGTGCAGTCCACCTACAAGAATTATTTAGTATGTGTGTGGATAGAGGGCAACATGTCATCCTGGTTTGATGTCAAAATTGGTGTGAGATAGGGTTGCATGCTGTCCGCTTGGCTGTTTATTCAGTATCATGCTAGATGTCTACAGAGAATAAGATCGAGGATTACTCATGGGTGACCTACTGATGAACTTTATGCAGACGGTGATGTGCTATTAACAGAAACACCATCTAATCTGTAAACACTGGTCACAATAATGAAAGACGATTGTATGGAGAAAGGCTTACTATTGATTGCGAAGAAGACAAATATTATGGAATTGGAAAGAGAAGAAATCAGAAATATAAATGGTCGTATTTTTTAGAAGAAATCAGTGCAAGTAATTTTTGTAACTTATTGAAGAATATATCTAAACTACCACTTGGCACTCTATAAATACTACAATAGTTTTATGTCTAGTTAACTCAATTGCACAACATTCAAATACGTTAATAAATATAAGTTTAGAAATTTCCGTTAGTTCCTTCTATTGGTGTACATTCTTCACCGTAATGCAGGCCCCACCTCGTTCGCTGTTTGGTCGACTGTAGCAGGCTGCCAGTGAGTAATTTGGATGGTTTAGGTAAGACTCGTATCCAGCCATCATGAAATGTTCAGTTATGCATAGGACGTCAACTTCGATGTTTCTATTTTCAAGGCCATCTAGTGACACCGTAAGTACATCTATCTATCTATCTATAACTTCACGCCAAATCCCTTGCGGGGTAGGCAGAGAGAACCGAGCGCCACGTGACTCGATCCTTACATATCTCACTCGCTTCTTTAACATTCATTGCTCTTCTCATGCACGCTCGCCGGTTTCTAGGGCTCCTGACATCACCTTCTGATAGAACACGACCAATTTGGTCATGGTAGGTAAGTCTTGGCCTTCCCCGGCTCCTACATCCTTCCACTTTTGCATTGTATATCTGCTTCGTCATTCTTTCATCTTGCATTATTTCTACATGTCCGAACCAACGGAGCATGCCTCTTCTTATTTTAACACCGACGCTCTCTTTCAGACCAACTCTGTTTCTAAGATCATCATTGCAAATACGGTCTACAAGCGTTACGCCACAAATTTTGCGCAGCGCTCGCATTTCGACCGCGTTTATTCTACTTTCATGCTCTTTCTGCCATACCCAGCTCTCGCTTCCATAAGTTAGCGTTGGAACCAACACTGCATTGTGTATAGCGAGTTGTGCCTTCTGGCTCAGGTTTTTATTGCCAAGAAGTTTTCCCAACGCTCCATTCACACTATTCCCAGCACTCACTCGTCTTTCCATATCTGCGGTGTACCTTCAATCCCTGCTGAAAGCGCAGCCAAGATATACAAACTCATCCACTTGTTCCAACACTTCATCATCAATCGTAATCCTTACATTAGTTCTGGATTCTTCTCTTTCAAATACCATTATCTTTGTTTTCTTCGCATTCAGTAGTAAGCCTTTCTCCATACATTCAAATATATACATTCAAATCGGATTTCACCCTCATTCTCCTTTCAATCACCTTTCCATAAACTTTTGCTGCAAAGCTGATCAAACTGATGGCCTTATAGCTGGCGCCGTCCATGCGTGACCCCTTGCCTTTATACAAGGGCACGATGACTGCGCGTCTCCAGTCCATTGGGACCCTTCCAGTTCTCCAGCATAGGTTGCATAAGTACCAGAAGGCGTCCCGGACGTAAGTGCCACCTAATTTGATCATCTCAGCTGTGATCAGATCAATTCCCGCTGATTTTCCATTTTTCAAGCTTCTTATCGACCATTCGATCTCATCCACAGTTATGCCTTCTTCGGACGCCGTTAACGTGGAGTAAGCATCCGACTCACTCTCAATTTGTCGGCCTATCAAGCTTCTTTCAGAGATTTATACCACACTTTGCATGTATTGCTAAACCTTTAACAGCCTTAACTAAATCAAACGTAACATAGACATGGGGCGACGCTTAGGAAAATGCATCCAGACTATAAAAAGTAAACTCACGCAGCGACCGCTGTTATCTTTATATGACCCGAAACATGTAACTGAAGTTCATTGTGATGCGAGCAAGCTAGGCTTTGGCGGGATACTATTGCAACGACCAGACGAAAAATCACCGCTTAAATCAGTGGCCTACTTTAGTAAGCAGACAACCAAAGAGGAGGACTTTTTCCACTCTTACGAGTTAGAAACTCTTGCTGTTGTCTGCTCGTTGAAGCGGTTTCGCACATATCTTATGGGTATCCCCTTTACGGTATATACGGATTGTAATGCACTGAGAAGTACGTTGACCAAGCGAGATCTGATACCACGATCGATAGGTGGTGTCTACTACTCCAAGAATACGACTTCACCATAGAGTACCGATCCGGCGATCATATGAAGCACGCTGATGCGCTAAGTAGAAACCCCATAAAAGATGCCAGCGTTACTGATTCATCAGAAGGGCGCAAATTCGAAATAATGAGTATACAGACTAAGGACTGGCTTTAAACCGTCCAGATGATCGACCCGGAACTAAAAAGAATCAAAATGATTCTAAATTGTGGCGAAAAGGACGTGAAAGATATCCTTTCTAATTTCATTTTTAAAGACGACAAAATCTACAGACAGGTACAAGATCAGCTGAAATCGGTGGTGCGCGATGGCGAATATGTCAATTGGGTCATGATGATGCTGGTCATTTTCCTACGATAAGAATTTAGATAAAATTAAGCGAGATTGGTTTCCCAAAATGAAAAAAATTATCCGAAAGTACGTGTCGTCATGCACTAATTGCGCATATAATGAAAGCTCAGCAGCAAAATCTACAGGCTACCTTCATCCCATACCAAAAGGGGAAACTTTCCACACTCTGCGCATGGACCATTTAGGTCCGTTCGTTAGGAGTAAATAGGGAAATTCATACATTTTAGGAGTTATAGACACACGGGTACAGTAAATTCATTTTTGTAAAACCCGTACGTAACCTTAAGTCTAAGACTACAATAAATGTTCTACAAGATATATTCAATGTTGTTGGTATACCAAAAATTATTATATCGGATCGGGGAACGAGCTTTACCTCAGTCAGTTTTAAAATGTTCATCGGTACCATTGGAATCAAACATGTTCTTAACGCCGTCCCAATTCCCCACGCCAACGGGCCGATTGAGCGATATAATCGTGCCATACTTAAATCGCTGGTCACAACTAAACATGGAATGGACGAGCGCGAATGGGACGAAAGCGTGGGCCGGTACTGTACAGTGGAGCTTAAACAACACGCGTAATAAAACTACCGGGAAATCTCCAGCAGAAGTCGTTTTCGGCTATAGAACTGTTAATGAGAGCGAAGGGCACATCTTAAACGCTTTAAGTAATAACTCTACTCTGATCGGTATAAATAATATAGGACAATATTCTCGGTATCAAATTAGGACATCAGCTCAGGAAAACATTACGAAAAATCAGAACTATATGTAAAACCATTTCGATAATAATAGGGCACCAACCAAATTCTATAATGAAGGCGATTTGGTTATGATACCAAATCATTATAACTCTGCCGATGGCAAAAGTAAAAAAAATACTCCCTAAGTTCAGAGGGCCTTATAAAGTAACTGCCGTTCTAGCGAACGATAAGTACGAAATCTCGAGCAACAATGGTCATTCTAAACGGAAATATAAGAGTATCTAAGTAATCATGGCGAGAAAATCCGACTCATCACCTGTATTCAACATAAGAAGCGAAAAGGACCTGATGAAGATTACACAATTTATATAAACTTAACAGTTTGTACATTATTTTGCAATTATGTAAATTTTAGTTTGTGAATCACATGCGATCAATTACCGGTGTGTTACCTGACTGGCAACGGACTCGCCAACCAATTGAGATACGTAAGTTTGCACTTACTCGTACAACTTTTACCCATGCACGCTTACATTACTATCATTGTTCGGGTTATCATTGCTTGCGCGTATCATCCAGTACCCCAGTACAATTCAATTTTCTACGTTCATTACAAATATTTTATTTTTATTGAGTAGCGGTTTTTATAGATATACCCTGCTTATAAATAATCACTTATTATTATGCCAACGTTAAAATATTTTAATGAGTTATTATTGTATATGCTTTAAATGTACTGCTTTTATGTATTTTTATTTGACTGTAACTTGAAAGTAAGTTCTGTTTTACTCTTCTATCAACATATTTAATATGTAATTCTCGTGAACGTAGTTATTGTATTGTGGACTGTTTATTTATTTTAAATAACCGATTGTCTCGCTTACACTATTGTGTTTTTATAAGTAACAATGGCTAAGTTTACTATCAAAATACTCGAGTGCTACGTACTACACACATATTTAAACGAAACTTGCTTATAAATCAATATGACATAGGGGCGCTTACAGAAACTTGGCTAATTAGTGACATAAATGACAGTCAGCTTTTTGATGGCCGGTATACCTATAGTGTGGCGTCGAGATGGTAACTATTTACACACACACGAAAAGTATGGCGGTGTGGTACATACTTTTGGCCGTGCGTCGGGAATTGACAGCAGTGGACCGCCCAGATTGGTATTCTTCGGCAGAGGATATATGGGTAACAATGACGTATAGGAGTAATGACCACCTACTAAGGAAAATACATTTTTGCACTTTATACCTTTGCAGCGAATAACTTGGTCATTCTTTCGACTCACAATTTTACAAGTAAATTATCATCGATTGTAAATTCACAACCTGATGACATTTTTATTATAATGGGCGACTTTAACATGAGCAACATAGGTATATGGTATAATGATGGTAACAACCTGCAATCTTCCGGAATTACAGGCGACTCTCAGGTATACTTTTTCGATACCATCTCAGAATGCAGCCTAACACAATTTAACTCATGCTGTAATATTAATAACAGACTACTGGACTTGATGTTCACTAACTCACACAAACAAAATTATCTGTTACCTCATGCGACGACCCATTGGTGCCAGAAGACGCACATCATAAGTCGCTTAATTTAATCGTCAATCTTGCCGTTGTAGAGCCTCTTAAAATTAAACCTCCAATCATATATTTCTATGATAGAGGAAACTATGATAAACTGAATTCATCTTTGAAAGAAATTGAACTGAAACTGGGAAGCGTGTTTAATAATAGTTTAGACTATTTAGAGAGTGCTGTTGAATATTTTTAACAATGCTTATATGAATTAAGAGAAAAATATATACCCCATAAATTAATACATTCTTCCACTTATCCACCATGGGGACTTCTTCCCGCGCTTTTGACGAGTGACATTGTTCTTATACTTGAAATTTTTACAATTCAGTGTAAAATTAGTTTTATGTGACAATTTCGATAGTGTTTTGTAACATAAGTGCTAGTGCAATTATACAATAATGAAAAAACTCAAATATAACACGTTTATGCACTTTTTGGAAGACGTGAATAAGTTCATCAAGAAAACCTTGTAAAATTCCTATCGTTTTACGAGTGATATTTAAACTGGGTTGATTGGGTCAAAGCACCATTCCCAAGTATTTTTTGAGTACAGTTCCTGAAGCTGGAACATAGAATCAAGATTTTCAAATGGTTCTAAACTGATGACTTGGCTGTATGGGCTAGATCCCTTTGCCTTTCACCTCGGAGATAAAAAAAAATTATCCACCATGGTATAATGCTCCTTTAAAAGGTTACATAAAAAAAATAACAATTATATGTAATAGGAACGTTAAAAAGTGGAAAATTTTTACATGAAAATTACGCGTCCTTGTCGTAAAGTCATTAAAATTTGGAAAAAAAAACTACAGGAAGAAATCATATTTTTTTTTATGACGGCTAAAAATTTCACTTTATTTGACTCTTCGGCGCGCAACCTTAAGCAAACATCGAAGTGAGGACTTCAGCCCAGTTGTGAAACTCGAGAGTTTCAAAAATTTATCTATCTATCTATAACTTCACGCCAAATTCCTTACGGGGTAGGCAGAGAGAACCCAGCGCCACGTGACTCGATCCTTACATACCTCACTCGTTACTTTAACATTCATTGCTCTTTTCATGCACGCTCGTTTTCTAGGGCTCCTGACATCACCTTCTGATAGAACACGACCAATTTGATCATGGTAGGTAAGTCTTGGCCTTCCTCGGCTCCTACATCCTTCCACTTTTGCATTGTATATCTGCTTCGTCATTTTTTCATCCTGCGTTCTTTCTACATATCCGAACCAACGGAGCATACCTCTTTATATTTTAACACCGACGCTCTCTTTCAGACCAACTCTGCATCTAACCTTATCATTGCGAATACGGTCTACAAGCGTTACGCACAAATTTTGCGCAACGCTCGCATTTCAACCGTCTTTATCCTACTTTCATGCTCTTTCTGCCATACCCAGCTCTCGCTTCCATAAGTAAGCATTGGGACCAGCACTGCATTGTGTATAGCGAGCTGTGCCTTCTGGCTCAGGTTTTTGCTGCCAAGAAGTTTTCCCAATGCTCAATTCACACTATTCCCAGCACTCACCTTTCCACATCTGCTGAAAGCGCATCCATGATATACATTCTTACCCACTTGTTCCAACATTTCATTTATCTACCGTAATCCTTACATTGGTTTTGGTTTCTTCTCTTTCAAATACCATTATCTTTGTTTTCTTCGCATTCAATAGTAAGCCTTCCTTCATAGATTTGTCTTTAATCATTTTGACTAGTGTTTGCAGTTCAGATGGTGTTTCTGCTAATAGGACGGCATCGTCTGCATATAGCAGACAGTTCACCCATGCGTAATCCTACATTCGTCGGTCTTATTCTCTGTAGACAACTATCGAGATACAGAATAAATAGCCTAGCAGACATCATGAAACCCTGTTTGACACCAATTTTAACATCAAACCAGGGTAACATGTGGCCATCTATTCGCACACGCTGAGCAATCCTTGTAGGTGAACTGTAGAGCAGGGAGCAGTGAACCGTCAATCCCATTTCTTGGTAATATGCACCACAGTTCCTTTCGCACAACCCTATCAAATGCCTTTTCAAGATCCACAAAACCGTAGAAAACCTTCTGGTCTGTGGCCAGATGCTTCACTACACGTACATCCTCTTCCATTTCGGAATCCTCCCTGTGCTTCCTACAGCATTTCATAAGATTTCATCCTCATTGTCCTTTCAATTACCTTTCAATATACTTATGCTGCTAAGCTGATCAAACTGATGGCCCTATAGCTGGCGCAGTCCATGCGTAATCCCTTGCCTTTATACAAGGGTACGATGACTACGCGTCCCCAGTCCATTAGGACTTTAGGACCCTTCCAGTTCTCCCGCATAGATTGTATACCATAGATTGTATAGTACCAGAAGGTGTCCTGGACGTAAGTGCTACCTAGTTTGATCATCTCAGCTGTGATCATATCAAAGGCATGATCGTCCCGATCTACCCCAGACCATAGGGCGATCATCCCACCGGGCAGATCATCGTTGTCGCTCCCCTTACGCTTTGTCTCTGTCACACACAAAGCATCTAAGCGTCATTCATTACGTCCATCAGCTCGTTCATCTTATCACTCAATCCACCTCTCACATTCCACGTGCCTATGCTATGTGTGCTCGGCTCTCCTCGACCCGCCGGGATTAGCGCTGGGTGGTGGGTGGCGCCCCCCACCGCCGAATGCAGCTATATTCGCACCGACGGGGGCGGATCGGTGCGTAATAAAACTGAATTTTTATTTAATTTTGACTCCTATAGTTTCACTATTGACCTTGGTTGCCGGAGTGGAGGTATTTCTAACCGAAAAGAAGTTTTACTTAATTATATTTATCGACAAACATCTCCCAAAACAAAGCAAATATAATTCACCGCCTCAGAATATTAATTTCACTTCGCAAAAGCTGCTCAAGAGTAACGTTAACAAAACTGCAAGTAAACTCCTTCAAAACATCTGTCACCGGTATACAAATGTCAAAACAATTTATCAGAATACGATTATATTGCAGGAAACGTGCAGTGCAGTGCAGTGCAGGTTTTTTAACAGAATAGCGATTCATTTACTGCAACATTCCTGCAACGTCGCTGCTGTCAGATCGTTTAACAGAATACCGAAACGTCAAAATGTACGCATTTTGACACACGCCACGCTGCAGTGCAGTTGCAGTTTTTAGTAGAATCGGCCCAAAGGTCACTACAGTATTGCGTTGTTGTGGCCATTTTCATATTTTTTATTGGTAACACTTAAATTAGTCAGCACCTTTTATTACCTATTGACAAAACACATAAACAAGCATACATACAGATCTGAGATGAAATACCTCCGATACCGATAGATAAACAGAATACAAAATGATTCTTACTTTTGTGTTCGCCTATTTATTTACATTATATTAGTAATAAGTACTGTTTAATATATCGCTTCGTAGCAGTTGCGTAATATATTTTAAATTTAAATAGACTTTCAACTTTAGAAGATTTCATGGATTATAGAGTACCATTTAGGTATAAATATTTTTGGAGTTGGTAACCCTGTTTTCGCGCTCGTTCCTTCCCTTCCCCGAACCGCCATTTTATTTAGGCTTCGCTTCTATTCTATTTGAAGAGTCGTAATTATTGAAAGCAAGTAAATCGTTTCATGTGTATCAGTGACAACCACGAGATAATTTGGTTTATGGTGATGTTGAATTGTAGATTTGCGATTTAATAGTAGTAATATACTGGTATGTATAATTATAAACATGTCGAGGTTACAAATCATGACGCAGTAAGACGCACGCAGTATTTTTTATACAAATGTTATACTTTTAGGAACTATTATGTCGCGTTACGGAGATTGTAAAGTATATGTAGGCGATTTGGGAAATAATGCGAGTAAACCCGAATTGGAAGATGCTTTTTCCTACTACGGACCATTGAGGAACGTGTGGGTGGCTCGAAATCCACCCGGCTTTGCTTTCGTAGAGTTTGAAGATCCACGAGACGCCGAAGATGCTGTAAGTTTATAATTTTTTTTGTTATTATTTATCGTTTCCAAATATCTACTTATGACATGGATTGATTGATTTTATGTAGCCTATGTCAATTCTTCAACTTTAAATATCTCTGTTGTAACGTAAAGTAAGAACAAAAAACAAATACCCCCATATTTTTTATATTAAAATAGTTAACAATAAGTTATCTTATTTACTGCATGTAAGCTGTGTCATTAGATATTATTGAAATATATAACATACATACTGTTAGTAATAACATACATACTGTTAGTAATAACATACATACATATCATCACGCCTGTCTTCCATTGGGGTAGACAGAAACTGGAATGTCAGGTGCACCGATCCAGCCATACCTATCTCCCTTCTTCCACACTCCTTGAGCTCTTCATGCATGCTATGTTAGTGTTATGTATTCAGTAGTGTCTTTAGTAATAATATTGGAGACAAAGGAAGCTTACAAGGAATTCAATGTACCAATTTGTTTTTATGTACAGATTACTTTTTCGAAAAAAAGTGTTGCAGATTGTAGATGTTCACACTGTGTAATATTATTTTTTTTGTCAAAATTATAATGGGTGAGGTCCTTTTCTAGGCGACAGCATATGGAAAGGCGTGACACTAATCCAAGAAAGGGTTCAAAAGCAAAGTTTACTTTGGGCAACAGCTACACTCCTTCCATAATATTGCACCGAATATGCATATGTGTCCAGCGATGCCTGGAAATTTATTATTACTTTTAGGGGTCAGGTGTAGCAAATTACAGTTAACTAATATTCAACCAAATTTAAGATTGTAATATAGAAGAAGAAGAAATAATAACTAAGTAGAGTTAGTTCTGTACAAAGGCCTATATTAAAATCTACTGCACCTCTATATTCTCTATAAGCAAATTTTTTTACCTAGTTAAGGTGATGAACCCAGATAATAATCATTTCTCAATGAAAATCTAAGATTTCAAATACTATGAACTCTACTACTAAAGTTTCTAAGAGTCTATTTTACCGGTGAAATTCTACACGTTGAATTGGACAGCAATCAAAGCTTACACAATATTGTGAAGATCACTGCACGACGTCCCGTGTCAGAGGAACTGCCACCGCACACCGCACATGACTTGCAAATTGGAATGCGCCGTGTAATGTTGATTCCAAAATAAAATTTCTAATTATGACAAAATGCTGTTATCCATTTTGTGCAGAATTCAGCTAAAACAAGCTGCAGGCCATTACAATTTTGGTCAACTACATGTCGGAAAATGGCCGCACGTGGGCGGTCTAAGAATACTTACCATTTTGTCTTAGGGATTATGCAATCCATAATTCCATTGCGAAATCTATCAGCAAGACTGTAGTTTCCAAAACAAAGTAGGTCATTCCAGACCTTTCCCGACATCGGCTTGCTAAGACTAATAGATCTTTTGTGGTAAATTGTATTCGATTCTATAATAAATTACCTGAAACAGTTCTGTCCTTGCCTGACTATGTGTTCAAAATACACATCAAAAACACTCTATGTAAGAAGGGTTATTATAGAATCGATGAATATCTAACTGACAGAGATGTATGGAAATGATTCAGCACATGAATTAATATAACTTTAATTGTACCACTTGATATCACTATATGTACACTCATTATATTTATTGTAATATGTATAAGATGATTTGGAAAAAAAAAGACCTAATCTAATCTCTTCTTTGTGGCGTTCTTGCTGTTCTCGCCAATGACATTGCTTGTAATATCAAAAAATAGCACATATAAGTGGAATGCTAAGTAAGTGACTATGCTTAGTAGTTAAAACTTCGACAAAATGGCCTTGTGAGTGTACAAAAGTTTAGTTTTAGAGCAACATATGGGACCACTGACGATCTGTTGCTGTTGATCTACCTAAAACAAAGAACAAACATAACATATAGTACAGCACAAAGGGTTAGTAGGTTATAGTGGACAAACAACTTAAAGTCTGATATTATTAGAGTTAATATAATCACATAAAATATATACACAAGGAGTGGACATGATAATTGACAGAAGGGATGTAAAATTGATAGGACGGGGGATGGAAGTGGGGAGGAGGTAAAAAAAAAGACCTATATTGGCAAGTTTCTTTTGGCATTTCTTCTTCGCCAATGGTCATTTGAAATGCTGGTAGATTAAAAAAGAGAAAAACTTAAAAAAAAAAAAAAAAGATAAGATATAATATTGAAAATGTAAGACGTGTCTAAGTGCCCGTGAGGGTCTAAAGGCAAATAAAGAATTTTTATCTTTTATCTTTAAAATTATTGTTTATAACCTTGTTATGGAGAGATTAGACCAAAAAGTAAGAGCGGAAGTCTAAAGTGTCATTTGCAAATCTTTCTTTTTCAAAATCTAGTGCCTTTTTCTCGAGTGCAAAGGGTTTTAGCTCAAACAGCCTAATTTTCCCGAAACTTCATGTGACAAATAAAATACTCGTCACAACTGCGAAATTGTCTTGTGTGATGTATGAACATAATTTTACAGTGAGCTACTGTACACTAGGTATTTAATAGAACTTTGAATGAATCCTGTGCATTGGGTGGTCATCCATGTCAATGCTTAACAGATGCATGCTAGCATAGCTAAGAAAATGTAGTATTTTTAAATAGTATTTCAACCTACCCAATTAAACATTATGGCAAAATGTTAAGAGTTAAAATGTTTGTATACCTAAATTTTTAATGTTGATTTTTTCCCCCATAGATTCGTGGTCTAGATGGAAGGACAATATGTGGTCGTCGAGCTCGAGTGGAAATGTCAAATGGCAGCCGCGGCTTTGGTGGTAGAGGCCCTCCTCCTCGCTCCCGTGCGCCACCTCGTCCTTATGATGACCGTTGCTACGATTGTGGTGACCGAGGTCATTACGCCAGAGACTGCACTCGGCGTCGTCGCCGCAGGTGACATTCGCTCTAATTGCTTTTTATCTCATCACGGTTAGACATGTTCTTGTGTGTTTTGGAAATATCCATGGTATGGAATCTTTATAGTACTGTAATTGAATACTTAACAAGTCTTTTAAGTGTTTGTATCTTAATGTGAACTTTTGACATTAAAAGTAATAATTGTCATTTAGGATTGTTGTTGACAACATGGTCCAACGAATCAATAATTTAAAAAAACAAAGGTAAAGATTCCATCCCTATGTTTGGGATTCACATATACCAATGATAACTATGTTATAGGTTATCATTGGCCTGTGCGCCGAGAACGAACTCGTCAGTGTCTGCACTTCTTATTGTCAGCGCTACGTAGATTTCACTTCGCGGCGTGTACTCCGATAGAGTTGGCCGCATCGGTAACTTCGCTCTGCGAACTACGTAGTGACAGCCTACGTGCACGCTTCACTAAAAGAGAACAGCATTGAGCAATATATTTGTTCTACGCGTCGCTTCACTCGTCTATTGTAATCACTGCGTGCACTCAGTGAGTTACATATCATTATTCGGTATTTGTGTACAGGAAGACTTGCTAAATCTGTAATATTGTGTTTCAGTTCTCATTATTCAAGGTAGTATCCATATGCAACATTTCTTATAAATTTTAAGGTTATTAAGAAATCCGAGTCCAGGGCTCATAAGTGATTAAAATGATATGGTGCTGATGTTAAATTAACTAGCTGTTTCAATAGCATTCTACTTAGCTGTGAAATCTCTATTTATTATTTTGTGTTAACTCACTATGTAAAGACATGGAAAGGCAAAGCATATTTTTTATATGTACAAGAACATTTTATAGACATGATTTTGTAACAACTAGTCCAATGGTATTTGTCATAAGTCGACTGTATATGTCAACATCTCTTTATCAATTTTTAATTGGATTTTCTGTGCAATTTGTTATTTTTTGCTTTAGTATTCCTGGTGGTTCGTTCACATTATGAATTAAACCTGCACTTTGATGCCCATTCCTCAGCTTGATCTTGTCAGGGACATGCATTTTATGTATGTGTATTTTTAAAGAGGGTTATCTACAAAATATGTATCCATCAAGACTCGCCAGACATGCATCTTCTATCTGGCAGCCATGCTGACGGTTAACTGTTATATTACATGCTTTGTTTTAAAGAGAAAATATTTATTATCTATAACTGTATAGCAAACCATAATAGAACACACACATTTAGTGATATTTTTGGGGGGAAATAAAATCTGCACAACTTTCTTTTTCAAATCTACATGTTAGTTACTTTTTGCCTTTCCACCATCTTAACTATGATTAAAGGTATAGGACTAATTGCTATTACCCTTTTTACCACTTCTTAAGAGAAAAGTAGAGCATTAGAGAAATGCAATAATTTGAAGACCTTCTCCTTCTAAATTATTTTATTAACATATACACATGATATGTGCCAAATTTCATCCAAATGGGTTCAGCTATATACATGTGTGGTTAATTGCAAATATCAACACAGTCACAATTTTTTAATATACCAATTTTTCTATTTTAATTATGTAGGATTGATATTAAATCAATCTGGCTAGTCTTATCTTCTTACAAATGGGTCATATCGCTTAATTTTTTATTAAATTGGGCGAAAGTAAAAGAGTATATTCTAGGTGGTATTTTTTTTACTTAGTTAATGTGTAATATATTGTTGTTCAATTATATTTTTAATAATGTTGGTTTTTAACAATAGTTCGCGACAAGATATTTTACATTCTATCTCTGTTTAGGAGCTGTCTTATTTCAATTGGCGGCGTTAGTGTGCACCATCCTATACCATCGAATGATCCTACACTTGTAAAATTAGTCAACATTATTTAGAATATTTGATCTTTATTTATGTTCCTTTAATTCTGCCATAAACTATGTATACATTAATAAGATCAAATTATTTTAGGTAATGTGACCATATTTATTTGGCCATTCAGGGAGCTTATTGGCTAAGCTGGAAGACTTAAACCCAAGTCAGAAATGAAGTAAAAGTTCAAACTCACAAAATTTATATTGGTGAATTTGGGAATAGAACATTCTTGCTAAAGCTAAATTGTCTACTGCTCAACCATTAGCAGCCCTGTTTTCAAGTTATTAGCATCTGCAAAGAACAATATATATTTTTTTCAATTTTGAGTTCAAGTAAACTTGAAATTGCCTCAGATTTGGTTAAATCAGTCAGTTGATTAGGCTGCTGGTGCATTGTCATTGTCCAATGCCGCCATTCAATTGTACGCCCAGGGCAGTTATTGATGAATTAGAATCAATAATGTTTAACAATTTAGCTGATCGAAAGCTAGCCCATAGAGATGACTACCTAAAAGCAGCAATGTGATTCAAATTTACTTCATATTTTGTCCACGGCAGCGCTAATAGTCACCAAAACAAAATGGTGTCTCACTTAGTTTTTTTAGATATGATCACCAATATTTCAGGAACAGCTAAACTGATTTGAATAATTCAAACTAGTGTTCTGTTACGTTAGATTTGCATTTGATCTTATATAGTTATGCAGATTACATTATATTTTAATAGTAAACAGTGAAATACTACATTTAATTGAATGCCGGCATTTCACGAAAAATCTAGTCTACCAATCAACCAGCTGATTTAACTAATTGTATCTGACATATCGATGACATTTGTAAGTGATATTATCTGTGTCTAATCATTCTGATGGACATCTCCTTGTGGTTCAGCTGTTATTTTCGTAACAAATTTCTTGTTTGTGCAAAACAATTCTAGTAATAACATATAGTTCAATATTGTTCTTTACAGGTGTATCATTGTATAGGTTGTTTATCTAATGTATTGCTTGTGAATATTTTCAGTCGTTCGAGGTCGCGCCGTCGCACGCGCTCAAGGTCGCCGCGTTCGGGCTCCCGCAGCCGTAGCCGCAGCCGTTCTCGCTCCAGGTCCAAGGGACGTTCGATGTCACGCTCCAGATCACGTTCTCCATCCAAAGATTCTAAAAAGTCCAATTAAAATTAATTAAACACTAACTTGACTCGTGTAATTTTTCAAAGATAACTAAAAAGATACATTTTGTATCACGTATCTATTTGTCATCATTCCTGTATTCATTTTTTTAAGTTTTCTAAATATAGTACAATAGGTGATATTGATTGCGTGATCATTAAATTGACATATTGACAGTAATACATATTTTTATTTTAAAACCATATCTTATCCTGATACTACTATTATTCTCGGTTTTTTAGCATAATTCAAAGTGGCTACCTTAAACCTTAACATACATTTGCATTGTTTTTGGAGTCACGTATTCTTCGAACGCTCGGTGGACATGTCTATCATTTAAATTACTAAAGTGATTCAATGACATTGTAACCCATTCACTGCCTTCTTAAAAAATATGTCATTTTATCTATGCCGCCATACATTAGTACTTAACCTGCCCATCGGCAGGCCCGGCATCTTTATAAACTATTCTTGCCCGCCCATCGGCGTCTTCGGCATTAGACTGTAAATTTCGGCATGAGCTGTTTTCCGTGTTTAGTTAACACAAACAGTACAGTGTATAGAGCGCATATTTGTAGTTTTCTGTGTTTCTTGTGGTAAAATTGTGTCAATATAGTTTGTGATTCATCTGAAAAGTAATGGCGTGTGAAGGTAGTTATAACTTTTAATTAATAAATTTAACATAAAGCAAAATCGCGTAAAACTGTATTAGATAGATTTAACATCATATTTGTTTAAAGAAATCTAAAATGTATTAATAGTGCATATTTTAGGACATTTAAAAAATCATACATTGTCAACCTTTTTATATTACTGTTATAAACTCTTATGTATTGCATTAGCATAAAAATATACTTAATATTTGATCAACTTTATGTTCCCTATTTATGCTAGGAAATATTGTTTACTTATTACACATTTTCTGTTTAGAACATGCTCGAAATAGAAATTTGAAATGTTTATTCGGCGGGCTCGCCGGTGTTCAGAATTTGGCTTTACTCAAAAACTTAGATATCCACAAACAATTATCATAAAAGGGCATAAAATATCCTAATTTTTGAATAATATTTGGCTGACGTTATGAAGTTTGAAATCCAACCACCCATGGGCGGTCTTGGCATGTGAATAAAAAAGTTTTGCAAGGACTGAATGGGTTAAGCAACTTAAATATACAGGGAAATTCCGAAATGGGGAATTCTGGCAGAACAGAAGGTCTTGCAGAAACATGAATTCTGCAAAAGGATCTCTGGTATATATTACCGGAATATGAAATTAAAGGTGCCCTACTAAGTGCTGTACAGTTCATTTATTCAATTATGATAATGGTACCTACATCATGTATGCGGGTAGGTGGTAGCATATGCCCCCGGTATGATGTCAACATTGGTATTCAAGCAGTGTGCTGTCGACTGCATAGGTGACTTAGTGGTGAATTGCTCTATACAGATGATGCTGTGATAATAGCAATACACCACCTGTACTGCCAACACTAGTCACAATGATGAAAGAGGATTGTATGTAGAAAGGCGTACAACTGATTGCGGAAACAATGACAATGGAATATGTACCAGAAACCAGAAATAATTACGGTTGACAAGCAATTGAGGTTGTATATTTTGGTCATACTTTTAGCAGGAATGGAAGGTACCGACGAAATTAGTCGTGTATTATCGGAAGACAGTGACAGAAACCCTAGGAGCCAACGAGCGTGCATGAAATGAGGTATGAATGTTAAAGACGCGAGTGAGGGGTGTAAAAACTGTGTCTTATCGGTTCTCTCTGTTTACCCTGTGTCTGTTTATTTAACGTATAGAAGAGATCATCGTCGGAGCGTTAATCCTGATCGCGTCTTAATTTTTCGGTGAGGAGCCCGGGGTCGGACTTCGTCTCCGCTTTACGCGTTCTTCGGTTATACTTATTGTGAAAGCATTGGCGAGCATGTGGTGTGGTGGCAACACCACGTCAAGTCAATACTTCCTTAATCTATGTGGCATAGCCAGACATTTCTTCGCCACGTAACTTGCTGGGCCCGAAGGCTACCGCGTTCCTTCCGCACATCCAGCAGAGCATATTCACCTCTGTGTCACGTAGCGTCTGCTTATGCCGCTCAAGTATCAGCCACGCTTCGCTGCCATGTAAAAGGTCAGGTCTAATGATGGATTTATAAAGCTGTCCTTTCAGCTTATCCGGGATATTAGCTTCACAGATTGCATCAGACGTCTTACGCACTTGGCCCGAGTGCTGATATACGTGCCTTGTAGTAAATGATTGTTTGCCGTAATTATCGATCGATAATAACAAGATATAATAACGATAAACCAAGGGATAATGAGGACCGTGGCGCAGAATAACCACTTCGCAATATATCTACTGGTCACATAACGTCTTTTTCACAAAATTGTCTCTTTGGCAAAATATCGTTATAGCACAATATCTCTTGCAGATTGTCTATTTTGCAAAATGTCACACACGATATGAACTTAGGGCAACCTGCAGCTTGCCAATAAATCTCGATTTAGTAGAGAATAAAAAGCTTAACGTTAGATCTGAATCAGATAAAATTGTGGTTTCAAAAGATCGTATGCTTGTTTCACTATATAAAAAAACGAAAGTCAGGCAATTCTCCATAAGCTACGGTCAACATCTGGCAGATTGTACGCCTGTTTACCAGCTTACATACATACATATCATCACGCCTGTCTCCCATTGGGGTAGACGGAGACTATGGAACGCCAGGTACACTGATCCGAACATACCCTTCTCGATTCTTCCACACTCATCACCCTCTTCATGCATGCTCTTCGTTTTGGGTGCTTTCGATTTGGCCCTTTTTCAACACATCACCAATTTGATCTATATGTGTGCGTCTAGGGCGGCCGCTCCAGAATTCTCCATTCACTCGCCTGATACACTTCTTTCGTAACTCTCTTGTTCTTCATTCTTTCTAAATGAACAAACCATCTCAGCATACCCTTTTCAATTTTTGTTACTACATCATCTTTCATTCCACAAAGTTCTCGCATCGTGCTATTTTTACTCTATCAATAATTCTCACTCCACACATACTCCCAGCGCTCTAATTTCTGTGGCGTTCACCCTGCTTTCATGTTTCTTCTACCATACCCATGTTTCATTGCCGTACATTAATATTGGCGTTAATACACCCTGAATGAAATCAAGGCGAGCTTTGCTCGATATGGTATCGCTTGTTACCACGGAGTACAATGCACCATACGGTTACCTGCTTTCACTCTTCTTTCAATATCGCCCTTACATGTTCGATCTCTCGTAAACATAGAACCTAGATAAACAAATTCATTCACTTGTTCCACTTTTTCACCTCCGATCATTATCTGGCAATCTGTAACACTTTCATTCCTTTCTAACACCATCGCTTTCGTCTTCATGCTTTTACCAGCTTAGTAGCATAAAAGCCGCTCGCCTTTACTAACCATTAAAATTTTCGTACGTTTTACGGTTCGTAAGTAGAATCTATTAGTCGTAGAACTCTATAAATCTTTTATCAAAATTATAGAAATAAACAATGATATTTGTGTCTGAATCTTCTCATTTTGGTAATTAAACTTACTTTATTTGATTATTACAAATTCAAATAAAAATACTAAAATAAAAAATATGTTATTTAAAAAAAAACTAACAAATTAGGTATGTAAACTTATAAACCTACTTATTCTTAAAAATAAATTATAATCTAATATGTTATACATATGTGGTGGCAATACTTGTAAAAAATAAGTGAGGGTATTTGGAAATGTATCGAATGTATGTGTCACTACTACGGAGCTGTGAATAAATGATTTTGCTTTTAAAAACTACAATTCTATTAAAAGTTTCTGTCGCGACATTTTGCAAAAGAGACATTGTGCTAATGTGATCTTTTGCGACAGAGACGTTAAGCGATCGGTAGACATTTTGCGAAGTATAAGCCGTTCCTTTATCGCTGTGTATTTATTTTCTGCCGAACTTAAAATGTCTTTAACTTGATGGATAACTTCTTTCGGAAGTTTCGCCATCACTGCGTTAAATTTGTAGTCATCGCCCTGTTTCTGTGGCGTGAATATGTCTTCATATTGTGCAAACCATAAGCGAGGTGAGTCTTTCCAAAATTCTGGCAGTTGCTCGGCGATCAATGCGACTACGTCGGTGCAGAAGTCAAAAGAAGTATTGATGGAACCAGCGATATTAAGTCCCTTTAACGGTGTTATAGCGGCCCTTTTTGACAATTATATCAATGTTGTTTAATGTCTCTTGAATTTCGGTACCGGTGAGACCCGTTTGTGTCAGACTGGTGGGGATGTTGATTTTACCTTCGATTCACTTGTTCAGCTGTCAAGGATCACGTCGACTGATCATAGCCGACGTGATCCTTCGTCGGGTATGATCGGTTGCGTGGTAGTATTACGGCAAGTAAATAATACCAGGTAGTCCCATGAGGTAATTAAAGTTTTATTTTGATTACAACAATTTATATACAGTACTAAATATTTACATGGCTCTGAAATGGCACGTTAAGTTAGGGACACGGTAATCCTAAATTAACATAGTAAATATGCAATGAATATTCTTAATATTTCCTTATGCATATCACGTCCGATTATTAAGGCTGCTATAGATACACTAGAACAGAGATTCTCAAACTTATTTCCTCTACCGCCGTATTTTAAAATCAATTATTTTTCAGCGCCCCAATTTTTTTTACACTCCTAAAACTTAAAAACTACAATGAAATTTATTACTCTATTTAATTCAATTATAGTGTGCTATATTTGTCTGGTCTGAAGTTTAACTTACATTCTAAACATTGCATTTTTACCAGTGAGAGCAATTAAAACGTAACATTATAATATTAAATAACATAACTTTATAATATTAAGAATACATTTTATTCAAATTAAAAGAAACACTATAGGTAGGTAATCAATTTTAATTTTAAAACTAATATAATGAGAAGGATGAATCTGATGATTTTTAACAAGTTTGTTGATATCAGGTTCGATTTTACCCAAAAATCCAAGTTTACACAAATATCGTCATATTTGTAGGAATGTTATCAAAAACAGTTGAACGAACGACCATAATCCAGGATACAATTGTAGGATTATCTTTTGTAGCCAAAATTCTTGGTAGCCTTTTTTGAATTTGATTTTTATTTCCTCGCTCGTTGTCAATTCTACAAGTTCTTCTTCTGTGAGTTAAGTGAAATTGCTGTGTTGACTTCTGAAAAAGGATTCAACACCCAGTCTGGTATTTTCAATTTCAAAATGTCCTGGAATCTTTCTATGAAATCACTGGAGGTTTTCCAAATTTTGGCAGTAGATAAGGAAGTCGTCGTTGTTGCAGGGTACTGATAAATTGGGAAAATTGTGGAACTTATATCTGCCGATATTCTTCTTGTATAAGAGCTTGACTACAAAAGCAGCAACGACATTTTTGTTTCTATTAAATTCAAGGCATCTACTTGAAGTTGGAGATTCATATCATTAAGCAATCAATAAAGGTCTGCTGGGTACGTGATTTCATTCTTTGATGTGATGTGGTTATCGCGCAATTCTGTGTCTTTGTTTTCCAAGAACTCTATGACAGCGTCAAACAGATTATAAAATCGAGTCAGACAATTTCCTATTGATAGCCAACGCACTTCTGTGTGAAGGATCAATCGGTTAAAATCTTCATCATTAGCAACACGTAAGATGATTAAATAATCTGTCATTTAAAGAGTTGTTTTTCATTTTGTTGACTGCTTATATAACATGTTGCAGTGATTGTAACAGTCGTTCACTAAATTTCTAGCAACCAAATGTTTTCGATGAATGACGCAATGTACAGCGAGCACATTTCGAATTATATTTTTTAAGTTAGTACGCTATGAACCTTTTTTGACACCCTGTTATAGGCGGAGCGCCGTCTGTAGCAGCTACAAAAATACAATACAAAATTCTTTATTTGTTCTCTCATCAGCTGATATAATATTCTTCAAGAGAATTCCTTTATCATCACAAAACTTTTTCAGTGTATAAAACATGGTTTCTCCATTTGTGTGTCTCCAAATTGCAAGCAAATAATAGTAATTGAGATATTTTTTCATATTTAATAACCCTCGGGTAAGAGCAACAATGCTTCATTAATTGGCAAAGTGGATTCATCCAACTGAATTGAAAATTGACGTCTTCAGATGATTGCACAATGACTCTTCGAGTTTTCAGCCATTTCATCAATTCGTTTTTGCACAGAACTATTGCTCAAAGGACTTTTCGGATAATATCTGCCGCCGGTTTATGGAGCACATTAGTGAAAATCTTAGACAATTCAACAAAAGGACTCGCCATACGCGTGATTCTGTTAGTAAATAATTCTGCCATTTTTGACGGGGGACGAGGTAACTACTACATAGAAACGAAAATAATGTTTTAAGGACTTTTTTTGTCTTTAGCTAAATGAACTCAATTATACAGCATGAAGGGCTGTTTTGTTTTGCAGTTTGTATAATTTACGCAAATTTGGGATAGGAGATATGCGACCAAAGTTGCGGAATATGATTCGATTGCATCAGTACTCGATTACTGAATCGATTTCTCATGTATTAATCGTTATCACACCATTTTAATTTCTTTTATATGAAAGCAAATAAAATAATACTTGCATGTGAAAGGTAACTCAATATTTTTGCAAACTAGAAGTGTTCGACCTATTTTTGCATGACATAACTGGACAGTTTGGAATTTTTAGTGTAACACTTTATGATGTTACCTGAACGATAACGATTACAAGACTGTTAGAGAATCGATTACGCACGAAGTATATATGCGCGCAATGGATCACAATATCTTGTACCATGACAGAGGGTAATGATTCTACGAGGCTGGTCCTTTAGTAACATGTCTCTGAGCGATAACGATTACAAGACTGTTAGAGAATGGATTACGCACAAAGTATTTATGCGCGCAATGGATCACAATATCTTGTACCATGACAGAGGGGAATGATCCTACGAGGCTGGTCCTTTAGTAACATATCTCTGTTGAAAATAGGCTACATTTCTGTCCTTCTTATCTGGATGCATTTTATTCAAATGATCTTGAAGGCTTCATCGCTTCGTTTAAAAATGATTTTGAATAAAGACCGCACAAAGGCAAAGAAGGATTTGTGAAATTTTCTACGCGTCCATATATAATATATTCTGCACTGTATTGCCGTGTCTTCTTTTTTGCTTCCGACGTAGTTTTATTTTTACAAATATGTAAGTAAAGTGTTGAACTTACGTACTTGTTTAGTGATTGCGCGCGAAACCACTAATGAACACATTTTTATATAGAATTGAAATACAGCACGCACCGACAGGAATCAGACAAACATGCACAAACTTGTTTATCTCTTTCGATGCTCAATCGTACTGAGCAAGTTAGAACAAGTATCGATGAACCAGCCGATTGTTACAGGATTGTACAAATCGCGTTATTGAACAAAACTTGTTACAACTTGTTTGCGTACGGGCTATCCTACGAATGTATTGTTATTTTTAGCTTTTATACAGTCATACAGCTCAGAAATATAAACTATATAAAAAATCGATATTATGTTGTACGTAGTTTTTTAATTCAGTTAATTTTAAAATATAAAGTAAGTAAATGAAATTACAAGTAAACCATCACTGGCCTAAACCACGCCAACGCCCCACATTTCTTTCTTGGCCCCTTACTGCTCGTTTCTAGGCCTTCGACGCCTTTATCGTGCACTTTGAGAATGACTGCACTAGAAGATCACCAGTACGATAAAATCAACAATACGACCGTAACGAAAACCCTGTTGACGATCATTGATCAGGTCGTAATGTATGCCAGGAGTCGTATGTTTATCACACGCTCCGTCGCCTTGGAGAGGAAAGAGCCTATAGCAATGGGGTACGGAGAATATGAATATGGTAAAGCAGTTAGAAACAGGTTTTCAAATGTCTGAAAACTAAGTTAATAGATAAATCTATTCTACAAATATGATCCAGCCACACTTTCCTAGTTTATGTTATGGAGAATTCAACTTCACGTTCCACCATGTTTTGATTCATGTCGCTGTGGGTTTTTATGCTTCTTTTGCGTCCTCTAGGCGTATTTAAATTGCCTGCCATTCGAAAATATACATTCTGGTTCCGTACATTTCGATTGAAAACTTTTCGATTCCGATATGAATATAGTATTTTGAAGCAATGTGAATACGTTTACTGGTCCAATCTACCTACTCTACCTCAGACGATATAATTATCCTGCTACCTGGCAAGATCATCGGTATCGTACCCATTCCACTTTGCCTCAATTAATTTAATCATTTATTTGCTGACATAAGATATATACGAAAATAGTCCATAGCATGGCCCAAAACGTACACGGCTCGTTTTATTTCGTGGGTATACATTAAACAAAATGATTTACATTACTCAATTTCTTGACGCGCACATGTATGGTCTCCTGAAACAATAATTAATTTTATTTCATGATTTGACAAGTTTCCAACATATGGCAACATTGTTAAAAAAAATAAAATAAAAAGCAATGTAGCGGACGGACCGTCGTTTCGACTTTTCTATTCTATTCCCTCATGCAATAATTTTGTCATTCATGAGTTCGTCGTTAAAAAGCAATTCATATGGTGTAGTTTACGTGAACGTTAGTTGAAATATAGGTAAATAATGTGTTAGTATTTCATTTTGTGTAGTTTATCTTCGTAGTTCTTTATGATAGGTCTGTGACAAGTTCGGTAATGGTGGCCATGTCATGAAAATCCCAACAGCCATGGATGATAGCTCCGTGTCTCATCACAACGGAGGGCAAGTGGGATCTCAACAAGTTAGTGTAAATAACAAACAAAATGACGAACCTAGCCAAAGTGTCCAGTATTCAATACCGGGCATATTACACTTTATCCAACATGAATGGGCGAGATTTGAGCTCGAGAGATCACAATGGGAGGTGGACAGAGCCGAGTTTGAGGTGATTATTGTTGTTTTTATTTTTAGTAATTACCCAAAAGTAGTTAGTAGTGATTGACCAGCTGTGCATGTCATCATTTTGTTTCTTTATTCAGAATAGAAGTTAGATATACCTACTTGCTCTTTGTATTGCTTATAATATTATTTTTTGTTGTTGATCCCTTAGTAATATACAATTCTTGTATGTACTCAAGGCTATTTATAAGTTCTAAGTTATTTTGAATATGTAATGGTCAGGTGTAACTAATATTTAAAATAACTTAGTGGTAGATCAATCTCTTTTGTGTTGTGACCTCCTAGCTAGTGAAAAAGATGAAATCCATACCTTGTGACCCACTTACTATAAAATTAAAGTTGAACATTGCTCATTTGAGCAGAAGTATATGCTTGCCACAAATAATGTCCAACAATTTTTTAATTCTCAGGGCACGTCTAGGATTTCTGTCTAGTTTTCAGAAAGATATAAATAAATATCCATCAGTTGCTATTAGATCTTCATGGACGTCTTAATTTCTTTTTGTTAAACATATTGCTATTTGTTTCTCGTAATTTACATTCTGATATTTTTTAAATCTCTTAGTAGCATTTTGTAAATGGCCAAGTAAAAGCCGTTTAACTATTACAATACATATCAACATATTAATATTATAACAGTGATGTAAGTTCTAAAACAAAGATACATTTTAGAATTAACCACAAAAGCCCTACCTTTTCCAGTAAACTACCGAACAATGATACATGCTTCTAAGATTGTAGCTGAATGGTGCTGTTAAATGATTACTTCTCAGTTATTTCTCGAAACATTATTCTTTCTGATAAAAGTATACACATATTTTTAAGAGTACATATTTTTATGAGTATGTGTAATGTTTCCTTACCTATATTGAGCAGTAACAGTCAGGATGTTTTATTTTTTAAAGGTTCCCTTAACAATGTCATATTTATTTTAATTCAAAGCAGCCTTTCTCCACTATAGTTTACTGTAAGACATAATGCCGTAGGAGACCTGTGTTCACATCCATCACTTGCTTAATTCTCCTATATATAAGTAGGGCCTACTCTCAATTTTATTCATGACGGGGGTTCCACTGCAGTTTTTAGGTCGTAGTATAATCTTACATACTTAGGAAACATGGTATTAGTATCAAATTCTAATTTATATTATTATCATTAGAACCTACATTTCAATTAATATTAATACATTTAGTTTTGTTTAAATCTGTAGATTTGTGTTATATGCTATATGTATCTGTATTCTGTTCAATAGGTATTTCTTAAAATAACATATTAATTTGTTGTTAATTCCGAGAGTTATATATGTATTAAATGAACATGAATGATACTTATATATTTGTTATATTTTGTTATCCAATGTAACAATACAATGAAGTGAAGTGATACAATAAAATAATACAACATAAATGTATGTTATATACATGTAAGCCTAAAAATGCTAGATTAAAAGAATGTTGATACAAAATCTGGCATCTGGCCACATAAAAAAACCTGAAAACAAAGAATTGGTTTTGGTTTATGTTATATTATTGTATGATTATAAACATTTATTGATATTTTATTAGATGTGGCAAAAGCTTGAAGCTATAAAATTTAATGACTATAACAAAAAAGTCTTACCATATTGGTTAAAAATGAAAGGGATATACTTGCTATGAAAACACACAAGGGGGAGGTTTGTTGTTAAATTGTCAACCTGAATGTTGCCGATAGTACCTTCAGTATTTGTGGGAATGTATTTAGGACATGTGAGACACGGGCTTTACTGCTCACATAACCTTTTTAAGTAATGCAATCTTAGACGATTCACAAGAAATATGTTTCTATTGGAAAATAGATAATTTATTAATTATGACCATTATTTGTATGTTTTATTAATAGTAGATGGAATGGCATGTTTACTTAGAGTTCTATATATTCATCTACTACAATTGAATACAGCAAGAATCTAAAAACAACAGCTAAAAAGCCCTAAATCATTGAACAAATAATATTTTTAGACTATGCCATTCAAAATACTTATCTAGCACGATATTTATATGTACTTACTTATATTGGAGGGTTGCACCAAGTTCTATACATTTTTGCGCATTGTTCTTTATTTGATTATAGTGTGGTATATAAGACAATTAAAATGACACACAGAAAACTAGTTACCTTGGTAATCATTTTGCATCAGCAAGCTGTATTATAAAGGAATGGATTATCGTGCATGGATGAATGTAATGCTTACACAGATCATTCTTGCATACTAAATATAAAAAGGGACCCAGAATTGAACCCTGTGGCAGTCCAGTTTTAACATGTGCACCTTTATTTTTAATACCATTTATGTCAACAGCATGCAAACTCATTCTGTAGTAAGTAGTTAAGTGTAGTAGTTAATAAGATGTAATCGACCATGCTAGTAATCAAATAATGTCCATCTATCTAACTATAACTTCACACCAAATCCCTTGTGGGGACACATATATGGAGTAACGGTACCACCTGGTTTGGACAGGTCACTGTGCACTTTAGAAGTTACTGTGAAAGATTTTTTTTTTATCATGCTTAAGTTGTAGAATAAAGTCCCTGTTGTGGTTTTCGCAGCAATTGGGATTCTGCAAATAAAACATGTAGACAACTTTTTACAGGTTCATCAATGAGTGAGTGATGCACCTGTATGTTGCAAATATCCAGGCTTAGGTAACTGGTTGCCATCAGGCAGGTCACATTTCTTCATATCGAATGATCATACATTTTTTGATGTTTGTTGTGTCAGATCATAGCTGCCAAGCTTGAAGTTCCTCTTGAAATTTCAGATTTAATTTTGTGGTAGTTTTTGTTTGTATTGTATGTTCATATGTAAATAATCCATGCAAAATTCCATATTTAATTCCTGTGTATGTTCACACCATGTTTTTATCACACCTATTCTTCATGTCAGCAATGTGTTCTTTCACTCGAGTACCTATTGCTTCTCTTTGTTTGCTCTATGTATGATAAACCACATTCACAGTCTAATTTGTATACTTCTGCATCTTGTAAGGGGATATTACACTTGATAGGTCTTAGAAATTGACTGATCTTATGAGGCTTGAAATAAGTTTTAATTGAAGCTCGCCATAAGATGTTGCCAATTTTGTCTGTGACTCCCTTTAAGTATGGTAAGATAGCAGGTTCAACTGTAGGTGGCTTCGGGCGGCTTCTGTGTTGCATGCGAGGGAGTTTGTGACTATTACTCCACAGTACTTGTTTGACATATTGGAGTTCCTCCTCTAGATGCTCAGCATCACAGATGCTGTGTGATTTGCCTACGGTAGCTAACTGACATGGATGGCAGTGTGAGTTACCATTGAGATATTTGTCTGTATGGGTGGGTTTCCTATACACTGTATGAGTAAGTGACTTGTCAAGTTTCCTGGTAATTAATATATCAAAGAATGCTAGTGAATTATTTGCCTCTAATTCCATGGTGAATTTGATTTTATTGCTGATGAAATTAAAATGGTGTAAGGAATATTGTCTTTGGCTATGACAGCAAAAGTACCATCTACATACTGTTTGTACATCTTCAACACAGCCGGTGCCATCGACATCGCTCTCTCCTCAAGGTCTTCCATGAAAATGTCTGCGACAACAGGAGAATTGAAATAAGAAAACACCCCAATTTCAATAGAGAAGATGGTTGACAAGTACCACCTGCTTGGGATCCAGTTCTAAAAATAATCAAGTCACAAGTCCAGAGATTTACTCAAAAACATTCAGACACCGTGAGCGTTTTTTTGTGTGAATCGGAACATATATAATTATTCCATCCATGTCAGTAGATGTAATAATTCAATAACCAATGTAAGACAAATGTCACCTTAGTCTTCCTGCGACCATTGCGATTTGAAACGTCAGGTTCAAGAAAATAAATAAAACACACAATACTTCTGTTAAAAATTGTTTAATTCAACATATATAGATATTCATTATTATTTTGATACCTATAATGTTCCAATTTAGTCTGAATATGTTCTGTAGAAGAGCTATAACATAATAATAAGTAAAGTAAGTTTTTAATAATAAGTAAGTTTTGGTGACATTGGGCCATTCTCTTTGTAATACAAATACTCAAACACACATACAAACTCACATGCAAATGTACACGTACATATGGCATTCATACGCAAGCCCCATAATTATAGTTACCCAGATATAGAAGAGCGGTTTCCCCTGATACAGGCATTCATTTGCCTAATAGGGGACTCTAGAATTATTAGTAGTAAGTCATGTAAATATAAAGAAATATTATAAGATTTTTTATTTTGTATTTTTTGTGTTGTTTGACTCTTTGGCTCTCTTCCTTTGTTGTTTTAATTTGGTTTCACCTGTGAATATGGATGCCCTCTCTGAAAAGTACATCTCAAATTCAATTCTTGGTGTATAGAAAACATTAAAAGTAAATAAAGTCTTGTCTTACTACATGTATCAATGAAGATGGATGTTCAAATCTCGTAAATTTATAAGGAAATGATTACTTTCTCTACTATTTCATGGACTACCTTTACTTATAAGGCAGGTGATACAACTATGTAGTGAATGCATGAAATGCATCTACATAGTAAATGTTTAGGTATTTAGTGAAGTAACTGATGATTGAAAGAACATCACTATACTATGTCATTTTGGTAAGCAACATAAAGTGGTATTGTGGCTGTTACTGCTATATCTTCCCTTACAACCATAAATTACATAGATATTGGAGCTTGTAGTATCTGTTTAGAATGCTAAGTTGTGTATAAAATATGAAATTCTAAAAAAAACTCTAAAACAAGCTTCTTTCTAGTATTAATTGGAATATTTACTCTAGCTATAATAGTGTATATAGAAGTGTCAGAAACTACTTTAAAAAGATTCAGAATATAATTCAAAAAGTCAGCCTTATGTCTCTGTTAATCAAGATTACAGAATTGAATTAAACAATTTTTAACGGAAGTATCGCGTATTTTATTTATTTTGTTGAACCTGACGTTTCGAACCTGACGTTTCGAAGTCTTCCTGCGACCACGGACGCTGCAAAGCGTTCGAAACGTCAGGTTCAACAAAATAAATAAAATACGCGATACTTCCGTTAAAAATTGTTTAATTCAATGTGTAACAATCGCGAAAACCTAAGACAATACTAAGATTACAGAAACCAAAGCAATATAACAGAAACTAAATTGGCCATTTAATTTTAAGATTAAGAATTTAAATAGTTCCTCAAAGTGAAGTTGGATTGTAGTAGAAAAGTGTGGGTCACTTTTCTCCTACAAATTTCATTCTGCATTCACGCCATCAAAATTTCAAGTGAATAAATAAGATGTAATATTTTTAATCTTGGTTGATTAGCAACCATTTATTTGCTATCATAACATTTCTAATAAATGTGACTAATTGAATTGCTGCTTTGTTAATTAATTTGTAGGTTGAAAACAGAAAGCTATTGTCATTTTTACAGCATCAAAAAGCACTTATTTTTCTAACCCTATGCTAGCTTTGATTCACAAAAACTTATTTAAATTTCATCCTACAATTAGAAATTTGTCTGGAGTGTACTTACCGAGTTGTATATCGTATTCAGCTATCACCTACCTGCTATGTTCTATTAACACTGAAACATAATGAAAACCCTGCATGTACACAAGGAAATCTTCATTACCATTGCATTGTAGACTTCTTGCAGCTTCATAAGCTATGTGATTTCGATTAGTCCAGATCCTCAATAATATATGGTTTAAGTATCTTCTCATCAATAATGCCTGATTTATCTTATAACTGATTTACACTTATAAATACTCTCATGTCATGTGTTGCTCAGGGCATATGCATCTGATCAGTCCTTAAAGCGGGCTTCTCTTAGAACTCATTAATATTCCAATAAAAGCTACATTATGCAATCCTTAATATAATATCGCATTTTGTTGTTTATGCTACATTTTTTAAATCTATGCCCTTAACTTTTTAATGTCTACTGTTCTACAACAAACTAATACTAACAATAGTGAATGTATTACTTTTGCTGAACTTCCAGTTAAGTACGAATACTAGACATGTTTTTTGTTATAATATCTCCCGAAGCTCAGTTTAACTTCTTGGCATAGGACTCTGCTAACATTTTCCACTGGGACCTGTCACGTGTTACCCTTCTCCAGTGATATCCAGCCGTGAGCTTTAGGTCATTTTCCCATCTTGTTTGATGGCGTCCTCTACTTCTCTTACCATCTCTGGGATACCAGTAAGTGATATTTTCACACCATTTCTCTTGTGGATCATGGAGCATGTGGCCTGTCCATCTCCACTTTTGTTGGTCTATTCGGGTAATTATATCGACAAATTTAGTTTCTTCCCTTATTATGCTACATCTCTCTCTGTCTAGTTTCCTTATTCCCGTCAAGCTCCTCTCCATGGCTCTCTGGCAGCGTTCCAACTTTTCTCTGTGGTGTTTGGTGAGGACCAGGTTTCACATCCATATGTGATGACTGGAACTATACATGACATGTGTGAAGTATTCACTATTAATAAGTATTCACTATTGTGAAGGCTTTCCTTTTTATTTGCATGCTTAGCTTCTTGGATTTCAAGACGTTTTTCAAAGACCAGTATTTCTTCCATCCGTTTGCTATTCTTCGCTCAATTTCCTTAGTGGTTTGATCTTTGTGAGATATTATCTGGCCTAAATAGATGTAATCTGACACATATTGGAGTTGTTTGGTTGTTGATTTTTGTAGTTACTGGTCTAGGGCCTGTCCGCACAGCGATATTTCACCGCGAGATTTTTTTTCGCAATTCTGTAACACATTGAACCTTATGGAAGTAGCCACACCGGCGGTAAAAAATTCGCGCGATTAAAAAATCTGTAGTTTTGTGCAGATTGGACGCGATGCGGTGAGGATTTATTTCCGCGCGAATGTTTTGTGCAGTATGAAGTAGGTATGGCTATAGCCGCACTGCGAAATAAAATTCGCGCGTTTCGCTCAGTCGTGCAATAGCGCTATTGACAGAATTAACCTTAAGAGTTGTAGAGAGTCTCGGGAGTTGTAGTAAATTATCGAATGATTTTTTGTCATTCTGTAATATCCGTAAAAGTTTTTACTGTATTTCCGCAGCTCTTGATGTTTTATGTAGAAAAACCCTTTCATGGATCTTAATGCTGTAAATGGGTGAATTCAATGTTCATGGCATCTTTTGATACGTCGGTTACGCCGCTAGATAAATTAAAATTTTATTTTAGCCAGCATTAAACTGACAAAAATCGTGCGAAATTTTATTCGCTTAGCGTACTAAGCGCAATTCCGATCGCGAAATATAATACGTGAGAATAAAAACCTCGCGGTCAAATATCGCTGTGCGGACAGGCCCTTAGAGTTTGTAAGCAATTTTGTTTTTTTCCTTGTTCATGCTTAGGCCAATCATACTTTCGTCGTTTAGAGATTCTATCATTTTATTAAGGTGCGTCGGGTTTTCCTCAAACCATTCAAGTAGATTTTCTTCATAATATTGAAACATCAATATTATAAGGAACATCATTAAAAGTATCTCTTACTGTTCTAGGCTATATCATATAGCTGTGTGCCTTATACTGTCGAAAGCTTTAAAAGCTAAGCTTCTAAAATTTATACTCCTTATATTTAATATAACGAGTATTTTAAGAATTAGTGTGTCAATGGATTCATTTAGTTACTCTTAATATAGAGTGTGTATATAAATTTTAACACAAAGATCATGTGACTTCAAAAGTATCTTCAAGATCTAAATTTCGATATTAAATGTAAGGTTACATTGTGTTGAATTTATAAATAATGCAAAGCAATAATTTTGTTGCAGGCACGGATCGCTTTCCTCCAAGGTGAGAGGAAGGGTCAAGAGAATCTAAAAAATGACCTCGTGCGGCGGATCAAAATGCTCGAATATGCCTTGAAACAAGAGAGAGCCAAGTTTCACAAGCTCAAGTATGGAGTGGAGCTTCAACAAGGTGACGTGCGGCCCCCTCCAGAGGAACCTCCCGCGGAACCGGAGCCTGCTGAACGTGCGCAGTGGAAGCAGGGGCGACAGCTCATTAAACAGTACCTGCAGGTATGATTGGATTTATCCTTTTAATATCTATATCTTCACGTCAAGTCCCTTGCTAGTTAGGCAAATGGAGAAGAACGCCACAAGGTGTAGTGTATACATACCTCACTTGCTTTTTAATATTCATTCACGTAACAGTAAAGTTAAAGCTACACTGGCTATAAATGTTGACATTGGTATCGATGGCGTTTACATAACAATTTGTTGTGTCAAAATTTTTTTTACATAAAACTATAAAATAAAAATACTGTGATTGCCATACTTTACGTGTATTGTATTGTACTGAAGCAGTACTTCAGCTGGGCGTAAAGATTACAGCAATCAAAGTCTCAGGTGTAGTATTGTTACCATCTTTTATCTGGAGAGTCTGACAATTGATGACGATCCCAAGCATACATACCCATAAGTCCAACTTAATTTGTGTGGAAAATCAGAGGGAACTCTCTTGTATTACCTATTTTTTCTTAAAATGTGTATTAAAGGCATGTAGCAGGTAATGGGAATTATGCTAGTGGTAGTGATTTATTGGCTTATAGGCTGGGGAGTAGGTAGAAGTATCCAATAATACTTGATTGTTGACACATTCCTATCCAGTTGGAAATACATTGTGACTTTGAATATGAACTTGACACCCCCTGCAATTTTCCGCTCATGGCCAGTCTCCCTCTCCACTGAGTTCCAGATTAACATGATTACATAAAAAGTTCATATACCTACAGGGCTGTCTTCTTTATTCTGCATATCTTACTTACCCATAAAGTATTCTTTAATATTATAAATGTTAGATTGTGTAACATCTCTCTATGTGGTTCTGTATCTTTTGACATAGCCTGAAATATATTATTTACTACAATATTACTCATGTCAATGATGTTCATAGTATGTAATGTTACATGTTATGAAAACATTACACTTTCAATCTCATAATAACTGGCGATCTGATGTTTTTAACAAAAACCCACAGGGGCGGGAAAAGCAGGAAAGCGGCAATGGATTTTTTTCCAGCTTTTTGTGTGACAGGTTGGATACAAACACGAATGTTATAAAAAAAACCATGCCGGTTCGTTACCGCTAGCCAGCTAAAAGTTAACAAGTTAAAATATAAAATAGTTTTAAGTTTTATTATTTGCTGTCTTCAGGAAATAGGATATACAGATACAATACTGGATGTACGTTCGAACCGAGTGCGGACTTTGCTTGGGCTGAACAACGAAGAGCAACCTGATGACACCAATTACAGAAACTATGACAAACAGCGAGAGAGATATGAAATATGCAGTAGCCATGCAATAAACTCTATGGGCCGCAAGTATGATTACGGTATGTATTCATCAGTTACTCTCATCAGTTTTTTGTACTGCTGTTTTTTGGACCAATTAAAGCTTCTGAAGCTAAAATCTTGACGTGACGTGACTTGAACACTAATGACGCGCTGTCTGCCAGGAGATAGATGTCATACTAAAGTGATAGGATGAGTCTCGATATCTCAAACTGTACAGAATCAGAATCTGAACACACTAAATAAGTGGCGTTTTGAAAGTGTCTTCTCTCTGGATGGATTTAGTCGCAACAAGTTCCTCAATAAGTTTAGCTTTCAGAGTTAAGCTTAGGCTTAGGTAAGGCGCTTCAAAGCAGCCTGATTGATGAGGTACCACAGAAAACTGGAGCCTAATAACAACTGTCTAGAGGGTTGTTGTGTTCTATAGAGTGAGTGGGGTTACCAGTGTGCTCCTGAGGAGGTGCCTATGTTTGCGACCGGGTAGAGCGATACTTTCTCATCGGTCTTGCGGCTCTCGCAACTGTGAGGTTTACTGTGGCCATGACCATTATATTGACTATTTAATAACATATGGTTTGTATTTCTTCCCAGGAGGCAAGGAGCCTAGAAAAGGTGGTGTGTCGACCGGCGGCGGCTACAACGAGGAAGGGCTCTCTGTTCAAGAAACTGCTGCTGTGTTTGCCAACTTCGAGTTTTTAGCGAACCAGGAAATGGACATGGACGAAATTGATGATCTTAATGCAAAGCAGCCGCACCACGCTACAGGGAAACAAGGTATTATTCAAAAGTTGATGGATGCCTATCTCATCTTCGCTATATGATATAAGCTTTCTAAGACGCGGTTTGTGGGAGAATTATAAGATTTATTGTCAATTAACAAACAAGTTTCTGGCAAAAGACAGGTAGGGCGCATCAAAGCGCAGTAAGTTGTTGTGTTCCTGCGATAGTGAGTAAGATCTTAAAAAGTTGCTGTGTATAACTGCAGTAGCAAACGCATGAACCATATGCATTGTGTTGCAACTTTTTATGGGCTACAATGACAACTCTATATCAAGTGGGCTGAATGTTTGTTTGCCCTCTAGCATTGTATAAAAATAAATACAAATTATGTGTTGACTTTTATCAATATAGATAAAGGATTTTTTTAGTAGTAGTAGTTTTGCACACTTCATAATGTACTATTTTATTTTTACTACTGTAGCCTATGAACGCTAGCAATACATTAAGTATCACTCGCGCGATGCCACCTCTGCTGCTAACACAGCAAATTCTTAGGAGCTTACTGGTGACCTCACTCTTACACAGGAACACAACAACCCTCTAGGGAGTTGTTATTTGGTTGTGGTTTTTTGTGAGGTGGAGGTACTTCACCAGATAAGCTGCTTTGATGCCCCTACCTCTCTTACATTATGTACCTATGTATTTATTTTGTTATACATATGGTTTGTCTTTGTAAGAAATCAAAATTTAATTCTACTTTGTAACAGGTGAAGAGGTAGACCATGAAGCTGAAGAGGTTTTAAATGAGCTCAACCTGCTCACAGAGAGCGAGGCTGATGTTGGTGGTCAAGGTGACGAATATCCAGTTGGTGAGTTTTTCAAATTCCATGGTCACCTAGTGGATACCAAATAAGCATATAACCCAGTTGATTGTAACCAGCAATGGGACTTGGCAATCTTGGGGCATCCTTCGCGGTCGACGCTGTAGTATCTATCTAATTTTCATAATAGGAAACTCATCAAAATCTAGCTAGCTGCATTCTTCAATGACGGATGCTATTTTCTATGTCAGGCTGCTTCAGAATGATTTAATATATTTATAACTAGCAGAATCCCGCGGCTTCGCACGTATGAGATTTGGGCTTTTAGTAGCCTTTATTCCTCTGTAGACATAAAATTGTTTCTTTTTTAAAAAAAAAACAAAGTTCCGGGTCGTAGATGCAACCATAGAGCGATTGAATTTTCATACAGCGCCATCTATTGACCTTTACAGGAGGCAACGTATATGTATTTTATTTATATTACATAAAAAATGCGTATTTATTTTATGTTACAAAAAATACGTATTCTATGAAAATAATAAAAATAAAATCGCAAAGTCCCCCGAAGGGGAAGATATTTCCCCCTAATTTTAACAGTTTTTCATTTTTTACGCAGAAACCCTAAATATTTACGGGATAAAAAGTACCCTATATTCTGCTCTGATCAGTCCTCTACCTATCAGTGAAAGCCCCGTACCAGCCCAGACAAACAAACAGACAGACAGACAAAAAAAGTTAAAAATGCGTATTTAGGCTTTGGTAACGTGAAAATAATAATAAGATAAAGGATTTATTTTGAAATCACAGACAGACACTTCAATTTTATTTATATGTATAGATATTTATTAACATACAAGTATCTTTAAACTTTTTACTAAATATGTTGTGTTCAATAACAGTTTATGTCGTGATAAAGAAACGACACTTACACATTGCTTACAGAATGCTTTTAAGGTTTGACTACAGTATAAGTACTATTCTTTTTAGTAAATATTTTTTGATGTCAGAGGGCTATAGAAATATATAATGTAAATTATGTAATAATAGTTATTTATGTCTATAGGGGGCGATGTATAAATATTGTTTTTATAGAAAAACTACATACATTATCAAGTAGATAATCTGAAAAGCAATGAAAAAATATTATGCCAGTCTTTAATTGCTACAATAAATATCAGAAAATTTGGAAAACACCTAAGTTGTGCACATTGAAGGCAAATTAATGGGATATTTCGGACCAACGTAACTTGTACCGTCTTCCTACAAGTTCCAGTTTATGGGAGCTCACCTTGTATTTAAAATAATACATATGTCTATACAGCGAAAATATACAAAACATTGAATGTCGGGGTGTGGTTTACCTCTAGCGATTTTAAGTGGAGCACCCCTTTTTAAATTAAGTATTATTTGTTTTACTTGTAGCCATGCACCAAGCTCTTTTAATCCCCAGTCCTTCGTACCTTCCTATGCATGCTAAGTGTCAATCAAAGTGTCTAAACTCTTTTATACAGGTTCCAGGAAAATCATGTTCTTTGCCTCCCTTGACACTTTAGTTTCTATCAGATTCAGTTTATTCGTCTTTGGAATGCTAACCTTGAACCTATCGATATCAGGAGGTCCTCAACTCCATCACATTAAATTTTTTATCATGTGTACATTTTCTTAACAAGATTTAGGAATGGCAGACTTAATATAATTATATTCTCGTATTTGTGTATAACTTATCTTTTATTTGTGTTACAAGGTTGACTGGCAACTGGTCGACGTTGTAAATATATATGCATAAAATGTAATAAAAAAATCCTAGATGTATTTTATTACACAATATACCTATTAGTTCAAAACGTTTGTCTAAAAATATGAAATGACGCTATAAAGACTTATAATCTTTTGAATACTAACGACTGTGGGGAAGACTGGCTTCTTTAAGCAGATAATGTGCAATCATCCGGGCATATATGTTTAAAATGCATAAAAAGGAAAATTATATTTAAATAATATAACCAACCCTTCTCTTCCCACTGCAGGAATAAGGATCTCCTTTCAACGGAAGGGGTTTAGAGCGTACTCCGCCATGCTGCTCAACTGCGGATTGGCAGAGGCCACTGTTTTGTAGCCACTGACTTAGCATAACGACTGATATCATCTATCGAAATAATAAGAAAATGGTGTTTATATAAATTAAATAGAATTCTTCTTCTTCATTATACACTTTTAACTAGCACTATTCTTGCAATAATGAATATTGCTAGCTTTAGCCCGCGGCTCCGCTTGCGTCGAGTTTGAATAGTTGTGCCCTTTTCCGGGAGTTTAGATAATCTTATCATTAACAGCAACCTAAACACACGTACTATCAACATTTTGAAATTAGTGCTAGTAATTTATTTCTCCTCGCCCGATTAATATACGCAAGCATGAATTCAGGAAAAAAATCAAACTACATTAAAAACGGTACAAAAGTTTATAGCTCAGTTAAAAGTGCGAAGCGCGCAAAGAGAGACACCTAGATAAATAGACCTTGTTGTATGTGTATCTACATATGTTTTTGTGATGAGCGTGAAATCTAATTATAATCTCATGTTGAACACTCCATATATGTTTAGGTTAGTCCCAACTAACGAAAAAAATTCAATTTATGACGCCACTGTCTACTGTCACAGCTATCGGCCTAGTCAGCTGACGTAGGTACACACAGGAAGATATATAAGAGATCTAAAATAAAGAATGTCTTGGAGGAGATAAGAATAAAGATTAAAGAACTAGTTTATATTATTATTATTATGAGATTTTGGTAAAAAAATAAATATTTTAGTCTACTCAATGAATGTTACATAGGTACACACAGTAAAATAGCCAGAATCAAAAATTAAGAATGTTTTTTTATATGAAATAGTTCATATTATTATTGTGAAATTTTGTAATTAAACTTTACAGTAGACATACTTTGTGTGCGATATCTTCTTTGTTGACCATATTTTTTAAATGTTCATTGACTAATGGTAGTAAAAGTGTATTTCGTTCTTGACATATTTTATAATTGACACTGGTGACTGTTCAAAATTTCAAATCTACAAAATCAAATCTGGGTATTTTCTATATTAGGAAAAAGTATTAAAAGCATATTTACCAAGTTATCTCGTACCCATGGTACTATTGTAAAGTTATTTACTTTGGGACTGGAATACAATTTACGATTAGGTAATATTATAAAAGACTTTAGTCTAGAGTTGTTATCACAATGAAGTATATGAAAAAATACTCTATCGGGAGAAACTTCGCAATGGCACACTTATTGCGCTTAAACCGTTAATGCGGTTTTGTGTCAGTCAAATTCTCCGGTGGTGCAGGTGGCGTGGTCGCGGCGGGAGCGGGCACGGGCGGTGCCGGCGAGGCCGACGAGGAGCCGCTGGCGCTGGGCGAGCTTGCGCAGCTCACCGTCAGCAACGAGCCGGAGGCCTACGACGTCGCCAGCGCCAACAAGGAGTCTTTCCGCAAGACATGGAACGCCAAGTACACTCTGCGCTCGCACTTCGATGGAGTCAGTATACGTTCTATTGTTATTACATTATTATTAATAAATTCTTTAGACAAAATTCTAGAGTTATCAAAGTGAATAGGATTGGAAACTTTGGCGTAACACTCTTTCGAGTCACCTGACAATTGATTAGGATTGTGCCATAGGTTTTATTATTATTATTATATTTAAGAATATGTCTCCCATTCTGGTTTCGTTTTATATCTATGCTTGTGTTAATCACTCATTATTGTAATCTGTAGCTCGATTAGAGCTTCGGTCGGCGGTTTTTCAGGAAAGACAAACAAAACGAACGATACACGCAATTCGATATAGTTGCCCAAATCCAGAACACACCTTTTGTCTTGCCAAGAGTATTGACATTTTTTAATGTCTAGATCTACAGCAATGCTCAGTTCCGAAGTCACTTGGAGGTCAATTTGATGTCTAAGGAACCTTGGTGTGCTTATCTTCAACAGACACTTCTTTAGAAGTATTTTAGCCCTAAAAAGGAGCGACTTTGTATTTTTTACCGATTGTACAATGAGTTGTGTTCCAAGGACGTTCGATATCATGCCCGCGATCAACAACCGTAACAAAACAAAAGCAATTAATCGGGAGCTTCGTACTGATTTGGGATACACCAAGATTGCGGTAGGTTATGTGACTCTGTCTTTTGTAAGATAGATAGGTACTCGTCTAACCAAATTGCATGTACATGCATTCAACCTCTCATCCTACACCTTCATTTGTTAATCGGCAAGGTTCACCACGTACAGATGAGCTAAGTAGGCCAATTCTACTAATAATACTGCAACTGCACTACTGCGCGGCGTGTGTCCAAATGCGTATATTTTGACGTTTCGTTATTCTGTTAAGTGATTTGACAGCAGCGACGTGGCAGCAACGCTGCAGTAAATGACTCGTTATTCTGTTAAAAACCTACACTGAACCTGCACGTTTCCTGCAATATAATTCTGTATTCTGATTAATTGTTTTGACATTTGTATAGCGGTGACAGAAGTTTTGAAGGAGTTTATTTGCAGTTTTGCTAACGTTAGTCTCAACCAACTTTTGCGAAGTGAGATTAATATTCTGATTCGGTGATTTATATTATAAAATACTAGCTGCTGCCCGCGGCTCCGCCCGCGTGGAGTCAAATAACGTAGCCTATGTGTTAATCCAGATCATAATCTATCTTCGTGCTAAATTTCATTCAAATCCGTTCAGCCCTTTAAGCGTGAAAGAGCAACAAACATCCATCCATACATACAAACTTTCGCATTTATAATATTAGTAGGATTGGTATTGTTTTGCAAGATGTTTCTGGGAATATGTGATTAAGTAAAGCTTCTTTCCACTTAGAAATACCTCCACGTCGGCAACCAAGGGCAATGGGTTTGAAACTATGAGTCAACATTAAGTAAAAATTCAATTTATTACATTGAAATATGGTAACATGACAGGCGTTAAGTAGTTCATTTGCAGGATACGCACAGTTGCAGCGAAGTTGCAGTGCAGGAAATTTTAATAGAATACACGTATTGGCACTGCACTATTCCTGCGCGACCCAAATGACAAGCGTTAACGTTCAGCTGCAGGTTTTAGTAGAATTGGCCTTATTTACCAAAATGTTTACTTTTGCGTTTACGTATATTTTTGTCCACGAAAGTTGAAGTGTACCAAGTCACTTCACTGGCCGCCTTTTTTTTGTTAAAGAGGGGGTAAAAATATGTGAATATATGTTGATATGGGATAACTGTCGCACATAGCCATCAGTAACACCATGGGTTTATCGATCCGTTACCAGCTTTTTTTACAGAAACATAGACTTTTCTTAAATGTCTCCATGTTTTATTTATGGGAACATCGTTTAGCAATAAACGCATTGAAACAGTAACTGACAGCTGAAACTAGTGTCACCTTACAGTATCTACCTTATTCTAAATTTGTGGTTATCGTCGTGTTACAGGTGCGAGCGCTCGCGTTCCATCCGACAGAGGCGGCGCTGGTAACAGCGTCAGAGGACCACACGTTGAAGTTGTGGAATCTGCAGCGTACAGTGCCTGCCAAGAAGTCAGCTGGGCTGGACGTGGAACCGCTGTATACTTTCCGCGCGCATTCTGCGCCAGTACTCTGCCTGGCGATGGGTGCGCCGAGGTCTGAGGAATGCTTCTCAGGCGGCCTGGACTCAACCATCCGCGTGTGGAACTTACCACCACCCACCGCTGACCCATACGACCCATATGATCCTGCGGTTCAGGTATGTGTTTGCAGTCCGTGATTCTGATATTGATATCGCGCCATATGCATACAACTGAAAATCCACTAGGTCGCACATTCACAATCTTATATTTGTAAATCGTATGTATAGTATTCACTGTAGAACATCAATACATGTACAAATGTTCCAATATGAATGTCATTAATATTAGGTGGCAAACCACAGCCTTGTGGTGCTCTAGCATTCAAGCTTAGTAAGTCTTCCAAGTAAGAACCGTCAATCACTTCTTCGATGATCTGCTCAATGCTTCAAAAGCTGGCGATCGATGTACAAACTCTCTTAGAAGCTTCGGAAATAATCCTGTATGCCTTAGCCATTCGAAAGCCATTACTATGTCCAAGCTAGCAGATATAGCCCCTCCTTTGTTTTCTACTAACTAAGCGATGGGTCAAATCTTTCAGAAGATTACCGGTATCTGTTTTGGCACACATTTATTAGCTGTTAATTCTCTTAAGTAGCCTGACAGTTGATAAACATTCCAGGGTACATAATTTATTCGATGAGAAACAGAAATATTAACAACTATTGTTGTATTTATATGTTCCATGTCTTTGTTGTGAAGGGTCCTGTATTGCGCGACCACACGGATGCAGTGTGGTCCCTGGCGACGGCACACGGGCGTCTGCTGTCAGCGTCCGCGGACGGCACGGCGCGGCTGTGGGCCCCTCGCGCTGCGCGCCCTCTGCTGGCCACGCTGCGCGACGATACGCTGTCCGCCACCGCGCCGCCCGCCGCTGCGGACTTTGCAGACGCAGGCGCGCGCGCCGCTGTCGTCTACCGCGACGGCACGCTGTTGCTCTACGACCTCGAGACGGGACAGGTATTGCACCGGAATCATAATGCCCCTAAAAGTTTATGCAAATGGAAGCTAGGTTTATATATATTACTACTGTCAATGATAGCAAGTAATCTTAGGTCTGGGCAGGTATTTTACGATAATCATACATCATTAAAAGTCTACGCAACGCATAAATATGATACTTTGAAATTTGGAATTGTTTTTCACATTATGTTGTAGTTTGTATTTATTTGTGTTATAATAACTTGACGTGAGTTACTCTTATTGATGTGAATCCATTATTTTTATTGATATTTTAATTATAGTAATAAACATTTATGTGCGGTGAACTCTCATAAGTAATATAAACTGAAGTACGTAAATAAATGAAGTTTATCTGTTAAACTAAATTACCAAAATTTCTTTGTCAATTAGCAATTGCTCCAATTAAAAATTTACCACATTGCCATTTACAGAACTTAATTCGTGTGTTTTACCCTCCAAACCATTGCTTTTTACCAAGGTTGTAATCCTGGATGCACCGCAGCCGTTCAGTATGCGGTACGATTCTGAACAAGACAAAATCTTTTTATGATGTGTATGATGTCGTGCGCTTACTCACTCACTTACTCGAGCCCTACGTATGTGGTACGGTTCAGCTTTTGATAACCAATTTATACATGGGTTTGACTGGCAGCGGTGACTGATTTGTGTTTGTGGGGCTAGAATAATGATGTTTGTGTTTGTTCGAAGGCGGCGTTGCGAGTGTCGTGCGACAGTCCGGCGACGCGGGTGCGGGCGCACCCGACGTTGCCGCTACTGGTGACCGCGCACGAGGACCGGCACATCAGGTTCTGGGACGGTGGATCCGGCCGCTGCGCGCACGCCATGGTCGCGCACCTGGACGCTGTGACGGGCCTGGCGCTCGATCCCAACGGGCTGTTCCTGCTCTCCGGCTCGCACGACTGTTCCGTGCGCCTCTGGAACCTCGACACCAAGACCTGCGTGCAGGAGATCACGGCCCACCGTAAAAAGTTCGACGAGAGTATCCTAGACGTCGCCTTCCATCCGCTCCGGCCGTACATCGCGAGCGCGGGCGCGGACGGCCTCGCCAAAGTCTTCGTTTGAGCGGGCGGTCCGCACACTATATATATTATATATATGATACATGTAATTTTACTTTCGATACGAACTCTATGGGTGCACTCCAAGTAGCGCTGTGATCGAGTTTAGCGCGGTAACAGGCGTTCCGATGCCCAGAGATCGTGCTAACCGCGGAAGGCGTGACGTCACCGATGTCGCCATTTTGCATCTGAGCGTTGTCAGAACATCATCATGGACTTACGAGTAGAAGAGAAGATAGTTATAAAAGATTTCATAGCTGAAATTCCTTTGAAGGTAAGGGCATGCGAGTGGTGCCTGAAGACTGCTCAAGACTCAGCTACGAAAAGTGATCAATAGCACCGACTAACGCTGGCGACAGAAAAGCCGCGCCTGTTACTGTGATGGCGTCAGGATCTACTTAGGACATCCAGTACACAGAGATATCAAGGGGTATTCTTTCTACTCATATGTCCATGGTTATCACAGTGAGGACTATAAAACTATCAGTCGCTTGATTGTTTTTGAAAAAAATATATATTCTCAAGTAATGAGAGTACCAAGAAAGAAACTGGAAGAATTCGAGTGGGCATTTTGGAGATTTAATGTGAGACATGACACCGGATTGTCTCTGAGAGCATTAAATGCGTTTTGAATGGCTTATATATATAGATTGTTAGCACGATATCTTGACCCTGTAGACAAAGTGCCATTCTGGCGAACTGGAATAGCGATGATGACGGTGAGGTTATATACAGATTTTTATTCCCAATACTTATTACAATTTTTAGTGTAATTCGTTAAAGTTAGAAATATTGAATGTATAGCTGCCAATATTTCTTAATAATGTGATTATGACTTTAAGTTTATATATTGAACTATATGCATAATTCAAAATTATATCATATGCACAACAAAATTTGACAATTATATAGAATTACACAAGTGTATCAGTAGAAAACTGTTGTCAAGCTATGTATGCACACTGCCGATATTGTCACATAATCGTCAAAGCTAAGGTAATATTCGACTTCCCTACAATGGTACTTTGTCTAGGGCCTTCCTCGGGTGTTAGGGCTTTCCTTCCAAGACGCGTGGTGAAATCGCTCGCAGCGCGCTTCTTATAGCCCCGTATGTAACGCAGTAGCGACGGATCGTGTGTCTAGTCCCTTGTCGGTCGCGCGACGTGTCCGCGGCCGACGACTGCCGTGCACGGACGGAGCCGTTCGATTTATTGTATTTAAATATTGTAACGTAACGTACGCGCGCTCGACGCGCGTTATAAGCGCGTAGTGAACACTCATCTATGTATAGACATTTGAAATCTATTATAATATATTTTTAGACTTTCAGTATGTGGAGTTTTAGGTTTTTATCGCGACTTTTTCACCGAATATACGATACGCAGTGAGAATATTGTTCGTTTCTATGCATCTGTAAGCGAGACCTTGTAATAAATATCATGTGGAGAACGACTTTTCCTTAGTACGTTTTATGTTTACTCGTCTGTACAGTTGATGTTAGGCAGTGTTTGGTAATCTCTCGCTGAGAACGATGACATTTCTTTAGCTAGTATACTTTATTTAAATCTCGATTGGATTTCTATAGATAATACTTTTGTTTGTGACATGTACGCAATATGCTCTCATAATAAATCTATGCAGATGAGCGATCGAACAAAAAATTTGATTGAGTAGGAGTACTATATTGAAAATAACATAAGTAATGTTTGTTCATAACGAGTACTGCGATGTAGAATATATATTATAAAACATTACAATATTCCTTTGTTTTCCTCGAATTCATACTTGTACACATACATCCAAATTGATAGTAAAAAGCAACATAACCGAATGCATGTTGTTTTTTTAAATCCATCACATGTTCATTCCCTGTACCTGTTGCCATAAGAATAACTGCATTACATTCTTATTATTGTATTTAAGACACTTATTGTCAGATGCACATTTTTATAATCGAAAATATCTTATTTCTAATGTTAACCTTTAACGACTATTCACGTATATACTCGTAGCTATCTCTTACGGGGTTCATTCTCAAACATTCATATTTGTTCAATCTTCAGGTTTCTTGAGCTTACTATCTTTAAAGTCAAAGACTACTAGTGCACCCTACTAATTAACGGACGAGTCTCGCGACTGGGAAGTACTTCCACTTCAGAGAAAACGGCGACTAAATAACTACGTGGAGGATTGTTGTGTTCCAGCAATTGAGTGAGGTTACCAGTATGCTTCCAAGGAGTTGCTGTGTTAGCGGCAGAGGACGCAACCCGTGAGCAATGCTTCTTGCATTGCAAGCGTTCATAGATTCCTGTAACCACTTTACGTCAGGTGAGTCGCATGCTCGCCATAGTATGAATAGAAAATCTTGCTCTCTAAAGTTATGCGCTCATTATGTCTGGCCACAGAGTAAAAATACGTATGTCTTTTCTATTGAATTCGCGCATAAAGCGCAGGCCATGTTGCGAGCGGCAGGCCGAGCGTTGCTTTGCATCTTATCATTCGTTTCATACCACGTATATACGAACTAACTTATGCCTGCAACTACAATCTGGACGACCTATTCGACTATACATTGTCCCTGGATAACGTGCACAAACGAAAATGGATGAGACTAGACCAAAATTTATATTTTTATTATATATATTTATATATAGACTAAAAATTAAAAAAAACACGCTTCTACGAATATTGATGATTTAATTTTTTTACAACTTACAACGTGCACTTTCTTAAAGTCTCTTACAAATATATATATAGGTATATCTTTAGAACCATTACGAGTATTCCGTTGAATTAAGAACAGTTATGATGGCTAAGATGATACTTAGCAATTAGGAAACTAGGCATAAAAACAGCTATAGGTTAAAAAAAAATATATATTTTTTATAAAATTTCATTTAATTTCTACAATTTCCCCATGGACGATTTTTTTCCGTTTTTATTTTCAACCCTCGTCTTATTACCTGTTTAATAAAAAATATTGCAACGTTCTATCTTTAACAAGATTTTTTTACAAGATTTTAAAATGAAGGGTTTGCGAGCGTTATTATATCATCTTTCAGGTAGAGACACTCAGGTAGAAAGCAAATTTTAGTAAATAAGAACCGTTTTACTTTAGGTAAGGAGTTTAAGGATAAATGCAGAAACAACGCACATATTTACAACAATCTGGTATTTAATAATAATTATTACCAAAAAATAATAATTCATCCTTTAAGTTCTCAAAGTCCACGCTGCTTTAAACACATTAATGCACGCAGTGAGATTTACCTACTGGGTGGCCCTACGAATCATTCCAGAGCCAGTCATTTTTTAAATCGCATGCACACTGAACAACCATAATTTAGGAACCTCTGACGTTTCTTAATATCTAGGCTGACAAGACGCATCTCGGTTGCCTATCCACGTCTTTGTGAAGATGCTGCACCCTCTGATAGTGGTAAGGTTGAAGCCCTTCTTTAAAATACGCCATACTGATGTCTTCGAAATTCATGACGAGCAGCAAGCCGTCTAATACTGGTTGGCAGTATCAATAACAATAGCTTGCTCGCGACGATCACGATATAATCAGAGACAATATTCGACAATATTCTGTGTATTTCTTGGAAATTTCTAGTAGATGGCACAGGATGATTTGGAAATGCATCAATGTACTCGTTGCGTGCAGCTCTTCAAACTCCTCGACATAATATCCTCCGCGTAACAATATCAGCGTATCAGCGAATTCTCGCGGAGAAAATTCAGTTAAACGTGGCATTTCGAAAAACAATTGGTAACAGCGAATGTTCCAGAGCTGACTGTTCTTCAACAGACTCGATCTGGTTTTAATGCCACTCACTACCTCTCCCTTTCCGTACCCTTTCCTTCCGTCCCCATTAGGCAAGCGATTACTTGCAAAGAATATACGAAAAAACCTGAAAGATGACGTAATAACGCTCGGAGACCCTTCAATTTAAAGCCTTTTAAAAAAAGTCTTGTTGAAGATAGTTGAACGTTGCAATTTTTTTATTTTAGAAAGGTAATAAGTCTAGGATTAATAATAGAAATAAAAAAATACGTTTATGGACAAATTAATCTCATAAAAATCGAAATTTATTGAAAAAAATGTAGAAAATAGTCCATATTTAATAAAAATTTTTTTTTTTTTAATAATAGTACAATTTTTATGATTAGTTTTTTATTTGCTAAGCATCATCTGATCTTAGCCATCATAACTATTTTTATTTCGACGAAATACATGCAATGGTTCAAAAGAAATATTTTGTTTTATTAAGAAAGAGGGTCTGTTGTATGTAATAAAAAAATTAAATATTCAATATTTAAGTAACTATTTTTTTCGATTTTATTTTTGTCGATAATTTTGGTATAGTTTCACCCATTTTTGATTGTACACATTATCCAGGGACACACTGTAGGTTATTAGATCTCTGGAAAATCACGCCTATTAATTCAGAACTGCCATTAACATCAGAACCTCTGGCCCCGTAGTCTTCTGACTTTACTCCTATTTCAAGGTTTTGTTATGAATTTGTTATGTTATGGCATAACCATGGAGACATTGTTTCCATCAAACTAGGCTTACTTGTGAAATGTAATATTATCCTTTGCAAGTTAGAGGTCTTGCTATTTTTGCTACACCATTATACCGAACAATACGGCATGTTTTATATCCATTTCAACAGTTATTCGAAGAGAATCGCATCGCAGCGTAAAGTCACCCTCTCACTGAAACGTAGGCTAAATTGGCGCTAAAAGTTTTGGTGAGCGCAAGATGCCTTAATGCGCAGTTAGAGGTTAATTCGTTTGTGGTTATGAACGATAATACGAATAATTTAATTTATTATTATGGAGTAGTTAAAAAAATATATAAGTAAATCAGAACGTCTAGCCCGGCTAACCGACAGTTGTAGAGAGATCATTGAAAGAAACATTTTGTTACGAATTCGTACAGTTTAAACATAATTTGTAGATACCATGAACGAACTTTAGGAGGTCTTCATCACGTACATTTCCACAACGACGAAATATAGAAGAGCTCATGAGGCTTAATATTGCGGTCGAAAAATTTCTAGAAACGACCACTTTACAGTACGTAAAACACTTTACAGTACATTAGGCGACTGTCCACTACGAGCGAGCTATCGTTAGGCCTCTACAACCCAGAGGGAAATCCAGAGAACTTTCTCAGATTAGGACACACGGTCTTTTGAAATACAATTTCTTGGACGTGTGGATTTCCTCACGATGTTTTCCTTCACCGCCAAGCAAGTGATAAATATGTACATAAATCCGAAAACACAAATTTAGTGATACATGCTCCCGCTAGGTTTCGAACCAGGGACCTGTTGGTCAATATCCTGGTCGGTTCCTTAGCCCCTGGCCTATCACTGCTCGCTTCCATTCTTTTCACCGATGTGTTTTTCTTTATATTTCAGACAATTTATGCAGCGGCCCATGTACCTAGTCCTAAATTAAACTTGTACTGTGTGTAGGCACTAGACCTAGACTTACCTCACAACCGAAAAATATACAACCTACATAATTCTGTACACTAAAAAAAAAATACGTAGGTACTTCTGTTTAGAGAAAGCAAAGTGAAGTGATAACTGATTGTTTGAAAAATATTTTTTTACTCTATTTCAATAAAATGCGTTAATTTAGTGAATAATATTTTTAAACCTCTAAGCAAAAGAGGAGAGTCATAATTTTATCGATTTGCGTTCCCATTGAGGGATCACATTGGAATTTAGTGCTCTTTAATTCGTCTTCCTATAAGTACGAGTTCTCAAACTATTACAAATTCAACCTCTAATTTGTAAAAGTAGGCAATCAAAAGTTACAATCTGTCTAAGGTGGTCCCTCAGTCTTGACTGACAGGTAAGTATATCTTATAATGTAATTAAAATGTACAACTGCTATAAGTGACTACTCTTAGTAAAAGTATTGTAAAACTAATTTTATTAAATATTATCCCTTCCTGTTCACTGAATAAAAAGAAGTAGCATGCAGAAGATGGTCCCTTAATCGATCGCCATAAGTTCACATTATGTGGGGATAATATTTGAGTTTCCGTATTAATGAGAGTTAAATAGTAAAAGTACTTGAACGATTGTGAATTCAACCTCTATGTAAAAGAAGCCATACAAAAGTTTCAATCGATGAAGATGATCCCTCAATGGAAACGTTTATTATAAAAATAAATCAATTTATATAGCATTTGGAAGTTACGAATACTATAGTCTATCCTTTAGTATTTTTTTTACTAACAATTACTTTACCGAACAGTATCAAAGAATTTGTCGTTTTATTTCAAATAATAATCTAACTCCTGCGAAGAAATACTGCGGTCTAGGTGACCACACGACGGGTTTTTTCTTTCTAAAAATAATTTGTTCAAAACAGACATGAAACCCAGAGCAATTATTTAAATGCATCATTATGAAAATGTCTGCCCGACGAGGAATCGATCCTAGAACCCTCGGCGAAGAAGGCAGATAATACTATCAACCACACACTAGCTATATGAGTCATCGAATTAATATAATAGGGAAAAGTGTCATAATTAATTGATATGAGCGACTCTAGATGTCTGAACGATCGAAATTTGGTATTATGTTACTTGAATTACATTGCAACAACATGGTACCTAATATAGACCTGATTCATAGTTATCGGAGACATCACTGTCTCACAGTGCACCTTCCAGCTTACTGACTATGCGCTTAAAATCCTATGCAGGATGGATCAAGTTATATTGGCTCAATCTCCCTTACTTCCCATTCTCGACTACGCTGACGTCTGCTTGGATGCAACTGAGGAACTACTCAACAAGCGGGAAAGATTGCAAAGTCTGGCTATTCGTTCGGTCTTCGTAAGAACGACCATGTATCAGAGTTTTGTGAACAGTTGAAGTGGCTCCCTATTCGATTTCGCAGAAATGTGCACATACTATTCTTCGTTTTCGAACTAATTACCAATCCCAATTCCCCTCAATATCTCTGTTCTCGTTTTTCACTCCTTCCACAGCCATCTCAATCACGACGTTCCTGCCATATAAAAACTTTAGACTTCCCCTTAGTTAATACGAATATTTTCTTTAATTCGTTAACCGTCCGCGCTGCCCTACTCTGGAATAAACTACCACTGCATATGAAAACATAATGTATGCCCGTAAAAATTTAGTCGTTTTCGAACTTCAGTGACAAACTTGGAAGTAAAAATAAGTTGTGTATGCCGGTACATCGGCTTGCTAGGACTGGTAGATCTTTTCTTGTAACTTGTACCTATTTGATTTTATAATAAATTGCCTGAAACAGTTCTGTCCTTTCCTGACAATGTATTCAAAGAGCACATTAAAAATACTCTCTGTAGAAGGGCTTATTATAGAATTGATGAACTGACAAAGATGTCTGGAAATAATTTAGTACAGACTATCTGTCCTTAATAATCTTTAATTTTACCATTTTATATCATTATTGTACCAATATGCTTATGTATTTTTTTTTTGTAATATCTAATTGACAATTTAAAAAAAAGACCTATATTGGCAAGTTTCTTTCGGCATTTCTTCTTCGCTAAATGGTTATTTAGATTAAAAAAAGGAAAAAGTAAAATAAGAGAATTAAATAAGATACAATAAGATTATATTTCAAAAAATCTAAGACGTGTCTAAGTGCCCGCGAGGGCTTAATGGTAAATAAAGAATTTTTATCTTATTTGTCTTATCTTTATCTGCTGATACGTGATGTTCGTACTGTGTTCACTTTCAAGAAAAAATTAAAGGATTACTATCTGAAGACATTATTTTCTAGTGAAAGATAATATGTATGTGTATGTATATGTTAAATGTTTATTACAGAAGTATTTTTACTGTATTTTATTATAACTATTTTTATTGTTGCTTGTTGGCACATATATTTTGTTTACATTCATTGGGGGTTGACTGGAAGAAATCTCTTAGAGATATAAGCTCACCTTTGTATGTAAAACTTGTAACAAAGATTATTTGCAATAAAGTATAATAATTAACATTTAATTCGCACAATTTGTTTGACTTACAGAGTAATAATATTACGCTATCTTTATTAATACAGATAAAATTTGAGTTTACCGTTAAATAATAAAGGCAAGGGTATTGCTTCGTGATTTTGCAATTGCTAATTCATGTAAGTTCTTATATCGTATAGATATAAGAATATGCATGAATTGTCTTGCAATGTTGAAATGTTGTGGAATTTAATAAGAAAAAAATGAGTATGTTTTGGAACCAAATTAATGTATTAGGTACATACATTTGCAAAGTTTGAAATTGATATGAAAATTATTAAGATCCTCGTTGGCACGCTTCGCGAGTATCCGCTTTGTATGTATTTGAGTATATGTATCTTTTAAATGTTTTATTTCTACGTAGAAACTCCTGCCCTGCAGCTTTTAGTGCGGTTTAACCTCGGAATATGACGTACACTGACATTCACGCAGAGCCTTCCCCAGTCTGCGGCCTAGTGACTGCTTCGACGCACTGCTGTACTCTTTGTGATGATCACTCCAGTTGTAACCACACTGTAAATAAATACCTTTTGTATGTACTTTAATATCAGATAACTAACACATAGCTACAAATTTGATGTGAACGTCTTTCATACGTCATATGTCACTCGTACTATCTCACGGCTGGAATATGGTTCTCCCTTCAATCGAAGGAACTAGAGCATGCTTAGCCTTACTACTGAATTGCAGGATGGCGGTGGCCAGTACTTCCAAGGCCAAAAGCCCGAAGGAGCAAGTGTCTTCCGACGATAGTAGCTCAAGATAAATCTATCACGTACAGGTTGCGCTTAACGCTGTTTAACTTGCTCGTTCCATTGAGTGAGAATGAATGGTGTCGGAATCGTCGGTAAACAAACTTTGTGGGAACAGAGACAGTACTGCTTTGCAAAACCCTCTACTATACCTACATGCCACATGTAGAACGTCACATTGAGTTTTGCCACATTGAGTTTTGTCACATTTCAGCTTGAGCATCTGAGTGTCACATTGAGCATTAGAACTCAGTTCAGAAGCGAACTATAAGAATTATTGATGAATTATTTATTATGTGTTTTTTTGGTGATGCTATGTTTTGCTAATGATATTTTTACTATTGCGGCCTAAAAATCTACTATTTCATACTCAAGTATGAAAGTAGTTTCTTGTCTCTAACTGGACATTGAATGACGGCGACAGGCGTAGGTAGGTATAGCAACTATTCTTGACACATGTTATTTATTATCGCCAAAAGCATTGGGATTCTTTGGGTAGAAATCTACAGCGACGTTTAGTTCCGAAGTCAACTGGAGGAGAAAGTCAAGCAGGTGTTGGCAAATTGGTGGGCTCAACAAAACGTAGCAATACCTTAGCCGGGCGCACCGACTTCATCCGCGACTTGACGTTCTTCTTACTAAGTACTTAACTAGGCCCGGACCACGTCACCCTCAAAGTATGTCAATATTCGGTTATCTAGTATTTCAAAGACTAACAACTGTGGCCATATGCCTGTAATGTAATCTTCGAGTGCTGGGTGCCACCAGCTTAGAGAGCAGGGCCCAAGCGCGGCTCGCGCGCCTATCCCATTTGATAGCTTGTTCAGCGCACGCCGCTGCGCACACCTTCGCCGGTGCCTGCTCGCCGATGCTACCAGTCGCGCCGACATACTCTGCTTCGTTTACTGTGGATCGCTGTTGAAAAATGTATAAAAAGCATGATATACATTTTTTATTTATTACTAGCTTAGGAAATGGCTCAGCGCACACCGCCAATTAGCGGACGAGTGATGACGCTTAGGTAGCCTTAAGCGCTTTACACACAGATCTGATAACTGATCACTGATCTCGTCGACGTCGGTGATACAGCGTGTGAATTGTGAATGAAATTAATCATTAATTTCATATTCGGACACACACCCGTGCATGTTTGTTACCCACTGATATTTCGGTATATTGCGCATTCGCTCAGCTGCCCGGCCAATGCGGCACTGAAGCTGTAATAACGTGTATTCGTTTTCTCAAAAAAATTGGCCAACTTGTGCTGTCGAAAGATTTTCGGGGGCCAATCGGGAAAGAGAAGTCTATGACAAACTCGCCGCCAAAGTTTGCGGGCTGGTAGGCTCAATGTGCAGAGAGCATTACATTCGTAGTACATAGCTAAGCTTAGATTATGTTATGTCTTTCAAGCAAGGTCATTAGAACGATATTAAGGACTAATGTTGACAGAGCGGTGTTATAATCTACGGTAGTCATGTTATATGAAGTGTTCCGTATGCTTATTTTTCTTTGCTTTGAAATCGGCACTCGGTTTTATTTTTAATTATCCATCTATTAATGATTGGGATAATATCCTTTATTTTGAAAGAAAACAAATAATCAAGAAAGGTATACTTTCATCCAGTCATCGGCGAGAGCCATCCAAGCGTACGCGCTGGGTTGGCGACGAATCAAGTCAACCAGCACGGAGCGAGTGCGCTCTGGGTTACAGCTCGGCAGTGCTAGTAGGATACTGTTGATCAAAGAGACGACAGATCATTGTGGTGCAATAAAGTGAACAAAGAAGCTCAACAATATTCCCCTACGCAACGCTGCTACGATTATAAGGGCCATTTTGGAGTGTAGTTCATTTAGAATCAAAATCAACTTCATAATGTCATGTTTCTCTTGCGAATGAAACAGCGAGCACGACAGTATTACAGAAGACTCTACCTAACAGAAGACCTTATAAAAACTCGTTGCAGGATTGCGTTAATATGAGTGAGATTATCAGCAAATTCTCAAGGAGTTGCTGTTGGCAACACGCGGACGATAGTCCTCGTTGGTAAGTGTTACATGCTAAGGTAGCATAAGCTACTCGTAGTTTGCCATCAAAAAGTAGTATTAAAAAAAAATCTTAGGGTTCATAACAAGATACACTGCGGTACGTAATTCACATTATTTACAAGGATCACATTGAAAGTTTTCTGCTCGAAACTGTTTGAATTTTGAATAAGATGTATTTTTCAACACAACATCGTGTTCGATTCTCTGAAAAAATATATTGAAGTTCACCGCTCGCAGTGACAACAGGTTGCTCTATTCGTTGTGCTAATGCTCTTGAGAAGGACGCATCTCTTCGGGTATTGTGACACGACGGATTCTTGAAGAATTTCAGTGTGGATCTGTTTCTATAAATGGCGACATTCGTGAAGGTAGGCCTTCGTATGCCGTCGTCGACGAAGATGTAAGTAAATATTTTCTGATGCGTTTTGTTAATTTAAAAAAGCCGACACAATTTTCAAGGGGATTAGAGGACATTTGGGGATTGGTACGAGCAAAGTTTAAAAAGATTTAAGTACACTTTTGATGTGAGATTCCTCACGTACTGACGCCAAAACAGACTCAGGCATGTGTTGATGCTTAAAGATGTTGCCAAAGTACGACCACTGATTTTCCAATGCTGTTTGCGATATTTTAAACCTCGTTGGGGGCATACAAACACACGGCCTACCATACCAAATAGTATTGCTTAACGCTCTGCTTCGGGGCTCGTCAAAACTTACAACAGTTACAGTAGCTGCATATACCTGTACGCATTGATATTATTCCCCGCTTTTTCGAAGGACGCCATTGATACTTCTATATCGTTCTTCTTATAAAGACATTCAGCTTCAAGGCTTCTAAGATAACTAATCTGAAAATTGTTTCGAATATCTTATTACTATTCATAATAACGAAAAAAAAAACAAAATAATATAGGTTTCAAGTTTGAATATAGTTTAATCGATAATCGAATTAGGTATTTATTTAGAAACTAGCTGCTGCCCGCGGCTCCTCCCGCGTGGATTCAAATAACGTAGCCTATGTGTTAATCCAGATCATAATCTATCTACGTGCCAAATTTCATTCAAATCCGTTCAGCCGTTTAAGCTTGAAAGAGCAACAAACATCCATCCATACACACAAACTTTCGCATTTACTCGTATAATATTAGTAGGATACCATTGCAGACCTTATGGACGAAGAAAGTCATTAAATATTTAAGTAGTTTATTTTAATAGCTATAATAAGAACAAATTGTTTGCACACAGCTAAGAGTCCCTAAACGTAGGTTTTCCTCATGTTTATGTTTGCTTGTTATTATATTCGTGGACTCATCAGATCCACGGGACCCTGACTTAGGAACAAATGGCCTAGGGAATTGTTACTTGGTTGGTAACGCGATATACTCTTATAAATTAAGATGAACTACTCCTAATTCACTGTTAGAAAACTAGCAAAGTATCTGCTTTAGTGATAAATAATTACGTAATCACCAAACGCAGGGTTACCACGTACCTACGGTTAACCAAAATTTGTATCTCTAAAATTATATTAATAAACAGCCCATGCTAGCTATGGCTCTGTTATTAGAATTTATATTCAATTCCTGCGATGTGCGAATAAAGCTATAAAAAATCGCACCTCGCCAAACTTTTTAGACCTCTGCGTAAATGACAAAGTGCTTCGTCGAAATCTCCTCGAAGGCGACAACACAGCGCAGCAAATGGCAACAGGCGGCGTTTTCACTTTCTTCTGATAGTGCTCTTGCTACACATACATCTGCTAACTAAAAATAGATAAGTTGTGAAGAACTTGGGAATGACAGTTACAACTACGATCAACAACGCTTGAATGGAATGGAATCCTGGATCCAGCTGAGATGGAAGGTACTCGGCAGATGTGGGGAGACAAGACAGTGCAGGGAACAGTTTGAATGGAGCGTTGGAAAATCTTCTAGACAGCTGAACTCTGAGCCAGAACGTACAGCTCCCGTGAATGAAAATGAAAGCTGAGTATGGCAAAAAGAGCAAGGAATGAACGCGGCTGATATACAAGCATTGCGCAAAATGCGTTGCTTAACGCTTGTTAACTACGTTTGCAACCATAATATAAGAATGAGAGTCGATCTGTAAGAGATCACGGTGTTAAGTAAGTAAAGTATACTCCGGATTATCAGGCACGTTGAAAAAGACGGGTTGAAAGAATGATGAAATAAATATGCCGATGTGAAAGGATGTTAGATCCGAGGACTGTAGGCTACATTTCAACAAGTAGGAATGGATGCCTTGGTGTATTATTTTACTTTTTGTTATCCTACTTTATTCATTACTTTATTAACCTACGAGTACTTTAGGAATTAAATATTGTGTTAATGTTATTTATTTATTCATAAACTGGGGGTCTTACTTTATGAATAATGGCAACCCGCAGTTGACATGATGAGGTACAAGTTAGGGTTCCCACCTCTCCCGGAATTCCGGGAGTCTCCAGGAATTCAGCAATGAAAATTTAAATCTCCCGGCTCCCGGAAGGAAAATCAAATAAACAAATTTCTCCCGGAATTTCAAATTTGCGCGCGCTGACGGAATGATAGAGAGTGCGAAAATGATACGAAGACGCACGGTAGCAGCGGTCTGCTGGTCAGCGTCGCAGTTACTCGCGTCCACATTTTCAACCTCCCTCGCTCACCTCATCCCCGCCGCCCGTTTCGCTCGCTCGCTCGCAAACTTTATGAAGATTTCTGCGTTTTGATGGAGGTTCAAGCTACGAATAAATATATTATTTATTCGTAGGTCTCAAGACAGCATTGTCGAGTCAAATGAAGAGTAGATTTGAGATGGGCATAATTTTACTCAAAACAGAATTGGAGACGAATTGAAGAAAATAGTTTCATTCGTTTTGTCAATACCTGTATCAAACGCCGCTTGCGAGCGTGTTTTTAGTATTGTATTCGATATGTGGACCAAAGAAAAAAACTGCTTAAATGAAGAACATGTCAAGGCAGAAATCCAAACATTTTTCAATTTTAAAATGGACTGCAGAGTTTTTTTTTTAATTTGTTAGGCCAGATATTTTGAACATTCAAATGAAAAGTATAAGTTCAAAATAAAATAAAAAGTTATGAAAAGTCGCTGGGTTTTTTTTCTTCCGGATTTAGACTAATCAGAGGTGGCAACCCTAGTACAAGTTGAAGGGAGACAATATACCAAGTGGGCGGATTAAATTAATTGGTTTTTGACGTTCTTTGTCAAGGTCTTCGAAAGTAGATCTAGTAATTAAATAGGGTAATTATAAGAGGTGTAACTTACATTTATGGCCCTCAATCTTAGCAGAAGATCGGCGGCATCGCAAAAAATGCTTGTTCCGGGCAATAGAGGAGTATGCTCCCACCAATCTCCGAGCTCGTGGCCCCAGCACCGCGGAAATCCTATATTATCTATGGACCTTTTTGACTCTTTCCTGTTGCTGAAATAGAAAATGTGCACATACGTTTTGATTTAGAGTAAAACTCGAGAAGAAACGGAATTGTATTTATTTGCTCAGCATTTTTGCTTTTGCTTTTAATTTTTTGAACGCCATTATATTCTTTATTTTAAGAGAGGTAGGGAGCATCAAAGCAGCCCGTCTGGGGAAGTATCTCCACCTCACAGAAAACCGCAGCCAAATAACAACTCCCTAGAGGGTTGTTGTGTTCCTGTGTGTGAGTGAGGTCACCAGTAAGCACCTAAGGAGTTGCTGTGTAAGCAGCAGAAGAGGCATCGCGCGAGTGATACTCAATATATTACACGCGTTAATAGGCTACGGTAAATGCTTTACATCATGTGGACCGTATGCTTGCAAGACTCCCGACGTTGTATAAAAAAAAAATATTCAAAAAGTATGGAAAACCCTTATGCCACAACGACTTAAGGTACTAGGATTATCCAGATACTTCTCAGACTTATGCACCGTCACCGCTCTAGGACTTTTTTCCTCCGCTGATTCGGCAGACATGGCCGACCCATTACCACATCAGTTTTGTGCGCTATGTTCTTAATGGAATGGCTTCGTTTCGGAGCGCCCGAATACAACTCTCTCCACCGATCACTTTCTAACTATGGACCAGCCAAAATGTGTGGGTTGAAACTACACGGTAAGTTAGAGCGGGGTGGTAGCAATAGTAGAAGATTTCGGTCTACCAGTATTTAGGTACTTATTTGCACGATAAGTATTTTGGCAAGTTTTTCAAATGCTGCCTAAAACAGGCCGTGGCTCTTTCAATCTCTTTGATGAAACTTCAGCTCCCTTATTCTTTATCGCTAAGTTGTATTGCTTGTTAAAATTAATTAATTACTGTACTCTAGACGATAACCGGTATATCAAAATTATTGTTAAACTGCTGTCTTGTCAAACTTTTTCCTCAGCTCCAGTCTCCAACAGCTCCATTGAAAGGGTTAAGCATTCACGTATGTTCTCCAGCGTTTCTTTCATTATGGCAGTAACGTCGTCAGCAATCCGAACAGACATCTCAACACGTATATAGATGTCATAGTGATAGTCTACTTGATGTCGTTGCAATATTTCATTCAGAAGAAGTTTAGATAGAGTCCAAGGTTTCGTAATCCAAGAAAGTCCTACCTAACGCCAAATTGTCCTCAAGTATATCTATGGACAATCGGCCGTAGTGTATATAATATGTGGTGCGCAATACTATATAGCCTTTATGACATTTATGTTTTATTTCTGAGTAATACGTAATACTAACTCTAAATTTGTAACCGTCCGTTTTCCTATTTTTTAATAGAAACAAGAACTACTTAACGGGTAAATACATAATTCCACATTTTAATAGTACCAATAACTACGGCTGGTGAATTGATTATTACGGCAACGTCTCTAGCGACGACAACTGGGACATTTGTCACCGCCGACGACGGGAACTGGGATTTCTTTTTTCAGAAAAAACTCAGTTGTCATTGGCGGTGGCGTTACCGGCGTCGACAACTGGGAACGACCAAATATCTTGTGGCTGTATGTGTGTAGATTTTTTAAACAACAATTTGGAACAAACATTATTGTTTTTATAGAATATTTTATAAATAAATTTATGGAATATTTATAATTGCTTCGGGCGTGTAGAAAGAATGCACGACAAAAGACAACTAAACAGATATACAATGCATATGTGGAAGGGCGTTGAATTCTAGGAAGGCCACGATAACATACCACGTATGAACATATAGATATATAGAATTAAATCAAAGTGCAAGTTTTTATTTTTTTGTTTCTTTCCTAAGCAGAAATTTTCAATCATTGTTCAAATCAAAAATTCATCATTTCATGCCTGTGTATATTTTCTCTTTTACGTAGGGCCCCTGTCTTACTAATATATGACATTCACGGACTGACAGATTACCATCGCCCGTCGTTATCGAACCCTGGAGGTTGATATAGACCCCTTTAGGGAAGTAGGCTTCAAATAGTCATAACTTAAATCTTTTCCTAAATAAAAAAAAACATTCGCGGTCATTTGAGCCGAATTGCGGGAGATGCGCACAGCACATGCTGCTCTAAGGCTCTCCTCGTGCTTCGGGCAATTCTTCGCACCCTATAAATTATTTATTGTGCTCCGTTGTTTCTAGGTCCGCTTTCTTCCCATTGTTGCAGTCTATAAGCATACTATGATCTAATTTAATCCAACAAGACACCGTGAGTGTAGCGTTTAATGCGACGAATAATAAGCCACGCAGAAAGAGGGTAGAGAGATCTATCTGCCCTTAACTGACATCTATTCGCCATATCCAGCCATTCCATGATCATGGCGTATGCAATGTCACCGAAATATCGGGAAAATAGAAAATCAAATCGGTTTAAGTCCCGTACTTACAACAGTGATACTAACGGAGTTTCTCGTGTAAACTTAATATAAAATGAGAAGTAGTAGAAAGTTGATGGTGAGAAATAAGTAAATGGCGTAACTCTTGCTCATAATCGGCGTCTGACTATGTGTTTTTGGTGTAAACACGGCCTTACTGTTATAATAAATGGTTTTTAAAAATAGTCTACTTTTTAATAAATGTGCAGAGTTGATCAGCAATATGATACAGTTGTCTTTGTGTGTAGTATGCAATAGCAATGGCCAAGCCTGTCGACCAGAAGGGATATAGAGTCGGTAGCGCCTCAAAGAACACCTCAGCTGCGCTGGGATTTTCATCAAACACCGCACAGCCTTTGGAAAGGAGTCTGAAACCAAGATAAAGAAAATAAATCTGTATAACTAGTAGGCCTTTGCACTTAAACAAGTTTTATATTTTTTAAATTACCGACCACCTATTAACCGACGGTTCCGGAATCCTGGCGTGGGCATGTATCACTAAAGTCATCTTTTCGGATTTATGTATATTGTTATTATCACTTGCTCGACGGTGAAGGAAAACATCTTGAGAAAATCCGCACGTCGAAGAAATTATATATTGAAAGACGTGTGACTTAGAAGGTCTGGTTTTCCCTCTGGGTTGTGGAGGTCTGACTGCAGTCGCTCCATGCCAAAATCAGTATTTTCGCCAAATCCTTTGGCTTAAGTAGCGGGCCCCGCCAATCTTAATGTATTAGGAAACGAGATAACGCTAAGAAGAAGAGGAAGCTTAGATGGACGAATTCTAACCGAAATTGACAAAATTTTTTTGGCCGACTAATATTTGGACCAAATATGTACGAAATTCGGTTGATGTCCTTTATAGTTCGCTAGTATGAACTTTTATTAGTACCTATACGCTATAGGTACTAAAGCTTGAGAATATAGACAACGACAAGTTAGTCAGGAGAGTTCAATTAATTTCTTAATCAGAAACAATATGCATATTAATTACGTTAAGGGGTGCCTAGGACTGAGCTCCAGTGATTTGGTCAAGCAGACGTTTCCCCAATCCTTGTCGATGTCCATCAGGCAGGTAGAGAGTTCTCGCCAGGTATCATGATCACGAGGACTTCGGATAACGACCTGGGAACAAATATCATAATGTAGGCAATTGAAAGCCTAATTAACATAGATATTTAACGTCCAATAATTAACATAAAGCTGCAAGTAGATGTACGAGGCATCATGGTTTGGTAATATAAAAACATCGCGGTGGTCGAGTGGCTCATGGGTTCGATTCCCATTCGATTATATTTCGAAAGACGCGTGAGCTAACCTAAGTAAGGTTTAGGGTCGGTAACGCATGAGTGATATCCCTGGTGTTGTAAATGTACATAGGCTACAGTGACTGTTTGCCATCAGGCAGGGCGTATGCTTGTTTGTCACCTTGGTGTTATAAAAAAAAAGGAAGTAAGGAAGGGCTGGTTTTTGCTTTAGAATACTAATAGGACTTACGGCAGACGTGCTATGTAAAAATCGGCCAAGTGCGAGTCGGACTCGCACACGAAGGGTTTCGTACCATTATCTATAAAAACGGCAAAAAAAATCACGTTTGTTGAAGTCAAAGTCAAAGTCAAAGTCAAAATCTTTTTATTCCGTAAAAATGGCTACATTTGTTTGGAATCGTCACAATTTTTTTCCCTACCGTGCAGTTTATGACTAGGTGAGCACTGATAAAAATACTGCCAAAAAACTCAGGCATCCTTCTTTTGGTGTCCAAACAAATTTACATATTTTATAATTGGATCGACTCACTCCCAGGCATTTTTATCATTAATATAGTCAGATACTTTATAATATGCCCTGCTACACAATTTGGCTTTAATAATAGTTTTAAATTTGTTTATTGACAATTCTCTTATATTGCTGGGAAGTTTGTTATAGAACCGTATACATTGCCCCATAAAAGAATTACTTCTTTTGTGGAGACGGCTTGCATGTAACACAAGATTATGCTTATATCTAGTATTTATGCTATGAGTATCACTCTTTTTACAAAATGAGTCTATGTTTTTATGGACACACAAAATATTTTCATAGATATATTGCGATGCGACTGTTAAAATATTTATTTCTTTGAATTTTTCTCTAAGGCTCTCCCGGGGACCAAGTTTGTAGATAGCTCTTATGGCTCTCTTTTGCAATAAAAAGATGGTGTTAATGTCCGCGGAGTTACCCCAAAGAAGAATTCCATATGACATAATACTATGAAAGTAGCTGAAATAAACTATTCTAGCCGTATCAATATCAGTGAGCCGTCTAATAGTTGTATGGGAGCCCCCTTAAATATTTATTTTATTCTAATTTTTAGTATTTGTTGTTATAGCGGCAACAGAAATGCATCATCTGTGAAAATTTCAACTGTCTAACTATCACGGTTCATGAGATACAGCCTGGTGACAGACGGACGGACGGACGGACAGCGGAGCCTCAGTAATAGGGTTCCGTTTTACCCTTTGGGTACGGAACCCTAAAAATCAGTATCTTCGAAGGCGAAGATACTGGATATGGATCCTTAAGCTTAGGAAGCGGACCCCGCCAATCCTAATGGATTAGGAAATGGGATAATGCTAGAAAGAACAAGAATTATTGAAGCAAACAATATTATATTAGTAGATACTATAAATAATATATTAGTAGTAATGATAGTTTGATATGTCGTTCATTGAAAATTGCCACGAGAAAGTTGAAGTGCAAATATTAAGATTAAAAGCCAACTAAGTTTTGTTTGAATCTAGTTACTTAATGATAAAAATATATTAAAAGTGTTGAACTATTAAATTGGGATAACAAAACCTGCATATAAAGTTCCATTGCATGTTCCACATCCTGCATATGGCGAGCGTGCCTTGCCGCCCTCAATACGGGGTCAATTTTGATCTCTTCCCCGAGGTCTACTAGCTGTTCACAGGTCTTCCGCATGAGGCAAGCATGAGCCAACATCAGCATTTCCTGAAGATAAGCTAAATATCAGTTTTCGTCGTAACTGATCTCTGGAGCTACTGGCGAGATCGGCCCTTGCACTTGGCATACTGCAGCGACTACCAAAGAATTTTTGTCGTCGTAGAAAGTAACGTACTGGATAACTTTACCAAATATTCCACCAATATTTTTTATGTGATTTCAGGAGCCCTAGAAACCGGCGTGCGTGCATTAAAAGAGCTATGAATGTTAAAGAAGCGAGTGAGGTATGTAAGGATCGAGTCACGTGGCGCTCGGTTTTCTCTGCCTACCCCGCAAGGGATTTGGCGTGAAGTTATATAGATGATAATGATATAGTTATATGTTATGATAGATAGATTTTTTATACTACTAAGGTGGCAAATAAGCGTACGTCCTGCTTGATGATATGCAGTTACCGTAGCCTATCGATATTTGCAACACCACGGATGTCACTCATGCGCTGCCGACTCTGTAATAACCACCATGATACAATCACACCTACAATACCGACAGGTCAGCGTCTTCCATAATAACAACTGTAACGAAATTACTACGTACTTTAACTGCTTTATATCCGACGGCCGGGTTGTATTACTTGTTTGCCTGATTGACAGCGCCTTCGTAATGTTATTGCGTGATCGTAATATGTGTATTGGTAATGATATTTCTAACACCATCATTGCGAATACGGTCTACAAGCGTTACGTCACAAATTCATATATACATATTTGTATTAAGAGTAAAAAACAACGTAGGATAACCTCAAAAGTGTCAGCGGTGTGTAGAAAATCTTGGACTACGAAATTATTATTGACGTATATTGCAGCATCTTGCCAAAAAGATGTGACGAGTTCAACTCGAGTTCGAGTTTCACTTAGTTGGCGATAGAAATCGCAGAACTCGGTCCTGCCTGAAATAGAACAGAATATTTAAAAATATCTATCTATCTATAACTTCACGGAGCATGCCTCTTCTTATTTTAACACCGACGCTCTCTGTCAGACCAACTCTGCTTCTAACTTCATTATTGCGAATACTGTTTACAAGCGTTACGACACAAATTTTGCGCAACGCTCGCAATTCAACCGCATTTATCCTTCTTTCATGCTCTGCCATACCCAGCTCTCGCTTCCATAAGTAAGCGTTGGGACCAGCACTGCATGGTGTATAGCCAGCTGTGGCTCCTGGATCAGGTTTTTACTGCCAAGAAGTTTTCCCAAAGCTCCATTATACTAATACATATTATTCCCACCACTCACTCGCCTTTACACATCTGCGATGTACCTTCGATCCCTGCTGAAAGCGCATCCAAGACATACAATCTCATCCACTTGTTCCAACACTTCATCATCTACGGTAATCCTTACATTCGTTCTGGTTTCTTCTCTTTCAAAAACTTTGTTTTCTTCGCATTCAATAGTAAACCTTCCTTCATACATTCGTCTTTCATCATTGTGACTAGTGTTTGCAGTTCAGATGGTATTTCTGCTAATAGGACGGTATCGGTTGCATGCAGCAGACAGTTCACCCATGTTACTAGGTCACCCATGCGTAATCCTACATTTGTTCTCTATAGACAACTATCGAGATACAGAATAAACAGCCTAGCAGACAACATGCAACCCTGTGTGACACCAATTTTAACATCAAACCATCTATTCGCACACATGCTGAGCAATCCTAACTTATAGCAGTGAAAGCTGGGTATAGCAGAGAGAGCATATAAAGTAGAATGAACGCGGCCGAGATGCGAGGATTGCGCAAAATTAGTGGCGTAACGCTTGTTGACCGCGTTCGCAATGATGATGTAAGAAAGAGAGTTGGTCTGAAAGACAGTGTTGCTTCTCTCTGTTTACTCTGGGACCTGACGTGATTGTATTGATATCGTATATAGACATTGATATAGACATACAATTTCCTTGAAAATGAAACTATAAAGTTTAAATGTTACTTGAGTATGATTTTATACAATATAATAATTTTATGTTATTACCGTAATACGGCACTTTGCGTAGCGAACTGACTGCCGACTTCACTGTCGATTGCCACTCTCTGTCAAGTTGCCCCCGGCCTGTGCACTCGCGTTTATTGGATTCGTTCTCCAAAGCTTTCAACATTTCTTGTATTTCTGGACTAAATGTAAGAAATCATTTTAAACACAACAGATTCTACGAAACTAAATCTAAATAAAATTTCGTAAAGATGGTCTACAAACAGACCTGCGTAACTGCATGCCCAGGAGTGATTTCTTAAGAAAACAACGACAACTGAATTGGAAAATCTTGTGAACCACAGAATGAAAGAGGGTGAACTGTTTTCTATATTAGGAGGTACAAAGCTTATATACAATAACAATTGAATTCTAATGAATAGCAATTATTGTTTACATGCTTAGAACATAATATTTCTGTGTGATAGGACTTTTTATTATACTCCCAAATACGTAATAAATAAAAAATCGGTAAGAACATTGAAGACATGCATAGCGAAAATTTTGCTTTACGTCAGTCATTCAACAGCCAACAAATTGCAAAACACAATTTTCCGTTGATATATAAGTTATTTACATATACAATACAGTATTATATAAAGGAACATTAATAACCTAGAGGATAAAGACCCGGTCTATTGGCCAACTGGTCTTTGGTTTGAATCCTGGCATGTACCACTAAATTCGTGTCTGCGGATTTATAAGCACATATTTGTAATTGTCACTCCCTCGTAAAAGAAATTATATTTCGAAAGACGCGTGACCTTAACTAAGAATGGTCTGATTTTCCCTCTGGGTTGCGGCGGTATGACCAAATCCTTAGGCTTGGAATGTCAAATCCTTAGGCGTGGAATCCCACTAATGTATTAGGAAACGCGGTAATGCTAAGAAGAATAGAGAATTAGAAAAAGAATAAAAACTAGTATATTCATACCGGTATATATTCGTCTACATATCTAATGTGTATTCATTGTGCGTACTTGCTGATGCGAGGTGGTAGGACTGCTTTCTTCAGAGCCCGCGCTAACTTTACCTCTACTATCACAAAGGAAGGGTTTCCGTCATGTCCAGTGGGTCCATAACGCGGGCAAGTCTCTCCAGTGGTATCGTTTGTTGGTGCCGATTCCTTACTGGTTACTGGGCTAAAGAAAATAAACACAAACCGCAGTAAATTATTTTCACATGAGATTTATGGTTTTGAGAGCATGTTAGGTCGCCGGTTCCGGCTGTCGTCTTTCTTTCAAACTGGCCATTTTTCGGCACACCAGCTAATGACCGAGGTGCACCGAAGTGCCGTGCCATATAGTTTGCGGAATACTGCTCTAAAGCTATCTACAAACTTGGTCCCCGGGAGAGCCTTAGAGAAAAATTCAAAGAAATAAATATTCTAACAGTCGCATCGCAATATATCTATGAAAATCTTTTGTATGTCCATAAAAACATAGACTCATTTTGTAAAAAGAGTGATACTCATAGGATAAATACTAGATATAAGCATAATCTTGTGTTACATGCAAGCCGTCTCCACAAAATAAGTAATTCTTTTATGGGGCAATGTATACGGTTCTATAACAAACTTCCCAGCAATATAAGAGAATTGTCAATTAACAAATTTAAAACTACTATTAAAGCCAAATTGTGTAGCAGGGCATATTATAAAGTATCTGACTATATTAATGATAAAAATGCCTGGGAGTGAGTCGATCCAATTATAATGTAATTAATAAAATATGTAAATTTGTTTGGATACCAAAAGAGGGATGCCTGAGTTTTTTGGCAGTATTTTTATCAGTGCTCACCTAGTCATAAACTGCACGGTAGGGAAAAAAAAATGTGACGATTCCAAACAAATGTAGCCATTTTTACGGAATAAAAAGATTTTGACTTTGACTTTGACTTTGACTAAACCATTCCAGTTGAATTGATATCGAGCAGTGTGGTGAGTATGGGTTCAAGTGGTGTGGTTGCTTATATCAAATATACTCGTCATACAGTACGACACAATTACAAGTTATATGACAGATTTAACAGCTATATAGGTACAAATAAAATAACAGACGTTGTATCTTAATGCACTAAATTGATTATGAAATTATAATATTCATATAACGACATCAACGTGGATTGTTTGCTGCTTGATCTGTCTTTTGGATGTCGGAGTGAGAACCGCCATTTAATTCTAAGTTATTTCATACGGCCTGCTTGATGGTAAGCAGTTACAGTAGCCTATGGACATTTGCAATACCGGGGGTGTCATTCTTGCATTATAAAGATGTTATACTTGATGTATAGGGATTACCATAACTAATGAACGTTCGTAATTATAAACCAATAAAGCACTCGATTGCGCACGAACCGGCATCCTGCGCTCATAAAAACGTTGTATTTTAGCATTTAAATATCCAAGAAGAATATATTAACCAATAAGCCGATAAGTGCCGCTTTGTTGATGACGTTCAACTTTATTCCTGACCCGTATCGGTGAATTGAATTACTATGTAATTGACCTCATCGGTTCTCCATAGGTTATTTCTTTCATGCTCGAAATACAAGAACAGGAAGTATCGGTCGAGTGTTGTCACGTCCGTTACTAAAAAGTAACTGTTTAGGAGCTTGCTGGTAATCTCAATGACTCACAGGAACATGACAATGCTCCAGAGAGTTGGCTGTGATCTTTTGTTATGTGGAGGCTTCTCAGTCGGGTTTCTTTATATGCCCTACGCCTCGCCAGACCCTTGCCTGTTAATTACCTAGTAGGGTGCATCGTGTCGCCACGTGCATGTGAGGTTGGCTTTGGCTTTAAATGAAATAATACAAATACACTCCAAAATTTGTTAATGTAATGAAAATATCTTTATGTAAAGTATTATTATAATATATTTACATGGAAGGCTTTTGCGCGCTGCCAGAAGTTGAAGGGGTGTAATCATTGGGAGTCAACAACAAATCGCAACCACACTTTTCATACATAGCTTGAGCATTTATCCACTGTAGAGGGACAGCCAAACGGACAGTGGTTTCTGGTGAAAAAAATATATAAATAGGTAGGTACTAGCTCTGCACCGCGTTATTTATCAATGAACTTCGTAATCAATTTTAATGTCAGCCGACATATCGCAGTGCATGTATAACAAAATACGTAAATATGAAGAAATAAATAAAACAGGACATTTGTTCTTGGAGAGTTATTTGAATTAATTGTATTAAATTTTGGTAATTATATAATTTGGTATTATTTGGTAAAATCGCAACCTAAATAATATATCTATATATATATATATATATGATCGTATGCCTACCTACTAGGTAGGCCAGAAGACCATTTTCCAGCCATCAGATAATCAAAGTACGTAAACACACTAAGCACATCACTTAAATTCTGAAAGTTGAATTTTATGTATATGCGTGTACCTAACTTAACTTCACGCCAAATCCCTTGCGTGGTAGGCAAGAGGTTTAACATGAAGTTGGCATGCATGATTTTGCATTTTTACGTATATATTACACAATATCGTTAAAAATCAGTCATCAATATTCAAATACTACAAATACAATAATCTCACTTACAGTCTGAAGCGCCATTTTTACATATGTGAGGCAGACAACTACTTTAAAACGTTTTACAGCATATAGGCGCATCTTATGTTACAATTAGGTTAACATGAAATTTTAAGTTATCTTTACGTCGGCTTAACGCAGTCTAACTTACTACCGCAAAGAAATCTATATAAGTAATTTTGGTTACGGTTCAACTTTTTTCTGTTGAGGCCTGAAGCCCTGGCAATAAATGTTTTTGTACTATATTTATTACAGCTACTTAATTGAAGTATACACAACTCACCACCGGGATAAAGCAATTGGGAAAGATTAAGCAAACTCATGAAACTGTAGCCAGCTTTTTCTCCATACAAGTGTACTTCTAGAGGCCAGAGATAGGCACGCAGGTGATTCCATAGCCAATTGCTGGAATGATCCAGGATTAGGGTGCGATGGAAAGATCCCCAAACTGTAGTAACTGCGAATATTATTAATATAATATATATTTTAGTTCATTGGTTTTTGCTAAAGATAAAGTGCCTAGATTCAAAATTAAGATGGAACGCTCAACACTAATCTAACTGAATAGTTAATATTGTAGTGGCCAATGTGATGATTACCGATGATTACCAATATCGTTAACACAAAAACCGATAATTAACTAAGAAGAACGTCGGTCGTCCTGCAGTGGACTGCATAGGATGCCGAACTATTCGCGTAGATGATGTACTGAAGAGTGGTCGACTCGTGGACTTCACTTGATGCTACGAATATTATAGTGTTTTCTTTAAAATAAAAGCACCGCCGACCGGGAAAATTTGTCCTTTATTTCTCATAAAATTTCAATTTTTCTTGATTCTAGATTTGTTTATTTTTCAAGAGTAGATCTTAACAGACCTCGACATTTTTTTTTTACACTAACTATGCACAAACCCTGTGGGCTATTAATGCATCGCCGGACTTAAGTTTAGGCTGAGATGCCACATGCCCCCCGTGAAACGTCTCAGGCTGATGAAGTAAACCAAGTCACACCTGGGCTTAGAGTATTGCGTGGGCTTAACAATTGGAACACGCGGGTTCCATGTCGGAAGGGCGAGAGAAAGAGTTTCTTAAAGAGAGAAACGCCCAGGTACCTAGGCCATTGGTACCTAGTGTTGCCAAGCTTCATTTCCTAAGTTCACCAAGCATCGCGCAGCATTGCATTGTGCAGCGCGTGTATTGTGTGTTCTGCGTCTGTCTCTATGTCACAAGGGTTTATTTGTGTATGTAATAAATAAATATACACAGCGCCACCTAGCCCCAAAGTAAAGCTAACCAAAGCGAAGCTGGTGTTATAGGTACTAGACAACTGATAAACATACGTAACTAGGGGAGCTGGGCCTGCGGCGCATTGGCAGAGCTGCTTTTGCACAATAAGTAAATAACAGCAAGCTGAGTAAACAGAGCTGCTAACCCTAACTCTAACCCTAACCGGCGATAGTGATCGTGTTGTTGTTTTTCAGTGCTCGCCATACGCGCTCCAATTGACTTTGTATTGGAACGGTTTTTGGGGCGATAACATCACTTATCGATATCCTTTATTGAGCTAATCGAAATTTAATCTATTTTAGGGGAATCTACAATACTTAAGGTACATTCACGTCGAACAATCAGCTCTCTAGCTTCTAAACTGAAGGAGTACTACGTGTAACAGTCGAAAACCGCAAAACTGGGAAAAAGACAATTTTTTCGGTTATAAAGCTTCGCTGGCTAACGCAGCTCTGCAAATATTTTTTTTTGTAAATACATACTTATTATATATAGAAAATACCCAGACCAATACAAACAGACATGTTCATGCACACAAATGTTTGTACTGTGTGGGAATCGAACCCACGAGCGTTGGTGTCAAAGTAGCGTAACAGCGCGTTTCACCACTGCGCCCCCGAGCTCGTCAATGTGTACGTGTATACCACTAAAAAGATTACTTTGTTAAATGAAAACATAATATCATAAATTACTAGGCTTGGACAGTCTAGAGCAGTGACTGGGCTACAGTGGATAAAAAACCGTCCTATTAATCGACTGCTCTCAGGTATAAATCATAGTCTCCTAAATTAGTTGAAGCCTGATTGGCTGAATAGGCTGCTCATACGGACGGACGCTTGGACGAATTGTAATGTGTAACAACACATATTACGACGAGGACAACGCAGGATACATGACAAGAACATAGGAATAACTTAATTAATCACGTATGAATACATCTTACCTATTGGACCTTACAGACATTGGGGACGTCCGTGGCACTGCACCGCTAAATACGTACAGTATCTAAATTTTTACGTGACGTACCTGGCTCACAGCACACACAGGGCAGCCAATTCTAAAGAGATGAGTGTGGGGTCCATTGAGGCAGATGAATCTGAAGATTACATCTAAATGCACCCCTATGAGACCTGTAGCTTCCGGGAACGCCTGTGGTACTACGAGTCCAAAGAAGCGGTTGACTATATGCATTTATATTCATTGGAAATACTTACACGAAGACGGTATTGTCCCAATCATATAGTATTTCAAATCAATATCATGTTCATTTTGCAACTTCTCTATGTCATATACTAGTTTTTCATCCCCTTTAGTAAAAAGTATATCGCCAACCCTCAAATTTTCCCATTCAGGATAGAAGCTATTACATTTAAATGTACTTTTTTGTCTGTAGCCTTGGTTGAATGTTACCAGCCCTGTGTTCTAAAACCAAAAATATATTATAGCACCCTATTATATTTATATTATAGCACGATAGTATAACTAAGTAGGTACAAATGCAGTAAGATACGTCGCTTAACAACGAAAAAGATAATGTATTTTCTAAACGTACTAAGGCATACAAGTGTACGATCCACTATCAAGTGGTTATCGTAATCTTTGAACGCTTAGAGTACATAGTAGTATTGAGTATAGCTCGCGCGATTCCACCCTAACTGCTAACACAGCAACGCTTTAGAAGCTTACTGGTAACCTTACTCGCAGGAACAAAACAACCCTCCTGGGAGATATTTGGTTGTGGATTTCTGTAAGGTGGAAGCACTTCCCCTAGTCAGGCTGCTTCGATACGCCCTGAGAAATTGTCACACGAAATTGAGATTTTAAGAGGACATTGTCATTTTAAGTGAAATTAAATGGCACAAATTTCAGTTTCACCACATAAGTTGTTCCATCACTTTTATATGGGATTGTATTTTATTTTTTTGGAATTCGACGATTTTTTTACTATGATATACAAAATCTACTTTTTTATTGGTCTATTTTGTATTATACTTCATTTATACAGAGCCGGGAGATATACAGCTCACTTGATGTGAAGCAGTTACCGTGTTTACATATGATGATATGTACAGATAATGATATGAACGCTTGCAACACAGGAAGTATCGCTCGCCGCGTTGCCACCCCTGTTGCTGACATAGGAACACGTCAAGATCTTACCTCACTTACTCGTACGAATAGAATATTCCCCCGGGGAGTTGTTATGTTAAAAATCTTGCTGTTATAGAAGTCCTTGCTAACTGTTTCACCACTGGGTTCGTCTTAGAGTACTTTATATACTTAGACTATCATTGAGAAAATAATAAAAGACATTTCTCTTTTTTTATTCCATATTAATCAAGGTGTTAATCTCTACTGGTTTATACCGGTAATGGTTTGCCTTAGGACAATAAATAAATCCCTTAAGTCAACGAACAAGCGCAATACATGCCTGACGGTAAGCAGTTACTACAGCTGATAAATACAACACCAGGGATGTAGGCACCAAGCATGAGTGACATCCCTGGTGACATCCATTGCCCAAACTCAAATTTTTTCGTGTAAACAAAAATCGACTGAATTAGTTTCGAATACAAAAAACGTGTGCGTCTCGGGACGCCCGACAGAAGTGATAACTTAAACTAATCCGCTGCCGTATGCGTGAGAGAAAAGGAAGCCAGGCAGACTGGCGTTACACTAACGCGTTACCCTCCCTTAAGAAGTTATCACTTCAAAATATACATTGTGCATTTCACATGTCGTGTCAACTTTTGCGTTGTAACACATCAAGAAAATGTATTTATATGTATCATTAAGTTTTATGTATCAAAACACTTGTATGTAATTTTATAATAATAATAAAATATAAATATTGTCGGACAAATTACACAGCGTCATCCAGCCCCAAAGCAAGCGAAGCTTGTGTTATGGGCACTAGACAACTGATAAACATACGTAAATACATTACTATACATAGAAAATACCCAGGCCAAGACAAACAGACATGTTCTTGCACACAAATGTCTGTCCTGTGTGGGATTCGAACCCACGTGCATTGGTGTCAAAGTAGCTTAACAGCGCGTTTCACCACTGCGCCACCAAGCTCGTCAATATGTAATTTTATTGTACTGTTGACTTGAGAAAGCGCCTGCGAAGGTATCAAAGAATCTTACTGTTTCATTATGAAGAGGAGCTTTTGAAGCAGCGGTATATGTATATTCGTCATCATACGGTATGAGCATATTGTATGTCGCGACAAGTGTAAGCTTCATATAGTTTGCCTTGCTCAATATAGCGTGGTGTTGAGCATTCAATTGGTTTCGAACTACCGATATCTCCATAGTAAGAAGTGGTAGATTGTCCCAACTTTTGCGTTGTAACACAGGTGGTGTGACCATAGGCTCCATACGTTTCTTGACACATATCTTATCTAAATCTAGAACGAAAAGCATTTTACTTTTACACTACGATGAACAAAATCTGTCAAGCACGAGTCGAGTTTTCTTATTGGAGTTAAGTGGTGCTATTTTCTTACACTGCATCAAACCGGGAAAGGAAACATAGTTTGCTTTCTTCATAGCTTAAAAACTCTATTATAGAATGACATTCTCAGTATTTGCTGTTTAAATTTATTGTACTAGCCACTAACCGTGCCTCTGTCCTCGTAATTTTCTGTATATTATGCCTTACATCTAACAGAAAACTGCAGTTAAATAACAACTCGCTGGACGGTTGTTGAGCTCCTGTGAGTAAGGACCTAGAGGTGTAAGCGTTTATAAACTAGAATAACCACTTTACATCAGTTTAACCGTAAGTACCTATTTCTCCCGACGTTATATAGAAAACGGCCTGTAACACCCTGTGATAAACCTAATAAAATTTCCAGAAGCGTATCAGAAGGATCAAATATTATCACAAGCATTCCAACAACAAATAGATAGGTAATAGGGGTTAAAGTATGAAATTTTTTAGTAATAGATACTTTGAATTGACATTAAACCTTCATGATGTGAGATTTTCGAGTGAAACTTTTTGACTGACTATGAATGCTAATGAAAGGAGACTGCTAATGAACGCACTGTGTGTTTTTGGTTCATACGCTTTCGGAAACTTGGAGTTGAAGAACGAACCATGTGGAAGATCGAAAACAAGAAGAAGCGGATTCTTTACGATAACCGTAAACGAAAAATGAAATCGCTGACCCCAGGTCAAACACCGCAACAATGCCCTAAAGCAAACCAATAAAAAGGTAATGGTAACTGTTTGGTGGTCTCTTCATGGCATTCACTATAGTTTTCTCAGGTCTGGTCAAGCAATAACAGCAGATGTTTACTGTGCCGAACTTCGAACAATGATGGCGAAACTGCCAGTGAAACAGACCCAACTCGTGAATCGATCTTCACCATTATTGCTCCACGATAATGCAAGACTTCACATTGCACGAGAAACCGTTCTATCTCTACAGGAGTTGCAGTTAGAAACCATACGTCATACTCGGTACTCGCTAGACCTTGCTCAACTGACTGCCATTTTTTTTGTGATTTGGACAATTATCTACGTTAATCTACGTGGTAAAAAATCTTCTCAGGAGGCAGTACAAAATGCTTTCACACAGTTTGTCGAATCTAGATCCCCAGAGTTCTATCGCAAAGGCATAAATAAACTTCCGATTAGGTGGCTGCAATGTATAGTATTGTATAATGAGGGTAAATATTTTGATTAAATAAATATATTACATTATCTTATAAAAATATCTTATAAAAAAAGCGAGTTTTAATTTTTCAGTACAAATCGGCAATTTCTTACGTTAACCCCAAATATAATGCACACACATAATTATAATTACAACACTATTTACATTTACAACATACAATCACAACAGCTTAGTATCTGACATAGAATTTGCTGCGTTAGCAAGTTACTTTTGGTTTGTGTTTTACTTCCCAGACTGCATAAAGCCATATATTTATTGGTGTAGTTTTCTAGCAGAAGGGTGCCCCACTGGCTGCTGATATTGGTTTTACCTCTAAAATGTTACTACGTACATTCTAAATATATTCATGCAAGTTATTTCAGATAATTTTACACAACAATATCGCACTCGGTCAGAGTTTTAGTCGTAAAATCTTCTTCTTATCTAGACGTGATAAATTAGAGTTTTAAAGTACTTACGTAAGAACATAGGTAATATGTCCACATTACAACAGCTGATATCCGTAATTTGAACCTGTTTTAAGAAAGATCCAGACTTGTTTGAATCTAGGGGTTCTGACGTTGGCTCAGGTGCGCTCGAACGCTTTATGCTTCTTAAAGGTTGAACGTTTACTGAGGATATGTGAAAAAATATTTATGTTTAAAAACAACTCCAAAGACTAAGTAAGAGTTTCAATCTACGTAGATTTATTGCTATCTCCGTCTGTCTGATATGGCTGAAGGTTCACCTGGTTGCGTAAGTAAGAACGTATTGCTAGCGAGGTACGTAGAAATGACGTACTGACATAATTAATCTATGAAATCTGTCACTTGTCCAATACTATCTGGCTTTACCTGGATGCATGGTATTACATATACCCGTGAGATGCCTGCATTCACATATTTACATGCAACACTTCAAAATTGCTAATATAAACACATAGTAACAGCATAAAGCTCAAAAAAGACTTTCTTTTGGCTCTATCTACATTAGGAGAGTCTGACTTCCAGTTGGCCTCTACATATTTAAAATACTGTACGGAGTTTACGACGTTATGCTTGCCGTATTATTTAGTGAGCTCAGCAAATTGCGTACGTCGCTGCGATACTGACTGTATCGCAGCGACGTACGCAATTTGATCCAGCTGGCGACGAAATACGCTCACTACGCTTGCGTTACACAAAAAAATATCCGTATCCAGACTAGGAAAGCGGGTGATTGTGTTTATGACAGCAATTCAGTACGTCTTTCCAAGAGGCTGTCAGCGGTCCTAATTTCCTACAGCTCGTCGTTAATATGATATTGAATCTACGATTAATTCGCCGCTCAGAGTCAGTTAACGAGTAGTCAGCCGCTCACTGTCCGCCTAATGAAGACCCAGTCTTAACTTCACATTAACTCTGAACTGAATTCAAACATTGGTGTTGAAAACAATAAAACATTGGTGTTGAAATTGTCCTCTGTACTCGAGATGTGTGGATTCACAGCTTAATTCGCTCGGTACATCGGTCAGACTATATGAAGGACTATATTTACCTTTTCAAATGGCTGGCTGAATTTATTATATAATTTATTTATGATGCCGACAGCTTCTTTTTATAACCGCACCGCTCGTCAACGGTAGAGAGTTTACCCTAACCCTCGGCTTAGAGCTCACTCCACAACTTGAGAGTCTTGGAAGAAAACTTCTTAATGAAAGAAAACTCAAGTTGTGGAATGAGCTCCCAGCCGAGGTTTTTCCCAAGGGACTACAGCATGGGATTCTTCAAGAAAAGCGTGAAGAGGTTTTTATAGGGTAGACAACGCATGAATGACAAATTGGTGGACAAACCCCTGGTGTTGCAAATGTCCGCAGGCTACGGTGACTGTTTACCATCAGGCAGGCCGTTTACTTGTTTGGCACCTTAGAAAATACTCACAGTTTTAGAAATATAGATAAACGGACATGAGAACATAGACCTGGCAGAGCATAGAAGGTTTTATTTTGAATGTATTTATATTAAGTATCACTCGCGCGATGCCACCTCAGCTGCTAACACAGCAACTCCATAGGAGCTTACTGGTGACCTCACTCACACACAAGAAAACAACAATTCTCTAGGGAGTTGTTATTTGGCTGTGGTTTTGTGTGAGGTGGAGGTACTTCCCCAGACCTGCTTTAATACGCCCTACCTCTCTTAGACTTAGTTTTGAAACTTGCCTATTAACGGACAATCAGCAAAAAGGCACATTTTCTCGTAGTCCGATGGATCGTAGTTCATGTTCCCGGTGGCTATTGCAGTTTCTTTAACCACATCTTTGGCCTCAGTAGACTTTATTATACTCGTAAGCAACAGTTGATCAAAGAAGGTAACTTTTATTGCAAAGTGCCTTGGGGTTTGATCTGTTACCCTAAGATTCAGAATTTTCACAATCAATGTATCCAGAGGCGGAACACATGTTTCTTCTTTAAATTGTGAATCTGTCATATTTGAAGATAACGACGCCACGGATCGAACCTAAAATGTATAAACAATGTTTTGTACGATATAGAACCTACAAATACTGAACATTTATTCAAAATGGTTACCTTAGTTTTCTTCATTGTAATAAGATTTCTATTTTCATCCAAATGCACGGTCAGAGAGTCAGGTCAGGGGAGCCTAACCACGTGTGAACTATACGTTGTCACATATAATGATTGCAAAAAATCTTATGTGATAGTAGTTTTACGTATGAATATGTAAATGTAAATTATAATATTTGACAGGAATACGAGCATAGATTTATGATAATAGAACGTTTGCCAGACTACATTTCTCACCAAGGAGGCGAGTCATCTTAAAAAGAACTCTGGTACGTAAATAAAATAATAAATGTATTTTTTCAGCACGGTTGTATTTTTTATATATATACAAGCTACATAGTAATCCCAGTTCCTAAAATAAAAGTCAACATAATTAATAATCGAACGTAAACAAACCTAAACCCATTCAAATCTAGTCTTGAAACGTTGCAGCTAACGCCATCTAGTTGGTGTAGTGCACGCCCTGTATTGTACGTTGGTTTATCTACCGCAAGGTGTCGCTACGACGATTAAATCTATTACTTTTTAGTAATTAAAAATCATCAAATTATCTAAAAAATGTATAGTTCTAATATTCAGTTGTAAAATAATTCTTAATGTAGATTCTACATCTTAGAACCTTCTGGAATTACGGTTGACTACATTTTTAAATCTCAAATCTAGAGGGTTCGTTCTCTAACTCAGTTCCTGTCATTTTGAACGAACGATTCGAACGAAATCAACTGGAACTAAATTAGAGAACGAATGACAGAACCCCCTAGCGGATAATGATTCTTAATTTAGATGTAGAATCTCAATTAAGAATTATTTTACAACTGAATATTATAATTCTACATTTTTCAGGCAATTTGATGAATTTTAATTACACTTTTTTTTTCATTTTATGACGAGCTCGGTGGCGCAGTGGTGAAACGCGTTGTTACGCTACTTTGACACCAACGCTCGTGGGTTCGATTCCCCACACAGTACAAACATTTGTGTGCGTGGACATGTCTGTTTGTCTTAGTCTGGGTATTTACTATGTATAATAAGTATGTATTTACAAAAAACAAATGTATTTACGTATGTTTATCAGTTGTCTAGTACCCATAACACAAGCTTCGCTTACTTTGGGGCTAGATGGCGATGTGTAATTTATCCGACAATATAAAAAAAAAAAACTTACAACCGCCCTAGCAGACAAGCATACACCGGATTTAGGATGGAAAGATTCTTCCAATACATAGCCGGGGTAGTGTAAGTATGCTGTGACAGCGGGGCGGCTTATTTGTGTCTCTGTGAGGAAGAGTACCGCGGGTTTAGTCATCTCGAGATGATGATGGATGGCATTGAGGTTAGACGCGGATGTTAGCGAACTCCATCTCAAAAAGTTAGTTATTGACAGTAAGAGGAGTTGGAAGCGAAAAGAAAAAGAGGCGTGAAAGAGACGATCAACGCAGTAACAAAGACGAAAAAAGCGTGGGTGTTAGCGTTTGTAGGCCGTTCGGAGTAGCTTTAGCTGACCCGCCAGGCGGAAGGCCTCCCATACCCCTCCTGAAATGGTCGCCGGGGGCCACCATAACGGAGCACCACCCGGCACTGCGAACCACTACGGGATTATGCGTGACGGAAGGAAGCCTCTTGAGTTGGTTAGACCCAATTGGGCCTTGTAGTATGCCACGGGCACCACCGTTTCTACGAGCCTCCCTGGCCGGCGGGTTAGCTCATGTGGCCCGAATATGCCTCGATATAAACAACCACGTGAAATTTTGAAATTCCACCAAGAATGACAAAATGTAAAGAAAAAACAGTAAATAACCACTGGGATGACACTTTATTTATATTATTTAAATACATTATCATGATCTATAAATTATTAATTTTATCACGGTACGGTGGGGGACAAAATTAAAATTTGAAAAGGAAAACAAAATCGTAATTTTACTTTTATAAGTACATTACCATTTGCGCTTATTACAACTTATGAAATAACAATATAACTTTTAATTAAGTAATTAAATTACTAGCCTAATTGTCATATCTGTTAACATTTTAAATATCTAAAAATATAAATAACAGTAATACTATTAATAGAATTACCTAACTCAGCTTCATTACTAATGTCCGTAAAGAAATACTTTTTTTAATTCCACAACACTACAATTATCTTGGCATCAATTTTATTAATTATTAAGTTTTATTTATTCTTAGTATTTATTTTTTAAATTGGTTTAATTTCGTTTACTCATAATGTCATGTAGTTTCAGTGATAGAGAATATGAACGATAATAGTTTTGAATGATTCGCCCTGAGTATGGTATTTTTGTTATTCTAAATTATGTTAGAATTACAAAAAATACGTTTAAATATAAATAAAACTTGTAGGAAAGAACTGCGCTGAAGTTCACAGCTTTGCTTTATTTACTAACGTCGACTACAGTGAAGCCAGTTTCACATTCTTATTTGAAGTTTAAATTTAATTCTGAAATATTATTGATATTTTCAGCAAAAGAAGACTTAAAATCATGAAATGGTTAAGCAAAACAAAATAATACATAAATAAAACAAAGAAAGTAATTCTGAAAGTTTCCTTAACTAGTTTTCAACGAATCAACAAATCAGCAACAAATTTATATACTCGTAGAACCAAATTTGAATCTACCTTCACAGAATACAGTTTAAATTATCCAAATCCGTTGAATTTCCTCGAGATATTTGAGAATATAAATTAAAATAGATACATCAATATTGAACCTATAATGAACCTAGAGTTTTTACAGGCGCGACACATACACACACACACACTCGTTCAGAGATGACAAATGTTGGTCAGCATTGATTAAATAATTAAATATAAATTAAAAATTAAATAATAAATTGAAAAAATAGTTATTCACCATTCAATACAGAGACCGTACACCCACGTACACGTAAAGAGAAAGAAAGATAACATATGTCTTATTAATCTACACATGCGGGACAGAATAAACATCTTTGATTAAGAAATTAATTATTAAGGGTTTGGAGAAAGATGCGGCAAATTTCTTGGACGTCTCGTCGAATCATACTCCCATATTTGATTAGATACGAAAGAAATATGCACAAAAATTACAAATATGACTTCAGTATGTTATACATTTTTTATAATCGCACCGCTAGGCGACGGCGGGGAGTTCACCCTCACACGCTGGAACGGCAATGGTCGCGTACTGTGCGGTTCCAGAGAAGTTTTCTTCCGGTGGAATGAACTACTAGCCGCGGTTTTCCCAAGGGACCACAGCATGGGGTTCTTTAAGAAAGACGTGAAGAGGTTTTTAGACAACGCATGAGTGACACCCCTGGTGTCGCAATTATCTGTAGGCTACGGTGACTGTTTACCACCAGGTAGGCTGTATGCTTGTTTGCCACCTTAGTAGTATAAAAAAAATACATTTCCATGGAAAAAGACCCCAGAAAAGAAGGAGATAACAATAGGAAAGTCACAGTCACCGGAAAAAATGACGGGAAAAGACTTAATTCCTGCAGGTCGACGCATTGGTGTAATAACATGACGGAAAGAGGGAACGAATCAAACATTTGTTTTCAAACAGTTTACTATTGGACAGTTGGGGAACCTTATGGATCAGTATCGCTTCTATGATTATTAACGTAGAGTACATATAAAATGCGGATAGAGGATGTTATGCCTCAGAGAGGTGTAAAGAATATAATATGATGTAGGACGTAATTGACTGATAATAATGATATAAAACATTGAGTGCGTCTTACATTTTTGTGCAGAAGTAATACCTAACTGAATAGATCAGAGATAGGGAGGGACGTTAAACCAATGAAATCATAACCTAAAAGCGGCACGTTTGCTACCAATCTCATACATATTTTATAATTTCCTATACTGTCCTCATAATCAACTCTAACCGATATAACAAGAACATGACATGATAGATTATATATAAATCCGCAGTTAAAATGTCAAATTTCGACTAAAAATGAGGTATCTAGATGACATACGTTATTTAGAGAATACCAAGTGTTTTTGGCTACATCATGCTATGCACTAGAGAATATCATCAGTCCTTCAACAAACCGCCGGTTTGTTTGTCACTTATTTGCATATACAGTAATTAGGTAATATTTAAATTTAATGCTGGCTGGAAGGTTGTTGTTCACCTTTCTCATCATCTTCATGTTGTGGATTACGTTCAAGTAGTCGTCCATAAAGTCACTGAACAGGTCACTTGGTATGTGAAAAGGGTTCACAGCTTGCACGGCTTCTGAAATGACGTATTCATTACGTAAGTACATTGATCATAAATGCTTCTTGAGTAAAAAGGTAATTTAGGTATATAAATCATTTATTTTCTCATCACAATAAATACAGTAACAGTATAGGTGACAATTAGAAGATGTAATTATTGGTGAGACTGCAGCCTCTGAACTAGGCCGGAGCCTGTATCTTAGTGCCCCAGTGCTTGCCCCTATTGTCGTCTGCTTATCAAGAAATTGAGACAGAGAATTAAAACAAAATTACAATGTTTGTGACAATTAGACATAAGAAGGTTTTTTTTGTGTAGAATACAGTATGTAGAATACAAAACAGAGAAGAATACAATATGTTCTTTTTATGTGGGTACATGTTATGTGTATAAGTGTTTATAGCGTCTGTAATAAAAGTGTGCGTGAAATGGTTTAGTGTGAATGTGCATCGACGATCTTTACTGTCATTGTCACGCTTTTTTTCATTTTGATAATTTTCTATGAGTTTTGAATTACGAAATAAAGCTCATCGAAAAACAGGTATTTCTTCCCAATATATTTAACAAAACATATCATCATTGTCTTCAGAGCAATGTTTTAAGCATGTCATAAATGTTTTTAGTGTCGCCATTAATGGTATCGAGGTTTGGTGAGTGTGTGTGTGTATGTAATACGGACAGTACAGAAATTACAAACTCGGATTCACAAAACCTTCGATCTCATGGTTCTAAATAGCGTACAATCTACACAATAACGAGTGTGGTAACTTAAACACAAGATACAGGAACTCCTGTATTTGCAGTTTGCGAGTAATACTCGTTGTGAGCGTCTGTAATCTACTGTTACTTCCTGGTTTATCTCAGTAAGGCAATAATATACGGCATGGTTTTTGCCACTCGTTGAGGTAGTTCGTTGTTATATATTTGTATTGTTCGTTGAATATATTCTATAGACGAATAAAGTTCTTCTTATCGCACACCCAGAGGCTACGCGGGCGTAGTTACGTTACAATTTAGTGGTGCACGCCAGGATTAGAACAGGGGACCAGTTGGTCAATAGTCTGGTTCCTTATCCACTGGGCTATCACTGTTTAAATACTATTTTCAATTCATTAAAATTATTTCTTGCTATTTAAATTTGTCTTTAAAAAACGATGCACCTTATATTGATTAAAATTACCTCAATACACGCTGTATCGCTTCAAGGTTTAATTATATATAATAAAAGCTTTTTTAAGACAAGTCAAATAGCTCAATTCTTCAGAAAGGTTATAGATTATTCAACATCAGGATGCGACCCTTAGAGCCGAGAAAATTAAAGAGAGTAATGAAACCGCGAGATACCGGGATAGGCGCAATGATATTAGAGTAAGTATTTGGATTTGAATAGGCGCGGACGAAACAGCAGGGTTCAGCTAGTAACATATATGTATATTTAATAAATTAGTTAAAGACATTATAGATAGTTCTCATTCAATCCTTCAACTTACATTAATGGTTGAGATCTTAAAGGAGGATTTCATTATAACCACTTAAGACTTGAGGTGTCCAGCAATTACCTGAACTAACTCATATATTTCACTACATTATAGGCTAAGAACTAACAAAACTGATGAACGACTTACTTTTTAAAGCCTCTGCGTTATCGTACTCAAATGATTTCCTTTTACATTTCACTTCGATGTTCCGGAAACCAATTTTTTCCATCATTTTTGATATTTCCTTCTGAGGATTCTGAAAAAGAAGTTTATGAAATTAATTTAATTTAATTAATTACATTTTTATTTCAAAACTATAGAAACGCATGTACACTGTTACTAATATACAAAAATAAGTTGGGATATAAAATACCTGTACCCAGAAGAAGAGGTAGATATAGCCAATTTACTTGAAATTTATTTTAAGTAACCATCATTATTTTTTTTATTACAACGATGGGAGGCATACCTACAATAATACGAACTATTTGATGTAAAGTTACGTTACCGTAGCCTATGAACACTTGCAACACATGAATTATTGCTCGCGTGTTACCATCGTTGATGCTAACACAGCTACTCCTTAGGAACTGACTGGTAACTTCACTCACTCGCAGGGACACAAAAACCCTCCAGAGAATTTTATTTGTGTTTGTGGCTTTTTTTATACAACGTTGGAAGGCATACATGCGTAAGGCCCATCTGATGTAAAACGGGTAACCGTAGCCTATGCCTCCTCTGTTGCTAACACAACAACTCCTTAGGAGCTTATTGGTGACCTCACTCACACGCAGGTACACAACAACCCTCTAGGGTGTTGTTATTTGGTTGCGGTTTTCTGTGAGCTAGAGGTACCTGGGGAGGTACCTAAACTCACAGAAAACCGTCTGAGGAGGCGGACTGCTTTGTTGCGCCCTTCCTCTCTTAAAACTTAACTTTTCTGTGAGGCACTATCCCAGTAGGGGTGCTTTGGTGAACCCTCTCCTAAAACTCGTAATATGTATGGTCTAAAGCAGTCAACACATATTTATATTAAATATAAAATCACAAAACGTGATGTTTGTACTAGTTGGTACATACATAGATAACACCCCATACAACATTTGTTTGCAAGAAGAACGAAAACATAAAATTATACCTTTTGACTCCTCTCTACGCACTCACACACTGCATTTTTATACAAAAAAATGTTTTTATTATGTGAAATACTTTCTAAAAATAAGTCTTCATTTGCTGACAGACAGACATGTTAGTGATTTCTTTGATACAGAACAGTAAAAAATCTATTATGTAGTTATAAATACTTTTAAAGTACATTATACTTAGAACGAATAATTGTAAAAAGCATTTTGTGTATCTACTTTTGCTTAGTCTAATCTACGCTTACGTAATTAGTATTTGATAATTTCTCACCCGTGAATCATGGTAGGGTGAAATGAATCGATTAACATCATGAAGCAGCGAGCTCCATTTGTTACTTTTAGCGAGGATCTTGAATACGTCGTAAATGGGGTGATGTCCTATGAACACAAGGAAACAACCGCCGTCCTCTGCTAACATGTCGTATATGTTCATAAAAGCTGTCCTGAAACAAATGATAATTACTAGTATTTATTTATATAAAACTAAAGTGTCAAACAAATATACAGCCCGCCTATACTTGCACCACCACTTTAGAAACCTCTTCGTGTCTTTTTTACAGAACCTCATTCTATAGTCCCTAAGGAAAATTTCTCACGTCTTAAAAGTTCCCAGTAAATAACTTCTCTGGGATCACACAGTACGCACCCATTACGTTTTCACTGTGTGTGTGAATGAATTTTCAGCTATTGACGAGCGGTGAAGTGTATAAAGAGATTGTTGGCATCATATCGAACAAATCTTAGGAACTCAACATTTTGTACAATTGGTAGAACACCCAAAATCTCTCAAACTCAAGGGCTCAAAACCGTATCTGACTTAGGATCATCGACAATTCTCACAGATCGTCTCTGCATTGCATTGCAATCACTAGGTCCTAGATGATTTCCAGGTGCTACCGCCAATAGGTGACTACAGTACGGCCAGTACAGTACAGTAGTACATGTACGGTCTGACTTGAGACTTGTATGACAAAGGTGGTTGCTTAGAGCAAAGTACTATGTCGCTCTGTTGAGCACAATAAGTTTCATGGATAGTTGCTTCACCTTCTTCTTCAGGTAAATTCGGAATTGAACTTCGCTGGAAACTCGACACTGGGATTCACTACGCTCTCGAATAGGGCATATAGAGGTTTCTTAGTGGTGAACGCGCTGACTTGTTTCTTAATAGGGTTGAATTGGGCCAAGTTTATAAGTTTTCGGTCAGACACTTTAGTCAACCCTCAATTTCAGACACCAGTAAATCGCGACTTTTCTCTACAAGGGACTAGGTATGTCAGCACGACCTGTATAATATATGATAGGCGTTTCTGGTGATGCAATTAGCGCATTGAGCAGTTAACTCGTTATATACGTTTTCCCATACATTTCGCGGTCGTATACGACCACCCGGGTTTCGAAGGGTTAATGAATGCCATCAGTTGACGATGTATTATTGGTATGTATACAGATGAAGTAGTGTCAGGGACAACATAGAGTATTAAGAGGGTGCACAAAGCTAAGTGCCACCCTCATTTTGTTCTTATTAATAACGCTGAAGACCAACTTCAAAAAACGCTCAATACAGGCACTGGATCTTGTATTTATTGTCTATGTACAAATAACCAAACATTTAATTATTGCTAATTGTGCTCACTTATAGCAATAATCAAAAATTTACTAATTGTACATTAATAATAATGCAGAATATGTCCCAAGAAAACATAAATATATTTCTTTAGTGACTGTATTGAGTGTTTTTTGGAATTGGTCTCAAATTCAGCGTTATTAATAAAAACAAAATAGGGGAGTGTATCGACTGGTGCAAGAATACAACGCGACATTCAATGCAGTCGACATCATGTCGACACCACCCAGTTTATACAAAAAAATGTTGATCAATATCTTGTCCCCCTTCTAAATCCATTATCTGAATTACTTTTACTTCTTTTTTATAAGTTATAATAGAATATTTCTCAACGAATATGTACATAGTTTGATGTGTGGTAAACGGTGTTGGTGTCAAAATTGTTATTACTCTTAGTCTAAGCTACTTTGTATATTCTCATTTTGTCACTGTTTGTTTACCCCAATAAATAGAAAAATATATATATATATTAGAAGCTCCATTACCATAGAGAGAAGAGGTCATAGCGATAAGCCTATAATTCAATGGCTCTAATGTATCGCCCTTTTTGGGCACCAGGTGCACATCAGTAGTCTTTTTTTTTATACAACGTCGGGAGGCATACAAGCATACGGCCCACCTGATGAAAAGCGATTACCGTAGCCTATAAACGGTTGCAATGCTATATTAAGTATTCGCGCTAATACTCGCGCGATGCACCTCTGTTTCTAACACAGTAACTCCTTAAGAGCTCACTGGAGACATCACTCACTCGCAGGAACACAACAGCTCTCTAGAGAGTTTTTTGGGAAGTGAAGGTATTTCCTATTCAGGCTGTTTTAATTTGCCCTACCCCTCTTATAAACACACAGATCAAGAAAAAACACAAATATTTACTGCGAAAATGGAACCTATGGCCTTGGTGTTATAAGAGCCATTGCTAACCTCTCGGCCATCGGGTCCGTCAATTGAACTAGGATTAGCTCGGTGGCGCAGTGGTTAGTAACGTTAATTTGACGCCAACGCTCGTTGGTTTGATTCCCACACAGGAGAAACATTTGTGTGCAAGTCTGCATGTGTTTTTTTCCCGGTTAGGGTTTATCCGGACATATTTGGAACGCAGCGCTTACGGATTTCGCTTTGTCCCGCCCGATTGATAGAATTATATGGATATATTTTATGCGTCTAGATTTTGTTAAATTCTTTGAGGGAGCCGACGATAAATTCTACGTGGGTTCAAAGCCCACTGTTGCTTCGGTGGTTGAGTCTTTCGTAATTATGGATGACTAGCTGCTGCCCGCGGCTCCGCCCGCGTGGAGTCAAATAACGTAGCCTATGTGTTAATCCAGATCATAATCTATCTACGTGCCAAATTTCATTCAAATCCGTTCAGCCGTTTAAGCGTGTAAGAGCAACAAACATCCATACATACAAACTTTCGCATTTATAATATTAGTAGGATATTACATAGGGTTCAACCCTGTGTAAGTCGCATATTTGTTCCATTTCCTCTCGAGTTCGGTGGTATCGTGGGCAGTGTTTTATCAAATGTTCCATAGTTTGAATTCTGTGGTCTCTGTGTTTTTATGTAGGGTATGTTTTTAGGTAGGGTAGGCTGCATCAAAGCAACCCGTCTGGAAGGGCATGTACGGATCAAGTTTTCTCGCTCATATCGTGGAGAAGCATCTGGCCACAGATCAGGTTTTTTGCGGTTTTGTGGATCTTGAGAAAGCATTTGATAGGGTTGTGGGAAAGGAACTGTGGGACATATTGCCGAGATATAGGATTGATGGTTCACTGATCCGTGCTGTGCAGTCCAGTTACAAGGATTGCTCAGCATGTGTGTAAGATAGGTGGTAGCATATAATTCGGGTTTGGTGTCAAAATTGGTATCAAACAGCGTTGTATGCTATCTGCTAGGCTGTTTATTCTGAATCTCGATAGTCGTCTGCAGAGTATAAGGTCAACGAATGTAGGATTGCACATGGGTGACCTAATGGTGGTCTGGTGTATGCAGACGATGCCGTGATAGTAGCAGAAACACTATCTGAAGTGCAGACACTGGTCACAATAATGAAAGACGATTGTATGGAGAAAGGCTTACTATTGAATGCGAAGAAAACAAAGGTTATTTGAAAGAGAAGAAACCAGAACCAATGTAAGGATTACGGTTGATGAGGAAGTGTTGCAACAAGTGGATGAGATTTTATATCTTGGATGCGCTTTCAGCAGGGACGGAAGGTACACCTCTGATGTGGAAAGACGAGTGAGTGCTGGGAATAGTGTGAATGGAGCGTTGGGAAAACTTCTTGGCAGGAAAAACTTGAGCCAGAAGGCAAAGCTCCCTATACACAATGCAGTGCTGGTCCCAGAGCTGGCAGAGAGAGCATGAAAGTAGGATAAACGTGGTCGAAATACGAACGTTGCGCAAAATTAGTGTTGTAACGCTTGTAGACCTTATTCGCAATGATGACCTGAAAGAGAGCGTCGGTATTTGAAATAAGAAGAGGCATGCTCCGTTAGTTCGGACATGTAGGAAGAATGCAGGATGAAATAATGAGGAAGCAGATATACAACACAAAAGTGGAGGGATGTAGGAGCCCAGAAAGGCCAAGACTTACCTACCATGCCTAATCGGTTGTGTTCTATACAAAGGTGATGTCAGAAGCCTTAAAAACCGGCAACGTGCATGAGAAGAGCTATGAATGTTAAAGAAGGGAGCGAGGTGTGTAAAAGTCGAATCACGTGGCGCTTGGTCCTCTCTGCCTATTCCGCAAGGGATTTGGCGTTTTAGATATATATATATATATATACACAAAAAAAAACAATATGTATATATGTATGTGTATATGTATGTTAAAAACAATATAATTAATTAACAAAAATGTAATCGTTTGGGATTAAATTTTTTAATTTTTTTTATTTGTAAATAAACGGACAAACATGCAAACAAATAAATAATATGTATTCAATATTAATAACTAGTTGATACCCTCGACTTCGCCCAAGTGGAATTTCTTTCATTCAGTTTTTACGGAAGAATTCTAAAATAAATGAACCCTATTACCGTGTAAAATTTCTTCGAAATACGATCAGTAATTTTTGCATGCCGTTTTTACAATGAATAGTCAGACCGCCAAGCAGATAAGAGTTTTTCAAAATGATATGTCATGCACAAACAGCTTAGTAACATGCACGCAAATAACCACCTTCACAACGCCGACTAGCGCGATAATTTCTTAACTTTAGTTAATTCTCATTTTATCCATACGTCTAATTTCAGGCAAAGGCTTTAAATCAATAACGATAAAATGTTATTTTAATTTCAAATTATTGATAACTACTTATTGATATATTAAATGCATGTTACTAAATCTAATATCTTTTTTTTATATTACGTCGGGAGGCATACAAGCATACGGCCCACCTGATGTAAGGCGGGTACCGTAGCTTATTTATGCTTGCAACATATTCAGTATCACTCGCGCGATGCCTCCTCTGCTGCTTACTCAGCCACTCCTTGGGAGCTTACTGGTGACCTCACTCACACGCAGGAACACAACAACCCTCTAGGGAGTTGTTATTTGGTTGCGGTTTTCTGTGAGGTGGAGGTACTTCCCCAGACGGGTTGCTTTGATGCGTCCTACCTCTCTTAAAACATCCAGACCAAGACGAACAGATATGTTCATGCACACAAATGTTCGCCTTGTGCGGGAATCGAACCCACGAGCGTTGGTGTCAAAGTCGCGTCATTCACGACTGAGCCACCGAGCTCGTCATCAAAACAAGCTCTGCTCAAAACAAGAAGCAAACTTAACAAGTAACATATTTATTTATTACTCTAAAATAAAAGCTACATCCCTGAGAGCCAAACGTAAGTGCTACTGCTATGCATGCATACGATTCGAGAAATTATGACCAAATATAACGAAAAAAATATGATAGTCGTAAACATAAATAAAAAAACATACTAAACATAAATTAAGAACATAGAACTTCCTCTTAGAAGTTGAATAAATGAAAATACGCAATATAGTGTTTAACATTATCCACGTTGAATTTGTGCTACGCAGAATCTAGGTCTACGAAAGCGCGTAGTTCAGCTACGATGGCTTCACGATAGTTTATTGCAGGACGATATCCCTGTGCACTGATTAGCTTAACATCGACAAATTCTTATTTGTATATTTATTCTTATAATAAATTACCTACGCGTTAAATATTTTACTATTTATCGCGTAGGTAATTTATTATTTTTATTTACAAACAAAACATTAAAAATGATTATTGCAAAGTTACGACATTTTGTAAAAATTATCTAATTTTAATAAATTTAAGACGAGTCCTTTTAAATAAGAAGGCAAGTCAATTTATATGTCCGAATCTCACTTTCTAAATAACTGTGGCTATTGGATTAATAAATAATGGATTTAATTTACTAATTAGCAGGGCATGCACGTGATGCAGTCATGAATAAATAAATAGACAAGAACTATTAATGGCAATGTCACTTTTAAAACTAGAACATGACATGCAAACAAGGGCCCAAGGTGTTTAGAAGTATAAGTGTATATAAAAAGATTAAACAAAAACCTAATTACTTTCACATTTTCAATAGCCCTAGTTTTCGTGAAATGGTTAAAATAGGACTATGGTTTAAAAATAATAATATCACTTACTCTTGGTCTTTGATCCAATGGAGAGCATAGAAAGAAAACGCGTGGTCGAATTGTCCTCTCATATTTTCCGGTAGACGAGTTTCCATATCAAACACTTTAAATTTTATTTTATCATCTCCATAGTTTTCGTTTGCAAAGTGGACCATTTTTTCACTTATGTCACACCCCACTAATTTTTCATAATTATATGGCATGTACTGTTGTAATATGTCTATTGTAACGCTTCCATCGCCACAACCGATATCGATGATTCTCTCGCCCAATTTCTTCCACTTAATTTTTTTTTCATATTCTCTGAGAGAGTTTAATGCGTCCCTTTTCTGTAAAATATTACTCGACTGATATAGCTCGGCATTATCCATGGCTGATGTTTCTAAGTATTTTACTTGACTATATATGCCTTGAGTGCAGCAGCGCGTGCGCAGAGTCGCCGTTCCCGGCGCGGTTTCGGCAGGCAGTCGCGCCGAGTAAGCTACACGTATGTATTTATATGTGCCACCGAGGCACGACTTCGTATGCTGCAGCAAATTTGGTTACCTGGAACCTCATTTCTAAAGCAATCACACATCTGTAAAGAGACAATATGATTTATAAGACTAGTAATTATGTATGTTAGTAGTATGTTAGAAATTGTAAGTAGGTTACTAGGTTAAACTGACCAATTCAAGATCATTTAAGCGCACACAGGGAATTAGTCGTAATTTAATCTGATACAAATGCACCCTCCTTTTAATGAAAACTACTAATGTTTCTCTAAAGATACAGTTCTGTAGAGAATTGTTATCCTTGTTACTTTCGACTGTTTATTTAATATGTTGGTTTATTAGGTTATTATATAGATAAAAACGAAATATTTAACGGAAAGATGGAGACTTAGACTGAGATCTTATCGCAACGGTGAAAATGCTGGCCGTTCTGTCAAAGCTGTTACACTACTTGTATTCGACTTATGCATTCTACCTTCTTCTTGCGACTTTACTCGCGTGGGATTACGTTGTATAAATAAAAGATAAAGATAAAATTTCTTTATTTGCCATTGCGTCCTCGTGGGCACTTAAACTCTTCATTTTTTTCAAATATAATTATCTAATTGTACCTTATTCAAATCTTTTATGGAACTTTTGTTATTTTTTAGTCAGCTTGAAAGTATAAAGTACAATATGTCCTTGTTTAGAATAAATAGTAACACTACCAAATTACATTACAATCCATTCAACTCGGCGCATTATGCGTGCAAATGCACACAGAACATACACAGACAGAATTATTATTTCATTTATGTTTGTTTTGGATTTGTTATGGATTCTAATCATGTAGAGTATTATTCTTCTAAGTAACGTTTGGGTAAATTGACTGCATCAAAATGCTGTATTAGAGTTCCTTATAAATTGCCAAACGATAGTTTGCTAGATGTCAACTATCCACAGGTGCTAGAAGTTCGTTTCAAATAAGCTTATTAAGCTTTTTCATATGTGACCATAGCGAGGTATCCCGTTTCGATTAACTTGTTTTTTCAAAATCAATTTTATCCCATGGTTATATGTTACACATTATTTTTGAAAAATTCATATTGGCAATTATAGCGTTCAGCATGTTACATGCCTGTCTGCCTACCTAAGCCAAACTTCATATTTAGACATACTCTAACACTTTCTGAGATATCTATACGTACGTGATAGATAGATAGACGTGAGAGTGTTAAGGGCTTCCTTTTTTCCTTTTTGGTATTGTAAATGTATTGGGACATCGATGAAGGTGTTATTAATAGATTCGATTTTATTATAGGACTCAAACTCCATTGAAGAACGCACAGGATTATGGTGTGCTGCGTTTTTTATACCACTAAGGAAGCAAACAACGTTTTGTTTGATGGTAAGCAGATATTCTAGCATATGGACACTTGCAATACCAAGGGTGGTCCTCATGTCTTACCGACTTTGTAAACAACTTTTCATGTCTTTCTTGAAGAACCTTATGCTGTAGTCTCCAGGGAAAAACTCGGCAGGCATTTCATTTTCACACATTCCAGAATTTAACTGTTCTCGGTAGAAAACTTATCACGACCCGCCCATTGCGGTTCAAGAATTTAAAAAGGAACTCTTTAGTGTTTTTAAGAACACATTAAAAATATTAACTGTAACATTTTTTAGTCTATTTGGAAACGATTAGATGAATAAAAAATAAAATAGTAAAGGAAATACGAGTATATTAGTTCAGCGATAGTACAGACTCCACGGAGCGTGAGTCCGACTCAAACTTGATGAGTATTATTTATTCAACAAATTATAACAGGAATACATTGTTGAATAATACCAGAGATAATCTATTAAACTAGCTAATACTTTTGTTACATTTTCCTCGTACGTTATATTTACATACGAAAATATCTTATGATCTCGATGATTACAATATTTTCTTTGCAAGAGTTCAACCATTTATAGTCCAGGAGATGTGCGATGCCTTGTGTGTTACAAGCATCCATAAGCATGGCCACGAAGTAATAAATCACTTGAGGGCACATAAAGACACCCTTAATCCACCAAAACGTAGCGTATTAGCACCTAAATATTGCACCGATTCAATCCTATGGTCCTACAGGAATGCACCAATTGGAGCCGCGCGTTCTACGTCACTTCCCGACCTGTAGCGGTGAATTGAGTTACAAAACAAAATTGTTTGATCGTTCTGTATTGGTTACTTACATCATGGGCATAGGTAACTTATTTTCATCGGGAATGTCATTCTATTGTAACCACAAACCGATTACGTGGTATGAAAAATGTTAAAATGTCGGAATATTTTTGTGGAAATTAGTAGCTATAATTAAGTGTTAAACTTAGTTGCCTACAAATTGTAGTTCTAATTATGATAATAATTAATATTTACAATAAACGGATCTGGTGACCTAGTTGTTAGCAATGGTTACTTGAACACCATGGCTTCGATTCCCACACAAGTCTCACGCGTTACTAAATCTGCTAACACAGTTACTTCTTAGGAGGAACACAACAACCCTCCAGAGAGTTTGTTATTTGGCTGCGATTTACTCTGAGGTGGAAGTACTTCCGCAGACGGGCTGCTTTGATGCGTACTTTTCTTAAAAACACCAGATCAAGACAAACAGACATGCTCGTGCACACAAATGTTTCTCCAGTGTGGGAATCGAACCCACGAGCGTTGGTGTCAAAATAGTGTTGCCACTGCGCCAACGAATATTAAATTTAATTAATATGTATGACATTTAAAAAAAAATAAACGTATATTTAAGTGTACGATTGAAGTAAGTTGCGATAGTATTTTGTTCTGTATAAAAAATATTTGGTATACATTTTTCGCATCGATTGTAGACCGTATTGGCAATGATGATGTTAGAAACAGAGTTGGTCTGAAAGAGAGCGTTGGTGTTAAAATAAGAATAGGCATGCTTCATTGGTTCGGACATGTGGAAAGAATGCAGAATGAAAGAATTACGAAACAGATATTCAACGTAAAAGTGGAAGGATGTAGGAGCCGAGGAAGGCCAAGACTTACCTACCATGCTACCATGACCAAATTGATCGTGTTCTATCAGAAGGTGATGTCAGAAGCCTTAGAAACCGGCGAGCGTGCATGAGAAGAGCAATAAATGTCAAAGTAGCGAGTGAGGTGTGTAAGCATCGAGTCACGTGGCGCTCGGTTCCCCCTGCCTACCCCGCAAGGAATTGGGCGTGCAGTTATAGAAAAGCATTTTTCCTCTTCTTTACAGTCTTGTATAATGGGCTGCCCATAGAAAAACTTATCTGGTCAGTCCATCACATGGGATATCTCCGGCGAAGTCTTATGACTTTGTACTTACTCCGAATAGCTTCGAGTTCACTACAGTTTGTATCTTAACCACTTATGTATCTGTGAGTGTATTAATAGATACTTACATGGTTCCTAAAATTCGGGGATACTTGTGTGACCTAAATTATCAAATGTCAACTAAATGTTTCAAGTTCCCTATACTTTTACCATTAATGTACTCTTAACTACAAAGTAACTCGGCGATTTCGTACTGACTATCCAAAAATAGACCCATTTTATCTGGTGTTAGCATCCTTTGTATTGTAGTGAGTAGGTACTCTTTTGTGAATTGAAACATCGTGGCCTTCATCTAAGCTATTTTTGAGTTATTTGTACAATTTGATTGTTCTGTTCAGGAAAGTACGATCTGAACAATCTATATGTATAAAAATCTCGTGTCACGGCGTTTGTGGTAGCTCTCCACCGAATCGCTTCGACCGATTTTTATGATTTTTTTTTAAATTTGGTAGGTATGAGAATGGGTCAGCTAGTAATATCATATATATTTTCGACAATCAAGTTTTGTAAATTAACTTTCACTTTAATAAACTTCGTCTTCTTAGCGTAATCCCGTTTCCTAACTCATTCGAAATGGCGGGGTCCGCTACCTTTCACTTTAATAAACTAAGTTTGTTAAAATAAACAATTTAAAGTAAGTTGTAAGTGATAATGAAGACATGAGAGAAAGAGTTGGTCTGAAATAAAGTGTCGGTGTTAAGATAAGAAATAGCATGCTCCGTTGGTTCGTAAATGTAGAAAAAAGCAGGAAGAACGAAATACGAAACAGATATACAACGCAAAATTAGAACGATATCTGAGCCGAGTACTGTGACCAAATTGATCGTGTTTTATCATCAGAAACCAGCCTGCGTGCATGAAAAGAGCTATAAATATTAAAGGTGCGAGTGAAGTGTGTAGGGACCGAGTCACGTGACACTTGGTTCACTCTGCCTAACCGGCAAGCGATTCGGCGTGAAATTACTGATATATAGATAGTAAATTATGTAATTATGCTAATTATATTTTGCCACATAGGCGCAGGCCAATTTCCTCAAGGTTTGGCACGTAGGTATATAGTAGATAAGGATCTACGGGACAAGAATTTTTATTTCAAGTTGTAAGCAAGGGTAGGTCAGGCACGATATGAAGTGGAGAAGATATTTAAGTATTACTGAGAAAAGCATGATCGGCTTCGCATTTTCTAGATGATATTGGATGTACTTAGGTCTACATACATATTATGCTTATTTCTCTAAATAAACTAAACAAACTGTCAAAGTAACATTTAGAATATCAAATTACCTGTTAAACTATGGTGATTATATGTTAGGTCAAATGATTATAAACTAGGCCAGTGGTCGGCAAACTTGTTAGCCAAAGAGCCAAATATGAACATTACAACAATTTATAAAAAAAATGGGAGCCAAATCTACTTTATTAGTAAACTTTTATTACACTAAATAAGTATTACACTAAATAAAACTAAATTTCATACTTAATAAATATTTATTAATGCGAACAATGTGCTCCCATCTCCTTGGAAAGTTTGAGTAAGTCAGGTTTGTAAATTGTTGTTTTTAATATTAGGCATGATTCATGTTCTCATCAATAAGACGACTTCTCAGTTTACTCTTAATAATGTTCATGCTTGAAAAATATTGTTAGCATATATATGCAGAACCGAAAAGGGAAAGAACAGCAAACGCGAGCTATTTCAGCGGATCGTAAGAGTCAGGAATACTATTCCGAGCGTTGAAAATTTTAATGTCTTCCTTCTCCAGGCCATTTAAAGCAGACCACTTGTGTTGTAAACTAAGATCACATTTTTTCTTCTCTAATATTTCCAATTCATCACAAAGACGTTCGAATTTAGAGCGCCATATCTCCTTATTTTGAAATCCAGCAATTGTATTTCAAAGCTGAATTAAACAATTTTTAACGGAAGTTTTGCGTGTTTTATTTATTTTGTTGAACCTGACGTTTCGAATGCTTTGCAGCGTCCGTGGTCGCAGGAAGACTAAGGTGACATTTGTCTTACATTGGTTATTCAATTATTACATTATACCGACATGGATGGATTAATTATATATGTTCCGATTCACACAAAAATCGCTCACGGTGTCCGAACGTTTTTGAGTAGATCTCTGGGTTTGTGACTTGATTGTTTTTAGAACTGGATCCCAAGCAGGTGGTATTTGCCAACCATCTTCTCTATTGAAATTGGGGTGTTTTCTTATTTCAATAGCCTCGCGTAGCATGTATGTATCGATTGTAGCGATTCTCCTTGGCGAGGATGTAAGACAAATGACGCCTTAGTCTTCCTGCGACCACAGCTGCTGCAAAGCATTCGAAACGTCAGGTTCAACAAAATAAATAAAACACGCGATGCATACTTCCATAATAAATAGTTTAATTCAATATTTCAAAGCTACCAATGTCAATTTCAAAAGGAGAAAATTTCAACTCGGTTATCGTAGCATTAAGAGGATTTTTGACAAATGCTGAAGTTGCTCTGCTGTTTTTTTTGAATAATTTCAGCCGGTATCTTATACATGGTTTGTGTTTACGTGTATGAAAACTAATAAAATTAAACTCGATGTTCGTTACGTTTTTTTACAACAATATAAAATTTTAATTTCCTATCTATCTTTTAACTTAAACAAAAAAAATATACATGTTCTCGATTTAGAGATTATCAAAATAAGACGTAATTCTTTTGTTGCCAAGTTTTTTTTTAAATGAAAATATAATTGCGCCTATCGTGGATATTTGTGCCAGAGCCGCACTTAAAGAGCCAAAGAGCCACATGCGGCTCTGAAGCCGCACTTTGCCGACCACTGAACTAGGCGAACGAAAAATACAACTAACTGCGTTTTTTCGAAAAGTTACGGTCAACACTATTAGATGCCGTAATAATTATCTCAAGAGAGGTAAGGCGCATCAAAGCAGTCCGTCTGGGAAAGTACCTCCACCTCACAGAAAAATAAGATAGCAAACAAGCATACGGTCCGCCTGACATAAAGCGGTTAAAGTAGCCTATGAATTTAGAAGAATGTTGCTAGCGCATTGCCACTCCCGCTGTGAACACAGCAACTCCTCATCTTCTGGTGATCTCACTTACTCGCAGGAACACAAAGACCCTCCAGGGAGTTGTTATTTGGCTGCCGTCTTCTGTGAGGTGTAGGTACTTCGCCAGTCGGGCTAACGTCGTGCCCTACCTCTCTTTCGCCAGAGCCTCGTCTATTGATAAGCAGGGTGCACCACGTGCAGGTGAGGTTGATATAGGCTCTAAATGTGACATTGAGCCACTTACACTCCAATATGCAACATTTTGGGTGGTTGAAATATTAAAAATTAAAGTTATCTCAATATGGTGATCGTGTTTTATCAGAAAGTGAGATGTGTGTAAGGGCCAAGTCACGCGGCACTTCGTTTTCTCTGCCTACGTTACCTTACGATGATGTTACGATGAAATAGTAAATGCTGAAGTTTCCTGCCAGTCAATATTACGACTGAAAATAGAGGTGGAATTATTAGGCGCGCTAATGGGATCTGGCTGAGGAAGTAATGCGGTAAGGAATTACCTACTTACCGAAGTCTTATTACACAGGAGCAAACAAAATTCTAGAAGACTGTCTACAAGTAAACGAAGTCAACACGAAGCTCCTGAGACGGAGCTATGTGAACTCTTTGCATTTACAAGCGTCTAAAAAGATAAGACAGAAATTCTTTATTTGCTTTTAGACACTTACGGGCACTAAGACACGTCTTACATTGTCAATTCTCAAATTTAAGAGAGGTAGGGTGCATCAAAGTAGCCCGTCTGGGGAAGTACCTCCATTTCACAGAAAACCGCAGCCAAATAACAACTCCCTAGAGGGTTGTTGTGTTCCTGCATGTGAGTGAGGTCACTAGTAAGCTCCCAAGGAGTTGCTGTGTAAGCAGCAGAGAAGGTATCGCGCGAGTAATACTTAATATATCGCAAGCGTTAATAGCCTTACGGTACCTGTTTTACATCAGGCGGGCCGTAAGTTTGCATACCTCCCGACGTAGTATAAAAAAATCTATGGGCATTAACCGCCTCGACGGATATATAAACCGATCATTAGGTCGCCAAATGTGAATCGGAGTCGAAAAGTTTTCATTCAAAATGTATGGAATATGAGTGAACACCTTTTGAATTCGTTGCGAATATTGCATTCGCTTACAGGTCTAAGTCGAAGCTCACGCACTGTGCGTTTTGTACCAATATAAGTTATATGCCTTCTTGAATTCTTATTCAACGGAACAGCAAATTTAACTTTGCAGTTAAAAAAATAGTGGTATGGCCCTGGGGAAGAATATAGGCTGCACAATATAGGCTTTCAGGAACCCCGAAAACGTAATTACTGAAACTAGACACACGAAATTTGGACACGGGTTAAGAGAGTATTATCATAAAGTTACGTACTTAGTTAAATATTATATTCACGAAACTGTTATAACAGTTTATTGGAGAATTTAACCACTCTTTCTTATATATAATTCCTAAAGAGAGAAAAACAACTACAATGTCGTAGGAAGGTTCGAATGATGTATGCAGTATGGTACACTATCTTATATTTATTACACTACGTGCATTATTATTATACAATAAAGATTTGAATTATTATATTATAGGGATTAGGCTCAACTTACCTATAATACTCTCAAAAAAACAATAACCACAGGAACCACAGAAAGGGAAAGAAAGGGAAGAAATAGGAAAACATGTATATCTACACTGAATATCGTTATAAGATGGAATGTTCTGAGTGGGACACAAATGGAGATATGTGGCGAATTACCACCTCACAGAAAATCGCACTCATTGTAGGAACTCGTTAAGCACGTAGGTGTGTTGTGTGAAAACTTTCAGGAAGCTCTTGAGTAGATGCTGTGTTAGCAGTTATAGTCTTTGTATTTACAACCATCTATAGACATTAGTAACCGTCTCATATTAGGCAAACCGTACGCTTGCATGTCACTCGAGTGATATAAAAAGCCCGTCGGTTCATATAAAGCATATGATGTTTTATGAATCCGTGGTTGTATTTAGTAAACAAGTAAGTTTACTCTTATAATCAAAAATGTAACATTCTTAGAAGTTTCTACTATTAACTGAATTTACTTTAACTTCTGTTAAAGTAAATTAAATATATTTAACACGGGTAATAGTCTAAAATACACATTTAATTACATGACAAACGGTCACAGGAAGGTATCTGAAGATAGGTCAAAAGCGTGTATGGTTTCGTACCGCAATCGAAAAAAATTAAACCCTTATCGGTTAAAATCGTTGCCTGTCTGTCTGCCTATAAATACCTTTTTTTCTCAGGAACGTATACAGGCATCAAGATGAAATTAATATTAAATAGGCACTTGCGTCTGCAGGCCCTTGGAGCTGAAATAATATCAATTAAGTGAACACAATACTTCTATACTTTCCATGTAATCATGAAATTTGGCAAGAAGCAAGGTTTCGCATAAAAAGAAAAGGAAAAATACACAGATTGTCAATTGTAGTTAGTTATATCACACGAAAATATATTTTTTGCGATTACAAGCTCGAACTTGGAGAATTAAACGTTAAAAATTTGGATATTAGAGCAACGTATAACTTGAGTAATGTTAAGTAATTTTGACGAAAGCAGCCGTAACAACCAATGCTACAGTTATACTTTTCTTGGACTGATTTTGAGGGGAACATGCTCGGAAAGAGAGGCAAAATTTTCAGAGACTCGATTCCCGAGATGGAGGAACTATCTACATACAAGTTTGTACGTAACCTTCGCTGTCGAGTCAGACTCGTACTTGTCACATTTTTTCTAAATATAGTTTTGAAAAGAAGAAGTATATGTTGATAAGAATTAACTGTTATACAATGTGCACGCACATCACACATTCTCGTGCACCGAACAAGCGGCTCGACGTAATTGATGGCAGTAGAAGTACTCGCTACTACAGTGACGTAAGTCTACGAGTACATGACCTCAGTTTATGCTGAGTTGAGTGTGCATCGCGCTTCGTCTTACATTCCGTATGTACAGTTTAAAATTGCACCTTATCAAATTTGCTGTAAAATGCACATTAGATTGTTGATCGCATATTTTGGCAATAAGTGATTATATATTTATATTTAGAGTCTTATAGGAAAATAAATTAATTTTGAGGTTATATAATATTTTTCCCACACTAACAACCTCATGACAAATAACGCATCTGTAGTGGATTCTTACACAACTCACTCGCTTTTTTAACATTCATTGCTATTATCAAGCACGCTCGCCGGTTTCTAAGTCTCGTGATAGAACACGACCAATTTGGTCATGATAGGTAAGCCTTCCTCGGCTCCTCCACTTTTGCGTTGTATATCTGCTTCGTCATTCTTTCAACCTGCATTCTTTTATCATTTTCATCTACATGTAGGTAAAACCAACGGAGCCTGCCTCTTCTTATTCTAACACCGACGCTCTCTTTCAGACCAACTCTGTTTCTAACGCGATTGCGAATACGGTCTACAAGCGTTCGGCCACAAATTATGCGCAACGCTCGCATTTCGACCACGTTTCTCCTACTTTCATGCTCTCTCTCTGCCATACTCAGTTCTCGCTTCCATAAGTGAGCGTTGGGACCAGCACTGCATTGTATATAGCGAGCTGTGCCTTCTGGCTCAAGTATTTACTGCCAAGAAATTTTCCCAACGCTCCATTTACACTATTTTTATAGTTCTTATTTAAGATAGGTAAATCTATGGATTAAAACTGCTGATTTTATTGTTGCTTTTCTACTCGGGGTTTCTCTTCGTTTTAGTGAGTTTATTATCACCTTTTATGAGGAAGCTCAAAATGGCTTTTTGTTATTGATAGAATCAATAAATATTTTTTGCAAATGACGTCTGTGAATGCTTTAATTTATGCTTACTGGCTTGAATGCAGTGTTAACTTATAGTAATTATCTTTATATACTATATAATTCTTCTATATGTGTGTACGTCACTGAACTCTTCTTAAACGGTTGGATCGTTTTACAGAAACTTTGTGCGTGTGTGTTTCATGGGTATTTGAATGGTTTAGATTTTTTATTATTATACCTTGTCCGACCATAAGCTCTGTTTTTCAAATTATGAATGAATATGCATTTATTTTTTTAATAAAATTTACAGGTAAGTACATATTTATGGAAGTAACAAATAAAAAAGTGAAGTATGTAATGACCGCGCGTGTAAGGACTTATGGCTCGGTTCTCTCTGCCTACCCTGTAAGGGACCTGGCGTAAAGCTATACATACATACAAATAAAAAAATGATTCTATTCGACATGACCACATTTGGCTTTGATACAGGCATTTAATATGTCTGGCCACGAATCTATGGATTTACGCACTGTTTCCATGGGAAATTTAGCCACTGCTTGCTTCAAAGATTTCTTTAATAGACCAATGTCGGCATGTCTTTTCGAGCAGGCTATGTCCTCTAAAACTGACCATAATTTGTAGTCTAAGTTCAGATCCGGGCTAGACGAGGGCCAGTCTTGAGCTCTTATAAAGTCCGGAACGTTGGTTTCGAGCCAGGCATGGGTAGTTCGTGCCTTGTGACCAGGTACAGGTACCTACTGGCAAGTCCACGGTACATTTTAAAAAGTATATGAGCTGAGAGGTTTCACAGCACAATCCAAGACAGTTTCTTGACTTGACAGTTTCTTTGTCTTCACTCCTTTTTCATAAAAATTAAGCTTTGTGACTCCTTGATAAGACACCCCCCACCAAACCATTGAAATGATAACCACGGTGTATCTCTTCAACCACTTGGGCGGCCTCCTGACAACTACATGTGTGCGTACATTTTGTCATTTTGCTTGTCGTACTGCTCTTCAATAGTGAATTTTTTTCATTAATAAAGAGGATATTTCTGTGCCTTTCACCTGCGTATCAGGACGTTTTGATCGATCCACTCTATTCAACTGTAGAGATTAATTTAGGGCATGCCCCGTATATCGACGATAATCGCCGAGTTTCAGGTCTTGTTTTGATAGAGTCTAAGCGGGAATCTCTATTTCTTGCGATAAGATTTTTTAAGATTTTGATTTGGGTTTGGGCGAAATTGCTTTAACAGAATTAACGCCTTTTAATTCTAAAAGCACGCGTTTACCCCGATCTTTTATGGTCTTCAACAGAGGAAGTGTTGGTATATCTGTCGATAGTACGATATACGAACATATGGCTGATACCAAACTTGAAGTGTCTTGAATATGACCGACGGCTCCATACCCACTTTGTGCATGGCAATCGCTGCAATCCTATTTTCTTTAACACCCCATTCCATATTGTAATTTGCTAATAAACACGAAAAAAATATGTAAAACGACGGGAAATCGAAAGAAGTTTATTACAAACGCGTTCCAAATTTAATATTTTAAATAGTTGAAAAAAGGAGAAGTAAAAAACATCTTGTCATAACGAACGATTATATGTCACATCCATTGTCATAATATATGAGAAGAAGAAAATGACGCGATGAATGACGCGACTTTGACACCAATGCTCGTGGGTTCGATTCCCACACAAGACAAACATTTGTGTACATGAACATGTCTGTTTGTCTTAGTCTGGATGTTTTAAGAGAGGTAGAACGCATCAAAGCAGCAATTCTGGGGGACTACCTCCATCTCACAGAAAACCGCTGCCAAATAACAACTCTCGAGTGACACTTAATGTACACTGTGGGCCACTGTAACCACTTTACATCAGGTGGACTGTATGCTTGTATGCATCCCGACTTTGTATAAAAAAAAGATATACAGAATTGTGCATTAAAGTAATAGGATATCATATCCAATATGGAGACTTTGAGATAAACGATATAAAGAACATTAAATGTAAGTTTTTGTTACTACGATGTTAGAATGGTATGCCAAAATGTCTTTTAAAATAAATCATTGTAAGTTTTCTCGATCATTTTTTTATAAATCAACATTGTGTAATTAGTCACATAGATAATAATTAAAATACTAGACTCTTATACAGCTTTTTTAGCAATTGCAAATTAACGTATTATTATTGTTATATCATAAGTATAAATCTGTTATTTATACAGCATAAACCTAAACTTACAAAGTATTTCCGTATACATTCGTCGGTAATAAAAGCAAAGCAAAAAGACATTATTAAAATCACGTGAGTGATTATAAAAAAGGTGAGATGTTCAGTGTGTGTGACCTATGCTATACACGTCAAGCTCAGTTGGTGATAAAGAAGACCGAACCTCTATGTCTATATACTAATATAAACGAAGAGTTTGTTTGTTTGTCTAAACACGCTAATCTCTCGAACTACTAGTCCGATTTGAATAATTCCTCCTCCATTTCATAGCCCAACCTTTAAGGAAGGTTACAAGTTATTCCACGTCACGATACGACCCTTAGAAGTCGAGAAAAAAGAGAGAAAGTAAGGAAAAGCGGTTACCGGGACACGCGCGAAAGAAGCCGCGGTGCGCACCTAGCATTCATAGAAGCCTTTTATACTTGTCATTTTAGTTTAGTTTTAACGTTTAAGATAATTAAAATCTCTTTACAATTGGTCAGCGAGAAATTGTCAGTCACCTCACGGAGTTAGGCCGCAGGATGAACGGGTGCATTCAACGTTCCTTTTCGACCGGTCACGAAAAAGTGCATTGCCCTGCGACTGCATCGGGTCTTGTGCTTTTTTATTGCAGATTCGCATCCTCGTATAACATCGGTTGAGTTAGGAGTCTTGACCTAGCCTAATGTGATTTGTATTGTCGCATAGCTTAGACGGTTTCGTTTTGCTGTCATATAAAGACATTTCGTTTGTGAAATGTCATTGCAGCAGTTTATAGTTATGATTAGGTTGCTCTTTGTAATTATTATGAAATTGAAACTATACGATTTCAATTGTTATAATTAGAGTGAAGTTTTGACATAATACATGCATGATATGTGTTAATTTATAGTTCTCTTGAAATTCGATGAATGGAAATTTGATATTGAAGAAATATACATTAGAGTTTATGACCTCGGATATTGGAATTAGGTTTTGGTTGGTGGTCCTGATTGTCTTCAGCTCAGAGCCCTTTTAATTCAAATCGGAATATATTTATTAAATCTAATCTGAATTGTTTTTTTATATAAAGTCGAGAGGCATACAAGCATACGGCTCACCTGACGCAAAGCGGAATCCGTTGCCTATGGACGCTTGCAATATATTAAATATCACTCTTGCGATGCCGCCTCTACTGCTAACACAACAGCTAGGAGCTTACTGGTGACCTCGCTCATCCGCAGAAATAAAACGACCCTCCAGGGAGTCGTAATTTGGTTGCGGTTTTCTGGGAGAAGGTGGTAATTCTCTAGACGGACTGCTTTCATGCGCCCTACCTCTCTTAATAAACCCCAAACCAAGAAACACAGATATGTACATGCACACAATTGTTTGTCCTGTCGCATTGTCTAAAACTTAGGCACATGGACCCTCGATTTATTAGCAGAATAATAATACTTAGCAGGGTTATATACCCTAAAAATGGTTTATTTGTTGTTCATTAACAGTTTTTTATAACACTAAGGTAGCAAACAAGCACATGCCTTATGGAAAGCAGTAACCGTAGCCTAGCAACACCAGGGTCGTCACTTGTGCTTTACCGACCGTGTAATAACGTCTTCACTTCTTAATTAAAAAACCTTATGCTGTGGTCTCCAGGAAATCCTCGATAAGGAGTTCATTCCACAGCTAAAGAATTCTCGGTAGAAAACTTTTTTGGAACCGCACAGTACGACACCATTGCTCCAGAGAGTAACGATGAATTCCCAGTTTATATCTTGTAATGAGCAAAATATAAATCTAACGTTAGTAAATCAAGTAACTGATCTAATAATGACGTAAAATTTCATACCTTAAAACATTACACAGAGAAAATACTTAAGTATAAACTCCTACAAAAACGGAGTAAGTTCATACTACTTATGAACAGGTACCTTATACCAACACATTTCGGCAATAATATACGTCGTAAACTAAACTTGAATTTCAAGGACAAAGTTAAAAACAGGCGAAAAAAATTCAAGACAGTGCATCCATACGCTATAATGCAAGTGCACTGCATATTTAAAATGAACTCCAATTAACATGTCGTGATCCATGCACGCAAAATAATTGGTTACGCACCTGTATTAGACGAATACAAGCATACCGTCACATGTCAAGTGGCTACCGTAGTTTATGACTCGTAGTACTGGAAGTAACACTCGCGAGTTACCACCCCTGCTGTTAACACAGCAACACCTTTACTGCTAACCCCATTCACTAGCAAGAATGCGACAACTCTCCAGTAACTTGCTATTATGCTGCGGTTATCTATAACGTAGGAGGTACTTTCATACGTACGAATGTGCCCTATATCTCTTATATTTTCTTAATGTGTACTTAGACGTATGTCGCAGAGACTTATATCGTTGAAAACGTTATGGATACTTAAAAATATTTCCTTTTTATTCTATATTGTTTATATACTGTGGTTTCATTCCGAAACCAATGGACGCATACTTTTATACAAGTTACCTTTGTATGAAAAATATGCGTCAATATTAAGTAACGTGATGAAAACGTTAGCTAGTTTATTAGAAGGTATGAAACACTACATTACACAATGATTGAACTCAGTTATAACTGAGATTAGTACAGTTATAACTGAGTTCAATCTCATGATGCTTTTATTAGAAGGCACTATGACCGGCTGCTGTCGCACCACTTCATCCTGTAGTTGTCGATTTCAAACTTTAATGAGAAATATTGGAATCATGTTCATAGGCAAAATTTATAAAAATAAGAAGTTATCTAACTTATGTTAGAAATTTAATTTCTGTGTGGAGATCCTTTGGGGGCTTAGATATGAACTAAAATGATTTTCGGAAATTCTCACGCAATAGGAGATACGCAAATTTTTAGTTAAGGACAATTCCTATTATTGAACGTACTGCGAAGAGTATCAAGATTCTCGGTCCGCAATCAGTAGTATCGCCAATGTCACCTCGCGCGGGTTCAAGCGCCGAGCATGCAGAGAAAGGGCTCGGTAAAGGGAAATTTATTGTGCTAATGCCTACCAAAAGGTACGTGTCTTATTTTGGCAGTAGCCTTCGATTGGATTATTCTTATTCCATGTTATCATTGGGACAAATTTCTTTCTTAGATTAATAGGTATCATCATGTTTACATGTGAGTACTGCGCAAAAGAAAACAATTTGTTTGTGGAGCTATACGACTGGCTAAAGCAAAGAAGTACGTAATATCATTAAGTGATTTTACTATCTAGGTATTTTGGTAATATCATGTGACCTCATACTCATCACACGGCTTGGTTATGTGTCTCCTTTAGCTCTAATGCGGATTGGCGAAAAGCCAGTTTTTTTAAGTTTCAGGATACTGACATAGCTTAATGACTATCGAGTATAGACAATAGGAGGAATTGACAATTTAATGTGTTTTCTGGAACAGAGGTGTTCGAGTAACATAACTCTATTCATACAAACGCTACAGTCGAAATTGCAAGCATACTAATTAGAAAGAAATAAACATCAAAGAAGTCTGTCTAAGTTTATGATGGCAACAAAATTGTCTATTTATTAGGGTTCCACACCCAAAGGAAAACGGAACACTTATAAGATTACTCACCTGTCTGACACAGGCATTTATATCAGAAAGTGTCGACTTCCAAATGGGAAATTTGGCGTAGTTACGTATACTACTACGACCTCCGTACGGATATTGATATCATAATAATTGGGTCGACAAAATCACCGACTCTAAAAAACCCTATAAAAAGTAAAAAAAATAAATCATAATCCTGCATAGTTATGTAGCATAACATGGGTGTGACAAATTTTAGGTCACGCATATCTTTGAAAGTAAAGTAAATGTCCACCATGCGTCTAAGATCTTTGCCACAGCTAACAAAAGAACTGATGACCTTGAAACTGGTGAATCAATTTTGATAAAACATGTCTGAGAACCACCGCGTAAAAACCTATTTTCAAATAAATAACCGCACGCAAATCGATTTACTCGTTTAAGAGCTACGGTGCCACAGCAGGCACACAGATAGACACACACAGACACATAGCGGTCAAACTTATAACACCCCTCTGTAGGTGGTTAAAAATAACGTGTAACAAATTAGAGGTAGTTCAAAAACTATAACTAGACGAAAGAAAAAGTCCGTGTGAAAGAGCTTAATACGTACATTCTCAAAGATATAGTTTTATTAATACATATAGAGATGTGGATCCATTCCGGTTCGTTTTTACTGGCCAGCAAAAACGAACCGGAATGGATCCACATCTCCATCTCTACAGGTCGCAATCCAAAAGTAAGGAAAATTTTCAAATTAGTACAGTTTTATCTATTTACTCACCTACCATGACAACATTGGTCGTGTTTATCAGAAGGTATCAGGAGGCCTAGGAACAGGCGAGCATGCATGAAAAGATTTTTGAATGTTAATGAAGGGAGTGAGGTGTGTAAATGCCTAACTCGCAAGGGACTTGCCGTGTAGATAAGCATATTTATCAACTTCCATGAAAACTCGAAAACAGTAGCATTTAAATATAGAATACAATAGTATTTAAATGGATCTCGAGAAAAATCAAAAACATAGTGTAGGTATAAATTATGCAATGTAATGAATCAAAGGAAGTACGGACCCTCTGAACGTCAGTCCGACTCGCAATTGGCCAGTTTTTCAAAAAGGTGTGCAATACAAGAGTGACTGGAACATCTCTGGCGTTGTGCAGCGTACGTGTATAGACTATTAAGAGTTGGGCGCATCAAAGCGCTCAGTCTGGGGATGTACCTCCACATCAGAGAAAACCGCGAACCAAATAGCAACTCCCTGGAGGGTAGTAGCGTTCCTGTGAGTGAGTGAAATTATCAGTAAGGCCTCAAGGAGTTGCTCTGTTGGCAGCAGAGGTGGCATCGTGCTTCTTAATGTACCTATTGGAAGCGTTTCTCTATATATTAGGAGGGCCGGATGCTTATATGCCATTTGACGTTGTATATAAAAAAAGACTACCTGACGATAAGCATTCAGCATAGTCTTTGCTTTTTTTTCTTATTTTTTATTTAGTTAGTATACAGAAAAAATATGGACAAATTATCCGACTGTATACATGAACAAGTACGGAATGAATCTATACAAATAAATAAAATTGAGTGTCTGTTTGTACTGTCAAAGTTACAGCTTTTACTACATGAATAACGACGGTACTTATGCCAAAATATTTATTTTTTGTCTGTTAGTTCCGGCTAATCTCTGAAATGGCATGACCTATATTGACGGAAATTTCACTGGCAGATGATAGTTGATGTTAGAAGAAATAATTAGGCCACTTTTATTAAAGAAAAAGAATTAGGGTTCCGCGGAAAAAATAAAACTCATGAAATTGTGAACAAATTTTAATTCCATGCGGATGGAGTCGCGGAGGGCCTTTAGTGCTATAATATAATTCAATGGTGATGAAATGAGTAGCCGCTGTGTAATGTTAAGAGTACGACGACCTTATTTGGTACAATCACCGTGGAAGACTAATGAATTTACTTATACACTTATGAATTTTTGATACTACAGTTGTTTGCTCCAATAGTCGAAGTTCGCCCATAATTATTATTGAATTTGCGGAAAGCATGTATTTACATGAATCTTAATTTTTTGTGCTTAAACAAAGTTTAAGAATAAACCTTGCTGAAGATCTCCAGCGAGATTTAATTCCGCGATCGAAAAGTCTTAATGCTCTTGGCGATACTAGGAGGCATGTCCTGGAATCTCTAACATCTCGGCGCATCATTGTGTTTTACGGGATTGAGCTACCGCATCACAGGATGGTAGGCAGCTAGAAATTATTGTTAGAGGTTACGCGATAAATTGGCATTTTTATTTACTTTATTTAGCGCCAGTAAGCCAAACTGCCTAACGTTTTTCGCAAACCAGCACCGGGGACATGCAACAGTGGTATGGACTATTGACAGAAATTTCCCTTTAAAAATTGAAAATGCTACTCTCTGTGATTTTGAATTCACTCTCCAACGCTGCCAACGAAATAGAATTTTGCTTTAGTGGTCACTCTCTTACTGAAAATCTTGAGGTAGCGAGCAGTTGGCGTTTCAGATCAGATACATTAGGATACCCATTAGTACGCACCGTGATTGAAGCCTCATAAACAACCTATTTTAGAAGATTAGCTTTCCTACAAGGCTGATTAAACCGAAGACGCTTTTTAATTTCCACAGGATAGACTATGTGATTGAGAAGTTAGCATTCCATGTCTTTTGCCGACAGCTCCCTGTCTTCTAGATTATGAAGACAGCAAATATCCTCCCAAACGAACTTACATTTCCCATTCCGGCACGAGGTGCGAAGAAATATTTGAGCTTCTACCCGGGGTAAATCATGTACGATATATCGGCCGGGGAGAATACTTGCATGTCCCTGAGATAAAGAATGGTTGACTGCGTTGACATTTGTGTGAAGTCCCCAAATGTAGCAAAAATTGATTGTGGAGAGGGTGGTCGCTATAGCTACACATTTCTTTTTGCCTATTTGCCATTAAGGTTATAAAGGTTGAAACACAGAGAAGTAGTTGAGAAGGCAGACTAGAGGACTAAATAGTGGTATATTCTACCACAGCACAGTGCAGGATGTGTTTGCTGGCACGGCAGTCGGAACGGCCCCGGTCCCTCCTGCTGCAGCAGGTAGACCTTCACCTATCTCCTTCTCCGGTACGACTACTTTAACAGAGATTTTGCATAAATTGTCGGCTCAGCCTTACGGGGAGATTAAGTAGTTTGGGAACCACATTGACCTGCGGGCAGCCAGGCGCTCAACCGTTTCACGGGACACTGCTCGACTTATCCCTGGGTTTTATCACCCATATTCATATATCCTGTCTATATTTCATTTCTACCTCTTCCTTAATTGCCGCATTAGACCCTTCCGCAAATGTGGCATAATTTTGATTTTCCACTTCGCTCACTCACGCCTGTTACATTTAATGATCTCCCTCCACTTTTTACTCTTTGATTCTCCCCCTCTATTGTCTGTAATCCCACATCCAAATTTAGTACTTCTAGTTACAGAAATGAGCGATTCAAAGATTTTTAAGTTTATTAAACCGGCCTATAATGGTCACCTATTGTAAGCTTGCAAAATGCCAAGTGGTTAAATTCGGAATGAAAATATAAACTGTTTCATATATTGTAAACGACGTATTAAAATGTTTATTTAATTTTATAAAACATTGTAAAGTCAAAATAAAATTACCCTTATAAAGCAAAATGCATCAAAAGAAAAAAAATACCCTTATAAGATCACTTTGTTATCCAGCCGTCTGTATATACTGAAATAACAAACCAAAACTACAATTGCCCTAGAATCAGGAAATTTGGCAAGATATCATATCAAGATAGAAGAACAGGAATAAGGAAATATCCCATAGTCGTTATCGTGTAGTGTTGTTTCTGTTGTGCTGCTTGTCAAAAAAATCATATATAATAGCCTTACTGTTGACGGTCAGTTATTATTCTTCTTTATGGCGATCCTGGTTGACATAGAATCGTGTAATTTGGCATAAGCAAAGAATTACGCATAGAAAAAAGTTTAAAAAATATAACTAAGTAGTCATATAATTTATCTATATGTCATGAAGTCGCAAACTATAACCTGAAGGGTACTTATAATTGACATAGAATTGTCATTTGGCAAGATGCAAGAAATATGGAAATTTTTGGTAATATCAGATTAAGAAATACATTATTAACAATTGTATTTTCTGATTTAGTTGTCACTGCAGCAGTATAGAAATTACTGTCTATAAAAATATTTTATGTATGTATGTTTGTCTCGTAACAATTTTCGAATTGGTGATATGATCCTTCATATCCGGCAACAAGTGAAAAGATGAAGTAAGGGAAGACGCAATACAGTTGATGAAGAATGGTCTGTAGGTCCTACTCATAGGCACAAACAAATTGGACATACCAGCTCTAAGTCCAAATTAATATCAATAATGAAATCACCTTATTAATTGCATACGCCCACTAACGTATATGCGGAATTAACAAAGAGAGATAGACGGTAAGAAAAAACCATCGAAAACGTGTCAAATTAAAAATAAAATTTACGTACTTTGACACTTGAATTTTTTAATATCTCGTGTTGTCATTGTCTATTACTAATCGGTGACATTGCATTATGCTACTATCGGCAGTTCAGTTATGATTGAATCCAGTATATGTTTTTCTTTGCTGACTGTACGTATTGGATACGAATACGATGTCGAAATGGTGAAAGTTACCAAAAATGTCATAGAGCCGGTCGCATAGGTCTGGAGATGGCCCAAAGTATTTGTAAATTTTGTAATCAGACGCCTGCTGTACACATACTCGTCTTGAGAAATGTGCATAATAAATTAAAACACATAGATAAACTTTAAAATAATGAGCTAGCATATATCATGTCACATAAACAAAATAAACAGCACATTTACACGTAAATAAATGTTGCTTGAACATGCAATATCATTAGAAATTAAAGAAATTAGTTTCAACAGTCGTTTTACGCATACAAGTAGTGCAAATGTAAAAAAAAACGAAGGAGTGCCACTCGACCTCACTTCTCGAAGATACGGAACCTTCGACATGTGAGTGCGGGTCGTACTTCTTCGTTCAGCATATATTGATTACTGTGCCATCGCATTGACTGGGGCGATTGTTGAAGGTATGGAAAGCTACATTCTGAATCTTGGTAGTGAGCTTGATCCAGAGCTTGAACTGTGGCTCGTGTTAACGTGATTATGTACCCTCTCACATCTATGATGTATGGAAACATCAAAATGTAAACATACACCAGAATTTTACAATGCTTTGCAAGTTTTTTTTTTATACTACGTCGGGAGGGATACAAGCATACGACCCACCTGATGTAAAGCGGGTACCGTAGCCTGTTAACACTTGAGATAAGTATCACTCGTGCGATGCTTCACAGCAACTCCTTGGGAGCTTACGGGTGACCTCACTCACACGCAGGAACACAACAACCCTCTGGGGAATTGTTATTTGGCTGCGGTTTTTTGTGAGGTGGAGGTACTTTCCCAGACGGACTGCTTTGACGCGCCCTACCTCTTAAAACATCCAGACCAAGACAAACCAAGACATGTTCATGCACACAAATGTTTGCCTTGTGTGGGAATCGAACTCACGAGCGTAGGTGTCAAAGTCGTGTCATTCACGACTGAGCCACCGAGCTCGTCAGATGTCATTTGTAATGTCAGAAAGTCATTTTAAGCACAAAGATAAAGGGGTGTAAGGGAGGTAGGACGCATCTAAGCAGACTGTTTGGCTGTATCGCTACCTCACAAAAAACCGCAGCCAAATAACCACTTGTTATTGTGTTTCTGCGTGAGTGAGGTTAACAGCAAACTCCTAAGGAGTTGTTGTGCTAGCAGCAGTGGTGGCATGGCGCGAGCTTAATGTAATACTTAATGTATTGCAAGCGTTCATAGACGTATACGTTCATAGACGGTCATCCGTAACCACTTAACATCAGGTGGGGCATATTATGCTTGTATACCTCCTGACGTTGTATAAAAAATTGACCCTTTTGAAGACCCTCGCTGTAGTCCCTCGGAAAAATCTGGACAGACAGTTAATTCTACAATTTGAAAACATCAAACTACTAAGTCAATGCAATCAAAAGGTACGGCTGTTTATGCCTCGTTTATGCATATTTTGACACTCGCAAGGGAATCAAAACCTATAGGGTATTTTCCGGTGACCTAGAATCATGAAATTTGGTAAGAATTAATGTCATGTAGCACAAGTAAAGGAAAAATCCGAAAACCGTAAATTTGCAGTTCCATCACGAAAGAAATACTTTTTTACGACAGTAATTTGCGAAAATATTCTTTTACGGAACCCTCAGACCGCGAGTCGGACTCGCACTTGACGGCTTTTTTGAAGATATACTTCTTTTGGCGCATTAAAGAAAAATGGTGAGAGTGAAATTTTACAGGATCCCTTCTTTTCGCATAATGTTTTTTTTTCTTAATATACTTTGGCATAAATATTTTGACATATTTTAGGTATAATAATACTTAGCCTTAATTGTTTTGGGCATACATTTATATTGAAATAATTATCGTTTTGTCTAATTTGTTTTGATATATAATTTTAATTCACATTATGCGAATTAAAATTATATGCCAAAACAAATTAGCGAAAACGATAATTACTAGGCATAATAACTATTAGCCTAATATTATTTGTGTAATGTAGTGCATCAATAGATTAAGCCGGCAATATGTTTTGCATACATATAATAAATTTACAAAACTTTTCCTAAGTAAAACAATATTATTATGCATATGCCAAAAAAAATTGTTTTAATATTATTACGCGTAAGTAAATGTATGCTTTGAAATATGATGCTTAGACAAACAAAAGTATGCTATGTTATATTATGTTTTAAAATTTTATGCAAATGAACAGGGGACCGACACGACACCGGCAGGTTTTCTTCAGGACTAAATTTAAGGTAGTTTAGAATCTACAACACGTGTTTTTTATCAGTGCATATAAAATACATTCATATATATGTGTGTTTATGAGTATATAAATTACGAGTATATACGGTGGTGAATGATATTTACTGACGAATTATTATTATCGTTTTGTTTTACAAACGTAGAGCGGGTATTAGCATGCGGGATGAAATTTTGGTGCATGTTTTGTTACAAATCAAAAATACTCGTAACATCAAAAAGATGCATAAATTCATACATTTATATACATAAGTACACACACACTTTTTTAATAATAAGGCAATTTTGATTAATTGACGTTTTAAACTGGTCTATCTATAACTTCACGCTAAATCCCTTGCGGGGTAGGTAGACAGGACCGAGCGCCACATGATTCGATCCTTACAACCCTCGCTCCCTTATTTAGGATTCATTGCTCTTCTTATGCACGCCGGTTTCTAAGATTCCTGACATCACCTTCTGATAGAACACGATCAATTTGGTCATGATAGGTAAGTCTCGGTCTTCCTCGGCTCCTACATCCTTCCACTTTTGCATTGTATATCTGCTTCGTCATTCTTTCATCCTGCATTCTTTCTACAAACTGGTCAATTACAATAAATAGACTATTTGATAAAATGGACTTTTTAATTTGTTAGATGTTATGCTCCGAAAGAGACCATTATATTCTATTCTTTATTGGATCTAATACTCTCAGCTCAGTAACATTGTAGACTATAAGTACCTAAGTACATTGAACAATCTGCAATCTTTCACTTAAATTATTATTTAAAAAACCTCGTACTTTCGTCCTCTCCGAACCAGTTAGTGAGTCCATTGCCCCTTGCACATTACTACCCAAATTTAAAATTGGTTCCCTATCTCTGTCACACAAGTGAGTTGTTGTCGTGTGTAAAACGGAGACGGAAGTGATGCTTAGTCACCGGCGGTTACATTCGTCTCTTATTGATGTCCCACCGGGTCAGGGCTTAAGGCAGGTTATGACTGAGGTCATAAAATGGTGAGTTGTCGTAGTCTTAGGCGTACGTAGGGATGTGACGTCGCAGCTGGAAATTACTCCAATGTTTCTATCTATCTATAACTTCACGCCAAATCTCTTGTGGTGGGCAGAGAGATTAGAGCGCCACATGACTCGGTCCTTCTACACTTCACTCGCTCCTTTAATGTTCATAGCTCTTTTTGTGCACGCTCGCCAGTTTCTTAGGCTCCTGAGATCCTGAATAAAACTCGATCAATTTGGTTATGATAGGTATATCTTGGCATTCCTCGACTTCTACATTCTACTTTCGCCCATGTTATACAATAAAAAAACTCTTAGTGGTACCAATTGAAGTTTTATAGAAATAGAAAAGTAACAACCATAACTCCACACCGACCCCTACTCATATCACTCTTGGGACATGGGTATTTCTTTAACCAAAGTAGTTTAAAGTATACTCTGCTACGCTGTTCAACTGTGGAATGGCAGAGGCCAGTATTTTCAGGCCGCCGAAGTCTACTGACTTAGCTACTATAGACCACACTTAAGAGCGACGTCTCAACGTGCCCTCCAAAGCACGTAGAATCTTGAAACAAATAACCGATCCATAGACAAACTGCGGTTAATGTTCTTAACCTGTGTATTCGATTAGAGTGACACGCGCAATGACGCCATCAAGTTTTTTGTAAAAAGTAATGAATTCATATGTAAATTATCATTACAGCAAAATAACAATGAACTGAATTTTGTTTATCAGAATTTCGACGTGGCAATTAACATTAAAAAAAGTGAAATATACTTTTCATTTATATTATTTATTGCGCATTCATATTGAAATATATATGTATTTCAAATTGTTTTAGTTGATCATCAAACCTTCAACAAATGTTTACCAAACCCTAAAACGGTCATGTCAATGATTTTAGTCAATGAATAGCCAATATGCAAAACGCCTAGCACTTAATATCATACCAATAGTCACATAATACCATAGTCAATTCGATAAAGTACACAAAAATACATAAAATCTGACAATAAACAATGACGTAATACGCCAACAACATTGGCGGTATTAGACGAAACGTGGACGTCGCGATATCACCGTTGCGAGGCTCCTCTTTACTAAATTTACAATTTATTGGGAGAGGTAGGGCGCATCAAAGCAGCCCGTTTGGGGAAGTACCTCCATCCCATAGGAAACCATAGTCAAATAACGACTCCCTGGAGGGTTGTTGTGTTTTATTTAGTGTTTCATGAGCCTATATGTTTAGATTTGAATATCATTATTTATTTGAAGGCAAAGAAACAAATGGTCCACCTGAAAAAGCTTGCAACATAAGAAGAATTGCCATTCCTGTTGCTAACTCAGCAAGCTAAAAAAATAAATATTTTTTTTACGGTAAACACGTTGAATCGACTTCCCCCAACGGTGTAGCCGAATATTAAATGCCGGGCTTCCACAAAAGAATTTATGTTTGTGGCAAGACAGAAATCGATCGGTGGCCCTTAGATGTTATTGTCTTATATGGATGGCGGTGATCACTTCCCACCCTGTAACCCACGTACTCATTTATCCTCTCAAATATATAAGAATTCAATAAAAACCAGTTGAGAATGCGCAAGCTTGCATTGCCAGAGGAACACCTGGCTCGTCAATTGTAACATTTTTTTTTTATTTGTGGGCCATTTTGACCATGTTCCTTGAGATAGGAACGGTGTTCCTAAACATTCCTATTCTACTTTTCATGCTGAATCAAAATTCGAATATTCGAAAAAAAAGCGACAGACAAACGCACAGACAAACATATAGAATACATATAGAAACGGTGTTCCTGAAAATAGATTTTACTCATTTGCCCATTTACCAGTAGAAATAAAAAAAATATTTACATATTATGCCATCTATTCGTTTATGACGGAATTTAGTAAATGTAGCTCGCTTTCGGATTCAAATGAACAAGCGATGTACGAAGGAGCTGTAGTTCTGAGCTCGCGTAAGAGATGGCGGTGTACACAGACAGTAAGTGTGTTAAGTTTTGGAGTGTAAGTGGCTCAATGTCACCTTTACAGCTAAAGCCAACCTCACCTGCACGTGGTGCACGTGGTGTCTGCTTATCAACAGACGAGGCTCTGGCAAAAGAGAAGTAGGGCATGACGTTAGCCTGACAGGGGAAGTACCTCCACCTTACAGAAGATGGCAGCCAAATAACAACTCACTGGTGCCGCTGTGTTCCTGTGAGTGAGTGGGGTCACTAGAAGATGAGGAATTGCTGTGTTGACAGCGGCGGTGGCAACGCGCTAGCGACATTCTTTTTGTTGCTAGCGTTCATAGGCTACGGTAACCGCTTTACATCAGGCAGACCGCATGTTTGTTTGCTATCCGTCGTGTTTGAGCAAATTAAGTATACGAATTTTCATGTTCCAATTTTTTATTCATAGCGTGAAAGTTCGTCAATAGCTACTAAACATAAAAAAGGAAATTGATTGACAAAGACATTAAAATTTTTAGATTTTTAATTAATTGTTTATTAATTTCTATTTCGTTCCCTTCCTTCCTTCCTTGCCTTCGTCAATTCCTTCTTCTTTATTCAGGGACCCAACCAAACACACATAAAAGAAATAATCAAATTCAGACCAGCCGTTTAGGATGAGTTCATGACATAGGTACACACGTACAGAATAATTATATGTATACGTAACATTTTTTTTATTTAGGACAGTCAACGTCACCATTCGTTACCATCATAGTCAACGTTTTTTAAATTGCTTAGTGGATAGAGAGCTTTCCAAATTCTGCAAAAACCGCATGAAGTTAAATTCCGACATTCAGACATCAAAGACACTAGCTGCAGTAGGCAACGTCGTCCGCTCGTATCCCGATATACCGCAGGAACAGCTTTTTCTGTTTTCTTTCTTTTTCCTCAGCTTCGTTTAGTGATGTTGAATAGCCCTTCCTCAAGGGATATAAAATGCATTTTTTTTTAATTCGACTGGTAGTTCCAAAGATTACCGCGTTCAAACAAACTCTTCTACTTCGTTACATTAGCATAGATAGATAGATAATACCACATCAACCCTTACTCATCCCACTGCAGGCATCGGGCCTCCTTTCAATCGAAGGTGTTTAGAGTACACACCATCACGCTGCTCAAATGCGAATTGGCGGAGGCCAGTGTTTTCAAGCCGCCAGAGGTCCATTGACTTAACTTGACGACTGTCATCTATCGACAACAGCCGGGACCGACGGCGTAACGTGCCCTCCGAGTTCGGATGGCTCGCGCAACGACGCCATCGAGCTCTCAAAGATAGATAATATTCGTTTCGAATCACAAAATGGAGTCTAATTTTGTGCGGGTTGACAACAACAAGCTATCTATCTCAGTTGGATCGCATGCTTGTATGCCTCCCGACGTTGAATAAAAAAGGCTTCCATGCCGCTAACACTGCTAAAGTAATGTTTCGCTCTGTTGAGTCGCACCAAGTCTTGGCCGCATGTTTAACCTATTCTTTCACGAAACTTTGCAACTGAATTTCGCGAGAGATTTCGAGTCCAAAAATCGCTAGGTTTAAAAAATCGATGTTTTAACTACTACTATTTATAAAATTAAATATTGCTCAGGCACATCAATATGATCTTTATATATGAAGTCATTTGAATGCGATAAATAGCTCTTTGGGTCTCATAGATTATAACCACGAAAAAGAAACGATATTGTGGTAGTGTACATAATTTTTCCACCGCTTTAGCTAATAAATTTGAAGAATAACAACGAAAACAAACTTCAGCCACACTGTAGTATCAAGTGTCATTATGTCAGTCCAATGTCACCATTACATAAACTGTTTTTGGCGCGGTTTTCTAAATGTATAGTTTAACATTAAATTTGATTAATAAAAATAGTAGATCTGTTGGAAATATCAATGCAGTGCTTATTAGGTAATAAATAATAATTTTAAACGAATTACTAAAATTTGTTAAATACCCTATTGATTGTTTGTTTTATACGCACGTATTCTTAGTATTAAGAATATCGTGGAATTGGAATTTGTTTACAATTTCATGGCTTATTATTTACGCACGCAATCCTAATTCTTTTTATAAAATAAAAATTGCCTATATTACTTCTTATATATCAGTTACCTACTAGTGAAAGTCGCGTTGAAATCAGTTCAGCCGTTTCGGAGATCAACCGAAAGAAACAGGTAGACCAACAAAAAAAAAATGTTATATGTACCGCGTATATACTGAAAATATGATACATACACTGAAAACTAACACATGCCTGTTAGTTTATATACGGTGAAGAGGTTCGATTGAATCTGGCGCCGTGATTTTGTCTTTACCGTCTTACGGGCTGGCCGTACTGATGGTACCTACTCCGTTAACATGGGTCTCAATGTTGGCGTTCCGCAAAACTCTATTTAGTCCCTGACGCTATTTCTACTGCATAACAATGATATGAATCCAATTGATGGCATACATTCTTGGAAACACACGGGCACCTATTAACGATGCCGTATTCCCATCTCTCGTTCCTTTGTAGTGGAAGATGCGAACGAGTCGTGTTTGAAATTGGTTCAATTCAATTACACTGATGCGTTTTCGTATTAGGAAAATTCCATTTTCTGTAGTTGGCCAAGAGCATTGTCATTCGCGATGTCGAAAAATTCAGCCAAGTTCAGTTTAGAAATCAATGGTGGGCAAGGTCCAACTTCTAAGAAACTTGATATATTTAACAGAGCTAAGCACTACCTATGCTTGGTGCATAGACTTTGGCTATACAAGTCCGCCTACACATAGTACATTCACTTTTGGATCGGAACACCGGTATACTAACTTGGTCTTGTGAGTCGGTTTAGATAGGACATGTCTTTTGATGAGAATTGTTAATGATCCATTTAAGCTTCCTTGTGGTATTGTGTTAATGCTTTAAAATACAAGGAGACACTTTGCTTCTCTTTGTGTGTTCCACCGATTGTACAAGGGGTTGCTTCAGAAAAAATGTTTCATTGTTGCTTACAGTCTTCGGATACAATCGCACTACTCATTACACAATTAAAAAATCTCAAAAATTCCATTTTACGTATTGGATCCGAATTGAGAGACTGGTTTTCATCACAGTTTAAGTTGTCGAATAACCTTCACGTCGAGGAATGTCCAAGAGGCTACAGGATGGGCTTCTACGGTTAAGGGCAGACAGATATGTCTGCCCTTAACGGCATTATCTACTCGCTGCGCCTAGGCCAATTCTACTAAAAAACTGCAATTGCACTGCTGCGCGGCGTGTGTCAAGAAGATTTGTTATTCTGTTAAGCGATCTGACAGCAGCGACGTTGCAGCAACTCAGCTAAATGAGTCGCTATTCTGGTAAAAAATCTACACCGCACCTGCACGTTTCCTGCAATATAATCGTATTCTGATAAATTGTTTTGACATTTGTATAGCGGTGACAGAAGTTTTGCAGGAGTTTATCTGCAGTTTTGCTAACGTTAGTCTCAAGCAACTTTTGCGAAGTGAAATTAATTTTCTGAAGCGGTGATTTATATTACAAAATATTTGTTTTGTTTTGGGAGATGTTTGTGGGCATATAATGATTAAGTAAAACCCCGTAGGTGATCTTGTGAAGTTTGGTAATGATCGGATCACACATGGGAAGCCGAAGAAACTCTGAGCAAAGCTCAGGCACCCAACAGGTTTATTCATCGGTACGAAAATTTCTATCCCAGAGGGGAAAAGTAAAAGATATAAGATAAAAGTCCATAAAGCCCAGCACAAGTGATAACTTCAGAATCGTTTCAAAATTTTCTTAATTTTAGATGTTTCAGTATCAGGAACTATGCTGAAAAATATTCGGGAAAAGTTCCTGAACTTTCAATACCATCCGTAAAACGATAATGAATTTTAGAAAGTTATCTTCGTGGACTATTCCAGGCTTCTAAAAAGTGTATTGTGTAAGTGTATATTGGAGATGTCATTAATATAGGCGTTACACCTTAAGAAAAATTGTTTTTCTTTCTCTTAGCCTCTGCGAGACGTTATCTAAATAATATTACTGGGACATTTATTTCAAAGTATGTTTTTTTGTTTTCTCCATTATGTGTAAATCAAAGTGACAGAGATTCAGGAATTTAATCATATAAATTTTCCACAAAAGTCACGCATTCGAAATGAACAGAAATAACGCTACCTATCTTATTCGTTAACATTACTTAATACTTGCAATAATTTTGCTTGGTGGGAAAATTTCGCCTATAAGCTTTCGCGAATATTTCGAGTCAAAATGGCGTAATTTTACGAATGCAGAAATATAAATCGTTTCGATTCGAAATCGTAATATGGATTCAAATTGCGTCGAAAAGATTTCGACTTCGTGACGAACATGGCGTTCCGTGTGAATTAAAATGAAATACATTTCACTAACTAACGATTCAGATTTAGTGTAAATTTTTTGATTCGAATGAGAGTTTTCCATGTCAAAGTGAATACTCCTACTATAGCTACCATTTCAATGAAGTTGGGAACCTAGTGAGGACTTTGCTGTTATATACGTTGATATCAGTAATCTGAAGAAGTCTGCCAATTATTTCTGGTAGGAAAATAAATTATTCATGTTTCAGTCCTAAGTGCAACTCTATGATCTTCCTTTGTTCTCACATAATTTTAAAGCGTTAATAGGTATCTATTTGAAAAGCACCTATCATATGAATATTTTAAATGCAAAAGGGAGAAAAGAAATGGATATACCGCTAACTGATTTTGTCCTAAGCTGCTTTTGTCAGTGCTAAGTGGATACAGCCATGCCGATCTCTTGGGACGACGCATCGATTTATATACTCGGCCAACGACGCAATTTTACCGTGATCTTTTTTTTTAATAAATGTAGGTGGGTGCTACAAAACAATATTGTTGTTTGTTTAGTTTTTAGTCTGTCTCGCTTGACGTCTCTTTTTATACGTTCTGAAGTAAGGTAAAGTAGAAAGACAGTCAGGATTTTTCTGTCTGTTTGTTTGTTACTCACTTTTTCGTTTCACTATCTGTACATTACCAAATGTATAGTACGTACAAGGGCGTATTTGTCTCTATTAGATATCTCTTCTAGCCAATATTTAACTGCTTTGGTGGGAATCTATATATAAAATATATAAATATATTTTTAAGAGAGGTAGCGCACATCAAAGCACCTCCTGGGGAAGTACACTCCTCCACCTTACAGAAGACCGCAGCCAAAATAACAATGTACTAGAGGGTTGTTGTGTTCATGCGTGTGAGTGAGGTCACCAGTAAGCTTCTAAGGAGTTGCTGCGAAGCAGCAGAGGAGGCATCGCGCGAGTGTTACTTAATATATTACAAGCGTTAATAGGCTACGGTAACTGCTTTACATCAGGTGGGTCGTACGCTTGTATGTTTCCCGACGTTGTATAAAAAGATAGGCACATGAAAAACTTCAGTACTTTTTTCTCCTTTGTTCGTCAAATGAGCTCTATATTTTTTGTTTACTTTTTTTTTTATTTAACGTCGGGAGGCATACAAGCTTACGGTACACCTGATGTAACATGGTTACCGTGGCTACTACTTTACTTTTACGTTACTATGAATGCTTGCAATACAGTATAAGTATCACTCGCACGATGCCACCTCTGCTGCTAACACAGCAACTTCTTAGGAGCTTACTGGTGACCTCACTGGCACGCAGGAACGCAACAACCCTTTTGGGAATAGTTATTTGGCTGCGGTTTTTTGTGACGTGGAGGTACTTCACCAGATGGGCTGCTTTGATGCGCCCTACCGCTCTTGAAAACACCCAGACCAAGATATACAGACATGTTCAAGTACACAAATATTTGTCTTGTGTGGGTATCGTATCCGCGAGCGTTGGTGTCAAAGTAATGTAATAGCGAGTTTCACCACTGCACCACCGAGCTCGTCGAACTTGTTTAGTTACTATTGACGAGCCAGAGTTATTGATAAAAATTGTTTTTTTTTTGACAGTTTAAGTAAATTCAACAAGTTTGAATCCATAACTAGATTAATATAATATTGCTGTACAAGAATATTACACGTACATTAACACCTAAAAAAATGTTATTAAAACTAACGGAGACACATGGTGAAACTAAAAACATGTCCAAGATATGCATCCTCCTTTGGATTACATGTGAATACTGAAGAATGTAATGTAACGAGATATGTATGATTCCAAGGGATATTAATCTCACATAAAGGCAGTGAATTCCACAGCTTCGCCGGCTTGACTGTGACAAAGTTGGTGCCGATCTTTGAATTGTGAGCCTGTATGTTCAAGATTCGAGATTGAGATTCTGGTCAAATATCAGACGCTGGATAAGGTACTTTAGATCATATTTGCTACGTCAGATATTAAATAACAGGGAGAAAGAATGAACATTTCTGCATTCTAATCGGGAACCACACAAAACACTGGCGATACTCAGAAATATGGTCAAAAATAGAGGTTACCTCATACCAGGTATTCCTCGGTGACATCGAGGTATGTGACATCATAATCCAATCATTTTGTATTGGTGCCGGTGTTTCTGTAGCCCTACTGATTGTTTTAACACATTATGCGGACAGGTTATGACTGTTTCATACATTACATTCAACAGCTAATATTCCGATATAAAAACTACATGTATTATTTCATTTAGTTGAGTAGATATGTATTAATAGTAACCAGCACATATTCAAAGTCAAGTCAAGAATTTCAAAATACTGTGACATAAATAATATAAAATATAAAACAATTTTCTGTTGTCTGAAAGTAGCAAACGAATCACTAGATAGAAATTATTGGACATTCGCGAGGTACGAATTTAACGCTCTAAATTAAAAAAAAATAGAAATAAATCACATTGTTATTCAAATAAACCTATAATAATATAATAATTTCAAAATTTTGAATATTCTAGAAGACCATTAGCTTTTCTTTCCCTTCTACTATTCGACATGAAAGAAGAGAATACTAGACTTTAATGTAAGGAAGAGGGGGTTTAAGAGTGGTCTTGGGTTTCCTTTACAATGGCCGTATATTTTGGTCAGATGGGCGGAGGAAGTATTATACCGCGAGGTAAAAGGAATGGTAGAGAGGAATGATGCAGGAATATTAGACTAATGTATAGTGATTTCTGACGACTGACGAGTTCGGTGGCTCAGTCGTGTATGACGTTTGACACCAACGCTCGTGGGTTCGATTCCCACACAAGGCAAACATTTGTGTGCATGAACATGTCTGTGTCTGCTGCTGTGTCTTGGTCTGGATGTTTTTAAAAGAGGCAGGGCGCATCAAAGCAGCCAGTCTGGGGAAGTACCTCCACCTCACAGAAAACAGCAGCCAAATAACAACTCCCTAGAGGGTTGTAGTATTCCTGCATGTGAGTGAGTTCACCAGTAAGCTCCCAAGGAGCTGCTGTGTGAGCAGAGGATGCATCGCGCGAGTGATACTTAATATATCGCAAGTGTTATTAGGCTACGGTACCCGCTTTACATCAGGTGGGCCGTATGCTTGTATACCTCCCGACGTATAAAAAAAAGTGATCATGCAACTGATGATTTTGCAGCATTTTTTTACGCGTCGCATCATCGGTAGGTTCTGCCTTAACAAAAAAAAATACAATAAATCTAACTATTTCAATTATTCATAAAGTGTATAGTTTATTTCATACAAATGAAACAAAATTTAGAACAACGTTATCAGAACAAGGCGATATTGTATGAAAAAAAAACTTAAATTGACCCTCCTGTAAATTTTGTATTGAATTGTCTATTGGAGACAACTATCAATTGACGTTATTTGATCATCAAGTCTTAACTTAAGATTTTATAACATTAAAATAAGAGATTTGTACATTATTATGGGAAAGCAATTTCAAAATCCAGTGCGTGTTGGCTAATATATGTATAAATAAAAATAAGGCATGAAAAAATACCCAATGGTGGAACGAAAGGGAAGCAAAGTTCTCCTTATACTCAAAGGCGGTGTGACAATTCTCCCAGCTGGTTTTTGTACCGAATAACAATGTTTAGCTGGTATCCTGGTGCTCCCCTCCACATGTGACAATACTCCATGTGCGGTCTGCCTTGAGACTTGTATAACATAATTTTTTTTCCCAAACTGAAATACTGTTTCGCTCTAAATTGTTGGACGGCTAAGTAATCTTCACCGGCAGGTGATCTCGAAACCAAACTTTGCTGGAGATCTTGACACTAACAATCGTTAATTCATGATAAAAGGCGTTTTCTGGTCTTCTACTTTTTAGTGTTTCCAACTAATGATGTTTTCTTAGTGGTGAACGTTCAGACTTGTGTATCGATAGGGTAGTGTTGTACCAAGTATAACCGTCCTCAGTCGGACACTTTATTCAAAGTACCCTCAATTTCAGACACAAATTGGTCGGAGCTTTCGCCCAAGGTAACGAGGGATATCAGCACGGGCTGTTTAATAAGTAATACAGTTATTACGACAGAATACAAAAAAAGTAAGTAACTAGCACGTTATTTGTACAAGTATTTTAGAAGGTTTTAGCACTTGTCTTCAACATCTTCCTAATGCATTAGGATTCACGGGGTTAGCTACTCAAGCCTAAGGAAAGATCGGCGAAGATACTGATTATGCCAGAGAATGACTGTCATCAGACCTTCACAACCCAGAGAGAAAACCAGACCTTTCTAAGGTTAGGTTACAAGAATATAATTTATAATTCTACGAAATATAATTTCTGGGACGTGCAGGTTTCTTCACGATATTCCTTTACTGTCGAGCCAATGATATTTACAAATATTTACCTACGTAAATCCGATCACATGAATTTATTGGTACATGCCCCTACCAGGTTTCGAACCGGAGACGAGTCGGTTAATAGTCCTGTTCTTTATCACTGACTCACTGTTCTTACTACATGCTACAATAATAAGTGTAGCTAGTTAATATTATTACAGCAAAAGTATTAGTAGCTACTACGAGTATCATACATTTGCTGCGGTAGTTTTAGCTTTTTGAAATGGTTCAAATGTTAGTCTTTGAAACGTATGATGGTAAGTAGAACCTTGTTGCCTTATTCCCATTGAATTCGTACAATAAATTATGAGAATTGAATCGTTATTTAGTTCAATAAAAACAATTCAAAGACTTTCTTTGCAAAGAAATATTCCGTCGCCAAAGATTTCAGAATTTAATTACCACGATGCAAAGAACGTAGAATGTATAATAAAACATTTTCTGTAAAAAGAAAGGATTTGAATGAAAGTCGTCAACAGCGAAAGCGGCATTTGTACATACAGCATTATTTACTAACTCACACAGACGTATCTGAAGAATACCTAAAAAATATACAAAAACCTTTTTCCCGAGAATAAGCAGGACGGAGTACGGATCTTATTTTTCTCGCGGACGTTTCAGTCGCTCCCACTCTGTGGGGGTAGCCCGGAGTGGGGGCCCACCAACCACCCCCTGCAATAATACTGCGTCACTATTTTGCGCCATTACCTACACTCGCTTCCTATTCTATAAGTAGCGTGGCCTTTAGAACGTAACTGTTCAATGTTAAAGTTTCATCCTTTTGTTACTTTACAAAACCCTTCTGTTAATGTATATTCGTTTGTTACACCACAAGTAAAAATAGTTGAATCTACACTTATAGACGTTACATAAGTCATTAAGTTCGTTTGTTTGGATGTAGGGGGTACGGACTCTGAGACCTTTTAATACATTCCTAAAATTCATTCGCAATTTTTTTTTAATTAGAGTTCCGGTATAAAACTTTAACCGAATTCAAGCAGCTAGTAATTTGTATGAAAGTAGCACAGAAAAACGAGTATATGTATACATGTACATACAGTATAGCCACTGTAGTTATATGGTTCACGAAAATGATAATTATATGATAGATGTAGCTTGCTTCTTCGTATATAAAACCAAGAGTGTGCTCCAATATGTAAAATAATAAACTTACTGACTGACAGATATATCAATGCACGGCTTTGTACGTGATGTGATGAGTGATTGATCATTGACATCTGCTACTAAAAAGTCTCAAAGATACCAAAATACACTATTCGTTCTTAGAAATTACTGACATATACTTCGACTCTAAGTTAAGTTCAACGGAAACTTTGTTTTATTAAATCTACATTATTATAACTTATTTTTAATTTAATTTAATTTTAACTTACTTGTTTCATTTGCAAAAGTAATTTCATGCCTTTTATATTGTCTGTTGTTTTATGGGCAACGGTGCAATTTACGTCCTAGAGTTTCAGGATTTCGAGTACTACCGCTCCTCGGCGCTGGAGCTGCTTTATATGTGTGCCTCCAACTTAGAGGTGGATGTTCTACTTTTACATACACACGCTCATCTCTCGTGCCTGCTGTAAATACATACCTTAGTACCTGCGATAATACCTTAGTACCTGCGATATTAATTAATATACATTTTGTTCTCTACATCTCTGTGGGTATGCATTTTATTACACGATCTTAGTTATATTCCAATATGTATACTTGCAGAGCGGAAACGTCAAGCGTCTCCAGTCAAATGTTAACTTAATGAAATATTGTTAAACTTCCACGATATCTACTGATGCAAAAAAAAAAAAACAGATGGATACTCAAACATTTAACGTGTAATAATAGGTGCACACATGTGAGTATAGGGTGATAATTTAATCACCTGCAATACTGTAGATATTCATCAATAATAACAACTTCTCGATTAACAGCGATTAAAATGACTTCATGTTTTTTTTCACGAATGTTATTCTTGACTAATGACTTCATTTATTTTATGTTTTTTTTTCACGAATGTCATTCTTGACTAATGACTTCATTTATTTTATGTTTTTTCACGGATGTTAGTTACAGCAATTATGCTCAATTCCTAATTATTTTTGTGCTAAAATACTTATGACCATTTGTTGGGGTATATCGATGTATATGTAAGTTCTAATATAAGCACTAATACTGATTGTAACAACATCATTCTATTTTATAACGTCACTGCAGTTGGGATATACAACTGTAAATGGTCGCTCTTGCCTTGTTATCGAACAATGGGCACACCACTGATAACATCCCTCTTTATCACCAATAATCCATTAGTCCACTGCGTAGCATGCTATATACCTAAGCCTAAGGATTCGGCGAAGGTGCTGATTTTGACATAGAGTGACTGCCACGATACCTCTACAACCCAGAAGGAAAACCCTTTTCTTACGCTAAGTCACTCGTCTTTTGAAATATATTATCATGCGTCCATGCGGTTACCATTGTTTCCTCATGATGCTTTCCTTCACCGTCGAACAAGTGATTATTAAAAATATGTACATAAATCCGAAAATACGAGTTTAGTACCTCATATATGCCTCTGCCAGGATTCGCACCAGAGAAAATTTATAGGTTACACTGCATAGTTAATAATCACATCGTCTTCCATAAAGGTACCCGTATAAAAATTAGGTGATCCAATGTATATCCTGATACAAATCATTTAAGTGTCTACAGGATTCAACAAGTTACCTATTTCCACAAACCAATAAATCACTTGACCGCACATAAAAGCACCCCGTGCGCAAAAAACTTGGTGTTTTAGCGCCTAAATATCTTCACGATTCGAGCCCATTGATCAATGAGAGCCGATCTATAGCGGTTACATTGCAAAATTGACCCCATCGGTTCTTCATAGGTCATTTTCTTAATGCCTAATAAAAAAATAATCTGGTCCAGGGAACGTACGGAACAATTATCTATATTTCTATTGTGGTTTTGGAACACATATTAAATAGGAATGAACTGCAGAAGCATCACCACCTCACAAAAGAGCGCAGCCAAACAACAATTTTCTGGGGGGTTATTGTGTTCCTGCGAGTGTTTCTTCCTTGCTAATACAGCAGGAGAGCAGAAAGTAACACGTGAACGAGACTTATATACAGTTCATAGGCCACGGTAACTACTTAGCGTGAAGATATAGATATATCTATATCTTTACATATGGTGGGGCGTTTGCTTGTTAGACTTTCCACTTTGTGAAAAGAAAAGGAATTTGTAAAGAGTTTGAGAAATGAGAATCATTTTTAAACGAAAAAAGAATATTTTGCAAGGACACTCATTGTGGATATCCATGTCTGTAGGTACGTCTATATATATCGAACCTACGTGCATTAATGCTTCTACGTGCTATATATTTCCAGCATCGTTATTATGCGATTTTTTCTAACATCAACTTTAAGGTAGCCCTCATAGTAGCAAAATTTAAAAAAATCCAACGTGCGAAATTTTTTTAGGGAATTTTGTTCGAATAATGAATTTAATAGAATCTTTTTTAACTATGTTTCTTTTGAACAAAACATATACTGAGTTGTGGGGACTGGCTTACTATATTTTGTTTGTTACTTGAAATCAGCAATTAAGTGACCGGACTACGTCGCCAGCCACCGAGTTCCAATAAAGTCAGTCTAGTTGACTTTCTAATATATCTATATCTTCACGCTAAGCTTCCCATGTGGCGTAGGCAGAGTAAACCGAGCGCCACATGACTCGATCCTTACACATCTCACAAGTAATGTCATAATAATAGCGCAGTTTTATACAATAATTTGATACAATAATTAGTAATTTTCTTAAATTCGACTACCAAGATTTATTTCAAACATACTAAAAGTTTAAGTAAAAGCTTGCGTAAATAGTTTTGATATACAAACTACAAATTACCTAAACTTAATTACTAATACACTTAAATTATTATACGTATAAGTTAATAGAATAAAGTATTCACTCCTAACTTTTCAAAACAAACTATGCAAACTCATTAAAATCATGATATCCGAATTCAATGAAGTTGGTATTCTATATGAAACTCGTCGGATGCTAGTATCTTCTCAATAAAATGAGAATTTTCAAAATCGGTGCGCACAGTTAGTAGAGTGTATTATGTAGACAAAAACATACGGTCCTTCCGTTCGAAGTATTTTAGTTCGTCATTCAAATGATACAATTATCAATTGTTCGAGCAATGTAGTATAATTATTATCTAACCTCTCTTAAGGTTCATCTCATTTTGTGTTTTGTGTATCGGTGTGTAAGATATCTTGTTAAAAGTTAATACGCGTTGAAATTTCCTGTCCCTTTTTAAATCCGTAAAAACTGCAGTTACCACATTATTAGAAGCATATGAGGAAAAGTTAAACACAATTAGATCCAGAGAATCCGCATACATTTTAAAAAGTAACTCACAATGGAATGTCTTGGGATTTGGAACGTTTTTATTTTTAATATAAAGTCAGTGAGCTGTCCCTTATAGCTGGCTGGCTACAGGTTTTATGTAAAATTATGTAATTTTATGAAAAAGTAATATAAAGGTAGATAGTTAATTACACATTTATGGCAAGCCATGAAATTGAACAAACCGGTGTGACGGTATTCAGATCAATGGAGAATTACTAAGTGTTTAGACGTTTTGCAATCTATATTACTGGAATCAAAGTATGTTACGTAACAATTATTGCTGTGTCTCAGTTCACCAAGAAAGGAAGTCAAATCTCAAACATCCTACTTTCCTAATCCAAATTGTCGTTAAATTCGTTGTGAGTACTAAGACAGCTAGTTTTGTGTTGTCGTAAACGTTGTCAGAATCATAGCGGACAACACCGGTTGTCTTTCATAACAGTGTCTCCAATGCGACTACGCCCGATATCAGATCATTCATGTATGATATGCTTTTTTATTTTTTTATATACAACTAGATTGGCAAACAAGCATGCGGCCCACATCAGATGGTAAGCGGTCATCGTAGCCTAGCCTAGCTCACAACTCCACGGGGATATTAAACGCGCGCTGCCAATCTTGTGACCTAAGGATGTTTCGTCACAGTACCTAGTAATTTCTCTGCCATATCTTTAAACCGAACACAGCTATAGAGCTGCTTGGCGGTAGAAATAGGTGACACAGAGGTACCTATGCAGATGACTTTTATACAAAGTCTCCCTCTGTTGTATAGTTTAGTTTATGTGGATGTACATAATCAAACTGTAATATAAATATACGCGCTTTCGCACAAGATGCCATGGATGAGAGTGAACTCCGAGAACGGTAATGTCATGCTCTACTGGGACCGGTCTATTACCACAAGAAGTAGCGCTAGTACATGTTTGTAGTAAGGTACCACAGGTAACCACATCTTAATTAATAATTACAAAAAAAATATATTTTAAATTCAGGGCGTCCCACTCATTCGGAATTCATGTTAATACGTCGAAGGTGTACGAGTATATTAACAGAGGCATAACCTAACCATTGAAAATACGCCCTTTGTTACCACCTGACATTAGCCTTTTCGGTGCTTTTGTTAGGCGATCAAAGAAACGTTCTATTATCGATTGTTTTTTGTCTTTGTCGGCCCAAACGTTCCAACATGCCAAGATGATTGTAAGTTTCAATCTTACTGATAGTACTACGAGTACTATAGTGAGAGTTGTAGGCTACTAGAGTTTACAACTCTACCTCGCTCTACATTCATGACCGCACATTTGACAACACCAAACATACTGATGATGTTGCTGAAATTTTTAGTTATTATCAGTAATTTCACCAGCTCTGCCTTTTTAGTCAAACAACATGAGCTCTATGTACAACAGAAGACAAATTAGCTCACCCCCACTGCAATGTAGCACACCTAGTCTTGAATTCCTTAGTAGGTCTATGTAGATTAGAGCCCAGCAGAACAATAGACTCAATTTATTACCTTAGAAGATGTCGCATTGAATTCTTATCGGATATGTCAATTTAAAAAAATTACTACTTAACGATATGCTATTTTCTAATCCATTAGGATTGACGAGTTTCCTAAGGATTTGGCGAAGATACTGATTTTGATACCGAGCGTCATACCTTCATAAACTAGAGGGAAAGCCAAGTCTATTTTAGGTTAGGTCCCACATCTTTTGAAATATAATTTCTTGGCCGTGCGGGTTATCTTACGATGTTTGTCTTCACCACCGAGGAAGTGATAATTACAAATATGTATATATAGCTAAAACACGAATTTAGTGGTACATACCACAACATTAACCAGAGACAGTCGGTTCATTAGCTGAGTCTTAACCAGGCAATGAAAAAATTTTTGTGTAATGAAAAAATTGTATTGAAAAATCAAAAGGTTGCGCTTAATTTTCCGATTTTGTTTCCTCGTTCAACTGTACGGTTGCAAAATGGAAACAAAATCGGAAAATTAAGCGCAACCTTTTGATTTTTCAATACAATTTTTTCATTACACAAAAATTTTTTCATTGCCTGGTCATAAGGAAAAACGGTATCATTATAGGATCACTTCGTTAACCGTCTATCATGACCCTTTTTCTCAGGAACACGTGGAGTGGAGCGTGGAGGATCCAGTTGAAATTGGTATCAAATATTCAAGTCTGCAATTCCTTGGAGCAGTGAAAAATTCAAACTTCTAAATGAACGCAATCAAAACGTAAATACGGTGGTTTATGCCGCATATTTTGACACTCGCAAGGGAATCAAAACAGGGTACTTCCCGTTGACCTGGAATTATGAAATTTGGCAAGAAGCAATGTTATGTAGCACAAGTAGAGGAAAAATTCGTAACCTTAAAATTGTACTTATTTGCTGTTGGTAAACTAAACACAACCATGTCGATGTATGACAACAGTTTTTCAACGGCAAACTTAAGTTTCTCACTCGATTCAGTTCATATTTTCGTTAGATATAGTTCAGTGCTTTCATAGTTCTTTAAACTTGACTCCCGTGATGGACGAACTACGAACTACCAGTTTATACGGAACCCTCGGTGCGTAACTCTCACTAGGCCGGTTTATTTTTACTGTGGGTGTGTCTTGACGTACAATGAGATTATTAAATTAATCGGACCAATAATAGTTTTAGAAATGAAAAAAAAAATATTACATTAGATTCTTAAAAAAAAAATTCTTCTATTAATAGGTATATAATACACAGGCAAAACGCTACTTCGTCTAGTCTCGTTCATGATTGAGATCTGACTTCAAAAAAATCAAATAACTCAAGCTAGCAAATACATTATAGAATGAACTATATATGTAATTCTAATATCTCGTAATCTTGAATCGTCACGAATACGAGATATTAGAATTATATTTCTATTTTTCCTAGGGCACCTGACACCACCTTCTGATAACACTCGATCTATTTAGTTGTGGTAGGTGAGTCTAGGCTTTCCTAGGCACCTACATACTTCTGCTCTCGTGTTGTATTTCTTGCCGTATTACCTTCTTATCGTAATCAGAATTATACTTATACATAGTAAATACGGAGACATTACCAGTTGACGATAAATTTGCCTCATAGACAATGAAATTTTACTATACACGGTACTCACAGTGGCCGAACGTAGCATTAGGACGGCAGTAGGTACACTGTGGCAGGAAATAATTTGAGTGGAACAATGGGCTGACCGCACTGGCTGCACGCTTGCAAATTATTGACAATCGATACAATATCCACGCAGATTTAATTCGATAGCGTTTCGAAACAACTAATCTGCACAGATCATGGCTTCTGTGAATATAAGTGAGATATCCGAGAGATAGAAAATGTGAGCGAGATATTGAAAGAAAAGTGAAATGGTGCGTTACTCGGTTTTGACGAGCGAAAACATATCGAGCAAAGCTCACTTTGCTATAATTCAGAGTATATTAATGTTAATATTTCAATATCTTGTGAATCATGGGTATAGCAGAAGAAGAAGAAAAAGTCTTGTGAATCATGGGTATTGCAGAAAAAACATGAAAATAGGGTGAATGCTGTTGAAAAGAGAGCGCTTAAGAGTACGTGTGGAGTTAGAATGATGAATAGAGTACGAAATAGCACGATACGAGAACTATATGGAATGAAAGATTATGCAGGGATAAAAATTGAAAAGGGTATGCTGAGATGTCGACGTTTGGAAACAACGGACTTACGAAAGAAGTATATCGAGCATGAGTGAGTGAAGATTTCTGCAGGGACCGCCCTAGACACACACATATGAATCCAATTGCTGATGTGATGAAACGGGGCTTAATCAAAAGCAATCGAAAGCATGCATGAAGAGGTTGATGAGTGTGTAAGAGGCGAGAGAGATATGTTTGAATCGGTACACCTAGCGTTCCATAGTCTCTGACCACCCCAATGAGAGATAGGTGAGATGCTATGTATGTATGAATATCCGTGGCTAACTGCTGGAACCTGTTGATGACTGTTGAGGTCGGAAGAGTTGATTGGCAAACTTACCCAAGACTGCATCCAAGTAACATCTCCCTTGTGTTCCTAGTAGTGAGTGAGATGCCCAGGAAGACTCTGATATATTGCAACCCGGCAGAGACAACGCGTGAGAAGTGCACTCCTTGTGTTGCAAGCGACCTACACCCACTAAGACTACGGTAAATATTGGCGAAGCAAACTTGTTAGAGACTTGTTTACCACCTGACGTCTGCCTGACGTAGTATAAAAAATATCTTAAAAGTTTTCATAAATGAGTGGTAGAGATGAATATGGTTATAAATAAAAGTTATTCACACATAGGAAAATGACAATGAACCCTGAGGGTTCCGTTATGAGGCGAACTTATCGATAGTTTTGATAGTACCTTCAAAGGTTCACTCTTTTTCATTCACTCTGAATTTTTTATTGTAACGTCGGTATACCTTCAAGCATACGACTCAGATGTAAAGTGGTAACCATGGCCTATGAACGCTTACAATATAGGAAGTATTGCTCGCGCGGTTCCACCACTCCTCAGGAGCTTCCCGGTGACTTTGCTCAACCGCAGGGACAAAACAACACTCCAGGGAGTTGTTACTTGGCTGCAGTGAGATGTTTTTGTGAGATGGAGGACGTACTTCCCTGGGTGAGCTGCTTTAAATTCGCTACTTCCATAGAGGAATCCCTTACGGAAGCCCAAATTAGCTGACAAAGTTGTTTGTTTTGTTGTAAAATGGCTGTATTTTTTTCTGTTATATCTTTTGACACTTTTCACAACACTAATTCATCCATACTACTACTGTAATTGGAATTCACTATTTTTATTTAAATATTGTGACTATGTTTTTGAAATTATGTACACTTTATAATACAAAATTACTTACAAAGATTGATATATTATTAGCATTATAAGAATATAACTGGCAATTTTGAGTTTACATAAAATAATCAATTGTTCCAGTAGGTAGGTACCTTCTTTTAAATGAAAGGTTTTAAAATCGAATGGTTTATTATATCCTCATAACGATGTAACCAGCGAGCAGTTCTATGTCCGAAAATACGAATTTAGTGGTACGTGCCCTCACTAGGATTCAAACCAGAGCTGTTCTAATAACGAGCAATTAATGAAAAGTTAATAAAATTAAAGATTGTAATTTTGAAGCTACTGAAATGTGTAAACAATGTTTGAATAAACCGCCAGTGGCAACAAACAACGCCGCTTTAATAAAACTCCAGAAATAGTTATATGTAGCGGACTGGAAATGCAACTATCTGGTCTGGGGACAACTAACATACCTTCGCAGATATAGGCTCGGAGACAAATTATTCACCACTCTTGCACTTTAAAACCGTTCGTGCGATTACTATGTCTTCCATCGCTTAGTCACAGCTGTAAATTCAGCGAAGTTTGAGTTTAATAGAGGCAATGAATGGTGAATACACTGAATCTCTCCGAGCCTGCAATATCTGGGAGGTGTGGTGAATGCGGGGTTGGGTGTGAGGCACCGGTCCTTTGATTCTGGCGAGATTAAACGTGCGGCAGACGGTGGCGCCTCTATCGATTGTTGTTGTAATTACAACGCTATCCACGCTCAGTCGCAAATGAAATTGTTCCGGAGAGAGCCAGCTGTGGACGCCAACATGTCATTACGGCTGTGTCTGAACACAGACATTGTCGACTGTATACCGCCATGATAAGATACTGTGTTGCTTCTGAATCTGTCGCTATCTATTGAATTACTGGGCGTGCAATTAAGCCATTATGAACATTGTATTGATGTATTTCTAAAGTCAGGTAATGCTTATGTATAGTATGTTGTAGCCACATTTAACCTCCGGTTAATTACTTTAGACATGAATTTATGAGAATAATAATGAAGATAGTGTTATGATTGTCTTATTTTTGGCGAACAAAGTCCACTATATGTAGGCTGTAGTAACTGCTTACCATCAGGAAGGACGTACGTTTGAATGCCACTTTACTGGGGAAAAACTATTTTACGACGGCACTATACTAAAACATACAATTAATAAGATACAAATGTACACTGGCAGAAGTAAAACTATTTCTGCTAATTAATAACATATTGACGTTTTTAATTTAGGAATTATTTATTGTTATACAGTTACCTAAATTACTATTATTTCGATTAAAGTTATCTATGCTTTAATCAAAAGTTCTACATTTTTCTAACAAGTTATGCCTGGTTAACAAATTATCGTTAATTACCGTGGTCGATTTCACGGTCACAGAACGAAAATGACGCAAAATAATACGTATTTTGAGTCAGTTTCATGACGACTGCGCACTAGGCACATTACAACCGCAAATCCACATCCGAATTCTGAATACGAATGGGGACAGAGAAAGCAATCCAATAAAACATTCGTAACCCTCAAAACGTATCTACGTCTACGTGACGTAGACGCCTCCTGGCGACGCATGCGTAACACACTCGTACAGAACAAACGGACAGTTCCAATTCCAATTGTAGAAAAAATATAACCAATTCGAATTGGAGAAGGCTTCGCGGCGACCAATAGGAGAGCTCACAGTCGTAATGCCAACTGTGGGGGCGGAGCGAGTGATATCTAGCATTGGAATGCTTGTTGTATTTGTTTTGCCCGATTCGAAGGCTTTATTGCTTGGTGTTTGAGCCTCTTTCCCTTTGTGGGTGGAAACGGTGGAAAGCTCGGTACGGTTTTGGGATGAGGCAACTCACATTATATACCGTAGCCGTTTGTTGGTGACCTACTTACCGATGCAATAGGCCCTTAGAAATTGTCTTAAGATTTATGGCACTTATTAAAGTACGTGATTAAAAAAAATCAGGAAATAATCAATGACAGCCATCTAATACGAAAGAGAAGATAGCGAAGTGTTAACCTCTAATAAAATTAAGGAGTGTCGCCTTTCGACTTTATGAAACTGTGAGTATTGATTTTTCGATAGGGAAAAAACGAAGGCAACGATCTATGCAGATCTGGAGTGCTCTCGGCACATCAGATGGCACCGGCGGGGCAGCCTCCGCAGACAATCGAACGGTGGGGGCACCCCCTACTGGAGGTCGGGGAACTGCCACAGATTATGTATACACTTCTGTTGCCGAAGACACAGAAATAGGTACGAAAGACGGGCAAAGCCACGAGTGCCGATCGTTTTTTTGAACATTACTCATCATCATGTTTAAAGAAAAATTAAATAAAAACAGACAATGTCTAAAACAAATTTGACTGACGAAAAGAAAAAGAAATTGTGATATTTCTGCCTCATCAAGATAATTTGGCGGTGTACCTACAGCGAGTGATGAAAAGATCTTTCCCAAAAACAGTTCTTAATTATATACATATTTATTTAATTATGTAGCATTTTATTTACAAAATACCTATTCATTACAATAATATATATATATATATATATATACGTAATCACAAGAGGTACGCAATAGGTGGTCTTGTCGAATGGATATTTGATCGACATATGGGTACGTTTGACCGAACGCTTGTAAAAGTAGTAATTCTGCACATACATTATCTTTGGCGATATCGATCCGTCGGCGGCGACTTCCCATTCTCGAAGTAAAACACGGCGGGAAGGAAACCGCGGGATAAACCGCCCCCCTCCCGCCTCCTCCGATCTTTACGTTTCAGGAATAAATATTTCAGAGCGTGTGCCTCGGAAGTTAAAGTTATGTATCGCCCGAGCCAACGGCAACAATCTGAGAATGGGAAAAAGCGAGCTTTCCTTTCAGGTTACATTTATATGTGGTACATATTGAACATGTTAAATATTCATTTATAGAAGTATATTCATATTTGCCTTTTAGAAAATTTTTTGGAAGAGACATTGGAATTTGATATTGCTAGCAGATATTATTTCTATAGAATACTAGCTACTCGACCCAGCTTCGCACGGGTGATCCAATCGTTACCAAACTTCACAGGATCACCTGCTGGGCTAACCTGAAGATTCACTGAAAATTTCATCAAAATCTGCCCAGCCTTTTTTGAGTCCATAGAGGACATATAGACAAACATTCATTTATATTTATTTATATATATATATATATATATATATATATATATATATATATAGATAATGCATTGCATTGCATTAAAAAATCGTGGTGGTTTGTAAAATAACAATCATTGTAAAGTTTCAGTAAACGCGGTTGAGTCACTAAAGCATAGTAAATTCATTTATAATTTAGATTGAGAGACTGAATTTGTTTGAGGTCTTTTAAATACGAAAGCATGTGAGAGTCAATTAATTACATTGTTTACTACTCTTTTTTATGTAGATTTGCACGCATTGAATTGGACACGTTCATATACCTCCTTACGCAAATGCGTAAAATTTCGTTATCGCCGAGTTTATCGTCAAGCAGGCAGGGTTATCACAATGCTACTATTTTGATACATTGCTAGTTATCAAAACGATTAGTTGATTTCGATTTATTAGAATTTTTCTACACATTATTATAGATTCACCTGCATTGCATAGGCGGAACTTGTATGAAACGATCATTCTTTTATCTAGCCGAGTTTTTTTTTGTAACTGAGCTACTAAAAAGGTTTCTGATAGTGACGAATTTTCTACTTCTGTACCTATTGTAAAGCTGCAGTGTGACGTGATGTCCTTTATGTGCCATATACATTGTGGCGCAATAGAACGTGCATATTTTAAAAAAAATATTAAAAAATAAATACAAAAGGTATAGTTAAAATAAAAATGAGGCATTGTAATGTTATAATTAAAGTTTATTTTTTAAAAATTACATCATCCAAATGATAACCCTCTCTACGACGGCACTCCTCTAACCGCACACGGAAATTATTGAAAAGTTCTCCAACATTGCAACATAGCGTTCTGTATTAACAGTGACGTTTTGCCCTCGCGCATTTTCAAAGAAAAAAGGACCAATTATTCCTTTGCTAGAGATTGCGGCCCATACTGTCACTTTAGGACTATGCAGTGGTTTCCGAAGAACATCGATCAGCTCAAAGAGAATATCCGTGGTGAAATGGCAGCAATTACACCAACATTATTGAAGAAAATTTTCAAAAATTTCCGTTTGCGGTTAGACGAGTGCCGTCGTAGAGAGGGTCATCATTTGGATGATGTAATTTTTAAAAAATAAACTTCAATTATGACATTACAATACCTCATTTTTATTTTAACTATACCTTTCGTATTTATTTTAAATTTTTTTTTTTAATTTCCATTTCTATTGCGCCACCTTGTACTTTATTCAAATGAGTTCAATTCCTGCCTAGACATATACAATTTTTTTCATATTTTTTTATACAACGTCAGGAGGCATACAAGCATACGGGCCACTGATGTAATGCGGTTACTGCAGCCTATAAACGCTTCCGACACATTAAGTATCACTTGCGCGATGCCAACTTTGCTGCTTACACAACAATTAACAATAAGCATTTCGATAATTAGCATCCTACATTTGAATCCATAGACCTATTTCAAAAGCCATAGATTATAAGAAAGATGTTTTAAAGTGTTTCGAAGTGTCACGTTGTGGAATGAACTCCTGGCCTAATATTTGCAAAACATGATGATAATCTTGAAGAGTTTTTGACAGAACCAGCATCTCCCGAGTGATAATGAAGAACTTATTATCCGCGGTGACTTATCGGCAAGAAAATACACGTAACAGCGTATTGATCAGAAATGTTCAAATAATAAAAAAAATCGTCTTCGGAATGTTATCCCGTTTCCTAAACCATTAGAATTCGTCAGCTTCGCTACCTAAGCCTAGAAATTTGGCAAAGATACTGTTTTTACATGGCGCAACTATTAGCCAGATTTCCACAATCCACAGGTAAAACTATACCTTTCATATACATTAGGACACGTCGTTCGAAATATAGTTTTTGGGTTTCCGCACAAGGTTTTCGTTCACCGCTGAGCAAGTGACAATTAGAAATATATACATAAATGCGAAAACTCGAATTTAGCAGTACATGCCAGAATTCGAACCGGGGACAAGCCAGATAATAAGCTGGTGCTTCATCCACTGAGCTATCACTGCTCTTTGAAGTAATAAAACATTATTTGAATTGAATACAAACTTTTTGTTATTGTAAGTTGTGACAATCTTATTTGTAAAATGATTACGACTATCGTAAAGACCTTGAATTAACTTAGTTTTAAGTAGCAGTATATTTTAACACTATTTGGAAATGTATATTTTAAATTAGCGATTATAGTACAAATATTATGTACATTGTCGCATTCAAATTAAGTTTTATTAAAACGTGTTTAAGACGACTAATGATAATGTCTTTGCCTAAAATAATAAATTTCATTACATTTTTGAAAATGAATGTCTGTTGTATGTTAATTTATATATTTGGATATAGCTCGGTGGCTCAGTCGTGAATAACGCGACTTTGACACCAACGCTCGTGGGTTCGATTCCCACACAAGGTAAACATTTGTGTGCATGAACATGTTTGTCTTGATCTGGATGTTTTAATAGAGGTAGAGTGCATCAAATCAGCCCGCCTGGGGAAGTACCTCCACCTCACAGAAAACCGCAGCCAAATAACAACTCCCTAGAGGGTTGTTGTGTTCCTGCGTGCTAGTGACCAGTAACCCAAGGAGTTGCTGTGTAAGCAGCAGAGGAGGCTTCGCGCGAGTGACAATTAACATATCGCAAGCGTTAATTGGCTACGGTACCCGCTTTACATCAGGTGGGCCGTATGCTTGTATGCCTCCTGACGTGGTATAAAAATAAAATAAGTAAAAACTCATAAGTATGTTAATGAAAGAAACATTTTGTGAACGTATATTATGATTTTAACTCAGAAACTTGAACAGCATTTCATATAGGATCAAATTTAGATTTATTTTGAGTAGGATTACTGTTAACATTTAAAGCATTCTACAAATTCCCAAATCAAAAGTGGACGATATGTTAAAAAGATATACTATGCACTAGACTAGACTCACATTTCACTTTTATATACACAATAATACTTGTATAAAAGTGGTGTACGGAATTGGAAAAAGTAGTCTATATGCTATTCTGGATTGTAAATCAAGAAGTTTCGAAATATCATGTATGTCAATGTAGGAAAAGAAGCTACACTACTATTAGTACTAATTTAATAAACTGGGTTAGTAGACAATGAAATTGTGTTATTAGAACTTACCTACATAGGTAAAGTAATAATTAGCATGAAACTAATCATCTACTTACTATCCAATGTTCCAATAGGTCACCCTTTCACCCTCAGTTCAATTATAACTTTTATTTCATTCACAAACTAAAACACTCCTAAACAAATGACTTGCGTTGCGTCCTAAAATCGCACTCAATGCAATCTGCATGTAGTAAAGAATGAATGAACACAGTCGTAGAGTGAGTAGTTTCATATACCGATTCGTTTGTGATTCTGAACTACGCAATCGTTATAGGTAAACTAAAAACCAGTCTCAGAAATACAACCTAGGTTCTATTGCGATAAGGATAAAGATGGAGATTGCCTATTTAGTTGTTACGCAACAGATTAATTCCATTCGATGGTGTATTGTGTAATAAAATGCATACTACATACTTTTAGTGTATGCGTTTATTAATTTATTATCTATTTTAACACAGAATATATTGTAATAGATGTAGTGTCACTAATAACTAATAATGACACTACATATTCTGCGGCACAAAAAGTTAGATAAAAACTAGTGTCTAATAATTTTTTTTAGGCACAATGGTACCCATAAATTATAATGTTTTTTCCTATGAGAGCAATTTCAAATCGATAAAGATGTTGCACTTTTTATAGAAAATGCAACCAGCTGCTTGAACAGCGTCTGTTGATGTTGAATAATTGTTCTTTATCCATTTAGTTATTTAGATTCTGACTAAAATATTAATGCTTAAATAAAATTAAATAAAATACACATGCTTCCCGCAGATACTCTTCAATCGAGTGATTGCTATTTGTACCTACGAAAAGCACAATTTTTAACTATTTCTGGCTAAAGCTGGTAAAACATTTTTATTAAATACTTTACCTTACTTACATCAAAGCGTAGTTACGGAATTATAAGCTAAAGCAGACGTTTGAAATCTTTTAATATATAAAATATTGTTTATTGTAAGCCATCATTATATAAGTGTACATCCAACCTATATTAGAAATATAACACTTGACCTATTTTTACTCTATCTGTCCGTTAGATAATCGGAGAATAGGGTCAATACTATACTATACCACTAATTCCAATTGCCTTTCGAAGGAGTATGGAGATAGAAGTAATGTCTAACATCTTTGCCAAATCCAGAAATGCAGTAATTTTCTTTGGACTAGTGTCAAGGTTTCTGGCTATCAAGTCAGTACCTCAGAAGCGGTGCATAGTCAGAGGCCGCAGCACATATTGTTTCGGTGTCCCGCATTCTCCAAACAGAGGTATGATTTGGAGCAGGATTTGGGAATGCGGGTCACCGAAAAATCGGTCTCCGAAATAGTGACGGGGCATAGACCAAAATTTTTAAAATACTGCGTCAGTCTAGCGACGGCTGTCATAGATCGGAACAAGCAGAGCAGCCCCACCTAGGACTAATGTTGCATACCTCGAATGTTGCATAATAGTCAGAGGCCCTTTTTTCAGTATTAAAAATGATTTTTAACTTCGGTTATTTTCATAAGGCAGGAAATTTAAACTTTAACTGAATATTGTTCCACCCACAAGGCTCTGTGTTATCCCCGGTGTTAATTCTGTTGCATATCAAGTACTACGTTGCCAATTGAACGCATTTATTATTGGTATGCAGTTTTCACAGCATAAGGTATTCTTATTATACGTGTCATGTTAATATCACTAGTTCCAATGTGAAGGAAAGCTGTGAACATGAACTTACATCTGATATTCAGTGCATTAACGCTACAGCATTTAACATCGTCAAAAGTATTGGTATTGCTGTACAAATCGCCCATTTTTCAGCGAACTCCAGTACTAAAATCACCAGGAGGAGAAGTACAAGGTGGCGCTCAAGAAACTTGGTGCGCTGAACAGGATGAACATTACTTCAGTTCGGGGAAAACACTATACGGGTTTCAAGGTAAACTACACATGGAGAACTGAAGTTACCTTTGGACGAGGGTACTGGGATTGCGTCTTTAATTATAAGTTCTTTGTCTCCTGTCGAGTGTTCTACCGATTTTACAATGTAACGTGTTTCGAAGAATTGTACGATATAATACCCACAGTCTCCTTCTAGCTCATCTCTAGTTTAATTTCTACAAAATAACACCGAATCTACTAAAGCTTTTAGCTTTAAATCTAAAGATGATAGTAATACACTTACACTTCAATTATTTATAGTATACTATATATTTCTATTACGTCATTTCATTTTTTTCATATACGAATTGACGAGTATATTCTTGCAACTAGATCCAATGACAATCCCATTTCTATGTCGAAAAGTAGAGAAAGTTTCGTAATGTCAACTACAATATTGGCAATATGAGGTTAAATAGAGTATCATTAGTGTCTAGTTTAATAATCGATTCCCAAGATCCTTATCTGCCGCTACTGTCGTGATTAAATTTTTTTTTGAAGTGAAAACTTCTTTTACCGGCGTTGTGCACTTTTTGGGATGAGTAAAAAATGTTAAACTCGCGTCAGGACTCGTGACCTTGATGTAAGATTTTGGTGAGAATTGTGTGAACTTAACTTCGCTGCAGCGCTAAACATTAGTTACCTCTAATTAAACAATTAAAATATGAAGCGCTAGATTGTTCATAAGGCATTATTTTCTCGCGAACAAAACGTTGTAAGCGCCATGAAATTCTTGGCGTTTACGCGTTTCGTTCAACGTAGTTTATCAACATCGCTGTTTGGTCCGCATGTTCAAGTTTTCACTTCTGCCGGCACTTCCGGAGTGCAACCCGTTTTTTTTTTCAATTCAGGTCGATTAGAATCGGCTTGAAGAGTAAATCTACTGTTCTAAATCTGACACCAGGCCTGTACCCGACTCAAACCTAAACTTAATCTTAAGGTCAAGAGCAATTTAGACTAGGGTCGGTCGCGTTCCTTTACAAATAATTAAATCTATATATAAACCATATATGAATAAATGATGTAAAAAATTGGTTATGCCTAACCGGAAGTTTGGTGCGGGCCTTAGTAGTTTTATAATATTCTTTATTTCTTGTATTACTTATATTACTTAATATTTACAACTGATGTCAGGTGCTACTGTAAAAGCCCTTGTTATTAAAAACAATAGGAAATTATACCCACAAATAAGTAGCACAAATAGAACGCTACCATAAAACGGCGTGCCACACTCGACCCCTGTGACAAGTGGATAAAGACCTAACAACGACGAAGCTTTGCGACCTGAAACATTGGCACTCTGACCAGACGCTCGAGGGTGCTGGCTGACGCCTGTTTTCCAGGTGAAAGGTGGTAGTGACATTCCTGCAGGAGACTCTGTGGAATGGCAGTAGACTCCGATTCATTGGGATCACTCTATTGGATCGGAAAGAACAAGGTGGCCGTAGTGCTTTCTAAGGAGTTTCATGACGCCGTCTTTGTGAGTGGGGATGAATCGCTCCAGTGCCGTCACTGTAGCGATCGGTATAGTCCTTTGTGGTATACCATGGTCACAGGGGATCTCATTTTGGGTGGTGATCTCAATGATCACGTGGGTGAAGTGTGGAACGAGTTTGAGTATGATCGTCACACGAAGGGGAGGTTATTCCCCGGACATGTTCTAGCCATCGCATTCCAAAAACTAACACGAATTCTTAATAATCTGCATAAGCGGGAGATATGCTATCTCTCTCACGTATGCAAAGTATTACAAGGTTATATCCACCCAGTGCCTCACAAGATCGTCTCCTTGTAGACCTCTGTGCTATGCATAAGAATAAGCGTTCTGATCAATGCAGGTTCAAGTTAGATGGCGGCTTCTCAATTATGCCAAGTGCCAGGAATTCGCTTCGACTTGTTAGAAACAAGGAGGTTTTCTATGATAACACAAACTATATTACTATAACTAGCGGAACGTTGTAATCAGCACACAATAAAAATTGTGTCCACCACACCATCACATCAACCCTTATTCATTCCACTGCAGAGATACGGGTCTCCCTTCAACCGAAGGGGTTTAGAGCATACTCCTCCACCCCTCTCAAATGCAGATTGGCGGAGGTCAGTGTTTTCAAGCCGCCCGAAGGCCACTGACTTAGCTTAATGTCTATGGACAACAGCCGGGACCGACGTCTTAACGTTTCTCCAAATCACGGAGAATCTCGAGATAGATAAACCCATCCATAGTCAGGCTGCGGTCGACGTTACGTAACCTGCGAGTTCGGTTAGATAGATAGATAAAGCTCTCAGTTCCCGGTGATAGGGATAGATAGACCTTAGAAGTGCCAAAAGCCGGAAAGAGGACAGCAGGTTACGAAAAGCGAAAGATTAGGACGTTCCCGTGATAATGCTTGGATTATGATTTCGAGATGTCAGGCCAACAAAGTTTCGCGTTTATTTCGTCGCGCTATCTCGACCTCTTGAGCCCACTTCGTAAAGATTTCATCATAATTTACTAATTTGCTTTTCGACTTTTGTATACAGGATTTCATAGACTTTGCTCGGACATAACATTGATACGCTTTTCACATTTCTCTTATGATTTCAAATATAAAAAAAAAATATGAAAAATTAATAAACATTGACGACTACTCGATTTTTAATAACTAAATAGGATAAAATGGTTCCAAAACTGTGAAACAGATTTCATTCTATCAATGACTTTTACACCGTTATTTTAATCAAAGTACACACAGGGGCACCTCAAACTAAACTTTTTAATCTTCGTACCGTTCTTACGGCGCATACAATAATAGTAAATATATATATATATATATATATATATACGGTTAGACGATATATATATATCGTCTAACATGACTTGTCGTGTTACATTTAATGAAGTCAGTTTAGTCTTTTTATTAAAAAGTTTTAATTACAAATTCGGTTAATTAGTAGCATTTAAATGAGTATTTCTAATTAATATTTATATTATTATATAAAACTAACCTTTGCACATTACATCGTGTCCGTGACTTGAATAGTCCATTTAGTACTTACGTTTTCTACGCTTGATAACATTGTACTCGAACATAATACATGATTCAGAACTGATCACGTGAATTAGTCGCGATAATTATGCAGATGAAAAATAATCAGTATATTTCTAGGGTATTCTATTTTAATCAAGTTGAGTCATCAACGCATCTTTATAATAATTTTGATATGGAGCGACTGCCGTCAGACCTCCACTGCCCAGAGGGAAAATCAGATCTTTCTTACGTCACACGTCTTTCGAAATATAATTTCTTCGCATTCGGGTTTCCTCGCGATGTTTTCCTTCACCGCTGAGCAAGTGATAATTACAAATATGTACTGAAATCACTAACTCAGTGGTACATGCCCACATCAGTATTCGAACCAGGGACGAGATGGTTAATAATATACATACATATCATCACGCCTTTCTCCCGTTGGGGTAGGCAGAGGCGATCCAAACATACGTCTCTCGCTTCTTCCACACTCATCAACCTCTTCATGCATGCTTTTCGGTTTTAGGTGCTATTGATTTGGCCCTTTTTACACATCACCAATTTGATCAGATAATGATCGGAGATGGAAAAGTGAAACACGTGAATGGATTTGTTTATCTAGGATGTTTAGGGGAGATGGAAAATGTGAGGGCGATATGGAAAGAAGAGTGAAAGCAGGAAACCGTATCAATGGTGCGTTGTAACAAGCGACAACATATTGAGCAAAGCTCGCCTTGCTATTCAGGGTGTATTAACGCCAACATTAATGTACCGCAGTAAAACATGGGTATGGCAGAAGAAGCATGAAAGCAGGGTGAACGCCGTGGAAACGGGAGCGTTAAGGAGTATATGTGGAGTGAAAATGATTGATAGAGTAAAAAATTGCACAATAAGGGAACTTTATGGAAGAAAAGATGATGTAGTGACAAAAATGGAAAAGGGTATGCTGAGATGGTTTGGTCTTTTAATTTAGCAATAATTAATAACAAAAGAGTTGCGAAAGAAGTGTATCCGGGAAGAGTGAATGGAGATTTCGAGAAGGGCCGCCCTAGACGCACGCACACATATGGTTAATAATTGAATATTTATCCATTAGGCTATTACTGCTCCTACTTATGTTTTCTTAATTCACTAAAATTAAAATAGGATTGTTATTAGGCATAATACTTTCCTTTATTACAAGCATAAATATTTCGGAAGAAATTCTCGAAATAATGGAACAAACTATACCACAATTACGTAGTTTTATAGAACTAACCACCAAATAGCAAGACAGGAACAAACCTTGTTTTATACTATTAGATACAAAATTAAAACCCCAGTGTTGGCATCAGTTTGTATAGTCATGCCACCCCACACGAGGTGGTGTGCAGAGAAAACGTAAAGAATGATCGCGACATGAGACAGCAAGTGAAGAAAAATAAGCCTCATTCTCTCTGGTTACGGGTGCTAGTCTGCCAGAATAACTTCCGACAGCGTTGCCATTTATTTACGCATTTGTTTTGTTTAGTTCGTGCTTACTTTATGTGCAAAGAGGACTAAACCGATTTCAAATATTGTTGCAGAGAATAGATTAATTGAATTACTATTCTATATTTATAACGCACTAACACTTAGTGTTTTCTTTATATTTATCTATTTGTTGTACATGAAATATTTATTGTACCTACAATATGACAAGAGCATAAAATGTTGCATGGGTCCATAATCTGTGGTAACTATTAATCATTAAACAGAACTTATGCCATGATATTTGACGAATGGATGGAAAAATTATAAGCTAGAAACTCTTGTTGTTCTAGATATTATACAAACATTACCGCTGGAAAACGAAGCGAGTACCGATTTAACCCAATAATATAAATAAACCTATATGGTAAAATATTACCAATGAATTAATGAATTTCACATGAAATTGTAATCAGTTTCAAAATAAAGCTAGATACGTGAATAAATAGAGAAACAAATTAATTCGCCTTACAAACACAGACGTGACATTACGAAAGAAATTACGAAAAAAGGGTCAGAGAGAGGCACAAAAATCAGCGGCGATGACTGGCCGATTCTACTTGGGTTGCGTTTCTAATCCCGAACCCTTCCTCGCAATATGATTTGCGTCAGTGGAGATGCGTTCAGAACAGATCACCGTGCGGTAACCGAGTGGAAAAAGCGCTTCTCATCGGGACTGGTATGAGGTCGTTTGAATTCGATTGGCGTTTCAGAACGACTTCTTAGCTTGTACAAAATAATATAAGTAGGAATGAATTAGATACATTCTTCGTCTTTTCTAATAGTCTTCGTCAATACTAAGTGAAGTAACATCACATGATGCGATCCGTTTTTTAACTGACTTAAAAAAAGGGGGAGGTTATCAATTCAGTTCTATTTTTTTTAATGTTTATCATCTCAGAACTCCGTCATTTATAAACCGACAATATTTACAAACATACACAACAAATGTGCTGGCACCGACTTCAAAGATAACAATAAGTTTTTTTTTTATACTAAGTCGGGAGGCATACAAGCATACGGCCCACCTGATGTAAAGCGGGTACTGTAGCCTATTCACGCTTGAGATATATTAATTATCACTCGCGTGATGCCTCCTCTGCTCCTTACACAGCAACTCCCTGGGAGCTTACTGGTGACAACAACCCTCTAGGGAGTTGCTATTTGGCTTCGGTTTTCTGTGAGGTGGAGGTACTTCCCCAGACGGGCTGCTTTGATGCGCCCTACCTCTCTTAATGTATATAATTGTCCTAATATTAGGGGTAAAGTATGAATTTGCCGATTTGTACTGAAAAATTAAAACTCAAACATTTTCTATTCTCATTATCTATATATTGCTGTCATCTAATCAAATCATGAGGCACCCATTTTTCACATTTCATTATCTTATTGATTTGATGCAAATGAGTCAATATTGTAGGTAAGGTAACGTTAAACCATGTCGCTAATCCCTGGGTAGTTTGACTCAGGTCGGCTTCCACCATCTCCAATTCAGCGTTATTCACCTGTGTGGGCAGTCTTCCACGTGGTTCGTTCTTCAAGTCGAAGTTTCCATTACGAAAATTTTTAAATAAAAAACGCACGGTGCGTACATTAGCAGGCATCCTCTGCAAACGTAGCATTGATATTGCGTGCCGTTTCTGCCGCGTTAGTACCGCGTCGGAACCTGCTCATAGACATATGGTTCTATTGATATTTTTAGGAGCGGGTCTTGGTGAGTTTACAACATAACATGAATATTCTCGGTGTATTATGCGTTGGATCCATATCCCCACGCACGCCTATCAAATGACCGGGATAATATCCGTGAGAATTGAAATGAAATTAAATAAATTAAATATTGTCGGACAAATTACACAGCGCCATCTAGCCCCAAAGTAAGCGAAGCTTGTGTTATGGGTACTAGACAACTGATAATTTTTTTTTTGTAAATACATACTTATCATACATAGAAAATACCCAGACCAAGATAAACAGACATGTTCATGCACACAAATGTTTGTACTGTGTGGGAATCGAACCCACGAGCGTTGGTGTCAAAGTAGTGTAACAACGCATTTCACCACTGCGCCACCGAGCTCGTCAAATAAAATAGAATAGCAGAATAATCTTTATTACTTTCCTTATAATATCGTGTTTAATCAAATTTCCGAAGCCAAATTAAACAAGATGGTGCTTGTGTCAGGAGGCACCGCTCTTCCACAACGATACTGTATGTTAATGCCTATTATATGCATTCTACAGTGAGAGCAAACGGGAGTATGAATGTGATCGCAAGAGTATGTGTACATGTGTAAAGTGTCAGGTGTATCATTCTTTATATTATAATCATATTATTTTCTTACTTGGTAACAGAGTACATGCTACCATAGTAATAATCAAACAAGTAGGCCGACACGACCCCTGAGTGAAGTATAATAGTCTAAACACGTAGGGCTGTCGCTTATAGTTTATACAATCGTCAAAAATGCATAGTCTATATACAAAACAATTTTCAGTTAATAGATTCAGGCGTTATTTTGCGAAAGTCAAATTTACATGCAATTTGATCTAACCTGCTTTGTGTGCTTCCGCCACCAATTAGTTTATGCGGCCTAGCGCCGGCCGGCACCCACCCACTGTTAGTACGTGCAATATGCCGACGCTGCCATGCCTGCACCGGTAGCCTCTGCCTCGGCTGCTGCGGTCGTCCGCCATCTGGAACAGAATCCGCATGCCCCCACCACCACCGTCGCTGCCACGACTGGCTTGGTCGTCGCTGCGACACGTGTTTCGCCTCCCCACGAGGCATCATCAGGCGTTGTAGACGTTAATCGTAAGAATAACATGCTACAAGTGACAAATCCATCGCAGTGCCGTCCCTTATATTGAATTGAATTGAACCATCCACCCCCACCCTCAATTCAATCACATAGGTAACTATTTCACATCAGGTGGGCCGTATGCTTGTATGCTCCCAACGCTGTATATAAAAAAAACATTTCAGAGGAACTGTTTTGGCTCTTAAACTTGCACTCTGTTCCTGTAAGAACGACTTTATGTAACTAGTCTGAAGAGTATTGTTAGAATGATACAACAGAGAAAACTTCTGCCAAGCATTTGGTAGTATACCATTCGGCGTTGATACTTCTTTAGAAAAAGCTTCTGTAAAGGAATTGACACCAGATAGCCAGTCAAATTGAAATAACTCGCGATCAAAATCTTCACCCCGCTCCTAGATCGCTTCTCTTTGGTGGTAGTCTTTGATTCGTTTTGAAACACCTAAACCGTCGACTGGCGCTTCGTTTATGGATCGTATCGATAAATCCAGGACGGGCAGAGCCTGCTTCAAATTAGTTTATCAAATCACGGCACCATTCCACCCGGGCCTGCTTCTGAGTAACGGTGAGGTCGTGCGGCACTCAGCGTGAAACAATCCTCCTCACGCAAAGATGCAAGTGTAGAATCTCGTGAAGTCTTGGATTAATGTTTTCACTGCTAGCACGTTTTTTTCCGTAACAGCTGTCAAAGGGCGACCGCTTCTTTCTTCATCCCCCAAAGTCAGTCGACCGCGCTTGAATTCGTTATACCAACGATACACGGTTGCCTTGGAAGGGCCTTCATCCAAGAATGCCATTTGAAGTCTATCGTACGATTCGTCCGGTTTTAGGCGACACTTGAAATCGTAAAGATGATCCCGGCGCAGATCCATTTTTCAATGAGACACGATAATTCAAATTGGAACGTACCTATTTTTACTTATAAATAATCATATTTTCAAAATAGATTATAACTGGCCAGTCTCTCATACATAAATACTTTTTTACGCAATACTTTCTGGGTGGCCTGGTATATTTGTATGGCTGCTTTGGTGAAATCGGTAGATTGAGGTAATAAAAAAATGTACTTAGTCTGGCCATAAATACTGTTACAATTAAAAATAAATAAAATATTACATTTGAATTTGGAATCTGTCATTTTTATATAATTGTTCATTGAGTTTTCTCATTTTAACGCCAATACATTGTACAATATTTTGCGATATTAAAATGGGGTGGGGTGGGAAAGAGAACCGAATCGCTGTGATTGCATTACACAAAGTAGGTATGGAGCCAAATGCAATTTTTAAAACTCTCCATACGCTTGGTATAAGTAAAATGTTTGTGTACCGGACTATTAATAGGAACAATGAGACCTCCTCTGTTTGTGACAGAAAAAGATCTGGCCATCCACGCAGTGTTCATACGAAAAAGGTGGTCAAAGCAGTAAGGGAAAGAATTCGAAGAAATCCTGTTCAAAAGCAAAAGATTTTATGTCGGGAGATGAAGATAGCACCTAGAACCATGTCGCGTATTTTAAAAGATGACTTAGGACTTGCAGGCTATAAGAGACGTACTGGTCATTTCTTAACTGATAATTTTAAAAAGAATAGGGTGGTAAAATCGAAACAACTACTGAAGCGGTACGCAAAGGGAGGTCACAGAAAAAAAATGTTTATGGATGAGAAAGTTTTTACAATTGAGCAACATTTTAACAAACATAATGACCGTATTTGTGCTCAAAGCTCTAAGGAAACTTCCCAATTAGTCGACAGAGTTCAACGTGGGCACTATCCGACTTCAGTGATGGTTTGGTGGGGTATTAGCTATGAAGGAGTGACTAACCATACTCTTGTGAAAAAGGTATCAAAACATCGGCACACGTGTATCAAGATACCATTCTTGAGAAGGTAGTGAAGCCCCTTAACAACACCATGTTCAATAACCAAGAATGATCCTTCCAGCAAGACTCGGCGCCGGGTCATAAAGCTCGGTCTACGCAGTCTTGGTTGGAAACGAACGTTTCGGACTTCATCAGAACTGAAAACTGGCCGTCGTCTAGTCCCGATCTTAATCCGCTGGATTTTTATTTATGGTCAGTTTTAGAGAGTACGGCTTGCTCTAAACGCCATGATAATTTGGAGTCCCTAAAACAATCCGTACGATTGGCAGTGAAGAATTTTCCCATGGAAAGAGTGCGTGCTTCTACTGATAACTGGCCTCAACGTTTAAAGGACTGTATGACAGCCAATGGAGACCACTTGAATAAGCTTTTTATAATTTAAATTGTTTTATATTTATGTATTAAACTAACACACTGTAAAAGTAATAAATGTCATTTGCAATAGAATATTTTTTTTTCTTTGTTTCAGTATTTATGGCAAGACTAGGAATATATGTAATGCAAATGTGTATATTTAGACTTGTATTTTTAATAAATATACTCACATAGATATAGATAAAAAGAGGCATGCTCTGTTACTTAGGATATGTAAAAACAATACCAGAGGAAAGAAAGATGAAATAGATAACAACGCGAAAGTAGAGGGATGTAGGTGCCGAAGGCCTAGACTTACCTACCCAACTACGGCCAAATAGATTGCGTGTCATCAGAAAGTGGTATCAAGAGTTCTAGGAACCAACGAGGGTGTATCACAAGACCTATGAATGTTAAAGAAGCGAGTGAGGGGAATAAGTACCGAGTCATGTAATGCTGATGTGAAGTTATAGATGGATACAGACTTTCGATTGAGATTTATACTGCTATTAGTATTTGAACTCAAGTATTTGAACAACATTTGATTATTAGCCATTCAGCAGTTGTAAAGTTATGCAGGCTTAATATTACTGAGTAGATGCGTTATTCGATACCACCTTTTCAGTTATATAATTCGATAGCTTCTGCGTGTCTAACATGATTCAAGGAATATTGAATATGATGTCATTTACTTATTACATTTGACTTATCATAACATAATACATACGTTCTTATACATACATACATTAGTTATTCGACAACCTATTAAAAGGAAAAGTATCGCACACAGTGGGTGGGTATCGGCCGGCGTTAGTTCGCGTAAACTAATTGGAGGCGGAAGCACAAAAAGTTTTTTAAATCAAATTACTTTATTATATATATAAATTAAATTAGAGGTAATTTGTTTTAAACCACTTTATGTGTTTAATTTGACTTTCGAAAAATTAAACCTGAATCTACCGATACCGATATTTTTTTATTTGATATTTTTATTTGATTCTTTTCTGGTATTCATAGATGCCATTGTTTCGTATAATACTTCGTACATACTACATAGTTTTTTTTTACAAAGACTCGACTTGGCTGTATAGTCTAGGCTCTACGCCTCTTTGTTAAGAAAAACTGTTTTAATTTACATTGACAGTTAGCTTTATCCGTGTCGTTATGGTCTAAATTATATTTTTATGTTAGAGGGGGGCAAACGAGCATGGGTCACCTGATGGTAAGCGGTCACCACCACCCATAGACACCAGCAACAGCAAAGGGTCTCTGATCAGTTGCCAGCCTTTTTAGGGAAACATACGCTCTTTTCTTGAAGGCACCCACCCATATCGTATTTGTTCGGAAACACCGCTGAGGGTATTTTATTCCACAAGTAAGTTTAGAATCGTTTCTATTTTATCTTATTTCTAGATTCTAGCTTCAAAAATTCACATTCATAAACACATCGGAAAGGTTCTCATACAAAATCCTGAAGTTTCAATACAACCCGTAAAATCTTAGTGAATTTCACAATTTTATCTTCACGTCCTTCATTATTTAAATTTTAAATTAAATTCGCACTTCAAAAACCACAATCGTTAAAATTGCTTAATGTTTGCAACTTAAATATAATAAACTTACACATATGTATTACATAACATCATCATCGTCTTCTTAAACATCTAAGAAGTGACCAGGATTAATATTTATTTTATTTGGGACAAGCAATCAGCTGATACAATATTGTATATGAATAGAATAACATTTAATTGCACAAAATATGGTACATTTAGGTCTCGTTTGATATTGTCAGTCCGCATATTTTGCCATAACTATATGACATGCAACTATACATTTAACATTTACTTCGCAACTATTACAAATTTGATGCAATAACTACATTTATATACTTTATAAAAACAGTTAATATCATGTCTAAAATGTCAAAATTATCCAACTATCTAACGTCAGTTTTAGTCAATAAAAAAACCATAACAGATTAAAAACATTTGTCAGTTAACCATTTGGTCAAACTAATTTTAAATAGACTAAATGTTCATTCTCGTATGCATTTTGGGATTGTATTGTATATCTTTGCAGTCATGTAATAACTACTTTTCTGGTATAACGTGGATTTTGATATCGGTAACACTAGTTTTGTTGCGTCTCTAGATAGGTATTTTTATATTTTCGTTTGCTTTCTGATACATCTCCGGGTGTTTTTTTACAAATATGCCAGCCTCTAAAATATACAAAGACGGTAAGGGTTAATAATTTTAACTTTTTGAATAGAGGTCTGCAAGAAACCATTGGTTGAGCTTTGCAAGTGGCTCGTAGGATTTTTTTTGTGGGACTAAAGCCTTATTGAACAGAGTTGAGTATGTTAACATTAGTATAGAACAAGTAAGTTTGAGCTGTTGTACAGCCAACATCGTTATCCACATATTAATAAGTACTTATATTTAGTATGGTGATACAAAAATTTAATGATGAAAATTTCATAGACAATGAAGACCAATTCAAATGAGTGTTAAAATTAATAATTAAAAGGTTTAATATCCGTGAGATTACATAATAATAAAAAAAATTTCAAAATTTGGTCACTACGGTAGGAGGAATGTTATAGTGGCACTACGAGCAGAACAGGGAGAATAAAACGTAAAAACTTAGAATGTTAAATTAAGAAATTAGGTGGCAAGGACAAAATTATAATATAACACAATAACTGTAACAAAAAAAAGCAATAAAAGGGAATACGTTTCCATAGAACGGCGCAAAGAAAACAGACAGCAATTTAAATGGCTTATAATCTCATGGCAATAATTATCCTCGCCTGCAGTTGTAATTAAAACACAAAGTACTGTTCCACAACAGTATATTGAGAATGATTCGTGGATTGAATTTAGACATTTCTTTTTGGACACTATGTAGTTGGCCCCTGCGGGCCGTTACTACGTCACCGGATGGGAAATTTAGATCGTATTTTTAGTTTTCACAATTGAAGGACCAACTTACTAAAATCGGGCGTTGGTCATTCTTCTGAGGGGGGCGCCCTCCGGGCTAATCGAGGGAGGGTGGTGATGAATCTGCAAACTTCGGAGTACAGATTCATGTGTACCACATTTTAAAGATTTGAAAATCTTAACCCTCACAGGATTGTACATTTATGAGGTAGCTGTTTTTGTATAATGCCATATAAATCTATTCGAATCTAGAAACTCTAAGAGGCACAATGACAAAATATGTAATATGCAACACAAAACTGAAATGTTTTCTCAAAGTATCTTCGGGATGAGTCCTAATATTTATATACCTAAAACTATAAGAGAACTGAATAATTTAAATGAGTTCAAAGCCTACTTAAAAAAAATTCTACTACTCAAATCTTATTACACTATTAACGATTTTTTATTTGATAAATTGTAATCACTAAGAAATGTAATAAATTAAGCTATAACATTGTAAAATTGACAATTTAAATGTAAAGACTGATACTAAATTTGACATACTGTATTTGTAATTAATTTTGACATGATATCCAAACAATGCTTGATTTAATGTAATATTAACAATGTAACATTTTGACATTTTATTTATTATTTCAGTCTAAGAATATTGTACGCCAAAACGGCAAGTTGTAGCGTTTTAATTATTAAATTTAACATCATATTATGCAAACTACCTATAACTATGCAATAAATGAGTTTGAGTTTGAATCATCATGGATATCCTTTCAGTCGGCCGAACGAGTTATGTCAGACTCATACTGATGAAACACCACCTTCCCTTTAGCCGGGAAGGCTTCATCTCAATCTTCCCAGGGGTATACGCAAGCTAGGGATATACAGGACGTTATTATTCGGAATAGTTTAGTTTACAGACAAAAAAATTGACAGTGTGATGTAATAGTCTAAAAAGTCACTACAACGACATCTATCGATATATCATAGGAACTACAACTACGATTATAATAATACAATAACAAATACATCCAAATATTTATCGTTGCCTTATTAGATATTTAGAAAAATGTGTTATATAAAGTGGTATGATTACTACGATTTTGTATTTTTCTTTACTTTTAGATATTACGTGCGATTTATAATGATCAACCGACTTAGGGAATAATAAATTATTGCGAAATGGAAAACTGTAACGCCAGTGATTGCGAAGGCGTCCAACCGCAAGGTGGGTAATGTTATCATTCCATTAATTACAACAACCACCCCCTGCTTTTTAAAAGTAAATTAATCCGATTAAAGGGGGAATCGAAGAACCCGCGCCGTCCGAGTTTATTCAGAAAACTTTCTTTGGAATAATTATTTTTTGTAATTAAATCCATCAACACGATTTTTTCCTAATGATTCTCCCGTGGGAGCCGGGTGGCGGGTGACCAGGAAGAGGGCGCTTTTATTTTTTCATAAATTTTCTTATTTCATAGAATAGATACCTACACTGAACGATGATATAACTGTGGACTTGTACATTAATAGTAAACTAGCTGTTCTTAATTATCATGTTTGGTATAGCAAAAATTTGAGACATTCAGTTACATGTTTCCAATCTGCAAGCATATGTATGTAATAATAATATATTATAAAAATAAAGTAGAACAAAAAAGTAATTCAAACAAAAGGAGCTAAAAAATATGCGACCCACCTGATGTAAAGTGCTTACCATAGATTTTAAACGCTTGTAATTCAAGGAGTATAATACCCGCTGCTAATACAGCTAGTCTTTCCTCGGAACTCAATAATTTTTCAGCGTGGTCTTATTTGGCTGCGGTACTTCTGGGATGCGGGGGTACTTCCCCAGTCGGGCTGCTTTAATGCGTGCTACCCATTCGCCAGCACTTCGTTTGTTAATTAGACTTTGATTTTAATAATGATAGTGAGTCAATAACATCGCAACGTAGACGGACATACACGTCCCACTTGAAAGAACTGGGAGAGACGTACGAGTAGTTCTTTTACATATCTCGAGTAGATATGTATATAGATGTTAAGGAAAGTAATATATAGATATTTAATACTGCATTCGTTTCATTTAAATTATTTGAAAAATATTATCAATAAATATTAAATTACATAAATATATTTGTAATGATTACAGATACTAAGAAATATTCTGGCCAGTATTTCTTCATGGTACCTTTACATTGCTGAAGACCGCATCTGATTAATAATTCTTTCTAGGGATATTGTGTTTCTTTGAGAGACTAAAGTGACTTTTTGTAGGTGTTGGTGTCTATATGGAATTCGACACTCGACTCGTCATATAGAAATGAGTCGTTTGGCATTGCAATACTAATGTCGATTCTAAAAACTCACAATAATACCAGTATATTTGAATCGCAGTACTGTCTCTAAATTTCTTTCGTACATTATCCTCCGTATTTGTGTGGGCGTTCCCCCCCTCCCCGCCCGCAGCCGCAGTGTTAATGATATCTCGCTTTTAAAGGGCACATCATTTACTTATTTCTACGAAAATTAATTGAAATGCGTTTTGACGATGAAAAGATGGCTACACAAAAGAGAGTGGTGGCCGCTAGGTGTCGCTCCGAGATAACTTGTTCATCTTTAATTAATATTTTGTAGCAAGATTTATTCGCTTTGAAAATCAATGGCCTATTCACTGCTATTTACAATCACAAAGTCTATTAAGAAAATGAATAAGTATATTAAAATAGCGACAAAGTCGCTACTTAAATTATTATTTTTTAATACTAGTGGACCTGCGGCTGGTTTGTCTGAACATATCCTTAAATTTATGCATTTGAGTAAAGAAACCTCATTGCAATGTTTATTGATTTGGGTCTATATAGAAATTACTATTGGCCATCTACTTATTGAAATAATTTCTAGTTTCCTTTCCCCCTTCTCATTTCCATTATAATTTAGTTTCCTTGCCATTATCAAATTAAACACAGAAATACTGTGTTTAATTTGTTATTTTTCATCTACACTTTTTTAATCCTTCCTTGTATTTTACACCACCGCGTTCATCATACCACACCATATTGCACAAATTACATTTCCTTTGCTGTCTCATTTTTACTACACTTTATGAAATTAAATGTGTTTTTATTTACATGCTTTGTAGTTGCCGATTCTGCATTTGTCTATAATTTTGTGAACCTTGTATCGAATGCGTTACTTTAGATACCGGATCGAACCGGGCGAATTTGCAGTGGAGATTGCGTGCGCTTTCTGTTACATATGCTAGGCACGCGCAGAGACGAGCGCTGTAACCACATCAGAGACGACCACCAACTTTATTCATCTCCTAAGAACAGTCGATGGATGTCTGCCGGCGCTAGTTAGCACAAATTTATTTGTTACGAAAGTATACAACATCTTAAATCAAAATAAATGAAGTAATTGTTGCCTCAATAAGTATATTCGAATCGTTGCGTAGTTTTCGGGTCACATCTGCGTATGAAACGGGAGTATGTAGGCCACTCGTAATATATCGACACGAGGAGGCCCCAGATTGATGAGCTCGCGCCCCGACGGCCCTGATGTCCGCCCACTGTCCGCTCCCGCGGGCCCGTACTCTATTGCGATACATTGGATCTATTTTGTTTCCTTCTTGCCCTGCCTTTCTTTCGACGTATATAAGAAAAAAATATGGGTAGATTTTTATGTATACTTTTTTATGAAGATGCAAGTGGCTGATGATCATCTACAGCCAAAGCCTGCCTGACCTAGGTGCAATTTCCCAGCCATCCTCTCTATAATCTAAATACTTATTTATATATTTAGCTACCACAAAGAGTTCCTAAAGCTAAAAGCATTTTCTACAAGTCAACCTTTGGATAGATCTGTCACACATGTATACTACATAGAATAATAACGTAGGAATATATGAACCATTTTTATAAATTGAGTAGTTTCTTCGATAAATACAGAAGTCAAAACAATCATATAAAAAGGTATACGTACATACGGAACTCCACTGCAGCAGTTAGTATAAATAATTTGTGTATTAACTATTTATTTAAAAAAACACCTATATACTATGTGGCCTACCTCGACTACAAGGTTCAACCCCGAAAGAAAATATTGATAAGGTATATAGAGTTCTATATGCCATTCTAAATTACTTTACATTTAATAAACTCAACTAAAACCAATTCAAAATTAATTCTCTCTGCCTACCCCGCAAGGAATTTGGCGTGAAGTTATACATAGATAGATAGAACTAAAACCAAATGTATAAAATTTAGTCTACCAAATGTGGCTTCTGACAATACAGTAGTTCTCATTGATAATAAGTAAGCTCAGCTCCGCCGCATATGCAGTTAGGAGAATTAGACAATTGACAGATGTGGGTACTGCGCGTTTAGTCTATTTCAGCTACTTTCAAATATTATGTCGTATGGCTTACTGTTCTGGGGAAAAGCGGCTGAAATTGAAACTATTTTTATGTTACAAAATAGAACCATCCGCTCTATTTATGACATGGGCTCCAGGGACTCACTTATTTTAAAGAACTATGTAAAGAAATAAATATCCTCACGGTTACCTTTCAGTATATTTATGAGAACATAATGTATGCTCGTAAAAATATAAAGTCACTTATATTATATATTCGCTCATTTGGTGCAACAATGACGTAATTACACTTTTTGTCAAAATATAGTTAAGTATGACAAAACTCGCGGAAAGGTGTTTCCGCTTGCACCAAATGAGCGTATAGAGAAAATCTTAGATGCAGGAATAGATTGCGTATCGGCATACGTACCGGCGGTACTTCGGCTTGCTAAGACTAGTAGATCTTCTAGTATAAATTGTATTCGATTCTATAATAAATTCCCTGAAACAGTTCTGACCTTGCCTGACAATATGTTCAAAAGGTACATCAAAAATACTCTGTGTAAGAAGGGTTATTATTACAGAATCGATGAATATCTAACTGACAGAAATGGTTGGAAATGATTCAGCTCATATATTAATATATCTTTAATTGTACCACTTGATGTACACTCACATATATTTATTGTAATATATATTAATGATGAAAGATAATACCCATATTGGCAAGTTTCTTTTGAGATTTCTTCTTCGCCTATGGTCATTTTCTAAATGCTGGTAGATTAAAAAAGAGAATCTAAAAGTATGAAAAATTAATAAGATACAATATGATCTAATTTAAACAATGCAATACGTGTCTAAGTAAGGGCCTAATGTCAAATAAATGACTTTTATCTTTTTTTTATCAAGGTAAACGGACATGTTTATGCACACGAGTGTTTGTCATGTATGGGGATCGAATCGACGAGCCTTGGTGTTACAGTGGCCATGGGTGTTTTCTGTGTCATAAATATGTACTTACAAAAAAATACGTATGTTCATCATAGTCTCCTATTTACCCACTGCGCAAGTTTCACTCAATTTAGGCATAGATTATATTGCGTAATTTGTCGGCAGATATTAATTATTATTACAGTTTATAGGGGCAAAGCCCGAGTTTGGTTCCGTATATTTCGGAAGAGTTGTTGTATTCTGGCATGTCAGGAAGGTTGCAACAAAGCTGCTGACGAGCTGTTGCGTTAGCTGAGGGAATCGTAACGCCCGAACTTCCCTTCTTGTATTGCATTCGCATATACACATCAGGCTAGGTGTTTGCCACCAGACGTTGCCGATGAAAAATTTATTTCAATTTATAAATAGCTCTTCGAGAAGCTGTACATTACAATTCTTATGTTACTTGATTTTACAAATTGGCGGCAATCTTTTGATATTAGAACGAGCACAACTGTCAATCTTAAAAGTAAACCATTTTCTTTGCTCTGACACAGTAGACTTATAAGCTATTATAAGTCTACTGTGCCTTTGATTACTCCACCACGGAGCTATATAAGAAATGGGAGGTCCTGACGGTTAGACAGCTCTTTGTACCTAATGTTATTCTTAAGCAACATGGACTCATGGTTTATGATCCAAACTTACTTACTAACTGGGAAACGTAGAAAGACACATTCACACAATTTCTTCTGTTACCTGGGTAGTCATTCATATAATAAAGTTAGCAGAAACATATCAACATATGCACTGCCAATATATGCATGCAAGTCAGTTGTAAGAAATTACAATTATACTGAAGCTCTCCTCATAGAAATGAATAATATGTAATTTCGAAACAGAGTCACTATGTATTTATTGGTCACTTCACATATGTGTTAAACGTATGCTGGCCCATAGATAACTACACATAAAATTATCGACTATAACTAGATTATTTATTACCACTAACGATAAAATAATAAATCACTTATGTAACTGACGCTTTGGTAGGTACTAAATAATTTTATATTTATCTAAGCTCAATTTTTTAATATACTTATGTATAATTTTCCATCGCATACAATGGTGCTTAATTCAAAACTATATATAGGCATATAGATATAATTTTGTTTTTGATTTTCTAGAAACTTTTATCGTTATCCACGTGAAAACTTGATGATAATACATATATCTTTAACTAGTTTTCTACTTTTTATACATTTTGTTTGTGAATATATCAATTATGATTAACTTGGAGGACGTAGCAGTATTTATTTAAGTAGATATATTTATTTATTTTTAAGCTGCCGCCCGTGATTGCGCCTTCGTAGATTTTGAGTTTGCAAGATTGATATTTATAGGTATATTAAACATTTCTGGGATCAATATTTCTTCAGTAGTGAAGGTTGACAGACAGTCAGAGAAGATTTTGTGGTTACTCTTTCGACATTAGAATACAATCTTAACAATATTTCAAACAACCTCCATCCTTGTATAAATTCGTCACTATTACGACTTTACTTAGTAAAAGTTTTTTTTATCTTCCTATTCATGTTTTCATCGTCATTAATTGGTCCATCCAGGGAGACAAAAATCAATAAAATGTCAATTGGTAAAGATTTCTTGAAGGAATAAGCTTTGTAATATATATATATATATAATATATAAATAAACAACTAATATGCTATATAAATAAACAATCGTCTGATGTCATGTGAAAACACGAATTCGGCTTCGTCAAACTCAGGCTTTACGACATCTTTCTGGATACGTAGATTTACCAAAATTTAATTTTATTAAGTGCATATAACTCCTTAGAAAACGTAGTGATTTAAGATGTTACAATAGCAGTGGGTTACTAATGTCATTACAGTCAAAGGCTACTTGTACATGGTGTACCCTGCTTATTAACAAACGAGACTCAGGCGAAATAGAGGTAGGGGTGCATATAAATTGAAAATATTACGAAAATATGCTTATAAAGTACTAAAATAAAATGTATGTCTTTTTCTTAAATGAGTGTATAAAATAAAATCGATAGGTAATATTGTTGGACTATTACATTTGATTGTGCTGTCGTTTGATAATACATTTGCTAACTAGTTTGATGATTCACTAACAGATAATGTTTTGTTGACGCATGAAGTAGACACACAGTAATGCAGTCTCGTGTACATCTCACGTGCCATGAATTTGACGTTGAAGTAGCATGCAACAAAGTAGTGATACATGTTCTGCGGCCTGCCATTTATATACAATTGATTGAATAATGTGATTACGAATTCCTGCGACTTGATTTAAACATTACAATACTAAAATTGAAGCGACTCGACCAACTAAGAAAAATTATAATACAAAATTAAGTTAAAAACTAACTCTTATCTATTGTCTATCCACGTTACAAACTTTGTTTACTTTAGGAGTAAATGGCGCTGTATAATTTGTCCCGCAATATTATTTAGGTATTCATATAAATTTAGTTTTTCTCGTTTGTGAAGACATTTAGAAACTAGGATCGTGTGATTCATTAAATGTAAAGACGTATAAACTCGTGAATTAACATAGGAACGTCTCAAGTCTCGGATTTCTCACGTGACTTGAATCTGGCGTTTGGAATAGCATGCAACAAAGTATGGATCTAATAGATATGCAAAGAATTATATTGGTCACAGTACACGTGGCACATGTTCTGTAGTATCATTGCCTACGTGATTGTATTAATAATCTAATAGTAATTTTCTGCGACTTCATTTATCGTTTCCCGCGTTGAAAAGTATAGATTACTCTATGGAAGTCATGATGAACAGTGATAGCTCAATGAATAAAGAGACGGCCTATTAGGCCTACCAATTCTGGCATAGACATGTATGTTAGTACCTTTTCACGCCAATTCCCTTGCGGGGTAGGCAGATAGAACCGAGCATTTCTTTAACATACCTATACCTACATCCGTCCACTTTCGCATTGTATAGTATATCTGTTTCGTCATTCTCTCATCCTGCATAGACATCTACCGTTAAAATTGTATTTTGGAATTTATGTACATGTTTGTAATTATCACTTGCTCGGCGGTGAAGGTGGTGGTCTGACGGCACTCGCTCCATTTCGCAATCAGTATTTTCGCCAAATCCTTAGGTTTAGGTAGCAGACCCTGTTAATCCTAATGATCCTAATGGATTAGGAAATAAGATAACGTAGTGTAACTGACTTTATTACAATCGACGCTAGCATATACATAGAAACTACGTAAATAGGCGTCGACGTCAATGAACTTGATTTCAGTTTTTTATTTAAAAAGTTTTATTCATTATATCTTCATTGAATCTACGTCATATATTCACTAAAAAAGAATCAGGTGATATCTTCTTCTGTTGTGAACTTATTTTAATGATAATGATGGAAACTTTTTAAACAAAAAAGTAAAACCAAGTTTATTGATGTCGGTTAATACACGTTCTTGAATTTGGGTTTTCAAGAGTTTTTGAAAAACTGTACACGTTCCATCACTGAAACTTTTGTGGGACCACCTTACCTTACCTCATGCCCTAAACAATAAAAAAAAGCATTAAATTTGCTTTAAAATTGGCGAAGATATCATGTAACATACATACAAAAAAACAGTCGAATCGACAACCTCCTCCTTTTTTTGAAGATGATTAAAAATGACACCGAGGATTAGGCTTTACTAGGTTACTAGAAATACTCGACCAACTTAAATAGTAGTAGTTCCGTAAATCAATTAACCACTAGACTGCGCATGAAGATACACTGCGCTCACAAACTGACCAATGGGAGAATATTTTAACCAATAAGCTGATAAGTACCGCGATATTGATCCGCAAACTAGCCAATAAGACCTGCGCGTTCTACTTTACACTTGATCTGTAGCGGTAAATTGAGGTACTACGTAATATCGGTCTCGTAGGCTCTCCATAGATTATTTCCTTTATGGTTAATGCGAGTTTCATAACAATTTCAATCGAAACTGCAAGAACATCTTTGTAATTTAATACATATTATAAATATGTATCTGTTTTATACAATTAATTAGTAATATAAGTAATCACACAGGTCGGGCGTTCCATTACCAACTTTTACAGAAATTATATTAACTATAATAATAAATTGATATTTAAATAAATATTATAGTATGTATACCACGTCGAAACCCTATCTTGAACGAGTCAGACTCTGCAAGATAGGGTTTCGACCGTTTTTTTCTATTTAGCCAGGACACCTTTTGTATATTTATAGAATAATATTAGCCTAATCCGGTATTTTTTCACTACATGCAATACATACAAACAAACGTTTGCCGGTTCATAGCGCTATATGATATAGTATTTTGTTTTATTGGTTTCCCCACGGGGGTGAACTGAGCGTAATGTTATGCTTCCGATTTTTCTTTTTTCGAAATAGAGCGGGGGAAGTGTGAAATGATGTTTCCTTGTCTTATTATTGTTCCGTGGGGTAATAAATATGAAAAAACTTACTTTCAGAATACATTTTTATGCATCCAAAGCAATATAGAGTGGGAGGGCACCGGGCAATTCTATACAGTAAGTAGTCTTAAGCGATCATTGCTGACTTTAAATGACTTCTAGATACGAGTAAAACTATGAGCAGCCAGTCGTACGCAAATTTAGCAAAGCTATATTTTTCAGTTATATAAATATATAATCAGTTGTTAATTTTTCCCGGCCGATCGATTTTTCTGTGACGTCACTATTTCCATTGCTATGTATTGTTATTTTTAAATATCAACCGCGCACAGACGGCAAACAATATCAACGACGTGTATGGACCGGTACCATACAAGTGAAAGCAAGGTGCGCATTACGTTTGACCAGAGACAACATGTCTTTGCGTTTGACCGTTTCTATTATAGAAACTTGTTATCAACAATGAGCCACGTGGCTGACAGGAGACGAAAGTCGATAACGATGAATAAAACTATAATGTTTGTAAAATTGAAAGGTAAAATAGGTCGCAAAGTATGAACTCACTGATCAACAACAAAATGGCGTCAAAGTTTACCTTAATTTCTTGAATAGATAAATGAGGGAAATATTCAAAATATTCGTTGCCTTTGCACTACAACAACTTTGTTCCTAATGTAAATTGAGTTAAAAAGCTGCTTGTGAGTAATAACAGAATATACATTTTTTTTGTTTTTATACTACGTCGGGAGGCATACAAGCATACGGCCCACCTGATGTAAAGCGGGTACCGTAGCCTATCAACGCTTTCGATATATTAAGTATCACTCGCGCGATGCCTTCCCTGGTGCTTACACAGCAACTCCTTGGGAGCTTACTGGTGACCTCACTCACACGCAGGAACACAACAACCCTCTAGGGAGTTGTTATTTGGCTGCTGTTTTCTGTGAGGTGGAGGTACTTCCCCAGACGGGCTGCTTTGATGCGCTCTACCTCTCTTAAAACATCCAGACCAAGACAAACAGACATGTTTATACACACAAATGTTTGCCTTGTGGGGGAATCGAACCCACGAGCGTTGGTGTCAATGTCGCGTCATTCACGACTGAGCCACCGAGCTCGTCAGAACTAGCTTTTTTTTTCCGGCCCTGGCTTCACACAGGTAGCAGTTATTATCTATAGATATATAACTTCTTCTGGATGAAGACTTACCATAATGGTTTATTGCTAACGCGCTTCTCGCTGAAGTACCAAAAAAGCCGTCTAGTCCGACTTGCACACCGAGGGTTCTGTAAAAAAATATTTCCGCAAATTATATTCGCATTTTTTTTAAATGTAACTACAAATATAGGGTTTACATTTTTTTACCTTTACTTGTGCTACATGATATTACTTCATACCAAATTTCATGATTCTAGGTCAACGGGAAGTACCCTGTAGGTTTAGATTCCCGTGCAAGTGTCAAAATATGCGTATAAAAGAGGCATAAACGGCCGTATCTTTTGATTGCGTTGACTTAGATGTTTGATGTTTTTACTGCTCGAAGGGATTGCAGACCTGAGTATTTAATATTAATTTTAGCTTGATAGCTCTACCCGTCCCTGAGAAAAAGGGTCCTGGCAGACGGACAACATAGTGAGCCTATAAGGGTTCCGTTTTTCCCTTTGAGGTACGGAACCTGTTAATGTTGGTACCGTTCTTACTTGGTTGTCATGTGGGGGTCGTTCGGTGTCGTTCGGGAGTCTTCGGTTTCTTGTACGGTGCGCACGCGGCAGTTCGGCCGGATAATCAAAGACATTAATTGTATAACTATTCAATTATTGTGTTTGTTGTGAGTCAACCTTGATAGCTAGACATATACTATAGCATTTTTTATAATTTACACCGTACAATATTTTCGTGTAAATTCAATTATTTACGCAGCGCGCACCACGCCACAGTAATTCTGAGAAGCAACGATTTTTTTCGACTATTACACAGTTATCATTTATTAGTTTTTCTATAGGCGAAAACCATATGAAAATCCATACAGTAGTTTTTGATTAGGCTGAATAAACATAAACTCAGCATGGCTGGAACTTTAATTTTATGGAATGTTAATTTTCTGTGGAGATATTATTTTATTAGGTAATAAGTATTCATACATACTGAAAATTGCACATTCGTTAAAACGACGTAGGTCTGGCAGCTCTCAAATCTTGGATCATTATGGTAAAAACAAAATAACGGGCCAAGCAGTCGTGATTTTATGAAATTGGAGAGTCACATTTTTATATTAGCATATTCCACGCGAACAATTTACCTATTTAAAAATAGTTATAGGTACCTATATGAAAAGCACTATGTAATGTCAGCAGTCAAAGATCAGTTACGCTTTGAATTAGTTCAATTAAATAGTTCATCGTCATTAAACAATGATATATGATGATGCACTGCAACTATCGAGTATAAAAAGCCGTAATTGAGAAACTTGGTTCGCAAAATATATCATACATATAAATTGTGTATTTTATAAGAAACGATTGCACAGAAGAAATACGGGGTAAAGATGGGATCGGTTGAGAAAGCGTCGCGAGGTCGGGGGTCGCGTTGGGACCCATACATTTCCGCTATGTGAACGAAACCATATATACTGTGAACAGTCTGTTGGTATTTAGAGACAAATTGTCCGGACTCGAATAGTTTTTCATATGTTTTGAGTACCTAAGCACCATAGTGACAGTTTAGCTGGAATATTATTATACCATTAAAGTGGCACAGGGCCTACTTAATAGTAAACAGTTACTATTATATACACTTACTTAAGGAGTTGCTGTGCAGCAGAGGAGGCATGGCGCGAGTGCTAATTAATATATTTATTTATTTATTTAAAACTTTATTGACCACTTTACATTTTGGTACTATATATATATACACACATATATATATATATATATTTATAATATACACTTACAGATATTAATTTGACGAGTTCGGTGGCTCAGTCGTGAATAACGCGACTTTGACACCAACGATCGTGGGTTCGATTCCCACACAAGACAAACATTTGTGTGTATGAACATGTCTGTTTGTCATGGTCTAGATGTTTTACGAGAGGTAGGGCGCCTCAAAGCAGCCCGCCTGGGGAAGTACCTCCATCTCACAGAAATCCGCAGCCAAATAACAACTCCCTAGAGGGTTGTTGTGTTCCTGCGTGTGAGTGAGGTTACCAGTAAGCTTCCAAGGAGTTGCTGTGCAGCAGAGGAGGCATGGCGGGAGTGCTAATTAATATATGTATTTATTTATTTAAAACTTTGTTGTTGTAGTTGTTGTAATATCAAAATAAATTACAATAACAATAAAGCTAGTGTTACAAAGGCGGACTTATCCCTGAAAGAGATCTTTTCCAGCCAACCTAGAGTTTTTGATAGAACAATTTACATGGGCAAAAGAACACACGTACAACCCACTCACTACAACAATACTATGAATTACTTAAAAGTAAAGTACAAGGTTATCTAATACGTATACCGAATTTACTAATAAACAAAACAATACATAAAAATAAAAAAAGAACAAAAATATGAACATACATTAAATACATAAACTAAAAGCGAACAAACATGAGATACATTTTTAGGTATTCACCACTTTACATTTTGGTACAATAGGCGGACTTAATGCTAGTTGCATTCTCTACCAGTCGACCTTTGGGAGTGTAGAGAATCACGATTGCGGCTAAATATATATATATATATATACATTAAATACATATATACTTACATTACATATACATACATATAAATCATACGATACATACAAACGTAATAGACATACATAACTCTTACAACTTATATTAAAATAATAGAAAAATATAAATAATGATGACGGTCTTACTGCCTTATCGAGCTTTCAAAAAGATATTGGTGTACCTTCTTTTTGAAGACAAATTTGCTGCACGATTTCTTAATAGATAAAGCGTTAATATGCTACGGTACCCGCTTTACAATATATGCCGTATGCTTGTATGCCTCCCGACGTAGTATAAAAAAAACACGAGTTGCACTCCGGGAGTACCGGCAGAAGTGAAAACTTGAACATTAACGTTGTGCATTTTTGAATATTTTGGAATGGTTAGGGAATGATTTCGCACGAATTGCTTTATTTATCAGTATAAAAGTACTATCATGTATGTGGTAAAATACAATATTCATCTATTGCGGTATCGTACACAAACATGACATTTTATATTACATTAAAAATTTAACACTTCACAACTATTACATATATTTTAAATTAAAAAGTTTATCTCTCAAAAAAATCAACTTTCATTCATAATTTCAACGACTCACCATCATCATTACCAGCATCATTATCGCCAATCTCTTAAACTCAAATACACACGCACACTCGCGCAAGCGCCCTGCGCCGCTTAAACCAAACAGCGATGTTGATAAACTACGTTGAACGAAATGCGTAAGCGCCAAGAATTTCATGGCGCTTACAACGTTTTGGTCGCGAGAAAATAATGCCCTATGAACGATCTAGTGCTTCGTGTTTTAATTGTTTAATTAGAGGGAACTAATGTTTTAGCGCTACAGCGAACTTAAGTTCTAATTCTTACCAAAATCTTACGGTTAAGGTCACGTGTCCTGACGCGAGTTTAACCTTTTTTACTCATCCCAAAAAGTGCACAACGCCGCTAAAGAAGTTTTCACTTCAAAAAACTATATTCATACTCGTAGATATTTGGAGCATTACTCGTACGTTGCCGAGCCTAAATAAACTTTTTCATTGTCTTTTTAAAAATTTCATGCTGTAATCTCTAGAGAATAACTTGGCCGGGAGTTTATTTTATTAGGGCTGCTCATCATCTACTCATGACGCATAGGATCGACGACAATTCTCACGGTTCATCTTTGTAAGTAGTAGTGAAGAAGTTTGTGTGATCAACTTGAGACTTGTATAGCATGATTCTAGACCGGAACCACTGACTTCACCAGACAGGCTGCTTTAATGCACCCATAAAACTGAAATACTGCTTCACTCTGTTGAACCCACTAAGTTTCGTGGATGTCAGCTTTGTCTTCTTCTCCTCCAGTTTATTTCGGAATTAAATTCGCAGGAGATTTCGACACCAAGACACGGGAATGCTCTTGGCGAAGAACGTAAGAGGAGAATTCTGAAATTAAGGAACTATAATGAAAGGGGTTTTATTAGCGGTGAACGCGCTGAACTTTGTTTTTTTTTTTGAGATTGAGTTGGGCCAAGTTCAATCGCTCCCAGCCGGATACTTAAGTTAGACTAACCATCAATTTCAGACATAAGATTATTGCTTTCCTTCACAAGTAAACCAGGTATGAATTGTCAGCACGGCCCGGTAATAGTGTCCACGTTGCTGTCATCTTCATAGCAATGAATACTATCAATGGACAACATATTATTGAGATAGAGCAAGACACAGAGCCTTAGACGTACTGGAAAATAGATTCAATTCAAAGTATAGCGAAAGGTAATTTTGAGCAAGTAATACGAGATGACCTGTATTTGGCGGTAGGGCGAGGTGCCCGCGAATATCGGAGTCGATGCAATTATGCAGAATCATTAACATCTTAACTAGGAAGTGGCCTAGCTTCGGTGAGAATCGCTTTGGACGGATCGATACTGAGGTAATTGTGTATGAAATATTATTATTTTATGCAAAAGAGGTCATTTTTAGCACTCCGTGTCAAAATTGACTACTCACGCTACGGCAAAGCGATGTTGTTCCGTCTGTCTGTATACAATAAGTTATTTGTAATTTTCCACATATTTACTCGACTGTTAGTGAGCTATATATAGGTACATAAGATACCTAGTTCAGCCATAAGTTTTGTTACAAATGAGCTTAGTAGAAGTACAAGTTAGGTAGTGTAGTTTCTAGCTATCACAGTTTATTAAAAGTTAAATAAAACTAGTTATGCGGGCTGAAACTTACGAAACCTTCAGATAGCGAGGATTATTTAACCAAATAACGAATAATTATTACTTCTCTACGTACCTATCACTTCTAAAAGTATAATAATGAATTAATTTGCATTGCTTTTCCCTAGTATTGATAGAAGAATACGATTTACTGGACAACATGTTTCTCTTCTCTAGTTTTATATTTTCGTCAATACATCAAAATACAAGTAATATTAATTTGGCGTCAACAGCGGGCCCATCCTATTTAATCTGACACGGTGATCTATTCCATTATGTGCGACTATGTAAAGTGTGCAAGGTGGCGTGGGCGTACGTGTGTGTGAGTGTGTGCTCGTTAATCATAATTCCAGACGTTTGTTCGTGTGTATGTTGGTTCATATTATTATGTTTTGGGGATAAGAAATTAGTTAGTGGACATTAAACTTAGACATAGTAAGCTTGCTAAATCTTGATATGTGATGATTTACATTAGAATTAATCATTGTTACGAGTATATGAGGCAACACAATCAACAGATCAAAGGTCGCCAGTAGTAACTTAATTAATAATTAGCGTGTAGTCGCAATGCGTGAGCAATTATTTCTTTTGTTCATCATCGATGTTTCACATCAGACTGGTCGGCCTATTATTAATTAGCTTAAAAATCTGCGCTAATTGTATTTTCGCTTAAAAGTTAGCTTTTATTTTAATTATGATAATATGTCTTTATATGTCTCGAATATTCGTAATTATTTGCAATTAATATATCGAATATTCGTAATTATTGGCAATGTAAATATGTATGAATTTCCCCCCGTTCTGTTCAATAATGGTGGTTATTATTGAATGCAACGGGGTTAATAAACAACATAATTGTAAATGTTTATCAAAATTGGTACTTTAATTTTGATAAATATTTACAGCTTATTATATTGTACCCAAATATTTTTTTATGATCAGTAAAAACATTACATTAATATACTTCATTGTTAATATTTTATTTCTATAGTTCATAGTTGTCACAACATATTTTTAAATAAAATGTAATAATATTGTTATTATTTCTTTCACTGCAGTTTTAAAATTAATTGCACTAAAATTTATATAAAACGTCATTGAAATGAATATAAAATTTTGAGAAGAAGAAAATTTTGAGCCTTCCTCTCGAGACCTATACATACTATTTAACAATACATTTATTTACGTTGATAGCATCAAGAGCGTGCAGACGTAGTATAACAAACTTGGCAAGAAACATTAAGGGCTCGCACATCGCAGGGACTGACCCGTCATGAAATTTAAATCTAGATCAATAACCACGCTTATATCATTGTCTTCATTAGAGATAATTGGGTTTGCTCCCCGTTGGCCACAACTTTGTTTACTTGCCGATAACTTGAGACGAATTACTTAGACATTATAAAGGTACCCATGTCACGAATGGGGACCTTAGATACTAGTCGCTATGCGTATAACTTACGAGCATAGATAATTATGGAGTAAGAGGAATGTTAATATAATATAAATTTTATGACGTTAAAAGAACATTGGTCAAAATGGACCTAAAGGCATTAAGTATTATTAAGGATTTTTTACACGAATCATACACCAAAAAATAAGTATTTCTTTGTATAAGCTCAGCATAGTGGCTCCGCTTTGCCTGATGGTAAGCGAAAGAGGAGCCCATATCGCAAATGCAACTGACAAAATACTACACAGTGTCCTGTCAGTTGACGCTGCCATGCTGGCCCGCAAAATTCTTCTTCACGCTTCGTTTGAAGGATCCCATATTGTAGGAAGGAGGAAACACATGTGCAGGCAAGGCGTTCCACTTTTTAAGGGTACGACAAAGATAGGAGTTGCCGAACTTTTTGGTACGCGAAGAAATAATCTCAACAGTGGACCAATGACATCCCAAGCCTGCACGTGTAGATCTATGACGGAAGGGAGAGAGAATAAGGGAAAACAGTTCTTCAGGGCACTCGCCATGGTAAAGTCGGTAAAATACGCATAGCGAGCCAATGTCCCTACGGAGTTGAAGAGGTTCTAGGTTTTTGGTGACCTCTTCGTCGTCGATTATGCGGATAGCCCGTTGCTGCAACCTATCGAGAGCCTCGAGAAGATACAGTGCGGAGCCGTCCCAGAGGTGCGAGCAATACTCCACGCAGGCCCGAACTTGAGTCTTACAATGTAGACGAAGCTGGTCTGGCATGAAGAACCGGCGCACCCTGTACAGAACTCCGAGTTTTCTTGAAGCTGTTGAGATGAGGCTCTCGATGTAAATATGCTGAGTAAGGTCGCAACAAATAACCATACCTAGCATTCAGGCTATCTCGCATACTGAGCGAAGCGCCCTGAAGACTGTGAGTAGGAAGGAATTTGGACATTGTTGTTGTTTACAACACGGCAGAGTTTAACGGCATTAAACTCAACCAGGTTATTGGAACCCCATTTACTAATGAGATCCAAAACCTGATTCAGCTTAACGAAAATACCCTCACGCTTCGCATCGATTTCTGTCCGTCCAGCATCAGGCCGACCGAAATATCGCATTGGTTGTCTCCGCGGATGTTAGCGAACTCAACCTTGGATAAGGTGGTGGGGCAGTGCACCGCTGTAAGACCATGTATTCTTAATTGCGCTATCATGAGAGGAAAACAGAAAGGAAGCGTGAAGCGGGAGAGAATTGCCACGACATTGGAGAAGAAGCGCGGTGGACTGTTTCTCCATTAGTTTGTCGACAGAGGAACTATACTGATCTGTCGGACGTAAGGTAGGACGTGAGATATAAAGATTGACAAATAACATATTATTGCCGCCACTTTCATTTTATATAGTGGCGAAATCTGTAAAGATATGAGCAGTAGCATATGAGGCCTTTTTTATGAAATAATCGTCAAAGCTCGTATTAGAGCTCTAGGATCGTCAATTTTCCCTGAATCGTGGAAACCAAGTGGCTCATTATATATTACGTATGTAATGTTAATACGAGTATGACGGTCATTTACGGGACCACTTGAGATTTGACTGCAAACTTAGCTTAGAATTCTATAACAACAGGAATCTGTGTGATTGGGACAATTTAATATATTTCTATGGAGTTGTCCTAAGATACATCGTACTCTATTGTATATTGTATCTTAAGATGCCTCAATAACTAAAAACCAGGAAGACCTTATATTATATGGCTATAAATAATACCATGTATACACGCGTACGTAATTCTCTTGAAGTGGGGTAAAATTGTAAGAAAATTAATGACAAGTAAACAAATCCACTGTACGTACATACGTAAAATCAAAATGGTGGTAAAGCACGCCAGAGCTATTAGATATTCCCCGGGTTGTTCCAGCAGGCAGGTATCGCCGTCATTTACTCCAGATATGTTTACATGAGGCGAGCAAACTCGATTACCTGAAATTAGGTTAGTACGTTTTATGTTATTTACACTAGAGCATCCCCCGTTCTCGCAGAGACGGTTAATTACTAATTACGTTTTAAATCTTTAGCGAAACAAGTGAGTAACACTTAATAGAGGCTTAAAATTTCGTATAACTTTCTCTTGTGGGGTCGCTTGTAATATGGTGTAACTATATGCAGGTGAATATGGTCCACTGAGGATTATACAGTAAACTAAAGCCGTCAAGTCCGACTCGCGCTTTGAGAGCTTCGTAAAAAAATATTTTCGCAAATTATTGTTGTAAAAAAAGTTTTTTTTTGTGATGGAACTACAAATTTACAGTTTTCGGATGTTTTCCTTTACTTGTGCTAATGACAATGCTTCTAAATAAATTTCATGATTCTAGGTCAACAGGAAGTACTCTATAGGTTTTGATTCCCTTGCGAGTGTCAAAATGTGCGCATAAACGAGACATAAACAGGCCTATCTTTTGCTTTCGTTGACTTAGAAGTTTGATTTTTATGCTGCCCGAAGGGATGACAGACCTGAGTATTTGATATTAATTTCAACTTGATAGCTCCACCCATCCTGAGAAAAAGGTTCTTGACACACACACAAACAGACGGACAACAACGTGATCCCATAAGGGTTCCGTTTTTCCTTTTAAGGTACAGAACCCTAAAAATGATATATTCGTTAAAATTGTAAAGTTTAATGTATATTCGTAACTCATCAAAAAGTTCAGTTCAACATGTCTAATCAATAGTTGGTACTTAAAAAAAATACTGTGTTCGTTAACCATTTTTTTTCGTCGTCGGGAGACATACACTGACTAAGAATATGAGAGATAAGAAGAAAGGTGTGTATCATAGATACAGGAATAACACCACAGTTTTAATGTAAGAGAAGCATGAAAGACTAATTTCGAATGAGAAAGAGAGGCTGATGAGAAACTTCAAAGCGAATGTCAAATTTTCTGGAGAAACGTAAAGAAATCTTGGGGTGATTCGTCAGCATCCAGAATGAATAAAAGAAAGTCTAAAGCCGGTATTATTCTTGGTAAAACACAAAACGTGTTAGAAGGGTGGAGAGAATATTTTGATGAAATGTATAACTATGCCTTGGACGTTGACATTGGCAGTGAGCCTGAGGTTAATTCCACATTTACTCCACGGTATCAACATGCATTGAAATTATAACTATGATAAGATAGGATAAGGTCGACACGAAGCTTGAAAAATGGAAAGTCAGAGGAAATTAATATGAATACTTGCGTTCGGGACTCCTTCTGGTACTTAAGTAATCTATGCGCTGGAGAATTAGTCCAGTTATCGTGCGCCTGTATAAAGGCAAAGGGTCACGCATGGACTGCGCTAGCCACCGAGTCGTCAGTTTGATCAACATATGAGCAAAATTGTATGGAAAGATAACTGAAAGGAGAATAAGAGTGAAATCTGTGTAATGGAATACTGCGGGAGTGGATATATGAATCATGTTTTTGCATTCTACAATATCGTGGAGAAGCACCTGACTATAAACAGACAGCTCGCTATGCACGCTAACTTATGGAATTGCGCAAAATTTGTAGCGTAATGCTTGTAGATCGCTTTCGCAATGCTCACGTAACTAATAAAAAGAAAGAGAGTGTTCGAATAAGAAGAAGCATGATTCGTCAGGACATGTAGAAAGTATGCAGTAGAAACGAATCATAAAACAGACAATGCGTAAGGGAAAGGACGTAGGAGTCGAGGAAGGCCAGCCACCTACTATGACCAAATTTGTCGCGTTTTTATGTGTATAATTTCCCATAGAAACAGTGGGTAAATCCATAGATTCGTGGCCAGACATATTAAAGGCCTGTATCAAAGGCAAAGGTGGCCATTTCGAATAGAACCATATTTTTTATTTTTTGCTGAGACTGCGATAAATATGTACATATAAGTTCTATTGAGATTACATTACTTCATAAAAAAATAAATGCATATTTATTTGTAACAGAATTTATGGACGGACTAGGTACGAGTATATATACCTATACGCTTATGCGCGCACAGGTGGCACAGGTTCGAGACGAATGGCACTCCAGAGGGGAGGCCTATGTTCAGTAGTGGACGAATACAGGCTGAGATTATGATGATGATGACTATGCATCTATTACGATATTGTTTCGTAAAACAGTAAATAATGTTTCGTAAATATAATAAAATAAAAAAACTTGATTAAGATTGTTCTTAAAGAAAGTACAATTACAAATAATGACGATTAACTATTATATATTATTATATTTAATAAATAATTATTTAATTAGATATATCTCTTATTTATTTTCAATTTATATATTGTAATATCATTATAACAACAAAAACAACATATATAAAAAGCAAATTTTGGGGAGAGATACAAACAGGCAATTTTCGCCTTTGTAACACTAGCTTTATTTAGGTACATACAATGTCCATATTCTTCCACATAACACAATAAAAATGACAACAACGTAAAACAAAAAATTTAAACGAAGCAAATACAGCAAAAGTAGAATTATCTACGAAAATGTAAAGTAAATCTAACAAAGGACGATAGAATATACCTAATAGGTCAGCTATAGAAATAGTGACTTTTGACTAGAGCTTCAAAAGTTAATGTGAGGTTAATCCAACCAAGGTAATTTTATTTATTGACAACAATTTGAAGTGCTACAAAATGATCATCCGGTAACCTGCCACCATTACGGATCTCGGTTTCAGACTGTAACAAAATAATAACAAAGTCCCTGCCAGTGTATATTGGATCTCTTAAGAAAATATTGAAAAACCATTCAAAACACTCGTACCGCGAGCTGTGTTTGCATACTCCCGAATCGATTTCGGGTCGATCGCTTTCTAATCCCCATTTTCGAGATGCCATTACGATTTTTTGAGCGCTCACCTCACTCCATATTTCCGTGCATATCTCGCCGATTCGTAGATCCATTATTTTTTATGGGCCGAATACACGATGCTTAGTGGATGTATCGCTCCCCTACCGAGTGTTAACGTCTTGGTGCTTCTCGGATAGGGGGTGACAATGAGCGTTTACACTGATACTCTGTACGCAGTGTGGTGAGTGCTCTTTTAATCAACTAATAATTTGGAAAAAATGACTGAGTTTATACACCTATTGACGATTTGGTGCTTGAAAAAGATTGTCACTGAAACTTGGAAACGATTTTTATGTTAAATATTCTTCGGTAAATATGTTTTCATATTGTTTTTTTTTATCAGTGCTTAGTGGTATATTATTTTCATTTCGTTGTTAAGTAACAAATCTATACAGATAAATAAAATTGAAGTGTCTGTTTGTAATATTAAAATAACCGCTTCTTACTAAATACATATGGGTGTATACACGGTACATATACCAAAATATTTTTTTTACAATTTTTGTCTGTCTGTTTGTTCCGGCTAATCTCTGAAACGGCTGAACCGTTTTTGACGGGATTTTCACAGGCAGATAGCTGACGTAATAAGGAGTAACTTAGGCTACTTTTATTTTCGAAATTTTATTTATTTTTATTAATTATTACTATAAATAATAATAAAATAAGTATTCCGCGCGGACAAAGTCGCGGGCACAGCTGTACATTTGTTAAGATACTAAAAGTACAATGAAACACGTTATCGCGATAATAAGTCAGTAGTCTATGTTCTGTTCCAGCTCGCAGACTACTTCTTTATCAAATCTAAGTTTAATCCAGAGATTTTAACGGTTATTTATGCCACTATTGTAAGTTGTATTTTGATAATCGCGGTAAGTCCCGTAGTTACAATAGTCAAATAGATTTACTTTCGCATTTATTTAGTGTAAATCGTTATGTTTTATGTCACATTCAAATGATCCATAAGTCGTGACATCCCAATGTTATCCGCGACTATAATGATTACCTTCCATTTGAGGTGAATTACTTTTCTTCTCCAAAAACTTAAATTAAAATGTTGTTATTATGTTTTCGTTTTCAGTCTTCCTGAGACGTTCTATTCGATTTCAAGGCGTGTATACACATGTTCATGAGTATTTTCGTGAGTGATTAAACGAAAAAAATTGTTTCAATTTTCTTCCGAAATAAAGCAATTGAGCTGAAGCCTTTATTGCAATTTGTCGTTAAGCAAAATATCACCACGCCCGCCACCTAGCGCTGCGAATTCTCAGGAGCTTACTGGAAATCTAACTCGCGGAAATACAATAACCTCCCACTCCACGAGTTGGTCATTTAGCTGCCATCTTCTGCGGCGTAAAGGCACTTCCCCGCTGTTTATTAAATAACGCTGTTCCTTACCTCTCTTTATCTAAGCCTTTTTTGCTAGTTTGAAGGGTGCATCATATGCAGCGACTTGGTTTTAAAGAAGGTGGTTTAAATTTATACTCCAAAATCAATTTATAATTTGTGTGTTTGCCTTGGTCTGGGTATTTTTAAGATGAGATGTGCATGAATATGTTTGTTTGGGTGTTTTACGAGAGGTAGGGCGCGTCGAAGCAGCCTGTCTGGGGAAGTAGCTCTACCTTACAGCCAAATAACAACCCCATAGAGGGTTGTTGTGTTCCTGCGTGTGAGTGAGGTCACCAGTAAGCTCTTAAGGAGTTGTTGTGTTAGCAGCAGAGGTGGCATCGCGCGAGTGCTACTTAATGTATTGCAAGCGTTCATATGCTATGGTAACCGCTTTACATCAAGTGGGCCGTATGCTCATAATCCACAAAAAAAAAATATGTTGGTGATGAGTTACAGACATTTGTTTCCGTGGAGTGTGCCGTCAATCTTCCACCCCAAGTCAGGACTCAGTCCTTCCACTCATACATTTTATCGACAAACGTCAGTGACGCAGCGTGACACTTATGTAAATATTTAAATACGATCCAGTACAAGCTATGAATATTTTAAACTCTAAGTAAACCACTCGGCTTTGTACTTCTGCAAGGACATTCACACATCAATAAAATTGAATATATTATTGTGGTATACACGTTAAGGTTTAATATCGCATGAAACAACTGCGTAATATTCTGGTTTTTGAATTTATGCATAAAGCGATTTGATAAGTGCTCGCAAATTGGGGATCGATATTGAAGTGACGAGTTATGCTGATTGGATTTTTTTAAGTGGTTCCAAGGGGATGGTGAATAATTGAGAGCGATTTAGTTTAAAGTCTAAAATGCAATTTTTATTTCAAAATTGGTAAGAATAAGACACAATCGCTCTAATATTATAGATACGAAAGTTGCTATGTCCATATGTTTTGTTCAATTGTTTTGTTTTGTTCAGTTCATCGACTATACCTTTAAAGTTAATGAAACTCGGCATGGGTATAGTTCGAGACCTATGGATGTATTTCTTATTTATTTTTTCGTACAATAAAGATATTACAACAACAACATATAATAAATAGCAAATTTTAGTGAGAGGTACAAATAGGTAATAACTTTCGCTAGTACTGGAGAGGTTAATTAGGAAGAAATTATTGGTCTCAGCACTCTGACCGCAAGCAACAGAAGTATTTCGTGCCCATTTAGACCCTATTTAAATCCCCTGATCCTGTTTCGTAAAATGATTATTTTGATATCAATATGTGAGGAAGGAAGTTTTGCCGTCACTAGTGGTTTAATGCTTAGTGCGTTCAATAAGAAGAAATAAAAATATAAGGTCCTATTAGTACCTTTTTTACAATACAATACAAGAGCAAATTTTCAATATAAATTTTAAAGGAAATAACTTAATGGTGATTAAGTAACATTGAGAGTTTGACGTAGTGAACTTTGCCGAGATGCAAGTAAGATCAAAGTGATGTGCCATTCTGAATATCGATGACAAAATCTTATATAGGCATACCGCCTCGATCGAGAATAACATATTGTAGAACTCAGTGGAGTAGTATCGTACTTTGAGTACGATGGAATAAAAATGCGTTACGCAGAGTAAGATTTTTGCATATCGCTATGGAAGACGAAACTTTACTTCAGATGGATCTATTTTTACTAATGATTGAACGAACGCTGTGGCGCCTATTCGTTATTACGTAATGTGATGCTTTGATACAATTTTGCCATAGTCTTGACTGCAGGCGTATATACAAACCCTTTTGTTCCATGTGACTTTTAAGTTTGTTATCGCTATACGAGCTAGAAGGAGCTGAATTTGATTTCTAAGAGCTTAACCTTAAAAGTAATCGATTAAAATCGGTTGCAAAAAACTCAATGAATTCAGTCTATATTATGTCTACAATTTTACAAACACAAACAGTGGTCTCAAACTTACACCCTCTCTTTGGTGTGGGTCGTGAACAATACAATAAGCCGGTCGTGCCGATATCAATTGATAAAGCAGATCGTCCTCGATTCCAGAGATGCCTCTTCGAGTCCATTCATCGCAATCTATAAGGGATCTCTTACATTCGAGCACTCTTACCTACCTTTCCGGTTCACATTCTTTTGTTAGGCGCACTCATCGGCTTTCGACACTTGAGATCGGAGGATGACTTTGTTACACTTTCGCTTTGATAAGGAAAACGGATGAACATAATTATAATAAAAAAAGAACTAATATTTATTCCTTTGGCCACTAATCATTGCCGTTGTGTTCTCCAAACAGACAAGTCCACTTTTCATTGCACTATTTCTACCAAATTGTTGAGACAAACTCATTTAATGCTATTTTCACATCCACTTGCCGCTACTCTTGAAAATACTTTGTTTCATTTATCCACTTGTATCTATAGTTTCCAAAAGGTTAAAAAGGTTGTAAACTGATTACAAACTCTACCAATCACTGATCTATGTAAGTCAGTCTTGAGCTACCTATCTGACCTTTAATGTCAATGGGTTAATCAATACTATAATTAGTATTGATTAATCCAATTATTGATAGATACCTATTGAATATTTCAACATTACAAAATATTTGTCGTCGTTTTGCATCTAATTGAGGAAGATTTATAGGTATAGGTATTATAAGATAAAAAGGTGAACTCCTTTTTCTTCATAATGGGCAACAATACACCCGCAAATAACCTAATACTATTATATATATGTTACTATTATGGCATACTATTATTATATTATAGATGCGCTGCTATTAAGAAACCAAAGCCTAGCGTATATTACAATTAGATAGAAGTTATACTCTGAACTCCGAACCAATAGAGTAACTTGGCTAAAGCAAGTACTTACCGCATTTGGATATCATGTATACATGATGTAAACAAAAACTATGTTACATATTATATTAAAAAATATAGCCACGTCTTCATATAGGTTCATGTACATATAAATAGACTAGATGCTAATAAATGTTTACCTCAATTTTTCGTATCTAAACTTGATTAAACAAGCCTTAAACGAATCCAAAGATGATGACATTCTTGCATGGGTTCCAGCACATAAAAAAGATAAAAAATATTTATTTGCCATTTGTCCATCACGGCTACGTCTTAAACTTTTTAAATAAAATCTTAGTGTCTCTTGTATCTATCTATCTATAACTTCACGCCAAGTCCATTGCGGGGGAGGCAGAGACGACCGCGCGCCACGTAACTTGATCCTTACACATCTCACTTGCTTCTTTCACATTCATTGCTCTTATCATGCGCGCTCGCCGGTTTCTAGGGCTCCTGACATCACCTTATGATATAACATGACCAATTTGGTCACGGTAGGTAAGTCTTGGCCTTCCTCAGCACCTACATCCTTCCACTTTTGCGTTGTATATCTGCTTCGTCATTCTTTCATCCTGCATTTCTCTCTACATATCCGAACCAACGGAGCCTCTTCTTATTTTGACATCGACGCTCTCTTTCAGACCAACTCTGTTTCTAACATCAACAGTATGAATACTCCACAAATTTCGCGCAACGCTCGCATTTCGACCGCGTTTACCCTACTTTCACCCTCTCTCTGCCATATCCAGCTCTCGCTTCCACAGGTAAGCGTAGGGACCAGCACTACATTATGTATAGCGAGCTGTGCCTTCTGGCTCAAGTTTTTACTGTCATGGAGTTTTCCCAACGTTCCATTCACACTATTCCTAGCATTCACTGGTCTTTCTACACCAGCGGTGTATCTTCCATCCCCGCTGTAAGCACATCCAAGACATACAATCTCATCCACTTGGTCTAACACTTCATCATCATTGTATATTGTATTGTATCTTGTTAATATATATATTTTTTAAAGTACCAGCATTTTGGAATGAACATTAGTTAAGAAGAATTGCCTGAAGCAAGCTTGCTAATATGGATATTATTAAATTATCATCATTATCATTACATATCGTGATAGGGATAGGGCATATCTAAGCATCCCGTCAGGGGTATCCACCTCACAGAAAACCGCAACCAAATAACAATCCCCTGGAGGGTTCTGTACCTGACCTGCGAGTGAGGTCACCTGTAATCTCCTAAGGAATTGCTGTATTAGCAGCAAATAACCGATATTATCTATCGTTTTTTATAGCTAAGAAGTTTATAACCTTGTCCATTCGATCCAAATTTCCGTTTATGCCTGCTACAAATCCAATGATTCCTTAACGATTGTATAGGTATAGACAACCCATCATATGTCACCCATCTCTGTCCAGTAGGTAAGATCCATGATATAAAATGAACGATGTTACGAATGTATGAAATTTAGCGGGATGATAGGATAAGAGTGAAATAATAGGAACAGCGTGAGAGTAAGCGTAAAGTAAGGAAAATGGGCAGGGCGAAGGAGGAGAAAGAAGCAAGGAGAGGTAGGTTATATTTTCGATCAATGGATAACGTTCAGCATCACTTTAATTGATTTATATGTATTAAATAAAATATTTTTTTTATTAGGACCTGTAGGTTTCGGTCTACAGTTTATTAATAGGTATATAAATAAACTATAGAGCGAAACTAACAGTTCCGTGAAAGAATTAAATTAAATTAATAAATTCCTTTACGATTAACAGAGACATGGACAGAGCAATCAATCAATTGGTAGAAATCTTTTGTAATTACTCCACAGAGGACTGGTTGTATCGGTGATTGTTTTATACATATTGTCATATGTTTGTGGTAAGCAGCTACTTGCGAAATATGCAAGTACACACTCACTGGTTTAGGATAATATACAACTTCAATATTGAATTAAATTACTAAGGACTTTAATCATTCAATTTAGGTTGTATTTTATGATTGTTAATTAAGAATTGCAATGCTATGTTGTTTTATTTGGTCTAAATCTAAATATTATTACCAACAGAGAATGTATGTATCGAAAATTAGAGCAATGCCGCGATGTTGGAACCTGGAGGTATTTCGGTATAAAAGCCTCAGGTGGCGACCACGGAATATAAAGTAATCAAGGCGGTGAACCGCTGCCTTATTACATATATAAAGTGGAAAAACGAACAGGACATCTGTACTCAAAACTGACATCTCAAAAGAATTAAGTGCTGTAGAATTCATTGTCTTGAGGGTTTCAATGTATGTTAGCTATATGCTAAAATTGAGCGCTCTTTAACGGGACAAATCCACCACATTATTCCTACTACTATGTTTTCTGTGTAGCTAGGATTTGCTAATCCACAGTCGCAGCCGTAAAGATGGCAATGAACAGTAAAAGAATTTTAATATAAACATGGGTATAAAACTATGACTGCCATGAAAATCATAACTAATTTATTCAGAAAAACATTGTAGGAGTTGAAAATTTGAGACAAAGGCTACAATAGTCTAAAAAGGGGGATATTCAACATAAGGTCGACTGCCGCGCATTACGAATTGTTACATTTTACAAATACAACTAGAGGTGAATAGTTATGACACATCGGAAGTGACATACAAAGACTTCAGTATTCATCATCACGCTTCCAATACCAAATACCGTACTCAAGAACATGATGTGTTGTTTGTTCAATTTCATGGTTATTTTAAAGGGCGTGGCAGCAGTAACTAAGTAAAGACAAAGTATGGAACTGGATCATGCAGTACAGTACCTTTAACAAGGATTAAAAAAAGATTAGTATCCTAGTATAGTATATTGTAATAAATTTTCCACAGTAACTACTATCAGGGAAAATTGTACTCACTCTGTAGTAAATATAGTATAAATATAGTTAGAGCGATTTTAGAGAACGCAATTTACAGTTATTTAGTTTTATATATAATCGAAGCTGGTTATATATTGTACGTAAATTTACCCTCTTCTTCTCTTCTGGATCTAGAAAATGTCTTCGAATACGGATTCGAGTACAAATGACAGTCCTGGGTATCAAAGCAAAAAATTGGAGTCGAAACTGTAATAGGCTGGATTCTGATGTCTTCAGTTTAAAGAATAATAATAGAAAAAAAAAAGCTGACACCAGACATAAACGAAGTCGTAAATTAGTCATTTTACATACTCGCATAAACCATTATTCGTATTTGTACCAGTAGCCATTTAGTAGCGGGTCAACATTTACGGTAATGTCTATTTGTCAATTTCTTCGAAGCTCTGCGTCTGAGTTAATAGCAGCCCATTGCTATGAGTATATGTGATAGGTGATTGTGGCTGGCGACTGGCATTGATCATAATATCGACGGCGGCTTACGGGTGATAAATGGTCGGTCGCAGCGACACTGCCGGGATGACGCCGGGCGCCATATTTAAATCGCGCTGTCACATCCGCGCGCCGCGCTGTATTTCGCTCCGGAATTACATTAAGCGATATTTTTATAACCTTTTATGTATATAAATATTCAAACTTTCGAGTATCCTATCCAGAGGGCACGATACATATATAAACATAAGATAAATACTTTATGTTCCTTTGTCATTCTTACTCGAACAAGACACATTTTTAGATGTTTGCAAACTCATTTGGTAACCCTTATTTGGTCAATTTCATTATTCTCCAGGAACTCGTGTACGTATATATTATCACAAATATGTTTTTGCTATTACCAACTTACACTCGAAAAATTGATTTTCTTTCTTTTTGTTAGACCAATGTTTGCTGCTATCAGAACTATAAAATTGAGTAAGTTAATTATTTTGCTGAAATAAGCTGTATTTAACTTATGTTGCAGGTATACGTTTTAAAAAAGTAATACGTTTTTATTCGTAAAAATGGGCCAAAATTATTGAAGACATGATTCTCGGGATTGAGGAACTTTTTACATTCAAGCTGATATAATCTTGGGCGCGCGTGTAATGCGTAGAACATTACTTGTTCGGTTTTTTAATACTATCACTGATGGTTATTATCGTATATAAATACTAGAAATACTAGAAGCATTAGATACACACTATTACCACAGCACTCCTCCTGTAACTTTAATTTTCCACAAATATCGTTATCTGCCATGCAATTCTGTAAGAGCAAACATCCTTACATCTTCGGAAACATCAGCTGTTATAGCCTTGAACACAAAATTGCAATTCCTTAGTGTCGCTTTTCATGGTTGCGCGACACTAGCGCCGCAAGGCTGCGTTTGGAATTGGAATTCTACAAGGCAAACAGCCTCGCGTACGCTTGCAGCCTTTTAGAATACCAAATAAAAAGCCGTGATCGCAGTAGACGATGTCAAAGCTGTGACATCTGTGATCACAGCGACGCACACAGCCATTACGAGTCGCTTAGAGAATTGCATGGCTGGTCATTTGTACCGTACAAAGACATGCTGCACCTTAAATGCCAATAATTTTCATTCAAATATATGTAATACATTTTTCAATAGTTTTCCTATGTACACATACTGCGTCACCGCGAAATCAAACCATCGAACCAAATAGGAAATTAAAATCATCAATCAAACTGAAAAATACAAAAGCCCCGTTTCCCATTGTCACCGATATGTTTGCGCAAAAACGACATTGTCGTATCACAGTCAAAGTAATAAAAAAAATTACATGAATCACGAATCGCACTGGAATTGTCTACAATAAAAAAGTCTAAGACAAGTTGAGAAAACATTTATACATGTTATACAATTAAACATTAATAACCATTTACACTTGTAAATTTCAGTGAATATATTTGAAAAGTATTTGACTTGTATTCTAGAAGCGAAGAAAAATGAACGAACGAAAATAAAAGAAAAGAATCAATGACATATAAGTACAGCGTGTAATATACACTAGGTTTTCGTAATGAAAATTATACACTATCTGAGTTGTTTTCTTCAACTACCCTCTCTTGGTCTTTGTATTCGTCATAGTCACTACACACGTCACTAAATTACGCGTTAAGTCCCGCATTATACAAATTTATGTAATTATGCAACCTGAAAATATAAAACCTTTTTTCAATAAGTTGAAAATATGAGTACGTGAATATCTGCGTTATTGAAAATTCCAAAAAATCTCACAGTTAATTTTCTCAACATTGTCTCTTGTAAAGCCAGGGTTAGCATCGGATACTTATCTACATAATATAGATTACAAAAATCTATATTACAAATCCGGAAAAATCGTCTTGAATGAAATCGTAACTTAACCAAACTTTTTTGGAACTAATCAAACGCTAGCATTTTCCCAATAAAAAATAAATGTTTGGAACCGGTTTGAAACGGAGATGTCATTTGACGGTTTTAAATTGGACACATGTGTTTCTTTTTGCTCATAAATTCCATACGTGCAAAAAGAAACACATGGGTCGAATTTAAAACCTTTTTAAGTCGGTTAAAAATTTGACTATAAAAGATTTTAACGAAAATATGTTGATTCATTTCGAACACGAAAGTATCAATGGGAAGAAATATTTGTCGTAGTAAGTAGAAAACTGTGCTCTCTGCGGGTAGATGTTATATGGGTAGTATGGGTAGATGATATGTGTCAAAAATCAACACAAAAGAATGATTTATCTTTAAATAATTATATTATTAATATCGGCTACGTTTTGATGACACGAAATAAATTATCCCACCTGTAACGATGTATCGACTAAGCTACTATGCCCTCTTATTACTTTACTTAGTTGGTAGATGGCGCTATTCCGTAACTTTACAACGATACAAAGAAAGGAAAATTCGCAAGGATAATAAATACTTCTGGTAGGTCAGTTGGAAGTGCACTACCCCGGGATTTGAGAGTGGGTTTCAACCCCACCTAGACAAATGTCATCAATATTAAAATATTTAAGTATTTTCTAATAAATTGTGCCGAAAATGACAACAAAATTAACATATAAATTAATTTATTCGACATGGTTAGTTTTGGATTTTGCCCTTACTTCGTTTTTAGTGTAACTTTTGCAACACATTGCTAACCAATCCAATTCTATTTATAGCTTATTTGCTTTGTGTGCTTCCGCCACCAATTAGTTCATACGGCCTAGCGCCGGCCGGCACCCACCCACTACTGTTAGTGCGTGCAACATGCCGACGCTGCCATGACTGCTCCGGTAGTCTCTGCCTCGGCTGCTGCGGTCGTCCGCCATCTGGAACAGAATCCGCATGCCCCCTCCACCACCGTCGCTGCCACGACTGGCCTGGTCGTCGCAATAAGGCCAGTTGTGTCGTACATTGGAGCTCCCACCTATAAGTTGGCAAAATTTCTTAATGTACATATCCGTGAAAGGATATCTTTTGAGCCAAAACACAGTCTTAAAAATAGTTTACATTTAATAGATAGTATAAAAAACTTAACACTACCCCCTTCTTCCAAATTAATTTCACTCGACGTTGAAAGTTTATTTACTAATGTACCTTACGAGGATTGTCTAAAAATCCTCAAGTCCTCTTTAGAAAATAAATTCATTCATCCTGGCGAGACAGATGACATATTACGACTGACAAGACTTTGCATGTCTCAAAATTATTTTCAGTTTGATAATAAATACTATTTTCAAAAAGAAGGGTTAGCAATGGGGTCCCCTCTTAGTCCATTGATGGCTGACTTATTTATGGATAATTACGAACGCGAACACATAATCGGTAAACCACACATATTCTATTACTATAGATATGTCGACGATATTCTCATATGCTGGACAGGTACCAATCGTCAATTGGATCTCTTTGTTTCCAAATTAAATAAAATCCACCCTAAAATTAAATTCACTTTAGAAATAGAACAAAATAGTTCACTTCACTTTTTAGATTTAACCATAACTAAAAATCAATCCCTCCATCAATTTTCGATATATCGTAAACCCACTCATACCGATACCACGATTCCCGCGTCATCCAGCCATCCTTGGCAACACAAGCTCGCAGCGTATAAAACTATGATACACCGTTTGATGAGCGTTCCATTAAGTAAGGATAATTACAACAAAGAACTTGATGTAATATATCAGATCGCGAAGTCAAACGGTTATTCCAAATCTACCATCGATAAATTATTGCGTAAAAAGACGAGTAGTATCGTTAACAGACTATTGTACGCGGTTCCATATATTTCGACAAATAAATACACTGCGAGTTTGTCATACCTGGGAAAAATCACTGACAAAATAGTTCACATATTTAGAAAAAATAACATACATGTTGCTCTCAAATCCCATAATTCACTTAAATCACTTTGTAACACTAAAGATAAAATCCCGCCCAATAACAAATCCGGCGTCTATAAGCTGTTCTGCGATGAATGTGAACACGTTTATATCGGTCAAACGGGACGTAACTTTATAACACGATTTCACGAACACGTATCGGCGTATAAAAACAATCGCCCAGAAAGGCCACACTTCGCTGAGCATCTCATAGACAAAGGACATAACTTATCCCCCACTAATACATATCAAATTTTACACACCATAGACAAAGGTTTAAAACTAAATATTAGGGAACAATTAGAAATTAATAAACATAAAAATTCTAAAATTACTCTCATGAACAAACAGACTGACGTAAACCATTCCCCACTATTAAATATCTTTTCGCTCACACCATCCACCCCCACCCTCAATTCAATATAAGGGACGGCACTGCGATGGATTTGTCACTTGTAGCATGTTATTCTTACGATTAACGTCTACAACGCCTGATGATGCCTCGTGGAGAGGCGAAACACGTGTCGCAGCGACGACCAGGCCAGTCGTGGCAGCGACGGTGGTGGGGGGGGCATGCGGATTCTGTTCCAGATGGCGGACGACCGCAGCAGCCGAGGCAGAGACTACCGGAGCAGCCATGGCAGCGTCGGCATGTTGCACGCACTAACAGTAGTGGGTGGGTGCCGGTCGGCGCTAGGCCGCATGAACTAATTGGTGGCGGAAGCACACAAAGCAGGTTGGATTGGATTGCATGTAAGTTTGACTTTCGCAAAATAACGCTTGAATCTATTAACTATTTTATAGCTTATTTATCATTTACATGTTATTATCCATCCTGCCCTATCCAGCGTTACTATGAGTGTGATAAAAAAGCTCGGGGCTTTGTGATAGGACACGTAATACGCTCACAATTGGTTATTGCGATGCAATGACGGTGCGGTTTGGGAGCGACAGCTCGCAAGGAGATGAGAAGGATCATCTGACGTTTTTCGCTCGTTTTTCTATCGCTTTTAATTTAATTATATGTAATTATTAAACATCATAATACTCATAACTTATCTTAAAGTAGCTATGTTTGAGTGGAGTTTGTGATAATAGTTCACAACTCACAACGTAGAAACTTTTCTCCATTTCAAATTACATCAAAATGTAAATTTAGCGATTTGATTTGAGTTGCATGTAAAGAGCTATGAATGTTAAAGAAGTGAGCGAGGTGTGTAGGAATCACGTCTTATGGCGCTCGATTCTCTCTGCTAACCCGCGTTAGGGACCTGTACATACATACATAAAAAAAATCATCAAATTTCTATCACTGTTATTATGTGATTCCGTGAGTTAGATGGACAAAATATTCAGTATATATGCTATATCAACATTAAAAAAGACAACCGAACTGTACCTGGCCATGGTTATCTATATATTATTAATTTTGTACCCTTTTTAAGCACATTGCGTGCACGGAGAAATATGGGATTGTTCATAGATGACGTATGAATAGGAGGATGACGAGTGGTGCTCTTAGTGTTGCCGGCATCCATAGGCTACGGTAACTGCTTGCTATTAGGCAGTCCGTATGTCGATTGCCATCTTAGCAGCATCAAAATGAAATAATATCGTGTTATTTCATTTTTATGCTGCTAAGGAGTAAGTTAGCAGGTGATTGCTAGTTTTCAGGAGCTTGACAGCGTCGATGGTCAGCCTGATTAAAAATGCAAGTTAAACAACATCAATCGCAGCCTCTCTATTAATGGGTTTATTGGGGACTACCTCGAGTTCTTTCTTGGACGCAGGGTACGTTACGTCGTCGGTATCGACTGTATTCAATAGATGACAGTCGTTAACCAAGAGAGATAGGGCACAACTGGATGAGGAAAACGACAGAAAACCGCAGCAGGGTCGTGGTGTTCCTGCAAGTGAGTGAGATAACTTGGCTTCGTTAATACGGGTAGAGCGCATTTAAGCAACCCAACTGGGTAACCATCTCCCCCATCCGGTGTCGCAACAGCCGACAGGGGACAACTACACCTTACAGAAAATCGCAGTTAGTAAACATCTCACTGGACGTTCACAGTAACGTTTTGTCCGAGGTGTAAGTGGATTATAATCACTATTAAAAACAAAAGGAGGCAGGGCTACTCGTGGGGAATCGGCTTACAGAAGCAGCTGTCAAACAACAAACAAGATGGACAGTGCTGCATGTCTTCGAAAGAGATAGAACGATCTCTCAAAGTATATTATCTGCATTTGACTGGCTGTAGTATGCTGTCATCGGTCCACATATCACTATAATTATACGTCATAAACCATACAATGTATGAAATATAAACGACACAGTCTTCGATTTTTAATATAGGTAATATAGGTACATTTTCTCAAAATGGTTTATTATAATTTACTGTTTAACATGTCAATAAGTCGCTATTTTGTCTTATCTTTTAATTTTAACGAATAAATCCATCCAAGTATATTATGCAATGTTTCTATCGCAAACTCACACAAAATTGCGGCCAAATAACTCCCTAGCCTAGAGGGTTGTTGTGCTCCTGCTAGTGAGTGAGGTTACCAGTAAGCTCTTAAGGAGTTGCTGTGAGGCTACGGTTACTACTTTAAATCAGATAGGCCGCATGCTTGTATACCCCCAAAGGGTGCATAAAAAATCTTTATCAGTATCAATTCAATAACACAAGAGATCATAGTGTGTGTGTTTTATTAAGAAGTTAACTTTCATTGTAGTGTCTTATAGAGAAAAAATCTCCACGTCAGGTCCCTTATGGGGTAGGCAAAGAGAAATGACCGCCAAGACCGGCGTCTTAAAAGTAACTGTAAGGCGCCGGCCTTACACATCTCGCTCATTTCTTTAACATTAATTGCTGGTTTCATGTACGCTGGCCGGTTCCAAAGACTCCTGATAATACCTTCTAATAAAACACGACCAATTTGATCACAGTAGATGTCCTGATCTTAGTGAAATAGATGAGAAGAAAAGGTGATCTAAATTCGCAAAAGGAAATGCGTCATTATCATCAGTTGGTCTTACGTAAGTATTGTAGGTACATTTAACAGGTCTAAATTCTCAATCAATTTTGATAGATAATTCTATTGTTAATCGATAGAAAAACTATCACATTTTCAGATCAATTTCTCGCATTATTTAATAATTGTTTTAAACAATTTTTTGAACTTACTCGCATATTTCTTCTCGCATAACTATTCTTGGCATCTCGAATTTCAATAAGGATGTAAGAGCAGGAGGAAACTCAACAGCGGATGAGTATAACGTTGCTATAGGAGATTCCATGCATAGTTTAAATGAGGCTCACTTGCATGTACTCTCGTCGATGAATAATATAGTATAAACTAATGTAATAAAGAGAAAAGATTTGATTTTTAGTGTCCATGAACGTACTCGTATTAACTTAAAAAATTCATAATCAATTTTACAAATTCTTTAGAAATATAAAAAGTTACATTGTCAACGAGTAACACAGGCTACATTTTATTTAAAGAAAAATACGAACAATACGAACTTACGAAGCTACAAAAGGTATCAAAAATTTGACTATGAATAATTAATGTCATTTTACGGCGTACTCTGTGAAAACTATCGATGATACATAAATGTACGACAAGTCCGCGGAGCTGTATGTGTAACAATTATAGTTCAGTTAACAATAGCTGTTTTGTTTTTTGTTTAAATTAGATAATCAAAACACGAGCAGAATCAATAGATGAAAAAATTTATATCATGATAATAAGTACTTATCCAACTATTTAGTTTCATATTTAATTGGATATTGTTCAATTGTTCTTCTAATTTATTTCTCCGAATAAAGTACATACTAATTTATTTTCCTAACGGTAGGTGCGAAACTACGACGGATTACGTATTTACATACCTAATGAATGAGACATGCGAGGTTTTGGTTTTACCAATCATATGTTTATTTTAGTATTTACCTACATGTGAACTTTTATACGTTAGGGTCAAATGACAAAGATATTTTCCGGCAACAATATAAATTTCGTTCGGTTGTGCCTTTAAGTTTGATTAATAGTAAATAAGAACGCGAGATTCGAGTCGCGATGTCGAGTCATCACCAAACCGAATTCTTAAGGACATTATATTGCTGCTGCACGTTTGAGTAATACTGCATAGACGACAAGGTTCGACAACTCTTACAATTTCTCTCATGCCTACGAAGTTAATTTTCAATCAATTTTTTTCAATCGTGTGAAAGAAACAAGAATGCGTTTATTTTAATAATTAATTATTTGATTGTTATTTAATTATTTGAAACGGATACAAATTACTTATAAAATATTTCTCAAAAATGACAATCACTCATTCAAAAAACAATTTATGAAAAAAAAGAATCTGTTTAAGTGCTGGATATTTCAATTAATAAATAATCTCTTAGTTAATAACATGTAAAATATTGCGTAGCTTGACTACGGAAGAGAAAATTTTGTCAAACAGTATTACTCCATCGTTCCCGGCACAAGCGCAGTTCTTTCAGTAGGCAAGGGTTCGCAATCCACAATGATTCAACACTTTCCATTGAAAACTTTATTCGAAGATTACTCCGTTGTATAAATGTAATAAGCTTGCAGTGACGAGATTACAGCCAGAATTTCACTCAGGCATTAATGACATTTTCAGTTGGCGCGGGGGACTCCGTTGTTTATGCGAAACAATGATTTTGAAAGTCATTCGTCGAGGAAAAATGTTGTGGGTAAACATTTGTTTCACCCTGAATATTTTGACTTACATTGTGCGGGCTGTTTCCTGATGATACTTCGAAAATACGCAACGGGTTAGGGAGTAAATAGTTTTAAGTATATTTTTTAATTTTCATATATCTTTATATTTTTTAGTAAATTAAAAATGGTAGGGTGCATCAAAGCAACCTGTCTAGGGAAGTACCTTCACATTACAGAAAACCGCAGCCAAATAACTCCCTAGCCTAGAGTATTGTTGTGTTCCTGCGTATGAGTGAGGTCGCCAATAAGATCCTAAGGAGTTGCTGTATTAACAGCAGAAGTGGCATCGTGCGAGTGATGTTTAGGTAATGTATCATAAGCGTTCATAGGCTACGGTAACCGCTTTATATCAGGGGACTGTGTACATGTATGCCTCCTGACGTTGTATATAAAAAGAAACTAATACTATGTAAAGACAACAACAAAACAATCTATATACCCAAGCCTCATATGACGTAAGCTGTAAAGATAAAATTTGTATAGAACAGTATAGCTTGGTCTGTCGTCGTGTGAACATTTACTGCTGAATGAAGTTCAAAGCGAGAAATTTAACATCTGTTCACCGCGTTTTCAACAAAACGACATGAACAAATCCTTTGGTAACGTCACTCACTCTCTGGAATATGGCGTGGCTATTAGGTACGGCAGTGGTATTTTACTACGAAACACTTTCATAACCAAGCTTTGAGCGATCTCGCTATGAACAAAAAAGTAATGAATTTATAATTGTATAATATTCATTCAGTTATATCATCACAGGTGGCAAAAGGATACTACACTACAAGAGTCATTACTTGCGCGAGCCTAGAAAATTTGTTTATAACTGTCGTCTCCTAGAAATGCTTCGATCCTTGCCATAGTCTGCATCATCATCATTTCAGCTAAAGGATATCCACTGCTAAACATAGGCTTCCCTCTTAGACTTTAACAAAGATCCTGTGCCGCTTGATGCTTTGGCACCCTGGAATCTGGAGTTTTCCCTTCGTCTTCAGAGTTACAGTATAAACCTTTAAAAAACCTCTTGTTACTCTTTTGATTCAATGAAGATGAAAACAGAGAGCACGAAGGCGTAGTTGCGCGTGTCAAGCGAATATACGCAGGTTAAGCATTAACGACCGCAGCCTGTCTATGGAACTTCGGAGGCCTCGTTAAGCCGTAAGTTCCGCCTGCTTTCGATAGATTGTAGTCGTTAAGTTAAGTGGCCTTCGGGCGGCTTGACAACACTGGTTTCCGTTAATCCGCCTGTCTATGGGTGGGTTTACCTATCCCCAATTTCTCCATGCTTCGGAGGGCACGTTAAGCCGTCGGTCGCGGCTGTTGTCGATAGATGGCAGTCGTTAAGCTAAGTCAGTAGCTCTCGGGCGGCTTGAAAACACTGGGCCTCGCCAATCCGCATTTGAGCAGCGTGGTGGAGTATGCTCTGAATCTCTTCGGTTGAAGGAGAGCCGTATCCCCACAGTGGCATGACTTACGGTTGATGTAGTACAGGAGGAACTACTCATCACTGGCGAGCGATGCAATTGTAGAAAGAGTCTTTGTCACTATATAATACTATATATATCTGTTTGGAGTAAAACCCTGGTGTTTTTATAGTAAAACCAATGTAAGAAACATTGGTTTTACTATAAAAATTCTTCCAGACACTTTGTAATCGCTAGAATATACGAGTACAAGCAGAAGATTTCAACTGAGACTTCTTAAATTGTGGAATGAAGAGGTGAGGTCACACAAGTGACGACTCTTGTGTTATAAGTATCCATAGGCAACGGTATTTGCTTGCCTCCAGAAAGGCTGTACGCTTGTTTGCTAGTAGGTATTAGACTAATTGCGAAGCTCGCTTTCTCACTTTGAACGATTGGTAGATACCCACCACTTTTGATTGTAATCATGACAGATACCCGCTACTTCATCCACGTTTTTATTTTATTTCTAAACCTTCCCTGTAATGTGTCGAAGAATATACAAAGCGTAAAACTTGCTGACCGCTTTCGAAATGATGATGAGTTGGTATTAAAGAGAGTATCGGTGTTCAGATAAGAAAAGGCATGATCCGTTGGTTCGGGTATCTAGAAAGAATACATGGTGAAATAATGACGAAACCGATGTACAATGCGTAAGTGGAAGGGTATAGGAGACGAGGAAGAGCAAGACTCACCTACCATGACCAAATTGGTCGTGTTTTATTAGAAGGTGATGTCAGTAGTCCTAGTAACCGGCTAGCGTACATGAAAAGAGCTATGAATTTTAAAGAAGCGAGTGAGGTGTGTAAAAACCGCGTCTTATGACACTCGGTTCTGTCTATCTATCCCGCAAGAGACCTGGCGTAAAGATAAACATCATACATTAAAAGTGTAACTTCAAAAAGTACAAATGGGGATCCCAGAGATCTGAGAGATATACATACAAAACTCATTCACCTCGTACATCGGTTGTGCATTAAATTTACATGGAATTTTGTGCTTGTAATAAATAATGATGAATTGGGGCCGCATCGGTAATTATGGCCAACAGTCAGCGAGTGCGCCAATATTAAATTGCGAAATTCAATAATTTTATTACATTAAAAAAAGAACTTACCATTATCGTTTACATTTACTTACGTAGGTATATCTGTTGCCGAAGACATATAATTCAGGTGTACAGAATGCTAAATAGTATATAATATGTACTGTACATATTATTACTAGGATTTTTACGACGAAGAAAGCATCTCTTATATGTGTTTATTATATTATTACGTTGAGTGGAAAACGCGCATACAGCTCGCCTGATGTACAGCTGTTAAAGAAACATATGATCGGTTGCAATACGCGCGTTACCACCGACGCTGCTACCGCTTGGTTAACCTCACTCACAGTCACACTCAAAAACAAAACAACCTTCCAAAAAGTTGATTTAGATGCTATCTTCAGTAAGTTAGAGGTTCTTCCTCAATCGGACACTTCTTATACCTAGCGTTACCTTTTTCCTAATCCATTAGGCTTGGCGGGCTCCGCTAACTAAGCTTTGGCGAACATTTTGTCATTGAGCGACTGCGGTCAGCTCACAACCCAGATGGACAACTGGAACTTTCTTAGCTTAGGTCATACTTTTTCAAAATATAGTTTCTTGGATGTGCAAGATTCTTCACAATGATTCTTCTTTCGGTCCGAAAACATGTCAATCATACTTAACGATTGTTACATATTGCCTAGTTTATCTGTTTGGAGTAAGACCCTGCTTCTTACATTGGTTTTACTATAAAAATATTGTACGCAAATTAATTGAAACACTGATAACTGGGTGGCAATATATTACAATATTAATAAGCAACAATTGTATGAACTTGCATATTCAGCCCCTAAAGGGCTAGGCAGTGACATAGGGGTTAAAATTGATTCGCTGCAGGTAGAGTTTTGTCTTGTGTGGGAATTAAACCCACGAGCGTTGGTGTCAAAGTCAGAAAAGTGTGACTGATCTGATTTTGATAAATGGACCTCTCCGAAAGTCGTTAATAAGAGCCTTCAGAGGTCCTACTCTTGGAAGGGACCACTATCTGGTAATAAGCCGGTTTGTAGACCTTTTCATGGAATGGAGGCACTGGCGAGTGCGTATTCCTTTCGGAGGTCATGAAAGAATAAGAAGTGAAAAACTGAAAGATGACAGTGTAACGAGTACATATGTACGTCTAGTTAGTGAAAGATTTGCGAACACGAATCTTTCCACCTCAGATGTAGACGAATGTAGGAGAGTTCTGAAAGAAAGTATGGTGGACAGTGCAAAAGAAGCATGTGGAATGCGCAAAGAGTCGTAGAACACTGAGAGGAGATTCCTTGGGGGATGCGAAGGTTCAACCCTCCGTGGAAAAAAGAGGGAAGCGTCGCTGGATTACGTATCATCTTTGCACCAGAGTGATATATGAAAGAGAAGAAGAAAGAAATATACCGTCGATGCAAGAATGAAACCAAAGCTTTAGTGAAAGAGAAGCGTGCATGACTACTTTTGAATAAGGAAGAGAGGCTGACGAAGAACTTCGAGGCTAATACTCTTCTGGGGAGAGGTAGCGAAGTCTCGGGGTGGTCCGTCGGCATCCAGAATGGACAAGATAAAATGTAAAGCTGGTGGCCTTCTTGCTAACACTGAGGAAGTGTTAGAACGGTGCAGCGTATATTTTAGAGAAATTATGTTCAGCACGCTGGCACTGTGAATGAGTCTGTAATTGATTCGGCAGTGCCAGCATACCATAAAGAGATTAGCATGGATGAGATTGAATGGACGATACGAAGTTTGAAAAATGGGAAGTCAGCGAGAATCGGAATGGTTGCCTTTGTATAAAGACAAGGGTTAACGTATGGACTGTGCCAACTATAGGGCCATCAATTTGAACAGCTTAACAGCTAAAGTGTATGGAAAAATCACTGAAAGGAGAATAAGGGTGAAATCCAATGGAATGCTTGGGGAGGCATGTAAAGGATTTCGAAAAGGCAGAGGATGTATGGATAAATTTTTTTTACTCCGCGACATCGTGGAAATAGATTGATGAGACCGTGGCTACAGAACAGTAGGTTTTCCGCAGTTTTGTGGATCTTGTGAAAGCATTTAGATAGGGTTGTACGAAAGAAACTCTGGAACATCTTGCCCAGATATGGGATTGACGGTGACCTGTTCCGTGCTGTACAATCCACTTATGAGGACTGTCAGCATGTGTGCGAGTGGCAGCTTATGGGGATAAGCTGCCACTCGCACACACACATGGTGTCAGACAGGGATGCGTGCTGTCAGCTAGGCTATTCATCCTGTATCTGGATATGTCTTCAGAGAATAAGAAATATGAATGTGGGAATGCGAATGGGTGACTAAGTGGTTTACTGTCTGCTTTGTACAGATGATGCGGTATTAATAGCAGAATCCGAATACTAGTTACGACAATGAAAAATGATTGTATGAAGTAAGGCTTACAATTAAATGTGAAGATAACCAAGATAATGGTATTTGAAAGAGAGACAACCAGAACGAACACTAGGATTACGGTTGATGATGTAATGATTGAGCAAGTGAATGAGATTGCATATCTTGGAAACGCTTTTAGCAGCAATGGAAGGTACACTCTGATATCGAAAGGCGAGTGAGGGCAGGGAATAGGATGAATGGACCGTTGGGTAAACTTCTAGGCAGCCGAAATCTAAGCCAGAAGGCACAGCTCGCTGTACACAATGCGGTGCTAATCTCAACGCTGACTTATGGAAGCGAAAGCTGGGTATGACAGAAAGAGTATGAAAGTAGAATAAATACGGTTGAGATGCGAGCACTGCGCAAAATTTGTGGCATAACGCCTGCTGACCGTGTTCGTAATGATGACGTAAGAAAGAGAGTTGATCAGAAAGAGAGTGTCGGTGTTAAGATAAGAAAAGGCATGCTCCGTTGGTTCGGAAATGTAGAAAGAATGCAGCATGAAAGAATGACGAAACAGATATACAATGCGAAAGTGGAAGGATGTAGTAGCCAAGGAAGACCAAGACTAACCTACCATGATCACATTGGTCGTGTTTTATCAGAAACTGATATTAGGAGCCCTAGGAATCGGCGACCATGCATTAAAAGATTTATGAATGTTAGAGAGGCGAGTGAGTGTGTAAGGACTGCGTCTTATAGCGCTAGATTCTTTCTGCCTACCCCGAAAAGGACCGTAAGGACGTGAAGATATACATATACATCAAATAATGATAATATAATATGATAAGCTTACTACTGAATGCGAAGAAAACAAAGATGGATGAATGGTATTTGAAAGAGAAGAATCCAGAACTAATGTAAGGATTACGGTTGATGATGAAGTGTTGGAAAAAGTGGATTAGATTGCAAATCTCGGATGCGCTTTCAGCAGGGATGGAAGGTACACCGCAGATATGGAAAGACGAGTGAGTGCTGGGAATAGTGTGATTGGAGCGTTGGGAAAACTTCGTGGCAATAAAAACCTGAGCCAGAAGGCATAGCTCGCTATACACAATGCAGTGCTGGTCCCAACCCTAACTTATGGAAGCGAGAGCTGGGTGTGGCAGAGAGAGCATGAAAGTAGCATAAACGTGGTCGAAATGCGAGCACTGCGCAAAATTTTTGGCGTGACGCTTGTAGACCGTATTCGCAATGATGATATTAGAAACAGAGTTGGTCTGGAAGAGAGCGTCGGTGTTAAAATAAGAAGAGGCATGCTCCTTTGGTTCGGACATGTAGAACGAATGCAGGATGAAAGAATGACAAATCAGATATACAATGCAAAAGTGGAAGGATGTAGGAGCCGAGGAAGGCCAAGACTTACCTACCATGACCAAATTGGTCGTGTACTATCAGAAGGTGATGTCAGGAGCCCTAGAAACCGGCGAGCGTGCATGAGAAGAGCAATGAATATTAAAGAAGCGAGTGAGATATGTAAGGATCGAGTCACGTGGTGCTCAGTTCTCTCTGCTCGTGCGAAAAGATATTTAATAGTGGGGAATGGTTTACGTCAGTCTGTTTGTTCATGAGAGTAATTTTAGAATTTTTATGTTTATTAATTTCTAATTGTTCCTTAACCCTTCGAAACGCGGGTGGTCATATATGACCGCGAAATGTATGGGAAAACGTATATAACGGGTTCTGACTGGTCACTATTTAGTTTTAAACCTTTGTCCATGGTGTGTAAAATTTGATATGTTGTAGTGGGGGATAAGTTATGTCCTTTGTCTATGAGATGTTCGGTAAAGTGTGACCTTTCTGGGCGATTGTTTTTATACGCCGATACGTGTTCGTGAAATCGTGTTATAAAATTACGACCAGTTTGACCGATATAAACGTGTTCACATTCATCGCAGAACAGCTTATAGTCGCCGGATTTTTTATTGGGCGGGATTTTATCTTTAGTGTTACAAAGTGATTTGAGTAAATTATGGGATTTGAGAGCAACATGACGTATGTTATTTCTTGATGATTTGATAAAAATCATTTTTACATTTGATAGCCCAATTCATGAGAAAGTCTATATATAGGCTATTCAATATCACTAGACGATCCACAGAAACCGAGCAAAAAGAAAGAAAATAAGAACGTTAGTTTAATTTAAAACCTTGATCTACAGCAGATACACAGCGCCATCTAACCCCAAAGTAAGCGAAGCTTGTGTTATGGGTACTACACAACTGATAAAAATATTTAAATACATTTTTTTTTTGTAAAGACATACTTATTATACGTAGAAAACACCCAGACCAAGGCAAACAGACATGTTCATGCACACAAATGTTTGTATTGTGTAGGAATCGACCCACGAGCGTTGGTGTCAAAGTAGCGTAACAGCGCGTTTCAATACTGCGCCACCGAGCTCGTCGAGCATAGCAAGTGCAGATGATACTTATTTATTCAAAAGAATTGAATAAAACCATCATACGGATTCCTATTCTGCGAACGTTTGTACATATGATAGGGCAGTGCTAAGCTGCATTCAAGACTTAGTCAGTCTTGAATGCGGCTACATTACATTACTTAATAGAAATTTACACATATAGACAAAACCTCTAATATGACCACACGGACGCATTGTACAGGAATTAATGGATTTTTGTGTTCGTAATTGGATTTCATTCGCGCGCTGATTTACCGGGGCCACTTGAGGTATGGATGTTTGTCACGATACAATTTTGCCAACACTATTATTTTTCATAGCTGAAGGGTTCGTTTTTTCGTTATAATTCTGACAGATTGCTATTTAGGATGTGTTTTGTCGGAATCGTATATAGCTATACATTCATACACGTATGATTATTATCAGACAACTTAGGTATGTGTATATTCCCGTTCAGTTATTAAATTAAAAAAAAATCTTTTTGTATCCACAGAAAATAATTTCAAGACACTACTTGATTTCTTGTGTACTCATATAATAGTATATGCTTGTATTGATCTTGACGTTAACATTATTTTGATTCTGGTGTTTTGATTATTAATGTAGGTACATATAAAACGATTATTTATTAAAAAAAATGTTTTAATTGAATGTGATAAAAAGTCATGGAAATAACAATTTTTTTTTAGGAAATTTGCAACTAACCGGAGAATGATCAAATCCTAATTTACATCTTTCTCATGATTCTTGGTCATGTCAAGTCATCATTAACATTATTTTACAATGGTAACTAACAAGACTACAAAATTACAAACCGTTGACAAGTGGTCTAGCATCACGGTAAGCACATTTTGATGCAAATACGGATAATTAATCAGTTCTTACAAAAACTGAGTCGGTTAGGAATTACACTTTACCTTGATGACATTTTTAAAACATTCACATAACTTATAAAATGATTAAGTACATGGGGCACACTAAAAGTTTTGCACTTCTAGCTAATCGGAACTATTTGAATTTCGAATGTTATATTTTTTGAAACGTTGCAACCTACTTAGTAATAATAAAAAAACAATTAGCGGGAAATCATTTGTCAATTGTTTTTTATCATACATCAAAGTTCTACGTACGCAACGAAAATGGAATTGAGTCGAAAAGATTTTAGAGCGATAATTTTTTATGATTTTAAAAATTCTCTCTCTCAGCAAGACTGTGCTGCTCGTCTTCAAAATGCTTTTGGGAGAGAAGCACCTTCTTTGAGCACCGTGAGGCGATGGTTTGCTGAATTTGAGAGAGGTCGAGTTTCTTTACATGACGAATTTCGTGAAGGGCGGCCTTCAACTGCCGTCAACGTAAATAATGTGGCTGCTGTTAAGCGGCTAATTGAAGAAAACCCGCGGATTACCTATGAGACAATTCGAGAACTATTGGGGATTGGTATGAGCCAAATTCAGAAAATTTTACACGAAGTTCGGAAACTTTGTTGTCGTTGGATCCCTCATGAACTGACAGCGGAGCAGAAGCGGGCTCGCGTGGAATGGTGCTCACAGATGCTACTGAAGTACGAACACGGACATTCTAATGCTGTTTATGACATTGTCAAAGAAGACGAAACGTGGATTTATTGTTTTGAACCCGAAAAAAAACAGCAATCTTGTGTCGATGCATGTATCAGCTTAACCGAATACATGACTTATGCAGCGTCAATAGCAGCCAGTCCTTGGAGAGGTTTAATTGTATGTTGTATAGTTCCTTCGTTCTTCGGGAGGCACGGTACGCCATCAGTTCATACCGTTTCTGATAGATGACAATAGTTAGCAAAAAGAGGTAGGACAGAATGCGATTGGGGAAGTACCTCGAGCTAGCATAAAACTCCTTGGTAAGAAGTTGTTACTGAAAATGAGTGATGTTACCAATAAGCTGCAGCGAGGGTGGTATTTTGCAAGCGCTCATAGACTACTGTAATCATTTTCCATCAGGTTGGTCGTACGCTTGTGTGTTTCATGATTGTGACATAAAAGACACATTTGGTGAACTTTAACATAAGACTTCCTTTTTATTCATATTTATACGAAAATGGAGTTAAATACCAGAGGGACACTTTGTACAAAAGTCGTCTGCGTGGGTCTGTCTCACCTATTTCTACCGCCAAGCAGCTATATTGATATAGCTGTGTTCCGATTTGAAGGGTGAGATATGGCAGTGAAATTACTGGATACTGTGACGAAACTGCCTTAGGTCACAAGATTAGCAGCGCGCGAGTAACATCTCCGCGGTGTTGAGAGCGTCAATAGACTGCGGTGACCGCTTACCATCTTATGCGGGCTGCATGCACGTTTACCAATCTAGTTGTCTAAAATAAAACCGGTTTATTATATAATAAAATAGACACTCGCAATTCTTCTTAGCGTTCTTCTGTTTCCTTATCCCTTAATTAAGTTTGTCAGGGTACCTACGCTATCTATAGCCTAAGAATTTTGCGAACATACTGATTTTTACTGGTTTTATACAACTACAACCAAGACTTACCTACCATAATTTAATTGGTCGTGTTCTATCAGAAGGTGATGTCAGCGGCCCTAGAAACCGGGCGTGAATGTAAAGAAGCGAGTGAAGTATGTAAGGATCGAGTCACGTGGCGCTCCGTTCTCTTTGCCTACCCTATAAGGGATTTGGCGTGAAGTTATAGATATAGATAGATTATACCACAACCTAAAGGGAAAACCAGATCTTTCTTAGGTGGGTAAAGTCACACATCTTTCGAAATATAAGTTCTTGGACGTGCGAGCTCCCTCACGACGATTTCCCTCACCATCGTGCAACTGTTAAATATAAATATGTACATAAATCCGAAAATACAAATTTAGTTATACATTCCAGGGTTCCAACCGCGGACTAGTCGGCCAACAGGCCGGTTCTTTACCCACTGGGTTATCACTGCTCTTGTACCATTTACAATTTACAATTTGTTGTTTTGCTATAAAAGCGTCTGCTATTTTTTTATATCAAATCGCTTGAATCGCCTGGCGTCCTAATTCATCATCGGCTGATATCAAAAACTACTTAGCCGTTTATGAGAAACCAATTTTCGCCCTTTTTCGTGTTATTTGCTTGGAAGATATTGTGTTTCGTTTCTGTTAAAGGGAAGATCGCTTTAACTGCGTGAGGATTGAAATGAAAAATACGTTTATGCTTAGTTTTTAAATACTGTCATTTTTTTTTATGCAACGTCCGGAGGCATACACACAGAGAGAGGTAAGAGGTAGGGCGCATCAAAGCATCTGGGGAATCATTTGGCTGCAGTTTTCTATGAGGTGGAGGTACCTTCACCTCATAGAAAACTGCAGCCAAATGATAACTCCCTAGGAGGGTTGTTGTGTACCTGCGTATGAGTGAGGTAACCGCTTTACATCAGGTGGGCCGTATACTTGTATGCCTCCTGACTAATAGAGAGAGAGGTAGGGCGCAACACAGCGGTCCGGACCGGGGAAGTATCTCCACGTCACAGAAAACTGCAGTCAACTAACAATTCCCTGGTAAGTTTTATTTTCCCGCAAGTGAGCAGAGTTACCTGTACACTCTTACCTCCACCTCACTGAACGCTGTAGTCAAATAACCACTTCCTGGAGGGCTGTTGCTTTCCTGCAAGTGAGTGAGGTCTCCAGTAAGCACCTAAGGAGTTGTTGTGTTCGAAGCACGAGCGCGCGAGCAATACTTTCTGTATTTCAAGCGTTCATCGGGTAAGGTAACCGATTTACATCGGCTGAACATGTTTTTTCATGCTTTCTGGAGAGATGCAAGCCCACGTTACATAAAAATTTGGTGTTTTCAAAAAACTAAGGACGAGTATTTTTTAATTACTTAATCAATCGAATTATTTTAAATATAATGAAGCTCGCATGAATACATTGACTGTGCCTTAAAGGGTTTTACATTTGTAAATGTAACATCATGAAACCTCTATATGAAATTCTGCGAAAATACTGGCCTAATGTCAGGCTTCCGGCGATGATAATCATTAAAATATGTATCACAATCATTATAAATAATTGTTGGTTGCTTTGAAATCTGTTTTTATACTATCTAAGTGGCAAAGAAACATATGCAGCACCACCTCAATGAATATTAGGTATGTAATAATAGGGTTGTTATAAATATCTCTCTATTAAGCCCGTCATACGCGTGGCGATAATATATCGTAAGTTAACATGCTGTCTTACTCCAGATGTGTGGAACATGCTTAAACAGGAAATATACAGATTCATCTTGTTTCATATATTTAGAGTTAGACGAGATGTTATCTTACGATATATTACAGCTACGCTTGTGACAAGCTTCAATATTAAAGGTCTTCCTTTTGCTACCTTTTACTAGCTATGGCATACTATATTATTTAATAGTTTTAGCCCGTCTGGGGCCACCTCACAGAAAACCGCAGCCAAATAGGAACTCCCTAGAGGGTTGTTGTGTTCCTACCTATGAGTGAGGTCACCAGTAAGCTCACAGGGAGGTGCTGTGTAAGCAGCAGATCATCGCGCGAGTGATACTTAATATATCGCAAGCGTTAATAGGCCACGGTACCCGCTTTACATCAGGTGGGCCGTATGCTTGTATGCCTCCCGACGTAGTATAAAAAAAAATAGCCATCTAAACTCTACTAGATTCTATGCAAATAATATATAAAGCGGAAGTGTTTGTTTGTTGGAATGTGCTGATCTCTAGAACTATCAGTCGAATTTGTTCTTTTATACAAGTCCCGGAGACATAAAAGTATACTGCCCACCTGATGTAAAGCGGTTACCGTGGCCTATGAACGCATGCAATACATTAAGTATCACTCGCGCGATGCCGCCTCTGGTGCTAATACAGCAACTCCTTGGGAGCTTACTGGTGACCTCACTCACATGCAGGAGCACGACAACCCTCCGAGGAGTTGTTATTTTGCTGTGGTTTTCTGTCAGGTGAAGGTATTTCCCCAGAAGTGCTTTGATGCGCCCTATCTCTCTTAAAAATACACTGATCAAGCAAAGTTATCTTGCGTGGGAATCGAACCTACGAGCGTTGTTGGCCTCAAAATAGCTTTACAAACTACTGCGCAACCGACCTTCATTCTTTTTGAATTTAATAGTCCAATTCTTGTGGAAGATTACAGTGTATTTAACATCACGATACAACCCTCAGAAATCGAGCAAAAAGAAAGAAAGAAGAAGCGGGTCCAACGGTATGCAGGGATACTCGCAAACGAAGTCGCGGGCTTCGGCTAGTGTTGATATAAAGCGAAACTGATCTCATTACGCCCACGCCAAGTCAAACAGCTATTACAACAATAACTCTTATTTATTTATCTATTTATGTATAGGCATTCTCTATATCTCCTACATCGCAAGGCACCTGGCGTGAAGATGGTAACAATAGCTCTCTTTTCCTTGCCAAAAGTTATGTGGAGCAAAGAACTCCCAGCTGAGGTTTTCCCAAGGGACGTGGGGCATGGGGTTCTTCAAGAAAAGCGTGAAAAGGTTTTTTGAGGGTCGCAAATGTATGTTTGTTTTCTACCTCAGTGATATATAAAAATATGAGAAATAACAGACTTTAGATAATGTTAAAACGATTTTACACTATCTCTCTCCTCTCTCTCTCTCTCCTCTCGTGTGACATACCGATATCGATTTTTGCCTATTTAGTATAATTATGTTATAGTTAAATGTTGAAATATTAGTACGGATGCTGTATTTTTTTTGTATCTAGTACTGTCTTTTATTGTAACATCGAGAGGCAATCAAGCACATGACCCATCTGATGTAAGTGATTACTGTAGCCGTGTGAACGCTTACGGCGACTGCTCGGGAGCTTACTGGTAACATCACTCGCAGGTAGACAACAATCCTCCAGGGACTGATTATGTGGTTTTATGTAAGGTAAATCCAAGATGACTAAGCCCATCCAAAGATAGACTGGAGTCGACGTTGCTTATCCTGTGTGTTCGATCAGATCGACACGCGCAGCTATGCATCGAGCAAAGTGTTGTAAGTAATTGATGTTCAAGCGATACGCAGATCTCGCACATACAGAAAGAAGTAAAGAGTAATAGCCCAGTGGATAAAGGAAAGGCCTGTTGACCAACTGGTCTCCTGTTCGAATCCTAGTATGTACCACTAAATCCGTGTTTTCGGATTTATGTATTATTGTTGTGGAGATATAACATCATGTAAAAATCAGTATCTTCACCAAATACTTAGACTTAATTAGCAGATTTAGTCAATCCTAATGGGGTAGGAAACTGAATAAAGCTAAGAAGAAGAAGCGATGCGCAAATGTAAACTTGCACAACGTAATATATATACTAAAAGTCACCGCCCTCTCTCGTCCCTTGGGTGTCGTAAAAGGCGACTAAGGGATATCCTGAGATTCCAGTTTCTCAGCCGGTGGTACGGTAAATACCCGCCTGTACACACGGCGAAACACCCGTGAAGGGGTGTAATTACGAGTAAGTCGCGTTTCGGGATCAGCTGGTGTATAACCAGTCCTCGGGGCATTATTGAAGCGATATCGCGGAAACAATGGTGGATTCTGTCTATCCTTTATCAGGAGGAGGAGCTGATCCGTCGGCCAGGGAAACCCATTGAAACAGTTGTTACGCAGGCCGCCCGCGGTATAGTACAGGAACCCAATCAAATCTAACCACTTTAAGTGGCTGCCCTTTCATACCGCACATAATCTCGGGATAGATCGTCGTGCCGGTTGATGACCGGATGGCGGAGACCCGGCGACTACTTCCAGGAGGAGAAACATTTCACCAAGCTTCTTCTCCAATGTCGTGGCAATTCTTTCCCACTTCACGCTTCCTTTCCCTTCTCTTCTCATTACTGCGCAATTAGGAATACATTGGTCTTACTGCGGTGCATTCCTCAACCATCCTGTTCAGTTAAGTTGGCTAACATCCGCGTATTCCACTCAAACCTTAATGCCGGTACGGTACCCTACTGCAGAGATGGCATGTTTGGGGGACTTTAACTCTCACCACGACTCCTGTTTGGGATCCTCCATAACTAACCATGACCGCCCGCGTGTTCACTCTTTCGCACAGCTTGACGCAATTAGATAGAGTAGAGCAAGAACTGACTAGAATATCAGACATCTGGTCTGGCTGTTTAGGCACCCTTTCTGCTAGACCTACTGCTGATCATCCACCCTGCTGGCTACCATGTTGAGGTCAGGGCACCCCTGGGCCTATTCGACCACTGCCTAGTGTCCAGTACCGTGCCAAACGTAGTTCTACCGCAACGCTCGGCGGTTAAGCGTCGTGTCTGGCATTACTCGTCAGTAGATTGGGACGGCATGAGCTTCAGTGAGAAAGATCTCACGGCGAGTGCTGCGGTCGTTGTTGACAAGATCGGCGTTACCATGGAATACTACATTCTTCGCTCCAATATCGTCATAAAAAGCCAGAGACGTCTTTGGTTAAATAGTGAGTGCGCTGAAGCTGTCAGTAACAAACAGGCGACATATCGCGCTTGGATTAGGGATCGCGCCCTCAAAGATCCGAAGATTAACTTGCTAAAATCAGCCTATAATACTGCCACCAATGTCTGCAAGAGGGCAAACATAAGAACGGAGGCCCAGCGCGTTACAGGAGTAGGCACGGAACTAGTGTCGCACCCAACTGGGTCACGTAACTGCTAGCAACTAGCCAAAGTCATGCAGGCCAACTTCTGCCAATACTCGCTGCCTCCGCTGAAATGCCCCGATGGCTCACTGACGTATTAGCCGCAGGAGAAAGCCGACCTTATAGCCCGCCTCTTTGCGGTTAACTCCTGGATTGATGACTGTAGCATGCAACCACCAATGAAACCATACATTGGTCCCGTTATGCCTGATATCCACATCAGGCAGCGCGAAGTGCGTTTTGAGCTACAGTCATTCGATGTCCGAAAACACAGTGACAGACACACACAGACAGTGGTCCTGATGGTATCCCATCGATTATTCTGAAAAAATGTGCAGCGGAGTTGTCCACGGTGTTGACGCGCCTCTTTCCTCTCTCGTTCTCGATCGGTTGCATTCCGGAGGCTTGGACTGAAGCCAATGTGCAGCCGGTCCCCAAACACTTTTGAAACATCAAATTAGCGCCCCATTGCCGTAAATTCAGTGTTATGCAAAGTCATTTATTTATTTTTATTTATTTATTTATTGAGGTACACCAACAGGTTACATGATTGCATTCAATATAATTAATTGTACAAATCTGGGCCCAGCATGCAACCCAATTATAGGTGAACACAACTTTCACAAGAAATTAACAAATTAAAAAAAAATAATTCAAAAGTAACAAATTTAACAGTATCAATTGTCAAAAAATCACGACAATCCCATAACCATTAACAAGCGCCATGAAACAACTGAACCTTTCGCTTAAACTTTAAAAGTGAGTCATGATTAATGTCCAAATCACATGAGTTGTTGATTTTATTATAGCTAGAAAGCATTCGTGGCAAAGGTGCATTTCTACCCAGGTTCGTCCGTGCCTGAGGTATGACGTAGGTTTTAGTGAGCTTCCGCCTTGAGTCGAGTTTAGGTACAACGATACGTATCTCGCTCAAAATATTTTGGCAATCAACAGCGCCATGCGTTAACTTGTACAGAAATACCACGTCATGGGCCTCACGGCGATCGGCCAGCGAAGACAGTTCAAATTTTGACAAGCGGTCACTATATTCATTACGGTGACTGAAGTGGGGTGTTATGAAAGCTAATTGGCGCGTGAAAACTCTCTGTACACGTTCCAATCTATTCACGTGCGTTGCATAACATGGGTTCCATACCACACTCGCAAACTCGAGATGACTGCGGACCAATGCATTGTAGAGAGTTATCAAAGTTTTGACATTCTTAAATTCGGACGTGTTTCGTCTAATAAAACCGAGCATCTGAAATGACTTAGAAACCGTTGCATTATAATGTGGCACAAAACTGAGTTTGCTGTCGAGAGTCACACCGAGGTCGCGAATGTGATCAACTTCCCTCAGCACGGATCTGCCTATACTGTAAGATGATCGAAATAAGTTCTTGTTGCGGGTAAACTTTATATGGTAGCATTTACTGGGATTGATAATCATTTGATTAGTGGTGCACCAGTCATCTATGCGATCCAAATCTTCCTGCAACAAATCGATGTCATTCGCGTTAGTAATAGCCTTGTATATCTTCATGTCGTCCGCAAACAGTGAGCAGTTACTATATTTTATATGATTTACAATATCATTTATAAATACTAAGAATAATATAGGACCCAAGTGCGAACCCTGAGGCACCCCAGAAGTAGCCACATACGGCTTTGATGAGTAACCATTTGTCATCACTGTCAATTTGCGAGATTTCAGGTAAGAATGGAACCAATCATGCATTGCACCACAGACACCCAGAACAGACAGCTTTTGCAGCAGGAGAGAATGATTCACTTTATCAAACGCACTGCTGAAATCTGTGTAGATTGCATCGACTTGCGTCCTTCTATCAACATTATCAATCAGCTGGGTCACAAATGACACGAGGTTCGTAGACACCGATCGCCCACGACAAAATCCATGCTGCATTGGACACAATAATGGAGATATGTGGGCAGTGAAAATCACACAAACAACGGATTCAAATAATTTAGAGAAAACACTCAAAATAGATATCGGTCAATAATTTTTAACATTCCCCCTGTCACCCTTTTTGTGTACGGGAATTATCCGAGCTTCCTTCCACTTTAACGGAAATACGCCAACCGTAAGAGAGTAGTTAAAGATGATGAACAACGGAAAAGCAAGTACAGAAGCACATCTCTTCACAAACAATGCTGGTAGGCCATCTGGGCCAGCACCCTTTGCAGCGTCAAGTCTTTTTAAAGCCTTGAGTATTGTTTTTTCTTGCAAGTAAATTTTGCTAAGAACATTAGGCACGTTTAATGAGTTTTTATCAATATGGATTGAGTGTGCCTGACTGCCCCCAACACGATCTTTGGAGAAGGTCGAAGAAAAGTGATCAGCAAATAAGTTTGATATATCATTTCCCGTTGATTTGGTGCTACTGTTAAAGCTCATGTTCGAGGGCAGCGTGTTGGTATTCTTACGTCTTTCATTAAGAAAACTCCAAAATCTTTTAGGATTGGTGGAAATAGCTTCTTCGGTTTTTTTAATATATGATTTATAACATTCTGAAGAGTAACGGTTACAGCGGCCTCTGAGAATTTTATACTCTAATTCATCGCGAGGGTTTTTGTATTTTAGGTAACGTCGCCTTAGCTTATTCTTTTCAGCGAACAGTTTTTTAAGTGTATTGTTGAACCATGGAGGATGATTATGCGACCGTGGCCGAAACTTGGGAACATATTTATCGCAAATGTTATTTATTTCTTTATAAAAGGTATCAGTCATCCCATCAACACTTGTAGCTGCGTATAGCTTGTGGGTCCAGTCGATCTGCCCCAGTTCATCAATTATTTTCGGGTAATTTGCTCGATAAAAATTTAGGTTAACTTTTGATAGCTTTGGCAAAGTAGACGCATTTAAGTCGAGCGCAATAAGTAGTTGCGGATGATGAGCATCAAGTTTACTCAGAAGATCAACTGGTCTCACAAGAGCATTTGAGACACTTGTAAAAACTAAATCTAATATCCTATTATTACTATTGGTTACATCATTTATTTGTCTCAAATTATTAATATTCATAAAATCTACAAGTATATGCCCAAGTGGGTAGTCGTAATTACTAGGAACAATTGCATTATTATTGACATCACGTGACCAACTTATCCTCCCCAAATTGAAATCGCCAACTATCATTACATGGTCCAGTGACTGCAACACATCAGTCACATTGTTACAAAAATGTTCTAATATATTCGGTTTAGGATATGGAAGATAAAAACAACAGATACCCAGTCGTTTCACATTTTGACTGGAGTCTTTTATTTGTAACAAAACCCAAACGTCCTCATGTTCAGTGTCCCAAAACTGAGCACGCACTGACACAAACTCTTTTTTAGTGGCTATGAGAACACCTCCACCCCCATCACTAGGCGACCTATCTCTCCTGTAGACAGTATAGCGTTGATCAATAAATTCGGAGTCATATATTTCAGGAATCAACCAAGTTTCTGTCAATGCAATTATGTCGTAATCATGTTTCAGAATTTCATGCCGTATTTTATTTGTCTTTGTACGCATACCCCTAATGTTTTGGTAGTAAATGTTGAACTTTGATAGATTAGCTGTATGAACATTCCCTGTAATATTTAAGAAATATTAGCAAATCAGTTGCAGGCTCTGTAGACCACGAATGGAAATGGCTTGGCTAGATTCGTTTTTCCTTACAAATATGCGACCATTCCGTATCCAAACAAATCTGTAGTCTAACTCCTTTGCTTTTTTTCTGGCAGCAGCATGCAAATGTTTGTTGGATGGGCTCAAGTGCTCGGAGACGTAAATAGGGACTCGAGGACCTCCGTAGCCCAGGTGATGAGACGCCAGCTTGTCATTGACATTCGCTCTATTGAATTTTGTAACAGCAGCAAGTATGCCATCCCGGAGAGCGCGATCTCGGAATTTAGCGACGACCGTACGAGGGCGAGAACTGTTTTTATCGGTTTTAGATACTCGTGTAGCCATCAAAATATCCCCTGCAGCCAACGGGTAGTCAATAGTTCTGGCTAATTGTGCGAGACTGCTTGTGAGGTTTTCATTTGGATGATCAGGAATCCCATTTATTTCAACGTTGCTCTCTCTCATATGTTGCTCGACCTGGGACAGCCGCTGCGTCAGATCGTTGACATTTGTCAATAATGCCTCATTATGTTTCTGTAACCGGTCTACAGTGTCGGCCCTGTCCTCCAGAGTTGTTTTTAGATCCTCGTACTGAGAGTTGAAAAAATTTAATGACGTTTCAAATGAGGAAATTTTCTGGTTCAAGTTCTTAAAGTGTTCGGAAACCATTTCTGCGAGGACAGACTTAAGTGTTGTTTTAATCGCAACGCTAATCTCTTCCTTAATAATGGCACGCAACGAGTCGCTCGTCAGGCAATCCGAGTCGAGAATATCGTCTGATGACTTTCGCCGTAGTGTATTTCGGTTTCGCACAGTGACGTTGTCAATGTCGTGTGAGACAGGACGTACAGGAGTGTTGGTATTGTCCTTTTTGGGCTCCGAACTACGACACTCGAGGCATACCCAGGACTGTTTGGCCTCCCGTGTCATTGACAAAAACCGTTTGACAGGTATATTCGCGCATTCCAGATCAAACCCTGAGGTACAAGAAGAACACTTCAAATATTGTTTAGTTGCGATCGTAGTACGACAACCCGCACACAACAACACCGACGGAGGCGACATTGCGTTAATAATTTAATAGCTGGTTTTTGCACACTATTAAAGGCCCCGGCACCAACTGATAACGGCCGGCTAGTGGAGACAGCAATAAATGCCCACAGTTTCTTAATACTAATACCAGTAGATTCCAGTTTAAGGCCGCCGCCGCCGCTGTCCCCGCTGACTGCGTATCACAACGTTGAAACTTCACTACAGATATGGCCGGTAGAATGATATTATTTATTGCCAATAATTGCACAAAATTCCACTTTACTTCACAATTTTCGATTTATTTTACTTCAATTAAGTTTTGTTACTCTATTCAATATTGACTAGACCGTGCACCGTAATAATATAAGAAATGCTAGTCGATTGTCACTACCGTAATAGCCTTTAATTTCATGGAACGGATCCTTGTCAATGAATTGATCCGCTACCTAGAATATCTCTTATTAATTAATGATCATCAGTATGGTTTTAGACCGAAACGATCAACGGGGTCTTCTACCTCTGGGGTGAGGCAATCGATAAACATGGGGAATCTATGGCAGTCAGCCTAGATATTGCCAAGGCATTGTTTTGGTTTTTGATTGGGTTTGGCACAAAGCATAATATCTGAATTGACTTTGTAATATGTTATGTAAATGTGACTTTTTATTACTTATACCTACTATAAATAATATTATCAATAATACCAACCTCTCGCAAAATGGGTTGGTACCACCTGACAGTCAACTCTACTATCGCGCTCTCACTTGTTAAATCAAGCGCGCGCTTCCCCGGTTTCCTGTTTCAAACTTCCATCCCTTTTTACAAATTCACTCTCACAGATTGCAGGAAAGTGAGACGAAAGATGGTCTACGTTAAAAACCTTCATATCAATTACTTGGCACATGAGCTAATATTACCCCTAATCGTCCTATCTCGAAAACCTCGTTAGAAAGGGTACACGGATGCATGTTTTAAAATAATCAGCTTCCGTGTTAATTCTTAATTTACTGCTTGGTTGGTGGCAGCATGATAATTCGATTGCGATGAGCTGGAGGCAAAAACTGGACGATATTCACATGTTGTGCATAGGTGGGGATGTTATCTATAGATTGGCTTCTACGTGCCTATGTAGATACGGATGTTTCTATGTAAGTACGGATCATTAATTGAAGGGAAAATGGAAAGGTTAATGAAATTTTTGTACATTATTTATCATTAATCTAGCTTCAAATCAATGTTTTAAATTACCTGAAATGTGGTATAAAATAGATATGATATAATATTATTGCCTTTTATGTACTTAATGTGCCTAAACTGAAATGCCTAGACATATCTCCACCTGTGAGTGAGGTTAGCAGTAAGCTCCTACGAAATAGCTGTGTTAGCAGTATTGCAAGCGTTCTATAGGCTACAGTAATCAGTTTACACCAGGTGGTAAACATAGTAAACAAGGAACCAGGTTTTGACGAGCATGGTAGCGCAGTCGTGAATGACGCGACTTTCACACCAACGCTCGTGGATTCGATTCCCATAAAAAACAAACATTTGTGTGCATGAACATGTCTGTTTGTCTTGGTCTGGATGTTTTAACAGAGGTAGGGTGCATCAAAGCAGCCCGTCTGGGGAAGTACTAGTTAGTAGCTAGAAGTAGTAGTAGATTGTACTAGCAATATTAACGCTTTTTAGGGTTCCATAGTAAAAAAGAACCCCCAGAAGATAGATCATTTTTCGATATAGTTTTTCGAAATTATATTAAAAGCGTAAATTTTTGTTAGAAGCGACAAATTTTGCGCAATGCTCTCATCTCGACCGCATTTCTTCTACTTTCATGGTCTCTCTGCCATACACAGCTTTCACTTTCATAAATTAACGTAGGGATTTGCACCGCATTGTGTACTGCGAGCTGTTCTAGTGCGAGTTAAACTGAGTTAGTTAGGCTGTCCCCACAGTCAGACCCCCATCTGACGGCAGTCGCTCCATGTAAAAGGTCAAATCTCTTACATGGAGCTCCATGTAAAAAAAAAATCTTTAGGAACGGACCCCGCTACTCCTAATGAATTAGGAAACGGGATAACGCCAGGAAGAAGAAGATCGATATGTCGATAAATATTACTTGTTCATAAAAAAGTGCTTACCTATTGTATTGCTTACCTACTTACTATATACAATTTCGCATTAAATTATCCTATAGGGATTGTATACTGTATAGATAGAATAAGCTTTATTTACATAATAATTGATACGGGAAATTTCTTAAAAGCGGGAAATTTCTCTCGCAGTTATTGCGCCTGATCGCTTCAGCATGCGGCGAACGCGGCCTCTGTTCGCCGTGCCCGCCACCCGTACTGTCGCCGCTGAACAGGCACCCACCGCTCGTGCCCTGATACTGCTTAATGCTCTTGTTACTTATAATCAAAATATTGACCTATTCCATACTACGGAGGCTGAATTATTTAAATACGTAAAATATTTCGTGGATAATGTTAAGATGAAATTAAGGTGGGCTGTAAGCTTGTATGCCTCCCGACGTTGTATAAAAAAAAGACTGTTTTAAGATCCAGTAGATCATAAGCCAACCCATTGATTGAGTTCATATTTTAATTTGAGAATTAGATATAAAGCTACTAAGTTTCATTATGATTTCGTTAAACTCTTCGCGGTTGACGTCTGACAAACGAATATACACGCATGCATTTATAGATATCATATTATTCAATAATATCTCTGAGTTGAGATCAGCTTGAGGATCTAAAAGTAATATTTAAGCTCCTTGTACCCATGATTAAAAGACATACCATCATGAGCTACATTGTAATGTAATCCAAAGGAAATTATTTCATAATTATATTCATACTGACTGGTTGGACCGTGGATTATAGTCACTTTTTGTAAACGACTCTCATTAGGGCTACCGTTTCTAAGATATAATTAAGTGTTTAGGCGTTAATGTTTTATGCCGCAGTCTTTCTCTAAGGTCAACATTTAAAATGTACCGATGCGCATCTAATGTAATAACACTTTTTCTGAAAGCCTTGCTCGTTTGAATAATTCCTTAGTTTAACATGGTTATGTTGCCATATATAAAATAAACGTTCAATTAAAGCTTGTTTTCTTTGCGGTGTCGTTTCGTGTTAAAATAGCCGTTTTTTTAAACAATTAGCTTAACGTGTCGGCATTGCAATGGAAGGACAGTGCAAATGCTTTGACTAATCATAATTTACATAATAATTATGATTTAATTTGCAGACAGTAAAAAAATTACTAGGTATTTAAATATTTAACGTTATTCTGCGAAAGTCAAATTTACATGCGCTTTGACCTAATCTACTCTGTATCCATCAACAATTAGTTCGTGGATACTAGCCCCCGGCCGGAATTCACCCGTTAGTACGTAAATACATGTCGTCCTGTCGTGACTGCTCTGGTCATCTCTGCCTCGGCTGCTGCGGTACTGTCTCCGATTGGCCGCCATATGGAACTTCACTTTGTATTCGTGCAGCTGTAGACGGACATTGCCTTTTGCTAGGCGCTGGGGCGATTATGAATGGCCGGCTTTTTGTGTATTTTCACTTTTTTGCTCAATTTATTTGATAGTCTCACTGTATTAATGACTACTACGAAAATCTTGTAACTCACGACCAGCTGGATTGGGGGTTTTTTATGAAACTAGATTGGCAGACAAGCATGCGGTCCGCATTAGATGGTAAGAGGTCACAGCAGTCTATTGACGCTCGCAACATCACGGGGATATTACTCGCGCGCTGCCAATCTTGTGACCTAAGGATGTTTCGTCAAAGTACCCAGTAATTTCTCTACCATATCTCACCCTTCAAACCAGAATACAGCTATATAAATATAGCTGCTTGGCGGCTGAAATAGGTGAGATAGAGATACAGAGGTACGCAGACGACTTTTGTACCAAATCTCCTTCTGGTAAAAATAAAATGGGTAGGTAAAATAAAATTGCCTTTTCATTTAGAATGTCCTTATTCAATCGCTTAAAAAAATCGATTGTATTAGAATGTCCTTTATCAATCAATTTTAAAAAATCTGTTGTAAAAGGATATTCGAAACTTCGACAATCGAAAGATTCGATTTTGAATCAAATCGAATACTAATTAATAATTTATATGTCGTGATATATGTAACACAGTAGATAGGTTATGGCTACCGAAAAGGTTTAATGAAAACGATCCGATAGTAATAGTGCACCTTCCTGAGATAGAGATCTTTAATATAGCATGAGTGGGTGAAACATTAAAATGAGACGCGAGCGGAAGCGACCGCGCCTGCCAAAGGGTTGAATGTTTATACAGGGCGATTAAACTAGACTATTTGTAGAAAACATTGATGACATGAACATGTGAGGTTTCGCCAGAGTTGATGATGAAGCTTGTGTATTATTTTATACTTTAATATTCTTCAAAATGTTAAATGGGATAATTCCCTTTATCTATCAACAGCGTTCAATTACATGTTCAGCGAATTTGAAGTACATTAAGCATACTTTGAATATATACAAAGACTGCCAGAGTTAAGTTCTAAGAGTTAACCCGTAGGAATGCAATACAATACGCTACATTTTCTTATGGTTCTCATTGCGAAATCGCAGGACATGAGGAACTTAGCGTTATGCTTAATGATCTCAAGATGAACTTAGACAAAACTAAGATCATGTCGTATGTTACTGTTGGAAGCACTAAGCTTGAAGTTGTTAGTGGATATGTCTACCTAGGGCAGGTTATTCAGTAAGGTACTCCACCTTCGATCGATAGGTCAACAAACGGATCCAACTCGGCTGTTCAGGGTTCGGGAAACCTCTCGTCCAAAATACCTCAAAGCCTGTAGAGCAAGGTATTCAAACAGTGTGTATTGCCAGTGACGACATATGGAACTGAGACGTGGTTTTTCACTGCGAGCTGTATGTGGAAGGTCTCAAGGTCGCTCAGCGTGCTACGGAAAGAGCTATACTCAGAGTTTTCTGCGTGATAGAATCAGAAATGAAGATATCAGAAGTAGAACTAAAGTAACCGACATAGCCCGAAAGATAAGCTGAAATGGTATTGGACCGACACATAGTTCCTAGAACCGACAACCGCTGGTAAAGACAGGTTCTCGATTAGCGTCCCTGTGTTGGTACCCGCAGTGTAGGATGACTGATGGAGCGACGACCTTAAGAGGTTTGTTTATAGGGAGTCGATAGATGCGGGTGGCACACGATCGAGACGAATTGCACTCTAGAGGGGAGGTCTATGTTCAGCAGTGGACGAATTTGGGATGAGATGATGATCATGACTATGCAATACAATACACTACAATACAATACAAGACAGTACACATGAAACTCTGGTTCTCATTATGTAACGAGGAATGGACATATTGAGTTTTTCTAAAGAATATAAACAAAGACTATATAATTAGTCGGAGAAGTAAAGTCGACGCAGCTCTTAAAGTCAGCAAGCTGAAGTTACAGTGGGCAGGTCCCCGTTGCTAATTTAATGATAGCAGATAAATTCTATATATATATATATATGTATATATATGGGAAACACTACCTACAATTACTCCACTAATAAAAGAGAAAAAGAAGGGGTGTGTAAGAACTGAGTCACTTGGCGCTTAGTATTCTTTACTTACCCAGCAAGTAACTTGTAGCAAATATATAAATGTATAGACTATCATACCTACTAATACAAATAATAATATTGTGAATCAATATAGGAGACACTGAAAAGTGTAATGTGCATAAAACCATTATAAAACATCTCGAAACAAAATATAATTAACAACATCCTGTGTAGTAGGGCAATGAAAATTCAATTTTTATCTACAGATTCTTTTATTTCATTTTAGCTTTTAGGTAATTGAAATACCTAGGTACTTCAGAGTTAACAAAATTTCCAGAGCAAGACTATAAATATTCCTTTGAATATCACGCGAATGGCGTTATTCAGGGAGTCTTAATAATTTTCGGTATTCAATTTATCTCTATAGCAAAACTCATCAAAATTTATTCAGCAGTTTAGTTTTTATTCGTGCAAAATTAACGCAAGAGATCCATCATTATCGTTAAGCCATAGCCAAACTTACCTACATGTGGCAAGAGTAAATATGTCTCTAGGAAATGAGATGAGAGATTTTAAGAGAGTAGGGTGCATCAAAGTAAATGGGAAAGTACCTTCACCTCACAGAAGAACCGCAGCCGAATTATAACTCCCTGGAAGGTTTGTTTTATTCCTGCGTGTGAGTGAGGTCACCAGTAAGCTTCTAAGGAGTTGCTGTGCTAGCAGCAGAGGTGGCATCGCGCGAGTGATACTTAATGTATTAAAAATGTGCAGCGTTCCTACGCTGATGTGAAAAGACTAGTGAGTGCTGGGAATAGTATGAATGGAGCGTTGGGGAACTGGTCACAATCACAATTTATTTATAGCAGCAGAAAGACCAAGTGCCTACTGTGGTGCGAGCGGTACAAAATTTGAGGCGTACCACTTGTAAATCAGAAATAGAGTTAATTTGAAAAAGATCCTTCGTCTTCTTCTTCACGTGGTACCAAAGCCTAAGGATTTGGCGAAACCAGCGAGTTTACATGGAGCGATTGCCGTCAGACCTCGACAACAATGAGGGAAAACCAGATCTTTCTTAAGTTAGGTCACACGTTTTTCCAAATATAGTTTCTTGGACGTGTAGGTTTCCTCACGATGGTTTCCCTTCACCAGCGAGCTAGTTATAAATAAAATGTACATAAATCTGAAAACACGAATTTAGTGGTAGGTACATTGGATGGATTATCACTGCTCTTAGCTTGTGCCAATATATTTAGTATAAACATTAAACCGTGAGTGGCGAATGGATCTACTAAGTCAATTGTATGAGGCTCAACACAACGTTGCTTAATTAATTATTATTATTTTATATTGTAATTTTATAATTCGTAAGCTGATTACGAATCATACCCATTGAGATCATAAACTTGTTACGTCACAAAATAAATGACTCCCACTAGAAATCAAAATGGAAATCATTACATTACCTTGTAATAAATAATAATTATAATAAATATTGTCGGACAAATTACACAGCGCCACCTAGCCCCAAAGTAAGCGAAGCTTGTGTTATGGGTACTAGACAACTGATAAACATACGTAAATATATATTATTTTGTAAATACATACTTATTATACATAGAAAATACCCAGACCAATACAAACAGACATGTTCATGCATACAAATGTTTGTCCTGTGGGAATCGAACCCACGAGCGTTGGTGTCAAAGTAGCGTAACAGCGTGTTTCACCACTGCGCCACCGAGCTCGTCAATGTATATTATACATGTTTGTATTATGTATATTTCATGTTCAACATTTTGTTTAGTGTGTATTAAATTTAATTGAACATGCGTGCTGAAACTGTACTTATTTATTTTTAGTCCTTTGTGGGAAAGGTATAAAGGGCTAACCTCAGAATGTCTGAAATGGACTGAACAAGGGCCGCTCAAAGGGCATCTGTGGTGGCCAAAAGAATGCGTAAAGACGGCAGCTGACCAACAGACATCTATTTTGTCATCACTAGGAATTTCTCGTTACAGTACCTTTTAAATATATACAAAATATCGTGTTTGCTATAAAGTATTGAATCTATTCGTTGGTATATAGAGCAAATAAACTAGGCGTAGATATTTGGTCTATCTTTAGACAATGTCAGTAGCTCTGTGTAGTTCTAGACGACTAGATAACCTGACCAGAGGCTTAATAGAATCGTCATATATCATCCCATTCACACAGAAACGAGCATTTATACGTTCTTAGTCAATCCAGAAGATAAAATATAATTTTATATAATTATATAATTTATACTAATATATAAAGCGGAAGAGGTCGTTTGTTTATTTGATTAAACGCGCTAATCTCCAAAAGTACGTAAGTAAGTAAGTTGGATTTGAAAAAAAAAGATTTTTGTATTTGATTGTTCAATTCTCGAGGAAGGTTTATAGGCTATTCAACATCAAGATACGACCCTTAGAACACGAGGAGAAAGAAATGATGTAGGAAAGCGGGATACGGGATAACGGAATACGCGTGAACGAAGTCGCGGGCTGCAGCTAGTGTATTATAAGTTTATACTTACATACTACCCATAGTATCATGGTGTATAATGTACTTTAAATGATTATATTTAAAGTCTTATGGCGCTCGGTTCTCTCTGCCTACCCCGCAAGGGACTTGGCGTGAAGATATACATACATACTTATTTAAAGTACCGTTACGTCTATTGTATCCTTGTGTCTTAATATATTTTTTGACTAATACGCGAAAAAACTCATATCTGTAATGCTGACATTGTAAAAAATGAAGTGGCTTTAACGAAAAACAGATGTAAGAAGGAATAGTGCCGTAATTTAGTACGTGTTCGAGCAATATTTGCATATAAATTACAAAAGTTGAGGAAGAAGGAAAAACAGCATACGTATGAAATTCCTTCTTTCGAATCGAATATAATAATATAAAGTACGATAAACAGATCTAGAAATAAGTTTTAGAGTTACAAAGACTTTATTTTGCACATTCGACAGGTGGGAAGTTACTGGGGACAAAATTGTTCACAATTTTAAAGATGAATCGAGAACAATAAAAACGCTGTTTACACAGATTTCAGTTAATTTATTTCATCGGTTTTACTTACATGTGAAATAGAAATTAACATGTTTATCAATTAAACTATTTATTTTTATTAATGGGTTATTTACCAAGTGAACCTGAATCAGTGTTTACTTGTTTCTATTATACAATAAAATAAAAATTGTGTATGAGCATTTCTCAATTTAAATCAGACTACGAACAAGTCCTTATTAAGAACGTAGAAAATACTTTCCAGATGTTGTTACGTTTAGTTATTTTTGTCAAAAAAGTTGTTATTGGTTTTGATGACACACACCCAATAAAATTTTTGTACCGGGATACGCGCGGATGAAGTCGTGGCGTGCAGCTGGGGCGCATCAAACAACCCATTTGGAGAAGTACCTTCACCTCACAGAAAACCATAGCCAAATAACAACTCGCTAGATGGTTGTTGTGTTCCTGCGTGTGAGTGAGGTCACCAGTGAACTACTAAGGAGTTGCTGTATTAGCAGCAGAGGTGGCATCGCAAGAATGATACTTAGCGTTCATAGGCTACGGTTAACCACATGACATCAGGTGGGGCGTATACTTGTATGCCTCCCGACTGTGTATTTTTTATTGTTTTAAATATTAGTTCAGCATAGTGGCTCCTCTTTGCCTGATGGTAAGCGAAAGAGGAGCCCAAATTGCAACTGCAACTGACAAAATACTACACCGTATCCTCTCAGTTGACGCTGCGTTGCTGACCCGCAAGATGCTTCTTCACACTTCGTTTGAAGGATCCCATATTGTAGGAAGGAGGGAACACATGTGCAGGCAAAATAATATATTATTATAATAATAAGATTTATTTATTGACGTCGACAATATAAAATCAAAAATGTTTATTTGTTTTACATGGGGTAGTTAATGCACTACAATTGTTTCTGATACATGGAAGTTTAAAAAAATTGACAGCTGTCTTTCGAAATATAGATCTTAATGAGACTTTCAATCGATTTGTTCGACATATAACTTGAGCTTCTTCCCGCGCTTTTGACGGGTGACATTGTTGTTATATTTGATTTTTTTTCAATTCAGTATAACATTAGTTTTATGTGATAATTTTGATAGTATTTTGTAACATAGTGCTAGTGAACTTATACAGTAATGAAAAAACTCAAATAACACGTTTATGCATTTTTTGGAAGACGTGATTAAGTCCATGGCGAAAACCTTGTAAAATTCACTATTGTTTTACTGGAATGAAACTTATAAAAAACAAAGATAAAACTAAAAGGTCTTTGTTACGAGGCCATAACTTAAACTAACTAAAAAACATATTACTTTAGTCAAATTCATACCATGGTTCATTTGAAAAATTAGAAGAAATGATACTAGACATTTAGTAACTCTAGATAATTTGCCAGTATGGTCAATTTGATACTTTAGACCATATATGTAATGAAAACTTTTAACTAAAATTTGCTAGTACTGCGTATCATCCCGACCACTGTTCGTGAGCTTGAAATTTAACGCACCTACTACTCTACGGCTCTATCGCAAAATTGACTTCTTCCCGCGCTTTTGACGAGTGACATTGTTGTTATTATTGAATTTTTTTGCGATTCAGTATAAAGTTAGTTTCATGTGATAATTTTGATAGTATTAAAAAGTGTTAGTGAAGTTATACAGTAATGAACAATCAAATACGTTTATGAAGTTTTTGGAAAGTCCATGAAAAGTCCAAATTTACTATCGCTTGATATTTAAACTTCAGTATTAGGTCTGCGACCCTTGTAGAATAATTTTTCAACAGAGTTCTTGGAATTGAGAGATCGAGAATAAAGAAGATTTTGAAATAATTTAAACTAAAAACTTGTGCTGTATGGACTAAGATACCTTTGCCTTTTCCCCTCGGAGAATAAAAGAACCAAAAAAAGCTTTGTTGCAAGCGTTAGTAATTAAGTGTACTAGTCTTTCTACTGTTCTTTACCTCTATTTGTGTGTTGTACCGATTGTACGATAGGTGTATAGCGAATATGTTTGATATAATATCTACAGCTTACCGCACCGCTCTGTCTCTCTGCCTTCGCCAGGGAAGTCATCGTCACACATCGGAATCGGCGTGGTCACGTACTGTTTTGCAGTTTTCGTTCGCGAATACTTAAGTTATATGAGAGTCGAATGAGCTGGCCTTGTTTTTCAAGACGCTACAGCATGATGATCTTAAAGAAGGCGTGAAGAGATTTTTACACGGCCAAGAATGCCCGAGTGATGTATTTAGTGCTGCTCAGTTGCAATTTTAGTGGTATAAAAAAATATTTAACAGAGCTGAGATACATTAAAGCAGCTCGATTGGTGATGTACCTCCATCTCACAGATAACTGCAGTAGCTGTGACCACTAATAAGTATCGGTAATAATTCATTTTGCACTGATAAGTAATCATCAAATTTTTTACTTATCGAAATCAAAGCACAAGTCTCTATATTATTCGTCTATAAGTATGATTAATTCTACATTCTGTTTAACTAGTGATCGAAATATTATGGATATAAGGCAAAACAATATCATATCCCAAGGGGTTCGGACCGGAACACGCTACCCCCTAATCCCTTTTAAGTGAAACTTGGAATTTGTTAGGTATATCTTAGTTAATAATTCTAGAAACATCTTTAAACAGGATGTGGCGAGATCCTTCATAAGGTCTGCATATTATTTAGAGAAAGGATTTGTATGCACGAACTATTGTTAACAAGTAGGCCATTTTTAATCGTTTCGTGTCATGGCTCTACTGATTTTATTTGTTGTAAACATTTACCAGATTTATTAAGAGATGTCTTTTCATAAGGAATTCGACATTTGATACGTGGGCGTGAAATAAACATGAAAAAAACTTTGTTAGTAGTTAGCAGAGATTTTGTGATAATTTGAAATAATATTCGTATGGAAAATCGTTGCTTAAATTTAAGATTGATGAAAAGTTTATTATTTATATGTCGTACACACGTACAAACATACGGATAGAGTTTTTAATATTTATCTGTTATAATTGGAAAATGGTATGAATTAGTTTATATAACAAAATAACCTCTATATATTTTTGTCTTCCCACCAAGCACTCGCCGCCATTCTTTCAGGGCGCCTTATTTCTATATGTCTAAATCATCGGACGGTGCTTTTCCATTTTGACACCGTCAATCTTTCAGGTCAGCTCGTTTACATAATCGTTGCAAACATGGTTACACCATATAATTCGTCAATATATATAGTAAATATTTTAAATTGCCCCCTTTGGAACTTATTAAAAAACTTGTTTCACTTTTGGCGCAGAAACAGAGTGAGAAGCAAAGCCTCTTCACCCTGTTGTTACGGTCGAATCTAACTATTTGAACTAATAAAAAATGATTACATAAAATAGAGATATAAAATAAGATAAGAGTTGAAGGTGGAGGCCTTGAAATTATTTTTAGGCTATGTTACGAACCTTTACGAGCAATAATTTTAATCTCAGTTACAACAACTACAGAGAAATATCCCCGCAATATTAACTAAACAAAGTAGTTTGATTAAAATTTAATATGGAGGCGAAAGATGGCTTGTACTACAAGTAGTACCTATGTCGCACAAAGGCTCGCAAACACAATAGGTATCGGGAGCAAGTGCTGCAAAGTTGCAGGATGCAATCACAACTTGTGCTTCGGAGCGCATTACATATCTAACTTAATCGCCTTAAAATTCTATACATGCCAATAAACTTCGAAGCATAGAAGATACTTAACGAAGTAACTTATGTCGTCTACTGCGATACTATTCGCGATTATCTTTTCTTAAAATTACATCTTTTGTAGTTGTGCTCCTTGTATTGCAAACGCTCATGGGTTACGGTAACCTCTTTACATGGGGTCGTCAAAAGAGGTAGGACGCATAAAAGTTGCCCAACAGGAAATCCTCCATAGAAAATTTCAGTCCAATAACAGCCCCTGGTGGCATTGTTGTATACCTGCCGGTGAGTGGGGCTACAAGTAGGCTCCTAAGGAGGTACTGTGTAATCAGCAGGGGTGCATAGGCTACGATAACCTCTTTACATTTAAATATCTTTACACACCTGACGTTGACAGAAAAGGCGGGAATGATTGTTCCACAAAAAGCAAGCAAGACGTGTACTACGTTTACTACAATACAACAAAAAATCATTGCGTGCTTTCGAATATACGATGTGGTTCTTAAAAAAAGGTGTTTATGAGCAGCATAGCAGCTTTTAAACGGTTTTACTGATTTCGATTCATCACTTTTCGCTACAGAACCATTTAATCATTGGAGTCTTAGCTATGTTCAACAGAAATGATCCATATATTCTTGAGTTACAGTGGAAGGAATAGAGATTTCTTAATTATAATTTAATTTTTATTATGAAATTAATCTTTTCAGACAGGATGACTGGTGACTGATTTCCCACGAAAATATTAATAAAACATAGAAAATAGATGACTGAGGTTCTATTTTAATGTGGTAATTATGTATTTCCCAAACCATACTTAGTTATAAAAGCTGATTTCGGATTCGGAGAAAAACTAGGGACTTATAGAGGACTTCATAGTGAACAATTAATATAAAATTATTATTTTCACTAATTATAATATTTTGATGTTCAGTCTTGTCACTATCTAAATCGGTCTTAAAGAGTTAATGTTACAAATAATATTAGTACCCACACATGTCTCAAAGTCTAAGTTATCATCACCGTATTTGTGATAATGCGGTGATAAGTTATACTGGTCATGACTGTGTTACAATGGCCGGCTTTCCTTCTAGAAAACTTGACTATTAAATTTATTAGATTATTATGTACAACATAAAACAGAATTTTGTTTTTAATGCGGTTGGAATAATAACTGTTTCGCTGCATTTGTCGACATTAAGGCGGCCACCCTTCAGAGTTGAGTCTATTTACGTCTTAGGTTGCCTTAGGCGACCAAAGGATTAATTAATACGCAAGTTATCGATAATTGCATTATACCATAAATGCTAGAGACTTATTAACATTTACTATATCAAAGGCAACATACACATTATTTTTACTCAGTACAAGAGTACCTACATAATTTTGTGGGATACAGTAGTATTTGTAATATATATTAATGCCAACAATAGTATGTAGGTATTACGCTCTTTGTTTCATTAAATTGACGCATACCAAAAATGTGATAGAGGTTATCTTCAACTACACGGGGTTTGCTCATTAACGTTATCCTCATAGAAATATATTCCTTTCTGATCATAAGACAAAAGTCCCGTAGATTAAAAATATGAAGATGAAAAAGCGGGAGTTTCAAATGAGGTACATGTTATTGGACAAAATCGTAGCAGGATCCAGATTGTATTTAGAATATTATTTTAATATGGTAAGGGAGTTGGATTCTATTATCGATACAGAAAACCAGAAATCCAATTTCCTTTTTTTAATTAAGTCTGTCTATTTTTCTCTATGTCTATCTATAGTGTTCGTGTGTGTATTTGCCAAATGTTTAGGGCTGCTACGATAATATGAAGTACTAAACATTACGCACGTGAACCAGCGGGCAACAGCTTCTGTGTTAATAAAATAGATATAAACATGATGAGATATACGACAAACTTTTATGCGGATCTATTGTAGTCTAATGCCTCTTGAATTAGAGCTGTGCAGTTTTGATTGCAGGGAGCTGTAATTCACGGCGCACACGTATCGTGCCCTTATCATATCAGGGACACTAAACTGGCTATGAAGTGCGCCGCTAAAGGCAGAAGCGATAATCTCTCGCGCGTCAGAGCTGAGTTAGACACCTCCGTGAGACTAACGAAGTTCTTATAATCCTCCCCATTCCTTCCTCACACCCTTTCCCCCTCTATAATCGAGTTATTGCCTGCATCTCATGTCTTACGCGTTACTGCCTATAAATTGTGAGTCTCGAATTTTAACAATTGGTAAGCCAAAAACTTTGGTGTAAAGTTGTTTAAAACCTAGCTGTGCTTATAATTTTTCTCGCGACGTGTCTGATAATTACAATCGATATTACACGTACAATCCTTTATCTGTTCCACCTTTATATATTTCATCCTAGGAGCTAGTACATACAATTTTAGTTGCATTTCATTAAGGTGAAAAATAAACGTACAGCCAGCCGTTTGGACAAGCTCGGTAGTGCAGTCGTGAATGACGGGACTTTGACACCAACGCTCGTGGGTTCGATTACCACACAGGACGAACATTTGTGTGCATGAATATGTTTGTTTGTCTTGGTCTCGATATTTTAAGGGAGGTAGGGCGCATCAAGGCAGCCCGTCTGAGGAAGTACCTCTACCTCCCAGAAAACTGCAGCCAAATAACAACTCGCTAGAGGGCTGTTGTGTTCCTGCGTGTGAGTGAGGTTACCAGTAAGCTCCTAAGGGGTTGCTGTATTAGCAGCAGAGGAGGCATCGCGCGAGTGGTGCTTAATGTATTAGAAGCGTTCATACGCTACGGTAACCGCTTTAGATTAGGTGGACCGCATGCTTGTATGGCTTCCGACTTTGTATAAAAGGAAGCCTAATAGTACGCAGTTACCGACGCCTTGAGACATTTGCGTTACTGTTTGGGATGTCACTCGTATGTCATCGGCCCTGTGAAATCCTCTTCACCTTTTTATGGAAAACCTCATACTGTAGTTCCTTGGGAAAATCTCGGCAGAATATGTGGAAAAATATGTTCTGATAAAATGTTACCTTCATAGCGACTACATGCTAGAACCCGCTTCATACAGCATTTGCTAAGATATTTATAAATGTTGATACAGGTGAAGATGAAGCTGAATATATTAAAAACAATGTTCCTATAGTGTTAAAAAATATTATACAAACTATCCTACTAATATTATAAATGTGAATGTCCGTTTGTTTGTTACACTTTCACGCGAAAACTACTGAATCGATCATCATGAAACTTTGTACACATATTCTTGGAGGTATCAGAAGTAACATAGGATACTTTTTATTTAAAAATAAAGTTTTCATCAATGCGAGCGAAGCCGCGGGTAAAAGCTAGTATTTTATAGTGGAGGTTTTTGTGAATGATTGTTTCTTGAAGTCCACGTTAAATTTCCAGAAGTACTTAAAATTTAATGAAAATTTTGACGGAATTTCGTACGGCATACTTAGAAATGCTTGTTTTAAAAAAGAAGTAAAAAACTTAAATCATTAACAGCACAGCTCATGTCAAAGACAAACATATCGATTAATGAATGAACGGACAGTTCCCTTCTTATGCTTTGTATACTCCCAGCAATTGGTCACATATTTTTGGTAAGATCCATAGACACAAACCGGACCGGATAATGCAAATGAGTTAGTGCCTTTTACGCGTCTTAGTAGTCACCAATACGATATTTTTTATTAATTAGAGACGCTTATGACTTTACTAAGAAATTCGACTGTTGCCTAGAAAATGTTTATGCAGTCAATGTAATAGCCAATATTTTATCCACCTAGTAAGTTAAAAGGTGGAATCGAAATTACTTAACCCATTAAATTATTGCTGTATATTTAAAATTCGTCAAATTCAATCAAACTAAAATTCCATTTAATGCATAAATATGCATGGTATTAGCAGTAATAAGAAACAATAACGTTACGGTGGCGACATCAGCTCAAGTAATTCTAAGTGTAATTGAATTTCCTTCGAGTTAAACGTAATAAATAAAAAACATATGGACGGTTATTTACGTTTTATTTATGCGACTCGTACCGGGAACTCTCCGGTGGCGATCACCGGTAATCGCTCAGAAATTGAGCTTCATCGCTGACCTGTGTCCTAGTTGGGCAGTGGAAAGCGATGGACAGCGATGAGAGACTAGAAAAGCGAACGTACGAATCACTTAATTACTTATGTATAATAGCAATAGTGATTATGTTTGTCAACGAAGCGGCTTGAACTCTGTACTCTGCCAAACAAGCTGGATACGATTACAACTAACGTATATGTCGGCGTAGCGTCAGGGTTCGTGCTTTGTGAATCCATTATAAATAAAATAAAATCTGAACTGATCGATTTTTATTCGACAAGTGTTCTGAGCAAGAGTTGAGAACGTAATAATCAAAGAGAATACAATAACTTCGTAATAATAATGATGTTAACAATTTTCCCTTTTTATAGAATCTGACAAACAACAGTTTTTGGCGGCATAAGGTGGTAAAAGTCAATACATGTCTTTTTATCATAATCATTTTTATAATAAACTATAAAAAATCATTCACATGTCACTATATATTGTTTAAATTATTATTTTACATAAAATAAGCTAATTTAATAATAATTACAACAATATAAATCTCAATAATAAACAAAAGACTTAATTGGAACAAAATATCATTGTGATCATGTGACCTACTAACAAGTTAGTTTCAGTTTAATACATTGATATTATGCTGCTAAATTACAGTAACGATTTTAAATGCAAGTATAAAGTAAAATCATGAAGTATAAAGTAAAACAATACATTCACAGACAACTTTTAAACGATTTATAGTTCTCTAAAATTAAGGCAGTTGGCGTTGCAGTAAAGCGGTAATACAATTTGTAATCAAATGAAGCATATAATTCATAATAGTGTTTTAAAATACAGTACAAAATATTTGTAAATAATAAACTTTAATTTATACTAATGAAATTCCTTAATTTATGTAAATATAATCGAATAAATGTTTTTACAATATTTGTGTTTTCAATGAAACTGTTAGAGGGCGCCTTTGCGCCCATATATACCTAAAGCCGGTTTTGGGCATCAAAAATATCAATCTGTCATTCAAGTATAGTTTTAGCTGAAGGGCTCCTGAATCTTTATCGACTCAAGTATGAGAGCATCAGTTCAGATATTTGGATACACGCTTCCGGGAACGTACGTAATGGTGAATCGGCATCCAAATTTCGATAGTCTGATTGTTAAAATCGTTATATCTTAAAACCGAGATTAAATCAAATTTTGTTTAAACTATTATGCTACGCCTAGATAGATAGACCATACTTAATTTTGATTTGTATTACTCAATATTATTAATCTGTAAACCCTGTAATGTGCATGTGTAACCTTTGCTTGTGTTAGAAAATTAAATCAGTTACCTAATATGGAATTGTAACAGCACTTGCGCTCGAGGAACTCCTAGTTTGGTTTATGCTGATTGGCAATAGAAAAAAGCATTTATTTTAAAATATTTTATATATTATATTTTATATATATATGTAGTTACGTACATATGATATACAACGACGAGATGCGTGTGAGAATTAGCGCAAATTAATATGCTAGCAATATATTGCAACCGACATAACGCGTTGTAATCGCTCACCTAGGACAATACCTGACACTGAGAATCAACAATTTGCCATTGTCAGTTGAATGCATTACATCAAATTGAAATTGACCCTTAAAGGTAAAAAAAGCAACATTGAAAATCCGGAATATAAATTTCGAATTTATCCAAACTTTTTTTGATATATATTAGTCAATACCAATAATAATTTACTTTTACTCAACGGCTAATTTTTGTTGGATCAAAATAATTAGATTTTGATCCAACAATAATGTAATACAAAATGATTGTATAGACCCAACTACACGACTTTCTCATGATATACTTCTGACAGTTGACTTCTTCTTACCGTTATCCCGTTTCCAATCCTTTAGTATTGGAGGGGTCCGCTACCTTAGCCTAAGGATTGTTGAACATATTGATTTTTACATGGAGCGACTATCCTCAGACCTCCACAACCTAAAAAACCATAGTTTTCCATTGTAAGGTCACACGTCTTTCGAAATGTAATTTCTTGGACGTGCGTGCGTTTGACGTGCGACCTCACGATGTTTTCCTTCACCGCCGAGCTAGTTATAATTACAAATATGTATATATATCCGAAAACACGAATTTAGTGATACGGTCCAGGATTTGAACCGAGGACTAGTTGTTTAATAGGGCGGTTCCTTATCCATTGGGCTATCACTGCTTACTTCTGACGGTCGACGATATTTTATAATACAACAAAGAAAAATATCTTCTGACTTAAACAGACAGAAATACATAAACTTGTATTGTGTTTTCGGGATTGTTACACATTGAATTAAACAATTTCTAACGGAAGTATCGCGTGTTTTATTTATTTTGTTGAACCTGACGTTTCGAATGCTTTGCAGCGTCCGTAGTCGCAGGAGTTTTCCTGTGACCACGGACGCTGCAAACCATTCGAAATGCAGGAGTCTTCCTGCGACCACGGACGCTGCAAAGCATTCGAAATGCAGGAGTCTTCCTGCGACCACGGACGCTGCAAAGAATTCGATACGTCAAGTTCAACAAAATAAATAAAACACGCGATACTTCCGTTAAAAATTGTTTAATTGAGATACGTAAACCTAAAAATTCATTAATATTTTTGAATCACATATGGGTTTGAAATTTCCCTCATGCGATTTCGGAAAAATATTAATTTAATTTTTGTACGCGAACTTCTCAAAGTATTGAAGAGGCTTTTTTATTATTGCGAAGAAAATAACCCTGTAGTTCACTTAGTAGGTAACGCGCTAACAAAGATTTTGGAATGAACGAAAAGTATTAACAATTTAAATTTTTGGTGCAAGATTTTGAATTTGAGAAAAATATTTACAAAGTTATTTTGTCGATAGATAGGTAGGATAGGACCTTTAAATTGTGATTTCAAGAGTTTTACCTATTTGATATAATCTAAATAATTCCTAAATTTGTTTAGAACAAATAAAAATACAACTGTATTGTATTATGTTAAGCAGTAGCAGTAGAAGCAGTCTTGATTACCGATTACTATGATGTATCTAAAATTAAAGGAAACATAGTTACCTAAGTCAATAACGAAATCAATTTTTGAAATGTGACTTTGTATGGTACGAGTATAAGGAAATGTACGAAACATAAAATCAATATGTTATACTCAATTTTTCATACAGTTAATTTGAGAAATTAAGAATGCAAACAAGATAAAATACTATGGAGCTAATGGAGCTATAGGTACTAGCCAATTTTCATTACTTTATGTAACCTGAAGGAATTTTTTTTCGATGGCGTAGCAAACGAAAATACTGAAAGCTCGGTGTGAAAAAGTTACTGTAGTCTATGAATGTTTGCGTTTTATAGAGCTTACTCCTTAATTAATCGGGAATTATCTCACGCCTTGCAACTTCCGTTGCTAACGCATCAATTCTGCAGGAGTAAATTGTTCACTTGCCACTTCAGTTGCTTGCAGGCACGCGGTAATTCCTTCAGAGAACTGTTATTTGCCATCGGTCTCCGCAAAGTGAAGAGGAAAGTAAGCTTTTCAGTTGGAATGCTTATCAATTATTACTGTGCTCCTCTTTAACTACCTCCTGTTTAACAGGGTCACGTTTGCTGATTGTCAGGGTGCACAGGCGCAGATGGGGTTGATTTTGGCTATTAAGATTGATCGAAATGATAAAGATAAGTAAAGATAAAAATTATTTATTTGCCATTGGGCCCTCGCGGGCACTTAGACACGTCTTACATTTTTTGAAATATAATCTTATTGTATCTTATTTAATTCTCTTATTTTACTTTTTTCCTTTTTTTTAATCTACTAGCATTTCGGATATGACCACTGGCGAAAAAGAAATGCTGAAAGAGACTTGCCAATATAGGTCCTCTTTTAAAATTGTCAACTAGATATCACAAATTTTTTCGTTCTAGATATTAACGAAATATGGACGGGGCATTGGATTAGCGTTCAGTTACATAGACAGAATATTTTAATGTCATGGTATTTGACTCCATTAACGTTTCTAAACATCTTATTCTTCTTAGCGTTATTCCATTAAATTTGCGGGGTTCGCTAGCCAAGCTTAAAGGACTTGGCGAAGATACTGCTTTTTACATGGAGCGACTGCCGTCAGACCTCCACAATCAAAGAGGTCCAGACCTTTTAACGCTTCTGAACATGTTTCTATCACGATAACAATACCTAGGTTAAGTTCTTTGATTACTTGAAAGCAAGAAAAGCGTTTTTGAGACCTTCCGTCCTTCCTGTAAGTATTACATTCATAATCTATGTCATTAAATTCCGAGCGCGATAAAATGAATATTATAAAATCTGCATATTCATATTTCATTTATAAATCAATTACAGTGCATTTTTTTGCCGTTTGAGAATTGTTCCATGTAACATTTCTCAAACATAACAAAATATTTATTTATTTTGTTTAGTCACTGAACAGTGAAGAGTGAAATCGTATGAAAGTATAGGGTTTTCATTATAAATCAACTACAGTATCCCGTGCCATTTAGGCCTGATTTCCTCGGCACTTATACTCATACTGCGTAAAACACTAGTGAGGTAGTCACTATAAATTCATCAGGAAGTGGTATTCAAGAACTTTTTGAAATTCGTTCATAAAAAAAGATGCCTAAATAAATAACAGTAAATCCAAATGTAAAGTGCGATTTGCGTTAGCATTCGAAATTTCAGTATATTCATAATTATTACCATGCCAAAATTTTGTTATTACAATAACAATATTTTGGCCTCGTAATAATTGTGACTAGTCATAACGGAACCCTGCTAGTAAAAAACATTAGACATAATAAATAGGTTTTTAGATAAGACGACGTGTCGCCACTCTGCACTGCCCGCTGCTCTCATCCATTACGTGTATTGGAGAAATGTCTATTGCTATTGATTTTTTACTGCAAATTGAGGAGAAATCTATTGCAAGAAGTTACGAGAATATCATATGCATTGTAAGCATAGGTAATAAAGCAACAGAGGCGATGTAATTATTTGACAATAATGTAAGTAATATTTTTCGTATAGCTATTTGTTTGGGTGAATTGGTGACTATGCTTAGAAAATAAATTGCTCTAATTTTGAACAATGAGGTATTTATTATTTTCAGCTGCAAGAAGAAGTGAATCAATAATTTTACTATTTTCTAATTACTCAACTCCGATTATTTCGATTTGCTAAGCCAAAGTAAGTTTTTATTGAATGCTAGGCCAAACAGTATACATTTTTATTGAATGCTAGATATTTAGCATTCAATAAAAACGTACTCTGTCTGGCCTGACTTTAATCAATGTTTTATAATTTACGCATAAATCGTCATCATATACTATAGCATCATGCAATCATCTGAAATAAATTGTATACATTATTTGAGATGATTGCTGTTTTTATTGATTTAACAATAATATATAATATAATAGTCAATACAGTAATAGCAGTTTCAAACATTATAATTCTCTAATATCTACTACTTGCATATTGAAGTTCTGTCAAGTAAATAATCCTAGAAAGCAATAGCAAACGGGCGCGTAGTACGTAATACAGACGATTTTCTGGCAAACAGCCGAGAAGGGCGGGCTAATGGCACACAGCACGCGACTCACACTCCACAACCACAAAATGCAATTGGCTATCGAGGAGACTTGTATGGCTTTTTTTTAATATTTTCACTCAAATGTCATGGCGGCATTTGAGGGTTAAATTATCTAGTACTCATGATAGTTGTATGGTGATACGTTGAAACGTATTTTTTTTTAATACGATATCTGAGCAGATAGGCATTTGACATTCCTCATTTAGGTAGAAATTATTACCGTTGTCTATGGATTCTGCAACAAGGAGCATCGTTCGCGCATCGCTGCTAATGCGGCCAGTTTCCTGGTAATCTTACTCGCAGTAACCCATAGTCATATTAGTTAAAGGTACTCCTCCAGTGGTGTTGCTTATAAAAATAGCTGTACCATATAATCCTCATTTATCAGTGTCTCTTCTGTTAATTGGCGGGATGTATAAATAATAACTTAGGTACATATGACCGCTATATTTTCCGCATAAAAATAAATTGTAATCGGTTCAAAATTTAGCATAAAATTAAATTATTCAAAAAAATTCTTTAAATATTCTTTCTCTTTAGCCACTAGGCACTATCATTATTCTTTAAATAACGAACACATATACATACCTAAATACACTAACGAACATGTCCATTACACGGGTGAAAAATTCAGTTACACCCTAAATAACTAAGCGAAACTACCGTTGTTAGGTAATTTTGGTCCAACGGAGCATTGCCCATTGTGGGCACAAAATTCAGTTATAAATTTGTGTATTTCAGCGGCGCACGGTGGCACAGCAAACAGAAGGGCAAACAAACTGGCATTGTGGGCACGAAGAGTGCTTTTACTGTTCGGCCAAAGTTGGGGAAGACCGACGATCTCGAGTGCGGCCGTGTGTGTCAAATATAATAACGGTAGCGTCGGTGCAATCAATTTGAGAACGTTGTTATGTGAACAGAAATTATAATAGGTATGAAAACCGAAAAGCTTATCCGTCGGACTGGAGACATTCTCAATTGAATGGGACCAAACACAAATCAGTTGGCAAGTAATATATTATTACAGGTACATAGTTATCCGTTCAAACTTGTATCTTATGATACAAGTTTGAACGGATGATCTGGTGGACGATATTATTGAAGATGTTCCGATAAAAAAGTGGTTATTTAAATTGATGACGACTCATGGCGTCACCTATCCTTGATTAGTTACCTAAATGTTATTTTCATACTACGTCGGGAGACATGCAAGAATACGGTCCGCCTGATGTAAAGCGGTTACCTCAGCCTATGAACATTTGCAATACATTAAGTACCTATTACTCGCGTGAAGACGTCTTGTTGGCGACTTCACTGACATGCAAGGACACACCGACCCTCTAGAGAGTTGCTATTTAGCTGTGATTTTTTGTGATATGAAGGTGACGGACTGCTTTGATGAGCTCTAGCTCTCTTAAAAAACCAAGACTAAGGCAAACAGACATTTTCATGCACGCAATTTCATGTCTGAGAATCGAACCCACGAGCGTTGATGTCAAAGTAGCGTTTCTAATCACTCCGCCACCGAGCTCGTAATTTCAGTAGCTTTTTGGCACTTTCGGCTGCGTCATCTACTTGCATCATCTCAACAAAATAAAATAAGCTTCAAGAATGTCTACGTATTACAAAAAATATTTGATAAATTCCTTGGTTTTCTCCGCCTACCTATACGCAATGGTATTGGCGTGAAGATATAGAGAGACAGATCAAGTTTCAGGTAGTAAAAAGCAAAGTATACTAATTAGCCATAGTGGAATGTTATTATTAATGAGTGAATCTGAAAAATTACGAGTGTAGATTTCAATCAATCATGTAAATTCGTGAAACTAAATAAATACATTTGTTTTTTTTAAACGTTAGCTTATTATTTTAGAACATCTAAGTAATAAAACAGAAATTGTAACTTCAAGTAATATTGACCATTATTTACAGAAATTAGTTCCACCTGTGTGCGACACATAGATGGAACAAAGTCGACCATTCAAGCGAGTGATGTGTATGTCCCTAGCCTTGCCATAAATACTGAAACAAAGAAAAAAAATTCTATTGCAAATAACATTTATAACTTTTACAGTGTGTTAGTTTAATAAATAAATATAAAATAATTTAAAATATATAAAGCTTATTCGAAGTGGTCTCCATTGGCTGTCATACAGTCCTTTAAACATTGAGGCCAGTTATCAATAGAAGCACGCACTCTTTCCATGGGAAAATTCTTCACTGCCAATCGTCGGATTGTTTTAGGGACTCCAAATGGCGTTTAGAGCAAGCCGTACTCTCTAAAACTGACCATAAATCATAATCCAGCGGATTAAGATCGGGACTATACGACGGCCAGTCTTCAGCTCTGATGAAGTCCGAAACGTTCGTTTCCAACCAAGACTGCGTAGGCCGAGCTTTATGACCCGGCGCCGAGTCTTGCTGGAAGACCTATTCTTGGTTATTGAACATGGTGTTGTTAAGGGGCTTTACTACCTTCTCAAGAATGGTATCTTGATACACTTGTGCCGATGTTTTGATACCTTTTTCACAAAAGTATGGCTCAGTCACTCCTTCATAGCTAATACCGCACCAAACCATCACTGAAGTCGGATAGTGCCCACGTTGCACTGTGTCGACTAATTGGGAAGCTTCCTTAGAGCTTTGAGCATAAATACGGTCATTTTGTTTGTTAAAATGTTGCTCAATTGTTAAAATTTTCTCATCCGTAAACAAAATTTTTCTGTGACCTCCCTTTGCGTACCGCTTCAGTAGTTGTTTCGATTTTACCACCCTGTTCTTTTTTAAATTATCAGTTAAGAAATGACCAGTACGTCTCTTATCTTCGTCTTCCGAGATAAAATCTTTTGCTTTCGGACAGGATTTCTTCGAATTCTTTCCCTTACTGCTTTGACCACCTTTTTCGTACGAACACTACGTGGACGGCCAGATCTTTTTCTGTCACAAGCAGTGGAGGTCTCATTATACCTATTAATAGTCCAGTACACGAACATTTTATTAATACCAAGCGTACTTTTAAAAATTGCATTTGGCTCCATACCTACTTTGTGTAATGCAATCACAGCGATTCGGTTCTCTTTATCACCCCACTCCATTTTAATACATGCCACCTTTGCTGCTCATACAGCAACTCCTTAGGAGCTTATTGGTGACCTCACTCACACGCAGGAACACAACAAATCTCCAGGGAGTTTGTCTGCGGTTTTCTAGGAAGTGGAAATCTCTTACGATACGATATGGTCATACACACAAATGTTTGTCCTGTGTGGAAATCGAACCCACGAGCGTTGGTGTCAAAGTACTATTACAGCGCGTTTCACCACTGCGCCACCAAACACATTGAGGTCTTGTCTCGATGGGCATGAAACCGCCGTGGCGCCACCGTGGTCTCTTGTTTTTCAGCACATAACGTTATCGAAAACGTAGATGTCATAAACAAAGAAATATTTTTTTCACTTTAGAAGACTTACAAGTACAAGTCGAAATTTTTCATTTACATATTTGTGGAGATATTGACTAATATCGTTCCGAAATTCTCTTTTTTATAATTGCATATTCATCTAGGCCAATATTATGAATGCGAAAGTAACTTATAATATCTGAGTTGTTATTTGGCTAAGCAGCATGTTCATGCACACAAATGTTTGTCCAGTGTGGGAATTGAACCCACTAGCGTTGGTATTTAAGGTAGCGTCCTTAACCACTGCACCACTGAGCTCGTTAAAATGATACGGTTACCAAGTTTACAAAACCCAGTGAGCGTCTTAAAATCTTTGATAAGTAAGTATATCTTTATAGCAATGCTATGCTTAAATATATTGTACCTTGTTAACGAAACCACAACCTATTTTAATTTTTATCGTACGAAAATTGGCTCCGCGGAAATTTTTGGATACAAGTATGAGGAGAGGCTGAAGCCTCCTTTCCGATAGATATGGCAGGATCATCCTGGAGGAGAGAGTAAGGAGTGAAAGGCGCCTCTTTGTTAACAGTCATCATGGTACACGCTGTATGGGACGACCCCCCACTAGATGGAGGGACGATGAGGGGATTGTAAAACATCTACGCAGTATACTATTTACTAATGCAAAATGAGTCTGTCGACATCATAGCCTGCAACTACTCGGAACCCAACCTATTGTAGAATCTGTAAAACACGCAAAGCGAGATAAAAACTGTTAAACTCAATGGCCCAATGACATGACATGTGGTTAGGATCATCGACGATTCTCGCATGTTTTTACATTTAAATATAAACTTCTAGCTGTCAACCAGAGCTACCTCCTGTGGGTGATGAAGAATTATTATCTTCATGATAAACGTATGTGCCAAATCTAAAGCGTACGATTTACCTAACTTTACAAGCATGTGGCAGAGTGAAGGATACTGATGCCAAGAGTATTCCTTTCTGCCAAATTCTGGTCCGGAATACTAACAATCATCTCTTTTTATGCGATTAACTACTTATCAGAGTTCTTACTTTTTGTTTTTCTTATTCGGAACAAATTTCATACTTTCTGATATGCTCGTTGAATTGCAGACGCGTTCTTTTATTTTGGGTCCAAAATTTTGACGTTTACGACGGCAATCAATCATTTTATCTCTGGCGTCTAATTATTGTTATAAAAGGGTATAGGTGGGTTAGGTTGTTGACTTTAAACAGTCGTATTTTTTGTTGGCCTATATTTTTTTCAAATCCACCTATTTGTTAAATTGATAAACACTTTCTTGATAACTGACACTTTTCTCGAGTTTCTTTCGATACAAATTTTAATTCAATTTTCATTTTGGATCTTAAATATGATACGTAATATTATTATTAAAGAGTGAAGATTTGACTCACAGAAAGCCGCAGCCAAATAACAACTCTCTAGAGGGTTGTTGTGTTCCTACGCGTGAGTGAGGTCACCAGTAAGCTCCCAAGGAGTTGCTGTGTAAGCAGCTGAGGAGGCATCGCGCGAGTGATACTTAATATATTGCAAGCGTTAATAGGCTACGGTACTTATACAGTAAAGATAAACCTCATCGTATCTTCATATTCAGCGCCAAATAAAATTAAATGATTTTAATTCGTGAGTGAATGTATGAGTGAACACAAAATTACATTCACTCATTTATTTATTCATTCACTATACATATTCAAATGATGAGTCTTCACAATGGTGCTCTAGCGCATAACAATTTTCATATCCATTGAACGAGTGACAATAGCTTAGAATGCCTCACCAATATCCTCATTTCACTTTTCTGTTCCATATTCAGACCCCGATCACCACTTATATGTTATCTACTTAATAGACTTTTTAAATATCACCAACACAAATAGCATAAATACGATACCTCTGCAGTGTGATGGTGAGGATTGAAATCTGCTGCGTAGCATCAAAGGTACGAGAGATGCAAGGCTGTGTATTCCTTTTATTGCAAGTATTCTTAGACTAAAGCCGATTCACAATAGGCAGACTGCATGGTTGTTTACTAAGTAATATAAAACAATATATATAGTACGTAATGACGATGATGAAATGATTATTTCTCAAGTTTCTTAGACTGGCGATATACGTAGCACGTTAGTTTGTTTGTCAAAGTCAGTGGAGTTAACTATAGGGTTGCTATTGAATCCAATCATTTGGAATTAATATTTCACTGGATATTGCGACAGTAAAGCGGGTTAATCTTGGTTGTGAATTGTACAAGTAGAACTACTTCTACAAATCAAAACTACATCGAGACTTCACTTATATTTTGACTTTGAAATTGGTTTTTTCATTGTGCCTCGTAGCCCTAGATGTCTCCTTTATATAGATAATAATTAAAACATATACTTATTATTCCTTACTCCTATTTCAATGATGTGTCTCATTCATAACACTTCGTTTTACTTTTCAATTAGTTTTGGCGAAAAAGGAGCTTATAAAAACATATAACAAGCAACGTTTACTACGTTTGTAACTTAAGTATAGACGTGCAAAAATATTGCTTCAGTATAATTATATATTAAGGAATGCGATAATATAATAATATTTACAAATACCCTTCGATCGCTATTATCTACATATTTATGAATCCTATCGCGTTCAGGTGAAAAGTGATCGAATTAATGTCCCGATCTGATCCGAGCAATAATGTTGCGTTCCCGGCAAATCGTTTACGGGCATAATAATCATTAAAATGTATTTCCATTTTATTCGGGCCTTAACTCGGACCTCTCCGATTATGATCTCTATATTTTTAGGGATCGCTATCCCTTTGATATGAACCACAAAATATATAAGAGACCCTTGAATGATATCGTTGATATTCATTTCCGCGACAGTAATATCCTAAATCTAGCTTTATACTTCTTATTATATATCAGCTCCTAGTGATTTTTACCAACATCCCGACTACCAATGTTTATTACTTTCGCTGTAGTGTACGAATTCGTTTGCTCATAATTTTATCAATTTATTTGCTTTTCTATTAATATCTCAAATTTGGAACGAACAAATTGAAAGTTAAAACAAAGGAAAATAAAAGCAGCTGCAGACAAAAATGAACCCTTGATATGACGTCACTAACTATTTAAGGTGGATATTTGCACATTAATAATTATTTTTTAATGAGACAAATTATGAACGTTAAAAATTTCGAAAGAAACCTAATAATATAAGCCATCATTGAAACATCCCAAAAAGGATTGAATTACTATCATATACCAAACTAAAATACTCCGATTTAGATCACGTTTGTTCTAAGATTATCTATATGCACATTTTACTATTGGATTACAATAAAATTGTATGGATTGTATAATACACAAAATTGATAAGTCTGTGTTGATTAGAAGATAAAAATGTACGGAATTCTCATCGTAACATTCGATCTCCTCATATTGTTATTTTTTTAAATTAGGAATCATATTCGGATATGGGAGAATGAAAAATAAAGCAAGTGTAATTCTGTAACGTATAATTTGGTAAATAGCTATTCGATCAAATCACTTGGGAACAAAATACGGTTATATCACAAGAAATTGTTATGTATTAAATGTATTTCAATAGTCATTAATTTTCTTTATTTTCATTGGTATCTATTGGTACCATAGAGTTAGAGTTTTCAAAAAACTAATCTCTTTTATCCACGGTTCGAGATATTTCAGTATCTGTTGTTTATATTAGGCAGGAACGTGGAATGTTTTAATTTAATCTTTATAGCGACGTATTCCGATTAATAACTTTTTTATTGCATTCTAAAGTTTACAAACGCACACACATATGCTAATTACTTGCAGCATGAATGTAAAAAGTCCACACACGTGAGGTTGCCTGCAGTGTGGGGGCAAGCCACTCCCACGGCAACGCCTGCTCATTTTAAATTGTAATTACAATTTATTATTGTGTCTCTGTGCCGCCTTCGACGCTCCGACGCCATTTTATCGATAACAACAGTTATATTTGAACGTTTTCCCATAATTGCACATTTGAACTAGGCGACCATGTGTTATTGTCCCGTTATCATAATGATCGTGACATGACAGTTAACCCTAAGGAAACAACTGGTAAATAGCAAGTCAGAATCTCACGTTATGGTTTATGATTAGGAATGAGTAAATATCCTATTTTGTTCAGTTGTGGACTTATTGAGCTATTTTGTGACTATAGGATTACCACTGAGTATACCTATAACCAGTGCTTACGCTGAGAGCAGACTAACACTGATGTGAGAACAGAGCAATAGTTAAAGAAAATTAAATTACAAGTTAACGTAAATTAAAAAGTAAACTTCAAATAGAAAATTATTCTTTTAACACCATCGTTTATAAATATGAGATACACTTAAAGGCTAATAATACGAATAACTAACGAAACTGCCTATCGCGTAGTTTTGAGATAATGGCCGATCGATATTCGATTGTTAGTCGACTTGCTTCGGATAATAAAACTGTAATTTTTATATTCTTCTATAGATGGGCATTTGGTCTGTGGGAAAGTCATGTAAAACCGTAAGCAGCTGGTATCGTAGTTTTTGCTAGGTTAATAACTTAAGTTTGAATGAAACGCTTCAAAAAGTATATTTCTTGTGTTTAGATCTCACATGAACAACTCATGAGTTGGAAGCATCAATAGGTAACCAAGCAGCAGAATGTTGTATCTCCAAAGTATGGTGCACTTTGGACTTACTTAGGTTACTTCATATTTTACTTTTCTTCAATTTTACAAAATACAAGTAATCCAGCTTTAGTTTTAGCTAGTACAAAGTCTCAGTATTTAATCGGTGGTTTGACTTCATCCTCCACATTTATACACGGTGTTACACATTGCATATGCTAGTTTTCTATTTATAAAGAAATGATGGCTCCCATAATTAATAATATTCTGTTATTTTACTTACCATCCTGTAACATATTTATCAAAAAATGTAGTGTGTGTGTCACTAGATTAGGCGCCCTCTCGTTTAATTTTGCCTAAAATTAGTCTTTATATATTCAGTAGATTTTTTAAATATCTTATTTTGTTAAAAAAATAAATTGAGGACAGTTGATTATGATTATTATATTATTACATTTTTTATGGCTTAGAAGCAAAGTTTTAAATAAGCCCATGCACTACTATACTGGGTGTGTATGAAACCTACCTCCATTTAATTGTTAATTAAAAATGATATGTCATAAGTCATAACATTTACTGAATGAATGGCAAAAGAAATTCACAGAGACATTGAGTGACAAACTATAGACTTTTTTTTAATAAGGTGACAAACATTACACCATATTGCCGGACCATCAAGCAGGTAAGAATACAGGTCGTATTCTTACCTGCTTGATGGTCCGGCAATAGTCTATGGATATTTGCAACAGTAAGGGTATGTCTTTACGCTCTTTCTAATTTTATAAGAGATGTAGGACGAATCAAAGCAGCCCGACTTTTTTTTATATAGCATCAGGAGGCGTACAAACACATGGCCCACCTAATGTAAAGCTGTTACTGTAGTCTATGAACGCTTGCAATACATTAAGTATAACCTGCGCTGTTACCACAGCTACTCCTTAGGAAGTTACTGGTAACCTCACTCACACGCAGGAGCACAACAACTCTCCAAGGAGTTGTTGTTTGACAACGGTTTTCGGTGAGATGGAATTACTACCGCAGACGGGTTGCTTTGAAGCACCCTACCTCTTTTAAAATAACCCAGACCAAGACGAACAGACATGTTCATTCAAACAAATGTTTGTCCTATGTGGGAATCGAGAACACGAGCATTGGCAAACTAACGTAACAGCGTGTTTTACCACTACGTCACCGAGCTGGGGTAATACATCCACCTCACAGAAAATGCAGCCAAATAACAACTCCTTGAGTTGCTGTGTTAGCAACAGAGTTCATAGGCAAGATAACCACTTTACGCTGTCAACCGGAGGAAAATCCCTCAACAATAGCTCAGAACGCGTCTATTACTATAGTGCTGGCCAGATAGATAGCGTTATCTATCTGGCCCCGCAGTGTAGCATGGATCTAATGGTAGAGTCTGAACTTCTGATTCTGATATCAGATTTTTTGAGGCATGCGTTTATAACCAAGCCAGCCTTCACTACTACTACACCAATTCTAACTCATATCACTACAGGGATAGGGACCTCCTTTCAACCGAAGAGGTTTAGAGCATACTCCACCACGCAGTTCAACTGCGGATCGGAGGAGTATTTTCAGCCGCGCGAAGGGCACTGACTTAGCCTAACTACTGCCATCGACTACGACTGGGTGTAACGTACCCTCAGAAATTAAAGGACAAATAATTGAATTAATTTGAACTATTCTTCCAGCTATTACTTAAATTTTTATTGCAATCCCCTCTCTTCGATTATTATACCTATTAGATCAATTAAATAACCCATTAATTACTCTAAATACGGAGAAACTTGAGATAGATAAAACCATCCATAGTCAGGGTTGCGGTAGACGTTGCTTAACCTGCTTACATGCGCAACGACGCCATTATTCTACATAGGGCTCCACGAGCTAAAGCTAAACTCTGCACACATAGCCGATTAGCAAAATGCTCTCTAGCGGCGTAAGGCAGGTATTATCTATTAGTTCATGTTATTAAAATATTAGCACCTCGCATAACGTGGTGAACATAATTATGTACTTTACCTTTTCATCATGTTAACTTGTGTTTATCATACTTCTACGAATTAAGGGTTTCATCACCTTCTTTGGAGCTTACATCGCCTATACAACACTTATAACATCAGGGGTATCACTCGTGCATTGTCGACAACGTGTTTTTTTATACAACGTTATAACAGTTATATGTATATGTAAGCAGGAACACAACAACCCGCCAGAGAGTTGTTCTTTTGGCAGCGGTTTTTCTGTGAGGAGGAGGTTCTTTGATGACTTCACCAGACGGTCTGCTTTGATGCGATTTTAAGAGAGGTAGGTCTCTTAAAACCACCCAGACCAAGACAAACAGACATATTCATGCACTCAAATGTTTGTCATTGTGTGGGAATCGCACTCACGAGCGTCGATGTCAAAGTCGCATTATTAACCGCTGCGCCGACGAGGTCGTCAAAAAGTATAAGTATGTGCAATGCACAGTGTACAAAGAACTGGATTAATGGAAGTCTCAGCAAAAATAAAAAAAAAATGATTCTATTCAAAATGATACAATGAAGCTTTGATACAGGCCTTTAATCTATCTAGCCACGAATCTTCAGATTTACGCACTGTGTCGGCGTGTCATTTCGAGCAGGTCATGTCCTCTAAAACTGACCAAAATTTGTAGTCTAAGAGGTTCAGAGCTGGGCTAGACGATGGCCCATCTTCAGCTCTTACAAAGTCGGAACGTTGGTTTCGAGCCCGGTTTGGGTAGTTTGTACCTTGTGATCAGGTGCAGAGTCCTGGCAAAGTCTACGGTACATTTTTAAAAAGTATATGGCTGAGAGGTTTCACAACACGATCCAAGACAGTCTCTTGATACACTTTGGCTGATTGATAAGCTTTGTGACTCCTTGATATGACACCCCCATCCAAACTATTAGAGATGCAGGATGATGACCACGTTGTACCTTTCTGACCACTTGAGCGGGTTCATTAGAACTATGTGCGTACGCTTTGTCATATTGCTTGTTGCTTCTATCGGGAATTTTTTTTCATCAGTAAAGAGGATATTTCTGTATCTTTCACCTGCGTATCAGGACAGAAGGCGTTATGATCGATCCCCTCTCTTAAATTGTAGGGATTGATTTAGGGCATGCCCTCTATAACGACGATAAGCGCCGAGTTCAGGTCTTATTTTATTATACGCGACAGGCTCCTAGCGGGAATCTTCATTTCATGCAATAAGATTTTTGTTTCCTAATGGGGTTTCGGCGAATTCCAGCTTTAACAGCATTAACAGCCTTTGTAGTTTAACCAGGGGGCGCCTCGTTTTTTTATAGTCTTCAACTGAGGAATTTTTAGTATATCTGTCGATAATACGATATACGAACTTACGGCTGATACCAAGCTTTTGAAGTGTCTTGAATATGACGGACGGCTCTATCCCCACTTTGTGCAAGACAATCACTGCAATCCTATATCGATAATAAATACGAAAAAATTATGTAAAACGGCGGGAACTCGAAAGAAGTTTTTAACCTAATAAATGCGTTCCAAATTCAAAATAATTAAAGAGTTTAAAAAAAGAAAATTTTCTATGTAACAGTATTTATGGCCAAACTAGTTAAATATATCATCACTGTTGTTATCCTATTTGTGTAGAGAAAATAAACGTTTTTTTATATTTACATGCAATTTGATCTAACCTGCTTTGTGTGCTTCCGCCACCAATTAGTTTATGAGAATTAGCGCCGGACGGCACCCACCCACTACGGTTAGTAAATGTTCCATTAACAAGGAGCAATTAGAAATTATTAAACAAAATCTAAAATGACTCTTATGACCAAACAGACAGACCTAAGCAAATCCCCTTTATTAAATATTGAAAAGATATTCACACCTTCCACCCCCACCTTCAATTCAATATAAGGGACGACACTACGATGGATTTGTTACTTGTAGCATGTTATTCTAATGACTAACATCTACAACACCTGAGGATGTCTCGTGGAGAGGCTAAACACGTGTCGCAGCGACGATCAGGGCAGTCATGGCAGCAAGAGCAACCGAAAGGTGGCTACGCTACTTTGACACCAACGCTCGTGGGTTCGATTCCCACACAGTACAAACATTTGTGTGCATGAACATGTCTGTTTGTCTTGGTCTAGGTATTTTCTATGTATAATAAGTATGTATTTACAAAAAAAAATGTATTTACGTATGTTTATCAGTCGTCTAGTGCCCTTAACACAAGCTTCGCTTACTTTGGGGCTAGATGGCGCTGTGTAATTTGTCCGACAATATTTATTTATAAAAGAGGAAATAAAAAAAAAGAAAATAAAAATAAAGAAATATATGAACGTTTACATATCATATCATATATATGGTAATCGTGTTTGAATAAATGAAATAGTGGATAATACAAGGATCTACTTGTTTAATATATTAAAATATTAGTCTCTGTGCGTCTGTTCATTTGTTTAGCATTAGCAATTTAACTTATGGTATTACTTTTTTTAATACATTTTCTCGTGTAAACAGTCTATGATTGTTTTTATACAATGCCTTGTATAAGTACGTTATGTAATCACTTGCCGTAGTCTATGAATGCTTGCAATACAATAAGTATCGTTCTACCATTGTTGCTAACAAAACAACTCCTCGGGAGCTTACTGGTAACCCCTCTCACTTGCAGCAAGACCAGAGATTGGTTATTTGGCTGTGGATTCCATGATACTTCCCCAGTCGGGCTATTTTGTTGCGTACCTCTTTGAAAATGAAGAATCGGAATCTGGAATCATATGACTATTATAACTAAATATCTTAGCCATGTTTTAAATTTCAAGAACAAGTCTATATTTTTGTTTAAAATTTCCTTATTGAGAAATTAAATGAAATATTTTTAAGATTTTTTAATTAAAAATCCTGGCTGTCTACTGGTCTCTCCTTAACCATCCCTTTTCCGTTATGAAAAGAAATATTCATGACATTTGTGTACCTAATAAGTAGCCACGGGGTTGGCACCTTCAAAGCAATATTAACAGCTTAACGAATTTTTCTTATTTATTATTAACACCATAGATAATAAAAACCATTTTGATGATAAATTCATTATTTTCTTTAGAATATGCGTACGTATGTGAGTTTCAGAATGTATTCATTGAAATCTTTCATTGGACTTCAAATACTGTTTATTTTAGTAGTTTATTTTTGCCTGCTAAAGTAATAACCCTTCTTTAAACTTCGCCATAGTCGGGTAAGAATGATGAAACAGATATATCTACAACGTGAAATTGGAAGGATTTTGGAGTCGGAAGACCAAAATTCAGCTACCACGACCAAGTTGTCCGTGTGTTATCAGTAGGTGGTGTTAGGTCTAAGAAACGGCGAGCGTGCATGAAAACGGCCTTAAAAACATAAAGGGTTTTAGGAACCAAAAAAATAATTTTAACTAAATACTAGCGAAGGAAGTTTAAATCTCGTACATAGCCGTTTATGACAGTTTCATATAAAGCTTTTTCTGCGTCTGTTTTTATTTATTATCATGAAATGCGAGGAAAGTAGTGCGATAAAATACATTATGTGTACGGGCGGTACAAATATTACAAACTCGAATAAAGCCTTCTACCTCACGGTTGCAAAAGTCTTCATATCCGTAGCCCTTAATATACTATTTACAGCCCTAAAATTATCTCTGTATAAAAAAGTACTTTAATAAGTGGTAAGTTATGACCTGAAAGAAGGACAAACAGATTAATACAACGACAAATTGGTTGTTCCTTTATGTTTTCTCAACCCTCGCCACGTTATTTATATGCATTTAGACGATTTTCATTTCAATTTGAACAGAACTGAAGAGAGAACTATTAATTGAAACATCAGCAGTGGTAATGAATGCAGACAGCCGCCGCGGACTCTCACAAATTCGCATTAAGAAGCCGGGGAACTTACTTCGCTTTTAAGCCGAAGACCTCTTGTTGCTAAATCCAATTGGATTTAATGTTGACACGAAACATACCAAGGTTGCGGACTCAAACTTACTTGATAGTTCATTTTATTTATGAATATATTTCTGTTTTGGAACCGGTGTTTTCATTATCATTCATAATTACATTCGTAGTATATAGTAACATTATAAAGAAGTAACATTTGTTTGTATGTTGGGAGTAATCTCAAGTAATGCTAATCAGATAGATCGCTTTTTTCTGCTTTGAATTTGGTCACATAACATACACTGAAAAAAAAGATTAGTTGAATTTACTAAAGAAGCAAAGGTAGGCTATTTTACTAGTAAACTTTGTTAATTAATGCAAAAATTTGTAGTTAAATTTACAATTATATTACGGTTGGTCTTCATACAAAAGTATTTTGTAGCTATTACTATTTTAAATGTATAATTTACCGCTAATAAATGGATTGTACATATAATATGGTACAGTTTATCATACTAAATAATAAATTTTATTATTTTTACTCGTACTTCATTAACCTTTTTTGATTGGTAAAATCAACTTAAGTCAAAGGTAGGACCCAGTTCAACCGTCGACTTTGGTGAATTCTATTAGGAATCTGGGAAATCCAACTAAACATTTTTTTCAGTGTACCTAAACGAACTTTTTCTTAAGGTAAGCATTTGGCAAAGATACTGATTTTTACATGGAACGACTGCTGTCACACCAGAAAAGACCAGACCTTTATTAGGTAAGGTTTTATTGTATAAGGTGGTATTAGGTAACATGTCTTTCGAAACACAATTTCTTGGACGTGCGAGTCAAAGCCTTGGGAAGTACCTCCACCTCACAGAAAACCGCAGCCAAATAGCTCCCTGGAGGTTTGTTGCGTTCTTGCGTGTGAGTGAGGACACCAGTAAGCTCATAAGGAGTTGCTGTGTCAGCAGCAGAAGTGACATTACGCGAGTGATACTTAATGTATTGCAAACGTTTATAGACTACGGTAACCGCTTCACATCAGTATACTTGTATGCCTCGCGACGTTGTATAAAAAAAGTATGTATTTGTAATTATCACTTGCTCGGCGGTCAAGGAAAACATCTGATTTTCTGTCTGGGTTATGCAGATCTGATGGCACTCGCTCTTAAGACCAAATGCAAAATGGTTGCAATATTGCAAATCGACATATCTTTAAGGATTCCGTATTCAAAGGAATTTTATTACTAAGTCTTCACTGTCTGTATATCTGTCTGCCCGTCCGTCCATCACGGGGCGGTATCTTTTGACTATTAGGTAGACACTAGAATTTTTTACAGAGTAATAAATAATTACTCTGTAAAAGATATTTTAACGTCGTTTTCTATTACTAAACTATTAACCAAATATATAGTGCTACCTAAATAAAATATTTATAATTCTGCAGATAACTTTTCATCTGAAATATTTTAATCTACTACTACGACATCAATTTATCCCACTTTAGGGATACGAGCCTCTCTTAAACCGAAGGGGTTTAGGGCATACTCCGCCATGTTGCTCAACTGTGTAGTAGTGAAGGCCTGTGTTTTCAAGCCGCCCGAAGACGACTGACTTGCTTAACAATTGTCATTGGTCGACAACAGCCGGGACCGATGGCATAACATGTCCTCCGAAGCACGGAAAAGCTAGATAAAGCTAGCTATAGACAAAACCATCCATAGACAGGTTAATGTTGCTTAACCTTCGCGTTCGGTTAGAATGACACGCGCAGCAACACCGTCGAGCTCTCCTATTATAATAATGAGTTAACTATTGCAATTACAGAGAGATATATTATCAGAGAAATATTTTAATTATGTTTTTTTTTATTGCATTCCTAAAACAACATAAATAAATACAGTAACAACAAAATAAAGTAAATAATATTTTTCAGGAACACCGTTCCTACATGAATTCTATATGTTTGTCTGTGCGTTGTCCGTGCGTTTGTCTGTGCGTTTGTCTGTCGCTTTTTTTTCAAATATTCGAATTTTGACTTCAGAATCGGATTCAGCATAAAAAAGTAGAATAGGAATGTTCAGGAACACCGTTCCTATCCGAACATGGTCAAAATAACCGACAAATTAAAAAAAAAACATTTTTGAATTGTTATATAATTGACGAGCCAGGTGTTCCTCTGGCAATGCAAGTTTGCGCATTCTCAACTGGTTTATCTGTGACATTATTTACTAAAACTGTTCCTATTCTATCTCTCTATACCCTCACATTAGATTTTAGCCAGGTAGGCAATGTTATGTTACATGTTAATTGTTAGTAACTGATACAAAAGATAACATGTAACTAATGTAGTTTATAGAAAATATCCTGAAACAATTCTTTTTCAGTATTACATGTAGTTATTATGTTCACGAACAAGTATACTCGTAATTTCATAAATTTTCAAATAGCAATCTATTTCATTTGACCTTTCCAATGAAAGTTCCCCTTTAAAAGATTGGGGAATGAATTGAGTGTTTCGAATTGAGATGCAATGTAAATGAGCACGCCCCAATAAAGAAGGGTTAAGATGTTGTTACAACGAAGTGTAGCCTCAACTACAGAATGCTGGTTAATCGCCTTACTGTTCCGTTAATTAAAATAAATAAATTCTATCGTTTTTTACTATTTCTTCATAATTTTTTTAGCCGCAGGAACCGGCGAGAGTGCATGAAAAGAGCTATGAATGTTAGAGAAGCGAGTGGAGTAGGTATTAAAGACCGCGTCTTATGGCGTTCGGTTCTCCCTGCCTACCCCGCAAGCGACCTGGCGTGATGATATACATACATACCTACGTCTTTTTTATATATACAACGTCGGAAGACTATATTTCGAATGAGGTGTGTTACTTAAGAAATGTCTGGGTTTCCCACTGGGTTGTAGAGGTCTGACGACAGTCACTCCATGTGAATGTTAGTTTCTTCGCCAAATCCTTAGGGTTAGGTACCGGACCCCGCCAATTCAAATGGATTAGAATGAGACAATGCTAAGAAGAACAATGAATAAATTTGTAACGTTCTATGCAGAACAAATTTTGTTCATAGTGTTAAGTTCGGTGGTGATTATTGGATCATACGATAATTTGGGCGGCATAAGAAATTAAGATTTATCATTTTATTATATCATTTATCAGTTTAAAAGGAACTGATGATGGTAAAGCTAAGCTTGAAAGTTACTAGTCTGATTGCATGCGCGATAACAATGCTACAAAGTGGACCAAACCAAACCCTAAAAATATGCTAACAAACTTGCTATCTGGTCTATGTTCGAAGAAAGAGGAAGGAGGAACTGTGCAAAAAAAACCGGATTGAAATCAAATTTAGTATGAGACGACCTTTGTACAACGTCTACCGCTGGTAAATATATATATATATACCTAAGCTTGATAAATAGTATTTAATAAATAGGCGAGGATTGTCAAATTGGGAAGATATCCAGTTGGTAAATATCGTACAGAAAATATTCATAAGGAAAAACGAACTTAGGAAAAGTAAGAAATACATACACCACATTTATTTTACACTACTACAGTTATTATTTACGCCACTACAATTGCAAATTGCTGACAGACATCTGGTGATAAAGAGTTACCATTGTCCAAGAATACCGGTAACCTGCCTAACCTGTAAAACATCTTCACATTATCTTTTTGATGAACCCCATGCGGTAGTCTCTGGCAAAAACATTAGTAGTCAAGTCAACAACTTACGATACTCGGAAGAAAACCCTTCTCGGACCACAAACTACGCGATGACTGTTGTGTCAATGTGCAAGGATGAATTCCCTGTCGCCGGCACCATATTGAACTACTCCTCTGAACACAATCCGTGGTACACTCAGTAGAGCACACAAAGTGAGGTAAGGTCTCTCCTTAAACTTAAGGGCTCGATACTGTATGTAACTTATGTAACAGCAGCAATTTTCAAAGCCAGTTTATAGATCGAACCACATGGTCGAAGCTGGTGTCCAAGTTTACCCGCTCAATGTGACTACAGTACTCCGTATGCGGTCTGACTTGACACTTGTATTTTCCTAATATAAGTTTTAGTAATTTATTAATAATAATAAGTAATTTAAAGAAAGATAGAGATGGTAGCTCGACTGGGAACATTCACCTCATAGAAAATCGCAGTTAAATGACAAATTGCTGGAGGGTTGTCGTGTTTCTGCTAGTGAGTGGGGGTTACAAGCGTTCATAGGCTATAATAACCATTTAATTTAAATCATGATATTGTATAAAATATTCAGAATAATATACCATTTGCCATTAAATTACGTATCATCTCGTCCCAGACTTAACAAAGCTAAAACAATGGATACTAAATAAGAGATAGATATATAATAGATACATAAGGCATCGACGATAAATCGTGTTTTTGATATACCTACTTACAATACACTACCGACCAGAGGGAGACTTTGTACAAAAGTCGTCTGCATGGGTAACTCTATCTCACCTATTTCTACCGCCAAGCAGCTATATTAATATAGCTGTGTTCCGGTTTAAAGGGTGAGATATGGCAGTGAAATTACTGGGTACTTTGACGAAACAGCCTTATGTCACAAGATTGACTGCGCGCGAGTACCATCCCCGTGGTGTTGCGAGCGTCAATAGGCTACGGTCACCGCTTACCATCTAATGCGGGCCACATGCTTGTTTTCCTATCTAGTTGTATAAAAAAATACCCATCCCAGCTTCGAACAAGTAATTTGATCGCTATCAAATTTCACAGGATTACGTACTGGACTAATCTGAAAATTGCCATATATTTTCATCAAAATTGGTCCAGTCGTTTTTGAGTGTGTACGGAGCACACATACACACATCAATTTTTATGTCTAAGAAGAAAACTCCCAGATCAAGAACACCATACGTTACAGGGTTGGTATAATTTCCTATTTTCCCGTGAAGTAAGTACGCTTCATAGCATATTTTTTTCTGTTTCAATATTATCACTCCCATTGTGGTAAATGGTACAACAAAACAGTGTAAAGGCAATAATATAAAGCCTTCAGAAGGGAGCGGGAAGCTCGACGCGCGAGTAAAGACAATAAACACGGCCATACATCACGCACAACATAGCTCAAAGTTATTTAATTATCTTAAGGAAAAACTAATCCGCGACCTGCGAAGAGCGAAAATTACGCCCTGTCTGCAGGTGCGTGTGGAGAGTATGTCCTTTGCGTACATGGATACAGGTTGCTCCTATTTGACTGAAAAGTCTTTAAGGTCTGTAGAAAATTAATTAAATTGAAATAAAAGTTTAACTCTGTACTAACCAACCCGGCTCTCTTTTGGACATCCATTCCATAAGAAATAATATAAAAATGATAGTGAAAACCGCTTCCGAATCTGTTGTTTGGAGAAATTAGGCAGGCGAACTTATACATTGAAATAGCAACTTTATTTTGTAACACGTAATGATAATGATAATGATTAAATAACCAATTAATTAATAAGTTAATCGTAGAGAGATTTGAAAACTAACAAGTTAATTTTAACTTATTAGTTTTCAAAAACTCTCTACGATTAATTTAATTATTGAATTTCAGATTCAATACTTAAGTGCAAAGGAGTTTGAAGCGAAAACTTCTTTAGGGACATTGAGCGAATCTTTGATAAGACACTTTCTTATGTGTTCGCGTCACCGATATGCTAAAGTTAACAGTATATTTGTAGCTATGAGCATGATTTTAATGTATTCATTTCTGTCAGCAGTCCCCATAACTGACATGATTATTATTATAACTATATCTGTACAATACATTTCCTTATGCAAGCTATAAAAAATTGTTAAGCAAAATAATTTTACAAAATAGCTAGATGCAAAATGTTGTTTGGAATTTGAACAAGATAAACAAGATAGTAGCGCCTTATTTAAGTATTGTGAACACAAAAACAAGTTAGAAGCATTATTTAAAGATAAGATTAGACTCCAAAGGCTATAATTCCACTTAGGCGGATTGTAAGCTGTCTGATATAGCATTTAAAAAGACGCATTGACCATTTATCGAACTATTTATTAAGGATAACGTCAATATTCAATCTTGTACTAGCAAAAGAGTAATTTACAAAATATTACTTAATAATTCTAAAAACGCTGAATTTCGAATTTAAATGAATTCGAATATTGTCTTTAGAAGTAACGTACACAATGTTTAATTGAAGGAAAATTGGATTACCGTGGTTCTTTTTAGGATTCCGTACCCAAAGGATACAACGGAACCCTATTACTGAGACTCCGCTGTCCGTCCGTCCGTCCGTCCGTCCGTCCGTCCGTCCGTCTGTCACCAGGCTGTATCTCATGAACCGTGATAGTTAGACAGTTGAAATTTTCACAGATGATGTATTTCTGTTGCCGCTATAACAACAAATACTAAAAAATAGAATAAAATAGATATTTAAGGGGGCTCCCATACAACAAACGTGTTTTTTTTGCCATTTTTAGGGTTCCGTACCCAAAGGGTAAAACGGAACCCTATTACTGAGGCTCCGCTGTCCGTCCGTCCGTCCGTCCGTCCGTCCGTCCGTCCGTCCGTCCGTCCGTCTGTCACCAGGCTGTATCTCATGAACCGTGATAGTTAGACAGTTGAAATTTTCACAGATGATGTATTTCTATTGCCGCTATAACAACAAATACTAAAAAATATAATAAAATATATATTTAAGGGGGCTCCCATACAACAAACGTGATTTTTTTTGCATTTTTTATAGATAATGGTACGGAACCCTTCATGCGCGAGTCCCACTCGCACTTGGCCGATTTTTATAGATAATGGTACGGAACCTTTCGTGTGCGAGTCCGACTCGCACTTGGCCGATTTTTTTATTTTATGGTCCATCGTTGCACGGCATTGTTAGTCGCCAGGTGAGTCAATTGTTAAATCAAGACTTTAATGTCTTGAAAACACTGGTCTCCGCCAATACACCGTGCGATACACTACGCTGTAGACTTCTGTAATCGATCCTCCTATATTCCCTGCAGTGGGATGATTTTGAATTAATTATATCCTATTTCTACGAGTAATTCTTATATACAAATATTTTCGTGTATCTTGATAATGGCTCTCACGATTTGGATCAAATTTTGTATTTAGACAAGGCTTTGATTTTTAAGTTTATCTATGGATACAGGTGTCGTTCATTAACGCGAATTTGTATAAAAAAATACCCCGAGGTACTAAAAGAATTTAATTGAAAATTGATTGCTTTTGTAAATTTTGCTATTCTCACAATTTGTTGTGGTCATGGAAGAATGAAATTGAATAAGATTTGAAGCCGAATCTCTATCAACCAATTGCGCCGAGAGCTAGTATGTATTACTGACATAGATTTACATTTACAAAAATCGTCGCCAAGGTGATTACACCTTTAGGTTAACCATTAGGTTATTATAAATCATTAGTAATAATAAAAAATATATTACTTCATCACTGCCATTATTACTGCCCATCAAAAATCTTTCACACACAGGACACAATCTATCGACGAAGATTTATTTAAACATATCTCTATAATATGAGCCGGTGATCAAACGATCATATTAAATAGATAATTAAGTTAAGAATAGCCAACTAAGCAAAGTATCTATGGATAACATGATTAAGCATCAGCCTGTGAACAAGTGCCATACTTCAATAGAGACTACGGGGCGGCAAGGAGCTGTCGTGTGCGACAATATTTATGCGCGCAATATTAAGTCTGCAGCAACGAGTATTACTATACAATGTTTCTCTTACATACAAACACACAGCACGATATTAATAGGCTGGCTTCTGGAGATGTTATCGGAACATTAATAGGTCATAACATGGGATGATTTAATGAAGAACGTTGGAGCTGACAAATGTTTGTTGAAGTGCCCGGTTGTGGAATGGTTAGCAATGACTATTTACTTTAACACGAAGGGTTCAATGCTCACACAGGACACTCATTTGTGTGTATAAACGTGGAATTAAAGCAGCCCGATTGGAGAAATACGTCCACCTCACATAAAACCGCAGCCAAATAACAACTTTCTGGAGAGCTGTTCTCCTGCGAGTAAGTGAGTTTGCCAGTAAGCTCCTAGGGAGTGGCTGTGTTAGCAGCACAGATGGCATCGTGCGAGCGATACGTAATACATGGTAGGGTTTTATAGGCTACGGTAACGGCACTTTACATCAGATGAGCCACCCGACGTTAAATAAAAAAAATGTTACAATCCGTATCCGTAATAACTCTTAACAAACTTTCGGTTATTGCACTGTTTTAATTTATTTTTATTCAACTTACAAAGACAGATGGTCCGTATGCTTGCTGTCCGTATGCTGTATGCTTGCTTGTATACTTGTATTCCCGACATTGTATATAAAAATGAAGTAATATGATGATGACAAAATAGGCTGCTTCTTTAGCCTATTGGATAAAGAGACATTAGTAAAAAATATAGAAGTAATAAAGAGAAATTAGATCATATTGTATTTTATTAATTTTTCATAGCTTAATTCTCTCTTTTTTCATCTACCAGCATTTCCAAAATGACCATTGGTGAAGAAGAAATGCCAAAAGAAACTTGTCAGTATAGATATTCTTTTCCGAATCATCAATATGTATTAAAATAAATATATGTGAGAGTAGATATAGTGATATCAGGCAATTAAAGATATATTAATAAATGTGCTGAATCATTTCCAAACATCTCTGTCAGTTAGATATTCATCAATTCTGTAATAACACTTCTTACATAAAGTATCTTTGATGTGCCTTTTGAACATATTGTCAGGCAAGGACAGATCTGTTTCAGGTAATTTATTATAGAATCGAATACAATTTACAACAAAAGAACTGCTAGTCTTAGCAAGCCATTGTACGCATACGCAATGTATTCCTGCTTCTATGATTTTCAGAAAATTTTGAAAATACATTATGTTCCCATAAATATACTGAGAGGTAACCGTGAGGATATTTATTTATTTGAATAGTTATATAAGTGAATTCCTGGAGCTCATGTTATAAATAGTGCGGATGGCTCTCTTTTATAAATATAGTTTCAATATCAGCCCCCCTAATAGTATAACATACGACATAACGCTGTGAAAGTAGCTGAAATAGACTAAGCGTGCAGTAGCCACATCTGTCATTTGTCTAATTCTCCTAACTGCATGGGCGGTCGAGCTGAGCTTACTGGCCAGTTTATTTATATCGGGGCCCCACTGCAATTTAGAGTCTATTATAAATCAAAGAAATACAGTCATTAATATATTATAGTATGTACATTATTGTCAATGAGAACTTCTGTATTGGCAGAAGTTACATTTGGTAGACTAAATTTTATGCATTTGGTTTTAGTTGAGTTTAATAAACGATTATTATATGTGAGCCAATTTAGAATGGCAGATGGAATACTATTTACCTTGTGAACATTTTTGCTACGGCGAGTAACATTAAAAATTACAAAAGTATTATCAGCAAATAGTAGTACATCCGCCATTTTCTCTACCATGTAGGACAGATCATTCACATATACTAAAAATAAGAGGGGGGGCAATGTAGAGCCCTGGAGCGCCCCAATATTAACATTACTGCCTTTATATTTAACCCCATTTATATCAAAAGTCTGTATTTTGTTATTTAAGTAAGTTGCAATAAAATTATGGGCTTTATCTCTAACATATATATATATATATATATATATATATATATATATATGGCACAGCTTGAGCAATAATGTCCGATGGTCGACATAATCAAAAGCTTTGGATAGATCATAGAAGACTTCAATAGCGTCTTGGGATCTCTCCCATGTGTTAATGCTTGACCAATGCCACTCATGTATGAATAGTGGATTTACCTGCTGTAAATACGTATTGTGAATTATGAAAAATTTCATTGGTCTTAAATTTGAGTTGCAATTGATTAAGCATTATACTTTCAAATACTTTACTCAATACTGACAAAATAGATATGGGTCTATAATACCCTAGTTTAATATTTTCACCAGCCTTGAATAATGGTAGACTTAAATTAACATTTACTAAATTTCACCAAGTTTGCGATCACATATATCACATATACATTGATTAAAAATAAGTGCCAAGTGTGGAGCTATTGACTTAATAATACAATGAAATACTTTTATGGACATGCACATATATGATCTCTGAATTCTTCAAAGTCAAAGTCAAAATCTTTTTATTCCGTAATAATGTCTACATTTGTTTGGAATCGTCACAATTTTTTTCCCTACCGTGCAGTTTATGACTAGGTGAGCACTGATAAAAATACTACCAAAAAACTCAGGCATCCCTCTTTTGGTATCCAAACAAATTTACATAATTTATTAATTACATTATAATTGGATCGACTCACTCCCAGGCATTTTTATCAATAATATAGTCAGATACTTTATAATATGCATGCCCTCCTACACAATTTGGCTTTAATATAAGTTTTAAATTTGTTTATTGACAATTCTCTTATATTGCTGGGAAGTTTATTATAGAACCGTATATATTGCCCCATAAAAGAATTACTTATTTTGTGGAGACGGCTTGCATGCAACACAAGATTATGCTTATATCTAGTATTTATGTTATGAGTATCACTCTTTTTACAAAATGAGTCCATGTTTTTATAGACATACACAAGATTTTTTCATAGTTATATTGCGATGTGACTGTTAAAATATTTATTTCTTTGAATTTTTCTCTAAGGCTCTCCCGGGGACCAAGTTTGTAGATAGCTCTTATGACTCTCTTTTGCAATAAAAAGATGGTGTTAATGTCCGCGGAGTTACCCCAAAGAAGAATTCCATATGACATAATACTATGAAAGTAGCTGAAATAAACTATTCTAGCCGTATCAACATCAGTGAGCCGTCTAATAGTTTTCACTGCATAGGCTGCAGAACTTAGTTTTTCTGATAATTTTTCAATTTGTGGGCCCCATTGTAGTTTGGAGTCAATTGTTATACCCAAGAACACAGTTGTCTCCACAGGGGCTAAATTAATTCCATTAACATGTACATTGGTAGCCACCTATCTTACATTAGGTGTTGAGAACTTAATTACTTTAGTCTTTTTATCATTTAAAAGCAGATTATTAACACTAAACCAATGAATAACTTTAGAGAGAGCATCGTTAACTTCGTCATAATTACCTAATCGTCTATTAATTTTGAATGTCAAAGAGGTATCATCCGCAAACAATAATAATTCTTTATTTTATTTATTTACCACAATAATTCTTTATTTACCACAAAAATTACAAGGTTTACAGAGTGGCTAAGACACCCACACTAGGCTAGGCCTGTCCTGTGGGAATCTTTACATTCTCGAATCGATTGTATTGCGGTACTATAAACAGAATTATAAGACTATAATTGTTGATTACCAAATACAAAATTAGATTACAAAATACATAATGTTTAAGAATCCTGTATAATATCAGTCATGAATGTGCTATGAATTTTATTTACATTTTATTTGTAGTTTGTAATTATTAGTTTAACAACATTATAAATTAAATTGGGATAGTTGAGTTGACATTGTAATAGTTATTTGAAATAATTTGATTGACATTATATGTAATTTAAAATAATGAAATTTTAACTGCTCAAGGCATTAAATTATTCTACGCTAATCAAAATGTCCTCTGAGTCCCGGTAGGTCCAGTTTTGCAATTCCCTTTCGATTTTAAATTTTGCATCACGGGTATTTAAATTGTGTATCTTACACATAGCATTAATTTTATTATATATGAAGGGTTTCCGAAAATTGCTAAAACGCTTGGCAAAGGTGGATTTTACCTGAGGAAGAGGAAGTCGAAATGTACGTTTTTTTAACAAACTGGGATAGGCAGTGGATGAGAGCACTTCCTTGTGAGTTTGGCAGATTATCTTTAGGAGGTATAGCCTTCTTACGCTCAGGACTTGAGTTTCCCTGTATAGGAGAGTGGTCGGAAAACGTATAGGCTTTCTTAGGTACGTTTTAAGCACTGCTCTTTGAGCTCTCTCCAACGTGATTAAATGAGTTGAAGCAGCACCACCCCATGCCGATATGCAATACGAGAGAACTGATTGACATAAAGTGACGTAAATGGTTTTCAGAAGTCTCAAGGAAGCAGCATCGCTCAACAGTCTCATAACGTAAATTAACTTTCTGGTTCTATTTGCTGTTGCTATTATGTGATCTCTAAACGAGAGTCTTTCATCAACGGTAACACCCAGATACCTCGCACTGGCCACTCTTCGTATTTTTTCACAGGAACACATCAATCTTGGTGCTGTGCTATCACTATTTGTGCATACATGTATTCTAATGATGGGATCGGATGGCGGTGGTGATGAGGCTGTCTTGTGGAAGCAGATGAAATTCGTCTTGGCCGAGTTTAGAGTGAGCAGATTATCGTTCAGCCATACCGTTATCCGATTAAGACCATCCTGAGCAACGCCAAACAAAGTATCCCATGATCGTTCATGAAATAAGACAATGGTATCGTCAGCATAATTTATGATGTCTGCCTTCTCCAAACCAAGCATCGAGAGATCATTTATGTAAACTAGGAACAGGGTAGGACCAAGGATGCTACCCTGAGGAACACCAAACGACACGTCAGACCGGGAACTGACGAAGGCACCGACCCTTGTACGCTGACTCCTACCGGAGAGGTAACTACGGAACCAATCAAGGCATATCCCTCGAATTCCGATCAGTTCCAGTCTCTTAAGGAGAATAGGAATTGAAACCGTGTCGAATGCCTTCGCCAGATCCAGGAATACGCCCACACAGTGTTGACCCTCATCTAGATACGATGTTATGGTATCAGTCAGTCGAGTGACCGCCTGTTCGGTAGATTTACCCTGCCTAAACCCATACTGATTTGCTGAAAGTATCTTGTTCCTTTCCAGGAATTTCACTAGACGTTGGTTTACTAGTTTTTCCAGAAGTTTCGAGATTGTGCTCAGTAGCGAAATGGGCCGGTAATTATTTGGAGCATCCGTACTCCCTCCCTTGTGGACTGGTATCACTACTGCAGTTTTCCAGGTGTCCGGAAAGATTCCAGTGGAAATACTGAGATTAAAAATATGTGTAAGTGGAGCAACGATGTATTCTAAGACAGCTTTCAAAAGTTCATTTGTGAATCCATCCAGACCAGGCGCACTTTTATTCTTTAGTTGTAGAATAAGATCAGTCACCTCCCGTACTGTTGTGGGCGTCATAAAAAAAGAGTCCAGAGGAGATTTGGTAGATTTCACTTTAGAGACTATTGAGGCGTGAGAACTATTGCTATGCCTAAGAATGTCATTAGCCAGACGCTCTCCAGTAGTGGAAAAAATACCATTTACATAGTCCAAAGACTTGCTTTCGTCCTCTTTTATTTGGCATAGTGGGAGGGCAGAGACTTTCACTTTGTTTGAATTTGTGATACCTTTTATAGTCTTCCATAATTTGTCAGGTTTTTGTTTGTGCCGTTCCAGTTCCTCCCTGTTATAATTGTTTTTAATCTTTCGGATCAGCTCATAATAAAAATTTCTATATCGTTTAAAAATGTGAGACTTGATGGGATCTTCGGGACTCCTTCGAGCCTCCTTGTGTAACCAGTCTTTATGAACAGAGCATCTGATTAAACCAGGTGTCATCCATGGCTTTAGAGGACTCCACCTACGGCTGACCAAACAGGTTCTGCTGTGTTTGTCAATAAGCTCTGTGAACATATCCTCAAATATCCTCACCGCCCTCGTCGGACATGTTTCGTCTAACACCGGAGACCAGACCACTCCCTCCAAATCTCCTCTAATAGCCTCGTGATCTAATAGTACATGGGTTCTACTTGAATGGATTGTATTAGGGGGTTTTGTATCAACACCCAGAAGCACGATGTAATGATCTGTCACAGTAGATGAACACACTATAGATTCCATTCGAGCGCTGGATTTACAGAAAACATGGTCATGACATGCGTCTTGACGAGTAGGTTTATCAACAGCTTGTCTAAACCCATGTTGGGCCAACAGACAGAGGTAGTCCGAACTACTTACAACATTCAATATGTTGATGTTGATATCTCCGGTGATCACAGCGCAAGGAGCGTTAGGTATATTTGTGATGACATTTTCGAGTGACGCTAGGAAATTGTCCGTATTCCTAAAGGAGGGAGAGCGGTAAACTCCCAGAACTGTCACACAAGATGGGATGTGAACGAGTAGGCAATTTGCATCAGACAACTCCGGCTCACTAACAATAGGGTTCCATCCGTTGCTAACGTACATCACGACACCACCGGATTTATTTATGAACTTAGTGGAGGAAAAAGATAGGTACCCATCAATTTTGCTTAAAACTGAACCTTCACCTAACCAGCACTCAGTCAGGACGAGTACATCAAACTCTATATTAAATCTCTTTAAAATAACTAAAAAACCATCAAAATTACGTTGAATGCTTCGTATGTTAAAATTAAGAATCTTAATCTTATACTTACCAATTAAGCTCCTACACTGCTCTGCGACACCAACCTCGTGGCATGTAATATTCAAAGTGTTATCTACATCGTTCAAAATATTAGTGATAATCATTTTTAAAACGGGTGTTTATTGTAGATATTATAATTACTATCTGGGGCCACGAGGCATGCCGCAGTACAGTGCCGAGATTACAAAAGTGTCCACAACCAACATTCCAACACTTGAACAAGTTAGGGATAATCTTCAAAACATGTGGTGATTGAACAAGCGATTTCTTATGAGACTTTGGCTGATTTAGTTTTTTAATAACACATTCATTCGGCCTAAGCAGTTTCGAACATTGAGATAAATTAGCCATTACAAGGGTAAAGAGCATTGAGAAAAGTGATAAAACAAAATTATTACTAATACAATCTCATGTTTATCCCTTACATAATAAGGTAAGTCATTTATATATATTAAAAATAAGAATGTATCTAGAATTGACCCCTGTGAGACTCCCATAACTACGGGGGACCCCGAAGATCTTTTACCATTAACATCGACCTTCTGTATCCTTTTGCCCAGATAAGAAAACTTCTTCTGAGCGTTATGCCTAATCCATTAGGATTGGCAGGGTCCGGCATCTAAGCCTAAGAATTTGGCGAAGATACTGATTTCGATATGGAGCGATTGCCGTCAGAGCTACACAACCCATAGGCAAAATGAGACCTTTCATAGGTAAAGTCACACGTCTTTCTAAATATAATTTCTTGGACGTGCAGGTTTCCTCATGGATTTTTCCATCACCGCCGAGCAAGTGATAATTACAAATTTCTACATAAATTCGAAAAATCGGAAAAATGCGTTACGCACACCACCGGTGCCTGGGTGGCCTCCGGTGGTAGTGTGGGACTCCCCGTCGGCTGTCCGACGGTATACCCACTAAACAACCCCGCGAAATGCCATCGGCCGCGTTGGTGTGGTGCCCCGGATCTGTCAGCAACAGGGCACTTCGTAGGTCTACCCTAATATGACGTACTTGTATATTCTACTTTTTCATGAAATAAGAATGAACCCTCCAATAACTTATCCTTCAATCACGAAGTCCTATGACGTCTTTATATACCAACCTACTCTATCAGTATTCACGTGTATAAATAAATAAATTTCTAATAGGAATACAGTGCAGATAAAGTAAAAGTAAAGTGTTGATACTCGTATGTTTGACTTTTGACATTTGCATGTTTATTGACAGGTGTGTACATTGTGTGTGTATTGACCGAGTCATGTGGCGCTCGGTTACCTCTACCTAACCTACAAGGGACTTGGAGTGAAGATGTATAGATAGATTATATAGATAGTGTATAAAACCTCTCACAACATGCGTGCTCAATAGTATCATAGAAATGAGATCATGGGTACTGTGAGCTAAAGGTTGCTGCAACATATTTCTCATATTACTATGAGTCATAGAAATATGATTATATATGATAATGGAATAGCGACCTTAGTATGTAGAGAATTAAGAAAAGCCTATTAAAACTTTATTAAATTGGAATTTTCAAATGAATAATATTTGAAGTAAAAATTCTATAAATAAATAATAGATCACTTTAATCGTCCCACTGCAGCGATACGAGAAGGATTTTTTTTCTTCTACTTCAATTGAAGGCATTTAGAGCATACTACGCCCCGTTGCTCAACTGCGGATGGCGGAGGCCAGTGTTTTCAAGCGGCTCGATGGCCGTTGTAACATCGTCCGGGACCAAGACCAGCTGACGTCCCTCCGAGCTCGGAGAAGCTCGAGATCGAAGATCGAAAAAACACTGGCTGCGGCCGACGTTGCTTAATTTGGGTGTTCGATTAAACGGACACTATGCCATCGAAGTCTTCAGTACTAAACATACAGGATTTTTAGATTAGCAATTCTCAATAATAATTGATCAAATATGAATGTAAGGGATCAAATATGATAAAAGGAATGTAAATAAACAATTGGCAAATAACTCAACATCGAAACCAATGTCGTCGTGTCGAGAACATTTCCAAAATCTGGGAATTATGACTGTACCGGGCCTATATATTTTGGTATTGTTATCACATTTAGCAAAACATCTGCACGAGTATGAAACTGATGAAGAACGAAAGCAAAGAGAGGGAACAAGAAGGAAAGATTTCGTCTTAAAAGTGATACCTAGATTGACAATCGTTACACACAGCACCCGTTATCAGTCAATAAAATTATTTAACAGGTTACCTATCGAATTGAAATCCATCATATATCAACTGGAATTTAATAATAAATTGAAGCAATTTTTGTTGAGGAAGTGCTACTACTCAGTGGATGAATATTTAAATGATACTTGACACATACAGTTCAGTTTTTGTTTGCAATTTGATCCAACCTGCTTTGTGTGCTTCCGCCACCAATTAGTTCATGCGGCCTAGCGCCGGCCGGCACCCACCCACTACTGTTAGTGCGTGCATCATGCCGACGCTGCCATGGCTGCTCCGGTAGTCTCTGCCTCGGCTGCTGCGGTCGTCCGCCATCTGGAACAGAATCCGCATGCCCCATCCACCACCGTCGCTGCCACGACTGGCCTGGTCGTCGCTGCGACACGTGTTTCGCCTCTCCACGAGGCATCATCAGGCGTTGTAGACGTTAATCGTAAGAATAACATGCTACAAGTGACAAATCCATCGCAGTGCCGTCCCTTATATTGAATTGAGGGTGGGGGTGGATGGAGTGAGGCCAAGGCGTTGGTATCTGCCAGGCAGAGAATTTTAACCGATAATATTGTTTTATCTAAAGCGGATAAAGGAAATACGTTAGTCATCATGGACCGTAATGAGTATAACTCCAAAGTCAGTGACGTTTTACAGACAGACAGCTTTTTGACGGTAAGTCAAGATCCCACCAACAAATATTTAGCCCAATTAAAGTTAACTGTTAACGGCTCGAAATATATCTTTCCGGATAATTCATATTCAAAATTCAAAATTATTCCCATGAATCCCCATTCTCCTATGCTTTATGGTTTACCAAAATTACATAAAATCAATATTCCAATAAGGCCAGTTGTGTCGTACATTGGAGCTCCCGCCTATAAGTTGGCAAAATTTCTTAATGTACATATCCGTGAAAGGATATCTTTTGAGCCAAAACACAGTCTTAAAAATAGTTTACATTTAATAGATAGTATAAAAAACTTAACACTACCCCCTTCTTCCAAATTAATTTCACTCGACGTTGAAAGTTTATTTACTAATGTACCTTACGAGGATTGTCTAAAAATCCTCAAGTCATCTTTAGAAAATAAATTCATTCATCCTGGCGAAACAGATGACATATTACGACTGACAAGACTTTGCATGTCTCAAAATTATTTTCAGTTTAATAATAAATACTATTTTCAAAAAGAAGGGTTAGCAATGGGGTCCCCTCTTAGTCCATTGATGGCTGACTTATTTATGGATAATTACGAACGCGAACACATAATCGGTAAACCACACATATTCTATTACTATAGATATGTCGACGATATTCTCATATGCTGGACAGGTACCAATCGTCAATTGGATCTCTTTGTTTCCAAATTAAATAAAATCCACCCTAAAATTAAATTCACTTTAGAAATAGAACAAAATAGTTCACTTCACTTTTTAGATTTAACCATAACTAAAAATCAATCCCTCCATCAATTTTCGATATATCGTAAACCCACTCATACCGATACCACGATTCCCGCGTCATCCAGCCATCCTTGGCAACACAAGCTCGCAGCGTATAAAACTATGATACACCGTTTGATGAGCGTTCCATTAAGTAAGGATAATTACAACAAAGAACTTGATGTAATATATCAGATCGCGAAGTCAAACGGTTATTCCAAATCTACCATCGATAAATTATTGCGTAAAAAGACGAGTAGTATCGTTAACAGACTATTGTACGCGGTTCCATATATTTCGACAAATAAATACACTGCGAGTTTGTCATACCTGGGAAAAATCACTGACAAAATAGTTCACATATTTAGAAAAAATAACATACATGTTGCTCTCAAATCCCATAATACACTCAAGTCACTTTGTAACACTAAAGATAAAATCCCGCCCAATAAAAAATCCGGCGTCTATAAGCTGTTCTGCGATGAATGTGAACACGTTTATATCGGTCAAACGGGACGTAACTTTATAACACGATTTCACGAACACGTGTCGGCGTATAAAAACAATCGCCCAGAAAGGTCACACTTCGCTGAGCATCTCATAGACAAAGGACATAACTTATCCCCCACTAATACATATCAAATTTTACACACCATAGACAAAGGTTTAAAACTAAATATTAGGGAACAATTAGAAATTAATAAACATAAAAATTCTAAAATTACTCTCATGAACAAACAGACTGACGTAAACCATTCCCCACTATTAAATATCTTTTCGCTCACACCGTCCACCCCCACCCTCAATTCAATATAAGGGACGGCACTGCGATGGATTTGTCACTTGTAGCATGTTATTCTTACGATTAACGTCTACAACGCCTGATGATGCCTTGTGGAGAGGCGAAACACGTGTCGCAGCGACGACCAGGCCAGTCGTGGCAGCGACGGTGGTGGAGGGGGCATGCGGATTCTGTTCCAGATGGCGGACGACCGCAGCAGCCGAGGCAGAGACTACCGGAGCAGCCATGGCAGCGTCGGCATGATGCACGCACTAACAGTAGTGGGTGGGTGCCGGCCAGCGCTAGGCCGCATGAACTAATTGGTGGCGGAAGCACACAAAGCAGGTTGGATCAAATTGCATGTAAGTTTGACTTTCGCAAAATAACGCCTGAATCTATTAACTAGTTCAGTTTTTTTCTCTCTTTTGTTTGTAATATTTCGTTTTGTAATGTACTTTTGACTGGTGTGATGACATGTCTAGAATTTGTATTTTAATTGTCTCATTATATTTGTTACTTGTGCATCCTTAATTGTCGAATGATTATTGTGATGTGACGTTTGAAATGTATGACTAGTTTTGACATTTTGTAGATTGAACATTTATACTTAAGATTATGTAATAATTTAGATGAACTTTCGACACAATATTGTATTGTTCTGAAATAAAAATGTAAATGTAAATAAAACCAGATACCTACACATTTTACATTAGATAAATGAAGAACTCCTTGCGCGCCGAGACACGGGGGCTGCTTAGTGGACAACATTTGTGGTAAAAATTGTTGTACTATAGTGCTAAACAAAACTATCGTTTTTATACCACTAAGGTGGCAAACAAGCATACGGCCTGCCTGATGGTAAACAGTCACCGTAGCCTACGGACATTTGCAACACCTAAGGTGTCACTCATACGTTGCTGACCATCTAAAAACCTCTTCATGCCTTTCTTGAAGAACGCCATGCTGTAGTCCCTTGAGAAAACCTCGGCTGGGAGTTCATTCCACAACGTGACAGTTCTTGGAAGAAAACTTCTCTGGAACCGCACAGTAAGCGACCATTGTGGTTCCAGTGTGTGAGGGTGAAATCTACGTAATCAAAACAGCACCGACGGGTGAAGTACCATAGTGCCCTGATTGACCTTTAAATGAGAGGGCTGTTTGTTCCTGCCAGTTAGTGTGTGAAGCTGCTCAAAAGTTGTTGCGTTAATAGCGGAGAGACAATGCCTGATCCTTATTGTCCTTGTTAATACATTGTCCTTCCTTGATTCTGATATTAAGCGCATCACATAAGGGTAGTTTGCTATACGGTATGAAAATAGTTGCATTGTAGGCAGTTTATTGTAACCACAACCCAATACCAATAAAAACAATTACTCGTTCAGTGTAAATAGCATATATACCAGTTCTTGGCGAAGTAAAAAATATGTTCAATTTCTACGTCCTTAACATAAAACGTATTTCTATGTGTATTTGCGTTTATCTATGGAGTTTCTAATCAAAGTTCACCTGCTATAGAATTAAAATCTTTAACTGTTAAAAACTTTTTAATTGTTCAATACTTAAGTAATTTAATTATATATTGCTGGTAGTTAGGTATGAACAAAATCCAATAATAAATGAAAACTCATTTCAAAATCAAACGAACCAAGAAGTCGAATCAAACATATTTGTGAAATTCCAACGCAAGGGTCAACGTTTGCCCGGCGACGTCCAAAATCGGAGAGGGAGGGAATCGCATCACTGATCGAGTCCCGCCCTACGGGCAAATATAAAAATCATTCATATGGACAAAATAAAATTGCATCCCAAATAACCCGGTGCTCATCGGCCGAAAATCTATTAGCAATAAATATGAACTTTTCCGATTTCACTGGATTTAAAACGGCGATCGGGCGCGAGAGAACACCAATATAAAATCGGGGAGTTCTTATGACTTTTCTGGTTTATGGCATTGTAGTTTTATTTCTTTCGCAGATTAATTGTTCTGCTACATTTTTCAGCCCTGGGATCGATTCTGAATTTTAAAATCCAAGGCCAGATGATGCTCAAACCTATTTGGCTTGATTTCATTTATTTATGCAACAATATTAATATAATTGTAAAACGTAGTTAAAATGTTACTAGAGACTCATCATCATCTTTAAAGGCACTACATATTGTTCGCCTTACCGATTAACAAACCTACCGAAACAAACGACACTCTGATGAGAGACAGAGAGCACAGCGAAGCTTAGTGAATGAATGAAGCGATGGCTGAAAATTCAACGCAGTCGATCTTACGGTCATGTTGTCGACACATGTTTGTGATTTATTTATTTCAATGTTATGCCCAATGTGCTGCTATCTCTACAATAGATCTTCGTTTACACATAGGGCAAATAAAACCAATTATTATGAAAATCCAAATAAATGAAAAGGTAGGTATCACTGTTAGTCTGTCTGTTATCTTTTTATAATTCAACAGATTTTATTGTTATTAGACACAGATAATATTTAGAGTTTGAAATCTGTCATTGGCAGGGGTTAATTATATATTTTTGAAGTGAAAACTTCTTTAGCGGCGTTGTGCACTTTTTGGGATGAGTAAAAAATGCTAAACTCGCGTCAGGCGTCAGGACACGTGACCCTGACCATAAGATTTTGGTGAGAATTAGAACTTAAGTTCGCTGCAGCGCTAAAACATTAGTTACCTCTAATTAAACAATTAAAACATGAAGCTCTAGAAGTCTAGATCGTTCATAGGGCATTATTTTCTCGCGACCAAAACGTTGTAAGCGCCATGAAATGGTTGACGTTTACGCGTTTCGTTCAACATAGTTTATCAACATCGCTGTTTGGTTTAAGCGGCGCGGTGTGTTTGAGTTTTAGAAATTGACGATGATGATGCTGGTAATGTTGATGGTGAAAGAGTCGTTGAAATTATGGATGAAAGTTAATTTTTCTGAGAGATAAACTTTTTAATGTAAAATGATTGTAATAGTTCTGAAGTGTTAAATTTTTAATGTAATATAAATTGTCATGTTTGTGTACGATAGCGCAATAAATGAATATTGTATTTTACCACATACATGATAGTACTTTTATACTGATAAATAAAGCAATTCATGCGAAATTATACCCTAACCGTTCCAATATATAAAAAAAATGCACAACGTTAATGTTCATGTTTTCACTTCTGCTGGCACTCCCGGAGTGCAACCCGTTTTTTTTTTCAATCTTTTAATATTTGCCCAACAAACATTTCCGAAAGCATTTTGTAATTATTATCGGCGACGACTTTTAGATCGTCAACAGACAAAAACAAGATAGTAGTGTAGGTACTTTTAAACAAATGCATATCGATACAGTAATATTGAATACAGAGCAAGTAAGTATTTACACAATTGACATAACTCTATAACTTCACGCCAAATCCCTTACGGAGTAGGCAGAGAGAACCGAGCGCCACGCGACTTTGTCCTTACATACCTCACTCGCTTCTTTAACATTCATTGCTCTTTTCATGCGCGCTCGCCGGTTTCTAGGGCTCCTGACATCACCTTCTGATAGAACACGACCAATTTGGTCATGGTAGGTAAGTCTTGGCCTTCCTCGGCTCCTACATCCATCCACTTTTGCATTGTATATCTGCTTCGTCATTCTTTCATCTTGCATTCTTTTTACATGTCCGAACCAACGGAGCATGCCTCTTCTTACTTTAACACCGACGCTCTCTTTCAGACCATCTCTCTTTAATTAATAAGAATAAGAAATTATAATAATTAATAAGAATTTTTGTCATGATTCTTGAACCTCTAGGCAGGGTAGGTTAGGACTGTTTCAGCCAATTTATTATAGCATCGTATTTAATTTACAACAAAGGACTACCCAGTTCACGTACTTCACTGTCCCTAGGGAAATTTCGTACATCTTTATTGAGCGGATATTCACCACAGTTCCATTGTGCTTACACTCACTATGATACTATAATACTATGTTACTAGACCCAGCTGTTTGAACCGTATTTGTCAATCAGACGACGAGTTTCTTCTTTTATATATACAGATTTAAAATCTTTAAGACAATACAAAAAAAAAAATATTGTCGGTCAAATTACACAGCGCCATCTAGCCCCAATGGGTACTAGACAACTGATAAACATATGTAAATACATTTTTTTTTTTGTAAATACATACTTATTATACATGGAAAATACCCAGACCAAGACAAACAGACATGTTCATGCACACAAATGTTTGTACCGTGTGGGAATTGAACCCACGAGCGTTGGTGTCAAAGTAGCGTAACAGCGCGTTTCACCACTGCGCCACCGAGCTCGTCGAAATAAAATAGAGGCGTTTTGATTTACACATAGATTAATATTATAGCGTCGAACATTGCCTTCTCTTGTAATTGATTATATCTATTAATATATAACTACACATATAGATCTATCATTACAGTGCACTCATTATGGTTACTTTTTTAAATCTCAGCAAATAAATGAAATATTTTTGGCATTTCACTATTGAATTTTTTGTTCTGGGTTACCTACTCGCCCAATGCACTCCTAGTCCTAGAGTTAGATCACGAATCGTTTAGGTCTTAGATTGTTTTTTATTACAGCCTGCTGAGCAGGTTGGTGGCTTAGCTTTATGCGACAGGCTATACAGCATTTTTTTTATACACATCCGAGGGGAGAGTACTAGTGGTGCGCTGTAACACAAGCTTGCTTTCTACAGGCACCAGTCTCTTTCAATCTGCATGCTAGCTTAGCTCTAGTTATGTTTGATGCTGTTTTATACCATGTATTGCTATCATTGTAGATTGTTCTAAGATAATATACATTATTATGTTATAGTCCTTATATCACAGGTTTATCCCGGTCATTATTATTTTATTATATATTTTTTTATGCATCAAGAGATATACAAGCATACGGCCCATCTGATGAAAGTAAAGTGGTTACCGGTACGGTTAGCCTATGAACGCTTGCAATACATTAAGTATCACTCGCGCGTAGCCACGTCTGCTGCTAACACAGAAACTCCATAGAAGCTTACTGGTGACCTCACTCACACGCAGGAACACAACAACCTTCATGGGAGTTCTTATTCGGCTGCGGTTTTCTGTGAGGTGGAGATCCTTACTCAGACGAGCTGTTTTTGTGCGCCCAACCTCTCTATTAAATGCCAAACCTTAAAAACTCTGCAGAAGGAGATCCATTTTAGGTGAGTGATGTAAGAAATGTCGGGTAAAATATAAAACACAAAATGATAATTTTCACTTTTAATCTCGATATTTTCATCTACAATACAAGGCACACACACAATTTTAAGTAAATTAATAGTAATTATAATAGAAATAAATAATAATACTTGCTTTTAAGATTGCGATCTATACTCCAAATTATAATGTTATAGGTACATTGAGAAGCCTCAGCTGATGTCGAAACACTACTCGCTAATAACAATACTAGAGAAGGTTTTTGTATAGTCAATGACAGAAGTGTATAGATGTACTTATTTGATTTTAGATCTTTCAGCAAAAAATTAAATCATAAATCATCATCTTACTTTTGATACTGAGTGTAGAGTATATATCGGGTAAACAGTTTTACCAGATATAGTCGGCTTATACAGTGTCTTTTCTACGTTAGCCGTACGAAAAAGATGACTCTCTGGGATATTGAAGCACGGCTGTTTTGTACCAAACACCACCAAACAAGTCTCTACGAGCCGTTAAGGGTCTATAGTACTCATTAATGTTGTCTTTCTATTCCCTTTAGTGATCAGTGTAAAATCTGGAAAAGTAACCTATAACCATCCAGTCTATTAGATACGTAGATATGTCACAGCTAGGTAATTTTTTCAGGATTTTACAGAGATCTCTAAAAGGACATATAAAAGTTTTTAATATGATTGAGCGCTACCATCATACCCCGAAGAGAGTTTGTCAGTTGTTTGAATCCACCCGATATGTGGTCGAGTACTGCATTTGCAGTTAGTATTAGTTGTTTAATAATAAACAAACAGTATTGTCATACAAATTCAGCAGCGAAATGAAAAAAAAAAACTCATACTAAAGTACCACATTCACGCTCTTTACACATTCACACATGTTCAGCTAAACATTTATAGTAACAACTAAGTTTTATTTATTACGTTTCATTACCCATTACAGATAATATGAAATTAATTGTATGAAGCGTTTGTATAAATCGGCAGCTTGACTATTCAGGATTTGTATTTCCAATTGAATTGACAGATTATATGAAGTTTAATCAGAATGAAAGTTTACTTGGAAATTTGTTATCTCCATAACTAAACTATTTTAATATGCGTTGCGATTAATAGTCAAGCGCCAATATTACGCCAATACAATTTCTAAACTTACGTTAACTATTTTAAACATTCAAAGTCATTCCGTAAACTAAGCATCATATAAATAGTACTATTTTATACTTTATTATGTATACGTTACAGCTACCGCTCTTACTGTTAGGACACTACCCATATACATCGACTCTGCATTATGGATATGAGATACAGCGTTAAAATTATTTATACAACATCTACGTCATGAAGATTTAAAGAAAACACTTAGTTTACATTGTACGCAAAACGCTTTTCCTCGTGTTCAGTCGATAAAGAATCATAAAAATGTATTGTATTGAAACCTCTAACTTAACTATAGTACATGTTTATGGTTTATGTAATACACTAGTTTCAGTTATATCTAATCATTGCACTAAAATTGAATAAATTACATAATCGTGAAATCACCATATTACTATTGAACGCAAATGTACATCATCATGTACGTGAACTTAATTGTACCTATTTATAAATCAGCATTTTTACTGGCGACCTCCAACGATGTCATGTGCTAAATGAAGTTTATATAGGAACTCAAAAGTCTATTTCTCGTAAGATAGGAGACTAGTAGTTAAAACGACTTTATATGTATTAAAATTTTGGAAAAATCTCCAAAAGCAGTCTTAGATCAATTCCAACCATTATGTCTGCTCAGCTCGTTCAAAAAGATCAATGCAGCTTACGATATGTATGTAGGTACAAATTATGATGTTATAACAGAAATGTTATAAATTACAGAAGGTAAACAATAGGATACTTAATTCATAAATATGGCATGTAATGATAAGTTTAAAGGTACTTTCATAAAAGATTTAAATGTTGACGTGTAAATACGTGAATCGTCGATAAAATCGTTCTTAAATCTATTATATTATTTAAGAAATATTTACAAATTTCACTATGGAAGAAGAGTCCATGAGACTTCGTCTTAAGACTGCGAAATCTACGTTCTTACTTCAACATGATCAATAACAATATTTACAAATTAATCTCAATAAAAGGAAGTACATATTCATCGAGATCTGCGTGAACGCCAAAATGTTGTATATTAAATATGAATGAACGCATCAATTTACATGAAGTTGCAGAATCTGAGCATGTCTCTGAAGATATTTTCTATTACAATTTGAGAAGACGCTTGTGCTTCAATCAATGTGCACCAAATCTTTGGGTTTCATTTCTCCCTAAATTCAGGTTTGACGCTGATCATAGGTTTTCTTGTTTCGTCGACTTCTTTGTCGTACTCTTGGCTCTCGGGGAAGTCTGCCCCGGCGTTTTGTAGCTAAGTGGCTGAACTGAACAGCACCGAGTTCTTATAGTAGCTGGCGCGGTCGGAGAGCGGGCTCTTCACGTCACGTTCCATGGCCTGCTGGCGCGACTTGCGCTCCATTTCCAACTCTTGAGCCAGCGATTCTGTTGACAAAAAAACATACTAATTGTTTATCTTATATTTATAAATCGTGATCACTGAACATAAAATAAATAAATATTAAATAATAGCATGTGTCCACGGGTTATTCGTATATAATCGTGAATAAGTATCCCAAGTATTCAAGTAAGGTACATCAACTGATGCCAATTTAGCCCATTCGGGGTTAGATCTAGAGCTTTTTTGTTGCTCCTAAATAATGAATTAGCCTCTAGCCCAAAATTTGGCCCTAAATTATCATAACCATAGACGTATATAGGGCTAGGAATGAAACAAAGTTATTAATCATAAAACGTTGCAAAAATTAAACGCACCCACTTATGTGTCAAAATATTGGGGGATTCGGTAAAGTGTAGTTTATATTTTGTTATAATTGACGTTATGTTTCAGTTAAATAAAAAAGAAAAAACTACGACCTTGATTGGTTTATCTGTAATTTTGCCCGATTTTATCGTTTTAGCACAAATAGCAACAACAACAACAACTATCAACGTTTTACATTTAATTTACCCGAAAAGCTGATACGGAGTTGGCAACACTGGGTACATCAATGATTAATTGGGACTTCTTCCCGCGCTTTTGACGAGTGACATTGTTGTTATACTTGAAATTTTTACTATTCAGTATAAAATTAGTTTTGTGTGACAATTTCGATAGTGTTTTGTAACATAAGTGCTAGTGAAATTATACAGTAATGAAAAAACTCAAATATAACACGTTTATGCACTTTTTGAAAGACGTGAATAAGTTCATCAATAAAACCTTGTAAAAATCACTATCGTTTTACGGGTGGTATTTAAATTGGGTTGATTGGGTCTGGGTACCCTTCCCAAGTATTTTTTCAGCAGAGTTCCTGAAGCTGGAACATAGAATTAAGATTTTCAAAAGGTTTTAAACTGATGACTTGGCTGTATGGGCTAGATCCCTTTGCCTTTCCCCTCGGGGATAAAAAGAACCAACAATGATTAATTACAACAAACCCAGACCGGAGATATGGCATTGCAAGGACAACAGAATTTTCATGTTAGTTACATGCATTGAGCATGTAAATGTTATTAAAATTACACTATACATTATCAATATAACCTAGCGACTTTGTACAAATTGACTATAAATTTCCAAAAAATATTTTCTAATGAGTCCTGTATAGGGAATATTTCATGTCTCTTAGTCCTGCGGTTTATCTGTCTGTCAGTTGCGGTGCTGATTCACATGAATATATTAAACATTTTAGTATAAAAGTAACAGAAATTCTTCTTCTACTTAGCGTTATTGAGTTTTCTTTTCCGTTGTAATTGGCAGGATCTAGCCTAAGCCTAAAACATAACCAACCTAAGATTTGGCGAAGATACTGATTTTAACATGGCCCAGCTGCCGTCAGACCTTCACAATCTAGAGGGAAAACACCAGACCTTTCCTAGGTAAAGTCACACGTCTTTCGAAATAAAACGATGTTATTCTTTACTGTCGGACAAGTGATAATTACAAATACGAATTTAGTGGTTACATGCCAGGATACGAACCGGGCAACAGTTGGTCAATAGTCTGATTCCTTATCCACTGTGCTATCATTGCTCTAAATGCAATATAAATTATTCTTCAGCAAACACATACACAACATAAACAGACATAGCCTTCCTTGCATGTATTGCCTCATGTGAAATAATAACTATAGTAATTAAATTGTCCAAATTGTGAAAGCTCAAGTGTGTCGCCCCTGTAAATGTCATTAGTAGAGAGAGGCAATTCACATCAAACGGACTTCGCAGTACGAATACCACTTTCTAATTTAATATCCAATACTCCCTTCCGGTAAAAACGTCGAGTCGCAGTATCGTGCGAGTTTATTAAATTGTGAGAAGGGTTGTTAGATTTCAACTTACGTCATTATTAGAAGGCAATTAGTATATGGTAATGCTTAAAATATTAGTACTATTATCATCAGTATTTACCCACTGCTGGATATATCCAGTCAAATGGAACCTGTCCCTTAACGGGGCTGGAGTCACGGGCAGTGTATAGCATTTATATTAACTTTTAGATCAATTGTTATTACTTTACATTTTATGCTCTGCGAATTTCGCAGACGGATATATGAATGGAAGAAGGTGTGGCACATTGAGATATTTTTCAATTTTTGGCAAGTAAAACTGTGCTAATTAGAATTTGATACCCGTAAAATTCGTATTCAAGGATTGAAGTGTTTTTGCTGTGTGTACCGCAGGAATGCAGCCCACTTTTGGGATACGGCTCTCTCTTCAACCGAAGTAGTTTACAACATCGTCGTCACGCGGTTCAACAGAGGATTTGCAGAGAATAATCTTTTTAATGGCGATCCGATGGCCACTGACTTAGCTTAAGGACTAACTTCGGAAGCACGGGATAATTTGAAATAGATAAACCCATTGGTCATCATGACACATGCAGCAATACCTCGAAGTTCGAAGTATGGAGGCACATAACCTAATTGAACACGCTAGTTACTCAACGCTGATCACAGACAGCCTATGGATAGGTTTGTTTATCTCGAGCTCTGTTCTTTATCAGGGACAGGCTATCGGTTCATGCTGTTGTCAATAGAGTGGCAGACGTTAAACTAAATCTGTGACCTTCAGCCTATTTGAAAATTCTGGCCTCCGTCAATTTGCAATTGAGCAGCGTGGAGTGGTATGTTCTTAACTCCAATAATTAAAGAGTGAGCGATGATTCCAGCTGCGGGATAAGTATAGCTGGCAGTGGATAGGATATAATTTCAATATTTCCTTTTGAACTATACATTACCCTGATTCTACCACAGATTTATAATTGATGACATAGCTAACTTCTATAATAATCACTTCAATTAAGGCAACTGTGTAAGCTACGTGTTCATGTGACTATATCTTTTTGAAATGCGAAGTCCATTACGATGTAGACAAATAGAACTTAGCGCCACGTGACTCGGTACTTACACACCTAACTCGCTTCTTTACGTAGCTCTTTACATGTATTTCGCCAGTTTTATGAACATCACAACAGTGTGTTCATAAAATGGAAATAACAATGTAAATTACTTTTTTAACATTTATTTAAATATTGTCATGCGCAAATAAAGATTTAACTGGCAATAAACAGTCGATATAGAAATGGGAGCATGTTCCAAGCACAAGAATCTCTAATAAGATTTTAGGAAAATTGACAAAGTTCGTGAAGGGGCAAGAGTAGGTGAGGTAAGGCAATTGTCTTCGAAAACGTCGACGTTTTACGAAATATGCTTATTCAATTTCATGCAACGCTTGCCTCCTCCTGCAATTTACGAGATATAAAAGATATAAACGGAATCGCGTTTTTTGCTTACTTTGATGGAACATTTTCTCAACGGGGAATTCAATTTCTCTTCTCGACATTCATTTACAATTTATGCTTGAAGTGTCCAAATTTACAACACATTTAGTTCACCTTCTTAAAGACACGGAACAGTCGCGGAAATGAAAACATCGATCAAAAGATTGCGATTCTTGTCAAAAACATTTGTCACTTAAAAACGGAGTTATAATCGGATTTGTTTCAGTGGAGACTGGCTTCAGGGCATCACACTCGCAAGTGACGACCATTGAGGGTTGTCCCGAAGCAGAAACCTATTATCCCGGGCGAGATTATACGCCTAGGGCGTCACAATTAAATATTATACACTTAAAAGCTTCGGCCTTTGCCGTTTCACTTCGCTGCCACCCCTAAATGTCCCATTAGGTCTGTTTGAATACGTAATATTTTTGCATTTGCCACTCCTAAAACAAAATTGCCGGTTCCTTTGAGAGCTATAATCTATTTGTTCTTCGCAATAACAGCAATGGTTGGGCGAGCAGCTTAATAAAAATTGTGCTTTCATAAATATTTATAGTTAAATGTCTTATATTTTAATGTACCTAGTTTATGCTCTATTTGTAGTATCATCATGCGTGGTTAATAATGGCCACGTTTATCAAAATTTGCGGTTTCATTCCCGTTCAGATATATGTTTATATTTATATTATATTTTGTATAGTCACATCCTGAGCTGATGACCCTCCGTGAGACATGACATAGATCTATGTTCATATTATTGTAACTTTCTCATCTCCATAATTCATAATCGGACTAGGAGATCAGCACTGTCACATAACCATATCGGTTTTAGGCGTATCTTTATTAACCCCTCGAGCGTGTTAGGCCCGTATACTTGCCTCAACTACAAGCGTTGTTTAATTTAGTACTAGATGGCGCTGTGTCGAAAATACTCTGGAATAAATAATTAAAATAAAACCTGTTCTGTATTATTGGCATCGTTTAGTAATAGCATTACTTTCACTGAGTACCTATTGTTGGGACACAAAAACGTTTATAAGAAGTTTTACTTCGATTTGATCGAATGATCATGCAATGACAAAAAAGGATACTTCATAATGTGGAGACTGTGAACGTGAATCGATTTATTTGAGATAAAAGAAGTAAAACAACTTTGAAACAGGTTGTTTTATTCGTGATTTGGTAGACCAAAACATTTCTTTCATGTTGATCACTAACAGTGAAACGTTTTTATGGGGCGAGTTAAGAATAAATAATTTTGCCCTAGTACGTAATTAATATTGTGGCAGAGAGCAGTATTTAAATTTCAAAAGTGTTTTGTGAATAATCTAAAGGCGAAAATCTTTCCAAGAGAAAAAAATATCTTCTCAAAATTTTCTTTCCTAATACGGAAAGTGATATTGAGATCAGCTTTCATTTCAAATACATTTAAAAAAAAATATATACAAATGTAAAGCGAATTGGCACTAATACAAGTAAGCAATTTAGATTAAATTTAAACAAAAAAATAAAAATCATAATGAACTTGACGCAACTCTTTACTCATTGTTTTGCAGAGAAAGTAGGTATTTACAATAAATTATATATTTTATTATACCTGTAATAAAAAGATCGTTCGTGCGAGCAAGAAAAGCTATTTATAAATAGGTACATACTTATTTATTTTTTGGATGCTGATTGAACGCGTCTATTTGGAAGTAACCTCAAAAGTTATTTGAATCCACTGATGCTAGAGAAACGAATCGATTTTATTATCAAACAAAAGACGTAGCAAGAAATTAAAATTTGGGCGCAGCTTGTTGATTTAGATTGTCTCAGTATCGACCATTCACAAAAACCGATCCAGTCTAAAGACTATCTTTTTTATATTATACAACTTCTTGTACTATCTTACCCATTAATTTTTTCGCTATTAGAAAAATATAATTGTTTGACACTCGATATCTTTGACAGAATTATAGAAAGTAAATACTCGTTATTTTTAACGATTTTAGCGCAATCGACACCTTCGTTGTTAACGTAAAATAATTACTGCTGTTAAAAGTGTAGAAAAAATGGGATAATTAATTCTTGGGATGGGAATTTGAGAAGGTTGTGGACAAAGGGGTGGTTTAAGCGGGCGATTGTGAGGGAGCCGCGAAGCAGGTACAGTAGTTTAACTAACAATAGATTCCGGAGAGACGGACAACGGCCAGCGAGGTGCTACTGTTGCGACTCTATTCGACCATGTCGAATCATTCTGATTGGACTAATTTTCCATTAACGAAATTCTTTCACCTTTTTAACCATCAATTCCTCGTGACTCCGACACACTTCAATTGAAATAATAATATAGACTCCTCGGAAAGTTAATTTAAAAAACTATAAAGTCAATGTTTAATTTGGTTCGTCTTGATTTCAAATTGTGGAAGTTCGTGCTTGAGGAAACTTGGATGAAAGATGTTTGGAGACTTATTGGTTAATTTTTGATATTGTAATAAGACTAAAAAGCGACTGTATGAAAGACTCCCCATTGTACATGCTGCGGCTGTATTACTTCAATATAAACAAAAAAGTTAATATCGTCAAAGGTTTCAAGCGCACCTGTGCGGTACAATTTTATTTCCATTCATTTTACAAGCTCACCTAAAAAGTAGCTGGGAGAAGTTTCCTCTTTATTAATTTTTCAACTTTATATTACTTATGTAACATCGGTTGGTTTATCCATCTCACAGGGGTGGTTTAAAATTATATGCCCTTAAAAGGGTATATCATCAGTGACAATGTTTATTTCAGAATTTTAATTTCATTCAGCTTAAGTCAATTTAGGTTTGGCAATAGATCTAGAGTAGGTATGTGGCAGTCCCAAATTAGCTGCAATTTTCCCAGCTTCATCTAGGTAGATTTAGCTATTTCTAAATTTTAAGAATCCATAAACAGTTTAAGTTTCAGAAATATTTAAAATGGAGATTGCATGAAATTGTACAATCAACAGCTAGTGGATCAATGTCTAATTTCAGGTACATTTTTTTTTTATAAAACATCGGAAGGCATACAATCATACGCCTACCTTATATGCGATTACCGTAGCCTGTTAATACAGCAACTCCTTAGGTGCTTACTGGTGACCTCACTCACAAGCAGGAACATAACAACCCTCTAGGGAGTTGTTACTTAGCTGCGGTTTTCTGTGAGGAAGACGTGCTTGCCCAGACAGGCTGCTTTGATGCGCCCTACCTCTCTTAAAATAATTAGATCAAGACAAACAGACATGTTCTTGCACACAAATGTTTACCCTGTGTGGGAATCGAAGCCACAAGCGTTGGTGTCAAAGTCGCGTCATTCACAACTGCGCCACCGAGCTCGTAAAATGTTTAATAAATACATTATTTTATTGTCGATGACAACGACGAAAATGTCAGGTACGTGGTCAGCAACGCAAGAGTGATACCCCTGGTGTTGCAAATGCCCATAGGCAACTGTAGCTGTTTACCATCAGCCAGGCCGTACGCTTATTTGCCATCTTAGTGGTATAAAAAATATATTTCATTGTGTGCAATCATATTACAAATGAATGCCAGGAGTTCGATCAAACTCCCTCTCCTCTAGGATAGACAATAAATTGCCTATACAAATCCTCAAAGGAAGAGCTAAAATATTGTATCAACCTGTCCTTCAAAGCCAAAAACAAAAAGCAGCAATTCGCTCTTTCTTCTCTCTTTTCAATGCGAATAAAATCTTAAATAAGATATTTTATTTACTCTTCCAGCTTATCATTCTCTCTAGCTATCTATCCCCTCCATTTCATGCTCCCCTTTTCCCTTCGTGTTTCCTATTAGTTGATATGGATGTTATTATCGATGTTGCGTCAGTTACTATTTTTCTATTCCGAGCTAATCCATGCATGCGTTACCAAGAACACCTGTAGCCATAAACCATTAAACCACTTGACTTCGCATAAAGGCACCCCGCGTGCACAAAAACGTTGCGGTTTATTGCTTAAATATCTCAACAATAGTCGAATCCACTGACCAATATTAATTCCTTTACAAAATCTCCAATGTTTCTTGACACTTATTACTGAAAATTCTGTTTAATCATATTGATACATTCTATCCGAGACATCACATTATCATCGGCTAAACTATTTGCTTTTTTAAATGGAATTAATTATGTAAGTATACTTATTCTTATTAATATTCATTTTATCAACGGATGAGCTCAATATCGTGGCACTGTTAGTGTTCTACTTACAAATAAAATAGAATTTATTCCCAATTTTAAATAAATAGATGTACTACTCATAAACTACTCTAGGAAGGATTAAAACAAATATCAATATTATTAATAAGAGTAATATTCAATTACGAAAGTTAAAGCAGTTACGTAACGTGTAACAATTAACGTAAACCATTGCTCTTCTATGGATCAGTTTATCTGATGCTCCTCCAAGATAAAAGGTAACCGATGAACGGCGGTAAACTATCGCCATGCCCCGGCTGGACTCTTCTTGAACTGGGTTAAGCCTAATCCCTTTGAGTGATATGAAAATACTGCCAATCCGCAGAATATCAACACGCCCGAGTATGCTCTAAAGCACTTCGATTGAAATCACCCTGTTCCCGACAGTGGTATGAGTATAGATTGTTGTTGATTTTTATATTTTACAACATCATTTAATATAATAAAATGTATGAAGTAAAATATGTTACCAAATAATTTTATGTTAGAATTTTAATGATATTGCGATAGTAATATTAACTAGACAGTACGTCTAGTAAATATTACTATCGCAATACCTTTAACTATTAAGTACCTGTTCCCGTATTTTTATATTTCACTTCCTAGTGTATATACTCGTATAATATAGAGTGCACAATGTACAGAAATTTAAAAATCAATAGTTTAGATTATGCATAGTAAGTAAGTGAGTATGTCAAAATGATACTATATAGGTGAGATAGGGTTAATAATCAGTGCAAAAGCATATAGTGATGCTAGAAACGATGATCATGTCTTCCCGCAGAAATAATCTTGATACAAAATTCCTTCAAAATCAACTAAGCGGTTTAGTAGAAAAGACCCAATATTTCTACCCGTATGTTGCTGTTTTCCCGATTACATTAATAATATATAGATAACTTATTCCTGAGGGAGATTTAGATTACTTTTTTCCAACATTACATGAGCGTAGTCACTGAAAGAAGCTAGTATTTGATAAAGTATTGAATTCTCGATTTGTTGCGAAATGCGTAGCAAAAAGTTTTCCAATTTAAGAATAATAAAATATGTTTTTTTCACCGTCGTCGGCACTGACGAAAGTTGATGAAAGGTTCGAAGTTTTAATTTTTGTTTTTCTCTTACCGATCTCTTTATTTTCACAACCCTCTTCTATTTTTGTGTTTACATCATTTTTATATTTTTTTTTGTTCGTTTGTTTGATCTGAACGGCTTTGATGCCATGAAAATAAAGTTAATTATGAGATTGAATGACACAAGTAATAAATAAACAGACCATTTACTTCCTTTCGTTAACTTTTTTGGTTTTATTATGGCTTGTGTTTGAATACAGTGTCAAAGGAGAAATCTGCCTTTCACGCCCCTATATTTCCTTAAATTTCACATTGAATTATTGTAAATATTTAAAAATAACGTACAATTTCACACGTCGCAAATATATAGTTAGGCACGGAACCCCCAAAATGTTCAAAGTTTTAACCACTTTATTATGATATGTCTGTATTACCTGTCATCCGTCGAGTTGGTCAATAGTTAATTTATTCGCGATACAGTCGGTTCCGAATTAATTCCCCATTTCTAACTATTCTACTTGCGTGTTCGCGTGCGTTAAGATACTTGAGGCAGGGTAACACTTAAATTAGTTGCAATTTCTACTTGAAAGCAGTCTGTCGGCAAAAGCCACTCGCTGGTAAAGTGCAGGAAATGATTAAATTCGTATCAATGCTTTACGGTATTGTAACCCTTACTCGGATTTTACCCTCATGGCTTGTTTCGATGGAATTTATTAGTACGATTCGCAAAGACTACGTAGGTCACACTATAAGTTTTGCGTAACTTAAAAAAACAACATGTTATAACCAAAATATTATGTTTATTGCTTTTCAAAATACTCTCCTTTACATTTTAAACATTTTTTCATGCGATCGAACCATTTTTTAAAACAGGAGGACCACAGATCTGAAGGCATGTTTTCTACGTGCTGATTGAACGCCTGCCTCTTCGGAGTTGGTAAAAGTGAAACCTCTCATCAAATCTTTGATTTTGGGGAAAATACAGAAATCACAGGGTGCTAGGTCGGGGCTATGCGCAGGATGGGTAACGAGTTGTACTTTTTCGGAAGTTAAAAATGACTTTGTTTTGTTGGCCGTGTGTGAAGAAGCGTTGTCATGATGTAGGAGAACGCGGCTTTTTGGTCGTCTTTCGCGAACTTTTTCTATCACCCTGGGTAAACAAATGGTAGAATACCACTCGGCATTAACACTCTTTTGATCTTCAAGTGGAATTGTGCAGATGGGACCCGTAGCTGAGAAAAAAAACGCGATCATTTTTAGGGTTCCGTACCCAAAGGGTAAAACGGAACCCTATTACTGAGGCTCCGCTGTCCGTCCGTCCGTCCGTCCGTCTGTCACCAGGCTGTATCTCATGAACGGTGATAGTTAGACAGTTGAAATTTTCACAGATGGTGTATTTCTGTTGCCGCTATAACAACAAATATTAAAAAATAGAATAAAATAAATATTTAAGGGGGCTCCCATACAACAAACGTGATTTTTTTTGCCTTTTTTCTAGATAATGGTACGGAACCCTTCGTGCGCGAGTCCGACTCGCACTTGGCCGATTTTTTTTACCAACGTTTCTCGCCAGCCATACTTTTGTTGGCCTGTTCTCATTTTCAAACACCCATTCACAAGATTGCTGTTTTTTTTCGGGTTCAAAACAATAAATCCACGTTTCGTCTCCTGTGACAATGTCATAAACAGCATTAGAATGTCCGTGGTCGTACTTCAGTAGCAACTTTGAGCACCATTCCACGCGAGCCCGCTTCTGCTGCGCTGTCAGTTCATGAGGGATCCAACGACAACAAAGTTTCCGAACTTTCAATTCTTCGTGTAAAATTTTCTGAATTTGGCTCATACCAGTCCTCAATAGTTCTCGAATTGTCTCATAGGTAATCCGCGGGTTTTCTTCAATTAGCCGCTTAACAGTAGCCACATTATTTACGTTGACGGCAGTTGAAGGCCGCCCTTCACGAAATTCGTCATGTAAAGAAACTCGACCTCTCTCAAATTCAGCAAACCATCGCCTCACGGTGCTCAAAGAAGGTGCTTCTCTCCCAAAAGCATTTTGAAGACGAGCAGCACAGTCTTGCGGAGAGAGAGAACTTTTAAAATCATAAAAAATCATCGCTCTAAAATCTTTTCGACTCAATTCCATTTTCGTTGCGTACGTAGAACTTTGATGTGTGATAAAAAACAATTGACAAATGATTTCCCACCAATTGTTTTTTTTTATTACTAAGTAGGTTGCAACGTTTCAAAAAATATAACATTCGAAATTCAAATAGTTCCGATTAGCTAGAAGTGCAAAACTTTTAGTGTGCCCCTAGTATTTGTAGTCTACACATTGCAATCTTTAGGTTTTCGTAAAAAGTCTTATAGCACCGATCCGTCCGAATGTCCATCCGTCTAATTATCCCCGATATCATCCTACCCCCGTAACTTTAAAGTTTGTAATTACAGTACAATTAAATAACTACATTTGATATAAGTGAATATTACAAATTTCATGATTCTAGGTCAACGGGAAGTACCCTATAGGTTTTGATTCCCTTGCAAGTATCAAAATATGTGCATACACGAGGCATAAACAGCCGTATCTTTTAATTGCGTTGACTTAGAAGTTTGATTTTTTCATTGGTTGAAGGGACTGCGGATCTGAGTATTTGATATTAATTTCAGCTTGATAGCTCCACTCGTCCCTGAGAGAAATGGTCTTGGCAGACAGACAGACTGATAACAAAGTGATCCTATAAGAGTTCCTTTTTTTATTGGTTTGGTTTTGCCTTTTGCGGTACTGGACCCTAAAATCATGTAAAAACCGGCGATCTACAAATGTTTTATTGGATTTTCCGCCTTAATTATATCATAGCGGTTGAAGAAAAGTATGACGTGAGGTCGATTACTTACAGGCAACTAAGCGAAGGAAAGTGTACTAAATAAACACGAGTTGCCATTTTTACAAACTGTTTTCAGATAGGCATGACTGCTACAAAGAACGTGCTCAAAGACTCAAATGGCAAACTTATTCCTCATCAGTAAATTCTAACGTTCCCAAAAAACAACTTTTTATTTTTCAGCTTTCATAATAAATAGAAAAACTGATCTATTCCAATAAGAAAAGCTTGGAGTAGGGTGGCAGATTTCATACGTCAACCTCGTGTGGGAGGGTGTAGAGTACAGTATTCGAACTGCATGCCCGTCGGTGCATTTTTAATGAAATTTTTGGGCTTTCCACAAGCGGATATAAATGAAAAAAATCGAGAGATTTGATTCACCATACACGACGATGTTTTATTGGATATACTTGAAAGTAGAGTGCATTTTTATTAATAGTTTTATTGAGAAGACGATTGGACAAAAGCGAAAATAAAAGATACTATGTTTGATCACGTAATTTATCGTATATAGTATATGCAAGCTGATGGAAGTCACATAGCAAGAGATGACGAGAATTATTCGGGTTTTTGTGTATAATTAATGAATAAAAAGTCGTCTAGTGACAGTCGTTAAGTGACAGCAGTCAGCCATATTTGGGTGGCAAACGATGTGAAGTAGTTATCATATAGATATTTGGAACCACAAATATGTGTTCTTTCATTGAGAGTTAATGATTTTCTAACCCCCTTTCTAACCATTCTTTTATCAGAAGGTAATGTCTGGAGCCCCAGGAACTGGTGAGCGTGCATGAAAAGAGCTATGAATGTTAGGGAAGCGAGTGAAGTATGTAAGGACCGCGTCTTATGGCGCTCGATCCTATCTGCCTACCCCGCAAGGGACCTGACGTGAAGATATACATACATACCTTTCTACCCAGGCTGCACGCTCAGCTAACACAGCACCTCCATGCTTTTCTCAGTTAACAATTTCCAATGCCAAATCAGTTATGGGAGATGGAAGAGAAAAATTCTAGTGTGTGAACGCATAAGCAATAATGTGCAACCCAGAAACAAAAATAGACAATAGGAATCACATATTCAACGTTTAACGGTTTGGTACTTTTTCAATTATGTATATTATATTGTAATATGAAGGAAATTCCCCAGTTTGGATCTGGTTATCTAATTTATTGAACCGAGAAATGTTTAGATATCCTACTGATACAATACGATAGCCAAATTTGAAACGTTCATTGTTAAAGAATTCCGTCCATAAAAACTCACCCCATCCAATCACAATACGAACATACACGATTATTTCATGTTTTCAAATACTTTGAATTCTTGTAGAGCAAGGGTATGCAATATGACGAATATAAATTTCAGAACGTCCTTCCGAAATTCCGTTATTTCCTCTGAACCAGAATTACCAATTGACCAGATAATAATGTGATTGTTTGTTTGTGTTTACGCTTTTGTATGAATTTAACAACAGTGTAAAATTTATGAATCGATATTGGAAACATGAAACGAATATTCTTGACATTGGGTATTCTTGATTTATGTTTTCAAATTATTTTCATACTGTTATTAGAAATCTACGGTAACTGGTATTGTGGTAATTAGATGTACATAGATTGCAATGTTATTTTAATCTAAGTATACTAATATATAAAGCGGGAGAGTTTTGATTGTTTATTTGTTTGTTTAAGGCGCTAATTTCTGGAACTACCGGTCGGACTTGAAAAAGTCTTTTTGAATTTGATAGCCCAATTTTTGAGAAAGGCTATTCAATATCAAGATATGATTTCAGTAGCCGAGGAAACAGAAAGTCATACGGGATAGCGGGATATGCGCAAATGTGAAAATGAACTTACGAATATGGTAAATAAGATAAAAATGTGAAAGTGGAAATACTGGCGCAAGAGATATTCAGCTCATCTGTATGTAGGTCCCTTGCGGGGTAGGCAGAGAGAACCGAGCGCCATAAGACGCAGTCCTTACAGACCTCACTCACTTCTATAACATTCGTAGCTCTTTTCATGCTCGCTCACCGGTTTCCAGGACTCCTGACATCACTTTCCGATAAAACACGACCAATTTGATCATGGTAGGTTAATCTTGGTCTTCCTCGGCTCCTACTCATACATCCTTCCACTTTCGCATTGTAGGTATATCTGTTTCGTCATTATTTCATCCTTCATTCGTTCTGCATGTCCGAACCAATACATGGTTTTACATGGGTGCATACATATTCTACCGTTAATGGTGTAGGAATAGCTGAATTTGATGTTACATTATATTTATATTATAATACTAATAAATGATTTAGTGTTACAAGTCAATTAGTTAATGAAAACAGACAAGTTAACTAATTAAATTCGTGTACTAATTGTATTATCATCATTTATCATCCGAGTATTCATTATTATTGTAATAATACTTGCCCAGAAGTCAATTGGATAATTTACTTTTAAAAATATTGATCGTTGGTATTTGTATAATTTTAGTTAGTAGTTATTGTATAATTTAATTGTTATAGAACATACATTGTTAGACGAGCTCGGTGCCACAGTGGTTAGTAAAGATACTTTGACACCAACGCTCGTGGGATCGATTCCTACACAGGACAAATATTTGTGTGCATGAACATGTCAGTTTGAAGAAAAATACAACTTTCATAATTTTCTTCATACACAACGGCAATAATATAGTAATGTCTTGGTCTGAGTGTCAGAAGTGTGTATTTACAAGAATGTATTCACGTATGTTTATCAGTTGTGTAGTGCCCATAACACAAGCAACGCTTACTTTGGGGCTAGATGGAGCTGTGTAATTGGTCCGACAATATTTATTTATGATCTATTTCATTTTTTATTTCTTTTTATTGTCCCTATTTGTTTGGGTTTCTGCTATTTTCCTTTTTAAGTAGCTTGTCATTTTTGTACTAGTTTCAATCAAATGTGGGCTATGATAAAAGATCTCCACAAATATATACCTTAAGGACACAGAATTCAGAATGTTTTCTCTAATGTATGTTGCAGTTCCAGTGTTAGCCCAGTGAATAAGAAACCGGCCTATTGAACAACTGGTCCCCGGTTCGAATACTGGCGTGAACCACTAAATTCCTTTTTTCGGATAGTACATATTTGTAATTATCACTTGCTCGAAAGAAAACATCGTGAGAAAACCCGCACATCCAAGGAATTACATTTCGAAAGACGCGTGACCTAACCTAAGAAAGGTCTGGTCTTCCCACTGGGGTGAGATCTAACGGCAGTCGTTCCATGTCAAAATCAGTATCTTCGCCAAATCTTTAGGCTTAGGTAGCGGACCTCGCCAACCCTAACGAAAAAGGCAACAGGATAACGCTAAGATGTTGCAGTCAGTTACGAAGATCAAGTAAGCGTTCTTGATCGTAAACCAATAACATTAGTTTAAGAGGACATACTTATCTTTGTACTTGACTGCACGTTTACCCCTATAAATTATACGTTGTATGAACTTACCGGAATAGTTCTGCCAGAAAGCAGCACCTCCGCTCATGATGTCTACGGGTGGCGGTGGATAGTTCCACTGCGGCTGCTTATCAGGCGTGCGGGGTGGGTCCCGTTGGAACGGCGGTGAGGAGGCCGGGGGTTCTGTGCTCGGAGGTTTGCTTTCAGAACCGTTTTCCCTTTCTTGACGCGGGGTCTCTTGTGATGATTGTGTCAGATTCTCTGTGGAATTATTTAGGGGTTTAGTTGGATGATGACTTGCAAAGAACATTATTTTTATACTACTTTGGTAATCTAACAAACATGGGCTTGGTATGAAGTTACATATAGTTATCCTAGTTAAATTAACATTTACAATAACACGTGATACTTAGTCTAAGCCTGTCTAGTCTACACAAGCTACTTTGTTATGCAATTGCAACTTCCGGTTTCAACCTTAATTGGTACTTAAAGTCCAAATCAGTGAGGGTATAGGGTTATATTTTTATTTTTTATGAAACGAGATTGGCAAACAAAAATGCGGCCCACATTAGATGGTACGCGGTCACCGCAGCCTATTAACGCTCGCAACACCGCGGGAATGTTACTCGCGCGCTGCCAACCTTGTGACATAAGGATGTTTCGTCACAGTACCCAGTAATTTCTCTGCCATATCTCACCCTTCAAACCGGAACACAGCTATAAAAATATAGCTGCTTGGCGGTAGAAATAGGTGAGACAGAGTTACCCACGCAGACGACTTTTGTACAGTCTCCCTCTGGTAAAATATACCAGTGGACTAAATCTGATGTTAAATGTGTCATGCTGTTGCCAAAATAAAGTGTATAATACTTGTATTTGACATCTGTCACCACGTCTATAGTATTTGTCTTGTCTGTATTACATTCCCATTCAATATTATGGCTCCAATGTAAACGACTTAATTCATTTTAATCCAACAAAACTTCATCCATCGCTCCGAGTAGTACATCCATCGCCCAACCAGTAATAGGTTGTTGTAAAAAATATAGTTTGATTGAATGTAAGTCTACAATAGACCGCCTAATAGCTTCTGTATCAATAACGACGAGCCCGGAAGTGTAGTGGTTAATGCCAAAAGTTGCTTGGTCGATTCCCGCCAAGCATTTTATGTATACTCATCGCCAAGTTCGCTTAAACATTTGCAGTACCATTTTAGTACTGTTATTGCGTGTGCCATAAGAATGGTACACAGGTCTAACAGTTTTCATTTCTCTTTTTTTTAATCTACCAGCATTTCGAAAATTACCATTGGCGAAGAAGAAATGCCAAACGAAACTTGTCAATATAGACTCTTTTTAAATTGTCATATACTTACACTCTTTTTAAATTGTCATTTTTTATTACAACAATTTATGTCAGTGTATATGCAATGATGTTAAGTGGTAAAATTAAAGATACACTAATACATGTGCTGAATCATTTTCAGACATTTCTGTCACAAAGATATTTATCGATCCTGTAATAAAGCTTTGAACATAATATAATGTCAGGCAAAGATTACTATTTCATGTAATGTATTATAGAATCGAATATAATTTGCAACAAAATATCTACTAGTGTTAGCATGCCGATGTATCGGCATACACAAATTATTCCTGCCTCTAACATTTTCACTAATTTTTGAAAGCGACTTTACATTTTTAGTATGTATTTTATTATGTTTTCATAAATATACTGAGAGGTAATCGTGACATTTTAAGCTAAAACTTGACCTAAATGGCCGTATCGAAAAGACAATATTCGCGTGACTTGAATTGTGTAAGGTATGAGGAAAATTTATGCTTGAATTCAGTTCGCTGAATAAGAAAAACGCTATACACAAAGAAACGACATACATATATGTATTAAAAACTAGGGACGGGCATAACATTTCAATTAGAAAAAAAACGGTATACAGTAATAGATATGCGTATATGTTTTAGGTATCGTACAATTTAATGTTTTTGTTTAAAAATAGTTTAATTTTAATTGTCGAAGTACGGATACAACTAGTGCAACGTTTATGGAGCAGTGAAGAACGATTATGCAAGAAATTGAACTGGAATGCGTGTTAGTTCAGCAGCGGAGCCCCCGTTTGAAATGGTCTGCGAAACGATTTCCTGACACGGAGATTAGTACAAGCCTTCACCAGCGTTTATCCACCCTTCTTACGTCACGCACTCCATACAACTTGCCTAGTTATAACAAAGTTACATATCACCCTCGTCAGCAATCAAAAAGGAATCTTAACGTGATTACTCAGAGTTGAACTTCGTACTCGTCAATAGTGGGATATAGGAAAACGTGTGGATGAAGTTTTAGCTAATACACAGATAGTTTGACAGACGGCAAGTTAACATGTCAGGGGCACATAGCCGCTCGCACTACGTCGGAACTTGTTGAATAGTCTGAGAGTGATGGTATTGACAATTTTGACACATTTCAGACAATCTTAAACTCTCAAGATGAACCTGTACGGTCTAATTACGGAGCATGGTTTAATAATAATTATTATAATCGGGGATCTAAAGTATTACTCGGCCATAATAACTAGGTGAATATGTACTTTGTGGATAAAGTATGATTTTTTAACATAAGACTTGGTTCGTATAACGATATGAATATAGTAGCCAAGACGAACCAAGGCGATCACACTGAGCCTAAATTTAATAATATAACATATTTGTATGTAGGTATTGTTACCATGTCAAAAAACAATAGAAAAATAAAGTATTACGGATTTCAAGAAAATCATTTTAATGGGCAGTAAAACCGATCTATTCACTTCACTTCTCCAAGACGTGACGTATAACTTCTACATGGAAATAACTAAAAAATTCTAAAATACCAACTGTGAGTACGTATATTTCTGAAATAAATTAACATACCAGTTACAATTCTGAGGATCTCCGAAGGTGCCCCGGATTGTTTGAGAGCCTCCTCGACTTTCTGCCGTCTCTTCAATTCCATCTCGAGTTGATCCTGAATATGTTGCCGCTGTTTTCTTTCCTTCTTTAATCGTTTTTGGTACATCACTGTGAACAAAATGATAAACTTAGTATAATTAAAAAGAAAGGACACATTCATAACAATGACAAAATTTAGCTGTCATTGCAAATTCATGGTCGTGCCGTATCGAAACGACAATAAGCTGCACATGGGCAGGAATGCCGCACGCAGTGCAAAACGAATACTAACGAAATTAACGGTTGTGCATATGCGTTGTACGCCATACTTCACTCCGACTGTATCTATATGCACAAACACATCGAAGCCTAAACCTGAAAATTGCTTAACATCTCTCTCTTTCTCACGCATAATAAAATCATAGTCAACGAACTCAACCTTTTCTTTATCTGAAAACAATCTTGTAATACGCTTTAAGGAATCTTCTTGATTCGCTTGCAGTTATCACGTTTCGTTTTGGCATTACTTCGTCGATAATCGTCCGATCGTCCACATAAATGTGGTTGCTCTTTCTTATTTATAATGCTTGGATACTTCTATCTTTATCGCTCTGACGTTCGATTGACGAATGATTGAGTCGATTCACATGTTGATAGAAGGTAGGCCCTGCCTCCGACAAGGTAGGGGGCGGCACAAAAGGAAGCAAGGCATAAGATTTAGTAAAAATTTATATCAACCATATTTAAAATTGCATACCAATTTCCATAATTTTCTATAGACATGCTCTAGAGAAAAATGTGAAAATACGTTTTGTACATTTGATTATTACTATGACATAAACTGAAGTTATTTGAGGTGTACGTATTAATCAGACCTGAAACTTGACCTTTATACCCCTGATGTCAGTAGTACCATTGACCAGTGCAATTGTTGGTACAAGTGACATAACTTTGTATCCATATTGCCATCAATGGTTCTAGTGGCACTAATTTAGGATGAGTAGTACCATCAGAGACATGTAGTATTCCTAGTAACATCAATGATATGATGCTAATATGTGTTCACTATTTAGTATATCGAACGTACCGGTTTCTATTATTTAATGGTAATGGTAATGGTAGAGATATAAAGTTGTGTCATTTGTACCATCAATGGTACTTACTTGTTTTAATTTTTTTTTCTTTTTTTTATACAACGTCGGGAGACATACAAACATACGGCCTATCTGATGTAAAGCGAGTACCGTAGTCTATTAACGCTTGCAATATATTAAGTATCACTCGCGCGATACCTCCTCCGCTGCTTACACAGCAAGTCCTTGGGAGTCAACTACTGGTGACCTCACTCACACGCAAGAATACAACAACCCTCTAGGGAGTTGTTATTTGGCTGCGGTTTTCTGTGAGGTGGAGGTACTTCCCCAGACGGGCTGTTTTGATGCGCCCTACCTCTCTTAAAACATTCAGATCAAGACAAACAGACATGTTCATGCACACAAATGTTTGCCTTGTGTGGGAATCGAAACCACGAGCGTTGGTGTCAAAGTCGCGTCATTCACGATTGAGCCACCGAGCTAGTTAATAGTATTACAGACATCAGCGGATAAAAGTTGATTTGTTTACTGACGAAAACACGATATAAAAGTTTTTTTTTTATTTTGTTCAATCAGCATTAAGGGAAATTCTCGCTAAATCATGTCACTTGTACCATGAAACCAGTTTGAGATATGTGCGCGATGGTGGAAGATAGAGTTTTGATGGAGTCGGGTCGTGATGAGGACATAGATAACTTCTTAGGATTATGGAAACAGCATGAATAATAAAAGCTGGAACTGTGAAGTTTGAATTTCAATACCTACACAGAAAGATTGATGAATGATTGTTGTGGTAAATACTTTTTGGAAGTATTTGTTTTTCAGTTGTATCCTTTTACTAGTCCAAACTTTACTCATGTAATCACATACATTTTAAAAATTATGCTAAATATACGAGTACAATAATTTTCATAATGATACGGCTCTAGATTTTGAATAGACGCAATTCCTGAGTTAAGCCCTTAGGTCAATGGAAAAGTTTCAAAGAAGAGAAAAACATTTTCTCATTAAGAATTTGCTAGTAATTAATGCTGTTGGTAATGAACCAGGTGGAGGTTCACTAGCGATCGACTCCTACGCATCATTTGTCATCGCGCGACCTTCGACACGGACCACTAATGACGTACGGATCCAAGCTAAGAGGTTTTATTTCGATTCGCAATGTTTTCATCTCACAATGAGCGATTGGCTCCAGTCCATATTAAGGTTTTTAAAGATGGATTGCACACCTGGATTTTAAATCGATACATATTGTGTTTATTTCATAACATAGAGGGTCATATTGTGAAGGACGAGCAAAGCGCGAATGATCAAAGCAGTAACTGCATGCCTACTGCTGTTTGCTTCCTACCTTAATTGTATAAAAATGTATAGTCATACATTGAGTAACATTTTGTGAAATTAATATTTTTATTTTATTATTGGACCTGCGGGCAGTCAGAACGCTTACTCATATAACAATATATTCGTAATATTTTCTCTATGAATTTTATATTCTTTTAACTTCTAGGTTTTAGATTTTAAATTTCGATTAATTACAAATTTTCATTATGAATCGATTTTTTTTTAAGTACAATATATATATATAGTATATCTTTGAATATTATCGTTCGTAAGGTTAACACATCTGGTATAATTTATGTGTTTAGCTCACGACCGTTCATAATTTCTTGCTAACGAAATTAGGATGCAAAAGGTCCTTTTTCAGTTAATTTCTCGTCAATACAAAGGTCTGCGTCCAAAGGTCCGTTCAGTGGAAAATTCGTCGGACCATCGAGTCCGAGCATCGATTCAGTCCAACACCTCTGGAAAACAGTTTTTCACTCGACTGAAGCTTATTTTTGGACCTTTTCATCTCACCTTTCCTGTCTATTAATGCGTAAACGATTACATCAATTTTTGTTAAAACCAGAATGCACAAGCGGCATTGATACTCTTCAAACGAACGTTGTCAATATTGTCTTTACGTTTCATCTATATGTTCGTTAGATAATAATAAAGTAGGCAATCGAAACGGAGCGTCAATCAACGTCTTCCTCCCACGTCCCGGCTAGCGGCGGGGGCACCATCATCTCTTATTGTTTCTTCAAGTCAATATTTTGTCTATATTTCGTCGGCACCGCTTTGTGATCCGTAATCCGTCCAATTGCTTCCTCACTCACCAGTTCATAACCAACGATGAATCGTAATAAATCTTCAATCGATTATTTAATTCGATTCAATGCAGATGCTGATCGAACAAAAAGTTTAATCTTTTATAGTCTTCTTTATGTCGGCCATAGTTCTAATTTCAAAGCACTTAAGCAACTTTATGATAATCGGTCTATTGTTTCATTTTAATCCCACTTTGTCGTGTCAGTGTTGAATTTATGGTTGAAAATACTTAGTGTGGTTGCTAATGTTGTGAGTTTTCGTTACTGCACTACGGCAAATAACAATCACAATTGAGATTTAAAAGAACACAACAAAGCGTGTGATATGAAGCGAAACAATTCGATGACCGAGCGTATGAATAAAAACGAACCACCGAAATATTGAAGGAATCCGTTCAAAGGGGAAAAATGCAATAAAAAGCCAGGCCTGATACAGAATGAGTGTGGTTAAAAAGCAACGAACGAATATGGTTGCGAACATCCGCTGCAGACAAAAGTTCGGCTACTTGACTATGCAAATTATATTTGCGGACCGCCGCGGCTGAGACCCGATCTCCGACGTTCCGTTTCACTTTTACGTACATAACGTGTATTCTTTTCATATTTTCATCCGATTTCCTTCCCCTCGTTCATTTCGTTCCGTTTTAAAAAGTCGCGGAACAATGCCGCTTTCCGCAGGCCTTGTTCGCCGCGAGCCGTTTTCTTGCACGCGGCTTCTTTTCTTGTTATTATATCTATCCTTTTATATCTATTGAGTTTTCTTTCTTTAATACTTTCAACTCATAAATGGCTGATATGGTCCCCTAGGGTTTGTTGCTCGAATAACATGTAAATGAGTACAAATTTAAATTTCGTTCTCTGTAATATAGGTTCGTAACACGATTTGCAATTTAGATTAGTAGTGTTACTTTTTTCCCGAAAATGGCATTTTAATAAATTGACTTTGTCAAATTAACTTGTTACTACTGGATTATTCTAATATATTCTAGCTTTATTTGCCGTTATTTACATATTAATACAGCATAATATCTGCCCTGACCAGTTCTATACGCGCATCATGACAGATTTCGATAAATGTCTAGAGATAAAAGATTAAACATTGAAATTACTGTTTTTAGTGCTCATAATTAGACGGCTCTGGCACACGAGAGGTCTCTCGTATGATATTACCTAATGGTTGTAAGCGGTATTATTATTTCAATGGGTCCTTCTTGCGCTTCTTTATATTAGTAATCTAATATACATTGTATTTTAAGACTATTCTTCAAATAACACATTTACATCTAAAAAGGGTTTACTGATCTCAATTACTTCTTTGAAAAGTGTTACTTTTAAAAACTTCAATTATGGAATTACTTTTACTTGGATTGTAGACTAGTCCACTATTTTGTTTTTTTTTTATGTCGCTAATCAGATTGTACCATGCATACTGGCACAGACCATACTAGGACTATGTCTCTTAACAAGTATAAAAATATTAGTGATTTTCATGTAATTAAAATCCCACCGTGCTCCTTAGATAGTTTTACCATTCGCAGTTCAGCGTAAATAAGATTCGACGTTTATGATGTCTCTCCCCTCCCAATTCACACCCAAACGATTTAGATAAGTCTTTTTATAGTTCTTTATTGAAAATAAATTGCCCAGAATAAAATCTGACACAGTCGAAATGGCTTTCCGATATGTGTATGAAATAATGTTGGGTAGATAAGATGAGACGGTTATCAGTTGGTGACATATGCGAGCGAATTCAGTGGCTTTGATTAGAGATGACGGGAACATTTCGTAACATATCGATAAATAAATATGTTTTTATTCGGGGTTTGGTTCCGAGAACTATATTACTAAAGCCCAGCTGTTTGTCCGCTTTTCACAAGGGGGCATTTTGGGAACCGTATTAGGCAAAGTCTCGAAATTTTCACAGAATATGTATTACTATGCTCGCTATAATAAAAATGAAAATAAGTATAAACATTATTAGGAGAACCATACAAGGAACCTATTTTCTCGACCCATTTTTATATGATGGTACGAAAACTTCTGTATGTTCGCCTCCCACCAGTCCCGTTTTGCCAGAGGAACAGGACACATAGTTCCTAAAAAGTAACAAGTAACTCAAAATTTCTTATGGTACCTCTAATCCTCACATTTAGTAAAGTACATTACCAAATGAATATGGCGTAACGATTAAACAAAAGTATTTTTTTATATGATACTAGGCTTTGTTACCGACAAATTACAAATACAATCGTTTCTTAGTAAAAAATGATGCGATGATGATCATTTCATATCATCATATCGTAATACTTAGATAATAATGACGTAAGCAGGAACTCAAATTATCTTGTTGGATTTAAGATTCAATTTGTCGAATTTGTCAAAAAAGCTTTTTGATTACTCTGTAAGATATATCACATCTTACAGAGTAATCAAAAAGATTTTTATTTTCAGGAAATACACCAATATCTATAATAATAAGTGTTTATACAGTCAACTAACCTTACTTAATTTTTGTTTTATACTATATTTGACTGTTTTTTTTTCAAATCGCAATAATAATACATTTACGTTTCATTGTAAAGTAACTACATTAGAATAAAAAACACGCTCGATGTCCGGTTTTGTCCATCCATTTGTCAAAGTGTCCACACAAGTGTCCCTTGCGAAGGCTAACAACCGTTTAGCTTTTTATCTATTTCCTCTGTTTTATTTGGGCAAGCACAGTATTTATGGGGCGGGTGGCTCTCGCGATAAACATTTTCCTCAAAATTGTGTGGATTATTGTTTTTGTCGGACGAGCGGGGACCTTAAGTTATGAGCTACGAGTGACCTTCAGTGATAAAACATTTTTATTTTCGCTTGCCACTGTATTGTGTTTATTATCTATAATAGTATCTATTTGGGAACAAACAAAATGGACAATCGCACAAAGCACAGCAAATAAAAATAATATAATTAAAACATAAACACTTGTAGTCTAAAGTAACATGGCGCTCAACCCTAAATGTACGAAAATCAAAACATATAAATATAAAAAACAACCACGTATTCTTTTAATCCTTTCGTATACATTTCGAAATATGTCATTTGTGTAGACGTATTACCTCTTTTATAAGATGATAAATGCCCGGATTTTCCTATATCTGCCTACAATGTATCGAATATAATATTCAAGGCCCTAGAAACTATTTACTTTAATATACCTAGCATCAAAAATAAAATAATAAAGGAAAACAATTTTATGAAAAAGATCGAAATTGCGATTTTCTGCAAGCACTTTTATCAAACCGATCAAAGGGCCGGTCGGACATTCCGACTTCTTACGACGTTAGTAAAAAATACAATCTCTCTTTATAGTTACCATTCCACTGGTTATTATATCCGTATCGATACGGCGAAACTTACGGACCGTGAAATGCTCGACTCTCGATATTGCAAGAAGTCCCGGCTCTATGGAACCAATTTCGACATTTAAACATTGTCTGTTGGATGACTGGCTTCATTTTAATTTGTCGAGCAAAATATTGAATATTATCAAGAATTTGTATTATATCTTCTTGAAAGATGTATCGCAGTGACGCAACAATACAAGATGCAAGAAACTTGTCTATTGATCTACATGAAATTGTTAAACGTTTACGTGCTATAAAAAGAGTTGACGCTTGAAAATTACACATTTTTGTATGTAACAAAAACTATTGAGCACAAAAATCGTGACTATAAAACATCGAATAGTCATGTCGGGTTAACGATGATTGAGTCCATGAAGTGTAGGTAGCCAGCGTTTTGCGCGACTTGTCGCTTCGGGTGATCATATTTTTATTGCTTATAAAATAAAAATGTCCATTGCCCCAATCCGTCGACAAGTTTGTTTATGTTTCTATATAATATTGTGTCCGTAAAAATATCTGTAATGTGATACCGATAAAAATCTGACAAACAGAAGAATTAAAAATGAATCGTTTCTTAGTAAAAAATCGATGCAGTTCGGCATCGAATGATGTATTATTTTCGTTCGAATGGTTCATCGGGGCATGCTTCCTGCGACACGAGTGTGGTCGTAACATGACACCTCTTATTAATGTGCCTGAATTAATAATATTATAGATATTCGTTGGCAAGGGTCGCCGTGAGTATTGCGTGCGAATGTCTCGTGAGGCTTCCCTGCCTGCTGTCGATCTGAGACAAGAAATATCAATTTACCAGCCTTTATTACATTTATATAACTTAGTAGTGTTTTGTGTTGAGATTCATCACGAAATTGAAGTGGATTCAATTGGATTCACTCTTTACTCAGATAGAATAAAGAACTATGAAGTTAAAAGTCAGGGGCATGAAAACTTGTCTTGACAAAATGGACACTGCTCGGCTGAGAAGCAGCGATCTTACAAAATACATCTATGAGCAATATGCGGAAAAAGTTCATTGTTATTATGCGCAGAACGCAGTGAGCCATCAAAGCGATTTCATACAAATTTTATTGTGACTTGTTTACAAGAGTATTTTTTTCGTACATCTACAAAAGATGTAATAACAACTGAAACGTACATGCCTACTTTTTTAATTGGAATAATGAGCTAAATTACTTTCCCGGTAGAATGCAAAATTTTAACAACAGTTTTGAACAATGTGTACACACGGTTCTTTCACACACCGTAAGCTTTCACTCAATGACTCCTTACCGTCAGGAAGACGCCTGTTTGCCACCGTAGTGGTATATAAAAACAGTTTGAAAAATGAAAAAGTTAATATTTGTCAACATAAGTTCGTATAGTATTTGTAATGGTATTCGTTCGTTCATTTGTTAAATACTTGGCTTCTATTTAATGAAATTTCAATACAAAACTTGTGTCAATAGTGTTGGTGTTAGAATAAAATTGTGTTGGGATTGTATAGTACTACTAAAGTAGGCTTTGTTAAAAGTACTTTAGATAAAACTAGCTAATGCCTCCTGGATTCCAGACTACCACTTTGCAAATTGAACTCTTGGCTCACGTATCAATCACGTCTTTGCAGCTTATTCAACATGCTAAATACAACATACAGTTGTTTATTTTCAATCGTGAACTTTTATAAATTCTGCTAATTCACAAACATTTTAGGGGGTAAGTCAAAGTAAATCTCACCTGCACGTGGTAGACCCTGATAAATTAAGAAACAAGATTCTGGCAAAAGAAAGGGAAGGCGCATCAAATCAGCGGTTAGTATAAAAACGTATAATAATTAAACCTCCACCCTACAAAAAACCGCAACCTGGCGGATTGTTGTGTTCCTGCGTGTGAGTGAAGTCACCAGTAAGCTCCTGAGGACTTACTGTGCTAGAAGTAGAAGTGGCATTACGCGAGTCATACTTAATCTACTGCAAGCATTCATAGGCTACGATATCACTTTACATCAGGTAGGCCGTATGCTACGACGTCGTATAAAAAAAATTACATAAGGTTACTGAGGGGTTGTTATATCAGCAGCTGAGTTATATATATATGTATATCAAAGAAACAACTCTTCTCTCCGACTACCCCGCAAATATGATGTATAATAAAGGTATGTATGTATATAATATCTATGCTCAATAATGTCCACAAATATAATATAATTCTGAAGTATGCTGGTACAATCATACAGCCACGATGTGCGTAGTGTGCTAATTATTTCCAAACAAACCATCAAAACAGCCTCATCCAGTTATTATGGAATATTTATGTCACGCCTTTATTATTGTAACGGACGTCTGAAATTGGATGCGGTCGACGTCACTGTGCTCGTAACGAAAAGTGATTTTATCGCTATTTACGACTTTACGCATACCCAACACCAGCACCGGTTAATTTTGACATAATATTTATTTACCCGTAGGACCAATGTCATTAATTAAGGGGAATTGATGATTATAGTAGTAAAAAAAAACCACATATCTGACGTCTGTAACTAATGATTGCTTCAAATGAAGCTTTCATAGAAATTTGTGAAGACGGAGGAAGGAGTGTGTAAGAATCTTATGTCGCGCCTTATGTCGCTTGTCTCTCTGATTACGCCGCAAGGTTTTGGGTTGGTTTTGGGAGGCATACAACCATCGACCCACCTGATGTAAAGCGGTTACCGTAACATATGAACGGTTATAATACATTAAGTATCACTCACGCGATGCCACCTCTGCTGCTAACACAGCAATTCTATCGGAGCTTACTGGTGACCACACAACAACCGTCCAGAGATTTTTTATTTTGCTGCGGTTTTCTGTGAGGTGGAAATACTCATAAGATTCTATTCCTGCGAGTGAGTGAGATTATCAATAAGCTCCTGATGTGTAGCTACGTTAGCAGCGGGTGCGAAACCCCACATGGATACTCCTTATACTCCTCCTATCGTAAGCGTTTATATACACAATAGAACTACATTTTACATAGCTTTTCGTATATTTGGTCACTATCTTTTAAGAGAGGTAGGGCGCATCAAAGCAGCCCGTTTGGGGAAGTACCTCCACCTCACAGAAAACCGCAGCCAAATAACAACTCCTTAGAGGTTTGTTGTGTTCCTGCGTGTGAGTGAGGTCACCAGTAAGCTCCAAGGAGTTGCTGTGTAAGCAGCAGAGAAGGCATCGCGCGAGTGATACTTAATATATCGCAAGCGTAAATAGGCTACGGTACCCGCTTTACATCAGGTGGGCCGTATGCTTGTATGCCTCCCGACGTAGTATAAAAAAAAAAATCTGCCGTAATATAAAATAAAAAATAATTGACGTATCATCTAGCTATCTATAACTTCACGCCAAACCCTTGCGACGTAAGAAGAGAGAACCGAGCGCCATATTACTCGGTACTTACATACCTCACTTGTTTCTTTAACATTTACAGCTGTTCTCATGTACGTTCCTCAGTTTCTAGGGCTCCTGACGTCACCTTCTAATAAAACATGATCAATTAGGTCATGGTAGGTAAGTCTTGGCCTTTCTCGACTCCTACATGCTTCTACTTTAGCGTTATATAACTCATTCTTCCTGCATTCTTTCTACATGTCCGAACCAACGCATTGACGCATCATTTCCTCTCATAATCTCATATGATGTACGCTGCTTTAATTCAAGCCTTGTTGTAATAAAACAAAGTATAGTAATAATCCAGAGGCAGCCCCAGTATAGGCACATAATACATATGATAAAACATCGCAGGTAAAACAACAAATATTGACAATAGATGATTGCGGCGCGTCCGGCGAGATCCCCTTAGCAAACTGCGAATTAAAATAGGGACGAGAAAAATTAATCCTAATGCGATTTTAATGAAGCCGAAATGAACGAATGCAGTAATGAATTGCTAAGCCGCGGGATATTCGTTTTGTTCTAACAGAATGGAATGGAAATGAGATAAATAAGACAGCTACCAGCTCAATAGAGATTTCGTTCTATGGCCGACCCGCGTCTCTTCATTATTTCACTACCTGCATATAGGTCGCAAGTCATTCGATTATCCTCTATTAGCGTACATCCTCGTAGAGCACAATATTAAGCACACAAGCTTAATGCCTGGAAAGCGTATTGAAGCGAAGACAACATAAAATGTAATAATAATTAAGCCTCAGTATTGCACAAAGATGCACGCCTTAACATCGAGTATAAAGCACACAAGCGCTGAAAATGTACACCTGAAGTCTGTGCTCGCTTTTGCATTAACGAATGCGGAAGCGGCGCTGTGCATACAGGACGCGTTGCACCCCCTCCCCACTCGACCCCCACCCACCTCAGAGACCATGCCTCTCGCTCAAACCAGACGCCTCCAGCAGCAGAGCATGTCCCACCCGTGCGTTCATTACCTCCACGCGGCGACTCAACAATTCAAGTTTGCTTTCCGCCACACAATCTACGCTACGAGACAGACTAGACTATCTATACACTGGCTACTCGAATAATAAAGATGCAGAAATTAACCCGTCCGCACTGAAAAAGAGGAAACTAAGTGAAGCTATCTCGCCATGAATGGAGGTAATGCAACGCGAGCACTCAAACAGAGAATGAAAGAAACTCGTCGAGAGAACGGCGCGTCTGTTGAAACAGAGGGTAAATGTCAACCGCGGAATAAAAACAGTCAACAGATAAATGCAAACGATAAACATACCCGCAAACTGAAGAGGCGAGATCTGGAAACGTTTGCTCTTCAAACAAGGACTCGGAAATGTTTTTTTGAATTTGAATTCATCTTCGACTTTCGAGAAGAATCTCGAACGGGAATAAAGCGTCCGTACTAAATTTACTCCAGCCCATAAAATATTCAATTACGCATAAGCACACATTTGCTAAGGCCAACAACGACCACGCGGCACCCCCATTAAAGACGCCTAAGGGCCATTTAATCGGTCAGTGGATGTAAATTCGCCGGCCCCAAAACAAATATCCCGAAACTAATAAGGAAACGAAATATGTAAATCGTCTGCCATATTGTTTCACAAGTGAAATCTTCCTTTAATCTTATAACAAATCCGTGTCCAAATGGCCGGTCTGGGCGAATTTGAATATAGGAGGGTCCGTTTAAGGGTCAGGTTGTGCCACAACCTTGTTGCGGTGAGGAAGGAAGCAAATGTATGCAAGACACGCACGGAGAAGATAGCGGCCGTAATGTTGTCCTATGCACATATTGCATCAAATTAGTTGTCGACTTGTAAACAAGGAGGAGGAAAGTAAGGCGGCTAAGACGTCGTCGGTGGGTAGTTTGCATGGATATGAGAGCAGCAATATGGGGCCCCGCAGCTGCTAGCTGTACTCATTAAGATGTTTTATGGTCGGCCCGCCGGACCGTGTTGCCAATTTAAGATATTTCTATGCGGGACGGCGCCACGTTAGTTCGGCTTCCGATTAGGGGATTAAAGTGGTCCTTTAAGGTATTAGCGTAATAATTGCGGAACCCATTATGCGGTAAGTATTGTCCCCTAAATTTGTAATAGTATTTATGACTTTGAGTTTACCTTCGAATATCGGGAGACATTTATCGTTGAAATGTAAATAAGGCAAACAATTAAAGATATGTAATATGTGTAATAGAAAAAAAAGCAAGATGAAGTAAATTGTTTTTATTCATCGCACACCTCTGTATGTCCCGCGCTGGAAGTAAATCAAAGGGTGTTGAAACTTTACACCCACTTAAAGCCGGACACAGTAATAAAGCGTTCGAACTTTGCCGACCCTGGACATCAAATGGGCCACCCCTTCTCGCATTTTGTTCGGGCGGAAATTAAGAGTTCCTAGTGCTAAGCATACGCGGATACAGGATATGATTGATTGTATAGGAAAGACAGATCATTAGGCCCTTGTCGCTTGTATCATATTTTAAAATTATTATACAGTCGTAAAGACAACTTGCACACAGAAAGAGCGTGACTCAAGAATGCGGAGGTTTATTTGAATTTCGGCCTTATTAACACTGTTGGGGAAATACTTTTTTATAGTATTTATATAAAAGAAATTAAGAAGAATCATAGCAGTGAGGCAGTGTAGTGATGGTTTTCATGAAATATGAGCTCTCATGAAATATTGAAAATGACTTAACCTATGAAACTAAAACTTGGCAGATAGGTAGTTTATAAGTAGGATACGACTGAACCTTTTTGTGAATCTTTTTATGTGACGGGTAAGGCTGTGATTTTTTTTTTATACAACGTCGGCCGCCATACAAGCATACGGCCCACCGGATGTAAAGCGGTTACCGTAGCCTTATACACGCTTGGAATACATTAACTATCACTTGCGCGATGCCACCACTGCTGTTAACTGGTAACCCCACTCACACGCAGGAACACAACAACCCTATACGGAGTTGTTATTTGGCTGCAGTTTTCCGTGAGGCTGAGGTACTTGCCCAGAAAGGGTGCCCTGATTCGCCTTACTTCTCTTAAAATATCCAGACCAAGACAAACAGACATGTGTATGCACACAAGTTGGTGTCAAAGTCGCGTCATTCACGACTGCAATTGAGATAGATAACAGCTTCTACAATACCTAATGGGAAAGAATTTTTAGAAATGTATCCTTTAAAGAGGTAAATGGAATTTGCACTTGAACATTTTTATATGGTGGAAAACAGTTTGTGAAAATATTACTTATTAACATAATCAGACAATTTTTTTGTTCTACTCGCAAATCTGAACTATGTATGGAGCGGAATACATATAAAGCTAATATATTACAATTTTATCCTATTTATATTATTATAAAAGGTAAACCTAAAGTTCTTATCACTTGACTAAGAGATGAAAGTTAAAACAAAACGAACTAAATCTAAACAAAGCACAAATTAGCTTCAAAACTGAAGTTCACCGTTCACCATTCAACTTGAAAGTTGCGAGTTGCGACCAATAATCACAAAGTCTGCTAGTATTTGGTTTCAACAGTTTATTTACTTAGCAGATTTATTTACTTAGCAGACTTCCATGTAACTTGGATTATATAAGGCTTTAGCTAATGTATTAAATAATAAAAATGCATTTTGCAAATGTATTAAATGCATTCCTGTCATAATGGTTTCAATACTATCATTGTATAATAAGTAGCTATTCTTAACATTACGTCTAAAAATATATTTCGCTTTCGTTGCTATATTGTTTTATTAATCAAAACAACTAGATTATCTAACGAAATAGATAATATTACTTTCAAATATACCAATAAATGAAACCTACAAATAATGTATTAAACCAATCGTTAATCTCCGCTATATACAGAAATAGCCGTAAGCAAGCAAGCCCGAAAGATAAAAAATACATAATATTTATATATCGACTCTATTACTTTTGTGTCTTAGATGTCAGTAAATAAAATTATTTATAGCCTGCAATGTTTGTAAGTACTGTAAGTAGTAAGGTAATGTATGTAACGGTACAAACTATTGGTAAGTAGTGAGACGGTTAGCAATAACCTGATACCGGTCACCGTCGTCGGTCAGTCGGGATGAATAATTACAGATGGGACTTCACGAGCTTTGAAACATAAAACCACGGAGGAAACAAATAACCTTCTACTGATTCGGAATGAAAATGTTTGAAACTAAATAAGGCACTCAAAAGAAGCGAGTGTAATTTGAATTGTTTTGGGTCAAATGCACTATATTACAAAAACCCTCTAAGTTGTATTTAGTGAGCGTGTAAGTGATATGTATATCTATAGATATGAAATTTGCGTCATTGATTCGGACTTATACATATAGAAATAATGCAAGAGGAACGAATGACGAAACAGATATACAACGCGAAAGTAGAAGCATGTAGAAGCCGAAGTCAGGAGAAGTAAATGGAGAGCGCACGTGAAAAGAGTGAAAAGAGTCACGTAAAGCTTGGTTCTTTCTGCTCACGCAAGGGATTTGGCGTAGCTTAGTAGATTTTAGATGTATGTTTTAGGAGTTCTTGTAAACTCTGTTATAAACAATAAAATATCTTTTACGAGCCTAACATTATCATGTAACGTAGGTATATAAAGATTATACTAGTTTGAAACTGTTACATTACTGTTTCAGACAACTATAATATTTGCATTACCATTTTAATTTGTATTAATTTCGAAATTACAACGTTATCGTTATCACCGCATTAATATATATTGTAAAGTTTTCACTTCTTAACATAATCTCATGATGAAAATAGTCATCAAGTTTATGAAAGTGGTATTTTTATTGTTAATTACTTGTCCATTTCGGTCACATTACAGATCAAATATACACGTGTCTTAATTACAATCCGAGGTGACATCCTCCAAGTGCAAAGACATTAATCAAGTCTAAATTAATTGTTTCTAAAGAGGTGATTCTGCCGAATGTATTTCCTGATTAAGTGTACGGTCGGACCCACCAAGTGGGGTTATTAAATAATTTATTGTCTAGCAACTATTCGTGAGGGGTACTACCTGTTCAAATGGTCCGCCAAGATTCTGCAAAGTCTTGCTATGGGATATTGCTAACGTAAACTTTGTCTGTGAAACTTAAATGGTTTCGCACCGTGATTGCATCATGTTGCAGGAATCTAAAAGACAATTTATGCAGCAGGTTTTGTTAGATACTGTTCAGTGCTAACTTATGCTTTTTGATCTTTTCGGAGTCTGTTTGACTGAGAATTTTATTGAAGCTATATTTAGGTACAGTTAATAGTAGTATTTAGTACAGTGTAGTATCTAAAACCTCACGCTAAGTCCGTTGCGGGTATGCAAAGAGATCTGATCGCCATAAAAACTTAGGCCTTACACACCTCAGTTGCTTCTTAAACAGTCATAGTTCTCATTTTCTTATAGTCATATCAATTAGAGAGTGAAGCATTTACGAGTATAAAGAAATCTGCAACATTAATAAAAAAAATATCATTTCCTATCAATATACTCAACATCCAATATACACACTAATGAAACCGTCTGTAACCGTACAAAGCTTTTATTCCAGCAAAACAATAAGATAGCAATGGGGCCGTGATTGAGTTTGGTCTGAAGCTTTTATAGCTTTCAATGCACATTTCGTCCTGTCAGTGGCAAATTACGCAGGCTGCCCATTCACGCTCAAAAATCACTCTCAATCGAGCCAAGTGGGACAAAATAAAAGGTGAATTCATCATGGGGGTGCGAATCCGACCCCAGTTCGGAAAACCAAGCGGGAAACGTATGTCCGGTCCATTTGTAGACACTAACAGGTGCCGGCAGCTTTTTGACAGTTTATTAAATTAAATGGCCCATACGATTGTCGGTGACTCGGAACCAATCGAGGGTATAGCGCTGGAAATTATGTTAGGTAAGTGATAAATGAAGTCGTATGATGAAAGGGTAAGATTGCGACTATTTGTTTGTATGTAACATCGTTCCTGGAACTTAACGCCTTGGCACATCAAAAGTTGAACTGTTCCATATCATACATAGATTACTTCTTTAACTCTTTCGCTGTACGTGCAGCGCTGCTCTAGAATAAAATGCCACCGAAAAAAGGGGACAATAGATATCCGTCACAAGTTGAAACAAAATGGCAAGTTCGGTGGCTCAGTCATGAATGACGCGACTTTGGCACCAACGGTTCGATTCCCACACAAGACAAACATTTGTGTGCATGAACATGTTTGTTTGTCTTGATCTGGATGTTTTAAGAGAGGTAGGCCTCAAAGCAGCCCGTCTGAGGAAGGTTTATGTTGTATATAAAAAAATACCTACATAGGGAGTAAGTAGCTCGCCATCATCTTGAAGTCAAAGCCAAAGTCATTTGCCATTGGCGTATCCTGTCAAATAACAAATGAAGCTCTGGCAAAAGATAGGTATTTTAGGGTTCCGTACCCAAAGGGTAAAACGGAACCCTATTACTGAGACTCCGCTGTCCGTCCGTCTGTCACCAGGCTGTATTTCATGAACCGTGATAGTTAGACAGTTGAAATTTTCACAGATGATGTATTTCTGTTGCCGCTATAACAACAAATACTAAAATACTGAATAAAATAAATCTTTAAGGGGACTCCCATACAACAAACGTGATTTTTTTGCTCGTTTTTGCTCGATATTGATAACGGCAACAGGTAGACGCTTGAAATATTCACAGAATATTTAGTTATATATTCACTTTAAAAATAAATAATTAAATTAAAATAAAACAAATATTTAAGGGGGGCTCCCATACAACAAACGTGATTTTTTTTGCCGTTTTTATAGGTAATGGTACGGAACCCTTGGTGCGCGAGTCCGACTCGCACTTGGCCGATTTTTTTTATGTCGGAAGGCACACAAGAATACGGCCCACCCACGTATGTAAAGCGGTTACCGTAGCCTATGAACACTTATAATACATTAACTCGGGTAAATATTATAGCGTAGGTAGGTACCTAAGCCTTAATATAACAATACGTCAAATTAAATAAATTTATTGTGTACCTATATGTTAAAATTATTTATAATTGAAGTATATTCGTCAGCCAAATAAGAAAATCAATACGTGAATATTTTCAACTGGCAATTACACAAAAAGCTTTCCGCCGCAGAATTCAATTATTTTACATACAATTCATAAAGTAGAGTGCAGACTGCACTGTCACATCGCAGAAATACGGTACGATTTAAGAGTGCTTTCATTAACAAATAGGCGTCCAATAAAAAATTATAGAGAAAATGTTACTCAAAGGGAAAATAATATATTAATTTTTGATTGAAGTAGTAGTCAGATATTTTTAGGGTTCCGTACCTTAAAAGGAAAAATGGAAACCTTATAGAATCACTTTGTTGTTCGTCTGTCTGTCTGTCTGTCAAGACCTTTTTCTCACAAACGGGTGGCTTCAAGCTGAAATTATTATCAAATATTCAGATAATGGAATCCCTTGGAGCAGAAAAAAACTCAAAGTTCTGAGTCAACGCAATCAAAAGATACAGCTGTTTATGCCTGTCTATGCACATATTTTGACCTCGCAAGGGATCAAAACCCATAGTACTTCCCGTTGACCTAGAATCATTAAATTTGGTAAGAAGCAATATCATGTAGGACAAGTAAAGGAAAAAATCAGGAAACCGTAAATTTGTAGTTCCATCACAAAGAAAATAGAAATACGTTTTTGCGACAATAATTTGCGAAAATATTCTTTACGAAACCCTCAGAGCACAAGTCGTAGTCGCACTTGAGGGCTTTTTTATAAATATTGTATATTCGGCACGTAACGTATCACCATTTCCAGGTTACATTTGATATATTTGGCCCTTGCTTAATTTTCTTTCAACAAGCACACTAGCTTACTTTATTCGTATTACTATGTTTTCAATCTTCAAGCCGCGCAGTTTGCCTCTTTGAGTTTCTCAAGAAAAGAAATTTTACACAAGTTGAAATACAAGTGGCGACGCTTAAATGTCCAACCTCAGAATACAGAATGACATAGAAATAACTAAGATAATGGAGTTGGTTACAAATTGCTGATACAGATATGCAATAACGCTTTTTTCTGACTAGATTTTTACCTCATCTATATACTGTATACTAAATAAATATTAAGTTAAGGCTTCTACTGTATTTATTTAAATAAAATATTTATTTTGATAGCTTTTAATAATAGGACAAGAAAGTGAAATAATTCTTTGTGACCATAACGTGCTAGACATCAACGTGAGCAGATTTCAAATAAAGTAAATTAGTACCTTACAATACTTGTGTTTATAGTTTAGTTTTATATCATATGTATTGGTACAAAAAGATTCATTTATAGAAATAAAATTACTGTCGAACTTTGACCAAGGAAACATTGAAATTTTAGTTTTTAAACACGGTGGCATTTAACATAAAACAGTAATCAAGGAGGCCATTATTTCAATTGTTTACACAAATTCATCACTTAAAATTTAATCAAAAATAATAATTATTGGAAATAAAAACATTTTTGTATTAAAAAGCATCTGCCTTTTTGTTTCTTATAGTTTCAAAGTTTCCTATACCTACTAACCGTTCTCTATGTAATATCCTGAATGTTCACAATTTTGTCTTCACAGGTAAGTGAAGAAGATAGTAACTGTGAACGTCCAGTTTGTCCAAGTTTGTAACAATAACCAATACGCGGCTTGTACTTTAGGATTTTCCTCCTTTTTCGCCATCACTACTTCTGCACACTGCCGACACACTGTTTCTGGCTGTCCATCAAACTTCGTTGTTTCGGATTTCATCCGTAACAGTACCCGGAACATGACGTCCAAAGGTTCTATTTTCCCTGTGGAGCCTTATAATAACTCAACTTCATTTTCTATGGAATGAGCAGTCTATAAACAATGATCTATGACAAAAGCAGACACTCGCCTGCTCAATCTCGCAAATGTTCATAAAACCGAACAGGCGTACTAATGAGTTCGTAGCATTGCAAATAAACACTCAATGTCGGTAATAGGAACCCGGTAATAACACATCGGACAGGATAAACAAGCATGAGTTCTCGATAAAAACCTATAAACTGGGATTTAATGCATCAGACGTATGTTTGTTACCTAATAAACGGAATTGCATTTCAGGTTGATCGCTACTTGAAAATAAGTCAGAGGCATCATTGAAAGAAATATACGAATATATGACTATCACATTGTTGTATAACTTCTTTGTTGCTGTTTTTTATAAGCTTTTATTAACATTACTCTTTAAAATGTTTGTTTGCTTAAAAATATTGCAAGTCTATTTTAGAGTGCTTGTAGTAGGTGTTACATGTTTCCATTTTGAGATTTCTTATTACTACTATATTTTTGTAATACTGTTAGATGGACTTACTATATATGACTACTTGCTTGCCACCTGATATACGTAATAATATATTAGAGTGCCTAACAAGCATCTAATCAGTTTAGAAAATATGTTGTTTCTAGGATATATATCTTATTTAATTATTTTCTATTTTCAGCTTTAAATTTGTCGGCTAGAGTTCAGTAGTCAAGGAGATCATACTCTTAAACTTGTATCCTTATCAAAACAATCAGATACGTAGATACAAATGTGATATTATTAGCAACACTAAACCCGATATCCTGCAATCAAATCTGTATGGCTTCACCGAGACGTCTGCTAGTCGTGTGTGGTCGACGGTCGCGCACTAAACGAACGTCTTAATGATCTACACCGTTCAACGTAAACAATTTATTAACCACAATCGAGTCGTCGCCACTCATATTGATTCGTGCACTCGATACATTGATACATGAATTCGCTGAATTACGATTGTCAGCTTACATTTGGATCGATTTTAATTATGTTTTATAAGAACGCGTTTCCAATCCGGGAATTTTAATTTGCCTCCGATTGTTTGAACGAAGTATCGTAAGATCGTAACTCGCTGTTGTTTATTTTTGAGCAGTGAATTTGTAAGTGTTCTGTGTAATTGTTATAATGCATCAAATATGTTGTAAAATAAAACATAAAATAAGTTAATTTGATGCTCGTCGATATCGATACATAGTCGATAGATAAAGTACTTGCGGCAAGCGCATCAGAAGCATGTACCTGAAGTACTCAAGTAATCTACGAACCATCTGTAAAGTCACCCAGCATAATCTTAAAGTGCCGATTCCTGTTTTGTTTACGGAGAGAGTTTACTAATAAAACCACTCAGTTCCCCCTCGACGAAATACTTTCGTTTCAAAATTAGTTAAGAATTAAACTCTTGACTCATTCTGTAACTCGCTAAGTCCGAGAAAATCCTTGTTTTTGTTTGTTTCTATAATTAAAACAAGACTTATACGCTTCGCTGATAATTACAATTTGAATCGACCGACGAGGTCGTGTTTCACTGAAATGTTTTTAACGACTGAAGGAATCTAGGTGCTTGCTGATCCCAACTGTTGTGACCATTACCATTCACTCTATCCGAATGATTATATTGCCGATATTTTTTGTTCAAAAAAAGAATTAATGAAAGTTTCGATCACGATAAAGTGAACATGCTAAATGAACAGGTATTCACATCCACAATTTATTATTATATTATCTACAAATAAAGAATATTATCGATTATGAAACAATTATTGCTCTGTTTCACAGAGGTTAGTGGTGAGGTTTGTAGTTTGATAAATGTGTCTTTCACGCTAAGTTAGTTCATAGGAAATTACGCGCAATACATGTGGCGTCACGTTGGTCTTCTTCGTACAAAATCATTTCTGGGCTACTATAGTAGCTAGTGGGCGCGCGCCCTTATAGGTCAGGTCAGTAATTCAATTTGTATTCTATTATATGAAGAAAATATTCAAATTTTGTTATATATGCTTTATTAAAATTATAAAGCTTGTCTGTTGTTGTATAAAGTCATATTAATTGTAAACTAAGTAAGCAAAGTATTTAACAAAAAAAAATATTAAACAGATTTATACAATTACAGACTTGTCCCACAGTTTTTGTTCCAGTTTAGCATACAGTAGTTAAAATATAATATGTGAGGCAATGTAAGTAAATCATAGCTGAGTTTAAAAAAAAATAACTTAGAAAACAAGCTCGCTTGTACATTTTGTCATAACACGTCAATATTGTTGCACGGGTGGGCACATTACCTCCGCCCAATGGGCCAGGTGAGTCACGCCGAGTCGCCAGTTGGACTTAATCCCTACTCTCAGTGGTTCTGTCTAACACGCAACACGGCAACGGTGGCTGGTCGTACGGCCTGTTGCACAATTTGGACATTGTTGCTGAAATCAACTTTTCATCATACATTTATATAGATGTGTCTCTATTTATAGATACACGGATTTATTGTTTCCAAGATACGCCCACGACATAAGGACGGTACACAAACTCTATGATCTTGATAATATCGTAAGTTAAATATAGCATTCTAAACACGTATGCATTTTTTACTTACCACATACCCAACTAATTTCGGATAATGACTAATGAATATCGAGGACTTTTTAGTATAACAGATATTCACGATAGCAGAAAATGTTGATTACTTAATTTATTTTCAGAATCAATTTAGAAAATTTCATACATATAAACTAAAATTATCGAATCTGATGAATAAAAAAAGTTTATCAATTTCAAAGATATTCAGGGAAACAGAAAAAAATAATGCTGTCTACTCATACCATAAATTAAAATACAACCTGTATGAAATTTATTAAGAAAACCATTATTTTTAGTACGTTACTTAGCTATTATAATATTTAAAATAACAGTTTTTTTTCTATTTGCGCTATATATAATGTAAACTAATTAATCATTAATATATTTTCGTGACTTTAAATACGCTTACCACATAATCATACAACTGGATTGACACAAAGTCGTACATTTGAATTGACACTTTATTTTAGTATTCTTTATTCGTAAACTGAGTTACTGATCTGAAAAGACGACAGGAACGATATTCATGGCACCTACGCCTAATAGGGTGGTAGATAAACGCAACAAGTTCCGTATCGCGTTACAAATACGATACGGCTGACATATGGCGCGTGCACTGGAATGCAACCAAATTGACAATTCGATCGTGGTAAATCTACACGACTAGTTTGAAATCGTTCTTGCTATATATCACAAAATTTTAATCGCGCACACTCGTAAACTCTCCACAACAGTACGCAAAGCGGGCCGTATGACCTTCATACAGCCCGCTTTGCGTTGCTTTGCTTTCATTACATCACATCCATACGTCAAATTCCAAATAAATAAAACAAAAAGTTTAAGTGAAAGAAAATAATATGCTTTTTTTTTGTTTCAAACTTTGCTTATTTTTCTTTTTTTGCTTTTTTTTACGATTAACTAATTAATTGTTGCTTAGAATTGCAATTTGTGTTGGTTATTAAAAACTATTTAATAGATTTAAAAAAATCCGTGTTTCATTATTTTTTATTAATTTTCTCACAAATGTCCATTTACACAAAGCTTGTGAGAAAATAGTAAAGCATTAACTTTAACCTCTTGATTGTTATTCCTGCTTCACTTCCCTTAACCCTTCGAAACCCGGGTGGTCGTATACGACCGCGAAATGTATGGGAAAACGTATATAACGGGTTCTGACTGCTCAATACACACGGTACTGTTACTATATAATGATATAGATGTGCACAACAACGATTTACAGTTATGTGTAACTTTTGTATATTTTTAGCGGTCTAAATAAGAGTCATGAATTTTGGAAATTTTAAATAGTAAAATCCACATATAACACAATAAAACATAAAAAATTAACATAAGGTTAAAATGTCTTGTATTTTCATGCTTATTTTAGCATATATTATATGTCATATATTTCAAACATTTCAATATGTATTAAATATAATGTATAAGTAAATTTCACATAACAACCTATGTGCGTGGAAATGATTGTGGAAATAATATTATAGTCTATTATAATATATACACACTGCGATATAACCCCCCTGAGCTATCCATGTTAATTACCAATACAATACAATACATCACTAATTACGAAGTTCATTACGTACTTCTCCAGAATCCCCTGAAACTTGGTTCTGCCTCGTTCTTATAACAACGAAACATTATCTAACATTGGAACATGTTCTAACAATTTCACATACAATCATAAATTCTAATTTAACTGGTGGATCTTGTTACCTCGCTTTCGGTTTTCCGGACTCATTGTGTGTTACTCCCAAGACATTGTAGCCCCACAGAACGTATATACAAAATTAATTAGGCGAAATCTTGGGGTCTTGTAATATTTTATTATTATTTCCGCTGTTCTCGGAGATTTTATTAGCGCGTTATATTTATTGCTTTTCTCGTTTAATGGATGTGAATACCGTGTTGATTATCATCGTCCCTGTATGTGTTCTCGCTATCCTTATATCCAAGTTTATAATTGCAGTAGTCGTAATTACTAGGTAGGTTACATTGTGAAACCTTCTTCGGCTTTCCGTTTAGTTATCTCACTACGAATGTTGATGGTTTGTTAAATTAAACGTCGGTCGTGTACTGAACTGATATTTTCTTGATTACGGCCGCCTATTTACGCCTAGTTTGCTATGTTTTAATTTACACTTAATAGTTTCCATCGTCTGTAAACTATCCTCTCACTATAATCCTCTATCCCTGATTTAACGTTAGAAAAAATACAAAATTGAATAGGTATTTGCATACACTACATGTGCTTTTACTACGTGCACTTACATAGGATCAAGTAAGTGGTCTATAAGCCTTAATTTGCACGTAAGACGTGTAATAATTTGGGTAGGTAAATTTTACACTAAAAATAAATCTGGCTGTTACTATCGCTCACCTTAGTTTGTATTGTAAGTTAAGACACGATTCGTTACAAGTTTTTTAAGCAATGATGCAATTAAGTGATTGAAATATTTTTACTCATTAAGTAATATTTTACATTCTTAGAAAGAAAAGTTGTTCTTTAATTGTTCATTAATCGTCATATGTAATACGAAACTATTTTTGCCATTGACTTTTCCAATTTTTAATTTCTTTAAAGCGTCTTGAAAGAGATCTGTGTAGTGAAAATGATTTAGAACCAAATGAAATTGTTATCTTACAATTTTGCCAATTGATTAAGTAATTATATATATAAAAAAAATTAAAAAATGATTCCTTTCTCATAATAGTAGGTTCAAGTAAATTGTAATTATAGCGACAATTTGATTCACACTACTTTGTATAGATATAATTGGCATTCGCCTCCGCCATCAGTTACAAAAGGTAGTGCGACTATAAATCCTATTGCATTTATATTTGACTTCCGCAAAATATTAATTATCTACGTGTTCATATTGTTAGAACATGTCTACTTGTGATAACAAAACCTTATGATTTTGTTGTCAGAAGTATACATTTTCTATTTATTTATCCCATATTTTTGCATCTCTTTTAGGATTATAACTATGAGTGACGTAATGCTTATACATAGAGTTAAAGAGAATTGGTCTGACAGAGTGTATCGATGTTAAAATAAGAAGACGCATATTCCGATGGTTCTAGTGTGTAGAATGAACACATGAACAGAATGACAAACTTACGTGATCGCATTGTTAGAAAATGTATACTTCTGAGAACAAAATCATAAGGTTTTGTTATCAGAAGTAGACATGTTCTAACAATATGAACACGTAGATAATTAATTACCTATCACGACGGTCGTGTTTTATCAGAACGTGGTGTCGGAGTCCTAGGAGCCGGCGAGTGTGCATGAGTTACGAATATTAAAGAAGTAGGTGAGGTGTGTAAGGATTAAGTCATGTGGCTCAGTTCTCTCTGCCTATCCTGCAAAGGACTTGGTATGAAGATATAGATGGATAGATAAGTAAAGAAGTATGTATAGTTTAGTGATAAGACAAGAACTACTACATTTATTTCGGATGGGTATTCCTTAGAAAAATAAGTTGCACTTTTAACACGTTTTATTGCCATCAATGGCCAGTCTATTGGAATCAAAGGGTCCGTTCTTTAGTACGCTAGATAAGGAGGTAATCGACATGTAGTAAGTTGCTTATAAGGCAGTCAATCTGTGCCTCCTTAAGGCAACATCGTATTCTACTTAGTGCAGTGTGTAATCCTTCGTTATTCATAACCTTTTAGTCCTATTCTAATAGGTCTTCTGCCGTCGTTTGTTCTTAACGCAGTTCTACTTAAAAGGTGGCAATATATTGTCTGAAGCAACGCTACATACCACTACCCATACCTACATAAGTAGCAATTCTAAGGACGTACATTTATTTAATCCCAAATATAAACCTTATTCAGTGGATCGTTTGAACGTTTTTGACGAGCTCGGCAGAGTGGTTTACAATACTAGTTATGCACCAAGACTAATAGTTCGATTCCCATGCATGACAAAAATTTTTGGTGTGTAGGGATGAGTGTGTCTGGTCTTGGAGAGGTAGGGCGCATCAAAGTAGCCCGGCTGGGATATTACCTCCACCTCACAGAAAACGCAGCAAACAACAACTCCCTGGAGGGTTAAATCATAAACATTTATGTTGTTGTGTTCATGCGAGTGAGTGAGATTATAATAAGTTCCTAAGAAAGAAGGTTAGCAGCAGGGGTAGCAACGCGTGAGGACTATGTAAAGTATTAACTGTTATGCTAGAATTTATAAATTGCGGGGAAAAGATAATCGAAATGGATAAAAATCGACTAACTGAGGTGAGGGAAGAAAAATTGCTTAATTATTACAATTATCGTACCGGGGCAGTCGGCTTACGCCACGCTAAGGCTGATATTTCGAGTGCTTGTGTATTAGGGACAGCGTGTTCTAGCCAGTCGGCTAAATCTAATATCATTTGCATTACTCACGCACGCTCGCATCGCATACTGCGCTTCATTACACGCAACCGCCGACAAATGACCTGGCTTCGTTTTGATTTATATGCCTTACAAATTTCGTTTTAAATAGGTATTGTGGATTTGATAGTCAAGTTTTAATGTAAAAGTATCTCTTATACAGTACGAAAGACTAACGATAGATTTAAAAAGAGAACATTGATTAATTGTAGCATATTTTAAGAAACGACTTCTCTTAAGTGACCGGTTATCCCTGACCGGAGTTAGGGGTAAATATAGTGTGAAAGAGAAATATTTATTTTCGCCAAATTAACTAGAAATTCTGTTTTGACTTAATGGGACAGGTTATGCAGTAAATTTTGATTGAAAAAACCAACTTATAACTGAAACTCGTATTGAAGTAGGCAGTTGGTAGGCAGAGAGAGCAGAGCGTCACATTACTCGATTCTTGTACACCTCACTCGCTTCTTTACCATTCATTGCTCTTCTTATGCATGCTCGCCGGTTTCTAAGGCTCCTGACATCACCTTCTAATAGAACACGAACAATTTGGTAATGGTAGGTAAGTCTTAGCCTTCTACGACTCGTATATCCTTCCACTTTTGCGTTGTATATCTGTTTTGTTTTTCTTTCTTACTGTATTCTTTCCACATGTCTGAGCCAGGAGCATCCCTCTATTATTACAGCATTTATTAATAATTTATTGATATATAATCATTCATTGATATTTTTATAGTGGTAATTATTAGTCATTGTCAAGTTGTCACAGCTATATTAATATGGCAATCATACATAATAACATCTGAACCGATTAAGTATTTAATATGGTATGATTATGGTAGTAAATATGCATGTGTTAATTTTCTCAATAAGATTGCAAATACAAAGTAGCTGCATATATGTAAATGAATGAATGATACATATAATTAGATTGTCAGTATACTGTGTTCCCATTTATACATTAAAAAGAGACCATATTGCGCCAAACGAAATTGATGATCTAATGCCAGGCAAAATAATAAAAAAATGTTAATATTTATTTTGATGTGTTTATAGGTATTCTTTATTTCTATGACAGTGATCGTGACTTTGTTTAAAAATCTTTGAAAACAGTTGCACTCACTTAGGTTAGAATATTTTGAGATAGAAGACAATACTGTCCTGCTCTGAACACCTAGTATCAAAATATAAAATATGTACTCGTAGAACGTACGTCACTCATTGACATCGAAATGAAATCTTTAATGTTTAACTAGGAAAAAAATGATAAACCTCTTCCCTTGATTAGCAATCTAGTACGGTTTAGCCCTCGTCAAAAATATTCATTAGAAAAATATTTCTATCTAAAACTTTACCGAATTTATGTTAAAATGAAAATTAACTAAAAATATTCCAGGCAACTTATATTAAATTATATCTACAGATACTAAAGCCCGTGAAAACAATATTAAAGGCCCTGGTATAACATATATACATACATATTATGTATACAACGTGAGGAGCATACCCCTTACTCCAGGAGATGACATGTGGCGCATTCTAGGGTATCGATGAATCGGTAAATTCGTCACGTATCCGACCGCAGCTTCCGATCTTCGATAAGAAGTTAGCAAATCGAATTCTTCTGGCTGGCGTTAAAACTAATTAGTTTCAAACACCTTTCCTCTTTTCTCGGTGCCTAGATTAGCAGGATTTATTTTTCCTATCGTTTTTAGTGTAATGAATAGCAATCGATTTTATACATGTAATTGTAGCAATGTCCAGATAATAAAGATCCCGCTTTATATGGAACATCAAAGTATGGAAAGCTCAAAGTGATAGTAACAGATCAAGTCCAGTATGTCATCAGAAATAGGACGAAATAAATGATGGCTAGTAGTTAATCTTAAAATACAATTTATAAACAAGGTTTTCATATATATAATAATAGTAAACGGACTTACATGGTATGCCATAGCATGGAGAGTATGGCATATCATTGCGATTACCGACAGACATGAAAACTTGAACCTTGTACTCGTAGCTGCGTTGGCGATGCGACTTGAACCCATAACATTTTCATCTACCACAAGTTACCCTAATGCTTTTAAAATCATTTATCTCATACAAAATGTGTCACTACTCGTGTGTTGCTATCATGGAACTCACCTCGCTCTGTTAACCCTATACCTATGCCTTCTTTCGTATGTGAGTAACCCTTTTTACGATGCACATTTCTTGAGCAACTATAATTAAATTATTTTGTACATACTTTCACACCAGTATCATGAAATAACTATTTCAAGAAAGAAAAGTACTAAATCTGGATTCAGGAATGACAGCTAAAATACAAATCTAATTTTGATTTTACGTAGTAAAAGAATCCAAGGCAAGAACGTTTAATAAATGCTAAGCGCCGAACCGACTGAAACAATTTCCCATGGCCATAATCGAACCTCAACCAAAAAAGTGCACAACCACCAACACAACGTTGAAGAGTAAATATTTGCCGGGCGTCGTCCACGAAAACTTCGTAGCGCCGGTAACTTTGGTCAGGATTTACACAAAAATGTAAACCGGTTTTATGCAACGATGTCGTAATTGCCATGGTTCTATATAAGAATAGTTTGATACTCTGAATTAAACAGTTTTTAAACGGATATATCGCGTGTTTTATTTATTTATTTTAGTTTTATACTCATCCATACAGACCCAGTCGTTGCCGTAATACGGAACACGGAACTCGTTTCATTTCTTTTATCTAATTAAATAAAGTATTTTTAACTCCATTGCAAATTTATCTAAGTTGTCAAATCGCTCTAAGTACCCACTGAAATGGACTTATATCTATCATCCAACGGGAAGAAACGACTTGACGTGCTCTCTGGAACACGGAGAAGTCAGTCCAGGAATAGTGGTTTTTTATATACGTAATTCAACACTAAAACAAGGTTCATAATTTTTGTTATTAAAAACATCGTTTATCAATACAAGTTGGTGACAGTCTACCGATGCAGATCCCTAAAAAAGATGTAACCGGCGCCGGTAATTGAATTCCGTACACGGCTCGTATCTGGGCCGGTATTTGGCGAGGTTGCACGTCGCGCCGCGGTCAGGATTTGGCGTGTACATGGAATATTTTTTGATCTCTTCCCACTGGACTCTCTGAAGGTATTACTGGTATTTTTATGAGCACTCCTTCATCATTTACGGATTCCTTTGTCGGATGGCGGAATGGTTATGACATAAGGTAATCTTACAAAGATAAAACATGTGCTGTCTTCGTTCAATCGGTAATAATCTCATTAAAATCCTATAGGAATATACTCATTCTCGTTTTAGTTCGTGTACGTAAATTACTTGGAAACTTTTAATATTAATTTATATATAACTCGAGTGCGAATGAACTATCTTGCATGAGATAATAATTTACAGAAAATATTATTTAAAACTTTATAGATCATTATTTCAAGGGCGTATCAAAGGAACGAGTGTGGAGAAGTACACCTCACAGAAAACCGCAGCCAAATAATAACTCCCTGGAGGGATGTTCCAGTGAGTTTACTAGTACCTAAACTCCCGAGAAGCTGCTGTATTATTAGCGGTGGTACACTCCCGAGTCATACGTCTTGTATTGCAAGCGATCTTGTAAGCATAGGATAGGGTTACCGCACTTTACATTACGTGGCCCGCTTGTATACCTACCAAAGTTGTATAAAAATGCAATAAGTTGGTACAAAGTGCGGAGTTACTGCTAATTACATACTCAAAGATAACTATTGCAAGTGAAGGGATATATGATTGCAACTTTTATCGACAGACAAATTGATGCTTTACATTAGATTAACGTGACAATATAAAAGTGATATAAAATTTAATTGGACCGGTTCAAACTTGCCAATATAATCAAATGTTTCTATAACCAGACATAGCACACATCTAAACAAACAGGTGGAAGTCGAGGGATGTAATAGGAGGTTTCCGTCGAACGACGATACACAATAGAGGCGGCGAGATGCATTCGACATTGCATATTGCATCTATTACGACTGGCTACGAAACACTACACGACGTTAACTCAATAAACTAATGTGTCTATGTTACTACAATCCTCTATTTCCATTTATTGAAAACAATAGAGAATAAGCATTGTAGAGTTTGTAAATGGAATATTTTGGTAAAATAATAACGCAGTAAGATTCTCCATAGATACGGAAGCTAAAATAGTAATTTCAAAATATTTTGTTTATCATTTGTGCACACATCACGCTAAACGTACTAAATGGATTTGAATTTATCACGACAAATACTATGGAATGTATTCTATTCATAAAAATAAAACATCATTGGGGCGTTGTAACTAGTAATGTATATTTTTCTTGTTGTTGTGCCCAATATTTTAATATATTCCATTCTAGTAACCGTACCGTGGAACCAAATGGTGTGAAAACGTAAAAAAAAATACGTTAGTATTGTCGCAATAATCGATGTATGTTACAAATGGCGACTGAAAATATTTGCAGTTTATTTTAATCTCACACATTGCAAAATAATCTAATTCTACCATTCGAAATATACTTACATGAATGTATTTACTGACATATATGTTAAAAACAAAGTTATTTCCTCACATGTTTTCAAGAACACCGAGAGGTATACAGGCATACGGTCCACTTAATGTAACCAGGTTACCTCAGCCTATGATCGCTTGCAATATAGGAATTATCGCTCCTATCACTCCTGTTGCTAACAAAGCTACTCTTTAGAAACTCACTGTTACCCATCACTAACAGCAATAAAAAAAAACCTTGAGGGAGGTGTTTTATGGCATAGGTTTTCTGTTAGGCAGAGGTACTTTCTTGCAGCTTTGCTACCCTGCGCCTATCTCTCTTACAAACAACCATGTTCGTCTTTTGTGCTAATCGAACCCCCGAGCCTTGGTGTCAGAGTAGCCATTGTATGTCACTCGATCACCAGGACTTGTTAAACTTATTGTCTTACCTTTTATACAAACTTTTTAAGTAGCGTAACGTATATTTGCAATATGCGAATTAAGGGAAACATTTCAGTTGTCGATTAGATAAACATTCATGTTCGTAGGGCAGTAACAGGGGTGGAAATATCATAGATGACCAGTACGGTGACGAGTGATGATATGATTGTTCGCATGTTAAACGATTTCATTTCAATTTGATCACTAGACTGTCCGTTTCGTGATAGTGTTTAGGTGTGGGGTGCAACTAGCGAGTGTTATTGTTGCATATTGATTGGACGAGTTGGGAATCACTCCAGATAATCCTAATGGTTATATATTGGGCGGATATTTCATATAGTGAGATGTGTAAGGACCGAGTCAAACGGCGTTCGGTTTTACCTGCTTATCCAGCAAGGGGAGTTGGCGTGAAGTTATAGATCGATAGAGTATTTAATAAAGAGAAAACTTCTCTAGGCCCTTAAGCGATTTTTAAAGCGAAAATTATAGTAACAGTATATCTGTAGCTATTTATAGCTACAGATATACTGTTACTACTATTAAAGCCAAATTGTGTAGCAGGGCATATTATAAAGTATCTGACTATATTAATGATAAAAATGCCTGGGAGTGAGTCGATCCAATTATAATGTAATTAATAAAATATGTAAATTTGTTTGGATACCAAAAGAAGGATGCCTGAGTTTTTTGGCAGTATTTTTATCAGTGCTCACCTAGACATAAACTGCACGGTAGGGAAAAAATTGTGACGATTCCAAACAAATGTAGCCATTTTTACGGAATAAAAAGATTTTGACTTTGACTTTGACTAGCGTAACTCTTGCTGACCGCGTTCGCAACAATGAGTGTAAGAAAGAGAGTTGATCTGAAAAAAAGTGTTGGTGTTAGGATAAGAAACATCATACTTCGTTGGTTCGGACATGCAGAAATAATGCAGGATGAAAGAATAACGAAATAGATATATATTGCGAAAGCGGAAGTATGTAGAAGCCGAGGAAAGCCAAGAATACTACGACCAAATTGGTCATGTTTTATCAGAAGGTGATGATTACCTATTATTTTACCTATATACATACATGTAGACTTCGGGTGGCAGACAAGCAAATAAACCGCCTGTCGCGAAACAATTACCATCGCCATTTGCGAATGGCAGCCCAAAAAGTATCGCTCGTACGTTGCCGGCCAACTGCTAGTGAAACATCTCTTTATTAACTTCCTATTTACCTTCCTCGTGCTCATAAACACAACCCTGAGAATTGTTATTTTGGTGTCGGCAAGGTAGAGGTAGTTCGACTGTAGCAACATTAAAAGTAAGACAGCAGATAATTTAATATACTCATCCATAAATAAGTTTATTCATGGGTTCACATTATATCACCATCGAGAATTCATCCTCACACATTGGAACTACGATGGTCGCGCACTGTGCGGTTTGAGAAAACTTTATTACTGAGAACCGTTATTTTGTAGAATGAACTTCCCGCCGAGGTTTTCCCACGAGTCTACAGTATAGAGGTTCTTCAAAAAGAGCGTGAAATAGTTTCACAAGGTCCGCAACGCACGAGTGATGTCACTAGTTTTGCAAATGTCCATTGGCTAATTGCACGGTAATAGCTCACCAACAGGCGAGACGTAAGTACGCCTGTTTCCATCTTAGTGGTATTGAAAAATATCAGAATTATGTATATATTTCAAGCTCATCATATTTTTTTATACAAAATCGGGAGGTATACAAGCATACGCCCCACCTGATAGAAAGCGGTTACCGTAGCCTATGAACGTTCACAATTCATTCAGTATTACTCGAGCGATACCACCTCTGCTGCTAGTACTGCAACTCCTTAGGAGCTTACTGATAACTTCACTCACACGCAGGAGCATAATAAAGGGAGTTGTTATTTGGCTGCGAGGTGCAGGTTTCTGTGAGGTTTATATTTGAAGAGAAACGTATGGAATTTTCTAATAATCTTTTTTATTAATTAGTTAAGTTTCACGATTTGAAATATTTATTGAATGATTTTTATCATCTTCGTAAGGAGTTTTTCATGGTCTTTATAAACAAAAGATCTTTGAAAAAGTCAAAACTAACCTGCGCGTGCATATGATGTAACTTGATAAATACCGAACGAGTGTTTAAAACTGCTATTACTAAAAAACTATTATTAATTACCATTTAAATAACTTTCTTTGATCATATATTGGACATTACAATTCTAATGACATCTGTCAATAATTAGACTAGTAGTACTATTCAGATTCTTGCATTTCGTGTCTCCACAAAAGTCAAATGTCACCTTATTAAGTACCTACATTTATGCGCAAATAAAAATGGCTGATTGATTGGAACAGAGGTAGGACACGATTCTGTATTTCTGATGAAAATTTCCTCCACTTTACATAAAACCGCGGCTGTAAGAGTATAACAACTCCCTGGAAATTGAAGGTCGTTGTGTTCCTGTTCGTGAATGAGGTTACCAGTGAACTCCTGGGAAATTGCTGCGGTAGTCGCGACAGTAACAACGCGCGAGAGTTACTCTATTTAAAATAATAAAAAAATGATACTTCAATACTTTTCATGACATATTACTTTCATTAACTTTATCGAAACAGATCAGTAAAGAAGTAAATACTTGTTATATCAGGTAAAAGTGACACTGATGTATAGAAGTACTTCTGACCGATGTATGTGTATTCTCCTTAGGGGAAGCGAGCCACTGGTAGATTGCTACTTCAACCAAGACGGATATTATTTATACTTATGCTATGCTAATAGATTCATAATGATAAGGTGGCTAAATGTGAACTGACATCTCATGCTAGCAAGTAATTAATTTGAGAAGTAATTTTCCGTTCAATGAAAGGTGCATGTCCACCATGGTCAATTAATAGCCTGTCGACACTATCGAATAGTAATTACTGAAAGGGGAAGAGTACATATCTCACTCGTGTAACAACATGTTTATTGGTGCATCTGCAAATGTTGCAAAATGGATTAAACTGTGAAATAACTCGTCTAAATGTGAATTAGTATTACATAACTATTACTTTTAGTTATAGCAGTTAGTAGACTATGAAAAAGAATGAGGCTCTGTTCTTGTCGCTTTTTTTACATATCTCACAAAGAGAGTTCAACTGATGAATTTGAATATTATTATTATGTATTACTATTATCTATCCTGTGTTAATATGGCATGAGTACGAGTACAAAACAAAACATTTCAAAGTTTTGTTTTACGCAACTATATATATCGTTTGATTTTAGTAAAGGGTTTCTTATAGATTTGTAATCCGCAGGTAAAGAATATTTTATTTTCGTATTTCAATTTTATTTAGTTAAACTGTGTATAGTCACAGTCATAGCACTATTTTATGGGTAAAGATAAATTAATTCTACAACCTTTAATTGCTCAAACATATCTCGATATGTAAGATACATCGCATTCCTTGTACAAAGGTACGAGTAACTTACAACAGGCATCGATAACCCTCCATTCCGAACATAATGTACGCATAATTGGCGTAACATTCCCATTGCGAACCCTTTCAAGATGCCGTAATGTTACAGGCTACATGTTATTTAATTACGCAATCTTGAGCACAATGAGTGCTATAGTACCGGCCGTCTCTTGGTTCTAACGAACGCATAACGTGGGGATGTGCCGAGGGACTGTGTAAGGGAGATGTTATCAAAACGTGAAACTGGCGACTTCATTAATGCAAATCAATGTTGTGCATGGATAAATTAAAATCTCTATACAATCGAGTTTTATAAGCCATATATTATGGTTCGCGTCCCAATCGCAAGTATGTGTTCAACCAAAATCATACAGAGTTATGTCTTTTTATCTGCATGTACTATTACAAATACATACATTTTTTTATCGCCCGGTTCTCTCTGTCTAAACCACAAGGGATTTGGTGTGAAGTTATAGATAGATACTTTTTTTTTAATCAGTTGCTCTACGTTCTTTAGCATTACCTACTTCAGTTTTAGAGTCCTGAAAATAGACTTGGATATAATTTGCAAGTTGACAATTTTATTTTATTATTGTACACCACCATCATATATAACGTACCATTTTAGGGGAACCTATGGCTAAGTGCCTCAAAATTGAAAATTCCGAATTAGTTGGTGCGTTTTAAGGCCTCTTTGAAGGTATTCTAGATCTAGACCAATTAGGAGGACGGCTGTTTGCAAACCCTTCTCTCCCTGTGTGTATTGAGCGTGTATATTTATGTGTGTAATGTGCGGTAGGTATGTAAAAAAAGTTGCGATTATATCTTGACCTAATATAGCCGTGTTTAAATTTTCATTCGCACCTTACCATGGAAAGTATTTGCAGCTTGCCAATAGCCAATATACCACCTTACGTAGTTTGATAAGACATCAACCAAATTTTAATTAACACAAATTAAGAAAAGTTACGTTGCGTTTTGAAATATGATGAGCTGAAAAAATTAAAAGTATAGATTCAATGCACCATGAATTGCACCAAACACCATTAAGGCAAATTCTAGGGAATATGAAGTTTACGTAAATTTGTATGTTTACGTGACACTTACATTGAAAACGTGTTGTAATTTTTAATCTGCTAAGAAACGTTTCCCTTTATTTTTATATAAAAACATCCATAACTTTTCTAGCGTTGAAATTGTATGTTACGTTACGGTACGTTATACCTATACGTTTTCCCATACATTTCGCGGTCGTATTCGACCACCCGGGTTTCGAAGGGTTAATAAACAAATGAATTACGTGTAAATCTCCGCGAAATAAGGGTAAGAAACTATGATCCCGTCTTACCTACCACCCTTTACATCTCGTAATATCCCTTAGCAATGTAGGAGCGCACCCTTGGAGTCAACCCTAAAGGAACTACTGCTGCAGTCGAACTCAATTACTAATGAATAAATCAAAATGATAGAGTGAAATAACTTTCGAAATAACCGAATAATTGAGAAATAGATAGCTTTGTGTCTACACTTACTATACATGATGTTATTGTATTTGAAAGGAAAACACATTTTTAGGGATGTATGTAATCTGGGACTGAGAGGTCATAGAGAAATTATCGGATCAAGAAAAAATACATTATGACAATGTCTTCTTCCTACGATCATCCCGTTTCCTAGTTCATTAGTACTTGCAGGCTCAGTTAGCTAAGATTTTGACAAGGAGCGAATGCTATCAGATTCCCACAACCAACAGAGAAAAATATAATTTCTTGCACGTTCGGGTTCCCTCACGATATTTTCGTTTGCTGCCGAACAAGTGATAATTACAAATATGTATATAAATTCGAAAAGACAAATTTAGTGGTACATGTCCACGCTAGATTTCGAACTATCACTGCTTCCATGACAATATAAGCAAGCGAAACTCAACGCGCACAATACGTCTCTTCTGGCTTCGCTTCTGCGTCTGTTATTCTTTGTCAATATTCAGCAACATAGCTACAGTTGCATATGTTTGACTTCATTTTTATTTCATTTCATTATGATGCGGCACAAAAATTAATGCATAAAATCAGCTTGATACTCGGGACCTGATGGTAGCTTGAAAACTATAGATCATGCGAATGTTGCTGATTGTAATTCAGCCTTCGGAGGTTGCGTATGATTTGTAAATTATTTGCTTTATTTGTAACGTGTAAAAATATGTTTTTTTTGTAACGTGTATTTCATGAATCTACATTTGTTCCAAAACCAAATATATACAATAAGTTGTAATAATACAGGTTCGTTTGTCATCACTTCTATAGACGATACTGGGTGTAACTTTTATATTATGGCAAAGTTCTTTAACCATAACTATGACGGTTGAGTCATAATTAGTAATTAGAAAAAAAACAATATAAATAAAAAATCTGTTGACACAATACTGACAGTTATGGTGTGCAATAATTAATGCCTTTGATAACGACGACTTTAGTCACGTATTAGTATCATACTCGAAACTATGGCTCAACGTTAATGTAATAATAAAATTTGCAGAAATGACTAACTTGTTTTTCGCTCTCTTATCTTATCTATACAAAATAAACAATGCGACGAAGACGTAGGTCATTTTAATAAATTATAACGCATATTTTTGAATTGTCGTAAACAAGTAGAGGAGATAGAAAACTACAAAATTATACTCTTCAGGGTACATATTAACTGCATATTAATTAAACTGTTTATACCGCATGCAGTTTGTGTGCATTGCGAGAGGCTAGATGCCCGTGCGATATCGAGCTATTCAATACAATATCTATTATGAATGACCGGCCGGTCCGCGGACGTTGATTAGCCTGCTCTATTCCAATTTTCATGGCGGGCTGCGATCGTTCTCTCTGATTGATTGCTTGCCCAGTGTGGGACTAGTCAGGAATCGATACCCAGTCTTACATTTTATGTAAGCTGAAATTGGATCAATCAGAAATATTTTATGGGGAAGCTTCTATACCATAGTTTGGTCTAGTGCTAAGTATAAGTAGCATGCAATTCTTACTGAATATTTTGTGTGGTAAAAGACTAAATATTGATGGGCACATTTTATGCAAGAACCTTTTTTGTACCATCCTCGGCTACATTACAGCGGGAGAATTAAGCTAATGAACATATATCTCTTGGCTTCTACTAATGCAAGTAACTTTAAATTCTAGGTTTATTGGAAAGAAATACGCAGTGTTGGGAACACAAATAAAGAGAGGTAGGCCAAAGACATTTGTAACCTTATTGGGAGGAAGGAGGCCCGACTGGTGAAGTACCTCCACCTCACGGACAGCTTCCATCATGAAATAGATGAAAACATTTTGATGGAAGCTGTGGGTTTCAATTGATTTCAGTACGTAGTTTATTTCTTTACAACAAATGTCGTGAGGCGTCGAAATATAAAAATACAATTTTTTGGAAAGTTTCAGTTGGAGGAATCTTTTTTCGACCAACTGACTTTCGACAACTCTGACAAACTGAATGACAAACAATGCATAGCCTAAACAACTGGAGATAGAGACATGTAATAGAATGAACTCACTTAATATTTTATTTTTTGACTATACTTTGCGTAATTTCTCTTTTTTTTTAATATAAATTGTACCCGCGATATATATTTTTTCGGGCAAGTCAATGTCTGTCGGGTCTGCTAGTTATATAATATATGCCTTGGATGGTACGAATATTAGTTACAAACGTAGGCTTATATTTCCAACAAAATATAAAATTGAACCCGTAAAATTTAAACAAAAAATGGAATGTATGTCGACCGCTTAAGGCGTTCAATATCTGAACGTTATTCATTCCTCAAACCATCTACACTGTCGATGGTTATATTTTAATAATTTTGTTTTATTTTTAATACAGTATCTCGATTAATTCCAGATCCGAAGGCGATACTTCAGATGGACGTTGCAGTTAGGTCGGTCGATCTGAATTTTAATGGGCTTCAATGAAGTTCGGATTAAAATATTCCACAACAACTAAAATTTGCACGACAGGTGTCATAGCTATGAAAAACACATGAGTTTAAAAGCACCCACATGTTGCATAAATAAATGAAAAATAAAGTAGAATAAATAAGAAAGTGACACTTAACTCGTGATTATTACGAGGGCATACCATTAATGTTCGCAAAGATGCCATTAGCAGTAATTGTTCTATTTTGTTGTGTTTTTATTGCACATCATCTTAATTTTGTTCTACGATCAGTAACATTTCCCGACTATAGGAATTTCATGACTTCAAACCCATTTTTCAGAGTATATCATATATCTTCACAAAAGAGCAAAACAACTGCGATTTACATAATAATATGCAGAAATATTAGAACGATCGTACTGTAGTACATTGCGTGCTACGTTTCTAGCTCCTAGGATAGCCTGAAGTATGTACATACTACAATACATAGTACTGGGGACAGGTCTGCAGCCATGCTAATATGTTATAAACTTGAATGTTTCTCAGAACTATAAAGACGTAGATCTTGGCACATGCTATTAATCGGTGTAACGTTTCATTTCAGCTGTTTTATTCAAGCTCGAGGCAAAATCATCTGATATATCTCAATGTAAATCAATGTTTAAATTAGAATCATATGAAATATATAAACCTAACACTTTATTGACATTTTAGATTAGTTTAAATAAATACATAGTACAGGTATACGTAATTAAAAAGGTTACATGATATCTAAAATAAAATAATAGCAGGTATGCATCCGAGAGCTTTTGTAACTAAAGGTGTATATCACAACGCGGACGCATAGTCCGCTATCTGATGATTGGTTTTTGGCAATTACCCGTATTGCTCACGTCCCAATCGGGTTCATTCACCGTGTGAAATATGTATGGAACCTCGATTCCCTCTTTGTTACACTGAATCACTATCTATCGGTTGACAAATCGACGTTAAAGATAAATAAATGTTCATGAAATCTCAAATTATACAGATAGAAAATGAAAACAAAGAAAGGCGCTCTTATATATTTTTCCCACAGGTGGATGACTTTACATAATATTGCAAATCTTGTTTAGTCATAAAAAAATATATCAGTGGAAGGCTTGCTGTTGTACTTCTATCGTGTGAGATATAGAACGACTAGCCAGGGTTATTTAGTTAAAGATACGAATAAAGATGATGTGTTTCAGTGAGTGTGTTTCATGAAATTATTCCGTGTTCCAATATCACAAGAGTAACTTTAAAAGATGTTAATCTGGAAATACATTTTAACATAGTAATAATATCTATAGACAAGGTATAAGACTCTTCTAGCTTAATTATCGGTATAATATGAAATAGAAGATACCTTAAATGTGCTAAACCGACAACACTATTATGTTGTCAAAAACCTTTTAAACTGTATCGAAGACCAAATAGTCTAGAAAATCCATTAACTATGGTTTCCTGAGCGCACAGAAAATGCACGGACTGTAATTTATTTAGCTGGACTCGATCAAGTTAACTCTTGTGTTCCATTTAAGCATTTGTTAAATGCTGTATTATAACATGGAACACATGTTTCAGTGGCAGTAATTATTTTCATTATACGTAGCACAAGCTTACTGCGACCTGTCGTCCCTTTATTAACATTTAAATTTATATTACATTTACACAAGAGAAATGTCTACCTCGATAATATATCTACGGCGCCTTTGTGTCATTTGTGACGTGTAAAATGTTCGTGTTCATTTAACAATCTTTTTAAACTCGACATTATTACTCGAACTGTAGAGTAGAATTTGGCATGTCGTTAATGTATTCAATAGAATTAAACCCTTTGTCTCAAGGCGTTAGTTCACCGTTGCGATGTCGCTTGACATTTGTATAAAGGTTACCTCCTTTCTGTCGGTTTTCTTTTTATTACTTGCTGACACTACGCCAAAGAAGGGGTAGTTTTGTATTCGGCGCAAATTAACCTTTACAATTGTAAAGGCGAGAGTTGTCTATTTTGTTACACATTGCTGATTTGATTTTCATACAAGCATCTATTGGTTCTAATTTATATTGACAACATTAACTATGTGCCGCTTTGAAACATAACTAGTATCCTTATTTAGATATTACAGCATGGTAATCAATGATAATATACATACACAAAGAAAAATACTGGAACCCTTCAACGGAGCGCAACAAAATTGTCTTAATAAATAGCGTAATTATGGTGATTACGTAGACGTCAAAAGCAACCCATAAAACTATCAATGAACCTATAAATTGAAGAAAACGTTAGAACACGCGAGCTGCGAGCTTGGGAAAGTACAGAAACAAATAGATACAATTGACAGTAAGAACACACCAGAGCTTATAACGTGTGAATATACGCGTAAAAATGATATTAATTGAACACCCACAACTCATTGTGGCGCACACAATCACGGAGGAGGCGGCGATGAGTCGGTGGCACGAAAGGAAATTGGCAACATAAGGCACTAGCCAACGTAACATGAGAATATAATAGTTTTAATGTAGCAAATAAATATCGAAGAAGACAATGGTCTCGTAACAAGATCTCCTGTTAATTGTGGCGAATGCGGAGCGAGAGCCAGTGATCGGAGATTTATGGAGCCATTGAAATTGCACCCTATTTGTTCTTTTCAAAACACTCTGGGAAAATTGAAGTTCGCGTCTAACATAAAACGTTGTGCAATGTGATGAACGCAGATAATCTGTTCTTGTCATAATTATGGGGTTAACACTGCTTAACAATGACAGAAGATAGATAGCTATAAATTATATACAACTTAGACTTACTTCTCATTTTCTGTTCATCAAGAAGTTGTCTTTCCAAATTGTCTTTTACTTCTCGTTCTCTAAGGACGTCCATTTTTAACTCGGCTGAAACAAAACAAATAATAATGTTAAACTTAATACTATAATTTGTCAAGCTGCTTCGGTAATATCATAAACTTTAGAGGCATTCCAATAAAAGAAAATGTTAACATAAATAGCATTTTAACTTAAATAAATGGTTCTTGTACACAAAAGGCATTGTATAAATTTAACAGTGAGTTAAAGCCAGCAACAAGACCGTCCGTAAAGGGGCCGATTAGGAACATAAACACGGATTAACTCATTCGGAATGCCGGTACTATTGTGAAGGAGTCGAATTGAGAGATTTGCATAACTTTCAATTAGATCTAACCTGACGGAAATGATTGGGGGAGCTACTTCCGGTGCTTCCGATTTAGTTGTGTGTGTATTTAAACCGTCAATAACTAAGATGATTAATGACGAAGATATAGATTTACACAGAGAAAGACAGTAAGATAATTAAATAAGTTTATTGTAGAGAAAAAGGTGTATATGGGAGTTCTAGTTCTACACACAATAAGTGTATAAAATCCCTGAAGAGAATAGTCACTTACGTCCTAAAATTCTATTCGGATGGAATTGACTATAACGAAAGTTGTTGTCGACGCAAGGTCCTTAAATTTCACTGACGCTTTAATCTTAGTTACCGAATCAGAAGCACCAATACTGTATGGGAGAAGGCGTCGCTATGCAGTGAAATTTGAATAGAAAGAGGTCATGCCCGCTCATTTTAATTTGGACCCTTATTCAATTAGGTGCCTAAGTCGTCTATCTAATGGAGGTCGTAAGGGGATCAGACTGATTAACTTGCGTTGTTAGCACCTACGGTTTCTGCAATGAGATGTACTTTGTCAAATGAATACATGTATTAATTCAACAAATAGTATATAGATATGTTCACGTACTTATGACCCTTGAGCAGATTATGAGGTTATTCTATAATAAATTACACCAATGCATCTACAATCTACGTACAGAGATATGAGACAACGGTAAGGGAGTCAGAAATTATTTTTGAAAAGAAAAAACTGAGATGCCTTTAATTCAGCCAAAATACTAACTTTTCATTGTTTCTATGAATATATATGTATAAATATCTTCACGCCAGGTCCCTTACAGGGTAGACAGAGGGAATCGAGCGCCATAAGACCCGGTCCTCACACACCTCACTTGCTTCTTCTTCTATATATATATAATAAACTGAACTCCATGGACTAAAACTAATTTTAATATAACATTTGTAGAAAAGATATTTAATAGAGACGAATACACTTAATACTTATAAACTCGTCAGCTTGTCATTATCGAGTTGATACCAAATTCAGTTTAAATGTCAATTGATAAATTAGATAGATGAAACAGATACACAGCATGGTCATTTTCTGTCGGTCTATCAAGTCAGCACCTGCTGTTGTTTTATTTTTGTAAAGAAAGTAACTCATAATTGCAATGGAAGCACCAATTTAACTTTAAACACAGGTTATACAGCAAATGTCAATTTATTACTGCTTGTAAGTTACAATTATAGGGTCCGTTTCTAAATATCCTTTTATTCACTTGTTTATATTTTACTATTTCTATTATACTCGTAGTATAAATAGAACAACTATTGTTACCAAATATAAGTAAGAATTGAAGACAACAAAATGTAAATTTCTACCGACTGTAGCTAAACGTAATTAGGTGTCAGGCAACAATGTTATAAATTCTTTTTATAGACATAATTGTCAGGATAAATGTAGTGTTTAATGGTATTTTATTGCAAAGCAAATGAAAGTTAATATGCTTTGTGAAAAAAATTCTATGAACGTAATCTTTAAGTGCTTTTAATTTCCACAGCTGTAACGCTTAACATTACTTGTAATTAAAAATACATCAAGTTCTAACGGCTGGCCAGTGATATGATTCTTATTGAAGTCTGTAATTGTTAGACAATTTTTATATATTACATAAATCCAAAGACTGAGTCAAAATGATTATTAAATACCATGCGGCCGCAACGTACTAGTCATTTTATTTAACAAGTTTTTTTTTATAAATTTAGATACGGAGCTAGTTATTTAATTAGTTATTTGACAAATAAGGCGTTGACGATTGAAAGTAACAAATAACAATATACATATAGTAGTTCCTACACCTTATAGAAGATTGCAGCGTAGGTAATAGCAATTCTACAGCATTAAAATTAAGATAAAATAATTCAGGAACTAATAAGGTATAATGAGAATTTCGGCGGGTTAAACGCACCAAAACAATAATACATTGTCATAATTTGTAATTTAGTATGTATAACAGTAAAAACATAACAACACGCAATTTGTAGCGGTAATTATTTGTCGCTGTCGTAACTGCTGTCTCCAGGACAGAGGCAGTGTAGACACTGCATACGTCAATTAATGTTAGTGGGTAGGTGCTCGCCGGCACTAGTTCGCATGAACAAACTAAGGTCAAAACGTATAACTTAAATTGAATCAATTTCATAGAAAACCTCTTTAGAACGCCGGCATACTGCTATTTCAATCTCAATAGTGTGATCATCCCATAATTTCAAGATTTGAAGTAGAAAACTTTTCTGGAACTGTAACATGTAACATTTTTGTATTTATCAAGATTCTCTATTTATGTAATATAGTGACCATCAACAATTCTCACAGATTCTGAACTGTGCGATGACAACTACGATAATAGATTCCGATGTCAGACTCGATGGAACGCCTTTGCTATTTACAATTACAACTACAATTGCCAGAACATATAAATCTCAAAGTAATAGCATGGGAGCATTAACAACCTTGCTGGTCCCACAACTAGCTTGTTCAATACAACGAGGATTGCTTTGTTTAATAATTCCGTTAGCGATTTAATTATTTTACCAGGTTCAATACGACTATTAAGATCGAACACTGTACACTCCTCAAGGTAATTGTTGAGTATAGATTAAACATGTTATAACGACTATTCCCAATCACTTCTGTGAAGCTAGTAGGCAACTCACTCATATAATTAATCAGTGTTTACGCTCGAAAAATACTTTATTGTATTAACAAGTATAATTATTTATTAAGGTAGTTGTTAGATTGGGAGAAGGAATTGCATCACCAAATTACATAAGTAAATGATTTTACTATTAAAAAATTTCCTACTAAAGTACTATAAGGATGCTAAACGTACGAAGACGTTTTTGTCGATGAAAGTAATATTTTTTATCATTTGTATTTATATTTATATTACAATTACACAAAAGTAATATTTTTCTCATTTGTAATACAATTATATTACAAATGAGGAAAATATTACTTTTGTGTAATATTATAAATGTTTTAATACAAAAAGTTTTTTTTGGCTCCTATATACGTAGGTACTGTTAAAATAACAAGTCTAAGTAAAAAGGGATGCTACCCGATCACATTTTATTTAGACTTGTTATATTATGCATTAATGCTGTTATGCATAATTTTAATTAAAAACGAATGTACTGTTTTATGGACAGCAGTTACATAATTGAAAATATTTACCCAAAACTCCAATTGGGTGACGAGGCTTACCATGATTGCTTCTAATAAGAATATTAATTGGAAATAATTAGCAACAAGATAAGTGTCCAATTAAAATTTATATATTTATTAATTATTCGAAAAGCGTCAAAACAATCTTCCTCTGATATCAATCTACATTGATACGAGCATACAGCTAAAGTAGTCGGGTGGCTCCATTCTCCATATCGGCCCACAAAAATCTCTCGATAAAGGACAAGTTAACTTGTGCCCGTGCACGGTTATAATAAGGCTGGGATAAAGGTATGAGTATCGCAGCTATCTCGAGCTGTGATCTTGTAAATTGAAACGTTCACTAGTTTACCCTTTGTTTGCAGTCATGTTTTATTCAGCTCAACTGTACTTTGCAGTTTATATGTATGTTCGTTTATTTCTTTTGAATCAGAATTTAATCTTACAGGTTATTGCAATTGAAATATGTAATTTGGTATGTCTTTGCCATGGATAGAAATTGTACTACATAATATCAATATAATATGTCTACCATATAAAAGTTTTTAGCTTTCCGAGTACCGAATTTAGAAATGAAAAGAGAATACTGATGGTTTACTTTGGTGTCCACATCACAACTTCACACTCCACCTTGGGCCACATGACATGCAAGAGACTTGAAATTTGACCCTGATATAATTTATTACTGCCCAATGCTGAGGTTTTAAAATGTAAACATGATTATGAAGCGGCGTACAAAATAAAAACAGCCAATTGCAAGTTGAACGCTAATTTTTTTATTAATTTTTAACTATTACTTTTTTATTATTAAATGTTATAGCGGCCATTGTAACGCACTGTGGATGGCAAAGCAAACGGACAAATAACAGAGCCTTAGTAATATCCCGTTAGTGCCCTTTGGGTACGGAATCGTTGCATTTGAAAATGACTATTTGGAACAAGTTACAAAAGTAAATAACTATTTTTATTCAACAAAAACTAAGAAAACTATTAGACCCACCCATCTATTCTCTAATTTACTGAAGAGCCAGTCACAAGACTTAATTTTCGTCATTGCCACATTTTCTACAAAATTTATTTTGTGAAAATAAAATTCCTCTTATAGTCAAAACATTCGTTGCCTAAACTTTGTTAGTTTCTCCTTCTTTCTGTTGTGTAACTCGCGAGTATTTCCATCATAACAAGACATATGTATTATTATTTCAGTCTTAATAAATTCCAAATCTTTAAAAAATTGAATTATTATATTTAACCGATCGAAACATGCATTTAACTTGAGAAGTCACAATCAGGATTTCATTACGAAGATATTTTTATTACAAAAAAGTCAATCTTAAAGCGTTGGTTGGGAGATTAATTTCGAATCAATCCCGGTGTATACTGTAATTTAGAGGGCTTTTAGTTAAGAGTGGTTTCGCACATGAGACGTAAATTACCTGTGCCGAGGGATGGCCATTAAGGGTCCGCGTCGGCATGCGGCCTATCTGAACATCTCTCGATTTGCGAGTAGAGGCGCCTTAACAAAAGATGTTCCCGGTGGTCTTTGCTTACTCAGTAGTGATCTAAAAATGTTTGTTACTAATTACGTTTATATCTATTCCGATAGCTTGACTTTTATCAAACGATAAAGTTTATATTTGCTAGAGATGAACTAAATCACAGTTTAGAGCAACGAAATATATAATGGTAATCGATTACCTCATGAATTAATCAAAATTAGATACTAATAAATCTTCGGAAGGCAATCACTAAGCAGACAGAAAACAAAATCGATCGAATACGTTTATCGACAAAAACAAGAGAAAACCAAAACTCTGAAGCGGAACAGACGATTATTATTAAATCGATATTTATATCGGATCAATCAAATTCAAAACCTGATCGAGCTGCGTCCGCCGAAAAAATTATTACTTTATAAATAAAATAACAATAAAAACGATGCGCCCGGTTCAAGGGAATATATAATTAAGGACAATTATTATGATACCGAAACTCAATGGCCGATAGATGATTGAAAGGATCGATACCCATTAACAAAAGAAACGATTTTAATTACGCAATTTAATGAACAGTAATTAGCTTATATTGTAGTAGGTGCTTTATACACTCGACCAAAATACAACGTCCTTTCCCTGCTTTATTATTCTTTATTTGAGCGAAATGTGATTCTTGAGCGAAGGGTAGCGACGAAAATTCTATTTCTCTTCAATTTCACGCACTCAGTAAAAACAACAATAATATTTAAATTTCGAATGTGACACCCTTAGAGAGTTGTCCAATGAACTCGGGTACCGTGTTATTTAAATTTAAAAAGACAATTTCAGAATTTCACCATGGGAATACTAAAAACAATGAAGACAAGGATGACGGCTTGACTCAAAGAAAAAAAAAACAATTATAATCCCTTAATTGGACAACGTGAAAAGTTGTTAGACAAGACAGATAATTTATATGGTATAAGGTTACAAAGAGCGCAACAGTTTAATTTCAATGAAACATAAGTCATAGGGCGAGCGAATTAAGACATATTTTCACGGCCCCCGCTGTAGAGCAGACTAAGTTGAGCTTGCAGTTAAAATAACAATTAAAGTCTTCCCAAAATTTACGACTCAAAACTGGCAAAATAATTTAAACGAGCGTTACGATAGAAGCGACCGAAATGGGTCTTTCAAAAGGGAAACAAAAGTAAGTATTCAGTTCTCCTTCTGAATTGCGTTTGGTCGTTTTAAACACGAATGAAATTGAGGAAGTCTTAAGGTGAAATTTTAATAGTAATAGCGTAAGGAAATATTACTAAGGAATATTGTTGATTTAAGCACTTTTAGAGGTTTAACGGGGAGAAGTAATTTGATTTATACTGGGTGGTTTCCGAGGATAAAAATAAATAAAAGATTTGATCATATTTAATTACAAAACAACAACAAAGATAAACAATTTTGTAATGTATCAACTCGGTACCTAATACATTAAGTTAATACACGTTGCTCTTAAAAGGTAAATTCAAAGTAACGATAATGGTTGTCATGGCGCGGAAAACGAATTTTCTTCCTTATGCCTCTTTTTAAATTTACAAACCGGCAGCAATTTTATTTTATTGTTATTAGATTTTTCCGGCTTATGTCACACGGAGATGTCAGTGCGGAGGATTATTCCCGTAGTCTCCACGCTAATAATCATAAGAATTGCTTCCCTTTATTATGTGTGAAATTTAGAACATAAAATCTTTGCACCCAATCTGTTATTTGTATATTTTAGTCCCTCTACTGAGGCGATAAGGACACGTTTACGATAGCAACTGCTCGAGTGATTTTCATAAAAACTGTACGCCCGTCTAGTAGTAATTTATAAGGCTCCGAGATTTTGTCATACATGTGTAACGTATAATTTTATGAATATATTATAAGGTATTTGCATTTCGAATGTCGGCTTGAAGTATATTTTGACAGAGATCGTAAAGTCTCCACGTTTGTTATTACTTTAGAAAAGGCACAATAATGAAGATGTCGCCACAAAATGGATTAAAAAGTGCGAGCGTATCGAGCGTGCTCCGTCGGAATAACTCGTGGTGTTATCGGCGCACGCGCACCCAATCTGCGATCGAAACACACCGGATAAGATTATCCGGTAGCCCTGTATTATTTTAATGAGACTACACGACTCCGCGAGATTCGTGCGATACGAAAAAGCTTAGGTAACGAACAGAATAAAAGTATACGGGTCAAGAGAGATATCAAGCGGCCGCGCCGAGATGACGGCCCGCGCGAAATGGGAATACGCCTGCAGAGGGGATTTTTAAATTAGCCAGAGTACACGATAAACTCTTGTACATCTACATACCAGCTGACGGCAGATCCGCCGATACCATTATGTCTTTGGTAAGGTACCGATTAAAATATCCACATTTATAAGCGGACAACATCTGGTGGTATTTAAATAAGATATAAACGCAAAAGTCCGCGAATGTTTTGTTCTGCGGCTACATTTTTTTCTCTCCCTGTGGAGGCTCCCCTCGTCGGATATATTGGTATTAAAAATGTAAGGGAGATTTATGCGAATGGCTCTAAGCTTTCATTAGTTGTTTCTTACGCGGTGTTTTTGCGGTCGCCGCTCCCTGACCGGTAATTTTTCATTTTTCTGCAAACTTCCCGATGTTCGAGGCGTGCACCGAAATTTAACTGTGAGATATAAAGAATATTAATGCTTCTCTAGAGTCGTGGGCAGGTGCATGCTATGACTTATATTATTTCGATTTTCGTTGTCTGCAATATACAGAGCGGAGCTTAATGAGCTTTTAAATTGCAGAGATATTCTGGATGTTTTCTACGACAGATATACATTTTATTCGAAATTGAGATACTGATGTCATTAATAAACACTAAGTAATATAAATGTGATATGTTAATAGTTATAAAAAACTTAGGCGTGTAAATTACATCTAGAATTAAGGTTTCTCACCCTTACAAATATAGACCATGGCCAATTTTGTGGAACTGTAAGTATCTATAATCACCAGTTCCAATGATTAGGTATATTATAGACAATAAATGAATAGCCAGTAACACGTCCTTTGTGAATGTTTTATATATTATAATGTTTTATATACCATTGTTTGGGGTGAATAGATAATTAATATAATGAACATAAATGATGTATGTATATATGTTTATCTTCACGTCAGGTCCCTTGCGGTGTAGACAGAGAAAACGGAGCGCTATAAAACGCGGTCCTTACACACTTCACTCGCTTCTCTAACATTCATAGCTCATTTCATGCACGTTCGCCGGTTCCTGGGGCTCCTGACATCACCTTCTGACAAAACACGACCAATTTGGTCGTGGTAGGTTAGTCTTGGTCTTCCTCGGCTCCTACATCCTTTCACTTTCACATAGTGTGTCCGAACCAACGAAGCAAGCCTTTTCTTATCTTAACACCGATACTCTCTTCCAAACTAACTATGTCTCTTACGTCATCATTACGAACGCGGTCAGCAAGCGTCATATAAATGATGATCTGAATTATATTATTAAGACTAGTATACATAATCTAATAGAGTGTACATAATATAAATATCTAGTGTGCAGTCCAATTACAAAAATTGCTCAGCATGAGTGCGGGTAGATGGTAGCATGTCATCCCGGTTTGATGTCAAAATTGGTCTCAAACAGGGTTGCATGCATGGGTGGTCTAGCGGTGAACTGTCTGCAGTAGCAGATGACGCCGTGATATTAGCAGAAACACCATCTGAGCTGCAAACACTAGTCACAATAATGGAAGACGATTGTATGGAGAAACGCTTACTATTGCTTGCGAAGAAAACAAAGACAATGGTATTTGAAAGCGAAGAAGCCAGAAGGCACAGCTCGCTATACACTATGCAGTGCCGAAGTGGTCCCAACGCTTACTTATGGAAGCGAGAGCAGGGTATGGCACAGAGAGCATGAAAGTACGATAAACGCGGTCGGAATGTGAGCGTTGCGCAAAATTTGTGGCGTAACGCTTGTAGACCGTATATGCAATGCTGATATTAGAAACAGAGTTGGTCTGAAAGAGATCATCGGTGTTAAAATAAGGAGAGGCATGTTCCGTTGTCCATGTCGAATGTTTCACAGACGGATCGAACTCGGCTGGGCAGCGTTCGGGAAACTTCGACACATATTGTCCAAAACACCTCAATGCCCGAAGAGCAAACTCGTCGAACAGTGTGTGTTGCCAGTGACAACATACGGAACTGACAGTTGGCCCTTTAAACCTCGGCAAACCTTGTTTTTAAACACACACTCGTAATTCGAAGAGGGTATAGTAATTGGTTAGAGGCGAATATGACTAAAGTATGTCACTATTTGATTATTAATTCGTAATTTGAAAATAATAATAAAAACCTTCTTTACATATGATTTTAAAAGTCGGAAATGAAAAGATATATAATATATAATTGGTAATAAACATAATTGATTTTAAGTTGTTGTAATGTTTTAACCGTATCCGAAGTTACATTCAATTTAAAAAAAACAGTATTACTCTATCTTTACATCTTTTGCTACCTTTATACCTTTTGTTTTTTTAATAAAAAATCCTAAAATATAATTTACTTTCATTTTCATCTTAGGCCAAGAAGCCATCAGAATTTATGATAACCCCGCCATTGTCTTATAATTTTTGAGATGTAATATACATTTATTAAGCATGCTCACATGTGATGTAATGAAGATGTGATACACACACACACTCACCGACAATTGGGTGTGCGTCGCATTAAATTATTTCAGCTAAGTAATTCCGAGCGGTTAATTATTGTGCACAACCTGGGAGGAGAGTTGAGAATGTAATTATTATTAAACTTTACGATTGTCTCACTTTACCCCTTTACTTTACGGCCGCAACACAAAATGACTTATATGCCCAAATCCAACAATGGAATATGAACTTAAACATTGAATTGGAACACTACAATATAGTTTAAAATCAAATACTGAAATGATGATACATTTTGTTGTGTAGAATGTATTACATTAGATCCTTGGATCCTGAGGGAGTATCTTCGCTTGTTGCGGTGCGGGATTCATATTTGAATTACTGTATCTAACTGACTGCAATACTTCTGGATACATGAATTATTAGAATCAAATTGAAGTTCTATGGAAATATACGCAGAAGGAAAGGATAAATGTAGAAATATAAAATTTTGCGTTTGTACATTTTTCAACATATTATATTTTCGTAATTTATATTCTAACATCTAAATTTTAATAATATTAATGTTTCAACAATTAAGATGTTAAAAGTTTTTATTTGTATCAGTAAAGAGTATTATTTACCAAGTATTTCTTTTTCGTAATTTTGACAATAAATTTATTACTAAAAATCGGCGCTTGATCTTATAATTTTATATGCGCTTATAACTTTGTTGTAAATTAGAAAAAAATACTCATATTTTTTTCTAATTTACGACTACATTTTTCTCCATCGTAGTCGGACGGGAGGCATGCAAACGTACGGCCCACCTGCTATAAACCGGACATAATAGCCTATGAACGCTTGCAATCCACAAAGTATTACTCGCGCGTTGCCACCCCTGTTGTACGTTGCAACTCCTTAGGAGCTTATAGGTAGCTCCAACGAATTGTTATTTGGCTGCGGCATTCTGTGAGATGAAAATACTTCCCCAGCCGAGCTGCGTTTTGATGCATGGTGCGCAAAACACCCAGACCAAGACAAACAGACACGTTATGCATGCACATAAATGTTTATTCTGTTTGGGAATCAAACCCGTTGGTGTTCAATAAGTATTGCGAACCACTCCGCTACAGAGCTCCTCTTAAATTATATTGCATAATAAGTAATTAATTTACAAGTGCAAATTTATCTATATATTAAGTATTTTATAGTGATATTAGCAGAAACACTATCTGAACTGCAAACACTAGTCACAATAATGAAAGACGATAGTACGGAGAAAGGCTTACTATTGAATGCGAAGAAAACAAAGATAATGGTATGTGAAAGAGAGGAAACCAGAAACAATGTAAGGATTACGGTTGATAATGAAGTGTTGGAACAAGTGGATGAGGTTGTATATCTTGGATGCGCTTTCAGCAGGGATAAAAGCTACACCGCTGATGTGGAAAGACGAATGAGTGCTGGGAATAGTGCGAATGGAGCGTTGGGAAACTTCTTCGCATTAAAACTTGAGCCAAAAGGCACAGCTTGCTCTACACAATGCAGTGCTGGTCCCAACGCTTACTTACGGAAGAGGGAGCTGGGTATGGCAAAGGAGCATGAAAGTAGGATAAACGCGGTCGAAACGCATTTCATGACCTTTGGTCGTGTTCTATCAGAAGGTGATGTCAAGAGCATTAGAAACCAGCGAGCATGCTTGAGAAGAGCAACTAATGTTAAAAAAGCGAATGGGGTGTGTAAGGATCTAGCCCCATGACGCTCGGTTCTCTCTGCAAGGGATTTGATGTGAAGTTATACTCGTAAATAGAAATTTATCTGTCTATAATATTCATAGCTCTTTGTATGCATTCTTGCCGGTTATAATTGATAAAAATACCATGCTTTGGAACAAGTTTTGTTGTTGTTGTTTTTATAGCATATTTTTGTTTATAATATTTAATGTTCTTTGAGCCTGTGCTAAAATAATTATTTTCCTTTTTAACAATTACTACAGATTATAGAGGACCTTTCTTAAAGAAAGAATGATTTTCCAGTACGGATATAACAATTTTGATGATATGTGGCATAATGGTTTAACTTGAATACTGTAGCCAATAACTTAAGCCAAATTTTACACAAGCAAAACTGCAGGAACGCTAAAATAGTTTAATCAACAAGGTTATTCAACAAAACAAATGGAAAGCGGATTATAAAGTTGCCACATGCATCTATTCACCAGTTCGTACAGCCTCGAGCCAAATAGCCCTTCGCTACTTAAGGAAATAGGATTTGGAAGTTGTCTGCGGTGAAATGAGCATTTGTAGTTAATTCCAATATAAGGCTATTCCAGAAGTTTGCTATGTAAGCGTATTGTTAAATTTATTAGCACCACCTAAATTTGAATACATATGTGTAAAATTTTAACTTAATCATAAACGACTACACCCCAGTAGCCTAGTACTAGTTATACTCTATTTAATGATTTAACACAAATAGATCCACGCAAGCATTTTCTGCAAAATCACTAGGTTACTAATAGAAAACATTTCATCCACTGGAGGTAGCTTCTTCCATTCACACTTTGAAGAAATCTAAACATCTTTTAGTAATAAGTATAAAGTAAAGCATTGTCAGATGTCATTAGCAGATTTCAATATATAAATCTGTTTTATTAAATTGAACATATCAATTGATCTTTATTGTTAATTGACGGCAGTTATAACTGTATACTTGTCAAGTATTTTGAACATCCTTAATTGCAGTTGTTCTAGTTTTTCTGTATACCTACCTATTTTTGCTGCCAAGCTTATCAAGCTGTTTGCTGTATAGTAGATGCAGTCTATACATACCTAATCATTTATACGTGTTCATTAAAATTGTGTATTATTTTTTTCTTTTTTATTACCTAACAGTTAGGAAGCAGTTTAGGAGATAACAAGCCTAAGAAAAATATCAAAAATTATTTAAAATAATTTTAATATCATGTCTACGTATTATTAAAAACTTACTCTTAAAATAAACATTATGTATTTAGAATACGAATTACTCTATAAATTAACGGCTTGTTCATACAAATCTGTAAGTATCGCATTGTGGTTATTCGCATTTCTGTATAGTTTATTACTTTAGTATCTATCATTTTATGTCATAATCGATCCGCTTTTAATAATCCGCTCTAACTTCGCTAGATGGCGCGCGTGTGGTCGAGTCGCGTGCGCAATGAAACCGGAGTGACACGCGCAAGTAATTCAATATGGCCGCCCGATGTTTCTCGCGTATCGGTCCAACGCAAGAATGCCATTTTAATATCTAGTTAATGTCACTTATTGTTTACTTAGTTCAATGAGCGAATAGTACGGAAACCGCAAAGACTTTGCTCGGCTGGACTAATCCTCTTGAGTGAATGATAATTTTCTCCGACATATTTTAGATATATACATAATCCCACATCTACCTACACCAAAGAAAAGGATCTAGATTTTCAATAAATCATACTTATGTTACTTTTATAACAAAAAAGTATATTAACAATAAAGTGGACAAGAAAACAATGTTTTCGAATTCAGTATTAGGCTATTATAAGTCATAAAGATCGATTGAAGCCGAAAATATAAGTTTATATTTATGCAAGGATGCCATAATTCAGCTCGGCAAGTTGAAGTAAACAAACAAAGATTGTAGTTGGCGATTTTTGAGCACACCTCGGTTGCACAATGGTGCGAAAGCTGGCACGGCGCGGCAACAATGCGTCGTTGCGATATCTGCGCGCGCGCATCTTGCGGGGGCTCGTTAGGCGCTGGGGGCGGTTATTTGTACTGCGATGGGAGCTAGGCATCCTGTGAGTTATGGCTTTACCTTCGTGATGGACAACTTTGCTGACAAAACATCAATAACGCAGTTGGTTTCATTGAAGTTCAGAGTTTGTCGGATTTTTGAACTAACATACAGATTGTACAGAATATAAATTTGCTTACTTAGTAAATTTAGCACGCGGTAGATATATTATCTTGTATGTATGTATGTATATCTTCACGCCAAGTCCCTTGCGGGGTAGGCAGAGAGAACCGAGCGCCATAAGACGCGGTCCTTGCATACTTCACTCGCTTCTGTGACATTCATAGCTCTTTTCATGCACGCTCGCCGGTTCCTGGGGCTTCTGACATCACCTTCTGATAAAACACGACCAATTTGGTCATGGTAGGTTAGTCTCGGCCTTCCTCGGCTCCTACATCCTTCCACTTTTGCATTGTATATCTGTTTCGTCATTCTTTCGTCCCGCATTCTTTCTACATGTCCGAATCAACGGAGCATGCCCTTTCTTATCTTAACACCGACACTCTCTTTTAGACCAACTATATAAATAACTATATAAAATATATTATCTTATGGCAGATAATTCGTATAATGTCTTCATCAACAAAAACTTTCGAGATCAAAATTCTGTATTTGTTTTTACTATCACTAAAAATAATTTGAAAACTAAGACTAAGGCGTTTCGTTATCTGCTTGTAATTGTTTGTAGTGACAAGCAACTACAATAAAATATATATATAATACAAAAAACTCTTTATTGCACCAATAAAATATTCATAGTCTATATAAGAAAGGACAACTAGAATTAGGTATAAGATAATATACGTAAACTAGTAATGTAGTAATATGTGTACTTTTCTATCATATTGTAAACCTTATATACTCGGTAGATCGGAAAACGGTGAAGAGAAGAAATATATATATATATATACTTAAAAGAAAAATGTTGTTAAGCTGTGTATTATTTATGTTCGTGTTATGTGTATTTAGTCTAAATCCTATAAGTGAAGACTTGTTATTGGCTCTCTGTTATTTATAAGTTTTTAATGTAATTTGATTTAAAAAGCTGTTGGTCTTCCAAAGAATAAATAAATAAATAAATAATCTCTTTTGTCGATACCAATGTAGGTCATTTTAATATCTGATATCATAGACTCTAGCCGAAATTATTTATTACAGGCAAAACATGACTTAGTACTTGGTACAATTATTTATTGAGTTACTATTAAATTTTTAATAGAATTCTCGACATCTTGCCATGGCATGAGATCGTTTTAGACTAGACATATTTAGTTTAATGGTAAGTCGAAGAGATTGATATCATATACAGAACGACTAATTACCAAAAACATATATAATAATTTAAACAAATTATCAAAACATCATGTGAAGTTAGACAATATTGTAAGATATGAATCTTACCTTTTTTCTCTATACATTAAACATAAATATTCGCTTCTTCCTTCCTTAGAGAGCTTGATGGCATCGTTGCGCGTGTCATTCTAACCGAAAACGCAGAGTAAGCAACGTCGACCGCCGCATATCTATGGATGGGTGTATCTATCTCGAGCTTCTCCGTTCTTCGGAGGGCACGTTAAGCCGTCGGTCCTGGCTGTTGTCGATAGATGACAGTCGTTAAGGGCCCTCAGGCGGCTTGAAAACACTGGCCCGTACTGGAGCGACCCATATGCCTGCAGTGGGATGAGTAAGGGTTGATGTGGTATATGGCATTCGCACTTTACTGAACTGAACTTATTGGAGTCAGTTCGATTCTCAGAAATATTTCCTCCTACATCAAAAATATATTTACATATCTTCAAGATCTTACGTTCTGAAATCTTTAGGTTTAAGAGTTTATTCAAATACAATTATGTGACAAACGTGAAGACAATTCATTACAAAAGGAACTAAAGTGGATTAAAAGGAACATTCTCTAGCTTATATGTATCAAACATATACAAATTCAAAACTCAAGAAAACGACTTACATATTTCACGTTGTAGCATGTAAATTATGTAGCAATTTCAGAAACCTTATGAAAAATAATTGATTGTCGTATTTATGAAAATGTACATTCATTTGTTCTTCAATTACGATTCTAAACATGTCCACAAAGTAATTTACGACTCCCCAAATATTACAATAGGCACGAGCATAATACACGCTGATATAATGCAACAAATTTTCAAACAAGAACTTATCACTATTTATTTACACATTGTGCACATAACACAGTAATTTAGTTTCACCCCGATAATGTCTCGTCGTCAGCATTGTAAAAGCTTTCATATCAATTGAATCCATTAGCTGGGTACACAAGTGTTGTCTGTCTATTTACTCGTCAGTTTTTATCATTGGCTAGTCCGTGTTTGTCCGATCGGTCATTTCCACATTATTGATGGTCTGATTCCCATGCGAGAAAAGGCATTTAGCATTTTCCAAAAATCTGAAACTTATTTATTGTTGGTATAAGAATATTTGCTGAACAAAAGCATTATTTTTTTAATATAAGTCTAGCCGGAAAGTACACATAAACATAAGTATTACGTGATTTAATAACAGATGTTTGCATCACCAATCCATTAGGTATATGCATTGGTATATGTAAGCTTTATTACAAGTTTAGTAAATTTTTTTTATGTTGATACTGTTGATTGTAGGCACTTGGTGGAATTTTGAAGACATCGCGTTAATGTTATTACTTGCACTTGTACAGATTCCACTTCACAATTTATTTAATAATTATTTTTACCGACCGGTTTCGCCTTTACGGCATTTTTTTTTGTTGTTTTAAGCCTTATGAAAAAGATATATATAAATTTGCATTTAGTATATATTATTAATTAGTAGGTAGCGCTAAAAGAAAGAAGAAATTAAACTAATTTCTTGTTATCAAATTTATCTCTTCCGATTCCAATTCTAAATCAATTTAATTCCATAGACGAATAATGTATGTATTTCAAACTTTATCCTATTATACATCAATGTGTACTTAGCAATAATTTTACTCATCATTGTTACTTAAAAGCAAAGGAATTCCGTTCTTAACGCAACTCCCCATAAAATACGATTGCAGTATCCACTCTCGTGCCATTTGTCCATTGAACAGCACTTAACTTAACAAAAACTGATAGTTGTAAGACAAAAGAGCAAAACAACCCGTGTAACAAGAACGGGCCATTTCGTACAGAAATAAACTAAGCGGTAAGAATTAACAGGGATAAGGGCTTAAAGAGTAGCCGAAGCAGATTTATGTCGCGATGATCGCAATCGGCTGGTTTCTTCGTGTTACTGATGTTTTATTTTTTCGATTGCACAACGAATGTGTTGCCGTTCGAGAAAGTTCAATTTTAAATCGAATAAACATCGACAACCATTTTGTCCTTTTATTGCTCTTAACAATAAATATATCGCGAAGATGCAGAGCCTTTGCTCTGTATATCTACAAAAAGTCACTTGAAAAGACACAATATTGCATCCATTTCCCATTCATTGCTAGTCTATTTACATGAACGAATCGACAACATTTTGCTACGAAGTCCTTTCAGTGAACCCTTCCCGTGGTTATCTGATAAGGACCTGAATGCGGGACACATTTGTCTGTGCGTCACCCACTCTGCACTAGTGTAAAAATTGTCAGCGAATGTGCCTAGATAGTGATCTGCCATTTTGTCACCGACGGAGGGGAAGTGTTACGAGTCTGCCTATATTTTTACAGTACGTTGTAATATCGGCTCAACTATAGACGTAGGACTATTATATGGCGTTCACAATCTTTTTCGGAAACCTTTATATCGTATATAGGTAACGTTTTTTCCTACGTGCATATAAAAACCTTATAGTCTGTGAATTAAACTTAGTTGAACTTTTCATTAGTTATCTCTTATTTATCATGAAATGTATCGAAAGTGCTTAATATGAGTATAATTCATAAGAAACATAATAAACATAAAACCAGAATGTTTCGTATTTAACGAAGGAATGTACCAGACAAAATAACTTCAAAACTTTATACATATTTAATTCATGTACTTTAATACTCAGATCGAGCGAATCAGAAGAAAGGAATAAAATGCAAGGCTGTTACTGTAACACCTATCAATTGAGCCGAGGCTAACCCAGCGAGTGATTGCTGTAATTTCAATAAAAAAATCAACGGTAAAGTTCTCCAGACATATCGATTCGAAAAAATGTTTCATGAACAATAATTTTATTATCGTAATAACAAAATTACTGGTTGTGTCTATACGCGATTTCCACTCTTAATCTCTTCGGTTTAGAGAGTTATTTCTTTGCTGTTAGTTATATGTTGGGGGGAGAAATGGAACCTTTTGTTAGCCTATAGCATTATTATTTCTCATTTTGTTTTGTTTATTAATACAATTGGCTGGAGGCGCAATATTGATATTCAAGTTTGATGATGATTCGAGCCACGGGTTTTCTCCCCGACTCTGTATTTTTATGGGTTTAATAACAATTGCGTTTCGTTGTTTTTTACTTAGACTTCAGTGGATTGAATAATGCTCTCTGAATTATGCAAAGAACTGTTTTTTATTTCGTGAACTTTAAAATTTAGAAAATAAATCAACAGGTGTCTTTTTGGGCGAAAAGGAACAGTGTACATTATCAAATAATAAATAAATATGCTTCTTTAAATAGTAATCATGCCTCAAGTCAACAAGTCATCTTCAGATATACATAATACTTCTGTATATGTGTATGTCTCTGACCGTGACATTAGTTCTCCCTTGGAGAAGGTAAGCCAAATGTCAATAACGACAAGCCTATTTTTACTACGTTCAGTTACTTAGCACAACTAGTTGATCTGTATTTAATATTCGTACTTATCTTATACTGTTATTGATGTTTATATTATTAGAAATAATGTACCTTGGTATATTGATATTAATTGACATCGTATATTTATGCGATTTCGTGTATTTATGCTTCTATAACGGTCCTTTCCAGTCTTTCATTGTCAGTCCTGTGGTATTTTATACATAGAGAAATATACAGAAAAAAATAATTTCGATAATATGATGGCACGGGGTATGATGATATTGTTGAAAAATATAAACCTACAAAGCTTTATTTAGTATGTCCTTTTCATAAACTAAAATATGATATCCTGCAATTATCACTAAACTTCAATTTCATTAGTAGTTTAGTAATCATAACATAATTACACCGTAAACCATAGTAATGGTAAAATTACGTGTCATTACTACATTTATACCCGTCTACGTTTCCACGGTGAGACCTCCGCAGCCATAGAGCACTGACTTATTCCTCGTGGGGAAAACGAAATGACGTGAATAAATAACTCGCAGAAATATCAATTAAACAATTATGCTGTCCGAATGGAATCGTGTGTAATGATAGTGGGCTGGGCTATAACTCAGGCGCATCTGTTCTACGGCTATTTGCAAAAGGCACGACGTGAGCCTACCTCGCGTGGAGCCCGACCTGTCTCTGAACCTGATGCCTTAGCCAACTTATGACTTATCTATACTCTTTAGATAAATAGATTCAAGTAATTGTTAGCATTGACTACCTAAAATTCAAGATACTGATACTACCTAAATATTTTTGAGCTATTATGTATCTCTTGAGAAGTGATAAAGGAATGTAAGGATCTCTTTGCGTACGCTACAAGTATTGACAGATTGATAGATATATGTGCATGTATATTATTCATAAGTAACTTGAAACAGAAGATGTACTTACTAAAATAGGTGCATGTGCCGTTCCGGCAGGTTTTCTAAGATCAAATCATGTAGTTACATATATATCCAACACGGTTTAATTTACCAGCCATATATATTGTGCAATTAAAACCGATTAAAATCGTACACGCTTCTTGAAATTTTTTCTACACTACTACTACTACACTATATTACTAGTCACAGAAATACTGAAATTGAAGTACTATTTGTTCACTGAGCCAACTGAAATCGAGACAATAACAACGCATAGCTTCCCCCTTAGTCTAGTAGTGAACGGGTGGTGACTGCAGTGTGAAGATGATGTGATAAATCAGTCGGTACACAGCCGCCCTAGATCCCTCTACCACAGGCCGCTCTAGATATCGCTGAATTGATATAATCGATGCACTAAATTCTCTTAATTCAACAATAAGATAATGCAAATGCAATGAAAATCAATCAAAACATTCATTCATTAATTTATTAAAGATACTCGTAGATATTGCCGCGTTTATCGCAGAAGTATCGAGGCACGCCCAACCATGCCGCGGCATGGAAAATCTGCCCGCGGTTTACTCAAGTCTTCTTGTGACAGCCGTGCCTTATTTAGCAAATGCTGAGTGTTATGATTATTAATCCTATTGCACTAATCCTATGCAGTGTCGTTGATAAGATCGAATGAACTTGTGTGTACCATATTAGCTCGAAATTCGGATCTATTCTCTGATAGTATGTAGTGTTATAATAAATTAGAATATATAATAATAACGGCGAGCACAAAAGTTTATATCTACAATTGATGATAAACATGAGATAATTTTTAAATAATATTCAGCACAACTTGTCAGAGATTTTCTAAATATTTTATAAAAATTCGCTATAATCGCAAACCTTGCTGGGCGCTCAACTTTTAGAATAACACTCGACTTAGGAGTATTCAACCCCCCACCTAGGTGACAGAGAATGACTGTCCCATTTTAAAAATATTTAGAATTTTTTCCATGCACGGGTATCATTATAGTAATGCATTGCAGAGCATAATTTGTACGTCATAAAAAGAAACTAAAGTTATTTGTTTCGTCGTCATGTATTCCCATGATGCATCATTTTAAGATGCTACTATTAGCCGTCACTTTATGGATAAGCACGATATCCTTTACATTGTAATATACGATAGTGTAGCCTCCAGCATTTCCACATGCTAAACATAAATAGGACTGCCCATAAATAATTATTAGAACAACAGTGCTGTTTACCGACTATTGCTAATTTTAATAATTTCACCTAATAACGCAATAAATGCGATGCAAATGAAACTCGTGTCGTTATAAAATACTGGATTCAGGAACATATTGGCGACCTGACGTAACGTCCTAAGACTTAAGAGTAGCTAATCAGTGAAGCTTATACGTTCGATTACGCGGAATCGATTTGCGCGAGATGTTGACCAATATCGATTATAACATTTACATCCAATAGGGCTTCCTGCACACACACTGTCTCCATATTATAATCTATGATAATTTCACATGTAAATTCAAGAACGACGCGTGTTATGTTTCTGGGAAATTCATTAGAGTCACTTTTCTGCTTTATGATAATTATAAAAATGCTTAGCTTCTCCAGAGATTATGTTAATTACTTCTAAATTGACCAATAACCTTAACTATTATACTAACTCGTCTAGACAGTTAGAAAAAAATCCTGTACAACCGCCACATCTGCACTCATTCTACTGCTGGGATACGGGTCTCCACCATACGGATTTAGAGTATACTCTGCGACGCTGTTTAATTTAGGATTGGCGAAGAACAGTTCAAGTCACTGGAAGGCTACTGACTTCGCTTAATATATTATCATGAATCGAAAACAACCGGGATCTACGGCTCTACGTCTCACATGGAGGACCTTGAAATAAATAAACTCCACTATACGCAGGCTGCGGTAAAAGTTGTTTATGTGACACCATTGACCTTAATTTTCACCAGCTTAATTTTCCTGAATTACTTCCACCAGGCCAGAATAGACAAATCGCAATAGATTCAGAGTTTAAAACAAGTTCCATACAAAGTATGTCTGTCAGTGTAGTTTACTACACCTTACAACTTGTCCAACTAATATCAATTACATGGGTTTATTTATTTTGACTCGATTTTGATCATTTTCTATCGTTAAGGATATCATAATTAAGTCAATCTTCAAGTTTATTGTATTTAATAAACTCATAATGCAGTACACAATCTCTTCTTATTACAAATAAAAGTATCCACACTAAGAATGTATCCGGCAAATCTTCAACAGTGATTTCGTTAGAAGTTTCATATAAGTTTTATGTTCGTCTCGATTGCAAGTCGGACGTAGTAGTGAGCAAATAAAAACAACATCCATGGTTAACAAAGTTTGTTAAAATTTATCTTCCATCAAAAGGCAACGGGTTTCGCTGCGGTTGTCCGTCTCGTGAACTTCTAATATATCTTACACAGTTTGACGATTGAGTGTCAAGGTTAGGCATTATTTTCAGTTACAAGTTTCTTATCCAGCAGATGCATAAATGCCATTGTAAACAGTAGCTGCGCCGATAATATGGATAGGTACCAATACTGACATCCCGCAAGATTTACAATCTTACTTACAATCCCCGACGCTAATTCTACTTCTGTTTCATATAAATGACAACAAGTTCAATTGATGATATTCATTGCTATGCGGACGGCAGCATAGGCGACACTTATTATACAGACTGTTGTGACTAGCTCGGTGAGGCAGCAATTAATAATGCGATTTTGACACCAACGCTCGTGAGTTCGATTCCCACACAGGACAAACATTTGTGTGCATAAACGTGTCTGTTTGTCTTGGTCTGGGTGTTTTTAAGAGCAGTAGGGTGCATCAAAGCAGCCCGTCTGGAGAAGTACCACTACTTCACAGAAAACTGCAGCCAAGTAACAGGTCTATGGAGGGTTGTTGTGTTCCTGCGTATGAGTGAGGTCACCGTGCAGAGGTGGCATCACGCGAGTCATCCTCAATATATTTCAAGCGTTCATAGGCTACGGTAAATGCTTTACTCCCGTCATTGTACATAAAAAAAACTGTCATCACAAAATCTTGTGGGTAAGCAGTTAATGTAGTACATGTATACTTGCAACCGAGGACGTCATTACGTGCCTTGTCGATCTGTTAAAAACATCTTCACGGCGTTTTTGAAGATCCATTTCGGGTGTAAGTCTTTAGTCGCGGTCATCTGGAGGGCAAGGCTAAGGTGGCGTTCAAGAAGATGGTGTGATTAATAGAGATAAATAATATTTTACACCTCAACATCATCTTCAATTTTATAAAGCCCAGGTCCGGTCTCACATGGAATTCTGTTCACATCTTTGGACCGGCACGCCACAATATTTGCTTACTCCATTTGATCTCAACAACGTAGAGCAGTTCCAATCGTCGGCGACCCAGTAATCTCTGCTCGGCTGGACTCGCTTCGTAAACGAAGAGGCGTTGCTGCTTTTTGTGTACTGTACAAATTGCATCAATGGGGAGTGTTCGATGGAATTGTTCAAATTAATACCAGCCGCTGAGTTCCACTATCGTACCACTCGTCACAAACCTAAATTTCACCCTCACCATCTTGATGAGAGGCAATCCATTACAGTACGCTTTATGAGGCATTTTCTACCACTTACGATGAAATTGTGGAATAAATTATCCTTAGCAATGTTCCTGAACAAATACGATATGGGTGCCTTCAAGAAAAGAGCCAATGTTTCCCTAAAAAGGCTGGCAACGGATCAGTGACGCTTTTGTTGCTGATGTCCATGGACGGTGGTGACCACTTACCATCAGGCGACCCACATGCTCGTTTTCCCCTCTCTAATATTAAAAAATCCCCTTCTTCCTAGCGTTATCCCTTTTCCTAACCCATTAGGATTGGCGGAGTCCGCTACCTGAGCCTAAAGATTTGGCTAATATACTGATTTTGACATGGAGCGACCGCCGTCTGACCTCCACAACCTACAGGGAAAACAAAACCTTCCTTTCCTCACGATGTTTTCCATCACCGCCGAGCAAGTGATAATTACAAATATGTACATCAATTCGAAAACAGGTGGTACAGCCAGGATTCGAACCGGTGACCTGTTGTTCAATAGGCCGATTCCTTATCCACTGGGCTATCTGCTCTATCTATCTATCTATATAGATACATCTATCATAATAGATATTCAGGTGTACGTGCTTCACATTATTTAGAGTCAAAGCCAAGTTGACCTACACATGTGCATCCTGCTAATTAACAAATGAGTAAGGCGCATTAAACCTGTCTGTGGGCCACACAGAAGATCGTAGGCAAATAACAACTCCTGTTGTTATGTTACTATAACGGATTTTTTGTAGTAGGCTCCTAGGGCCGTGCTGTGTTAGCGGCGGGAGTGGCGACGCGCTAGTAATTTCGCGTGAAGCGTTCGTAGGCGAGTTTAACAATTTATTATATACATGCAGATAGGCCATTGACGTTGTTAAAAAAAAAATATGAATCTGATTCCCTAATTGATCGAATTGTTTGGTCGCACACAACACGAGCATAGTAAAATCACCTCAATACTATGACAGAAATCATATGTGCGCTGATATGAATGCTTTGGAATGCAAGTATTTGATTTCATGATACCTTTATATCCATGCGGGCATGCCTTAGTCTGACAAGCCACAGTATATTCGTATTCTCACATATCCTATTTCTTCCTGTCCATAAAATCGCCCGTTTAAATACGAATAGCGAATAGATAGCCTTCGTTATAGTTTGTATGAAATAATTTCCCAAAAGACTATGAAATCTTTTGGGAAATTAAATTGTTATGCAGTAAACGATTGTATGTATATTACTATATAGCTACCAGAACTATACTATACCAGAACATAACTCGATGCTCGTCGAAGTCTAAACGAAAACGCCAGTTAAGTAGCAACGACCGCAGCCTGTCTATAAATGGGTCTAGTCGTCTCGAGGTACTCAAGGCTTCGGAGGGCGCGTTAAGCCGTCAGGCCCGGCTGGTTTCGATAGATAATAGTAGTTTAGCATAGAAAATCACCGCCAAAATAATAACTCTCTTGAGTTGCTAGTACGTTAGGGTATCAGTTTGGAGTGAGGAGTTACTGTGTTAGAAGCGGAGGTGGCAACGCGCAAGCGATAGTTTCTGTATGGCAAGCGTTTATAAGCTACGATAACTTAGACCGTATGCTCGTTGCCTTCCGAGGACTAGACTGACAAGCTCCGAGCTCCACAACTTCGTTGTTCTGTTTTAATCGGCACTTGGTGACGAGGTCTGGGATGCATTATCTGGATATGGATAGTGCAACTCTTTAATGTATAGTAAATCCCTCGAGTTTGGGCTTATTTGTTTTAACGAGTCGAATACATTACAGTCGAATTGTGAACGTGAACAAAAAACTGTGAACGTAGTCTACTCAAACCAAAGTGAAAATTTACTAATGTCGTCTACGTCGCAACCCTGCCAATCCAACAAACCAGTGCCATTCTGGACCAAAACCGCACCGACGCGTGGATTAGGATGTCTTCCGTAGGCGATCCGCCCTCATCAGGGCGAACTTAATGCGTGCGGCAGTGGGGGCAGCGGTGGTGGGTCGAGGGGTAGTGAGTGCCGTATAGGCACTTGGTATGAGGTGTCTCAGGACCGCGTCTTATGGCGTTTGGTTCTCTGTGCCTACCCCGCAAGAGACATGGTACGAAAATATACATACGTACTATTTAATTTTAGGCTACTTATTCCGCAATTATTGTTTATTAAGCATTTAAATTAAAACAAACATAAAGCCTGTATAAATATTCGACTTTATATTTCTCTCCATGCACAGTGGCGAAACTTTCTGGCATATTTTTTTCCTCCAAGCCATCATACGATCCTTTTGATGGTCGAAACGACTAGCACAGTAATAGGATCCCTGTGGGCGTTCTAGTTTACAAACCTTGTTCTAAAATTGAAGTGAGATGTAAAATAACAAATTAGTTTAATATTACTCACCTTTTTCGTAACTGATTTGTCTTTCTTGTTGTCGCGCGTTATCTGCGGCGACCTTGAGCAGGCCCTGAATGTTCCTAAGCAAGGTCTCCGTGGAAGAGACGAGGGTGTCAGCCGTGGGGTCGACGGGTACTGAGGGTGGTGTGCCAGTTGGAGCCGCGTAGCTGACTGGCGCCGGCGATGTTGACACCGGATCACGTTCGCCGTCACTTATGTCACCGCCTAGAGAATAATATGGCTCTTTTAGAATACCATTTCAGGGTTATGACATTCAAAACTGTTTAGGCAGTAGTTTTCATAATGTGTCTAAGTTTTAGTTATAAGACTGTGTATTCAAGTATGCATGCAATGCGGCTAAAACTAAATTATACAGAGTTCTTTCACAATTAGTAATTTTTGAAGTAAATCTTCTTTACGCACGCTTGACTTAGGGAGTAAGCTGGTGAATGCGCGACGATAGCGTTACGAAAAGTGTAATCGGGCGAGGCGAACGGAAGTTGAGAGGGAGATATAAGTTAGTGAAGGTAGAAAGAGAGAGAGTTACGTTTCGTATATTCATCTTATACCTCTCTTTCTCTCATAGCGAGTTAAGTTTCGTATATCTAAGACACAGTGCAGGCCTATTGTTTGTATCACACTATGGAGCTAAAGAAGTTTTACTTCCGTCATGTGGTCTAACCCACACTCATTTTTATTTTAAGGTCGACTTATGAACTAAAAAAACTAAACAGTTTAGTTAAGCAAAAGTTTGATTTTAAACTTTCACCGTTGTTCAACTGTACCTTTGTACAACACTATAAATAAGGAGTTATGGCCAAGTATTTTACTTTCCCCGATATTTTGCCGACATGATATCCTGTGGCTGCAATGTTCACGTTTATCCGAGCGGTTTAGTGTGTGCATTGTCTATCAGTCAGTATGCCGTTCACGATACTACATATTTTGTATGCCTCCTAATGTTATCCTTTTCCTAATCTATTAGAATTGGTGGGGTCCGCAACCTAGGCATAAGGATTTGGCGAAGATACGGATTTTGGCACAGAGCGACTGCCGTCAAACGTTTACAACCCACAGGGAAAACCAGACCAGACCATTCTTAGTTTAAGTCGTACGACTCTTCGAATATAATTTCTTGGTGTGGGTTTCCTACATAAATCCGACAACACGAATTTGGTGGTGAATGTCCAAGTTCGCCATTATACAAACAATTGTATTCATATTTGTATTTTTCTTTTAGTACAATAAACATTTTACAAACGAATAAACAAACATCCTTAATTTATTAAAGAGCATTTTTGTTAGTATACTATAATGAATGTCCATTCAATACATACATATAAATCATTAACGTCAATAACAGCTTCATAAGAAGCCCTATATGGATGCATAAAACCAAAAAGCAATACCAGCAAACATCGATACTGGAGAATCGCGTGCATGTATCATTCGCTTGGGAATCGTTGCGATGAACATCGATATTGCGTGGTGTTCACCGACATACGTAACGCTTTGATGGAGATCGGCGAGCACGGGTCACTATTCAGAAATTTACGCAATAAAATACATGTTTTAGATTTTAATATCGATTTGAAATCGAATCATAATTCCAAAATTTTTACGATATTAGTTTAAAAAAAACTGTGAAATAGGAATTGCGCCTCGATTGTTCTGTGATGCCTCATCATGACAATGATGATGAAAATTATGTAAAGTTTTTAAGATAAACCGTAACCAATAATGGTCTAAAATTAACAATTGGGGTGGCAACTGTAATAAATGATCCTACACACGTCATTTTGATTTTGTTCTTTTCATACAGCCCCCAGGAAAAATTGTTCAATTGGACTTCAATTTAAAAACTCGTAAATATACAAATATGACACTGGTATTTGGGACGTGTTAAATAAAGTGGCCAATATCTCGGGCTATTTTCATTTGTTTCCTTGAGTAGGATGTCAAATTTAAACTATTAATCAATTTAATTACTCTCATTGATTGACGGGTACATTGCCCTCCAAAACTCGAGGAGCTGATATATATAAACATTGCAATGACATACATACGTATCATCACGACTGTCTCCCGTTGGGGTAGGCAGAGACTATGGAACGCCAGGTGCACCGATTCAAACATACCTCTCTCGCTTCTTCCACACTCATCAACAATGCTTTTGATTTCGGCACATTTTTTCAACGCATCACCAATTTGATATATGTGCGTCTAGGATGGCGCCTACCGATATCTCCATTCGCTCTTGCCTGATACATTTCTTTCGTTACTCTTTTGTCATTCATGCTTTCTAAATGACCAAACTACCTCAGCATACCCTTTACAATTTTTGTCACTACATTATCTTTCGTTCGACATAGATCTCGTATCGTGCTATTTTTTACTATACCTATCAATCATTCTCTCTCCGCACATGGACTATGTGTGCGCAGCGCTCTCATTTCTACGGCGTTCACCCTACTTTCATGCTTCTTTTGCCATACCCATGTTTCACTACCGTACATCAATATTGGCGTTAATACACCATGAATGATAGCAAGGCGAGCTTTGTTCGATATGTTATCGCTTGTTACCATAAATGTACAACGCACCATTGATACGGTTTCCTGCTTTTACTCTTCTTTCAACATCACATTCACATTTTCCATCTCTCATAAACATAGAATCTAGATAAATATACTAATAGCTTGTTAGGTATTTTACAATTTAGACGGGTTACTTTAATTACTACAATTGCGATTTACGAAGCTCTAAAGGAAGACGGAAAATGGAAAAAAGAGAAGATTTTATTTCTTCCTATCTATCTATCCTTTAATATAATTCCAATACGCTGTTATATTCGGCTACGTAGCCAATCAAACTGATTATGAAAAGAAAAGCGAAGTGATAGTCCAGTGGATAAACAGCCTAGTGACCAAGAGGTTCCCGATTCGAATCCTGACATGTACCACTAAATTCGTGTTTTCGGATTTATGTACATATCTGCAATTGTCACTTGCTCGGCGGTGAAGGAAAACATCGTGAGGAAACCCGCACATCCAAGAAATTATTTTTCGCAAGGTGTGACCTTACCTAAGACTGAATTGGTTTTCCCTCAGGGTTGCAGAGGTGTGACAGCAGTAGCTCTATGTAAAAATCATATCTACACGAAATCCTTGGCTTAGGTAGCGAACAATCCAAATGGATTTGGAAACGGGATAATGGTAAGAAGAAGATGAAGAAGATGTATGGAAAAGCGGTAAACTGCGCAACGCGCGCTCACAGTCGGCGGCGCACAATACGTTCGGTGTGTACAACTAAGATGCACAGCGCCGCCACTAATGCGCACGATGAGCATGTTTTAGTATTTACAATATGTTATTACGACAGCACATAGTCTCTGAGAACTTTCAACTAATGCCTACTTTACTGGCAGCAGTTTCCTCGTGTGAATCTCGAAAATCACTCTACAGAATAAGGACGTCGTGAAGCCATTCGACACTGAATGGGTTGTCTCTAACCGATTTATTTGCCCCGCTGCACTAGCCAACAAATTATTTCTTTTGCACGGAGGGAAAATGCATCTGGGATATATTCCGGATCGATAATTTTATAATTGCCCAGTTGGCATTGAATACAAAAATGATCTTTCTTCAAAATGTTGTCAGTGACGGACATAAGGAGTAATGACTAATAAATATTTATGGTAACGAACGTCATGTACTTTTATAAAATATAATTTAATTCTTTCACAAACTGACGAGATAATTACAATAATGTACGCTTTGTGTTGATAACGGACCTCACACATAAAAAAAAGAAAGTGTTCGATTGCCGTCTCTCACGGTCTAAAATAATCTATCGATACATTTAATTTAACTGACAAGATAGTGAACGCTCATCAAATAATGAAGACAACATCGTTTCGTCATTGTCGATACTCACGATAGCACTCTAACGTTGTCACAACACCATCTCCCTAATAAGGCCAATTAACAAAATCCTATAACATCTATACAAACGAACTTAAACTCTCTTCCAAATACCAAAGACGTAGATTTGATTGTCGTGAGCATTAGATTAAAAGACTCTATGAGTATGAAATAGAATTAAGCTTAAATGTTAATGTTGATTGAAAGCGAGAGGTAATATTAAATGGACAAAGATCAAAGTTGAATGATATAGTGGTTAAGAAATTTGAGGGCCATGCACTTGGTTGTCACCCTAAGTGGATGTAAAAAATATACTCGACCAGACTGATTTTGAGGTGGAAAGGAGTCTACAGAATGATATGCGTCCTACAAACAAATGAGGCTCTGGTGACCTGTGGTAGAAGCCATAAAAGCAACCGAATTGGAAAATTACCTCGTCCATCTCACAGAAGAATCTAACCAACTCTATCTATAGAAGTTCCCGCGCGTGAGTTTAGTTACCAGTAAGTTCCTGAGGAATTGGTGTGTTATCGGTACTCCTCGTACTACAAACGTTCATGCTATAATAACCACTTTACATCAAATGGGCCGTATGCTTGCATGCCTCGAGACGTTGTATAAAAAAACATTTTACATTAAGTGGCCATTCGCTTATTTGACTTCGCATGAAGAGGTCTTTGCAGACTTAACAACGCTAAGTTGTATACAAGAATATACGCAATGGAGCTCCAACGCTGCTCCTGCTGGTATGTAGTACCTATAGTATAATGAGTACGTCCCAATACGTATAATTTGAAACCTGTACAAATTTGTATATGTTAATTTCTCAATTTTTCAGAAATATTTATAAATTTGTGTCAGACACAGTATATAAAATAGTAAGGCAAACAAGTTTTTACGTTGGGTCGGATCGTACAAAAATATAAAGCACTTATCGTAGCTAATGAACAAATAACACATGCAGTACCTGTTACTCGCGTTATAGTTCCTCAGTAACATATTTGTAAACTTATTCACTTGCAGGTGCACATGGTCCAGGGAGTTGTTATTTGATTCCAGGCTATTGTGAGGGTGAGGAACGTGCTCCTTTTCCCCTAATTAACTATCACTATGCCGTACTTATTTTTTACTAGACACTCGATTGCTAATAGACGTATTACGTACCCTTGGTTGACTGAAAAAAGCGATATATCTCTCGCCAATATTTTTAATTCGTTGTTATACACGGCACAGATTAACTCCACTCACTACATAAGTCGCACGCAACGTAGATCGAGCTTTGGTGAATCTGTCTGTAGTGGTCCATCCGATTAAGCAAAATTCCAGGCATCAGTCAAACGTCTGGCCGACGGATCTCGGACGCGGGCGCCGGACGTCGAGTCGAGAGAGGGTCATGTAAATCTTAAAGCGGATCCGGACCGCATGACGGATCCGGTCGAAGGATATCGTAGAGAAACGGCCTTAATGCAACAAACAAAATGGAAACGATAACACAAAGTTTAACGTTGTGTCGCAAATTAAAAAGATAATTAAAGGCAAAGTATTCCTAAAGTCTACTATTTTATCCGCCGTCTGTCCTTCTTACACAATTACCAATTTACGTATTACTCGATATCTATTTTTTTTTTATACCACTAAGATGGCAAACAAGCATACGGCCTGCCTGATGGTAAGTAGTTACGTAGCCTATGGACATTTGCGTTTTGTGTAAATATTAGAGAAACAACAATTGATGTTTTCATCACAGATTTTTTAGAAAAAAATCCATCACAAACACTCTTGTTTACCCGGTTCAAATAACGATTGTAATCAAAGGTGAGTCCGATACGTTCTTGATCGGTTTTTTCTTGACCTGAACCTTGAGCCTGAGTGCTATGTGTCCCGAAAGCCTACATACATAATCGTGGCTAAGTGAACATCTTCTATAATCGTTGGCAGTTATCCATTCCCACGCTCTAAGCATTTTGTTTGTAGCTTGTAATACTCGTAACTACAATACACAATCCTTATTGTTTCACTTAATTTAGCTATTGTATGCTCAGAGTATTTACATTTCTGGATCAGTGTTTTGATTTACACAGTCACCGCGTTGTCTGTCATTATCTATCTACTAACGATTTCCTACTCGCTTGAAAACATTGCTCGCTGATGAACATGCAAAAAGACAAAAATGATATTTCTACTTCCTGTACTAGTACTTGGGATTGTTAAATTATAAGTGTCTTCTCATCCTTGAACATTAAAATAATACTTTTACATGGTTCTGCCCATAGATCATAGAAATAAGCATTAACCTTGTTTGCTGTGATCTGAGATTCTACCGTACTTTGCAATTAATGTAATTACTTGGTTTAACATGAAATTTATAAGAAGACATTCCCTGAAAGTAATAAGTGTGAAGGCATTTCGTTTCGCATTTTCACTTTGTGTTCAAGATGTTTATTAGGATTCTTGGCAATTAAAAAAAACACCAAATATATATCGATCTACTTTAAAATAGTTTTACTATGAAATATCGAGACTCTTTTAATTTTCAATTCAAACTGCTGAACTGCATTTATAAGATAGTGACATCGGCCTAATAACAAGTTATCGCTTGATTGATGATGCAGACAGAGATAGCACTAAATTGATTAAAATATTTAGTACGCCAATAGATTCAATGAACAAAAAGCTGTGGATAAAACGAATCTTCGTCCGGCAGAGAAATTGTCATGCCATCCATCACTGCGTTTAATAGTTTTAATCAATGATGTTGTTTTATAGTCGGAGGCAATTGCTACATTTATACTTATATTTTTTTTACTATTATCAGTGTTTGTAAAGAATTATTTTTTAATTCTTTATTATGATTAGCATAATTCATACAATCAGCACATAGAAAGACTCAATAGTAACAGAAAATGAATTTCATTTGATAATTACATAGAAAATATAACAGGAAATCGGGACATTTATGAATATCGTTAACGGAGATTTGTATATAATTCTTTGACAACTTGTAATTTTGAAACTATACTCTATATGTGAGTCTTATATATATAAGTCTTCCCTCTTAAATCGTGTCAAATTTCATTGAGTATTGTTGAATGATACGGAAATAGGATCAACTACGTGTGCAGCACGTTCGAGGCACTCTTCGTACATCATTGGAGGCAATTGCGGCGATACACGTTTAAGATTTTATTATATTGGATCATTACAAGCAAACGTGCCGTGTCTAGGGATCAAGATGAGAAAAGGAACTCATATATAAACCCAAGGGCGAGATTTGATGATTCGTTAATCGTTGGTCAGGATGCAACAGCTCTATGATTCTACAATTATTATGTTGTAGTTACGGGATGTAGATGATATATTTGTTTACCATAATCAAGATATCATTGAAGTATTCTGCCATAAAATAATTTACGTCGCATGATGATACAAAGTATTGAGGAGTAGCCATTTTACACTTATTATAATAAGTGTTTCCAGTTTCTAGAATAAAAGGAACGCGGTTTTATGGCTGATAATTTCCGAACTATGAATGTTGAAGGTACCAGAGCTATTACTGGGCAATTTTGCTGTGCATTACATGCAGGGTATATTGAGCGGGTGATACCACTGCTTGTGTTAATGCCACACGGACACTTGCCTCGCTGTGATTACATCGGAAAGACAGAGAATAACTTATTAACATCGAGTCCACATTTATGCGAAACTGAATTAAACTTTGCAGTGAGAGCCATTAATAAATTGGTTTCGGTGAAACAAATTGGTGTGTAATTTCGATATTAGTTTTACGAGTAGTTTTAGAGGTTGTGGAAAAAATATGTAATTTGTAAGGCTTTAATGTCATAACATTCAACAGTGATTTTTGAATACACACAATATTCTTTATTTTAATGATACATTCTACAAATTAAATGAATATTGCAATATTAGAACTTTCTACACTGTTGCGTATGGATGATATTATCTACGAAAGATTTTACTTTCAAAACCGATTTGATAATTCGTTGATTTTTTTTCAGTTGAAGGAGTAAATAAAAAAGGTACTTAACCAAAGTAGGTATGTAGAGTTAAATACTTACAAAGCTTAACACCTTGACCTTTACAGTTCATATGCCACATGCAATAACCATTAAAATTGCACTGAAAGACAAGTGTCAAACTTGAACCTCTTCATGACCTGTTTTTATGAGAATAAAAAAGGAAGTAAGTACAAACCATCGTCTTCATCTTTAACATTGTGATCGTCTTGATCAGAAAGCGCAGCATCGCTCTCATCAGAGTGTGACCTGGGCGACGCGGCGGCAGTAGCAGCTGAAGGAAGCCGAGGGGGCTGCGGCGTGCGACGAGAGGCAGCAGAGCTTCGACCACTGGCAGAGCCCTCGCCTCTGTCGCGATCCCTTTCAACTCTATCTGATCGGTCGCGGTCTCCCGACCCTGACTTCGACAGGTTGAGTACTGGACTGTGGCCGGGAGACGATCCTGAATGTCGAAAATATAAAATATTTTTTAAATAAACGTTATGTTATGTTTCTTTTTTCAAAGAACTAGTATCCGATAGACTTACAACAGTTTATTAAGTATCTTAACGCCTAATCCATTGTGGGGTACGCAGAGAGAATTGAGCGCCACGGGACTCGGTCTTTAGCTGCTTCGTTATTATTCACAGTTCTTTTCATAAAAGCTCACTGATTTTAGGCCACGTGACATAATGAAATACATGAGACATGAAAATGACATTTCATCAAAATAGGACCATTGGCTTTCTTCGGCTCCTACATCCTTCCTCTTTAGCGTTGCATATTAATTTCGTTTTTCATAACCAGTTCTTTTTACATGCCAAACTACCTATTTTTGTTAAATGTCGAAATATAATGACTATAATTAATATGTAATCGGTTTCGTGAGTCTCGTAACTAAACTAGTGGTCTACTTTGCCGATAAAGGGCATAGCGTCTGACATGTTATCTTTATATACTGTGTCAATTGTTTGAGCTTATTATGCCGGTAGTGGCAAATCTACCCGTATTTCTGACATATTTGCTGCATAACCATATATTTTCTCGGGCACAAAACGAGTTCTCAATGCTAGTCTAGTAATGACATCACTGGTATTAAGAAGGCTTTGATCGTTCTTCACTGTTTGAAGCCTGGTACTTAGGTTTATTTTAGGAATAAGAAATGTAATTAATAAAATATTGATTCAACGTTAATTCGTAAAACATAATTTGCCAGTCAAGCCTCATTTTCAGGTACTTGATCATGAATACGTTGAGTTTAAATATAGTCATTATTAGCATACCGTTATGTGAACCCTCTCGAGCTTTATCCATTGCCATAACTCGTTCCATGTCGCCTCTTTCATCACGCAATCTGAAACAAAACATAATATCTTAGGTTCCCTCGTCAAACTAAAACAATAATTTGTCGATATCTAGTTAACGGTGTGATAAATAAAAATTCAGCAGTCACGCGCCTCAAACGAATCCGAACAAAGCTACTGACAAACAGTTTTATCATTTGAAACCATAAAGTAAGTATCCCACTGTGTGACTACCACAAAGGCAGAAGTATAATATTGTCGGCCCCCGCTGCGCCTCTTTGTGAGTTGTGAACGGATGAAGACGCTGCTGTACGCAATCGTTTTGTATACCGATATGTTTGCGCTACCCTAATTCCGTAGCTCATTTTTGATTGTGTATTATTAGACTTTTGATGCTTCCGTTTGAATTCTTTTTTTATTAATATTTACTTATTAACTTTTGAATGTAATATGGATGGGATTTTCGATAGATAGACTCCGTTTCGGTGGTTAGTTTTTGGGTAAAGTGAATGAATGATATTGTGAAACATTTATCATTGAAAAGTTTAAATACTGCTATATATGCGCTATTTTTTTAATACATGATATGAATATTACAAAAAATAATTCATTTACTTATGCAAACTCACATGTTAATAGGCATATCCCAATAAAAGAACATTAATAATTACAATACTTTATTTTACTTATGATACATTCAAACAAATTGAAGGCGTTACTTAATATAATTTATTAGTATGTACTTGTGCGGGCTTTTCATGTCAAATTTTGTTTTCATGTGTAATACGCCTGTATAGAAAATCTTAAAAAGCTAAACCTTATCTAAATATAAAATTTGATCCAAATCGTTTGATTCGTTTCCAAGATAAGCGAAATATATTTATAAATAAGTATACAAGAATTGCTCGTTTAAAGTAATATAAGATATTCGCTGAAAAATCGGTTTGGCATATATTTATATATATTTTTTTGGTGCTCTAAGAACTGATGATTTTTGCTCAGTAATGCCTTTTGAGCATTTGAATATAAATGACGTCTGAAAGTGAAATGTAACATACATAATAAGTGGCTGTTTTAAACCTTCGCGGAACCCTTTTGTGGATTACAGGGTAATGTTATGAAACAGAGGGCGCAAATACGAGTATTAACGTTAATGGACTTAAATTAACGACGAGTATTATTGTCAAATTCAATAATATGGTAAAGACTAGTATAGAATACATTGTGACAATTTGTGTGTTACATCTTCCTTTATATCAAAAATCAAAACATCTTTATATAAAACAGTAGTATTAACTAAAATTAGTTACTAGTTATATATGAAATATATGTATAAAATTTTTTTGACTCGTATGGAGAGAATTTTCTCTCCAACAAATGAAGAAGTATTCGTTATAGTTTTAAATGTTCAAATTCTTTTAATATTTTTATAATACATCGATTCAGGTGAATCATACCATACCGCAAGTAGTTCTTTAAAGTGTACTTTAAACTAGCAAAGCCGCATTATATGTAATTTTTTAGATAGGTCGAGTTCAATGAAAAGATTATAAATGGATTTTCGAGGACTTACATATTGTGATGTGGCCTTAAAAAAACGGGTAGACGAATCTGAACTACATGTCTGTAACATGCTCTTTTCCAATGCCAACTAGTAGAAAAGGAGAGAGTAATTAATAAGTATAGGTGTACACGAAAATCTGGAAAACCCGATATTACATTCGTGGTGCAACCTTGAACCCATTATAGTGACATATCTCTCTTTGTCCAGACTGCATTCGATAATGAGCAGGATATATGGGTGCAAATAAGATCGGTTCTTCATCAATAAGGTTCTGCCAGCAAAGCCTTATTAGTGTAAACCCTATCTCATTACACCCTAAATAAACTACTTGCGTCTAAAACATTTAAAATTTGTTTTGGATGTTTTAAATTACACACAGCGATTAAATTGACTATAAGGATTTCTGCATGTGGGTTAAGTTCAACTTTGCATATTTTCTAATTTTAAGTGTCATAATAATTATGTAATTCTATACAGAGTGTAATAAAAACACTTAATACATATAAATAAAAGTCCAAACATAGTTTTACAAAGTAATATGCCCTGTGTATCCAACATTACTCTGCGTTAGAACCCTCGAAATGGAGTCGTTTGGTACTTTACTGACGAGTCACGGCGGTGCTCGGTTTGAATTTAATATATTTTTCATTTCCGCCACCATTAATATGTAAATAATTCTTTATACCTCTCGAATCTTTTGATCGTACAAATCCTGCGAGTTAGTCAACTTTAATGATTTTTTTAATGAACTATGAAAACATAGGCGACCTAATTAACATTTTGTTTTTATACATTTATTCCGCGACGAAAGGGACTATTTCAATATTACATGGATAAAGTTGATAAATGCAAATGCATATACGGCGACAGATAGGCGACAGACGTACACACTATAACGGCATAAGATGCATAGGTATCTATGCGTCATTGTGAGTATGAGTACGGATGCAACGACAACACTTTATCATATTACTGACGATAATTATCACTGAACCAAAAAAAAAGTGATCAATCCCTAAACAACTGTAACAAATGAGAAAAATATTAACAATAAATAAAAACCATCACATCCCGAACGAATCCAAAAGAAATGATCAACATGAGATCGGACAAAAGATAACGGGCAAATCAATAAAATAATAAATTATACACTTCCTCCAAGTTGTTTTATCTTTGTAAAAGTGTTGCCGTGATTGATGATGTTCGTAGTCATCAAAATAATTTGAAATATAATATGAACGCTATATTTGATTAGTCTTTGAACACATATCTGCCAAGAAAAACGACTTGAATTAATACGTAACTTCTCCAAACTTGTACAGGACTAAAACGCTTTTCACAATTATAAAAATTTAAAGTCTTTTGACAGTGTTCATATACAAAAAAATCATTTTTGTAATTTCTCGGACGCACGGGTTTCCTTACGAAGTTTTCTTTCACCGCTGAGCAACTGATTATTATAAATATGTACATAAATCTTAATACACCTAATTTAGTTGTACATGCTCACACTAGGGCTCAAAATCTGGACCAGTCTGTTAACAAGCTGGTTCTTTATCCGCTGGACTATCACTGCTCGATTATAATTATCATTATAATGAATTTAATAATATAAGACATGAATAATCACCCCACCGACTGCCAGACGCAGCCATCATCACGCTCAAGCATCAAGAACGGATATTATTCATTCACCTGGCAAAAAGAAAATTGGCGACGAATAACAGAGAAGAAATAAAATGACATGACTTTTTATTTTATTTTATACGGTACGCATTGTATTTAACATAACGTCGCGAGGCAAACAAACTTACGGTCCAATTATTGGAAATGATTACGTAAGCCTATGAACGTTTTAATTACAAGACTTGTCGCCCATGCGTTGTCTCCTTCGCTACTAACACAGTGACTGCCCAGGAGTATTAGACTGTAATGTGAATTCACTTACTTGCAGGAGTATAAAATACCCAGAGAGTTGTTATTTGGTTGTGGTCTTCTGTAAGATGGATGTAATTTCCCCAGTCGGGCTGATTTGATGAGCCCCTACCTCTCTTTCGCCAGAGCCGTACAGATGACGTTTATGATAGTGAAAAACGAAATAATTGCATGGCATACCAAGCCTATAATTACGAGAAGAAAATATAATAGAATTAGAGATGGGCGAGAGATTAATAGCAGCGGAGGAAAGGACTTTCATTCCTTGTCAGATAGAGAACAAGATATTAGGACACCAGAATGGAAATAGTAATTTGAAACACTAGGTAAGGGAGGTGGAGAAGTGTAGATTTATTAGATTTTAGATTTTAGATTATAGTGTTAGGAATGAAATAAAGTGGAAATAGAAAACAAAGAAAGGAGAGTTGAACAGTGAGTTACATCACATTATAAGAGTATAATACAAGAATTTTAGAAAGTTATTTATAGTTCAGTAAGTTCTAATAATACTCGTACAAAATAGGACGAGTTTGCTGGCATATCCGTTTTATAAAACTAATAAATATTTATGTTATACCTCTGAAAAACACAAACAAACAAAAAAATTTCATAAACTAGAAGTATGATTGAATGATTTCGTGCTCAAATAATATAACTTATTGTTAATATATCCTCATCCTATTAGCCTACGCTTTAATCAACATCAAATTTTCAGTAAGAATATTACAGCGATGACAGCTAAAGTGGGTAGTTAACGCTAGCCAGTGCCATTACAGAATGGCCAGTGGCCTAAACAGATATTCCGGTGCCACGCTCGCGGACAATGCCCTGCAATCTACCACCAAAGCCAATGTACGCTGATTAGTTAATACTGAACAGTTCACATAACCTACTAGTGCAACGGCGAATGTTGCGAACCGTTCTTGTATGCATAATCTGATTAACGTAAGTATCGAACAGAGCTTTTGGCTCATACCGTTGTCAATTTACATAACAGAGCCATCCTAGGACTGTACTGTTGATTGAAACTCAAAACGCGCAACCCACTCAACAACATCCAGAATTAAGTAACCACACAAAAGTAATTCCCGAAATTTGCATTCGAGAATCGATTAAGAAAATCAAATCCTGTTGGAGCGTCACTGCGTAAAACATTTGCTTGACACCCAAATCAAAAATCGTTTTAGCTCACCCTCGAGGAGGGTGCTGGGGAAGCGTCGACGCCTCAACATTTATTATTTCAGACATATCACTCACATGCAAAACAAACTCCGTCCGATCCATCAAAAAGTTTCGTATGGCGCCCACCTCCCCCGCAACACAAATCGACTGTGTAAGTATCGTGGTTTGAGGAAATGGGGGCCGTACACATGCTTTTGAGAAAAAATTACATGAGCATTGCCTACTTTTAAAAGTAACTGTTTCATTTATTACTTTCTGTGCCTGTGAACTATAGATAGGTATATATTTTCAAATTAAACAATTTTTAACGGAAGTATCGCGTGATTTATTTATTTTGTTGAACCTGACGTTTCGATATATTTTTGGTTACGGAAAAGTATTTTTGTGACTGTGTGTGTAAGCTCATTCAAGTATTTAGTGCCAGATCCCAACGTATGGTGTTCCCGTGGTGTACGCTACTGATTAGCTAACGAGGGTATTTCGAAAGAGAGATATAGGTATATTTAGGAAGCGGTCAGAATAAGAAAGACAATTCTCTTGAATGTTCTGCCCTAGGCTACCTCTTTATAAAATCTCATATTACGATAAGCTCAAAAGCCTGACCACGAAAAGCAGAGTATTACCATGTGTAATTAGTATAAATGTGAGTAATAAATCATTCCAATACAACCACGATTTCAATCAACAGAAACTGTTTCAAAGAATTATCAACTGACACGTATACACTTGAATAAACTTAATCTTATAAGAATAAACAAAATGTTCATCCAAAAGAAATGAGCATTGTGACCCCCCAAACAGTCAACAAAGCTTCGAAGAAAATCGAGCGAAAAAAGGCTAAAAACACCTTAGGGGTTTACTAATCGAATAAAAAATATCAACGACCGATGCCAATGTGCAGGGGAGGAACGGAATAAATTATAAAGAAAATACAAGTAGCATGGGGGATGTTGTTATGAGTAAAAAGTTCCAAACATATGCAGATAACGGAATCTTTGCCTTTGAAATGATCCTGGAGGCAATATTGCAGTGTAATAACGCGATACGTTACTTGTAGCTAACTTGCATAGGTACATTATGATAAACCAATTTTATTGATATTATTTGTTTAGAATACAAGAAGCGAGTGAGGTGAGTAAGGATCATGTGGCATTAGGTTATGGTATGTGTTCTGTCTATCCCGCTGGGTCTTTGGCGCGAAGTTATATATAGATAGATTTATTTAGATTCGCCTTGATTTGGTAATATTCGAAATGTTCTCATTAGTTGTTCTCCTGGTCTTCAATTTGTAAAATTAAACAGCATTTAGTCGTAATTTAGTCATGTATTGGATTTAATAAGTAGGAAATTTAAGTGCAGTAAGATATTTCTAAACAAATAACAGTAGTATATAAACCTCTTCGATGAAGACAAAATAATTAGGATCCTACGAACTTCAGCAACTGTAACTTATGTTTGATAATCGCTTACCTAGGTAATAAAAATGACGCACTCAAACAAATAGAGTCTGGATTTGTAAGAAAGGTAATAAAATACAAAATGATCAGGTTGTAAAACAAAGAGGCACCACTTAGGGAGGCGAAAGGCTAGAGCATAGAGCAATAATAGGAACGAAGAAACATGATGAGTTGTCGGCGCACCCTCCGCATAAACGTCACAATGTCATTTGTAAAAATTGCGGCCTCCTAACTTCTCCAATTTTTGCACAAGGAACCAGCGGAGTGGACGTTATCATAACTTTTAAACAAGGATATTCAGTTATAAAATATTTCTTGAATGGACGTTCGGTTATTACATTGCTATGTTTATTGCTCTAAAATATGCAAAGATTTTAAACTTTGTTCTCACAGAATGGTAACATATCTTAAAACATTACTATATAACTGATACTGTATTTGTATGTAATATTGTAAATGTGGTAGAATATTTAGCAGCCACTTTCGTAAATGTATCTAATGTTATGAGACAACTATTATCTTTTTCATGAATAGAATAGATTATATATAGTCACACTAGTACAATAAATATCACCGGAGAAAACCTAATTAACATAGCATCTCGTGGGTTGTGTTAATAATATTTTAGCGACTACATAAAATCCCGCTTCAGCAGTTCACGTTAGGATTACAATTATAAATCATAAAATTTTATATAAACTTCTAAAATATACTTATTAATTTTATTTGAATATTTAATAACGTTTTCATAGATAATAAGCTCATTGCTAATCGTTGCTGACATATATCAGCTCCCATGATTTTTTGTTCCGATAGCGGAAATATCTAACCATAATAAGCAAATTCGAGGGCGACAAAAAGAAATGGTTAGACAGTGGGACCTCTGTGGGGGCCACCGGAGACAGTTATTTAAATTTGAATAATATAATATGAAAAAAATTACATCACTTAATACCGTAATAAAAGTGCACTAAGCGACTGGGGCATTACGCTTTCCATTGCGAAGGGACATGCAAATTTCGCTTATGAAACGTGAAATGAAATATAAAATGTGTTTGAAGGAAGTAAAATATATCTTCGGAAGCTTCGAAGCTCATTACGATATTACAAGTACGTGAGAGGGTTTGAGATGTAGTAGAGCTAGACATTTGCAGTTCGATTATAACCTCTATTACGTACACTGTAAAGAAGGTAAAAAGTGTCATGTTTTATATGCTCTTAGTTGTACTCAAAGCTGTGAAGATTTCTCTTCGGGCGGGGTGATTTAAAATTATAATTATCAAACTTTTAACTAAGTAGCTAACAAGTATTTTAATTGTTAGATACCTGACTACGTGTTCAGAGCGTAAGTGGCTCAAGATTGCTTTTAGACCCAAAGTCAACCTCATCTGCAACTAGTCATCTGGTGCCATCAGCCAACAAAGCTCTGGCGAAATACGTCCACATTTCAACTATCTGTCCATTGAGTCAGAACACCAAACAAGTTAAAGTGTTTCGTCAACTTTAACCAACCATCTGTCTTTTATATAAAGCGCAACGTTTCAGCTTGAGGACCAACAAGAATAAGTGATATATCATCGGAAAAGTATTGTCATATTCTACAACTTTTTCTAAGGCGGTGTTAATAGAAAAGTCAGCGCGAGTTCAAACAAAAACCTGCCTGGTTTCGTTGACAAGCGACACGGGAGCATGTTAAACAGAACCGATGAGGCAGCAACAGATGCGATTCAACTTTTGCGGCTGCATAGATGGCCTGCTGGCTTGTTAGGTTCTGTAAGTGACTTAGGTAGATCCCAAAGGCATGCCGTGTTAGCAGCATGAGATACGAAAGGATACACCTTGAGTTGTAAGCCTTTATACAGGTTGATAGCCGCTTAGTATCAGGCGGCTCATATTTTTACTTAATGACGAATTTATATTGTCACGTATAAAAAACTAAAGAATTCCGTTTTGAAATTTAACTTTAAATATTGTTAAGTGAACGTGTAATAGAAGAGTTACGGCATCTGTGGAAATAAATAACTGTTTCATAATAAGTACTTGATGCTACTTATAATTTTATCTAACTAGTCTGGCCATAAATACTGTTACATAGAGACTTTTCTTTTTCCACTTCTTTAATTATTTTGAATTTGGAACGCGTTTATTATGACATGTCTTTCTAAAAATTTCTTTCGCTTTCCCGCCGTTTTACACATCGTTACGTGTTTATTATAAAATTACAATATGGGATGCGGTGTTAAAGAAAATAGCATTGCAGCGATTGCCTTGCACAAAGTGGGTATCGAGCCGTCGGTTAATATTCAAGACACTTCGAAAGCTTGGTATCAGCCGTATGTTCGTATATTGTACTATTGACAGATATACCAACACTTCCTCTGTCGAAGACCATAAACCGCCGACCGTGTGCTGTTCGAACTAGAAAGGCTGTTTAATGCTTTTCACCAAAAACCAGAATTCGCCGAAACCCCATTAGAAAACAAAAAATCTTATCGCGAGAAATGATAATTCCCCCTAAGACTCTGTCGCGTATAATAAAACAAGACCTGAAGCTCGGCGCTTATTATTGATATACAGGACATGCCCTAAATCAATCCCTACAGCTGAAGAGAGCGGATTGAGTCTTCTGTCCCGATACGCACGTGAAAGGCACAGAAATATCCTCTTTACTTATTAAAAATATTCACGATTGAAGAGCATTACAACAAGCAAAAAGACAAAGTGACAGTTCTAAAAGAGCCGCCCAAGCGGTCGGAAAGGTACGACGTGGTCATCATTCTGCGTCTGTAATGGTTTGGTGGGGGGTGGCTTATCAAGGTGTCACTAAGCTCCATTTTTGTGAAAAAGGAGTGAAGACTTCAGCCAAAGTGTATCAAGAGACTGTCTTGGATCGTGTTGTGAAATCTCTCAGCAATACACTTTTTAAAAATGTACTGTGAAATTTCCAGCAGGACTCTGCACCTGGTCATAAGGTACGAACTACCCAAGGCTTTTCGAAACCAACGTTCCGGGCTTTCTAAGAGCTGAAGACTGGCCCTCGTCTAGCTCAGATCTGAACCCCTTAGAGGATATGGCCTGCTCGAAACGACACACCGACATTGTGTCTCAAGAAATCTCTGGAGCAAGCAGTGGCTAAATTTCCCATGGAAATAGTGCATAAATCCATAGATTTGTGGCCAGACAGATTAAAGGCCTGTATCTTTTTTTTTTCTGAGACTTCCATAAATATGTACATATAAGTTTTATTAAGATTCCATTACTTCGTAAAAAAATAAATGCATATTCTTTTGTAACAGCACTTATGGCAGGACTAGGCACTTATGCGATGAGTTAGAGATTAGCAGTTTCAGGACATAATATTAAGGGCCTCAATGCCTATTCCAGTTTATTTAACTAGTTACGGCAGGTAAAACGTGATAATTGGAATTCAAATCATGACATACTAAATGTGAGATTTAAATGACATCGTATTTGTTCGAAGCAGATTACAGTGACGTAACGAGATTCCGATCGAGTCGCTGCAATGTTATTAGGATTTGAGCGGCAAGCGCCGTCGCGTCGCCTCGCCTGTCTCCCGGCCCGGCACAATGCCGGATAATTATGCAAAATTGCTTCTACGATTCGTGGACCCCGACTTTTTAGGGACATTACCATTATCTGTAATGGCAATGCGTTTTGATAATACTGGAATTCATTTCACGATTATTAGGGAAAATGCGATTAGTATAGCCCATTATATTAGCCTGTTTTTTGTCGTTTCTTAAACGCATTGCTCTTTACTTTATTTAAGAATATTGTAATCGGAACTGAACAATTCAGTGACCACCGATTGCATAAATATGGCTTTGATGCATACGTACTGACCGCAGAAAATTCACATTCATCGACACACTTCCAATTCAGTTCCTTGGATAATGTGAAGCGACAAACTATTCCTGATCTTCTAGCCGCTTGATGATCAGGTCGTCGGATCGAATAAGTTCCTTCGAGTGCGAGATGGACGATGGTTTCAACCGTTGAAGCAGCTGCATGGGCACTACGGCACAAACCCACGGTAATGATTGTGATCGAAATGATCGCTCGCGCCAACCGCAACATATCTCGAACGAGACGATAATGGTGTATCGACGTACGTCTTTTATTTTCTGCGGTGATAATATAGAATTTATAAATGCGCATCTGTTCCTATATTTTTACCCACAAACTAAACAGGAAGTCTAATTAAAAATAAATATATACGAAGGTATCTCCGAACAATACATATCTCGCCGTATAAACGCCTGTCTCTTTACAGATATTATCTGTGGAACAAACGCAGTATCTATGTCGATTTATCTTAGACCAGAGTTGGTCCATGTGCGACATCGATCATAGTTTTGTCCACTCCATTGATAAAAGTAACAACTACCAACAGATAACCAATTGACGGAGTAAGATTTAATGAACAGTTTTAAATCTGACATGTTTTGTTTGACGAAGGAATACGAATCAGGCAAGAGCTGGAATGATCCATTTTTATGTCATATTTGTTACTTTAAGAAGATTTTATTTTCTACTAGCTGCTGCCCGCGGCTCCACCCGCGTGGAGTCAAATAACGTAGCCTATGTGTTAATCCAGATCATAATCTATCTACGTGCCAAAATTCATTTAAATCCGTACAGCCGTTTAAGCGTGAAAGAGCAACAAACATCCATACATACAAACTTTCGTATTTATAATATTACGTAGTAGGATTAGTAGGATTTTGGGCAACTCTGAATGAGTAACTGATTGTCATAGTCCGTTTTAAAATCACTATGTCTTACTAATTTAGAATATCTGTGATTTACTGTCATCTTAGAGCCAAAGCCAACCTGACGTGTATGTGGTGCACCATATCAATTACGTATAATATATAGGTATAATTTACAATAAATAGCCGAACTGGGAAAGTTGGAGGTTAGTGCCCTCTTGGTGGTTGTTCTTACTAGAAACTTACTAAGGTCACCAGGTACTACTATAGCCCTCACATGCCTGTATGTAAACTGAAGAAGTGATGGACCGGTCACATCTAACGAGCCAGTGATCGCAGATGGAAGAGGAAAATCTTATGCCCGATCTACCAACTACCAGTACTATACTTGTGAACATAGCCCTCACATGCCTGTATGTAAACTGAAGACGTGATGGACCGGTCACATCTCACGAGCCAGTGATCGCAGATGGAAGAGGAAAATCTTATGCCCGATCTACCAACTACCAGTACTATACTTGTGAACATAGCCCTCACATGCCTGTATGTAAACTGAAGACGTGATGGACCGGTCACATCTCACGAGCCAGTGATCGCAGATGGAAGAGGAAAATCTTATGCCCGATCTACCAACTACCAGTAGTAAGCGTAGGGTCGTATAACTGTTAGTAGCTATAGGCGGATAATGATGATGATGAGAATTCGGCGGAACTCGAAAACCCACCCATAGACAAGCTGCGGTCAACGCTGCATAACTTGTCTATAACTAGAGAGAACCGAGCGCCACATGACTCGATCCTTACAAACCTCACTCGCTTATTTAACATTAATTGCTCTTCTTAAGCACGCTCGCCGGTTTTTAAGGCTCCTGCAAAACTTGTGTGTTCGATTATACTGACACGGGCATCTACGCCATCTCCTGTTTGTCTTGGTCTGGGTATTTACTATGTATTTTAAATACATATTAACGAAAAAGTAATTAGGTACGTATGTTTACATCCATAGCACAAGCTTCGCTTACTTCAGGACTAGTGGCGATGTGTAATTTGTACAGAAATATCAATTTAAATATTTATTTATTCAACCTCAACAGTTTCTGTTTAGAAGATCAGTACTGGCGACCGAGCTTCGCTCGACGACAGCTGCTGAATGAATGAACATAAAAAGCAAACTCATATCAAAATACAAAACTAGATTCAAATCGTTAGAGATACACAAAATATATTTGACGAGCTCGGTGGCGCAGCGGTTAATAACGCGACTTTGACACCGACGCTCGTGACTTCGATTCTCACGCATGACAATATTGTGTGCATGAACATGTCTGTTTGCCTTGGTCCTTTTAAGATAGGTATGGCACATTAAAGCAGCCCGTCTGGGAAAGCTCCACCTCATTGAAAACCGCAGCCAAATAACAACTTTTTGTAGGGTTGTTATGTTCCTGCGTGGGAGTGAGGTCATCAGTAAGTTCCTAAGGACTTGCCGTGTTAGTAGCAGAAGTGGTATCGCATACTTAAGGTATTACAAGCGTGTAGAGGCTACGGTAACCGCTTTATATCAGGTGAGTTGTATAATTGCCCGACATTGTATAAAAAAATACAAAAATTGCTTGTTTAAAGTAATAGGATAATTCAAGAAAAATGTATAATATTTCTAAAAGGTTTTTTTTTTAATTTTCCGATAAGTGAAGGGCGGTGAAAGCTAACGATGTAAAAAGCTAACAATACATGCTTATTTAATTTGCCTGACTAATTAAGACACGGAAAGCGCTGCTGTTGTATGTACTTATTTGAATAGATAAAAATCTAAATACATACTGATAAACTTACTCTCGTTCAATGAAATCGAAGGTTTCTCCGTGGGAGCAGTTTGTTCATAGCACATGTTAATTAGGTAACGTTTTAATTAGTACAGAAAAAAGCGGTCAATTGCTAGTCGGACCCATGTACCGAGAGTTCCGTACGTAAACGAGTTTGGGGTCGGATTACAATCATTATTGGTCGGAAAAAATATTTTATTACATAAGTGTTACACGTGATGGTTATCCGGATTAAGATACAAGATTATTTTCCTTTCTTTGATTCCAAGATCCGGATAGGATCGAATCGGATCTTTAGCGGAGCTGGATCGTTACAGTTTTCTTGTAAAGCATGATAGAAACTGATTAAAACTCCATCTTTATGAAAATTTCAGATTTTTCGGAACGCAAACTTAAGATAGGCGAGAGAACGGTTTAACCCTTCGAAACCCGGGTGGTCGTATACGACCGCGAAATGTATGGGAAAACGTATATTACGGGTTCTGACTGCTCAATTAGCTCACACGAACTCTATCTTTATAAAAAAAAAAAAAAATTATAACTCCCGTCTAATTTGTTACTCATTATTTTTGAGAAATTATGATTGATTCAAATAGATTGAAAAGCTCTGCGTATTGCTTGGATATGGCATATTTCAATTCTGTATGTCAAACTTCCTGAGATAAAAAACACTCTAGTCTAGTCTTCTAGGGTTCGGTATGTAAAAAGAAAACGGTACCCTCCGTTTTCTTTTTACATACCGAACCCTATAAATGTACTAGTTAATAATATTAATAGTTGAACTTCGTCAATGGCAGTCAGAGAGCCAGATATTTGATACGAATGCTGTAACAGGTTAAGATAACTTGTTCACAATTAATTTTGTCGTAGATTTGTATACTGATAACAAATACTTGACACTGAACATTATATAGTTATATATAATCATTATGATTAAATCCGGCCAAGTATGGTCAGACTGACGCACCATAGGTTCCGTATTACTATTTGAAATTTGCTGTTTATTACAACACTTATCTCTTAAGTTACGTACATGTACTTATAAAATGGACATATTCAAGATTTTAGATCTTTTTTATACGACTTAAGTGGCAATCAAGTACGGCCTGCGGGATGGTAAGCAGTTATCGTAGCCTATGGATATTTGCAACAGCAGGGGTTGTTACTCATGCGTTGGTGATCCTAATAGGTCGCTAAACCTAAAGGAACCTAGAATAGAAAATCTTTGATTCTTGATTTCTTACCTTAAGACGGTACGGAACACAAAGTAATCCTATATGGATTCTTTTTTACCTATAAGGGCCGAAATTTTGAAAAAAAGGCAAGTACATAATTGAGTACCATACTATCAATTGACTGCACAAAATAAGCTCTGCAGATATAGGATAGCGCTTGAGTTACACAGCTAAGTTATCGTTTGTAATTACCTATTATGATCAGTTAATATCAGTGATATTAGTGGTTTTACGTTTTTAACATTGTATATGCAGAGCAATGCAGTGCTGGTCCCAACGCTAACTTATGGATGCGAGAGCTGGGTATGGCAGATAGAGCATGAAATTAGAATAAACGTGGTCGAAATTCGAGCGCTGCGCAAAATTTGTGACGTAAGGCTTGTAGACCGTATTCGAAATGTTGATGTAAGAAACAGAGTTGGTCTGAAAGAGAGCGTCGGTGTTTAAATAAGAAAAGGCATGCTCTGTTGGTTCGGACATGTAGAAAGAATGCAGGATGAAAGAATGACGAAGCAGATATACAATGCAAAAGTGGAAGGATGTAGGAGCCGAGGAAGGCCAAGACTTACCTACCATGACCAAATTGGTCGTGTTCTATCAGAAGGTGATGTCAGGAGCCCTAGAAACCGGCGAGCGTGCATGAGAAGAGCAAAGAATGTTAAAGAAGCGAGTGAGATATGTAAGGATCGAGTCACGTGGCGCTCGGTTCTATCTGCCTACCCTGCAAAAGATTTGGCGTGAAGTTATAGATAGATAGAACATTGTATATTGTACACCTACATATCCTAAAAAAAGGTGTTCAAAAATGCGAAATGCATATTGTGCGGGTTACAAGCGATCACAATAAGGGACGTAAATCATCAAACATGGATAAACAAATGCGATAATTAACGTAACAGAAACAACAAGCATCTGCTGTAAGCGCACACACATACGTCACACATCGAAACGGGGAGTTTGGCAGGAGGTAAACAGAAAATATAATTTGGAAGCAATTTGCCGCGGATATGTCCGCAATCAAATTGTCTCGTTAATACCGCGGTGCTATCAAAACATTTGATTTGTGGCCACGCGTAGGGCCGCATACGGTTATTTAGTCATTCGGCGACTCGCGTGTCCATGTGTGGTATGAATTATTTAGTTAGTAGGTATGTGTGTAATATCTATATTAATGATAAAAATGCCTGGGATTGAGTCGATCCAATTAATATGTAATTAATAAATTATGTAAATTTGATTGGATACCAAAAGCGGGATGCCTGAGTTTTTTGGCAGTATTTTTATCACTTCTCACCTAGTCATGAACTGCACGGTAGGGAAAAAAATTGTGACGATTCCAAACAAATGTAGCCATTTTTACGGAATAAAAAGATTTTGACTTTGACTTTGAATAGCTTTATTGTACAAAATACGAGTAACAAGGAATACACACGAGATTTGACTAGCTCGGTGGCTCAGTCGTGAATGACGCGACTTTAACGCTCGTGGGTTCGATTCCCACACAAGGCAAACATTTGTGTGCATGGACATGTTTGTTTGTCTTGCTCTGGATATTTTGAGAGAGGTAGGGCGCATCAAACCATCCCGTCTGGGGAAGTACCTCCATCACAGAAAACCGCAGCCAATTAACGACTCCCTAGAGGGTTGTTGTGTTCCTGCGTGTGAATGAGGTCACCAGTATACTCCCAAGCAGTTGCTGTGCAAGCAACAGAAGAGGCATCGCGCGATACTTAATATATTACAAGCGTTAATAGGCTACGGTAGCCGCTTTACATCAGGTGGACCGTATGCTTGTATGCCTCCCGACGTAATATAAAAAAAAACACAAAACCAATAAAATAAATAAGTAGTAGTACAAAGGCGGGTTTATCCCTCTAAGGGATCTCGTCCAGCCAATCTTAAAGATTTGAGAGGATTGTAAATACGCGAGGGTGGAATTAAATAATTACAGTCAAAAGAACTAGTCAAATTTAGAATTATTATCTATATATATATTGCAAAGTCATTAATGTTGTATGAAAACCAGTTATTAATGAGCTAACAGTCTTTTACTACTGAGTATTACATACTATTTGAATTCTAAAATTTAATTTTAGTACCTAATCCAAAATGTACTTACTCTCGTTTTTATTCGATTGACAACTTTCATGTACACAGATTATGGAAAAAAGGAGACTTAGTTCTTAAAATTAGCTTTCGTCATCAGCATGTAAGAAATAATCTATAGAGAGCCGATGAGACCGATATTACGTATATATTGCGCTGGTAACTCAATTCACCGCTGTGGGTCTGATTAGAATGCGCGACTCATAATGGCTATGGAGAAGAGCTCGGTGGCGTAGTGGTGAAACGCCTTGTTATGCTACTTTGACACCAACGCTTGTGGGTTAGATTCCCACACAGGACTAACATTTGTGTGCATGAACAAGTTTGTTTGTCTTTGGTCTGGATATTTTCTATGTATGTATTTAAGCTTCGCTTACTTTGGGACTAGATGGCCCTATGTAATTTGTACGACAATATTTAAAAAAAGGATTTAAATAAATGGCTTGTTCGTGAATCATCAATACGGCACTTTTAGCCTTATTGGTTAAAATATTCTCCCATTGGTTAGTAGGCCCTAATCGAAGAGATATTTAAGTGCTAAAACACAACATTTTTATGAGCGCGTGATGCCTTCAAGCGCAGTCACCTGATTTATTCGTTTGTGACCATCAGTGCTACAAACAATGTTATAAATTACTTTTAAAAAGCAAGTTTTTTAATGTCGTTGGAGCATAAATAACTTCGAATAGTATACTCAAGTTGTAAGTTACGTAGCCACTTGAAACATAATAGTAATTTTGTAAATATATAATTTTGCAACAATTTAGGTATTCGTTTTGTAACAATCCTATAATTCAAAAAGATCACCAGCTTCCGCGTAATCCGAGAATAAATTAAAAAATGTCGCAAATACAGAATAAGGGAAAAATCTAAAAAGTGCGTTTGGATTCGTCGACAAATGTTTGCGTGGAAATAACATGCTTTTTGGTCGATTTATGCACACTCACACTCGACTCACACTCGACGCAAAGTCAGCGTGTAAACAGTAAAATACTTTTTATTCGCGTTATATAATTCCCCCGGGAGCTGGGATTTGCATAACAAAACGGGAAAAGGTCAGGAAGCGAACGGAATGGCAAGTGTCCGGTTTGATGCCCAGTCAGCATTGCTTCATGACGTTGCGCATTTAGTGTTACGAGTGCACTTGATAACAGTTTACACGACTAAATTTGTTATTGAAAATATCATGAATCCTTCCTATTCCATTATCTAATGACCATTGCATGTAGCATGGGAATGACGGTCAAAGTGACCTTGATGTAATTCTTAAGATGAGATTGCTTTGAATAATTCCCAATTTAATTTGAATATACACCTATAGTTTTTCAACTTACTGTTTATTTCTAGCTTCAAAATTAGACAGGCTCGAAGGAATACATGAAAATTGACCGCCTGTAATTTATACACTGTAATATTTAATGAGAAGCAAAATAGAAATTTATACATTTAGCACAATTTCATTTTGACGACCTCGTTAGTGGCGTGGTTAATACCAAGGCTTGTAGGTTCGATTTCCATATAATACAAACATTTGTGTGTATAAACATAACTGTTTGTGTTGGTCTGACCTCACAGAAAACCGTAGTCAAGTATCAACTTCCTGTAAGCTCCTAAGGAGTTGCAGGGGTGCCAACGCGCGAGCGATACCTTCGTTCGTAGATTTATCAATTCGGTTTATTTGCGATAAACTAAAAAACTAACCAAATTACTTGTTACACAGTTCACGGTAAGCAAGTTGTCTCGTTTTGTCATTCACATAGAACGGGGCACGGAATGCTCTAACTCAGGCGTTGGAGATGCATATTCATGGTTACCCTGCGCCACATGCAAATTGTGATTTACACACTGTAATGAATTCTTTTGATCTGTGGATTCACATATTTGATTTACCCCATCGATGTCGGAAATTAACATGACACGTTAATTTCATATTCATAGTTTCTGCGCCCACCATGTTCAATTGTTGAACGTGTAATCAAGAAAAGAATGAACAGAGTTCGATGACACAAACTCCGTAAACATTTATATTTCGACTTCAAATTAAGATTGAAAAACTAGAATAAATTAAAAGGCGATAGATTTGATTATTTGCGATTTCTTCACACATAGTTGCTTCAGATGTGTTTTGATTTGATTCGGTATATCTATTGTGGCAATAAATAGTATATAGCGAGATGAAAACCATTTCAATGAGGACATTAATGAGCAAAAACGCTCTTATTATTGCGACACCCGAGATACCTTTATTTATAGCTCGATCAATAATGAATTGAGAAACGGTAGATCAATATACACTGAGAGAGTGCCAAATGGAAAAAATGGACTAAAAACTTACATAATTACTTTAGCAATTCAACTGCTCGAAAGAAACGCAGAAATGACAAGACGATGACAAATGAGCATCGCTCGCATCCAACACAGTCGGGTGGCGGGACCTCATCAAATTATTCCTCACTTAAAAAATCCCCGTAAACAAAAACGGACCAAGGGAAAAAATATTAAAGTCGCAGGGTAAAAAATAGGTATTGGCAACATTGATTGATGTGTACTAATAGGGCGCGAAGAAATGAGGCCGCCGCATAATTAAAAGAAAAGTGACATCTTCTGTCATTGACAGTGTAGTCAACTACACTAGAAATAGAACAGTCACGCCTTTTAGAGAGGAAGTGATTAGTGTTGCAAACTTATTAAAAATTATTGAGTGAAGGCAGCTAATTGATAGGTGGGTTTGTCGCCCGTCACACACCGGCTTCTTCGTGAGTTTTCATTTAGATACGTCTGTTTTCTCTCCTGCTTATTATTTTATTAACTCCTAGCGAAAGTTTAAGTACTGTAACATATGCTCTTTAAAAGAGTAACAATTATGTTTGTATGTAAAAAAATCGTTAGATATAAAACATTTGAAATAAAATTTCTAAATGACTAAGAAGTATTTGATTAATATTTTTCTTATCCAATATGGCTTGTACAATGACTGCGCTGGAATTCTACTAATCTTCGAAATCCACGTTTTTCTGCCCCTGCCTGGTAGTGACACCCGAATGAAGGATGGAATAATGAACCATCCACCACGCCCGGCACGCGCGTCTGCATAAAATGATATTTGCAATTAGCATAACCAGCTGGTTTCCTATATCAATACCTACATATACACACACTGAAGTATTACAATAGTTCGAAATAGTCGTTTTTCACACTATTCCATGGTAATTTATTCTATACAAGAGACAAGCCGACTGATGAGAATCGGTTACCATACCCCATGGACGCTAATTACATCAGGAGTATCAGGTGAGTTTACCACTCCCAATGGAGCGGTGCTTGACGGAACCCAACAGTTTTATATTCCTCCATCAGATTTTACACCGTATATTTTTTTTTTAAAGATAGGTACTACTACTTTATTCCATGGCAAGGTAGACTCAGGCACGCCTAATTTGCTCCTAATCAAATACCGCTTTACCGTAGCGGTTACCGTAGCCTATAAACGCTTGCAACAAATTAAGTATTACTCGCGCGATGCCACCTCTGCAGGTAACACAGCAACTTCTTAGGAGATCACTGGAGACGTCGCTCACACGTAGGAACACAACATCCCTCTAGGGAGTTGTTATTAGGCTGCGGTATTCTGTGGGGTGGAGAATTCTTCTCCAGATGAGCTTCTTTGATGCGCCCTACCTCTCTTAAAATAGTGTTTATACTAATAGTTAGTATAGCAAATGTGCACAAGGCCTACCAGATCGTAAGTAACTTGAAACTTTCTATCACTGATCACTCACGTTGCCATCGCAGCACCCGCAAGAGCACTACAAATTTCAGCGTGTTTTTAGCTGCGTTATTTTGTACGGTTGATACTAATGTACATTATATATTATTATATGAAGAGAAAAATCACTTATCGAGTCACTTGAAACGAAAACCTAGAGGGTGGTGACTTTGTGATTTTTTGAACGCCAGCATCCCTTATCGGTGTGTACCATATCATTAGTAATGCAAAATAATGGGATACGGACACCTCGTGCCGTTTGGGAGCTAATGATTAATGCTGCTCCCATTAATTCTTATTGTTGATGAGAAATTTGACTTGAGCTGTCAGCTGCCGGATCTAGATTAATACGGGCTGACGGTGCAACTTAAAGTATGACAATGTCAGATGGTCCACAGTAGCGCAAAGTATTGAAAACGCGAGACGGTATTATACAGTGGAAGGAGATAAGTTTACAGACGAGATAAAATCTGATGAGCTCGGTGGCGCAGCGGTTAATAACGCGACTTTATCACCGAAGCTAGTGGGTACGATTCCCACACAGGACAAACATTTGTGTGCATGAACATGTGTGTTTGTCTTGGTCTGGGTGTTTTCAAGAAATATAGGGCGCATCAAAGCAGCCCGTCTGGGGAAGTACCTACCTCCACCTCACAGAAAACAGCGGCCAAGTAACAACTCTCTGGAGGATTGTTGTGTTTCTGCGAGTGCATAAGGTCACCAAGTAAGTAAGCTCCTAAGGAGTTGCTGTGTTAGCAGCGGAGATAGTATCGCGCTAACTTAGTGATATTTAATGTATTACAAGCATTCATAGGCTGCAGTAACTGCTTTACATCAGGTGGGCCGTATATTTGTATGTTTCCCAGCGTTCTATAAAAAACAAAACTACAGCGCCATCTATTAGAACTATGTATTAACTTTTGCAAAAGTATGTGCTGTGAACTGCTGCGCAGAGTTTGGTTTTCTATCAAAGAGAGATTAACAAAACGACAATTATTATTTATATTGCACCATAGTGATATGAATATATCTTGATACCAGTACATGGCTGATGATTTCGTCACATCGCATGATAATATTCTACAAATATCTACTAATATCTGATAATATTTTACAAATTGACCTATGCATCGGTGACTTATAAGTTCGAATCTTTTCTACGTATCGTACTTTTTAGAGTTTCGAACCTAAAGCGTATCGTGGATCATGGGAGTCTACTATTAAGGCTCCGTTCTCTGCCCGACTGTCTTTCTGTCTATTATAGGGCTTATCTTTTATACCTTATTAGAACACATGAAATTTTTAGAAAGTGTAAAAGTATTTTACAGTAAAATATTTTTCTTTATATTATAATCAATTAATAATTATATATTACAAAATAATATCCACATACATCAATTTATTTCAGTCCATAATATTCAATTTTTTTTTTTTTGGCATCGCAATTTAATTTAAATGCCAATTATAAATTTATATTTATTATTAAATCCAACATATCGATTGATTTTTAATGCTAGCAGATGGCACTTATAACTTATCTATGACTCTGCGTGTGTAGCTACGGTGTAGGTAAGGCTTCTGTATCAATAGCTTGACAAGATTATGTTCTGCAAACTATGTGTACGTTTTTTGTATCAATGACAAGAGACAGACACATATGCACAGCCTAATGTAAGGCGTTTTAACGCTTAACACCATTTTGGATGCCGCCAACGCTACCAACATTCAAAATGTTACTAATCAAAGCAGCTTTTTATTAGAAACTTTCTGGCTCTTACTCACAAGAACACAACAACCCTCTAGGTAATTGATATTCGGCTGCAATATTCTGTAAGGTAAGATATACTTCCTCCGTGGTTCTGCTCCCAAAAATGGCAAATGTCGCCCTAACTACTTTTCACTAGAGCATTTTTCATTAATCGCTACTGAGATGGGGGTTGGCTCTTAGACGACGATGATCCACCAAAAACAAAGTACCTAATATACGTTATTACATAGAACTAATGAATTAAATTTTCAGGATATGTTAAATTTCGATTCTACAGAGTAGACGCGAATATAAAACATCAAAGCTCCTGAACTGCATAGTTCGGGTCGCCGACAGAACTAACTGAATAGTTTTCGCCATAAAAGGGCGCGCTACAAAGAGCTACATAAAATTCCAACAGAACCGCATCGGTGACAAGCTCGGAAGGTATTCTGAGGGCTGTCGGCTACCACCGCGCGCCGTGAGTGTGCACCCTTATACCCTGTGCATATTTACTTCACAGAAAATCAAAACTCGTTATTATTAATGATGTCGTGCCATGACAATCTAAATATCTCCCGAAGTCCTCCGAAAGTTATGCACTAATCGCGCTAAATAATGCACAGCTAATTCTAAAGCCTGATACAAATGTACAGAGTCATCAGATGCGATCGTCGGAATAATCTTTCAAAATAGGAAGCAAAGAAAAATCACTTAAGATTCAAAGCATTCAGCATCTTTATCTTTCGGATACAAGAGTTCATTTTATGACCATTAATTTTGCCTTTTCCTCGGGTGTTTTATCATAACGGCTGCGAGGCTCTGTCGCGTGTCTCATTAATCAAAAGCATTTGTTTACAACGAAGGGAATTTGATTTGATTAAAATAATTCGCAATATCCTTGATAAATATCACCCTCGGTCTCCGTTTGATCTTACTCAAATTAATGGTGGAGGATTCAATCACGCAAATGCTGCCGCGGCTTGCGACTGTTGGCGCTCGTCGGCTGGTTGTACATGACGGTGACAAAGTGGAACTTACTGATTACGATTTTCTCCACTAATTAAAATGCTCGTTTCCAATACTTTGATAACAGTGTAATGCACTTTTCCTACGTTAAAAGTGAATAGAATTAAGGGTTGGTAAACAATGGTGTATCTTCGTGCGGCAAGGGGCACGGGTCGGAATGAATAACGATCGATGTCACAGCGATGTGTGCCGATCCAGCCGACGTGTGCCCTCGCAGCGGGCTTAACCCGCCGCGCGCCGATTAATAGCAGCTAATTCGAACCGAAACGGAATTAAACCGGACGAATTCATTGATCCCGACGATTTGTCTGATGGTAATTGACTGTGTTTTTGATTTACTGTGTCATTTTCTTTATAGCTAATCAATGTATCTACAGCGCGGGTTGTATTTCATATTAATTTATTCATAAACTCCCACAGTGACTATAAAAATCGAATATGACAAAATGTTAAACTAAATAAGCTGAACATTAGGTGTTCTCATAATCAGCTTAATGTGTTTTTGTTACAGACGATTAACAAGACGAATTTTATATTAAGTTCTTAAGATATACCTAGTGGCTGATGTAATGGTAATGAAGATATTTTCACAGTTTGAACTATAAATACTTCCTGGCATAACGATGCAAACTACAAAAGCTAAGATTACGAAACCAACGATTACATTCTAATTTCATCGTTAATGGAACGTGAATGAGCACCGTAACAAGAGAAAGCAAAACAAACAATACAAATTATATTAAATCGAAGATAATCCTGTCAATTAATTGGAGTTAACATTGAGAACCGGTCGCTGGCGCATGCGTAAATTAAATGAACCAAGATAATGCGAGAGCAAGGAAGCTTGCCGTACTGACAAGGACAATTAATACGATATAAATAACGTGTCAAGGTACAAATACTATTTTTCAATTAATGGATTCTAATTGTCGTGGTAATAAGAGGAATAATGTTCATTAGTGAGTGCTATGAAGGATGCACGATTAAAAGTAGCATTGTAAGTAGTTGTCAGTAGAATAAATTAAATAAAATTTATTATCTTTCTATTCATCTGTATGTACTACCAATTCCCTTGCGGGATATATTGTATAGGCAGAGAGGATAGAGTGCCACATGGCTCGGCCCTTACACTTTAAGATTACGAATTTATTATTTTTAACATAATTTGCTTTCGCAACTAGTAACATTGATAGCATCAACGTCACTAGATAATAAATATTAAAATAATTTGTAAGTGTTACATGTAGAGCCAATGTCGATATTTAGTACATTTTAGAGATTGTCTACATTTTCTATGCGAGTATTTCATATACAACGAAGTAATTTCTTTAAAAATGCCTTAATCCCATGCCCGTGGCGGGCGATCGCTGGGTGACAGTGACACATCGGTACACGGGCCGCTGTCCAAATGTAATTCAACCCTGCGCTCGCCGCGCCCGCCGCCTACACCACCGGGGCCGCACCGGATCCGGCCCGGCCCGGCTTCAACGATGCCATGGTTTTATTTTCCAATCTACAGAATTAATTAGCGAAATTTTAAGTGTTTACTTTGTATTTATATGAGATTTTATTGAACTTAAAACGAAACACTGTGAACGATTCCTCGTCAAACTTCAAGGTTGTTCCGGTACATTGGCAACTAAATGTGGCGTAATAAATTTGTAGATATTTTTTTCCATTATTTTCATTTTTAGGGGATTGTTATATTATTGGATATCGGTGTCCCTGAGGGGCGTAGTCAATCAAATCCGCATAGTCAACATCAATCGCAGCACTTGAAAATGGAGTCAAAACCGCGAGTATCGTTCAAAGCGAGCCCACCGATCAATCACCATCCATTAAACAAGAAAAGAAAAGCGCTTTCCCCCAACGATTGGCCCTCAAATCGGCCCAATTTACATGAGAGCCGCTTTTTCCTCGCATCGAGATTAGCCCTGAATGAGTTTGATGAATTGTTCACACCCTGCAGATCCGGCTCTACGAGCGGTCATTTGTTAAAAATACACCCGATCCACGGATCTAATTGTCTTCTCTAATTTCACACCCCATTGTGATATTTGCATTCCCTTTAAATTAACTCTTTTCTTTTTTTAATGTAGCCATCGTGACATTCGTCTTTTTAATTAAATTTTTATTATTTTGCAATTTACACTCATCTTCTATAATTATTAAAAGTAGATTTTATTATACCAACAAGCTAGGAAACATCTGACAGCATTCGAAACATGATGAACATGATTGTAAAATATAAGAAAACAAATATGTAGAGGAAAATAAGTAAAATAAGTTGAAATAAGTATGAACATCTTATATGTAGTAATGTAGTTTAAATATTGTAACATTATTTATAGTCGCCAGTCGTTGTAAACGACGTACTAGGTAAGCGTTGTTCTTACCTTTCGAGATGTTTTACGATGTCTTCGTAAGCTGCTCTACAGTTCTCCCAAATACCAGATCTGTAGACAAATAAAAATAAAATAAGAAACAAAGAAAAGATACAGATAATTAAATGTAATTTGAAAATAAAAAGTATGAGCATGCCAAGAATGATTACAACTGTGCATTAATTGCAAGATGTTTTTCATATTTTTTCTTCAACGAGTAGAAAGATGAAAATTGTTGACAAAATATTCCCGAATGTTTAAAAGAAAGTTCCTAAATGAAAAAGGGTTTGAATGTAAAAGGAATAATTATGAGCACTCAATATTAAATGTTCCGTTAGGTTGAGCGAGGGGTCGAAGAAATTAATTATGTTTTAAAAACAATCGCTTATATTTGTGCCGTAACAACTCATGCGTGATCGTTGAAATTGTTTCTCGATTACTTTAACTCTTTGTCTTTCATTAAACTTCTTCGATATTTCTAACAAGAATTTTCTAATCGAATTGAATTGATGCTTCGGAAATGGTCGATTGAATAGGTAGTTTCGCAGTTCTTATTTTATCGAATGAGCATAAGAGATACTTATGAAAGGCAACGAACCATTGTAATAATCAGTCTATATACCTAATAAACGGACCAGTGCCGATATATGATCGCATGACTTGATCGATTGGTGGACAAATACACTCATTGTAGGGCACTCGTGTAGTATTACACGAGTGGCAGTAAGACAGTGGGGTAAGTCAAGTGAGCATTGTGGGTCTTCAGAACGGAAGTGAGGGCACTCAGTGTTTGTACTTTTGTAACAGGATTAACTGGAGACCAGACATTTAACCTGCGCTCACCGCGACCCGCTTACAGGTTTCTATTATCGGACTTAATGTCTCATTTAAATAAGTTGTGACACTAATTGAATATTAGGGTATTAGCTATCATAATATAATCTTATAATTACACCAGAACTTCAAGAAGTAAATGTTACTCGTCATATCAAGGTGTTTTTTTAACTGCGATAGATCTACATTTATTATATACAAGGTTCTCGCCGCGGTTCGCCTATGTGGTTATCCCGTTACTGCGATAAGATTGCCTGCGTTATTATGTATATCCAAGGCTACCTCTTTACCATTTTATTTTGTGATTGTTACCTTTTCACTACTAAACTCTTGTACTATTCCGGGTTACAATAAAGGCAGTTAAGTATATACACATTTGAAACCGTTACCCTGAATAGGTCATGCGAATTGTGCAGGAAAAGAACAAAACCCTCAAGAGAGTTGTTATTTGGCAATGGTGTTCTGTGAGGTGGAGGTACTTCCCCAGACGGGCTGCATTGATTTTTTTTTATACAACGTCGGGAGGCATACAAGTATACGGCCCACCTGATGTAAACTAGTTACGGTAACCTATTAACGCTTGTAATATATTAAGTATCTCTCGCGCGACCTCACTCACCCGCGGGATCACAACAACCCTCTTGTTATTTGGCTGCGGTTTTCTGTGAGGTGGAGGTACTTCCCCAGACGGGCGACTTTGATGCACCCTACCTCTCTTAAAAACACCCAAACCAGACAGAAACGCTCATGCACACAAATGTTTATCCTGTGCGGGAATCGAACCCACGAGCGTTGGGTTGGTGTCAAAGTCGCGTTATTAACCGCGGCAACGTCCAAGGAATAATATTTTAGAAGACCTGTGACCTAACCTAAGATAGTTCTGTTTTTTCCCTCCGAATTGTAGAGGTCTGACGGTAGTAGCTCCCTGTCAAAATAAGTGTCGTCACCAAATCTTTATGTTTACGTAGCGAACCTCGCCAAACCTATTGGATTAGGAAACAGGATAACGCAAGAAAGAAGTTATGGAGGCAGAAACTATCCTACTAGTTAGGATGTATACGTATCATTATACGGAATCATTACTGCCAATTATATTACAGTAGGGAATACAAAGTTGACACGGGGATTCTTCATCGTCGAAGAAAACTTTTTCGGGAATTCCTGTAGAATGCCAAGATACGTGCAAGTAAAGTCGCATGTAAATTCTACAACAATATAAATTTAAAACTATAATGGCCGCCGTAGCTTCATTTATAACTATTGGTCCATGAAACATCACATTCATAGATTAAATTAATGCAATTATTCAATGTAATAGTTACTCTATTGCATCCAATTTCCGTTATGTGATCGTAAAATAATTTCATTTACATAAATTAACCAATCGGAAAATATTTCAATTACATAGGTAGTTCTTTGTACAGCTAAATGCACGACAGGCCTGACAGTTTGACCTTTGTACCGTCCTCAATCCGCATGTAATAGGAGCCACAATCTTAAAGTTGATGTCTTCCTACGAGTGAAGTTACTATTAATCTGAAGAATGAAGAAGAAGAAGAAGAAAGAAGTATGGCGACGCGCGAACGATACTCTTTTGCATTGTAAGCGTTTATAGGCTACGGTAACCAATTAAAACCAGATAGGCCGTACGCATGTTTGCCTTTCGACCTTGTATAAAAATCCTATATATTACAATTTTAATAGAGGTACTCAAGGCTCGCAAATTGTGGTGTATAATGATACTCATATTGGTGTACTCATAGTCAGATTTCCGATTTCTAATATCTTATAAGAGGTTATTATTGGGGTTCCCCTTTGGGGTTACAAGATATTAGACATCCAAATATTAGGAACAGACCCATTTACTAAGCTAAACCAACAATGTTTACTAAGCCTTCGCCGTCTATTTGTTAAATAGTTACATATTCCCATGCAATAATTTTATCCTCTAAACAATTTGAAATTGTTCCAAATCCTGGTATAGTTAAAAAATATACTTCGGTATGACCAAAAAATCAAAATAAATGTTGAAATGTACTCCTACTGGGTCTAAAGTTAGGGTTAAGTATTTAAGTTACGCTTAGTTAATAATACATAAAATGTACTCGTATATACTGCAGTACATATCTACTCATCACGGAGTGACTATATATATATATATATAACTAGTAGACAATTGGAATTACCTCAATATTCGTATTATTATAGCATATGATAAATAATCGCTCAGTGAACTACACCTGGGTGTCCACTATAGAAGGAACATATTGGAAAATTCAGCTCCCCTGCGTAGGTGGGGTTCAAACCCACGGCCTCTCGATTGCCGGTCGAGTGCTCTTCCAACTGTTGCTATACCCACTTTTAGTAGTACACTACTTAATAGGTAGATGGCGCTATACCACGACTTTACAGCAATAATTAGAAATGGGAAATCTACATCACAAACTTCCTTGAGCTCAGACGAGACAGCACCCGACCGGCCATCGAGAGATCGTGGGTTCGAAGTCCACTAGGGCAGGGGAAATATTTTTTCCATCATGAAACCAGTTGAGAATGCGCAAGCTTGCATTGCCAGAGGAATACCCAGCTCGTCAATTATATAACAATTCAAATTTTTTTTTAATTTGTCGGCCATTTTGACCGTTTCCTTAAGGGAGCGGTGTTCCTGAACATTCCTATTCTACTTTTTTATGCTGAATCCGAATCTGAAGACAAAATTCGAATATTCGAAAAAAGCGACAGACAAAGGCACAGACAAACGCACGGACAAACGCATAGACAAACATATAGAATTCATATAGGAACGGTGTTCCTGAAAATATTTAGGTCTTTTTGGCAAGTTGTGCAACTATAGGTAAACTTTCCTTCATACTATTTATATTATTTGGACGACTCCTTAGATTATTCGGAATAGTCTATTAGTTATTAGCTACTAGTTATTACATTTGTTGTTAGATTTTTATTATATACAGAATTATACATTGGTATATGCTTAATTGATCGATTTACCTCTTTTCGACAACAGTTGTAGTATCCTAGCCTCCATCAATAGAACTTCTACATGTCCTATCTGACCAACATCAGGCAGCCAAATTGATGTTTATTACTTATTTCTATGCCCGTTAAAGTGTCCTTGCTGTCCATCATTCAAAGCCAGGTGCTATCAGAACAGTAGAAAATATCATTCATGATGAACAGTCAACTTATACTTGCTTTTTTACTTCAATAATTTATTATTGTTATATAAAACATACTAAACATAATATATTTATGGTGATAAATTAGTCTTTACTTAGAGTTCATAAATTATATAATTATTATAAGTATTTATACTATATGAGCAGTGATAGCCCAGTGGATAAGGAACCGGCCTATTGATCAACAGGATCCAGGTTCGAATTTCGGCGGAGGCATGTACCACTAAATTCGTATTTTCGGATTTATGTAGGTACATATTATCACTTGCTCGGCGGTGAAGAAAAACATCGTGAGGAAACCTACACGTCCAGGAAATTATATTTCAAAAAACGTGTGACTTAACCTATGAAAGATCTGGCTTTCCCTCTGGGTTGCGGAGGTCTGACGGAAGTCGCTCCATGTAAAAATCAGTATCTTCGCCAAATCCTTAGACTTAGGTAGCGGACTCCGCCAATCCTAATGGATTAGGAAACGGGATAACGCGAAGAAGAGTATGTGATGAAGTGTATTTAAACCTATAATTATGGAAAAAATATGAATATTTTAGCTAAACTGCATCTTGGTTGCATATTTCACCAAGCTATTCCTTTTATTTGGTGTTAATATTTTCATTACAAAATAGTAATCATACTTGCTTAATTCTAAATTAATAAGTTTTCTAGTCGATGTATTTTGTTTAGAATGGTATATATTTATTTTATTATAGTGTGCACCATAAGAAAATAAAAGGTGTAGTACAAGTACAAGTTTCACACTATTTACTAATTTAACACAATGTTGCATGTGGTGTGCATAAGGAAGTTCGCTAATTACTCACAGGGAAAAAAATATATTCCGGCTTTAAGAACTAAACTTACAAATATTTGTAAAACAGAAAAGAATTATGTCGGCGAATAGAGAGAATAAAAACCATACTGTAGATTTTCACATCTCGAAGCAAAAAAATTACAATCACAACACACCAAACTGTTTCGGTTGCTCGAAAGTAAAAACAATTGAAGACAACTTCTTAGGTTTTTTATACAACGTCGGAAGACATTCAAGCATACGGCCCACCTGATATAAAGTGGTTACCGTAGCCTATGAACGCCGGTAATACATTAAGTATCACTCGCGCGATACTATCTCTGCTGCTGACACAGCAACTTTTTAGGAGCTTAGACTGCATTCACACGCAGGAACACAAAAACTCTCCTGGGAGTTGTAATTTTTGGTCACGGTTTTCTGTGAGGTGAAGGTACTTCCCCAGACGGGTTGTTTAGAAGCGTCGTATCTCTTTTGAAAACGTAAAGTGTGTTCTAAGATCTTTTTGAATAAAATGCATCTTTTTAAAATAAGATAGTATAATCTTATTTTAAAAAGATGCATTTTATTCAATTCCAAGATAGTATTCCAAGAAGAACCTAATATAACCAGACGTGGTATTATCCTGAAAGTTATGACAGTTGTCCTATGTCCATGATATAAAGGCTTTATTGATTCATCGGCGATTTTTACAGATGATTAAAGAATTAAAATTTTCGGCAGCTACTGATATGTTCATCTGCTTACACATATCCGTCATCATCTAACTAATGTTATTTTTACAAGTAGCGAATAGCACTGACTGCTCCTTTACACTTGTATCAAAAAAATGGTAAATAAGTAAATAGCCCGCCTAATGGCAAACATTTTACCTCGTGAGTTGTAACCCTTAGATACTAACTACTAACTTTCAAAGGAATCTTACCTTGCGAGCGCCTCCATGTTGTGCATGGGTTGTCCCTTGATGATGGATCCGTCGGGCCTGGGTACTCCTGGATGAGGCATGCCGGGTGACATGAGCGCGTGTTGATGCATGAAGCCCATCGGTCCCAAGTGGGTGGGCGGAGCATTGTACCCATTCGCGAGGAGCGGGGACTTCTCCATGCGAGCCATTTCTGTAACAAATCGATGATTACATAAATTATGTTTTAAATTTATGTGTAATATATTTTGTACATATAGGAACAAGGACACACGTCCATAATTTCTTATTTGTGTTGCATTTTATGTTTAATTACATTATGTTTAACGTCATAATTTAGTGAAAGAGCATATTTAGAATGCGTAGGAGCCGAAGAAGATCAAGACTCACCTACCTGACCAAATTGTTCGAATTTTATCAGAAGATGACGTCCCTAGGAACTGACTATAGCGTGAAATATGAAAAGATCTATGAATGTTAAAAACTGAGTCAGGTATATATAAGGACCGCGTTTTGTGACGCTCTCTTGTCTCTCCCTACACCGTGGTGTGAAGATATACATATTATATATATTTAGAATTTGACAAAATAATCTTCAAGACAGGATTTCCTTTGCTAGAATCCGAACTACCAGCTTGAATTTTGATCAGTGAACAAAATATTTGACATTAAAACTGTATACAGATGTTGGTATAGTCAGCTAAATAATTTCTAATTTCCAGTCGCTGAGTATTTAATAAATAACAGAGCACTCAAAGGTAGCGTTCAGGTAAAATCCAATTAATACCCAGTATTATCATTTAATTACACTTTCCAATAATCAAATCGCCCGTAAAACGGTGCACAAACAATAATAAAATGAGCAATGAATTTCAGACTATTGTTTTCTGGGTACCACAAACAACCCAAGTAAACATAGAGGGGTGTTGCGCAAATATTCTTAAAATGACCCCCTGAGAGGGTGTTTCGGAGGTGCCGGGTGGTCTCTCGGTGTCCAAGGCCTCACCCCCGCCGGTGAGGTCACCAAACGGACGGGCGTCGGAAACAATTAACAAGGTGTCGAATTAAACGCGAATTAACGTTTCGACCGTTAAAGGAGTATACCCTTTTCCATTGTGGTCCGTTTTGTTTAGGATTTCGGGATTGCTGAATATTATATTGTTGCTTTGTTTCGGGATTAAGGGGCACGTGTGTTATGGTGCGTTACAGAGAATTTTAATTATCACGGGAACAAATTTCCTTGTTTGTCGAAGAGCATGAGAAATGCACGCAAAAATTCCTGGCGTGTCTGACTCGAAATAAACCACCGGTAAAAAATGCTTCCTCTGTAGTGTAATGCTTGCAGACCAAGTTCGCAACGAAGATGTAATCAAGAGCGTTGGTCTGAAAGTATTGATGTTAAGATGAGACACTCTACATTGGTTCAGACATGTAGAAATATTACAAGAGGAAAGAATCAAGAAACAAATTTACGACACGAAAGTTGAAAGATGTAGGAGCCAAGGAAGGTAAGATTTGCCTACCATGATCGAGTCATGTAGTGCTCTGTTCACTCTGCATACACTTCAAGAGACTTGGTGTGATGACATTTATAGATAAATATTTAATCACACACTTCATAATTGCGCAAAAGTTTAATCTATCTCTATCTATCTGTAACTTCACGCCAAATACCATTATCTTTGTTTTCATCACATTCAATAGTGAGTCTTACTCCATACAAGCAGGGGCAGTGAACCCTCAATCCCATATCCCGGTAATACGTACCACATTTTATTTTGGAAATCCTTCTGGTCTAAGGCCAGATGCTTCTCCACGACAAGATATTATGAGGCGAGAAAACTTGATACGTACATCCCCTTCCATTACGGAATCCTCCCTGTGCCTCCCACAGCCTTCCATCGGATTTCACCCTTTTTCCACTTTCAATTATCTTTCGATCTATTTTTGCTGCTAAACTGATCAAACTGATGGCCCTATAGCTGGCCCAGTCCAAGCGTGACCCCTTGCCTTTATACAAGGACACAATGACTGCGATGCCTGTCCATTGGGACCATTCCAGTTCTCCAGCACAGATTGCTTAAGTACGAGAAGGCGTCCCGGGCGAAAGAGCCACCTAGTTTGACCATCTCAGCTGTGATCATATTAATTCCCGCCGACTTTTAATTTTTCTAGCTTCGTATCGACCATTCGATCTATAGTTGTAGGTATAACTATCATCGGACGCCGTCAACGTGAAGTAAGCATCAGACTCACTCTAAGTGCCAGCGTCCGAGGCATATTCATACATTTCTTCAAAACATTCACTCCGCCGTTCTAACACTTCCTGATTGTAAGCAAGAATAACACCAGGTTTAGACCCTCGAGTTTTTCGCCAACCTCTCTTCCTCATTCATAATTTGTCTTTCACGCTTCTCTTTCGCTAAAGCCTTGGTTTCATTCTTACAGAGACGGTAAATTTCTTTTTTTTTCTCTCTCATATTTTCATTTAGGGGCAAAAATAATACATAATCCAGCCACGCTTTCCTCTTTCTTGCTGCTAAGGATTCAACTTCCGCATACCACCTTCTCCTCTCCTTTCAATGTTTAATGCCTCTTTGTGCATCCACATGCTTTTTTTGCACTATCTACCATACTCTTTTTCATTTCCAGCAATCATCCACATCTGAGTCGGAAAGGCTTGCATTCGCAAGTCTTTCGCTTACTAGATCATATACGTTCTCCTTACATTTTAATCTTACAATTTTTCGCTCCTTATCCTTTCATGATCTCTGAAAGGCACTCGCTAGGCCTACACTTCTTGAAAAATCCCACAAACTGGCTTACCACCGGGTAGTGGTCCGTTTCAAGAGTGGAACCAAAGCAAAGCAATGATGTACAAACGATGTGTAATAGTACAAACAATTTATTTTACAATAAAAGATTTACTGTAACATAAATTGTTTGTACTCAAAAGTGACTGTAAAATATTTCTCTCTCACAGCTTTGCTGTATTAGTTACACACAAACAAACATTATGACCAATGGGCCCTGAATTAATTGCTTGGGTCTATTGACTTAGTGAACCGGTTCAGTTATCTTTTGAGCCATACAGCTTCAACTTTGTATTTATTGTAATTAATTATTCAAAATACGTTGAATTTTACCCAACTAATGTTAAACAAGCATTTGTTTGTTAGCCCCTCATAATAAATGTGGCGGTGTGTTAGTGAATTCAAATCGCCAGTATTTATTGGTTTATGTTTCGCTTTATCTGTAAATACGTTACTCAAAATATGTAATAAAAAACGAAATGTTTACTAGGTAGTATTTCTTTTTACGTTTTTTTTAATATAACGTCGGGGTCATGCAAGTGTACGGTCCACCTGATGTAAAGCAGTTACCGTAGCTTATTAACGGGTGTAATATATTGAGTATCACTCGCGCGATGCCTCCTCTGCTGCTTCCACAGAAACTCCTTAGGAGCTTACTGGTAACCTCACTCTAGGAACATAACAACCCTCTAGGAAGTAGTTATTTGGCTGCGGTTTTCTGTGAGGTGGAGGTACTTCCCCAGACGTGCTGCTTTGATGCGCTCTACCTCTATTAAAACATCCAGACCAATACAAACAGACATGTTCATGCACACAAATGTTTGTCTTGTGTGGGAATCGAACCCAAGAGCGTTGGTGTAAAATTGGCGTCTTTTACGACTGAGCGACCGAGCTCGTCTTAAATATCGTCGTTTTATATATGTATTTAAAGTAACAATTTTGCTGAAATTTACAATTAGCGATTCTAATAAGAATTTTGTTGGACACAAATATTATGTTATGACAACGAAATAATGTAATTACTTGTTAACAACGGTAGTAGTATACTCGTATTATTGTAATTCTTGTAATATTTGTGTGAAAAATATTCATTTAGTAAAATATAAGACACAGAAATGAATTGAATTGGCTTTCACGAGTCCACATTTTCTAGATGAAGACGATATTGAAATGTCGATATACAAGTTTTAAATATCACAAGTATCACATCATGGTCCAGTCTACCTATATAATACATCAACGATATTTAATCCCGGTATTACCGATATAATGAAATGTAGAAATGATAATGTTTGAACTGCGACAGTTTTAACTCGGATATAATTAACTTAAATTGATTTTTGAGTAAATATTGATTATTTTCAGTCAGTCACTTGAGCTCTAAGTTCCCACACTTTAAACTGAGACGATTTCCTCTAAGCTAAACGGAAGACTTATTTTTGGAGCAAAGAAAATCTAGAGAAAAAGAATGAATGAATGAATCTATGAATGTTAGAGAAGCGAGTGAAGTGTGTAAGGACCGCGTCTTATAGCGCTCGGTCGTCTCTGTCCACCCCGCAACTGGCGTGATATACATACAAACAAAAAAATCTACATCATCTTCAATTCAAGCGATAGAATTCCTGAAACTCATTAATATAGGAACAGTTACGGCACGTTCGAACAATACTTAAACAACAAGTTAGTAGGTCGGTCAAAAACCACAAATAGGTCAGAAACCAGAAAGCATATTTACAAATCCCTTGCGGCAAAGAGCCCGCCGCCACCGGTCAACCACACTTACTAATTAACTAATGCGTGTTAAATCTCATAATAACCCGTGGTTAAAACAACCCTTTTGATTCGGCTCTTTCTAACGCGTAAGATTACAATTGGTCGGTCTCTGTCTATGGGCAAGTGGCCAGTAATTGTTTCGGAATGAGATTGGAAAAAGTAATTGTGCCAAACATGTTTTTAATGTAAAAATGGTGCCAAGTTTCTATGAAGATAAAAAAAGTTACAGCTTTGATATGTGTATTTTTGTTGTGTTTGTAGCAGAGACTTAATATATTATACTTAAATAGATTTAGTTTATATTCCTACTAATATGAAAAAGCATACTGCTCACCTGATTAATTTGATGATTAGGATGTTGATTAATGATTTTTTAATTTATTTTGACAGTAGATTAAAACGATGTCAACACAAAGTTATTGTGTGTTGGCACATGCATTGCCTGACGCAGCATCTCACCTAAGAGTCTTCTAGTGGTGTCAGTTAATCACAGGAAGATGACATGATATGTTGTATAAAATACCTTGATAATGCCGTAAAGGCGAAACCAGTCGGTAAAAATAATTATTAAATAAAATTGTGAAGTGGCATCTGTACAAGTGCAAGAATTAACATTAACAAAATGACAACCCTCTAGAGATGTTATTAGGTAAAGTAGAACATTTCTATAAAATGTCTACCTCTCATTTGATCTTTGACGCGAGCGTGGTTCGGTAATCCACATGGAGCACCGCATATTTAAAAATCGACCATAGAGAGCTAAAAGTACTGGAAGTTGCCTCAGCAAAAGATAATCGCGTGCATGTTTGCTGACGACTTGGCGTAGACACTTCCGTGCCCTTAGATAGTTAGTTTCTGTAGACATAAGCCTTGCTGTACACTACAAGATATTATTGTAATATACTATCGATGAACATACACGGTTATAATTACAAATCTTTATATTATTACATCAATTGACGATAGCTATATATGGACGGGATTTACACAGGTTTCTGTTACCTGCAACCCTGATGCTCAAGCAACAAGAAGATGCTGACGAGTGTATTCATAATCTCACTTACTTGCAAAACAAATTAACAATAATCCTCCAGGTTATTGTTACTTGAATGTGGTTTTCTGTGAGGCTTGCATGCTAGCCCAGAGGGGCTCCCCTTTATTAAATACCGTTATATGCTACTTCCCTTTCGCCAGAGTCTCGTCTGCTAATCGCCAGGTAAACAAATGAGCTCGGAAAAGATTTAGTGAAGTAAAAAGTCGCAAGACAAGTAATTGAATCAAGTTGTTTGCAACACGATTACTATAATTAGATATATTGGTATATAAATAAAGTTTTAATAAAATATTACATCTTTGGAGTGTGCGTCAAACTTTATGACTGTAAAAAACTATAACGCTCGAGTAGAGACAGGCCAATGATTAACGGCATCAAAACACAATGATAAAATGATGATGTATGTGTATGTACCAAATGCAAGAATACCAACGAGCAACTAACCAATTACACAGCAAAGTAAATTTACAGTATGTAAGTGGTAGTGCAACCGGCGTACATAAGCTTCTTTGAAACTAAGTCATTAATCGTGCTAGTGCGACTAAGGTCACTTTCTTTTTTCAGGATCACTTTTTTTTTGTATATACGACGTCGGGAGGCATTCAAGCATACGATCCACCAGGTGGAAAGTGGTAACCGTAGCCTATGAAAGCTGGTAATAAATTAAGAACCACTCGCGCGATGCCACCACTGCTGCTAACACAACAACCCTCTAGGGAGTTGTTATTTGGCTACAGTTTTCTGTGAGGTGAAGGTATATCCCCAGATGGGCTGCTTTGATGCGCCCTACCTCTCTTAAAATACCCAGACCAAGACAAACAGAGAAGTTCATGCACAAAAATGTTTGTGCAGTGTGGGAATCGAACCCACGAGAATTAGTGTCAAAGTCGTGTTATTAGCCGCGGCGCCACCAAGCTTGTCAAATCACAAACAAGAAATATGCAACGATACAGTACGTCTCATTTATAAATATGAAGAACCAGTTGAGGCTAATTTGACTGTGTACTATCTTCGTTTGGAATCGCGTAGTGTCGTGCTTTCGTTTTAATACCACAATTTCTTTTCTTTCCACGTTTCTTTTTTTATATGTACAACGTCGCGAAGCATACAACCTTACGGCCCACCTGATGTAAAGTGGTAACCGTAGCCTACGAACGCTGGTAATAAATACATTTAATATCACTCGTGCGATGCCAGCCTCTACGGCTAACGCAACACTGCTGCTATCAAAGCAACTCCTTAGGGGCTTATGATTTGTGCACACAAATGTTTGTGCTGTGTGGGAATTGAACCCACGAGAGGTGGTGTCAAAAAAAAAACCGCGGCGCCACCGATCTCGTCAAATCACAAACAAAGAAGATGCAACGATACAGTACGCAAATCGCAAAGTTCGTTTCGCGTAGTAATCGCGTAGTGTCGCACTTTCGTATTAATACCACAATTTTGAACGTTTCTTCAAAGTTGTCGTAGTTCAATGCAATACAACTGATAATAAAAATGATTGTGTAAATAAATTATTAGACAAAATGAGTACCTCTACCTCGGACCATATGTTTTGTCTTAGGTTTTCGCGATTGTTACACATTGAATTAAAAAAATTTTAACGGTCTTCCTGCGACCACGGACGCTGCAAAGTGTTCGAAACGTCAGGTTCAACAAAATAAATAAAACACGCGATACTTCCGTTAAAAATTGTTTAATTAAATTTTTGTAGGTTTCCTTACAGCTATCAATAGTTATCAATCTGATACTGTTTTTAAGTAAGCTTGTTTATAGCTATCAATATCGACCAAAAAAAATCAAGCAAAACATAGACCTTCACAAAATGTACCATCATAATCGACAAATATGTTCATCGTTTAACATTATGACTATTATTAGGCGAGTCCGATGATCAGGCATTTAAAGAAATGAAACGTCGATTCGAAACCGCCATTATAACGATTTTCATCGATTTTTTGATCGAATATCGACTGTCCTCAACAAAATGATCGTATCAAATTACCGGCCATTATTTCGAATTAGAATCGATAGAATCGGGACCTCAATTATATCACTTATGTGTTTAAAGGAGGTTGGGATAAAAGCAATCATAACCGCTAAGGACGAAAAATAGTTTTTTGTTGAAATAAAAAAAATATATTGGCAGTCTGTTAAATTAGTTACTTGTTTTTAACACCAGCCAGAAGCTTAAAAATTAACTCAAGCGTAATGCAGTGATTTTTTAATTTCAAGTATTCGAGGATCATGATCAATGTATTGTGATCGTGATTATTTTTCGTCTTCGACATTTAGGTAGAAATGTGTTCAAGGGGTGGTAATAGAGAGAGAGAGAGATAGAAAACTCAATCAAAATATTGTATTACTTCGTTTTCAACGGTTTCATCTAAACCAATGATCTGTTTATACTCATTATATATTTAGAAACTTTTTCTTATTTGAATTTTCTCTAACTTGAATACCAAATGATGCTCCTATGCATGCTAAACTTTTGGAGAAACTAAATGTTACATCAAATGAGGAGATTTGCCTACGTAATATATAGATTTTCTTATTTTTTTCCAACATATTAATATATTTTTCAAATTTCTTATGCTCCAAAAATTATGCCAGAAATAATGAATCTTAATTTTTTAATTCATAAGTAATTTTTAAATCTGTCAATGATTAAGGGTATTTAACAAAACGAAAGTCATTGATCTACACTTTTTATTTTGCATAGTCATTGTATCTAAAAATCCCTAAAGGGATTACTTTATTGTTTGTGAAACAATATTCATTTTAAAAACTGTGCGAAAAAGTGAATATGAAAGTTCTGCTATTACAGATATATCTACCGAATATATTGCCTCGGTGGCATTTTTTATAATGCTAATAAAATATTTCAGTAAATCGACATATATTTTCCTGTGAATATATTTTTGTATGTCCAAGGTTGTCGTTAAGATTTTACCGTAGCTTGCAATACAGGAAATAAAACTCGCGATTATCCACCCTGGCAGCTAACACAGTAACTCCTCAGAGGCTTACTGGTAACCACAGACACTCGCAGGAACACACAACAACCCCCCCGGTGTGTTGCTATTTGGCCGTTTTCTGTAAGATGGAGGTAGGTACTTCCCCAAATTTGCACCTGTTTACACATCAGAAACTGATTTGCACCTGTTTGCAGGGTTTGATGCGGACTACCTCTTTGTATTGTTTGTTTGTGACCACTTAAGCCCCCTATTATGTATATTTTCAATACTTACAATGATGGCCATGACTAATGCTCCGCCTTTTGCTTTAGCCTCTCAAGATTACAACTATTCTTGTTTTGTAAGACTTATTAAAACTACATGCAAATAGCAACATTTACATTGTAGCTTTGCATTTTAATAATTTTAACACCGCTTTTTAAGTTTTAAGCATCTGTAACTTAGCGAGTCCATAAATGTCGAGTACGTACCCTCGATTTGCGAACAACGAAACGAGTGGAGTATGCACTCGCAATTTGTAACTAAAATAAAAGGTGTTTTATTAAAGTTTTGTTGCAGTCGTAAAATAGGAAATATCTATCGTAAATGCAACCTCCTAGATTTTATAACTCACTGGATTTAACTGGAAACCCTAACATAGCTGTAATGGCCAGTAAATCACTCGAAAGGAATAAATTACAAGACGTATTAACTCCTACAGAATAAATACGAAGATGATAAAATATGCATTACAATGTTGAGATCTATGATTGAATTCAATATAGTATCATGCATATCATGATATTGTTTACTACGGCTAAAATATTGATATTGTGAAGACTAGAATATAACTTTTACATTCCATAGATAAATATACTTTTAATGAATACAATACGTATTTAAAGTTATGGACCAAGATATGAACTTTTGTATGTGAAATCAAGATTTCAACTTTTTGACGTGGATACGTCTTTAAAGTTGTTTCCATACTGGGAGGAAATTCAGAAAACCGATGATAAAACAAAATCGAGCGATACAGTTTAATATAGCTAAACTACTGTATACTGCTACATATTTATAGTTAGCTTCTGCTTGCGGCTTCGCCACATCCTACGACGACTTGAAGACCATGAAGTACTTAATACCTACCGCAGTATTTCTTTGTAAACAATATTTTTTGTTTTTCCTTTAGGTGTTAGAATCACCAGACTGCTCCGTAATGCGTGTTTTATTTCATGTTTTTAAAAGTATTTATACCAAGTTTCAAGTTGATACACGCAGGAAATACGATTTTCCATTCAAACTTTTACACCCTATTTCACCCCCTTAGGGATGGAATTTCGAAAAACCTTTTCTTATTGGATAGGTATCCACTAAGAAAGGATTTTTAGAAATCACAAAAACATACCCTCCAAATTTCACGTCTCTAGGACAAGTGGTTTAGTCTGTGCGTTGATATGTCACGTCAGTCAGGACTTTGAATTTAATATGTACAGATACCAAAATTTTATTACTCCACTCGATAACTAAAGAATCAAAGAATTCGTTACATTGAGTGAGGACTGTAAAGCATCGTTCGCGGGGGAGAGGGGGCTTTTTAGACAATTTCGCTGCATCACATTATTTCCTTTTCATTTCCACGACACAGTCGCTTATTCTCTGAGAAACGTAATCTAATCCTATTCCAGTGTGAAATTTCTTTGGAAAACATTTTTATTTAATTACTTAATTATTTACTCCTTAAAATAAGTAGTATAGACAAAGCATCTCCATGGCGCAACTATTCGATATGAAATGCAACAAATCCCGAAGGGCCAGCAAAACGAAGAAACTTGAAAATGATACGAAAGAGGTCGAATTAAAAGCAAATTACAGCCGGCCGGCAATCGTAGCGTTTACAATAAATACATAATTGTACGGTCAGTATACCAATGGCATATACGATTGGGCAAAATAACGGTCCACAGTTTTCGGAATAAATCGCTCTTGAACATGTCCTTTTCGCTGTTTAACGCTGTAGACAAACGTTTTTATACTTCATTGTACCTGAAATATGGTAAATGAATCACTAGTGCTAGTCTATAATTGCCTATTATCTCTAAATATATGTCACAGCTTCCTTTAAATCGACTTGACAAAATAAGCTTCTGTGATTTTTGTCATATACGATTTTTTATTTATTGATATCACGGAAATGACTTAAGTTAGCATATTTTTATACAGCCTGTTTTGTTTCACTTCGACATGCATTATAATAGTATACAGTTTGCGACTTATGGCACTTTAAAGGGTGGTTTCCAAGGTGTTCCTATATTTTGGTGAAGATTAGTTAGAAATTTATTTAAAATAACACGTTTCGAATTTAAGCTCTATTACGTAGGTACTACAGCGAATGGTACAAAAAATCGAAGTGTCAAGTATTAGAACAAAATACACAATAATAATTATTCATGTATTTCCGCCTTGTCGATGTAATGTGTTGTATCAAACAAAACACATTGTACTGATTGTATAACACAGAAAATAGTGTTTATCAGACTGAGTACAATCACGAACACAAGTCACGCGCCAACTACAATCAATAACAGTAATACACAATCGCCGACAAAATGCGAACGCTCAATAACTTGAGTCAACAAGACGGGACGGCAGTGTTGCCTGATATAAAAATCTCCTTGTAATGGTGGGTAAAATGATTAAATTAAAATTGAGATAACTTTTTACAAATGAAATTTTATTAATTATTAAAATTCATTTTCGTCCGAATTTCGACATGAAACATATGACTACATATGTCTCATGTCAAAATTCGGATGAAAAATAATTTTCCCATTGACTAAATATCACAGATTTCTAGTATTTAAGAGTTTAATCTAAGATTAATTATTATTCTTTCACCTTGTGTAAAAATTTTTCGAAAAATTTCGGCTCTTTGACTTAGAATTCAACTGAACCCAATCAAGATTTCCTTGGTTGAAATATTATTCTGATATTTTTAACAATGCAGTTATTTATTACACGATTTCCTTGCGTATATCTACCGAACTAGCTTGTTTTCTGAGGCACTGAGCTAAAATTAATGAAGTCCTAACTCATTCCTCATTCATAGGAGTTCTATTAATTTTATTTTTTGACAGAATAAACAACAGTTTATAATTTACTTTTTTTATAATATCTATTATTTATTACTTACTAATAAAAAATCGTTAAAGTTTTGTCGCAACACATTTGTAGATAGTATTATTTTGGGAAATTTTAATTAATGTCCACGAGACGTTTTAGAACTTTTGTTGTTTTGGAAACCTCGTGTGCGTTGAGTGATGCCGTTCGCAGGAACCTATTTCGTAACGTAAAAGAGTACGTTCTGACTCTATGCGTTATGACAATCTATAATGTCTTTTATTAATAAAAATCTCCGATATAACGCAATAAATGCTTAACCGAGAACTTGCATACACTATAAAACACCTAATCTCTATAAAATACATTGTATTGGCACTCTAGGATCAAGTATTTCGCCTCATACAAATTTTATTATCATATATAATTGAGACATTTGTTATCAAATTGATACATTTAATATCAAATTGGCTTTACATATTAATGCCATTTTCATAATATTTTTTTAAATTATGTATGACAATATAATTTCAATAAGCTAACAAATTTTGCAAGTAATCGTTTTTCATTCACGTGTGGAGATTACACTATTGGATTTCATTGTACACGTTCTAACATATAGTTATGACGATACATATTGCAAAACATTACGACATTAAAGTCCTAAGTAAATAAAAACCTTACTTGTAAAATGCAAGTAACGTAACATAATACTGTTTAATGCATTAAAATGTACAAATATACCTATTACGTTAACGTTGAAATTACTACATGAAGTTCTGTATTAGAAAACTGTCATAATAGGTAATACGATTTTATTATTTTAGCAATTTTCATTAACTCAACTATGCAAACTATGCAATTATCCCAATGAGAGAAGGGTAAAAAAATCCACCGACAAAATATGAAGTGACCAATAGTGGCAACACCGACAGACTTACGTCTCAGCCATAAACTCTTTCATTTGGCCGGACGAGCCTTATGAACAATAAAATGTTGAGGGCTGGAGATTTGGACTGTAATAAAATATTTGCCCTAGCACACGCTAATCCGCGTCCCTTACTTACGGACGCAATTTAAGAAGTTATAGTCTGGGAACGATGGGATGCCGCTATATAAGACGACTCGCATAAAGACAAGATTCCAAAGCCAAATCATTTGAAAAAGTAATTTAGGAGTTGCTTGTTTTGTTCTTTTTTGCGAAGGGTAAAATTACATTTTCTCCGGTCGTTAACGTAGGCAACGATTAAAAGGTATTTTGTAAATAAACCCATGGTAAATATTCATTTCAAGGCAGCAGCATTATTAAGCTGATATATTTAATTTTAAATATTTTCTTCTTAGTTAATTTGATATTATGACGACTTTATAGCTCTAGTTTTGGTAATTATATCAAAAAGGCCTTTATCACTCTACTATGTCATAAAAGCGATCTAATCCAATCGAGACATTACATGTCAGAAAGGTTACATTATGTATCGTCATGTAATTAATATTATTAAACATCATATAACACCACCATAAACTCGATGCAAGGAACATTAACCACATAAATAGCAATAAACATAAAATGATACAGTCATTCACATGAAACGGGTACATTAATCAAGATCCCGGATAACTGGGGAATCTTTACACGTTGCACGTCCTAGTATGGAGTTTAGCGGGAGTCCGGGACTATTTCGCGGACCGAATAAAAGTTCACCCTCAGTGCGAAAGAGGGTCAGGCTTAATTACTCGTAAATTGACCGGGCTACGGTTTTATCCCGGATAAATATATGTGCGCATAATGACATCTCTTACAATTTTGTGTTTTCTTTATAGACTTAAGGATATATACTTATGAAAAGAAAAGAAGTAGGGAAAGCAAAGCAGCGCGACTGGGGAAGTAACTCCACTTCACAGAAAACTGCAGCCAAATAACAACTCCCTGGAGGAATATTGTATTCCTGCGAGTGAGCCACACACAGCAACTTCGTAGGAGCTTACCGGTAACGCCACGTAACTCCTAAGGAGTTAATATGTGTAGCAAGGGTGATAACGTGTGAGCGTATATATATTTCCTCTATAGCAAGCGTTCATAGACTACGGTTGTTACTTTAAACCAGGTGGGCTGTATTTATATATGCTTCCCGACTTTGATAAAAAATCTATTAACTTGACATTAATTGTTTGATGATAAGATGTCAGATAAACAATATTTTTATTTTTAACTAGATAGGAAATGTCAAAAATAATACATGACCAAGAAAGGTGACGAGCTCGGTGGCGAAGTGGTTAGTAGCACTTATTTTGATACTAAGGCTCGTGGGTTCGATTTCCACACAGGATAACCGATTGAGTGCTTGAACACCTCCACCTCATAGAAAACTGCATGCAAATAGCAACTCCCGAAGGTTTGTTGTGTTTCTGCAAGTGAGTGGGTTACCAGTCGGCTCCTAAGGAGGTGCTATTTTAGTAGCGGAGGTGACAACACTATTAAGTTCTTCTTCTCCCTGTACGGTAGAAGAATAATATAATATGTACGTCTGTATCTTCACGCCAGGTCCCTTGCGGAGTAGGCAGAGAGATAATAATATAGGTACTCGTAATATTCACATATGCCTTCTGGTGTAGAAAATAAAAACTGTAGTAACATAATATTCATTGTTAATAAGATATCGGATAGACATAGTTTAATTTCTAAGTAAGTATTGCAATAGAAATGTAAAAAATAACACAAGTACAAGAAAGAAATAAAAATATTCCAAATAAGAGTTCTCTATTGGCAAAATGATTTGAAACATGTTACAACGAAAATCTACTCATCCATAAACATTAACAAAGGAATAGTTGGCATTGTACGTATAATAAGTACCAACGATACAAAAATATGGATCCATATTTTTATTAATATCTTTGCACAATAGAGAGATTATCTGTCGGTGGTTTTTGCCGCAGCTGCTACTTCTGATTCACGTCTGATACTTTATTGGATTTCATTTCAATATCAAAGATACTCTTTCGTCAAGTGAATGAAGCGGGACTGGGAAATGAATATTGACGTGGTAAAAATATCTTGTTTCCAATACCTTTAATATGTGATACATCTTCTTAACAATTTATTTCTCGTTCCTATATATATAAAAATAGTTCAGTAACTTTTTCTCTTGTTTTCAACCGATTATCTACTTTTTTTATTCATGTATGTACGAGATATCTTCACGCCAGTTCCCGTGCGGGATAGGCAGAGAGAACTGAGTGCCATAAGAGGCGGTCCTTACTTCACTTCACTCGCTTCTGTGATATTCATAGCTCTTTTCGCCGCTCCTGGGGCTCAATTATTTTTATGAATAAAATAAAACTGGAAGAAGTTAGAAAAAAGAACTGGGAAACGTGTAAATTTTTCTCTTATTTTCTCCAAATAATGATCGCGTTTGTATTTTAATCGTGGAGACGGAACTGGTATTTATTTACATCTTCAGGCGAAGCTTGTTGTAGGAAGATAGAACTAAGATCTACATGATTCAATATTAGACGCCTCACTCGCTCATTTAACATTCATTGCTCTTTTCATGCACGCCGGCGAATTTTAAGGCTCCTGATAGGTCCCGTTCCAATAGAACTCTACCAAATTGGCCATGATAGGTTAGTTTCGGCCTTTTTCGTTTCCTAAATCCTTCCCTTTTCGTGTTCTATACCTGTTACGTATTTATTTCATTTCCTTTTATATATAATCGATTCATATTTGAGGTCTAGATTACAAACTGTGGTCACAAATGGTTATGCATCAAAGCCATATGTGGCAACTTCAGGAGTACCTCAGGGCTCGCATCTGGGTCCAATACTATTTTTGATATTTATAAATGACATTGTTGACTGCATCAAATACAGTAATTACTCTCTATTTGCAGATGACATGAAAATCTATAAACCAGTATCCACTGATAATGACATAATAACGTTACAGGAAGATTTAGATCGTGTTTGCCACTGGTGCACTAATAATCTCATGATCATCAATCCAAGCAAATGCTTTCATATCAAATTCACACGAAACAAAAACAAGCTGCAGTCTACATACAAAATTAATAGTGTTGCTTTGGAAGAAGTAGAAAGGATTCGAGACTTAGGTGTGACTCTGGATAATAAGTTGAGTTTTGTCCCTCATTATGATGCCATTGTCTCTAAATCATTTAAAATGCTTGGTTTTATTAAATGAAATACTACCGACTTCAAGAATACCAAAACTTTAATAGTGTTGTACAATGCATTGGTCCGTAGCCACCTTCAGTTTGCAAGTGTAGTGTGGAACCCCTGCTATAAAAAACATGCAGAGAATATTGAGCGCATCCAGAGGACATTCACACGATACTTAGACCTACGACACTTACTTAAAACTCCTAATTTCAGTTATAGAAGCGAATATAGTGATCGCCTTTCGAAATATAAGCTCATGTCGCTCGCTGATCATCGTGAGATGTTAGATCTTACGTTCTTGTACAAACTGATTCACGGTACAGTTGACTGTCAGGATATTTTTAACAAAATTGGAATCATTGTACCCACAAGGCCAAATCCACGTAGAAAGCTAAAAAATACTTATATCGAGCCCCAAACCCACACTAACCTCGGCAGACACGCACCCTTGCCGAGAATGCTCGCGAGTTACAATAGAGTAAGTAGTGTATGCGATCTCGATATGTACCTACCACGATTCTCTGTTACAATTTGTATCTAAAATTCGGTCAATCAATGAGTAATCACAATTTTATATTATATTGCAATGCCAGGTTTTATTTTATTTTTTATTTTTTATTTTGTATTATTAAATATTTCAAAATGAGCGTCACCTTAGCTTAATATTATGAAAGTTATGTGTATGTAGCAATTAACGTACAGCATAACATTGATTTGAAGAAATGTTGTGTTCACCTGTAATTGGGTTGCATGCTAGAATAAATTAGAATATATTTTTATTTTGTTATTGTAAACATGTAACCTGTTGGTGTACCAAATAAATAAATAAATAATCAATAATCATATTATTTAATAATTCTGTTTATTTGTCCGTTTATTGTTACTTTTTAACGTCTTTCACAAACGGACAACTATGAAATTTGATGCATATGATATATATATATATATATATATATATCTCCAATAAGCAGCTACATATTACGATAATAAGACCCCTACGTGAGAGTATCCACGGGCAAAGGCTAGTTTTAAATATTTTCAGAATTGTTACGTTATCAGTTATTTTTATCAAGCATTGTTAGTCGAATGGAACTTTTATTAAAATAATGATCTACCTAACGAAGACATGCGATAAATTATGAAAACGTTAATTTGCAGATACATAAAAGTAATAAACGGTGCGTGCTAACGTAGTGACAGCGACTTGGAAGACAATATCAACATGGTAATAAAATTGGTTCCAACTGTACGCAACTGCATCGTGCAATAAATTTATATATGTAATTGTCGAATTAATCATTTTACAATGTACGTACGTAGTTTCTTTGATGGTCTAATAGGCGGTAATATGTTGTCTTCAGTTATTTAACAGACGGATCCGCGAAACGTGTAATTTAATCGTAAACGGTCTGACGAAAAACCAATTCAGTAACGGTGCCTTTGGCCGTATCGAAACGATTAATCGTCGAAAGGCCAATAAATCGATATAAACTATGTGAACTAATTTTATCAATCAGATCGGAGACAAATCGTGGCGTAAATCGACGTCGAACCAACTAAATGCACTTCAATATTAACTTAGTTGCACATCAAATAAAATTATTAATTCATAAGTTTACCTAATAACTACGACGTTTAAATCATAACCACATTAAATTATAATGATATTATATGTTAATTTGAATATACAACTTATAAAGTGAATGTTACATTTTGTATAATACTAGCGAACCCGAGACCCGACAGACATTGTCCTATCGAAAAATTAAAAAAAAAACTCCTGGAACTAAATTACAGTGCCGTCCATTAGGTCCAATAGTGAATCAAAATATACTTGAACAATAAACCTACTCGGCTGCGCATGAAAGTATCCTGCGTTTCGATGTAGCGCCTAAACATCTCAGCAAATCGAACTTGAACTGACCAATGGGCGAATATTTTAACCAATAAACCGATAAATGACGCGACGCCGATACCAGCAATCTAACCAATAAGAGCTGTGTGCTCTACTTTACCTTGCGACCCGTATAATTGAGTTACTACCTAATTTCGGTCTCATCGGTTCTCCCTAATAATTCTTAATTCTCCTAGATTATTTCAGCCATTTAGGACGAGTTTAGAGATATACACAGAAGAATTATATAAATATATATGAATATTGGCATCATGCCATTAATATTATGTCACATACACTAAAATCCAATTATTATCTTACATCCTTATCAACAATCGAATGGGATTATATTCTCGTTGAGCTTCACAGTCGTTATTAAATTGGGTGCGTAGTTCATACGAAGTGTCACTATTTTAAAAACACTTTAGAATATCTGAAGAATGTTGCCAGTGTCTAGTTGCTAATTAAAATAAATTCTCCGTCCGTAATTCTCGAGAATAAAAAACAAATGAATTGATCGTGACTACTTCAAGGTGTGAGTGGCTGTCATAAGTGAGCAGCGAAACGGCATTTTTGCACTATTCTACATCGTAACAAAACGGTGGGAATTAAACATAAGGTAGTGAATGCAATGCACCGAAACGTACTACCGACGTTATATCATAAATGATAAGAAATTAAAATGATAAAAAATAATAAAAATCTACTTAGTAGTGTGGACAGAACGTACAACTTGTTAAAGTGACCACATCGATAGCAATAAAAGTACACTATAATTTTCAAAGGTTATATTAAAGTGAGGTTATTAAAGGTGGAATAAGTGTCTTACTAATTTATCTTTACGTCGTATCGTTCAATGTTATGGCAGTGTCGTAAACTATTGAACCATACGTAGCGGAAAAGAGTAGAAGCTTCATAAACCAAATCATGATGGGAATGTACTTTTTATACTGCGACGGTTTGCAAATAAGGATGTAGCCAGGTGCATACAATTTCATATACAGATAATCTATTTGAATTCGTTGTAACATTCCATTGATGTAATTATTTTTTAGTCTAAACATTAGTATACATTTCATTCAATTAGACCGATAATCTGGTGAAGATCGCAGGAAGTCGAGGAAGCAGCACGTATCGACATACACACGATCGGTATATAAGTCTAAGCCATGATTTAACAGAGGACGTTCTTCGGTTGATGTGATGATCATTTTCATTGGTATAATACTTACTTTATACGAGTATATATAATTCTTCTGTCCTTGTGTATGTTCCTGAACTTCACCTGAACGGTTGGAGCGATTTTGATGAGCTTTATGTGTGTTTAAGTGGATTCGAGAATAGTTTAGGTTCATAATTGGACTCGGTAGGTATCGCTGCGATCGGGTTACAGGACTGATTGTTTTTATTTTCGGACTTGTGTATGTCACTGAACTCCTCTTCAACGGTTGGAATGATATTGATGTTTTTTTTTATTTAGTGTGTTTGAATGGGTCCCTGGATGGTTTACATTCACAATTAGATCCCGTACGTATTGTCGGGCTCTATACATGTATTTCTTCAAGTTCAGGTAGAACAACGTCTACCGCGTTTGCTAGTTTTCTCCAATTTAGTAATATGAACAATTTGACACGAGGGACTGAAAAAAGATCACATTTCCTTTCTGGTTGATGTTACTATATATACAATCAGGTGATCGCCATACTGGTTAAATCTTCTGGAACACATATAAAAAACACATAATGTGTCGAAACACAAGCTTATCTGATAGTGCTAGAAAATAATGATATTACCACAAAGTGAATCTCAATGATGTTGAACTAAAGAAAGCTTCAAATGTTGTACTATACAATCCACGTAATTAACCCATCAATGAAATAATACGTGCAAAACTGTACTTATTGAAAATCAATATTCGTTATCGAATGGCAATAAACGACTGTCAGGCGACATACACGATGTCTGCAGGTGGACAGAGTTGCCCTTAGTTAATTGGCTTTTAGGGTTCCGTAGAGGAAATATTTTTATTTATATGTTTTTTATACATCTTCGATAGGCAAATAATTATATGGGCCCTCTGATGTGAAGTGGATCATCATCTGATCGTTCATCCCAGTCGTGTCCTAAGCTTTCGCTTCGCAGCCTGGAGTCCGCTTTCCGAATTCTACCTCTCCATGGTCTTCGGCATGTGTCTCGTGAGTTGCCACATCCTAACTAACACATCAGCTTCTTAGAAACTTAACGGTGATAAAGGATCAGGACGTAATCTCACTCAGTCGCTGGAGCACAAGAACGTTGCACTGGGTTGTTACTCGGCTGTGGCGTTCTCTGACTTAAAGGTGTGTCCCTCAGTTGCACTAGTTTGACTAATTTCGGGTTGGTCCTCATGAAAGGGAGTGGCTTTAAATTAGGAATTAACGTTACTTTTCATATTTTATTTCAGTCGTCTTAAATAGATATAACGTTCAATTATTGGGTACAGAAAATTCCAGATTTTTAATGTATTTACCAATACTTGGCTTTGACGACGATTAATATACAACAGGTGATTGCATCTACACGAACAGAGGACTCACAGGACATGTTACTAAATACAAATAAGCATGATATAGTAAAGACATAACTTTAATTTATTTAATTGATATATACGAGTATTATTGCATTTCGTGTTATCGGATTTACGTAAATATTTATCATTTGCCCGCCGATGAAAGAAAACATCGTGACGCAGCCCACACGTCCAAGAAAATATATTTCGAAAAACGTGTGACCTAACCTTAGAAAGATCTGGTTTTGCCTCTGGTTAGTGGTGGTCTGACGGCAGCCGCTCCATGTAAAAAGAAACAGTGTCTTCGCAAAATCCTTAGGCTTGGGTAGCGGACCGCGCCAATCCAAATGGATTAGGAAGCGGGATAAGGCGAAGAAGGTATTGCTGCATACGGAACCAGTAAACAAAAATAATGTTTAACTTTATTTTGGCATTGTATTAACGATAAATTCGAACTATATTCTTCTTGAATTAAAAACAGGTGTATGAAATGTCTTTTGTATTGAAATGAATTGTTGTACTTATTATCCACTAGATAAGACTTAAACCCATCCGGATGTACTAGTTGCTGTAATGTATCTTTGTATGTCTATACTCTTTATTACAAGTGATAAAACAACTTTAACTTTTACTTAGTTTGATATCAATCTCCTTATAACTTAATAGAGGAATCTTACGTTCATTGATAGTTTTAAGTTTTGTTCTTTAACACCGACTTGTGATTGACAGTATATTTTTGTATCAATCACAAGTTATTGGCCGCTATATTGATCTAGATTTTATTTCATTAAATGAATGTAGTGGGTATATATCAGACAAATAAACTCTCTAGCCGTTTTATTGAAACTTGACATATATTTACAGCACGAAGTATAAACTATATTAACGTAGGCAATGAATTATAAGTAGTATAATATAATGTAATGTAACTTGTATAAATGTTTTTTGGCTAAAGTGTAGACGTTAAGTTGACAGTCAGCCGTCATTTGCTTGGATATCAATAAGAATTAAATGAGTGTTTGTATGAAGCGTGAAGAAGCATTTTCAGGTCAGCATGGCAGCGTCAACTGACAGGATACGGGATGTTGTATGTTGTCAGTTGCAGTTGCGATTTGGGCTGCTCTTTCGCTTACCATCAGGCAAAGAGGGGCCACTATGCTGAACTAATATAAAAAAAAATGTCTCAAATGATCTTTTGATCGATCAGCGTGAAAAATGTAACTTATGTTTTTCATGAGGCAAGTTATTTTTATTTTCAAACAGCACCACATCTTGTGAAACTTGATTGATATTTGTAAGATTAGTATCAGATATGTGCATTAGTTAATTTTTCATATTTTTAATTACTAAAACTATTATTTTCCACAATTAACAACTACTATAACACAATTTACTGTTATTTAAAACATAATAGAGTTATTGTTGCTCTAATATCAGGCAAAAATTACAAAAAAGCTAACAACTACAAGAAAAATATTTGAATATATACTCTTTCATGGTTTTTTTTTGGTATTAAAATATGGTCAAGTGTATGTCGCACTTGCATAAGTAGTATTCCTTGTTATAAAATTAAAGTAAAATGTTGTATTTAATTCTTAGGGCTGTTAAAATAAAAACATATTATTTAAAACATAATAGAGTTATTGTTGCTCTAATATCAGGCAAAAAAATTACAAAAAAGCTAACAACTACAAGAAAAATATTAGATTAGATAAAATTAAAGTTAAATGTTGTATTTAATTCTTAGGGTTGTTTGTATATTACGTAGGTACCTACTCATATGAAAGCGAAATCTACTCAGATGAACGTGGCGTATTCTGGCCTGTACTTACAATGAAAACTGTTTTCGATATTATCCAATAGCACTAAGTAAAATTACCACATGAGAAGTAATTAATAAAAGAGAGCTGACTGCATTTTGGTTATTAGCAAGTAGAAAAGAAATCTATTCATAGGTTCGTATACCAGAACCGACTAAAAATTGCATAAGCTGAAAACTACTCGTCCGCCTATTAAATTAATTATTACCTAATCACAAACATTTCCTTATAAAATACCACGTTGTTTTAAAAAGGTTTTAAATCACTGCAATTCTTATCGCTTTACTATCAACTTTTTTCCAACATTAAGAAAATACACAATTATCTATGATGTTGAATACTCAAGTTTATTTGGTGAGCATGACGTAAAACGATACTGAGAGGTGATTGCATTTTCAAAACTTTACTTCTTGTATTAACAAATATTACGTATAGAGAAATTGACATTAGCTATTATTTTTTTTAAAGGATTCTCGATTTCACATTTGGCACTGAACACTAAAATCTGATATTAAGCCGTCTCGCATCGCAGCGGCATTTAATTACCGTTGGCACCAAGATTACGAGTATTATTACTATTTCCTTACAAGAGCAATGAGCAATTTGTTTCACTACCGGTAATCGTGTGCTTAAACTTTACCCATTAAACTCGAGCTAGCAAGAAATTGCTACAATTGTCTACAAAGGAATACATAAACCGCTCTTGCGTATGGAATATGTGAATAAAAACCTACGAATACAAGTACTTTGAATCACTGATTGTACCCAGTTACAGTTTTTACAATCCGATAAACGTTTCATTTCATTATTTATGTTAAGAGATGCATTAGTTGAAGCCATTTGCTAATGTTGAACTTTTGCGGCCTGTTATGAGTACAAAGTGCTTTGTATTAGAAGGATAACGTTGAATAAATATTATAATACGAGTTGTACTAAGTTATCTCTTGTTACACAGACTGTATGCTATTCCTTATGGGTATCCCTATAAATTATAGTTCGTAAATATCGTGTTCTGAAGTATCGTTATTCAATTAATGAATATACATTCATTATATCGATATCAAATATTTTAGTTTAATATATAATAGAAATTAATTTTTGTACTCGCTAGAGTTCTCGGTTGCAAGCTCTATCGACTTCATCGAATAGCACTGAACTGTAGAGCAGAGGATACAGTTGGAGCAATATTCCTTTTTGTGTTTAATTTGGAAATGGTGATTGTCTCCTAACTTCCAGACATGTTTTAAAATTTCTTTCTTACATAAAATGGACTATATTGAATCTGAAAAATATCCTATGAGTTCTTTCATAAATGCGCATCGGGGCAACCTAAGCGCACTCTTAACTACTTTGTCAACGAAGGGCATTTAATTTATATTTATAGAGATTAATGTTAAAGTCATTAAGTAAAGTTAATAGAAGTGATCTAGCTAAACATGAGTAGAAAACGTACATAACAACCGTGTGTGAGTAATTACTGCATTCATATAGACTAGAGAAACCGTTGCTGTTACAATGTTGCTGCTTATGTGATATTTGATATTTTTTCTCGTTACTCTTCACTGCAAAAAATGATATGAGGGTGACAAACTAGAGATGTTGAGTCCTTGTAACAGTAATCTGGTAGACAATAAAAATAATGAAGCTTAAAACATAGTTATATAAGAAAGAAATTAGAAATATGATTGCATATGTAAGTACACAAACTTGCATATAGTTTAATATAACTTTTGCATTTTCACAGAGAAGCCATTTTAAGTTTTTGTTTTGCATTTAATATCATCTTGTTCTGTTAACATTGCTCTAAAATTTGTTTTCTTTGTATGAAATAAACTATACACTTTGTTATTTGAGACATGTTGATTCAATAAATTACAAACATTTACAAGGGATACAATCGTGCCCTTGTTTTATCGAAGGTGCGATATTTAGCAAATGATACTTGAATGTATCTTTGACTTTAAGCATTCAATGTTTCGAAAAATAGACGTATGCGTGAATCGAATCAAAATATGACAACTTTTAAAGAAACCGGCGAGCGTGCATGAGAAGAGCAATTAATGTTAAAGAAGCGAGTGAGATATGTGAGGATCGAGTCACGTGGCACTCGGTTCTCTCTGCCTACCCCGCAAGGGATTTGGCGTGAAGTTATAGAATAGAATAGATTAGAACTTTTAATAAAAATTGATATACCAATGTTATGAAATTGATGTTATTATTAGAGATTAGATTAGAGCGATATATTGTATATGTATAATTCAATTATAGCGGATTTATTTAATGATTCTTTTTCTTTAATGATTTTCCAACTAATTATCAAATTGGTAAATACATGGTACGTGAGAAGTTATCTACTTTAATACGCTACCAGTACAGGTAGGTATCTAAATTGATTAAGCCATTTCTATGATAACTTTAAGCATACATATAATTAACGTATACGTCGTACATGAACCTGGTCTTTACTATATTCATTTTATGAAGTTGGTTAAAAATAGGGGACACTTTCTATTTTAATCTAAATAAATTTTAGTCTTTCAGTATGAAATTATTGTTATAGATGAAGAAAATGATTTTTTTGGAAACCAGAACGTTACGAAACCTTGCGAGTATGATTACTCAACATTACATATAATACACGATATAGATAATTGTTATAGTAAAATTCATAGTCTAAACATAAAAACTGGCACCATATTAAAAAAAGTGTTTAACTTATAACATAGGAACGCTATTTTCTAAATAACAACTCACTAGAAGATTGTCGTGTTTCTGCGAGCGAGTGACATGACCAGTAAGCTCCTAGAAACTTGTGATTAGCAGTAGCAGTGGCAACGCGCGAGCGATACTTCATGTCATGCAAACATTCATAGGCAACGGTAACCACTTTACATCCGGTGGCCTGTATGATTGTATATCTGCCGAGGTAGTATAAAATGTAACGCAGATTTGTATGTGGCAAAAATCGCCAATTTCACACCCAAACCCGTATTACAATTAAAGTTTTATTGTGACCAACATGTATGCATAACCCAGCTTCGCGAACGTGTTGTGTTTAAGAACAAAGGCGAGAACAGCCAGAGATTTGCAAATTGACTGATCCATCGCACCCCCGCCACCCTTAACATAAACAGGCAAATCCTTACTTAATTTGAGTCGCGGAATTCAATCAGAATGTAAAGGTTTATACCCCACCGAGTAATGTTATAATGCCTGCATTATCCCCCCGTTATAACATCCGAGGAACGGCGACACAGCACGAAACCTTTAATTATTATCAACACATCATTTTCATACTGGTTTCCAAAATTATTAGGGTTGGCACAACGTGTAAATTCGATTGTGTAATAACTACAGACTAAATTGTTCATTCATTTACTATCATATATATAAAATATATATAAATGGTGTTAGTTTAAAGATAAATATTTAAACTAACACCAGCATAACATCTAGCTGTTATGCTGGTGTTAGTTTAAATATTTATCGCCAACTTTGTACAAGCCTAAACCTATCATTAAGTCTAATTATTGCAGTAGGCACTAAAACAGGTCGCAGACATATAATCTTAACTTCAAATTGCATTATATCTCAATAAAATTCAAACTATGTTCTTATCAAACATCTAAGGCGCAACACGAAAAGAACATCGATTTTGATTAGCCGTCTAAAGATAAACATCGGTAACCCTTTCAACTAGCACGTGGGCCAACACGTCCCTTTTACGCATTTCATATTCCTATTTCCATTCCGTTCAACCTTCGTAGGAGGATTATATTCTGCCTCCGATGTTTTCGTATCCTATTATTTCACGGGGTGAAAATGGGCCACCCGCCTCCTCACTCACTCAAACATAGAAGCGATCGCAAATGTGTGAAATGTACAGATTAGATTGTTTATGTGAGTGTTTACCTTCCGAGATCTCGCATATCATTGTGTGCGTTTGTTTCATCAACTGTAAACCACTGTCAACGACTCGTCAAAATAATATTGGCTTAACTCTGGAGCCCGTACACAAATACCAAGCGAAACACCTTGATACGTGCACACATTTTAATTATAAAGACAGAACAACGGATGTTGAAAACTTATAAGCAAACTGAAGTGTTCTTAATACAAACAAGTATGCCTATTTATTAATCATCGCATAATTTTGCCAGTGTTACTTTCCTTTTAACAAAATTACCGAACACAATATTCATATCATTACGCTTAAACATAGGCAAGATGTGACTTAACTGACTTTTTTCAAATAAATCACTCCACTGGAATTTCTTGCAAGTATCAAAACGATTTGAGATCGTAAGATTGATCGTAAGTTTCAAATCTCGAAACAATCCCCTTACGAGACCCATCCATCTTCCGACTAATTGTAAAATAATTAAAACCAACTGAGTTTCGACGTGTATCTAATACAATAACATGTAATGCTCATAGCAAGACAGGTAATGACAAGACGAACATATTGAAATGAATGGATAATTCATTTCTCAAAATCAATTACTTTACTTTTTTTTGCTCAACGTTTGTACGAAAAATGTAACAGAGTGACAACAACGAAGCAAAACAACACTTGTTCATTGTTTAGCGTATTTCGAATTGCAAATTTAGGGAAAAAAGCGAACTAACTACATTCAAAGTCAAATGCGGCAGTACGATAAGCAAGTGCTGCTTATGCACGATCACGAATGTAATTGCTCCCTTGTCTGGCACGACACTTCACGCCGAAACGAGATGCAATATGCGAAATACATAGGAACAAACGAGACGTATTACAGCAGAATCAAGACGCCGTAAGCGACAAAAATGATTGATTGCTAGCAGTCTTGCGCTGAGCTCTATTTAATCACTTTATTCCCTTTTCTCCGTTTGTGTTGGGATAATTTTGTATTTGTGTAATTTGTATATGAAATGAGGACGTATGCCTCCCGAGATCACGGGGTTTCATATCCGGCGTCTATCCGGAGCTCACGGAATCTCAATTTTGATGTTATCACATGTCATGGACCCTGTTGTTTTGATTTATATTACAAAAGATATATTATGTTTAAAGCAAAGTATTATTTGTTCTAACATTTTATGCCACATATTAACTATTATTTTAAGATCGATTAGCAGATCATATAAGAGTGGATGAGTATATTATATGATATTAGTAATTGCATACAAATGTTTTAATTTGTTTTTCAAATGAATGTTGAACTATTCAATTTTAAGCTTTGTAAATATAATTTATGTCATATTGACATCAAGTATTTTTCACAACGAAAGATGTAGAGCCCTCACAGAATAATATTGCAGTAGCGTGCTGTAGAACTTTTCCGTGTAACTATAATTAAATATGTTCTTCCAGATTTTGATTTCAAGTTTTTTTTATATATAACTGAGGTGGAAAACAAGCGACGGCCAGACATACCGTAGTCTGTCTGACCTTACATACTTATAAGGAACAACATTAAGTTTGGACAGTTAATAAGTGTGCTGAATTTATAGTTTCTAGTTTGGTATAAACTAGAAATTTAGCACACTTTGGCTTATGACAGACAGACGAAAGGACGAGTCTCCTCGTCATAAGTGTTACCTGCTTTGCAACACCGAAAAGTATGATTGCGAAAGGATTGCACCATACAGTAACGAAAAATATGTAGAAGTAACTCACCACTCATATGTCCATTTTCATAAGGCGAGTAATCACCATTCTCGAGGCGGTGCTTCTTGAATGGATGGCCAGGGAACTGCGTTGCTGCGAGAGACAAGCCCACTCCGGAAGCGCGCTTCGGTGGTCGGCCCGGTCTGGAGCTGCGGACATAGTAGCACGTTACTGCCGTTTAAGACGATACACTTATACCACAGAATGAGTAAATAATACTTATACTCGAGGGAGATCATGACTAGTACATAATATTATTACATATTCTGTGGCGTTACTAATTAAATCATAGTTTCTATCAGGATATTAGTCGCTTCGGTTTTGTTCAGCTGCGTGCTTATATTTTTACTGATGATACTGGACACTAAAAACATAAATGTGATAAGTTCGTAACATATATTTAACATTCTGATTAGCCATTTAATGTTAAGTTTGTAATTTAAACCAGCGTTACTAGTGAATCTTGTGTTGTTTTAATTAATATTTCTTTAGGTTAAATATAATTGTTTTATTCTATTCATTGTTTTTGTTTTTTTATTACAAAAACAATGATAATAACATTAGAAGAGTATAAAGTAAAATAACTATTTATTGCAAACTTAATTATAATCAGATATAATTTGAAATTATTTTCAGGAGTATAATTGTGAATATATATATATATATATATATATATATATATATGTGTGTGAATATATGTTTACTGTTTTTTTATATAATAATATTATTTATTTCACGCACAACGAAAGCGTATAGATCATGATTGTTACCGTACAAATTTTGTAGATATATTTTTATGATTAAGTGTAGATATTTTATATTATAACGCCTTTAATATCATTCAATTATGATTACCTATTCTTATAAAAATGTTATTCTTGTGGCTTCGTGTAATTCTAGAGCAGATTTGATGTAGCTTTAATCAAGAAAGAATTATAAACTTGTGTATAACAAAACGAAAACGACTTCCTTATAGTCGACGTAGGTTAATATCAAAATAACGATATGTTTTATTTTGATACACTACATCGTTCTTTTCGAAGGGGCCTCTACGCGTTGGATTCATATGTCCGCGCACGCCTATCAAGTGACCGGGATTAAAACCCGTGAAATAAAAGAAAATATATGTATCATTTATTTCTTGTAATATTTCAATATCTGATGCGCAATTATGTAGTACTATGCCGCCAGCAGCGGTTTCGTCCGCGTACTGTATAGCATATAGATAGTCCGATAACGCTTGGCTTCTCTATCGATAGAGTCCCTAGAGAATTTAAAAAAACTTTAAGTTTCCATTTAGACTTGAATAAATTTGGTACTTTTAATAATATATATGAATATATATTCATGCTTATAAACAAGTACCAAATTTATTCCAATGTTAAGGAATTAGGATATTATTACTCCTCTGGTTATTGGTAACCGTAGTTTTTATAACAAAAATCTTACTTTCCGTATATAAGATACTTTCGACTAATGCGTTAAAAACACAAAAGACGAAGACAAAAAAATATAACCTAACACACGACGTTGCTTGACATACGCGTTAATTAAACAGATATATGTAATGACATGACTCTACATAATTAATATTGAATGTTATACACCTCAAAATGTTCATATGTCTACACCAGTATTTGTGCACTTATCAAATAAATCAAGTCGTAGCGCAGGGGTTTAGCACAGATTTATTTTTATTTATTTCACTCCCCCAAGATTTAATACCGCAAGACGTCGACCGCAGTTTCCACAATTTCACGCTTATTGTTTTCCCATCCCTGATTTATGGTCGCGTAATAGACAACAGTATATTCTTGGACGCAATAAAGTTTGTCACCTAAATCTTTGCCCTTAAGCCTATGTATGGTGTTCCAATCTAAAAACGACATTTCTCCAGCTACACATACGACAATAAATATGTCGCCCTATTTTTTGTTACCGATTGATTAAATTTTAAAAAAAACAATTGTAAGGTATGTGCACATACAATAAACGTTCGCGGGTATTACAAATTTTTCATTTCACTAGTTTAAATAATATACAGAAATGTATTTATTAATTTATTGTTTTCTAAAACATGTAATATATACACAGTAATATTTGACCCAAAGTATATGTATTTCATATTTTTTGGGCTAATTTTGAATGTTGAGGCTTTTAGGAGATCATTCTCATTTTTTTTTCTACTACGCAACAGGTAGAAAACTTTTACTAAAACTAAAGTTCCTCGAATGGCTTTTAACTTTGCTTTGATCAATAAGTAGTAATAAAACGGACTAGTAGTAGATGATAATTTCCTACGCCTCATGACAAAACCGAGTTTATTTTTAATTTAATGTACAATAAAGATAAAACAATAACAACAAAACTCAGTTTATTAAACCCGAAATCTTGAGTTGTAACCTAGAACTAAAGATTAATTCGAATCGTCCGTGTTTTAACTAGTAATACTAACTTAACCGGAAGTTGTAAATCTAAATAGTGGTTAAGGTAATTATTTCAAAAGGTTTTAATTTTGTCCATTATTCATTGAATTTGACAAACAAGCATTCGGCCCGCATTAGATGGTAAGCGATCACCGCAGTCTATTGACGCTCGCAACACCACGGGGATATTACTCGCGCGCTGCCAATCTTGTGACCTAAGGCTGTTTCGTCACAGTACCCAGTAATTTCTCTGCCAAATCTCACCATTCAAACTGGAACACAGCTATATAAATATAGCTGCTTGGCGGTAGGTGAGACAGAGGTAGACGTCTTTTGTACAAAGTCTCCCTCTGGTAATGTCGGTTCCGTAGTGTCAAAAGTTGTTTACAGTCATTTGCTTTCAGTTTTTATGTCAATTGTATATATAACACTTATGTATAAATTACTAAACAAAGGATTGCTACAAGTTCAAACTAATATATAGGTATACTAAGGATCTCTTCCAGTCAATGTTGGAGGTTTGATAAGCTGGTGCATACTATATCACTGGTATTTAGAGCAGTGATGGACAGTCTCATGGCTCTCGAAGTCCGAAGTAGTAATTGGTGTCGCGAAACAAGATCAATTACATCAGTACCATAATCCTCACTACATTATTAGGTCGCATCATCAGGCGTCGGGTACGTTCGGCAATTATTGGGGGAGCGATGCTGTTATCATAGTATCGGCTTACGCAGAAACTGACTCTCGCCTATTTATTTTTATGTCAGCAACCGTCATTATGAGACACTCCATTAGCTTGGATTGCGGTGAGTCCCGTTTTCGGTTACGCTTTGGGGTGCGATTGTTATGTTGTTACTATTTTTTCGTTCGTTGCGACATTCTGATAAAGGGTTTTCAGTGTACAACAAAAATATAAATAGTTACAGTGATGTACATCAGTACGATAGTCAAGCTTTACTTAACAGACAATCATTTTCTTGTCTCTATTCGTATTTAGCTCTACGTTCTCAATTTTTATTTTTATATCTTTCTCTATGTTATTTATTTCACGCATAACTCAGTCGTTTCTTAACCAATTTTTATTATTCGAAACCGTGTAGATCCTGATTGGTACCGTACAAATTTTGTAGATATATTTTAATGATTAGATGAAAATATTCTGTATGATAATATCTTTAAATTTTATTTATCCATACATAACGCCTTTTATCCTTCAATTATGATTACCTATTCTTCTAAAAATATTATTCTTGTGGCTACATGTAATTCTAGTGTAGATTTGATGAAGCTTTGACGATTAATCAGGAAAGAATTATAAACTTGTGTATAACATAACGAAAACGACTTCCTTATAGTCGACGTAGCAAAATAACGATATGTATACGCGTCGATTTCAATGCAGTAGATTGTACTGTTTTATTTAAAGATTATATTACGCTATTAATGACTCAATTAACATATTTCCATATGGCAATGTCTCTTATATTGCCAAAAAGAGAAGGAGAACGTCAAAGCTTTCTGTTCCTACTAATTTCTTATTCGTATTCGTTATCAGTTTCATGTTAGCCAAATTGTATCCCTGAGAATGCAATAAACATAAATGTCACTGTTGGTGCCTACTAACTTAGTCAACGTTGTGTCTCCTGTGTGGCTAATATTGTAGTCACACAGCGATGAGAATCTAGAGAACTAGAACTATGTCAATTGTCAAAAGAGATGCAAATGTTTTTCCTAAATTTAATGACATTATTATTCTCGACTCTTTTTGAAAACGACCGTATGCTCTTGTGAACTAATCCCGGAAAAGGACACACACGACACCTATTTAAAATGTTAGCACCAAGTGTAAGTTCGAGTTATATTGCCGCTGCAGTAGCTGTGTATATATTTATTGTCGCTGTAGTCGCGATGTCATTTGTTGCCACTTTGAAATGCACCTTCTTCCTTTTATGACCATAGATTACAGACTCATCATAGAGTCATGAAATTCCCTAGACGGTTAAAAATATTAAATATGGACTCGTGGGTGTTATACCTCATATGTCGGTTTTACCTAATATGCAAGTCAAGCGATGTCGGCAAACCTGTCTTTGATTGGGTGTATTTATTAAAAATATTTATTATGCCCGAAGCGTAAGTGCAAAAGTAAGATATTATTTAGACTTATAACACCTTAGGTAGAACAAGAACACAATTATACCCCTCCCGTTAACAAACAAAAATACAAAATATTTTAACCATTAAATGTTACTTATTCATAATTAAAGTGTATAGTTTATTTCAAACAAATGGCTCTAATTTTAGAGCAATATTATCAGTACAAGATGATATAGATGCAAAAAAAATCCTTAAAATGTACTCCTGTAAAATTTTAAAAATTGTGCCATCGTACTACCGAAAGTGCGATATGTCTCAGTTATTTTGCCTTTTATAGCAATTAGGCATGCAAATTTGTAAACTAACATGATAAATTTCATTTTATCAGAACTACATTGTTCCACCACACTTCAAAAGGCACTATAAACCGTCAGAGCTGACTATTGTCGATAGATGACAGTTATTAACTATGTCAGTGGCCTTTGGGCAGCTTGAAAATACTGGTCTCCGCCAATCCGTAATTGCGCAGCGTAGCGGAAGGAGCATGTCCTATACCCCTTCTATAGGAGGAAGACCCGTAAGCCAGCAATATTATAGGTATAGTTTGGTATGATGGTAGTGGTAACAAAAGATCCAAATATTGATAAATATAACCTATATGAGATGTACAGTCGCTTGATTGACTGTGAAATGCAACTCAAACTTAATTTATACAGGACACACATTTTTCAACTGATTAGTCAGTGAAGGTTAGACCAGTTCCATGAAGTTCACTCAAGTAGAAACGCCTTTTCTCAGCATTGGTAGGAGATACAGATACGCTGTTTAAACAGTTCGATCCGGCTTCGAAATTAGATATAAAAGTCATATAAGTAGGTACGACAAAGTTTTTCAGATTTTTGTTCTTGAGGCAAACAAGCATTCGGCCCACCTAAGGTGAAATGGATACGGTAGCCCACGGATAATACACTTAAGAGTTAACTTATAATCTCACCTACTCACAGTAATGGAAGGACTCTTCAGTGATTGTTATTTAGCAGCTCTTTCTTCTGTGAAATGGTACTTCCCAGCCGCATTGCTTTGATGCGCTCTACCTTGCTTTCGTCAGGGAGATGTTTTTTAATTAGCAGGTGATGTTGGCTTCGACACTATAAATAATAAGCCACCCCCAAAACTCATTTAATCTGAAGAAATTATTATCATGACATCATTGTCTAATGGCTATAGTACAACTATGAGAAATATTTTGACGTTTGTACTATTCCTATGGCATACGCAATAAGACTTACTTACGTATTTGAATTGTTATGTGTGATGTGTTCTTAGCTATACATAAAATCCTTGTTAGGAGCAGTCATAGCATGGACACGTGCACTATTGAGGTTAGATCTAGACTTACTTTCAAATTTCAAATAAAAATAAAAAAGGCCTTGACAATGCGACCGTTTTACAAAACAGCAGAAGCGAAATTAGTATCAAGGTTAAACAATAGTGAGAGTAACTTCGAAAGATGATTATGCACTAAACTTAACGGTACGTCGTACCAGAGGGAGACTTTGTACAAAAGTCGTCTGCGTACCTCTGTCTCACTTATTTCTACCGCCAAGCAGCTATATTTATATAGCTGTGTTCCAGTCTGAAGGGTGAGATATGGCAGAGAAATTACTGGGCACTGTGACGAACAACAGCCTTAGGTCACAAGATTGGCAGCGCGCGAGTAACATCCCCGTGTTGCAGGCGTTAGTAGACTGCGATGACCGCTTACCATCTAATGGCCGCATGCTTATTTGTTGTATAAAATCTAGTTGTATAAAAAAAAAATATATTGATCGAAGATTTTGATACTGGTGACGATGTCCTATATAATAATGCTTTTTAGGTGCTGTTACGTCTGCTACTCCAGCGTCGTGCTGGAGTAGCAGACGTAACAGAAATATAAAGAAAATAACCTATGGAGAGCCAATGAAACCGATATTATGCAGTAACTCAATTCAGCACTACGGGTCGGGGGTTAGAGTAGAATGCACAGCTCTTATTGGCTAGTTAGTGGATCAATACCGTGGCACTAATCGACTTATTAATTAAAATATTCCACCATTTATCATTACACTAGAATCTTTGCTGAAATATTTAGGCGTTAACACACATGTTTTTGCGACCGTCAGATGCAGTCAAGTAGTTTATTAATTTGCGACGTCTAGGATGTTCGCATTAATGTTTATACACGACATTGCGCAAGAGTTGCGAATCCCTGGTGATTGAGGTGTGGGCCAGCCCCAATGACATGCTGGGCAGGAGATTTGACTGGTCATTTATCGTCGTTACACCATTTGATACGAGATGGCGCAGTAGCGAGTTGTAACCAGTAGCCTATAATTAACATTGGACTAAGTATTTCTTAACACATTGAGTTATAATTACTTTGAATTAAACAATTTTTAACGGAAGTATCGCGTGTTTTATTTGTTTTGTTGAACCTGACGTTTCGAATGCTTTGCAGCATCCGTGGTCGGTGGTGGTTATAATTACTTTTTTTTAGTTTTTTTTTAAAACATCTGAAGCCATACATGCATACGGCCAACCTGATGTAAAGCGATTACCGAAGCCCATGAACGCTTGTAATCTATTAAGTATCAATCGCGCGATGCCTCCTCTGCTGCTAACACAGCAACTTTAGGAGCTTACTGGTGACCTCACTCACACGCAGCAACACAATAACCGTCTAGCGAGTTGTTATTTGCCTGCGGTTTTCTGTGAGGTGAAGTTACTTCCCCAGACTTTGTTTTGATGCGCCCTACCTCACTTAACACTCAGGCCAAGACAAACAGACATGTTCATGCACCCAGAGGTTTGTCCTGTGTGGGAATCGAACCCACGAGCGTCGGTGTCAACGTCACGTCATACACGACTGCGCCACTGAGCTCGTGAAAACTTGGATATATACATATCCTATTATTAATAGCGTCAATGAACTCAAGTCCATAAACAAAATTGTATTTATTTTTGGTAACGACAAGTACAATCGGCTGCAAAAAAAAACCAAACAAAACCGCGCCCGCGACGTCATCGAATATTGAAAGTGTCGAGGGACACAGATAAGGAGCACGTGCCGCTCCCTTGCCGCCACTTAGGCCATACCCGTAATCTGAATACCGCAAAGCTCACTCCGATAAACCGCCATTAAAAAGCATTCGATTTATTACCGAACGATTTCCGAACGATTTATACTGAACGGAAAGCTGTTAATGTGACAAAGGCCACGACTGTATGTAATATATATTTACATTATTAAAAAAAAATATCTGGTGTTTGTTTGTGATAATGCTATTTTATTTTCATTATATTTTTTTATTTTATTGCTAAGACTCCGTTGTCTGTCTATCCGTCCGTCTCAGAGTTGTACTTTAGAACCACAATAGACAAGGACATTATCACTATGGATGCCATATTAACAATAAACATGTAAGTTAGCTATATTAAAATTGTGGAATCCCTAGGGATTACAAAATGAGGTTCTTCAAAAGAGGCGTAAAGAGGTTTGTATAGGGTCCGCAACGCACGAGCGTCACCCGTTGCAACTACGTTAAATGCTTACCATCAAGCAGCCCGTATTCTCGTTTTCCACCTCAGTGGTTAAAAATAAAGTTGAAAATTAAAGTTGGTGCCCATGCACGAAACGTGTTTGTTTAACGGCGTTTCTTTAACACAGTAGTATTAATCTTAATATAAGGCTTAATGCGTGTATTGAAATAACTCAATAATAAAAATTATATGGTCATCATTTTTTAAGAGAGGTATAATAATCTCTAATCGAAGAGTCTCTATTAAAGCAACTAGCTATTTTATAATAATGACTTTTCTCACTTGCTTATTGAATCAAGTATTATCATGGTGTCAAACTAACAGTATATATAATAGGGGATTTTTCTATGAGGTAAAGGTAGGGAAGTAAACCGCAGCTAAATAACAACTCCCAAGAGGTTTGTTGTGTTCCTGCGTGAGAGTGACGTCACCAGTAATCTCTTTAGGAATTGCTGTGTTAGCACTGAGGAGGCATCACGCGAGTGATATTTATTACAAGTGTTCAGAGGCTACGGTAGCCGCTTTACATCAGCGTATGCTTGTATGCCGTCTAACGTTGTATAAAAAAAAGTTCTTTCGGAGTTGCTGTATTAGCAGCAAAAGTGGTATCGCACGGGTGATATCTAATCCCGCCAGGATTTGAATCGAGGACCAGTTGGTCAAAAGTCCGGTTCCTTATCCATTATCACTGCTCTTAATTAGAATATCAAGTCTATTTTATTTATATTATGCAGCTTGTACATAATAAGTAAGTTCTATGTCCGCCCGCTATTTCTCTGCACTGCCGATCGACCCCAGTGAAACTAACACCGCGGATAGTTTTGCTTTTTGTTATATTTGCTTGGCAATATTCATCACTCACCGCCTGCGTCACTGATCAAATACCATCGACAAAGGAGTCCCCAGATATTTCTGACAGATATACCCCTGATAGATAGTTTGACAAACATATCGAATAAATCCTGATAGACGAAACGTCGTTGGATGTAACTTGCAAATTCCGCAATTTAAACTGACTGACGTGCATATTTTTTATATACAACATAAGGAAATGTTATTCGGCTGCGATCTTCATCTTTAGTCCATAAAAGTATTTATTATATTGCCAAATAAATGTTTTACCGCCTGAGCCACAGCTTCGCTTGGCATTTTTTGTATTTATTTTTTTGTAAAATCTCTTTTTTTCGGAGAGACTCTTAAATAGATACCTACCTAAACTAAAAAACGTCATCTAATTATAATATTTGATCTAAATCGTTATAGTCGTTTCAGAGATACACGAAATATATTGTGAATATGAATACATATACCTAGGTATTAGAATTACTCGTTTAAAGTAAAGGGATGTCAATTTTTCATTTGAAAAAACTACGTACAAATATTTAGCTTATGGCATCGATAGCAATCCTGGAACTATTGATACCATTACGAAATTTGTTTCGCTAATAATAGGAAGCTACACGAGGTATCCCTGAGTGCCACAAACTATTTTTATTTAGGGTTCCTCTCTATAATAGTGCAGCAGCTTATATAATAATTACATCAATAAGGGTAAATTATTATATCTAATTATTTCACTTCCGATTTAACGAAAAAGAAAGAATTTACGAAATTTCACTTTGTCTTTATTTTTCTCTGCTATTACTACCTTTGGAAGGTTTGAAATGTTACTCAGACACAATATAATATATTTTCTAGGCAAAATTTAATCTAATACTAAATCTGCTAAGCCACGTTGTCATACATAATAGCCGTGTCCGACAGCTTTATGCTTCGATACACCATGTGATGAAAACACACTATGTCATCCGAATGCAACTGAAAGCATGCGAGAGCATCATTTCGAAGCATAAACGCAAACGATGGGATGTTATCGAAACCGAAAGCATGCGATAACTAAAATGCATATACATATTCGTTATCAATATCACCCGGCGAAATGCAAACGACGCTTGTTAAATCATATCTGATTTCACCCTAAGCATGCAGAGTCACAAAAAGTCATATGTTGTCAACTTTCATATTTATACAATGGCCGTACATTTATCAAGAGATTTTCATTTCAATAAATTATATCTGGTGCGTGAGTGTATCAGCAAATTATATAACTTTAAATTCTAATTAATTATCTTTAAATTATATTTAGATTCTCGATATTTATATTGCAGATTATGGTGAATACCGGCGGGCGCTAATTTGTATGAACTAAGTCGTAGCGAAAGTTAAAATTGTTACGACCAAAACGACAGTAAATTTGTTGTTCGTAAAATAACACATACATGCCATACAAATCATCACGCCTGTTAGAAGTTGGCAGTACAGAACGCCACGTCCACTGATAGAAACATACCTCTCTCGCTCAATACGTGTAAACCTTTTAAAATACATAACACCTGAATATTAACAATTATTTTATTACTACTTTGAAGTTTGGAGTGACATTGCCCGACGAATTGTATACTACACTACACCGCTATACTATTCTCAGTCACAAAACCTCTTCCCAAAACACTAAACTTGTTTTGCCGCAACTTTTTTGCCAGCCAGCGCTTAACTCAATATAAAAATCGTAGTACTCAATTGTTATTTTTGGCAATAGAATAGGAACTTATATTACACAATATATATATACTGAAATGTGACTTTGAAAATGTGAAAATCCCCGTAATTGAACAGTTTGGTTTTAGGTAAAACAAATCTAGCGAATACGCAGTTTAAATTTTTCTGCCTACAATAACAAAATATTTTTTTTTCATCTCGATATTGTTATATCGAGATGAAAAAAAAACTATTTTGTTATCTGGCTCACGCCTTCGATACAGTGTTTATGTCAATTCCTCTTGAAAAACTTAAAAAGGTATGAGACGTACAATTGTGCAGTAATTTACAACAAAAGTGTAAACAAGTATTCAAAAGTGTATAATGTCAAAATCATTTTACTACATCCCTCACATACAATAAAACAGAAGATATCATTAAAAAATTAATTTAAAATTATAGTAATAATAATTAAAGATTGTATATTAAATTAAAATAATAACAAAATACGTAAATTGATTCTAAAAACTGTCTTGACGTACATCGAGATTGTAAAAATATAAATTGTAAAGCGCAATAAATTGCCACCCACCATACAGGCTAGTGTGGGTACCAAGAGAATAACACTATAAACGTAAACACACAGCAATATATAACTAAGTGTTAAAATGCAACGAAAAACTATCACATTGTGTTTACGACATCAGTCATTTATTCATAACTAGCTGCTGCCCGCGGCTCCGCCTGCGTGGAGTCAAATAACGTAGCCTATGTGTTAATCCAGATCATAATCTATCTACATGCCAAATTTCATTCAAATTCGTTCAGCCGTTTAAGCGTGAAAGAGCAACAAACATCCATACATACAAACTTTCGCATTTATAATATAAGTAGGATAACTAGTACAGAAGAACTGTGTTCCGAGTAAGTTATTTCATTTTTCTTTTCCTTTATTTTTTACTCAAAAAGAAACGAGTTAAGTAGTATTTTAGTCACCCCGTTAGAATTTGGAACTGCATAAAGTAACTACATAGTAAGTTAAACACCACGTGAAGCTATTAACAACCCAAACAGTATCAACATTACCGACGAACTATGAATAGACGCCCGAGTCTTTGTTATTATATTTGTATTAGTCGACTCTTAGTGGACGTGTTCACACTCACTACCAATTACTGACACTAAATCATAACGTTCACGTGGCGTAAACATCCTTCCCTCTGTACGAGGGAGTTTAAAAGACGATGAAAGACCAAAAATGACTCGTTGACAGCGTACTGTAAGCTAATAGTCATAACCTGTGGCTATATTGTTTTTTTTTACATACATTTACACGATACAACACTACAACCCACATGGGAATGTTTACATATAAAATTAAACTCTTCCAAAAATGGTTCTTTTATATCACCTATATTACTTTACTCGATGATTGTATAACAGAACCAAATTCTAGTTCACATGACTTTAAATTCTGTACGTTCGGATATTAATGTTAATTTTGTCATTTTTACTTAATAATAGTTATAAAATTTCGATAAATCGAAGTGGCTCTGGTTTATTTACCTACTAGATACCTATATACGCGTGCTTCTAAGTAAGTTATATAAAATGTTCTTGGAGGCAGATACCTTTAATGATATCATGATACCTTATTTCCTTTTAAAAATACGGCACAGTACGGATATCATACTAAACAATGAAGTCTTTTAGTTCTAGAATTGGTAGACAAGGTAAAACAAACGTTGGGGCCTAATCTTATCTACGGTAAACTCAGACGCAGTAGCAGTTTGTCTTGGGTTCAGTACAAACATGATAAATGATTTCGGTAATAAAAAGTGTTGGTCTATTTTTTCTAAGCGAGTTCCGGTTGGCGCGAGATGGATTTTTTCTTGAATAGACATAATACCTATTCACCTTGAGAAGTACCTGAGAAAGAACAGAAATCCATATTATTGATTTCGTCTGGAGATTACCAATTTCAAATAATAGTAATCCATAAAATAAAATACTAAAAAGCAAAAAAAAAAATATTCTAAAAAGAACTAAATCATACTGCATACAAAAGTTTTGTTATTAGACACAATTCTTTAGCATAACAGCTAAAGTAAAATTTAATTGAAGCCAAAAATTAGAGGGCACATGGACAGTAACAATAAAAAGTGAAAGCAAAGCCGCGTTTAATCGTGTCGTAAAAATAAAAATTAAATAAAAAATGTTTGGGGTGGAAAGTTTAGCGACCGTAATTTCTACCTTACAATTATTCCATAGCGAGGACGCAAGATGCTCTCATTGTAATGCCCCTGGGGCAGTAAATTAATTTCTTTCTACCGTTTGAAATATTATGAATATTAGAATGTGATCTTACCTCTAGTATTATGGGTGGAAATTAACCTGGTATAAAATATTGTGGATATTACGAGTATTTAGTGGTATATAAGTCATGTTGAGTGGACAGGTAGATCAGCTAGGCCGAATGTCTGCGTCTAACTTGTATGTTTTATACGTTTACCTGTAGATAACCTATAGTCATCAACACTTTTGATTCAATTCAGATTTTTTTAAGTAATGAGAAAACTACATTATCCTTGAGTTTTATAGCTTATTTAATTTAAGATTCCTGTGCAAACTTGAAAAACCGTAGTCTTGCAGTTGGCTTGAAATTTATTCAGTAATCTGATATTATGTATAATGACTTTTATTACATCGTATTACACAATATCAAAATATATTCAAACAAATCCCATATATTACATAAAAATCAATAAACAAGCAAAATGATTCAAGTCGATGACTTTTTCGTCTTGTTTTAATCTTTACTGAAGTGAAATTCAATACAGCCGATGTAATTTTTATATGAAAGTTATTATTTGAATTTTTTGAATTTGGTGTTCCACAAATTGTGGTACATATACGATGTCTTTTAATTTTTGCTATCATTTCAATACCCAGCATATAATGGTCGCTGTCGCAGTCTGCTCCCCGGAAGGGTCTTACATTCTGTATTGTACTTTTATGTCTGTTATCAATCAGTACATAATCTATTTGGTTGACTATTTGCCCATCCCGAGATACCCACGTCATTTTATATATGTGTTTGTGGGGAAACATAATACTTTTTATCACCATTGATTTACAAACTGTGAAACTAACTAATGGATTCAGGCCATACACATTAACAAAATATTAATCTGGACGGCTTGAAAGACGAGAATGTACACGAAAAATGTGAGATCGAACTGTGCAACACATTTAGCGAATTGAATATGCAACAAAATGTGGATAAGGCCTGGGAGGATACTAAAAACAAAATTAAGAATGTGAGGCTGAAGGTACTTGGTAAGAGACAGTGACTTAAAAGGAAAAAATGGTGGATGGATAAAAGAGAGACAGAGATATAAAATTCTATGCGCAGGATAATGAATGGAGAGCAAAATATACCGAGGTAAATAATTACTTTAGAAATGTTGTCAGAGCGACGAAAAGACGGCAGTTGGAAAATCATTTGAGAGAAATGGAAACATTGATTCCTACTTGCGTTAACTCTTAACGCAAGTAGAAAGGTAAAGCACGAGTGGCAACTATACTTCAGAGGACTTTTGAACTGTGAACAATAATTGGAGCGATTGGTGTTATGCGAAGAAGAGGTGGAAAAGCTGAGCCTCGATAAAATTAAGAAACCCATTTACCGTCTCAAAAATAATAAGGGTTCAGGAATCGACGGCATACCGATAGAGCTTTGGAAGTATGGCGGCGGAGCGGCGCATTATATTCTCTATGAATAAGTGAATAAAGTTTAGGAAGAAGAGAAGTAACCAGCAGAGTGGAACATAGGGATATTATGCCCTATACACAAAAAAGGATCGAGGGAGAAGTGTGAAAACTACAGAGGCATAGCACTCCTCCCAACTGCTTGTAAAGTGCTGTCTTATGTTCTTCTGGGCCGTTTATAACTACTAGCGGAAAAAATCTTAGGCGACTATCAATGCGGTTTTCGATAAAATCGTAGCACGGTTGACCAAATTTTTCTCCTAAAACAACTAATGGAGAAAAGTGGGAGTATGCACAGAGTATTGATTGCCTTTTTGTAGTCTTCGCTAAAGCATACGATGGCGTATATAGGTAATCGCTGTTTAATATTGTGCGATCAAACAAAATTCCGCGAAAACTGATTGCGATGCTAAAGGTCGCTACGAACACTAGTGAGATGAGAGTGAGAGTAGGAGATCTCACAGAAAAGTTTCCTATCGTGACAGGTCTCAAGTAATTCACCGATGCTATTTAATTTTGTGCTCGAATACGTCATTAGAAAAATGTTACCAGCGGGCGGAGGAGTAAAATTAAATGGCCTACATAAGGCGATAGGCTATGCAGATAATCTAGCTTTGCTTGGAAATAATTCACAAGAGGTAAAGAGTATGTTAAAGTTATAGCACTGAAGGACGAGGTAAAAAAGGTAGGTCTCAGGATAAATCGTAGTTTCTACGACGGAGTATCTACACATAAAGAGGTATCAAAATACAAGGGTCAAGCGAAAGTGTCTGGATCTGGGATATACAATATATAGTGGCGTAGAAAAATTCTGATATCTGGGATTTACCGTAACTGATACTAATCAACGAGACAAAGAGATAGATATCCCTATACAAAATGCTCTGAGATGCACAGCTGCCCTGTATAAAGTTCTAGTGTCCAAGCTTATCAGCAGGAAAACTAAAATACAAGTCGACAAAACAGTCATCAGACCGATTTTGATGTATGGTTGTGAGGCTTGGACCATGACCATAAAAGACGAGTGCAAATTGCTAGTAGATGGAAGAAAGATCTTTAGAAATATCCTGGGCCCGACTAAAAGAGAGGATGGGGGAGCTATAGGGTTCGAATAAATGCTGAGATTGAAGAGCTAGAGTGGCAGAACCCAATATCGTTGATGAAGTAAAAGCTTCGAGACTGCGGTAGCTCGGTCACGTTGAGAGGATGGAAGAGGATCGGGCCGTAAAGAAAGCGTATATGGGGAGACCAACCGGAAAACGACCGGTCGGCCGCCCCAGATACCGATGCAGCGACCAAATCCAAAGTGATCTAAATCATCTCCAAATAGTAAACTGGAAGTGAGCGATCAATTCAGATTTGACTGGCATCTTTTGGAGTCGGAGGGCAAGATCCACTTCGGGTCGTCGAGCCAGCGCAGTTAGTAAGTAATAAGTATTTTTTTATTTATCATCTAATGTTCACAAAAATACATGGCATAATCACAGAAATGTAAGTACAGTCATGAAAATTAGATCATAAATAAATATAGACACTCCAAAAGTCTAGTAAAAGTATGTAATGAGAGTTTTTAAAAAATAATTTAAATCATCAAATCTTGATACGAAACAACCTTTGAATTTAATTCGAGTCTCCGAGTTATCAGTGAACTTACATAAAACCAAATACGCGACGTATATCCTACTCTTTGGAAGTAGGTTAAAAACAATACAATATTTCTACAAACGGTATCAGTCCATCTACTGGCCAATACCATAATAAGCAATAATGTAGCAAGTCACCACACCGGGCAGGTACCTGCTACGTTTCAATTTCTCGAGGCATTTTATTTACAAAACTAATTACGTTTGTCTGATAGGGTATTAAACAGCTCCCGGTGCTTCTCTTGATTCGTTGACAGTTAATAAAGACATTCCAAACGTATTTAAAATCCGAGCCCACCGTCTCAATCTGATTGCTCCATAATAGAGTTATTATTGTATGGTATGTTTTACTTTTTTCCGCGTGCGACTGTACTTTGTTTTGTTAATCATCCTCAATAGTCAATTCTTATTAACTATGGAATGAGATATATAAAAGTATTCATCAGATCGAAGCCTGTTAGATGCAACGTGTTTAAATCGCATTTTTTTATAGCTCTTGGCACGAACATCATTGTTCGCACGCCACGTGGTCCGGATAATTGAAATGTCCAAACATTAAATTTATGTTTCTCCTTCGACTCTATTTAATTTTTTATTACTTTCGCTAAGTTTGTTTCAAAGTTCAACGTTATTTTTTGATGCAAATGGTTTAGTTTCCATATGGTTATACTCTTAATTTACAAGTGTAATGAATTACATAAACTGTTATCGTCAATGATACTAGTACTGGCCTAAATGTATTTACGCAATTCAAATATATGAATGAGATCTTAATCATGTAAAGATTAAGATATAATATTACATTTTTTGTTATAAATCAGAAATGAATCTCCTGATGTGAAATTTACAATAACACAGCGGAGGTAACATTAAAATCTTAAATATTAATTGTAAGAGGAACCGTTTCGTCCCCAGCAGCCCTTTCTGCGAATGCCGGGGCAACATAATCAGCCCTCAAGGGACAACCTCTTGTAATTAGCGGCTGTTCATTTCTTAATTTCAATATTTAATTACAAAGGAAACTCGATGACTGCGAATGGAAAGAGACGTCATCTTCAGAAAGACTCAAATTCATTTTATTTCTAATTCGTTAAGTATACTGTTTAATACGGCTTCTACATTGTTTCTTTGTCTATTATCAAAGGAAACAATTTTATCAGAATTATCAGCTAGCTAGCTGATTAAATTAGCGATCTCATCCGATTTCAAGTTATTGATTCAGTATATCTACTATGGACATAGTCGGTATATTTGTTACGTTACTGGAGCTTTAAAGGTCTTAATATTGTAATCTCCATAAAGATATGTTACACGTTTATATTCATGTTCTCATAACATGATATTAAAAGGAATATTACATGACAATGTAAGTATATATGTGAATCTCCATCACATCAGTCCTTACTCATCCCACTACAGGGATACGGGTCTCCCTTCAACCGAAAGGGTATACCTAGAGCATACTCCACCACGCTGCTCAAATGCGGATTGGCGGACGCCAGTGTTTTCAAGCCACCCGAGGGCCACTGACTTAGCTTAACGACTGTCATCTATCGACAACAGCCGGGACTGACGGCTTAACGTGCCTTCCGAAGCACGGAGAAACTCGAGATAGATAAATCCATCCATAGACAGGCAGCGGTCGAGGTTGCTTAACCTGCGTGTTTGGTTAGAATGACACTCGCAACGACGCCATCGAGCTCTCAAATATGAAACTAATGTAAAATAATACGGATGACCGTAGATATAATAATAACTAAAGTCCCACGAATATTTGGATTAAAGTTTAGAGTGTATAAGTATATGAAATCGTATTGTAATTTGACACAATCGTTTTGCTTTAAACACAACATAATATTGTGATTCCGTGAATCGGATTTGATGATGGAATCAGATAGTTGTAGCTGATAAGAGTAGTATATAAATTCGTAAGTAAATTTTATTAAACCTTTCTTTATTTAAAAGCGTGTATAAAGAAAATATTCAAACATTTCTATCGCAACCTGCTATTTCAAGAAACCTACAATTCAAATTGATTTTTATTATATCAATGTTAGAGACAATTTTTGTTCGTTATTCATCTTACCTTCATTGTAACTTTGTCGTATTCGGTAAAGAGTCTTCTTACAATTTCCCTTTGTCGGACCCTATTGTCTAACGTTATAGCCCTCGACATATTACTTTTTATTTCATTTCTCTCGACTACCTATTAAATTCCCTTTTAACTATTACCTGTCTGCGTCTTTTATTAGAAAAGAGCGAATCTAAATTTTGTATAAAAGTAAAGTAAAAAATGTGAATAAGAAGACACACCCTACCCATTACTATTATTATAGGTATTAGGAATAATTTTAGTAACTTCTATTCTTGGAATTTCTTTCTGTTTTGTAATTTGCAAAAAAGATTTTTGACAGACTTGTTGGCATTATGGTTTATATTAAAATTTATGTGTATGCAAAAATTGAAACTATTTTTACTTTACGAACATTTAAATCTTATAACAAGCAAATGAAGGTGTTTTCTTTATTTGCTTATTTTTGATAATTTAATGGTCACACTACAACCATTGATTTCAAATATAGACTGGTCCCATTGTAAAATTTCCTTTTGTGGCATTTTTCATCCACGTTTTCAATGATTCGGCAACAGTGGACGCGTGCGTTTGGCATGTTTTGTTCCGATTCGTTGACGGGTGTTGGTCCGGACATGTCCATTCACGGGCTCTGTGTTTTGTTGTGTAAAATTATACAATTTCTGGACGGGTGGTCACGCCGCTGCCACCGCCGCCGCCTGCCGCCCGTGCTCCGCGACTGCCCAGCCCTGTCACGCCTCCGATATTTAATCCAAAGTGACAAAATCAATTACTTGGTTTTAAAATCTCCTACATTAATAAAACGACTGTCGCAAAGACGAAATAGAGAAAATACAGTAAATATACAGTATATATAGATATGTATACTTTACATAGAAATACATACTCATAAATTAATCAGTCTTTCAAAATGGAGCATGTTTTACTAGTATTTTTTTTTTATTATATCAATTTCTATTTTTTATTTATGACAAGTTTGCAGACATAAAAAAGCATGTGATTATTTCGGGTTGATATTTTTTGCTGCTGGCGCCCAAGAAATAATATATTTTAGTAAAGAAACGAAAACGAATTAAAACTCCGACCCTTCGACAATTTCATACCATTTTCTATATAATAGTTTTCTATTTATATTGTTACGCTTCATCAAGAATAATCGAAAAGTTTTGCTACCGTTCTCGCTGATTGTATATTTTTTATACAAATGCCTTTAACTGAAATTAAATAAAAAAAAACATTTTTACCTGGCAACTAGACAGATCATTTTTAATTAATTTCGTCAATTTTGCTACAAATAGTGTTGAGTCATACAAGTGATACATATGCTATCGGCGGCTTTTAAACAAAGTTCTGTGAACAAAAAACTAAAAGTTCGTTTTTCATCAACTGCCATTAGAAAGACACTTGAAAGATAAATGCAGTGGTATTTAAAATCTATTTGTAAACGAACTGTGATACAAACTTAAGCAATGGTATACAACCATAAATAGCTATACTCAAATGCAAGTTCAATTTGTTAATGAAATTATGACCTAATAAATAATTTTAATTAACTTTTAAAAATTTTGTATCATATTTTTTTAGTGTCAGTACTCAAAATGTCTTTTACAGTAATCTGGCATTACTACTCCTAATAACTTATCTGCAAAAAAGGTCTATAAAAATCGGTATTATGCTAGAAAATGAAAATTTCGTAAAGCTTTTAAGCACAAATTTAATAAAGTCTGTATGTCCCTTTCTTACATAAAATAAATTTATATTGCGTAAACAAGTAAACGTGTGTAGATATTAATGTTTCTATTCTTTCACGATCTAATAAGCTAACATCACGTCATATCCCTGTTTTAACTACTCGTTGGTACGTTCAGTGAAAAATGAAAATAATCAAAACAAGCAAGCTAGAGATTTGAAACAGAATAGAGTCCCGGACGTGTGATCGTTCAGTGTCGAACGAAAATAAACGTTATGATTTGTTAAACAGGTTATTAGAAAAACATCGGCGCTGTCGACGGTGCAGTTAGGAAATAAACTATTAAAAAGCGGTCAAGCAAGACATGCGCCTGCACAGCTACAGTTCCCTATATTTTTTTTCATACGGATCTCTGATTGTATTAAGTTTTTATACCGACTCTAATTATATCTAATGAATTAATGTAAGCGTTATTGTTTAATGCCGATATTGTGCCGTATATTGTAACGCGTCCCTACTTGTGCAGAGCCGTAGTTATACATCATGTTTTTATTCAATTTGATGACATTATGGCATGTTTTCTTTTTATACAACATTGGGAGGCATTCACGTATACGGTCCACATGATGCAAAGTGGTTATCGTAGCCTATGAATCCTGGTAATGCATTATCACTCGCGCGATGCCTCCTCTACTGCTAACACAGCAATTCCGTAGGAGCTTACTGGTGACCTCACTCACACGCAGGAACACAACAACCACCCAAGTAGTTGTTATTTGGCCGCGGTTTTCTGTGAGGTGAAGGTATTTCCCCGGACGGGCTGCTTTGATGCGCCCGACCTCTTTTAAAACACCAAGACAAACAGACATGTTTATGCACACAGATGTTTGTACTGTGTGGGAATCGAACTCACGAGCGTTGGTGTCAAACTCACGTTATTAACCGCGACGCACCGAGCTCGTCAAATGTCATATAAGTAATGCTTAGCAGCATCTTTAAGCCGAGGCTTTTAGACGTTGATGCCTTAACAGCGGTGGAATAAAACTCCTTATATTGTAACCTTTAAAAAGTTATGTTATGTTATCCGCTACACATTAGATGAGCCATGCGGTTCTTTTGCTACCTGACAGTGTACTCGTAGTGTAGTTATTTGTAGTACAAAAACTAGAAGTATTTGCAAAGCGAAAACGCGTGTCACGCTGCGATCATGCTGGAACTGCGGCTTCAGTTTATCAGAACCTTAAAAGTATTTTCATAAACAAATAATAACGTTGATAGACTATCTTTATACGAATACTTTCATAGTTATGCGAAGACATTGTTTTCAATAAGTACATTAAATGAAAAACCTATAAAAGTTGAGATGTAATTTTTACTTGTTATATTGCAATCTTTCACCAACTGATTTCTTATTACTCATAACGGTAAATGTGCTACAAACAATGATACAACTGCCTTAATGTAGACATTTACGAACCCTACAGACCCAATTCTTGCGAGTTTAAAATTATGAATAAAACTTTTCTCAACTTACTAAACAGCCAACTTCTAGGGCCTATGTTCAGTCAATAAACAAAGTTTAAATTAAGCTTAGCCTAAGTATCGAGTCATTTGATAGCCTGTCACAGTATTTATTCAATATGAATACCTTTTGCGCATATGAGAAGAGCTTTTAATGTCAAAGAAGTGAGTAAAATGCGTAAGGACCAAGTAACATGTAATGTTCAATTTTCTCAGCTTTCCGCGCACTCGGCGATAATAGATGGGTATGTTTTATTTTTACGTTCAGGTCTCTCAGTAGTTCAAATATAATATAAATCCCACTGTCACGATAATATTAGAAACTACTTAGATGCTGCCTGCGCTGCAGCTCCAACTCATTGAGAATTAGTTTTAGACATTTTGCGCAGTATCCCAAAATATTTCCTGAAATAGACGTAAGCTATGTGTCACTAAAGAACCTGTGTAATGTCTATTCTTTATACTATGCCTATGTGTCCAGCACTTAATTCTTAGTGTGAAAATTTTTATCTTAATCCGTTCAGTCATGAAAACATCTAAATATAATGTTTGTTGTATGCGAAAAAGATATTAAGATGTTTACTTTTGTATATATATCCAGACATTTCGATGATTGATCAATGATACTAAAATGGAAAAATAGATTCAGAACCCAAATCATATACGTTCTGGATTAAACCAAAAAAAGTTTATATATTTAAAGTTCCTAGGTATATTAGTACATATATATAACAAATCATCAGTTACGATATTGCACAAAAGGCAAAAGTTTGTTTGCATTGAAATCAAAAGGGAAAACACTATCATCCACAAAGAATAATAAATGAACTACTTAATTATCTTTCACTAGTCCCAAGAATGTATTTTTATCCGTAAATACATATATTCAATAAACCTAAAATGAATCTTGAAATGTGTCTTTAGATACATATTACGTCCATGCATCGCTAGTCAACACAAAGTAATTATTGGTAAGTTATAAAATCTATTCTAGTGTCAACAAAAGACCTCACGTGGATAATCGTAAAATACTTACATTAAAAATATAAATAGTTTGAGGTTACACAGCATGGCCGGATAGGAAACAGATTGATATTGGAGGATATAATGGAATCTCAAACAACACTGGGAATTTTAAAGTAAACATTAGTAACTCGTAAATCAAGAACGTAATAGTTACATTCTGACGCTAAGAAATATCTCAGTTCATCTGAAAAATCTTTTGTTTGATCAGACTACATCTGGATGCTGAACAGAAGTTCATAATAAAATATGAAGAAAAAATATGTTAAGTCCTTTTGTATCGACCGCTTCTGTCTGTTGTGCACTACGGATAAAATATCTTGATACTTTAATATATTCAGCTGCGTACATTTTTTGCCTTCTTTATATCGTATAAATATAAATGAGGAGCGATTGATGCTTAATCTTTATAGTCGATCTTTGCCAATCAATGGTCGCGTTAAATGAGACATGGGAAAAAATAGATAGGTACCCTTAAGGCTCGTAATACGCTAATTGCCTTTATTATATTCTGCTGAAAAAATACAATTAGCAGACGCGAATAATGTTTGCGGCAAAATAACATTTCACTAAATGCCAAACGGCCCCATTACTCGTACATACCGGTTATAATAATGCAACAATGGAACTTTGAAACAGAGATCACGTGTTCTAGTTAAACATATATTGATCATAAGAATAAAATAATAAAAATAGAAAATCGGGTTTTATTCCATAAAACAAACAGAACAAAACCTCGCTTAAGAATTAATCAGTGTGTGAAACTACTGTAGGTGTTACTACCAAAATCAACACTTTATCTCTTTGTGAAAAATAACTTTGATCTAGGTGGAATGAACGTGAACATAAATTTGAGATCTACTCCAACGAGAACAGAATATAATATCAAATTAAAAGTCGTGTAAGTTGATATGACTTCACTCTAAATAATCAGATCGTGTTAGTACTCCGTGTCGTCATTAAAAAAAAACACAGATTTAAACGTTAATGACTATAAAATGTGTCTAAGGAACTGTATTAAAGTGGTAGACAAGCTGTTTTGAAAAAATGTTAACAGTCAAACTGGTTGACAGACACAAAAGAGTCCTCCCTTCCATAGTCTAAATACCGCCACTCTTCTTCATTCTGACGAGTATAAATACGCTAGGAATCAAAATTTATAGATGCACATGCTTTTCAATCCCTAGTAGCAAGTTGAGGCAATTGCCCGATATTCATTGACATACTTATTGTAACTAACAACAAGAGACGAATAACCGTCTTTTCAAAATGGAAAAATAACGAATGGTGACTTATTTCTTTTCCTCATTACTTAGGCATTGTCAATATATTTTTCAAAATAGGAGAAATATTTTCACTCATTCTATGCAGAAATAAATGTATCAATATATTTAGAGATACAGTCGCATCTAAGTTAACTAAGTCATTATTATTTCATTTTGTAATACAACTACTCATATGCAGATCGCCATAGCTTCCCTATTGTAATGCCGTCGACAAGCTAGCCACAATCCATTTGTGCCAATTAACTACAATAATGCTACTAAATACCACTCGCCGTTTATATACAGACAATACTAATGAGTTGTCCAAACATATTAATGATATTGTGCACTTTGCTACATTGTATTATATGTTGCTCTATAAAAATATCGTTATTGTAATCAAGGTAATTTTTCCCATACTATCAAAACATTAGATAACATTAAAATATATGCATATGTGCTTGGAGTGCATCGAGTACGTTACGTACTCGATGTTGAAGTGTTACTAAATAACGTTATACCTTTTCGTATGAATTGCGACAGGAAATGATACACATAGAATCAATGCTTAGCCGACTAAGAAAGTGTATTACTAGTTTTGATAACTTACAAATTATATTAAACATAATTTTATCACGTGTACAGCAAATAGCATGTTAATCTTGACATTTTGTACTTTCAACCATCCATCCATAAGCCATGTAATTTGAGTTCAGGAGTTGCTTTGATTCAACATGACATTAATACTAGAAATAATCATAAGGATTTTTTCTTGTTTATGTGTACTCCTCAATGATTTCACTTGGGTAAAATATCTAGCAAAACTATATCAACGCATAAACACGAAGTTAAAGATTTAAATGAGCTATAAAATAAACAAAAATATGTTACACAAATTTAAAGAATCAAATATCAAAATCATTCGGGCATTAGATAGCGTGCAGCCGAAACGTATCGCAGTAGTTCATAGTAACTCGTTGGGATTTGTTTTGATAATACATCATAAAACTATTAAATATTGTATCGCTGAGTGAGACTACCAGCGCTACCGTTTTCACGTATCTGGTTAAGTGGTAGACAATTAGCGGAAATAATTCGCTTCAATATTCTTCTGACCTGAGTTATTTTCTGCCAAATACCAAGATCTAGTAGGTCTGCCTTCAGTTCACCGCATTTTTCTAGTGATATTGAGATTAACCTACCAGCAGTCGTACTGGTGGAGGCCTCTTATTATGCTCTCTTTACACGTTATGGTCGATTACCAGTATCTCCAGGTCACATGAGAATGTTGTCCTAATTGTAACTAATGAAACCAAAAGTGACGACAGAGAACCAGCCGAGGTGACATTAATAATCAAACATAATATTTAATAATAATATCATGTCTAGTTAGCAGTTATCTCAAACTCTTGTGACTTATACCGTGTATTACTACTGATCATGGCGTAATCGGTTTGTTATTTCAGCGTTTAGACGATGTTTAAACCTTGTTTTGTTTTGTCCAGGCATGTGGGAATCATTCTATTGTATTTTACATCCGGGTTATGATTGGCTCCTTTTGGTTTTAATTTCACGCCGATTGGTCGTTTAATGAGTTTTAGATTCTTATATTATATTTCTAAGATATAGGCCGCAGATTTAGTTTTAGTAGATCTAGCCTATAGGATACTTTATCTATACCTAAAAAACTTTTAATATAGTCATTTATGACATCATAAATGCTTATCGAACTTGTACTCCCCGCACAACGGCTTCCGTGCGCTCTAAAATCGCGTAATTAAGATTTTCAAGAGTATAATAATTTCGGTTCTTTCGCTTTTCAAACTTTACCTTTAAGTACGAAACACTAATTAGCGGATCTGAGCTGATGACACAAAAATGTAGTCTTAGTTGAAAATATTCTCTAAATCTTGTGAATTTACTTAAATGATAGGTTTTGAAAGCAGTTTAATGGTTACTATTGCTACAAACAGACAAAACTAAAAGGACTTTTGTGTTTTAGTACAAATTTGGTAATATCAATTGTAAACGGCTGTGTCGAGAGAAAAATATAATAATAACACTTTTATTAAAACGTAAGATAGCCCTTCTTGTAATATAATAATAACACAAGAACATTGCGTTGCACACGCCTGTATTTTTTCAATCACCACCAAGTAAGTATTATCTCTTGAAGTTGACGTATGTCACAAGTGCCGGCTAACTTCCGTTCCCAGCCTCACGACTTATCTTGCTCAAATATTACAAATTAAACTGAAGGTGTGTTGACATTGAAACGTAAAAGAAATACAAGCTAACAATTACATGTGTAACTAGGATAACCTGCAGCAACATTGTTAGCCTTATCGAATAATGGATTATATTATGATACAACCCCCGCATCAATTAATAATGGAAATATATCAATAATGATAAACGTCATCAAAACATAATTGTCCATTTCACTATAACGATCTGGAGAATTCAAAGCGCAATCAAACCGCAGCCATCTTTAATAGCTAGGGCTGTCACGTGGTGAAACAAGTTAATAGACGTAATCAATTTACTCGAAACTGAGTATGAGTAAAAAACATATTAAGCCGGTCAGTCACGCGAATAGTGCCGTCAAATTTCGAGCTCTTTATCAGTTCTTCACCAACTTTCCATAACAGATAACATGTATGATGGACAGAATTTAGGCAGGGTTTAATTTGTTTATCAGCCCCAATTTATTCTATGAAACCTAAATTTGTACACATTTTTTTATTTGGTTTGTTTGTAATTTTTAATAGATTTAGCACATTTTAACGATCTCGTCAACTAATATTGTTTGAAACTGAACAGGTGTATGCAATTACAAGTAATAGCATCTAACTATCTGCTATATTTATAGCATAATAATTGCGTCTTTTTTTCATTATGTAATGGCAAGTTTTTTGTAGAAATATGTGATAATAATAGTGTAATATAAAATAATGTCAATGCAGACCTCAAGAAGCATGCCCATCTGGTGCCCATAGTCTGCGGTTGGATATATTTCGCGTGATCTCTTATGTATGTCGTGTCGTGGTGTATCTATTTATATTCGGAGCCTTTTGATCAGTATCTTCTCGCTATATATTTTAATGAAGATTAAAATCTCTATATAAAATGGAAAACGTTAGTTTGTTTGTTAATTCCCACATCACAAAAAATCGATATATCTGTACTAATAACAAATTATATACCGCCATTTAGTATCATGCTAATCAATTCCATTACCATAGATAATATAGGCGCACTAGAGATCTACGTAGATGATATTTCTTTTGAACTATATATATATATACAATATTTAGAAGACGCACAAATATGTCTTGTGTGGGTATCGAACCCGCAACACGCGAGTTTAGCTAGCTAGTTAGTAAAATCGTCAGCCATCTACCACCATCAAATAATTTGAAACAATTATTAATGATGTGGAAACTAAATTGAAAACTTAGTAATTGCAAATGAGATTGAATTATAGTGCGTCCGTGGTCGCAGGAAGACTCTGACTGTCTTCCTGCGACCACGGACGCTGCAAAGCGCTCGAAACGTCAGGTTCAACAAAATAAATAAAACACGCGATACATCCGTTAAAAATTGTTTAATTCAATGTGTAACAATCGCGAAAACCTAAGACAAATACTATGCAAATGAGATTATTTAAAAACGAAAGTATGCCTATCAGCATATGTCACATTAGGACAACTTTTATGCCTCAATTACAACATAACAAATTGTTCGTACATATTGTAGAGACTAATGATATACTACCATATGCATATGGCTGCAGCATCAGAAATATGGATCTCACGCGAGCACAACCGCAAGCAAAGGCTAGTCATACAACAAGCGTTATGCGCTTGACTAAAAGTTGAAAACACGGCGCAATATCGTGATCAACATTTGTATAGTACATGAAACTGCTGTCATTTCGACTGAACTAAACAGTCTGACTAAATAGTCAGATGAAAACATATCTTATATCTTTGAGTGACATACAAATAAAGTTCTATTAAAATATCAAATCTAAATTTGTGGGATGATGTCATGTAATGTACTCGTACCTATGTCTCGGCTCCATTGTTAGCAATCTTTTAACACCTTTTTAAAAGATTGCAAACTGGTATCGTACCTTTCAAACAACGGTGTCATTTTCAATCGACCTTTTTTTACGGCGGTACGGAACCTTTCGTGACTAACACTTGGCCTGTTTTTTTGTATTTCGAGGCTAATTGGTTAATTATATTTGATTAATAATATATCATTTATAGGAAGCAAGAAAGCCGGGACTTATACTTATACTTTTTTATAATTTTTCGATTTTCATTGAATTTTATTTATGGCATAGAAATTTATTCTCCAATATACTTCATAGTTAAACAAAGTAACCTACCTACCTACCTTTAGCTTACCGGTAATCATTATCAGCTGAACAACAGTCCAGAATCGTAAATTAAATCTCAATCCTCTTCAACCTAAACCTATCTTGATGATCTGATCACTATAACGAAAAATGTTTAAAATATTAACCTAATAAAATAATAAGCTTATCCACATTTAGTTCTTATATATTTTTTTGAAATCCATAACTCGGTGGAAATGAACGAGTTTAGGCTTACTTTTGAGCCCTTGATCGTATCACCGTATTTTTCAGTTAACGCTGCTTTAAACAAAAACCTTTTTTAAGACATGATCTTTAACTTCTGAATCTAGAATCACAACACACATGCACACCCTTGATGATTTTACCCCACCTCTTTCTTATATCACCTCTCAGCTCACAGTAGATTATTCTCTTGTTTAAAAGTAACTAAAAAAATTAAAACTCAAGGCACACATTACACGCGTTCTAATAATTATGTAATATTATTATGTTATATTGTGTATAATTTCATTTTTTTTTTCACTGAAGGACACAGCATGTAGTTAAAACAAAAGAGCAAAGTTTTATTCAAACACAAAACCGTTTAAGCCCTGAGAGATGAAACGTACAAGAATTGTTCGTTCAATGTATTCGTCGAGTTACAATTCCAGGCGATGTTTTTGTAGTTTTCCCAAATGTCTAAATTGAAATTTCGTTGATATCTTTATGTTAAACCACTGAAGAAATTGAACTATTTTGTGAGTTAATTATCTGTAATAAACGAGAATCAAATAGGTATATGTCAACAAGGGACTTATCCTCATAAGAATTTTAGTCAACGATAGAGTTGATTTAGTTTGGCGATAGTATCGGATAACCTAAGTGATATAATAATGAAACTACTTTCGTCTTTGTCTTCCTAGTGACATCCCGTGCCCTTAAGGATTGGCGGACTCCGCTGCCTAAGCCTAAGCAATGCCTATTGAGAACTCAAACGATCCAAACTCTTATTTAAAAGCAATGCGTGCCGTAAATGCATGCACGACGAAAGGTAAAAAGTAGAAACTACTGTTTGCAATCACATTACGAAAGGCTCTTTTATATTGCCTGCTACAAATCAACGCGCGCCCCTTTAATTAAACTGGCGGCACTAAGTCAACTATACGTAAAACTAGCTGTTAGCCTGTTACATATGAAATGAAGGCACGTATAATTTACTCGTATGATTGTCCCTTCTGTTTATCGGCGGGGCTGCAATAGTGACGTTTGCGCAAATACTGACGTAATGCAGCGTGCATATGGCGATGGGCGGCAGCTGAACGTTTTTTATTACTATTAAACTTGCTTATTACGTACTAATCAAGTAATTATATTAATTGATTCATTATATATTTCATGTTAAATTAAATAGATTATATGTTAATTATGCAAATTTTCTCGACAGAAGGAAGCTCTGAAAACAAAATAGTTAATTGTATAATGTCTCATATATGTAAAATCGAAGTGGTATATAGTAGTAGTGGTACAACAATCCTCAAAACAGCCATTTAGATAATTTCGCTTTAAACTTTTGCCGTCAAACATTTTAAATTTGGTAAAAATACAATCTGATGATAAATATCCTACTTAATAACTTCTATATTTGCTTATGAACTGTATTTTTTATTCAGTGTACCACCTGTGAATGAGTTTAACAATCTTTTGCTAACTTGTTCTTTTATTTAATTAACTACCCAGCCTTGTATTCTTTTTTCATGTTGTTTTATTTCTTATTTTAGTTAGTCTGCTGGACTATATTTGTCTCCAGGATTATAGGAATAACAACTTATTTGTTGAAATCGTAGTACAGTCGTATAGCCACTATGACCTATTTTGTAACTGCGCTATATTCCCTTTTTACGCTCTTTGGTGGGTACACCACATGTGTTTCACTTGTAGCCCTTCGTTACTATAAAAACTGGAATTCAACTGAGCTGTTGTTGTAGTTTACAATTTCTTAAAATCGAATGTCGATATTACAATCTAAATGAGATATTAATCTAAACGCTGCATGTAGCACTGTGCGAGCGACATGTATGCATGCGCCCGAAATATCGAAGCAACGCGACGTCCAATTCAATTATCCCCGAAAATTGAGGCTCATTAAAATAATAAAACCGCCGCCGGCGCAATCAAATTGAATGATAACAAAAGCTCGTGTTAATACGAGACGACAGCGTGCACGTGGACAGTAAGAGGCACGAAAGTTTTAACACGAAATTTAACCTCTCCGTAACTTAGCACAGATTTATCTCGCTTCGATTAGAGCATATCTGGGCACATATCCCCACCTTACCACCGCATCTAAGTAAAAAAGACAGTCTCCCTGTGCTGCAAAAAAGATCCTGCGAGTGAAAGCTACCGAAGCGCCTGATGATATCTTGACTTCTGGAGGCATGCTAGCATACGGCCTACCTGATATCAAGTAGTTAGCATTGCCTATGAACGGTCGTAACACATGAAATATCACACGCGTATTGCCGCCCCTGCTGATGACACAGAAACTTATTAGGAAGTTGCTGGTTCACTTTACGCACTCGCAGGAACACCTCCTCACGTGAGTTGTTATGTGGCTGCGTTTTTTTTATACCACTAAGGCGTCAAACAACAGTACGGCCTGCCTGATGGTAAGCAGTTACCGTAGCCTATGGACATTTACAACATCAGAGGTGTATCACTCTTGCGTTGCCGACTCTGTAAAAACCTCCTCACACCTTGAAGAACTCCATGCTGTAGATTTTATGTAAGGTGGAGGTAATACTAGCTAAATAAATTGTTAACGAAGAACCTTCAATGTAAAAACAATGCATGCTAGCATTGTTTTTACTTAAAATTAATTTAAAATGAGTTCCACTAACAATTAACTCATACATGAAGCATCCTGAATCATAACCAGGGTTCTATAGGTAGTCATATCAGTGATTCTCATACGAGTCATCACTAAAGGTCGTCCCACACGGATGCCCCTGTTTGCTATAATAGCGTTGGTGTGGCAACTCCTCAATGCAACCCCAAACGCAATTGTGTACATTTGTGCATGGATTGAGTTACGCTGAATATGATCAAAACATTTGCATTTACCGATACGATGATAGTTTCATAATACGTGGATGAGGCTTTGTTATAATTTAATTTAATTTGAAATAGTGTAATTGGCTGATCTGTATTTAATAAATTGTAACTCGAAACTCAACCCCCTTTCATCACGTGGATATACTCTTCGAGTTGGTACTTTTTATGTTGTCAGGATGCCAAATAATCTGCTGCTGCCAAAATAGTTTCTTTCTGTAGAATCCTTCTGTGACTTACTCTATCTATCTATAACTTCACGCCAAATCCCTTGCGGGGTAGGCAGAGAGAACCACGTGACTCGATCATTACATATCTCACTCGCTTCTTTAACATTCATTGCTATTCTCATGCACGCTCGCCGGTTTCTCGGGCTCCTGACATCACCTTCTGATAGAACACCACCAATTTGGTCATGGTAGGTAAGTCTTCGCCTTCCTCGACTCCTACATCCTTCCACTTTTGCATTTTTACTTGTGTGACTTATTCGCATCAATAAAAATTGAGGAATGACAAAGCTCCCTCATTTCTCTATTTTTTGATGCAATCCTATGTAAGGTGGTAGTACGCTAGTGTGATTGTTTTCAAGAATAATTGATCAGGAAGAAATTTTATTGTAGTCTGGATTTCTCCCGCAACTAATTCCGAAAGCCCAGAGTAAGAATCTTAAATCACTACAGGTCAGGTTCTAGGACTATCACATAGGTTACATTTAATTTTAATAAAAACCGCCATCGCGTTTTTCTCCACTCCCGATGGTTGACTGGTAGAGAATGCAATAGCATTAAGTCCGCCTTTTGAACCAACTGTATTGTGGTCAATAAAGTATTAAATAAATAAATAAATAGATTTAATCATCTCTCATCAAGGACATATAGTCGAATTTTATACGAGACTCGATTATCGATGAGATTACTCTCATATTTTTTCTACGTTGGATTTAGATTGTCGTTGCATTTATCTTTATCTTCAAGAGTAATGTCACCAGCATATTCAAACAAGATGGTTAGTCGTAGCAAAAATCCATAAATTATTATCCATGCCACAAAGTTACGTTCGTTAATTTTATATTCGCATTCCGTGACATTCACGATAACTATTATCGATATTAGGCACTAAATACGCTCGCTTGACAATTGCCCACGATGGTGCCCCCCTACCAATAAATGAGCATCGAATACTCCCCTATTTGGTGACCACTTGGCGTCGCTGGGTGGCCATCCCGCAAATTGCTCTTTCCCAACAAAATTGTCAATAAAACTCATCTGATTCGCAGTTAAACAAGCGAGCGACATTATTAATTTATGCGTTGTAATATGGCGCAAACGTTCGCGTTATCCCGTGTAAATTATTAATAGTGCTGGGGTAAAAATTAAGCTTAAATCGAATGGGTAGTTTCGGCCGTAACGTCCGCTTTATGTTTCTATGTGTAGATTAATTTGCCAGCCGGTACTTTGCATCAATTCATGAAAACTCTTTTATGGTAAGTTCAAATATTGTGCAATTAAACTTTATTGAATTATAATTATGACATCAGGATTTAATAAACTGAAGTATTTGGTATGAAATTGTACACTGTTACACTAAATAGTACCAATGAATAAGACGGTAGTCGAATTATGGACCTTCTATTTTTCCAACCCAAAGATACATTATTGTGTAACACTTAAAGCAAATCGCTCTCTTGGGATTCACCTCCGATGTTGTCTGAAACGAAAGCGATTACACAAATCTGAAGAAGCTATTAATCCGGCCGGCTGCCCCCGAATGGCAACACGGTTTGTTTAATAAAATTGAGAATTTACATATCAAAACCTACAAAGGGGCATAATTGGACCCGATGACTTAGAAAACGTAGTGGGTGAGGCGGGTGTGCCACCCCCGAGAACAAACAAAGGAATTATACCCGCCTCAAGAAACTTTTAGCAATGGAAAGCGCCTTAACAAACAAACGCGTATGTATCTAATGAAATTCCTATGGTTGCATAACATACCCGTGTGAGCGCTGAGCGTTATTAGCGGAATTATTTCTCGGGGTAAAATCTTTGAAGGCGCTTGCTCTTTTGGAAAAGTTGTTAAGAAAATGGGTTGAGATCTTTTCGGGATTTCATTAGTTTGTAACTATGCGGTATGCTACGCGAGGCATCTAATTTATTAAGGTAGCGTAGGCGAGGGAACGAATGGGCATCGAGCATTTGGAAATGGACTAGAATTGCCGAATCACGGCGCTTTGAGTCGACGCCGCCGCGACACGATTCGTTAAGATACAAATGTTTGAATTCAATTCCAACATTTTTTACATGGCAATTAGTAACGGTATGTTTATTACACATTTAGACTGCGACTCTACGGTAGCCACTTTTTTGATAATTGAGTTCTGTTGTTAATTTTTCTACCGTTTATGTTAAAAGATAAATTTGGACGATATAGAATTGGCTACTGGGGGACGAAAGAATAGGGACAATTTAGCACCAACTTCAAATCGATCTCTCGATCTTATTTATAACTACGTCTTATTCAGATGCTGACACCACAACCATAGACAGCCACAGTCTTAAGCATAATTTTAACGTCCCGGGCATAATCATACAATTCCCCAAAATAATCACTCCACCGTTCCAATACATGCAATGTAGTGCAAGAGTGTCACCAGCTTTAGATTTTATTTTATCCATTCTTGATGCTTACTAAATGTCTTGAGACTTCTTCACCTACCTACAGAAGGGTTTATTGTCCCTGAGATGAATACTAAAATATCCCGTCTTCTCTATACACGGTAGATATGAATATCTCATTATTGCGTTTTTCATCTGTGCTTTTCTTCTCTATAGCATTAGGATAAAAAATCAATTTGTCTGTCTATCTAGTCGGCCGGCGTCAGTGAACCGCTCATTGGAATGTGACCACAACGAAATGAATGAATCGGACATTTTTAACAAAAACGTGGTTCGGAGTTTATGATTCGGAGGCGCAACTGATCGCTTAGTGACACAACTTAAGTTAGGTACTCACTATAGAAACCATGGCGATAGGAAAGCGTCGGTAAAAAAAAATATGGAAACATAATAGATTTTTAAACACTTTACAGAAAATGTTATGAGCTGCTAGTGCAAACTCGTTTACATGATGCAATTTTCTACGTCTCAAGTATCGTGCATTTCGATTTTTTTCAACGTCGGGAACGTTGAAAAAAATCGTAATGCTCATATTTACTGAAAGTAGATAATATAAATAACCGTTAATATTTATAGTCGTCTGAACCATTATGTGTAATTGCATAGTACATGAACGCTTGCAATATTAGCGTCAACTCTGCTGAATATCCTGCGTGACTCCTTCTGAGGGACTTTGTTTACTCGCTTCAGAAGGATAATTCACTTTATGTAAGTTAGAAGATAATGAAACGTAAAGCGATCAGCAAACAATACATAGAGTAGGTGCCGCGAGTCGCAGGTTTCAAGAGCCATCAATCGTCGTCGTATCGATTCGGTGGCACGTCGCGATGAATTATCGAATCTATTAACTCGCGAGTTTACGGGATTCCACGCCGGGCGCAGTACTACAAAATCGATAGACACGATTCTTCTATTCGAAGCTAAGTTTTTCTCGTAAAAATGCAGTAGGATAAAGAACTGTAGATGACAATAAAAGTATTATATTCTATATCTGACACGAAATGTTTGCTACACCATATACTATTGAGATATAAACAAAAAACGATAAATTGTTTTTCACTATATTTTATTTTTATAATACAAACAACTATTTATTTATTTAATATTTTTTTTTACTTCTAATTTACACAATAGTAATTAATGGTAGTAGTATTCTCAACCAGACAACTAACTGTCGCAAGATAATGTAATGCTCAATGGTAGCCAGATAAAGCAATGATGGACATTGTTACATCCGGGTATCATTGAAGTAAATTAATAAAACATGAGTTTTTATCCTTTTAAATATTTTCCGATGAATACTTTTTAAATGACCTCTACCAATAATCAATAATTACTTATTATGTCTAGTAAAATGAAATTCAATTGATATGTCGCATAAAATTGATTTTGTTTTATGGCTTGTAATTATTTATACATATATGCCTAAGGAATGATTACTGGAGATGTCATGTGTCTCTTTTAAGATTGATATTGATTAGATGCTACGTACCTATGTAATCAGGAAACTACGAGACCTGAATTGCGAAGTCACTGCTTGATTTATAATGTGTATAAAGTTTTTATGGCATATATTGCAACTTTCATGTCAACAAATATGTTATGAATGTATTAAATGCGTATTTACGATAATATTTCATATTATTTTCGAATTAATCATTTCCAAATAATGTTTCTGGATAAATATTTTGTACCTCGTAACCTATCGGTACAGATTGAACGATCGCTTACTATTTATATGAAATTGTAGACTATTAAAAACATGGCGACGTGTCTAATACTACGAAGGGCTATGGTACGTGCCGCACAGAGCGGACGATTTGTACTAATTATACCGCGCGAACGACGCGCGACACGATTAGCTTTCCATTCGACTCGCAAGAGTCGCAAGACAGGTTCCAATCCAAACCGCACTTCTAACTCTATGGTAAATACTCAAAGTTTTAGTAATCTACTGTCTCTGCTCTTGATAAATGTAATCTAAACTTGATAGTTGTAAACCTACGCAATGCATTTATTATTTACGGTGTAATGTAATATTTCAATACATGTTGACCCATTTCGTATCGATTGATATGAGTGAGTATATTCTACAAATTATACACTACAAACTCTAGGTATTAACTATCTTTTCTATTTGTCATTCCTCTCCACAGCTAGACTTCCCACAGGATCTACGTAGTAATATATACGTACACAAAAAGTGTATTTTTAACACTACTTTATTAGGTCGCCTTGTATTTTATTGTAATAGACTCTTAGAGATGCTGATAGCATTAGGGAATGAGTTCTGATCATGACACAATAATATGCTATCATCGACCTTGGTCGTATAATGGAGGTCATATGGCTTCAATATGTGCTCAAGAAAGTGAAGCAGACAGTAGCTTAGTACAAAGACTTTGGAATTCTCAATTTCGATCAAACGTGGATTTATGGATGGAGTATGGTTCTCGCCATTGACCGGAGGAACTTGGATCCCGGCTTCGGTCTTACGTGAGAATTTTTGAGAACTTTGTTGGAAATGTGAGAGAGTTTACGCGACGCTCACGTTTCGCCTACGTTTATTTAATTCCATGCTGGGTATGCAAGTGAGAGACTGCCATACCCAGCTTGCGCTTCACATTCATGGCCTAATTTACTTCCTCCAAATCTATGTTCATGATCATCAACCGTACTTCTCGCTATCTTTCTGATTTCATCACTTTGGAATTGCAATTATCTTGATACTACAAAAATATAGTCGACTAGTGTCGACTTACGTAACAGAAACGCAATGCCTTACTATGGACTTCATACGGAAGTTTAATATAATACAGCGTGCTACGGAGAGAGCCATGCACGGAGTTTCTTTATAAGATAGATTCAGAAATGAGCACATTCGACTAGAGTTACCGACATCTCCCTAAGTATCAGTACGTTGAAGTGGCAATGAGAGGACCACACAGCTAGAAGAACCGATGCCTATCCTACGCCGATCTGATGGGCTGAAATAATGACGACAAAAATAACACGACAAATCATGAATGATAGAAATGCAATCAAAGGACAATTCATTAAACGTCAAGGCGCATTTGAGTACGACAGTGCAGAGTGTGCACGTGCGATGTGGTGTAACTTAACACTCATTAGAACAAAAGCTAGCATCAGACAAGTGTCAATATCCTCGATGGAGTAGACATAAGATGCCCCTATGTAATCCGCAGCTTTATTCATGAAATATAATGGCACTTACTCTTTGTGTGGGAATGTGAAAAGGTTTAGTTAGTGGGAATTATCACACTGGTGTTCTGGGATGGTAAATTCGAAGATTGTACAGTGTATTCGATTGATCATAGCCTTTCATGTAAATGGAAATTGGCACAATGTTTGAAAATAAAAATGCTATCACATTGCATAGACGATTTTATATAAATCCGAATCATTAACTTCCATTGTCGCTCATCTAGAGTTTCTGAAACTGAGCTAAATCCTTTTAAATTTAAATGACTAAATATTATGCTACTATGTATTTGTTATATTTTAAAACCACGCGTGTGAATACGTGCATTAACATTATTATAATACGTACGTAATTTTAGCAAAAATAAGTAATTAAAGCAAAAATATCATACTGAGTTTTCAACGGTGAGTGCAGTACTTAAATTTATATCTTATTGCGATAAATAATATTTTATATAAAACAAAACATATGTAGGTACTAAACTTTAGACAAGCGCGGTGGCGCAGTGGTTTGCAATGCTACTTTGACACCAACGCTCATGGGTTCGATTCCCATACAGGACAAGCGTTTGTGTGTATGAACATGGCTACTTGTCATGGTCTGGGTGTTTTAAGAGAGGCAAGGTGCATTAAAGCAGCCCATGTGGAAAATCAGTAATCAGTTAGAAAATCGTAGCCAAATAACAACTTCCTGGATAGTTTTGTTCCTGAAAGTGAGTGAAGTCATCAGTAAACTCCTAAGGGGTAAGCAGCAGAGGTCGCATCAGGCGAGTGATACTTAATGTGTTGCAAGCGTTCATAGGCTGCGGTAATCGCTTTATATAAGATGAGCCGTGTGCATGTATACTGCCCGGCGTTGTATAAAAAAATCGGCCAAGCGTGAGTCGGACTCGCACACGAAGGGTTCCGTACCATTATTTATAAAAACGGCAAAATAAATCACGTTTGTTGTATGGGAGCCCCCCTTAAATATTTGTTTTATTTTAATTTAATTATTTATTCTTAAAGTAAATGTATAACTAAATATTCTGTGAATATTTCAAGCGTCTACCTGTTGCCGTTATCAATATCGAGCAAAAATGAGCAAAAAAATCACGTTTGTTGTATGGGAGCCCCCTTAAATATTTATTTTATTCTATTTTTTAGTATTTCTTGTTATAGCGGCAACAGAAATACATCATCTGTGAAAATTTCAACTGTCTAACTATCACGGTTCATGAGATACAGCCTGGTGACAGACGGACGGACGGACGGACGGACAGCGGCGCCTCAGTAATAGGGTTCCGTTTTACCCTTTGGGTACGGAACCCTAAAATGATAAAAGTGTTACTCAAGTAATCATCAACCAAGAAGCATTATTGTGGCTACCAAAATAATCTTTTACAAAGTAAAGACATTCCTACCCTTATAAGAAACCTTTCACAAGTTATTAATGTCGATATTCCGACCCCCTAAAGAGTTGGCAACACGAAATGGAATTATGCATTCCCCTAAAAGTCGCCATTAGAATTAGAGGTACAATTTATTCCGCACCGGGGCCCAATACTTTCGCATTTCCGGTATCCCTGTTCGCCGGTTTGCAGGTTCAATCGACCTATTTGTCATTAATACGCATAAACATACGAGTTTATTAGGTAAATTATATTACCACGATAGGAACATTTAAGAGATATCACTACATATTATAAAACAAAGTCCCACGCCGCGTCTGTCTGTCGGTTCGCGATAAACAACTGAAAAACTACTAAACGGATTTTATGCGGTTTTCACAAACAGACCGTGTAATTCATGAGGAAGGTTTAGGTGTTTTGTGTAAATCGGTTGAAATATGAAAATAATTGTTGAATATGTCGACAAAAATCAAGCCGCCTGGGAACTTTCATCGGATATTATACGGATATGCAGTATTATACCTTACTGTATGTATGTATGTATACATGTAATATACTCTACAACCCGTGCAAAGCCGGATCAGGTCGCTATTTATAAATATAATGTAGTTATAACATGGACTCGGTGTCGATAACTGTTTTTATGCGACTTTTGGTCATACAAATATATGGCCTACCTGATGTAAAATGGTTACTGTAGCCTATGGACACCAGTCACACAAGGATATCGCTCGCGCTTTGCACCCCTGCCGCTTAGATTTACTATATTTATAAGAGGTCCGTTGACGAACGAAAATTATTACTCATCTGATGATTGATCATCCTGTCGCCCTGGAAACTTTAATTATTATTCCAGTATTTTTTTACAACGCCGGGAGGCATTCAAGCATACGGTCCTACTTATGTAAAGCGATTACAGTAGCCTATGAATGCTTGTAATACTTTAAGTATAACTTGTGCGATGTAACCTCTGCTGCTAACACAGCAACTCCTTAGGAGTTTACTCGCTCACACACAGAAACATAGCAATCCTCCAGGGAGTTGTTATTTGACTGCGCTTTTTCAGTGAGGGTCTGCTTTAGTGTACACTACCTTTCTTAAAAATACCCAGATTAAGGCAAAGAGACATGTTCATGCACACAAATGTTTGTCCTGCGTGGGAATCGAACCCACAAGCGTTGGTGTCAAAGTCGCGTCGTTAACCACTACGCCACCGAGCTCGTTCAAAGGAGTCGAATCTAAGGATGTGGGTTGCATACATTGACCTAGTATACTTCGATACAGCACTCTGAATGAAAATAATATTAAATATTTTTTGTATGAGATTTCAGGAAGAGTTATCCGTTTCGTAAGAAAAAACCTACCACTTTAGTTTAGTAATGATGTGGTCAATGAGATTTTTGGCGGTAACTATATGTGATACAGTTTTGGTAAGTGCTTACCATGTTGTAGGTTGTAGCGTTTTTACCATCTTAGTAACATAAAACAATAAGTTATTTAAGTCCATGCAATTTGTTGCTTACATCTGAAGTCTATTCATGTCAGTCTGGAGCAGAGACATTCACGTCTAAGTCAACAGTACTAGTAAATTATATTTACAAACCACCTGAGTACAAAAATGGAGTCCATAACACAATAAGTTAATAATATCTTTGAAAAAAATATTAAACAAAAGTGGCCTCAAATGTGAACCTTGCGGTACACCGGAAAAAGTAGGATAGGCTTCTGATTTGAAGTCGTTAAAACTATACAGAAACATAGATCGCTATTTAGCAATGTAGGCTGGTAACTGCCGTGTAACTGTTAATACAAGGAGCTATATATAGATATACAGAATGGGCTAGAAGTGATGAACGAAATGAATGGTTTTTTACATAACAACTGGCTAACAACTTAGCATATAGACTGCCCCCGCTCCAATGACAGCAACTCCTCAGGAGGTTAATATATTGGTAATCTTATTAGCTAGCAGGAAAAACAACCCTCAGGGATTTGTCTGGATGTCATTTTCTATGAGGTGGAGATATTTCCGCAGTCGGGCTGCACAATGCGCCCTAGTTCTTTTAGAACAACAAACTTTTAGGGTAACATATTTTAGTTGTAAAGTAATTACAATTGAATATTATATTAAATTGTATACTGCCAACGAATTTTCATGTATTCGTCTTAGTAGCATCAGATTTCAAAACTGTTTTGTATTGAAACTCATAATACAGAGAAATCGAACTGCTGCTTTGAAACTACCGAACTAATCAAAATGAAACTTTGGTACGTATTGAACGTAGAAAATTAACCCTACATATTAACATACATCGATATGGCCTTATAATTTTAGTACTTTAGATATAATTAAATATAAACATATCTGTAAATCAAGAGTATATTTATGTAATCTATATATTAATAATAATAAATAAAATGTGAAGTGGCTAGATAATATACATGTTAAAGTAAGCTTTTTTCTTTTAATTTCCGAATTAACAATAATTCGTGAATACTTGGAAATACATATATATGATAAAAATTATAATTAAAGAGTTATTTGAACAGTAATTAAAATATAAAGCAACAAATTGAAGATTCAATCATGACTTGGAAGTCACGGGAAGTTGTAAAGTGATCCAAAACGGCGACGGAGTCGTACAAACATTAATTTACAGGCACCAAAACAAACTTTATAAGTCTATATTGTAGCAAGCTCGGCCAACTTTTGCATTAGCGCCGCAGCGGAAGGCAATAATTACGGTCACATCTATTACATCGCGTTGTTTGTACAATTACTTCCTTTCCATTTCCGATATATTTGCTTCCATTTTAACAAACCTTCGACTTTATGCAGGTCATAAAAGTAAAATAATTTGGATAACGAAACGGTCATGTTAAAGCTAAATGCAATCTGCTGCAACATATGATTCAGTGGTTAATTTGTGCAACAATGTAATTATGGTATCCAATAAACATTTCAACAAAACAAGCATGCTGTCAAATAAATCCAGCAAATATTTTAATGGCTCCATGCATCGGGCCTCTTTATTGGCCGTATAAAAGCGTCCGCGTAAAACGTGAACCAACCCTTACTGCGTCGCAGGACAAAGTCTCTAGCTGAACTATAAAATAAATCTAGCAAGTTATCGTCCACAATAAACAGTCGCCGCGGAAGGCTATCGCCAATTCCCACGCAAAGTTGCTGTTAATAAAAGCAACAAAATTATATATTCAAGAGTTAGGAGGTGGTGGTATGGCAGTTAGGGCCTTCTACGTGGTCCGAGTTACAATGCAAATTGCCGTGGAGGGGTGCGCCGATGCCCTCTAACTGTGCGACTCACAAAGATGGCCGCCATAATGGCGAAATGAAATTATTAAGCATTGTCTTGTGAAATCGGCCGCAGTCGACACCTGAGTCTCGGACCCCGGTCCTCATAACATGGATACACCCTCGGCTCTGAAATCTAAAATCCTGACCCAATACCCAATAGGCGTACTCTCGAGGCCAATTCTGATCGACCTTATACATAGACTCTTATTTTTTTCTAGGTATATAACTATATCAGTTTAATATTTATGGCAGAATGTAGAACTAAACCATTCCGATGAAATTCATTTATGGCATGAAAATTATATTCGACATATTGCTGAATGTAATACTTTGACTATGGAACTGGGTTGTCATGTCATTTGATTTAGCTTCGAGCGTAGCCCCAAACACCAATTGGGGCCCCAAACGTTTGTAGTTAGAAATCATAATTTTATAATATTTTATGTTAAATGTGACGTAACAGTACATAGTCCCCGGTTTTCCAAGAAGCATTTCCGGATTTTATCAATAATATGATTACAAAATTTTAAACATGTTCTGATCGCCTATTGGAAATTAATTCCCATTCAGCTTTATTCATTTTAAAATATTACTATTTTAAAATCTACCGTAGAACGTATTTTTAACATACAGTTAAACGAAGAATCTTGGTCACAAGTTTCCCTACCCAATCGCTACGGTGGTTTAGGGTTGCGCAAAATTTCCAGTGTAGCTCTACCGGCTTTTCTCTCATCTGTTCACAGATCTAATCTTCTCATAGGTAAAATCCTCAGGGAATTCCCTTTAAACTATGAGACGGCTGGACTGGCAGATGCAAGAAATGCTTGGTCGATTGCCTGCCCGGGTTAAAAATTTCCTTAGATCCCAATTCGCAAAGGAGCTGGGATGATGTCATCTGCCAAATTCATTATAATGATTTGTTCCACAGAGCTTCAGACTTTGAAAAAGCGAGACTGAGAGCGGCAGAGTGTAAGAATGCTGGCCACTGGCTACAAGCCTATCCGTCGCCTAATACGGGCGCGTTCCTAGACCCTGACACCCTCAGGCTGGCTGTCTGTCTGCGGCTTGGAGTCCCAATATGTGCTCCACACAAGTGCCCCTGCGGCAGTGATGTCGATCAGTTTGGACACCACGGACTTTCTTGTCAAAAAAGTGCAGGCCGTTTCTCCCGTCATGCCGCACTCAACGACATTATCCATCGGGCCCTCGCCTCTGTCAACGTTCCATCTATTCTGGAACCACCGGACTAGCCAGGGACGATGGTAAGCGACCCGACGGGATGTCGTTGATTCCATGGAAGATGGGGAGGGTTTTAGTGTGGGACGCAACTTGCGTTGACACGCTGGCCTCTTCTAATCTTCATCGCACTACCATCAAGGCGGGCGGGGCGGCTGAGGCGGCCGAACATTTAAAAATGAATAAATACAGGGGTCTTGGCTCCGAGTATAACGTTCTTGCTTTCGGAGTAGAGACCCTTGGTCCGAGGGATCCAGGCGCGCATAAGCTTTTTCAAGAACTAGCGAGACGTCTGATCGAGGCACTGGCGACCAAAGAGCTGGTAGTTTTCTCGTTCAGCGCTTTAGTATTGCGATTCAGCGCGGGAATGCTGCCAGCATCGTTGGTACAATGCCCTGGGACCACACTTTTTAGATTTACTTTAGGTTAATATTATTATTTTAGATTTATTAAATTTTAGATGTAATTTGGTTTTAGTTTTATTGTGTATTTATTAAATTTAGTTATGTACCTTACAAGAAATTAAATATTTAAAATTATATTTTAAATAAATAGCGGTCTCATGCCATATAGCAGCACTACATCTGTATACATTCAAAATTCAAAACACCCATATACCGGATACAAGTTTAAAATAAATAAAAATATAAACTACTTACAGTGCTTACATTATCATTTGGCATTATGCATCCCAAAGATGCAATAAAACTTTAGATGGGCACTAGAGGCACCTCCACTTGTTTCTAACATCAAGACATTACTTACAACCCTCGACTGAAAGCTTTGTATTAAAATTTAAATCTACTTTGCAAAGTGTATTTTATACACGTGCTCTTGCAATTTTGATCGTTCATAAAGCTCCAAATAGCTCCTATTATTACATTTTACCTTTGCGGTATTGGGTGTTACACATCTCTCCCCATCCATTCCTGTTAACATTTCTACTAAGACTCCCATGAATTTAGTATGCATAATGTTAATATATTATAGATGCTTTAATTACTCGTTTGCGGTACACTTGAGGTTTCTCTGTTGACGTACAATTCTGTTTGTTTCGCATCACATGCAGACATAGGGCTACATATACTGTAAGTCGTAAATAAAAATATATAAACAATAGACTGTATAAAACATATAAATGTCTGATTTCAAATTAGTTATTTCGCTACAGTAGGTCATATATCAGGTATCGGTGTTAACTTCTTACGCAACAAACAATTACGTTTAAAGATTTTATCGATGTATATATAATGTACATTGGAATGTACCCGACATTAGAGTGTCGTAATAACATATTGATCACTTCGTCAAATCGATTAATCGAGACGGAAATATTGTCACCATTGTTTCTCTAATGCGAAACCGATGTCGGTACAAAAATAAATTAATTTAAAAATTTGTTTACCAACACAGGTCCGGGCACAAAACAGGGAGCGTACAGGCTTATGAAATTCCTATTTAATCCAACGCATGGTCCGCGTTTTTAATTTCACGCAAAAACTGCTCGAGTCGGTGATCAATCAAACCTCCCGTTGGTTTCTTTTTTTCTAAACTTCAATGCAATACACTTTCGTTCGCTTCTCTGTTACCGCTATAAATGTATCATTATTATTTGTTTGTTAAAAGGAAATTGATATGTTTTAAATTAAATTATATTGATGGATTTTATTCTTAGTGTAATTACTCTTGGGGTAATTGAATAGGAACTAATACGAATATTTACACTTAGAACACAAAAAACAGACTCCAACAATCAGTCTTTGTCGTGGCTGCTTTTGAAACTCTACATTGACAGCTGTTTGAAGCAGTGTGTTTATTACATAGACCATTAAAAAATAAATATTTGTAAATTAAAAAAATAAAAAACAAATAAATTGGATGGTTACAATTAAATTTAAAACAAGTTATATAGTGCTGAATAAGGTATTTGTTTCATTTATATAACAAATAAATTCTACTATGAGTAGAAATTCATTTACTAAAAAGTTATAGGTATAGTTCGCGATAAGTTAGTTTAGACTTTCTTCATAGACAAGAATTTCACATCGTTGTCGACTATAATTTCTTTCAATATTATATGATGACTTATTAACTAGCTTCAGCAGTTTTTTCCATTCATCGTTCGTGTATTAGAAAGTGATAATTTCAGTAGTTCTTTTACCAGTTTTATTTTTCACTTCAGTGATAATAAAAACTAAATTCAGATAATTTTATTTCATAAATCATCTTTTGCTATGGAAGTCAAAAGAAATAAATCCATACTTCCATCTGAAGTATGGATTTATTTCTTTTTTTTAAGTTCTTTAAAGCTTTTTACTTAGATTGCCACTGATGAATTTTTTTTGATACATGAACGGAAAGAATATTTCATGGCCTCCTGAGAGGATGGAGAGGTGTATGTATGACACACAATCATATACTCCTTTGCGTGTGTATATGTGAGTATTTAAACTTATGTTTACGTTTGTTTATATACAGAACGGCTGAAAGATTTGAGAGGATTTTCTTAATATAATTGTATCATAAAGTAACTCAGCCCCCGATTACTTTTTCAGCATAATTTATGAGTTTAAATCATACTTTTTAGGTAATTAAATAAAATATGAATTTACGCAATAAACACTCTTTGGACCTTGCATTGCATTTTTGCAACTACCCCTAAATTTTCAAATTCTGTTTAAATCTTAACGTTGAGCTACTAGTATTGCAAGTCATGTAAGTGACAAGTTTCATGTCTGTAACACGTAAGTACCGTTTGTTTCTGGGCGGCGCTTCTTTTATTACTATAGTACAGAACTACAGTAACTGAATCACGTCAAGCTAGTCATATACTTCTTTGCCACCGGACGTTGTAAAAAAAAGTTTCAGTAACAAACAATACATGAGTATACAATGCCCTGAAACGCGGGTTTAGCAAACTCTAGGATGCAATGTCGGCATGTATGATTGAGTGGTAGCATGGTGAGTGCCAATCGTAGCTACTCGTCTGTACAATAATGATGTTTTATTTAATGATGTTTGGGTAAATACTTGTCAGCACTAAATATATTCCTAATTCTATAGTCAACTCGACAAGTACAACAGCCCTCGCAGTAGCGTGTAAATAAACATTCGCATTCGTTTCGCGCTCGTAAGCCACGAATGGCCACGATCATTCAGCTCTATTCGGCCCGAGCCGGAATCTGTGATTTACTCACCACACTCTAATTGCTACCTCGAACTACATACTTCATTGCATCTGTGTTCAAGTTCTTGACACTTTTGTTAAATCAAGTGAACTTAGTAAACAAAATGTATAACATTCTGAAAGTACTAAAAATATTTCTCAACGTATGTCTCAACGTATGTGTTTTACGAAAGACCTTTTTCTTTCACTGGAACTACAAAACATAACGCATCCTAGAATGTTATATTTTACACTGAAATGGAATCCAAATGTATATATTGCAGTGCAGTCCCACGACTGTTGAAAGACAGAAACATCTTTTTGGTTCTTTACAATCTTTTTAAACATCCTAATGCCATATGGTTTTGTAATGGAACGAAATCTCAGCGACAAACCGATTTTTTTGCTCACTAGATAAGATTATGTAATCTGTAGACGACGCTGGCAATCTGCACTAAATCCCATTTAAAAACCACGCAACGGTGGTTTTTAAAGGAGACCCTTGAAAACTCGAGGCTCTCTCACACTTAAATAAAAGTTTTACGAGATGATGCTTTACTTTTTTCAATCTTTTGTGCAATATCGCCTTCAACGACACTAACGAAAAAGGTTTTGTCCTTTAATCTGCTTGTAATTGTTTTTTTATAAAAATAAATACAGGGGTTTTTATTCAAATCAAAAAAGGTGTCTGCCATACTTACCCCTTATTGTCAGAAAGTTTAGATTAAGTAGGCAGGTATTTTAAAACTGTCGCATAAGGAAACTGGTTTAGCTTCATTCGAATTCTACGTCAAATTAAAACAAATTGATAAACGAAAATTAAGGTTTTCTGGAACGTACGCAGTCACTTATCTCATTAGGTTCGTCCCGAGGCGAGCTTTTCACAAACTTCGGAAGCGACCGTAACGCGTACTGAACAAACAAAGAAACACATTACAAAGCCATAAACCAAGCAACAAAGGAACCGACGAATACGTGTTGAAACTGATCCATCATGTCTCCTTTTAAAATAACAAAAAACTCATACGATGCACACAACAGATGTTTTCGTAAAAAAGCGACCCTATCGACCCCACTATATAAAACGTCGACTATAATTTCTATTAAAATATGTAACAGTAATTTTCTAAATTATCTGTCCATCGTAGATATTTAAATGTAAATTTGTGGTTTTGATGTATTAATATGGCCATAGTTTTGACAAATTGAACAGGCCTCGTGTCAAGAATTCTATCTATATTTTATTCACGCCAAGTACCTTGCGAGACAAACACAATTTGAAGGAGAGAAAAATAATTAATAATTGATTATTTTGATATCCTTGATTCACATTCATTTCACATTTTTTTTTTTCATTTTAAATTTCACATCATATGTTATATTATATATGATAACAAGGATATTGCATACTATTTCAACCACGTTTTTCTCGTATCCCACTCGAATTGTTGAGAGTCCTTACCTTATCCTCGCGGTTCGTGCTGCACCTATACACCAATCAGTTTTTAAGGTTCCGTACCCAAAGGGTAAAACGGAACCCTATTACTGAGACTTCGCTGTCCGTCCGTCTGTCACCAGGCTGTATCTCACGAACCGTGATAGTTAGACAGTTTAAATTTTCACAGATGATGTATTTCTGTTGCCGCTATAACAACAAATACTAAAAAATAGAATAACATAAATATTTAAGGGGGCTCCCATACAACAAACGTGATTTTTTTGCTCGTTTTTGCTCGATATTGATAACGGCAACAGGTAGACGCTTGAAATATTCACAGATTATTTAGTTATATATTCACTTTAAGCATAAATAATTAAATTAAAATAAAACAAATATTTAAGGAAGCTCCCATACAACAAACGTGATTTTTTTTGCTGTTTTTATAGATAGTGGTACGGAACCCTTCGTGTGCGGGTTCGACTCGCACTTGGCCGATTTTTTTAAGTAATGATTTCGACATTTACCACTTTTGTCAACCCCATTATATTTCGTTACAAATGTAGGTACCCCAGTGTAAGCAAAGCCTATTGGATTGAATATCTAGTGTTCTTTACAGTAATAGTAAATTTACTAATTAAATTTGTAATTGCAATGATCTATTTATGTAGTATTTAATTGTACTCTGCTACTCTCAAATAATTGGTAGGTAAGTCTGTGTTTACACCTACTATACTAAGATGTAATATCTCCAAAATAAATTTATAATCACAAATATCTAAGCACCAATCTATATATATAAAACACAAAAATTGTTTGTACCTGTGTCCGTTATAGACTTTAAAACCATTCAAATGATATGGCCCAAACCGGTTTCATTTGAAAGGCAATAATGCGAAGATGGTTTTAGACCACCAAAACAATGCATTGGGCACATTCGGTCCATTCATGAAGTCGATTTTCGACTTCATTATTACACTCATAATTACACAACAACAATACAATTTTGAAACTCATCAAAGGGTGGTGTTACTCGCAAATAAATTAAAAACATTAGTGTAAAGTTGGCGACTTCCTCCAGAGTTGGAACGCCGAAAATTATTTATGTTTACACACCTACAGAACAAAACTCAAAATATTGTTTACCCGCCAGAATTAATAAGTTAAAAAGATATCTAATAACTAAACAAATTTCCTTTTTTTCCAACATATAAACAAAATGTATGTCTTTTTTTAGCGTAGTAGCACACGCCGGGTATCCGCTAGTAATAGTATCCGTAGTAGCTAATAAACGATTATCTATCTATCTATAGTATAATATAATTAATATTCTAAATATACATAATTTTGGAAATGACAGCTACCCAGTTACATCATATGTATAGCTAACAAAACAATCAATTCAACCCGACATTATTATTTTTATCAATACCGGCTATACATATGAAATACAGCCATCAATATCAGAAAGCAAACACAATATCGGCTAATAAAGAGTTAACATATCAACATGCAAAATTCCAATTAGATTCAAAACGTATGAATGTGATAAATAAACCGTTATTGAAGTCCTTATCTGCGTAATTAGAAAGGAACTAAGCTGTAACCATTTGTATTTATAATGGGAACGTTTGAGTGCTTCACAGCCGTGTCTGATAGATAACACATAAACGCAATCGTATGGCGATAGAATATTATTCATATATCTCCAATATTGTCATTTCAATATGTTGCGTTGACACCCAAAATTTTCATCGTTCTTTACAGTGCCTCTTTATTGGTATCCAAATTCAAAAACGGTCAACTCCAGCTAACGGATACTATCTCAATCCTCATACGATAGGAAATATGGAAAAATACAGGCCAAAGCGTGTTACTTTATTGAATTATCTACGTAAATCTAGAATTCTACCTATTCCAATGTATTTTTATTAAATTGTTTTTGTGTGAAAAAGTCAGAGAAATCAGGACTGAGCTTTTTTTGATAAAACGCACCACAATGTAGCGTCAGTCTGTAAATAAACAGGGCAAGGTGGCGTTTTCCGCATGAAAACTTGGACAGTCTGCCAAGACACTGTAAGTTGTACATTATTTCCAAATCTTGTCTTGGCCTAGGTGTTTTTAAGAGAGTAGGGTACATCAAAGTAGCCCCTCTGTGGAAGTAACTCCACCTCACAGAATACCGCAGTGAAAATAATAACTCTCGGGAGGATTGTTGTATTCCTGCGTGTGAGTGGGGTTACCTACCAGTAAGCTCTTAAGCAGTTGCTATAAGCTCTTAAGCTGCAGACGTGGCATCGAGCGAGTGATAATGCGTAGCGTACAAGCGTTTATAGACTACGGTAACCGCTATACATCAGTTGGGCCGTATGCTTGTATGCCTCCCGACGTTGTATAAAAAAAACATCTGCTAATTCTAGTAGCTCAAAGTCTAATTCATATGTTGATATTTCCACATGAACACTTTAGATAAACGACGCCAAAGTAATCACCTTACACTGCTGTATAAGATCGTGCATAGCATTTTAGACTCACCCAAGCTCCTTTTCTCATTGAAATTTAATACCCGTTTTAGATCCCGTAATCAAAATTTTAATATTTTCGTTCTTCAAGTTTTCATGAATAATACGTCATACTATAACCCTATTGTCAGAATGTGCCGCCAATACAATGAAATTCTTGTCTCCAATAGAAACATAGATATATTCCACTTAAGTCTCTCACGGTTCCGAAGGCAAATAAACAGCATTTTATTTGTTTAAATTATGTATTTTTTATTTTTGTGTTTTATTTAATTGTCAATACCTAACTCTAATTATATTTCTAATAGGTACCTAATTTAGGGACCAGGAAAATGATTCCATTACGTAACAGTGCTCTCTAGTAAATTTATGATATTTATGTTTAGAAGCTGTTAGGCACACATGTTTTGGATTATAATTTAGAACGTTACCAAATATAAGCTTATACACTATTATCTATGTATTTGTAATCTGTTTTGTGTGTTAATAAATAAATAAATACCCCGCATGAATTTTCGAAATTCGCTTCTTAACGAATAGTTACGCCTCCTCGAGAAACGGCATATAAAATTTTAAATTTTATCATCAGCGACACGCGTCAATCTATCAGTATCTTCGATTATGTAAATAAAGATAGACATTATTATATAATATAGACAAAACATACAAATTATGTTAAAATATATATAAACATTGTCAAGTGGTACCGGGGATTAAGAGAAGTTAATGGTTGGACCGTTAACAGAGACATTCTAAAAATTATCTGCGCGGCGGCGCGTATACTCCACCCGCAGCGGATTCGTCATAAGGGAATGCGCCATCAAATATTCAATTTTAAAACAGCCGCTAAAAGCGAAACGTCATCGTCTACGCAAACGCAGCTGGGACTTGACGATTTAGAAATTTAGCTACAGATGGGACACGCACTTCGCCTCACGGAATGATGTAAGAAATTGCATTAGGCAAAGTGAACTATATAAATGAACGACCAAAAAATTGTCTCAGATGTCTCGAAATTACTTCAATAAACATTCAGGGGTGTGTCGGTGACATAACACAAAATATTCATGTTCCTTGAAAATTATTCTGTCAAGAACAAGAAAACGGCACGCAGAGAGTAGGAAAAATTTCATTAGCGCCAATCAAAATGACGAGGTCCAAAATGAAGCTCGCAAAGAGAGTCGTAATCACGGAGTTCAGTAGGCACCCCCTCGACGTGAGGTCTTATTAAAGGAATAATATTTACAAAACGAGACGCCTCAGAAATCCCCAAATTAAGATCTCGCCGAAACCCGCCCAACTTCCACAAAGTGGAATCATTAAATTAAAAATGTAAACTTTTCTCTTAGCTAGGTAATGGGCATCCCGATGTAGATAAATAGATGGAATAGCTGCAAAAGGAGCATTTTCCTGTTCATTAAATTTTTCCTTCGCTTTTTTTATTTCGACCCCTGGTGCTAATTTTGTTGGAATTCACGCCCCTCAGCCCCTCCCGCTGGGGCTCAATCACAGAAATTTTATATCCGGAATTAAATAAGTACCCGACAGTATTACGGATAAAATTTAATATGAGCTTATTTTTATTACAGTATCTTTTTTAATTAATCAGATACACTGCTTATTGGATTTAGGCTAAAATATTTCAAAAGTATTCTTCAGAATCTCTCTCTAAATACTCGTCATAAACGTATATTTGGTCGTGTTTAGAGAAGCTTAGATGAGTTACCAAGAAGTCAATCAGGAAGCGAAATATTCTCATCATCTTATTCCAGAGGGTGATCTGTGCTGGTAATTCGATTGTCTATGAGATCCGTGGATACATCGTAGGAAACGTCAGCGAGCTCGGTAGCAAATGCAATTATATCAACTAATATGCCGTCTGCGACCGTCGCCGCCCGCCATCGCTGTGCGGCTTCTAGCGATGCCACCCTTAACTGTTTAGAGGGGATTACATCCAACTTAGTTATTATGTCCTTCCTTACACCTGAGTTTCATAAACAAATTTTAAATAAGTACAATAAGCCAGCGAAATTATTTAACCCTTAAACCGTACTTATACAATGCCAAATATGAACTCAGAAAAAGTTATAACTATATTGTACGTACTCATTTTTTGCGTAGAAGTTACTTCATATTTTCAGTAAACATCGTACACGTGATTATTCATTTCTAATTATTATTAAACGTGAATGTCCAAATATATCAGGATATCGAATTCCTTTATAAGATATTGATTGGTGCAAATAAGGAAATCGAATTATTCAACGTCTGCCCCTCATTTGTAAAGCTCCCCCACAGCAGAGATGAAGAAATTCTTTCTGAGTTTTCGATTACTTGTCCAATTAATTTTATAGATTCATTTGTCTTGCACGCTTTGAAATATTTGTCTTCTGAAAAGATATTTAACAATTTGTTCATTTACTGACGACGCGTGATATTGATCTACAACAACTTTAAGTAAATAACTTTTTTATATAAAGCTTCTGCCGTCAATATTTTTCTATAATCTATTATATTTATATAGGAATATTATCTTAATGCCTTTACATTTCCACGTGAGTGATTGTTCATGGATTGTGGGTGTGCACTCTCACTTGATGCATCGAGAAATAGGAACATTGATGCAGATTCACATTACCCAGCAGTTGGGGTCTCCTGATGAGAGGGAAAGTTCACGTTCCGTTTCTCATCACGCCTGTGCGCGCAAGTGGGTGAGTGCGGTTAGTGACTGGAGCAACGCACCGGCCATTCATGACATAATTGGCAAGGGGGCTCATTTAACACAAGAATTTTCACATGATGCACTTGTTAACGCCTACGTGGAGCGTACTGGACCAGATAATGCTGGACAATACAACATGTGGATGTGCAATGTTACAGTGACTTAGGCACGAATAAGAGTAAACATTACTCGTATGATTGAAAATTAATAAAAATGAGGTTCCATGCATGATTTAAGATATGTTGGTATATACGATTCCTTTCATAATTACAATTAAGAATAATCTACAATTATAATATTCGTACCTAATATTTTTCTTATGGTTTGCGCATTCATCCTAAATTCCAAAACACTACTATGGGTTTTCCCTGTATAAAATTTAGGAATTTTTAAAAGATGTTAACTTTGAACAAAATTACTTGCAGTAAATATTTAACAACATTAGACACAAACAAAACCATCATATCCTTAAAACGAATGGATGATTATAATATATCAGCATAGCCTTCAATTATTTCCAACATTGATCACAATTTGTCAATTGAATGAACTAGCCAATCACGACTCGAACTTATATTCACTATTCACATTGAATTCACAAGGACATTAAAACTCATGGGAATGTGGACCTTGTTGCTAAAGCAATAGGTAAAGGTATTTTTTCATTGTAATTACAACTGTAGTCATGGTTAATTCACAATGATTGTTGATAGTCGCAATGAATTCACAATGAAAATTAGACTTTGTCACCAATTGAATACGATTTAGAGGACTAGCAGAAGAAATAGACGCAAGAAAACAATGACTAGTTATACAAGGTGTTAAAAGAATACCTATTGTTAAATCAGCGTGAGCGCGGGGGCGACGGGGGCGGCGGGATCAAAGCCAACTGACATTGAGATGTGACCACACCTTCGACAAAACGAAAGGACTATTATGGATTAGTACAGGCATTCAAACCTTTTAATTGAATGCTCTTCTTAATAAAGCGCCTTATTTTAAAGCAACTTTAAACTTGGTTCCTCAATCAATGCGCAATTCTATATTCGAAAACCTTATTCTCTGTAAACAATTATCGAGATACAGTATGAGCAGCAGTTCATGATGTCCAATGGGGTGAGCTACGAGTTGCTATCGATTCACACACACGTGTTATTCTACTAATTATTTTTTATTGATCTAACTAAAGCCTTCTGGATCTAAAGCGGTAACCGTATCCTGTGACTCCTTGTAATACAATTAATATTGCTCGCACTCCCCGAAGCCATAAAATCAGCACATGTTTTTAGTAATTTTACTCACACACTCGTGGAAAAACACAAACTCTCCAAGATGTTGATATTTTGTTACAGTCTACTGTAGGACTGAAGTTTTTCCCAATTGGATTTGAATGCATTTGACCACCATATCACCTAATGATGAAAGCTATATTGTGCAGTGCATGCATACGCCCTGTAACTGAGGCTGACTGAGTCGGAAACTCAAATCTTAATATTTTACTCATCCAGGTAAATTCGTAGCTTTGTTCCACCAAGGTCATCCCCATCAAAGCTAACGGCACAGTCGGACACCTTCTGTGATTTCAGTACAAACACCCATACCGCAGCGGAAGCGGCTATTTAGGGATCATTCGACATTTTACAAGATTTTACCCACTGTTTTAGCACAGATGGTTAGACTTACGAGTATATAAGTGACTAAAGCCGAGTTTATAAACTAACCTAAATGTTTAAATTAAAAGTTTAAAAGATAACAATGGAGCTATCTACTCCATTATTATCTAAACATGTTATTTAAAATTCTGTAAACATTTTATTCAAAATCCTCTATAACGTTCAAAATATGGCAAAATCGAACGAATATGTAATCAAATAAATTAAATATATGCTTGTTGCCACCATATGCTTTTTCACTCTGTATATGTATGTATGTATATCTTCACCCCAAGTTCCTTGCGGGGTAGGCAGAGAGAACCGAGCGCCATAAGACGCGGACCTTACATACTTCACTCGCTTCTGTGACATTCATAGCTCTTTTCATGTACTTTTTATATACTCATATAAAATGGCTGAAAATGGCAGGAAGTACAGTTTGTAATTATTTCATGAAACTGGAACAAGTCAAAACGCCGTTCCGTTCACATTATTTGAAGTAAAAAAGTTCACTATTGTGAAGTGATTTTTAAATTATTTAAATGAGTTTAGAATAGGCCAGTGTCGGCACCACGGGTGTCAGGGCGGCGGCGCGGCGAGTCCCTTTACAAAATCATTTCTAGTCCGTTTTCCGAAGTGAAAATTGCCCACGAACGGTCAAAGGGTTAACGATTTAGTGTTTATTTGAATTCCGCCTTTGTTAGTTTAAAAGGCGTTAGAATGTAAACGAACCCTTTGTTGTGATTGCTATATGTTTTGTTGAAAATTGACTATTTGAAACTGCTATTGTATCTTCATTAGCTATACTTTTTGTATTTGAGCTGATCCACCAATATTCTAATATCGAACACGAAAGAGAAGAAATACATAAAGGACAACACCAAACTGTTTTGAGGGCTGTATGATATAGTACAACTGACAATTACATAGAATTGATCAATTCAGCAATATTTGCATTCGGTTAAGAAACGATATAATCTGACATATCGTAACAAGAGTTCGAAATACTTATTGGCGATAACAACCAAAATAGACGATCGGAACATTGTGCCTTTGTATTTGCCCTTTGTAAGCACAGCAGCATGGCATCATTCTTCAATGATATGGCTCAGTGGGGAGTCTACGGTAGCTCCGCAGTCTCTTTTTGTGAGACCAACATTTTATCAAACATTTTAATGGCCGGCTTTATGACGCCAACAAAAGAAGCGTGCTAACAGAGGCGTTAAATCCTTTACGATTAGATGATGATCACGCGTTTGTCATTGGAATACTTAGTTCTGAGTCTCGTTATCGTTCATGCGGTCATGCGTGATTACCATTATAGACAGATGTAGAATGTAAGATGAAGCTTTGGGCAAATCGAGGACTATTTTTGAATGTAGGATTTTTGAATAAAAAAATAATTTAATACTTACCCTGTAAATTCTGCGTTGCCTTAAGGGAAAACAAAAAAGAACAATCATGCTAAGAAAACTAAACATAAACATCTAACGCATTCAAAGAACTACTGCACGAATAATACTATGTAAATTTATCTGTGGTTTGGTTGGGATATCATTGTATTGAATAGCTAGGGTGTAACCTGGAGCCAAAACAACGACAACTAACATTTCACCCACAATAATAAAGAAAAATAATCACACCACTGAACAAATGCAATCAACATGTAAAGACAGGATTCACTCTCCAATCAAGCATTTAAACAAAATGTGATTGCTTAATTTAAAATTTCAATGGCAAATGAAATGAAACCTACCTTTTTAGAATAAAAGGTGAAATTTTGGCACAAAAAAAAATAGAAAAAATCAAAACACACCAATAAGCAATTTTGTTGGAAAATACTATGCTTTAATCCTGCGTTGCGGGTGTGTCGTGTGGTCTTCCAGGCTACCCCCTTAGCCTGCGAGCAACCGGCTGAGCGGCCGAGCTCGCCCGAACGTTTCCGAACGTAACCGAACCCGGCCGAACGAAATCGAACGCGTGGCGCGAGCGACTAGCGACATACCTGTCTGGCGCTTTCATTGACAGGCACCTGAAATGAAGAAAAAATTCGATCCAATTCCTTGAATGTTTAAAATTTTGCAAAAATTTTCACTACTATCGAAATTTGCACAGATAAATTTACATGCAATCTTACGTAAAAATCCTTAAAATTACACATAATGTAACACACATCATGAAAACAATAATTGTGTTCTTGATGAACAAATTCCTATTATGAAAAAAAATATTTCCTGAAGAAGGGATCACAGCAAAAAATGGAATACAAAAATTAAAAGTAAACACAGTAACAAAACAAACAATAATGTGGTAAAAACAGTTAAAAACAACATTGCAAGATGTATTAGGACAGTTGTTAAAATACGGGGAGCGTGGAACGGCTTGACTCCGATGATATTGTGCACTCGCACGCGATCTCTCCGTGTTTGCATTCACACACTGTTGCACTGCAACGGTTCGTAATTATCATTTTAAAATCCGACCAATCTATTCATTTTCTATCAGATGATTAATACTGAATCAATGTCACGTAATTGTTTCAATCTGTATATGTCAATACTAATGTGTATCAATAATAATGTTAATGTTAATTATTATTAGTCAATTAATTTGAGCAAATGTATGTAGTTTATTAAGCAATGGACCAATAAAACCTATTAATATTGAGTCATTACAATGAAAGACCCCTCCCAATGGACAAATTTATTAGATTATTGCCGGACGAAATCACGCAAACGAAATCGTAAAATTAACGGAAATCAATTCCATTAAATTGAATTCAATTCCCTTGATGTTATTTCATAACAACAAGGGTAACTATTTTAGAAACATCAGACACGCGTATGCTAAGTATGTAGTAAAAAATATTCGACCAATATAACGCACATGAGGCCATGACATTTCAATGAATATGATGGAAACGTCAAGTCGATACAAATAATTTGTTTAAATGGAATAAAACGTGCATAAAAAAGGCGCAATGAATAAAGTACTCTTGCGGTTCAGACAATACGTTTCACTTCGCGTGTGAACAAGCCACTGATGACTATCATTTTGTGCTATTTTGACACAAATACTTTTCTGGTGGATATTATAATCGGCAGCACTTAGCGTACCGGTGTGCACAGGCATCACACGCAACGAAATCAAAAGGCACCTACTCGAAAAACCAATCTATCAATATTAGAACACAAAAAAATATGCAAGTCAGTTAATAATCCCGAATCGGCAATCGACAATGGAAATAAAGTCACAGTCACTTTTTTAATAATGGCAACTCAGTTTTTTTCTTTTTATTGCCACCCTAGGTTCGTTTGACATTTGAACCGGCTGATGACTTGGCCGCCATGATTGATCGTCGCGACCTAGTAAATGAGTGCAATTTACCATTTATTTTCCTTTTCATTCAATGTTTGTTTTTATTAACTGCATAAAATTGGTCCTCAATCCTCAATGCATTACGAAGTAAAAAAGTAATTTATTTAAATTTTAGTACAAAATACATTTACATACAAATTAACTGTTGAACTGTGACTGATATTCATTTGTCAATCTGTAGTGTCATTTGAAATCCCACAGTCAGATAACTGTTTTCATTGGCCACAAAACAAGTTTTTATAAAGTTCTTAATAGAGTTCAAAATCAAAATTCTCCTCGTACCATTATCATAAATTCTTCTGTAATATGACAGTCACGGTTTAGGTCTTTACGATTAAGGCACTATGGCTCAAAATTGCTTTCTTTAATTTGGAGAACTCGAAGAAAATGAATGACTGTGTACAATTTATCATCCGACCAAGTATCCGCCCAAAACCGAAACGAATTCACAAGTAAATAATTGACCACAAATATTTCGAATTGTGTACTGTAAAGCGCCGATTAAACAATCTTCATATGCTTGTACTAATATTACCATTCATACCTGTTATACATATCTCCTAGATTTGTTTGTTATGTTGTAGTAGGTATATACTTAGTCTGGCCATAAATACTGTTACAATTAAAAATAAACAAAATATTACATTTGAATTTGGAATCTGTCATTATTATATGATTGTTCATTGTGGTTTCTCATTTTGGCGCCAATACATTGTACAATATTTTGCGATATTAAAATGGAGTGGGGTGATAAAGAGAACCGAATCGCTGTGATTGCATTATACAAAGTAGGTATGGAGCCAAATGCAATTTTTAAAACTCTCCATACGCTTGGTATTAGTAAAATGTTTGTGTACCGGGCTATTAATAGATTCAATGAGACCTCCTCTGTTTGTGACAGAGAAAGATCTGGCCGTCCACGTACTGTTCGTATGAAAAAGGTGGTCAAAGCAGTAAGGAAAAGAATTCGAAGAAATCCTGTCCGAAAGCAAAAGGTTTTATTTTGGGAGATGAAGATAGGACCTAGAACCATGTCGCGTATTTTAAAAGATGACTTAGGACTTGCAGCCTATAAGAGACGTACTGGTCATTTCTTCACTGATAATTTAAAAAAGAATAGGGTGGTAAAATCGAAACAACTACTGAAGCGGTACGCAAAGGGAGGTCACAGAAAAATTTTGTTTACGGATGAGAAAATTTTTACCATATAAAAAAGTTGTAACAAACAAAATATGATAAGGTGTATGGCCACAGTTGTGAAGAAGCGAGCACGCGTATTCAGAGGGTCCAGCGAGGGTATTATCCTTCATCAATCATGGTTTGGCTTGGAGTCTCATATTCAGGCTTAACTGAGATGTTTTTCTGTAGAAAAGGTGTGAAAACCAGTGCCGTGGTTTACCAAAATACATAGTAGAACCTCTTTCTCAAACAATGTTCAAAAACAGACACTGGATATTCCAGCAGGACTCTGCACCAGCTCATAAGGCACGAAGTACCTACTCAAAACTGGTTGACCGCTCGTGGAATTGACATCATCGAGCATGAAGACTGGCCCTCTTCTAGACCAGATTTAAACCCACTGGACTACAAGATATGGCAACATTTGGAGGAGGAAGTCTGCGCTAAAACTCATCACAATTTGGAGTCTCTTCGAGCATCTCTGGTTAAAGCAGCGGCAGAAATAGATATAAATGTGGTGCGTGCGGCCATCGATGACTGGCCGCAATTCAAAATGGAGGAGGACATTTCGAATAATGTAAACAAAATTTTATTATACATTTAATTACCTTCCATTTCATATATAACTTTTCCATAATTATCAAAAAGTGTATCATTAATTACATCAAAAGTTTTTGACAGAACTTATGACCTGACTAGGTAGATACAAAGTATAGACAAAAAAGTATAGTCGAACATAACAGTGGACTCATACCTACTTGTTTTTTTTTAGTTACGGCTTCGGTTTGAGAATTCTCGGGAAATCTGGTCCTGCCGCAGACGGAGAAAATGTGTTGAGAACTCCAAAACAGGGGAAATTAATTGCTCTGCCGAACCTATGGTCATAACTTGCCGCTACTTGAGCAGCGTTCCACTCTACATTCATGTGTGTTGTTCTACATCTGGGAATGCATTAAGCAGATGCTTAATGCAGACAATCTTTTTAGAACTTTACACACATGGTTATATTAGCTGCTTTAAATGCCAATGTCATCTTTGAACCGCCAGATAACATAATTATAATACATTCAATACAGGAAGGCACTTTAGAGTTCATATAAAGTATATTACAATGAGTACCATCGTATCGCCGCATCGATATTTTGTAATAACTCGACAAATAGTAATGTTTTCTGTACAATTATTCCTGTTCTTTACATGCATAGAAGCAATTATTTGTGTATTTGCAAAAACAAACAAAGTAGAACAAGGTATACGTTTATATTTACAAAGATATTTAAAAGGTAATAAAAAGTTTTGCAATAAAAAAGTCAAACTGAATAAATTAGTTAAATATTATATCATCACATTATAACTAACTAACCATAAACGAAATAATATTTTTACAAGTAGGTATTATCTACATAGAGGAAATAATAAAAACCTAAATCTAAAACCTTGATGACAATTGTTCGAAAAAACTTATTCTAAAGTAATATTTAATTGTTACATATTTCGCTGAATATATAAAGAAATTAATTTAGTTGTGCACGAACACGAACACGATGTTCATCTGTCAGTATGATCGACGAGCATTGTAGAAAGGACTGCTCATTCGCTCCAAGTTGAACACATTTCGGCGCTGTATACTGTGCTTTATTCAAATGCATTTTGAACAACATACTCTAATTAACTCCCCGGCAAGAGCCAAAAATATGTAAAATGTAATTTCTGTACTTGTATGCTACGATTTTATATAGATATTCCTTCTCGTTACTACGATTGAACTAATATATCTTAAAAAATATAAAAAGAAAACGATACTAATAACCAATAACGAAAGAAACATTATTTCCAATTAACTTTAGGTCATTTAAGATTAAGAAAAAAAATTCTTAATGATAGTCTTGAAAAGTCATAGAACTTGAATAGTATTTTTATGTTTTATATGTTTCGTAGATTTGAAAATAGAGTTCTAACTTTATAGTCTGATGTTTATAGCCTTGTCTATAGTACCAAGCGAATGTTAACCAATAAATTAGATTTGACAAGTGTTGAACAAGATTGACATGTTCTAGGCTAAACATTCAATTGGCTGACGCGCCGGGATGTGGGGGTCTACTAGTCTAGTTGAGACTATCAGATTACACATTTGATTTTATAGCGATTTGATGCATTACATTAGTACCTACAGAGAATTCTTCTATCTATCTATCTATAAGTGCCTCCAATCACAAGCATAATTCTGCTTACATGGAGACTCCGGCTACGATAAATGTAAATAGTTTAAGTTACTGAATAAAGATTTATTTATTATTTATAACGAGGTCGACGAGCTCGGCGGCTCAGTCGTGAATGACGCGACTTTGACACCGACGCTCGTGGGTTCGATTCCCACACAAGGCAAACATTTGTGTGCATGAACATGTCTGTTTGTCTTGGTCTGGGTATTTTCTATGTATAGTAAGTATGTATTTACAAAAAAAAATGTATTTACGTATGTTTATCAGTTGTCTAGTACCCATAACACAAGCTCCGCTTACTTTGGGGCTAGATGGCGCTGTGTAATTTGTCCGACAATATAAAAATACAGACTAAAATACAGACTTATAAGTTAACGCCAAGTCCCTTGTGGGATAGGCAGAAAGAACCGAGCGCCACATGACTCGATCCTTACACACCTCACTTGCTTCTTTAGCATTCATTGCTCTTCTCATGCATGCTCGGCAGTTTCTAAGGCTCTTGACATCAACTTCTGATAAAACACGATCAATTTGGTCAAGCTAAGTAAGTTTAGGCCTTCCTCACGTCCTATACGTCATTGAAAATTCTTAAGTCTCTTTTACATTCCATTCAAACTATATGAAAGAATGAACTGAAAAGCAAATGTGCAATCAAAGTACAAATTATGTGGGTTGATAAAACATGAAGCTCTTTCGATCTAGAAAGTTCTATTTGGCAAAATAATTCCAATCCACAAGGTTCACCTACGATGCAATGAATATGAAGGAGATCTGGTTATGTTGGTGGCATTATAACGTTTTTAATATCCCTGGTGAAAATTATTATTTTCAGCGCAAAGATCTGTACACAAATTTTAATAAGATTTTAAGAAATGTAGAGCAAAGCAAAGTAGTACGTCAAGGGAAGTATCTTCACTGCACAGCAAACAGCAATCAAATAACAACGTCCTGAAGGATTGTTGTATTCCTGTGTGCGAGTGAGGTTATCAGTAAGCTTCTGAGGAGTTGCTGTGTTAACAGCGATACTCCTAATGTGGGGTACGGTAACCACTTCACATCAGGTGGGCCGTATATACACTTGGATAAGAAATATCGCTGGCTGTTGCCATGGTGCGGCGTATGCATGGTTCATATTATGAAATGCGTGTCGGAACGTTAGAACAATTTTGCAAATTTATTGCATTTTTACTATGTTAAAGTGTTCGTTTTTGACAGAGGCAGCGTAACTAGTTCGTGTTATGACATATTTTTTGAAGTGATAACTTCTTATAGGAGGGTAAACCGCTTCGTTACGTAACGCGTTACGGCGCCAGTCTGTCTGGCTTCCTTTTCTCTCACGCATACGGCAGCGGTAGGCAGGCTCAATTATAACTAAGAATAAAATATATTTTATAATCAATAAAAGATTTCATTAATAACCTTTGTACATGCTAAAGATTTGTAACTGTATATGTTAAGTATATTTGTACAATAAAGAGATTACAACAACAACAACCTTTCCTTACATTATCATATAATTTAAGTAATAACCTAAGCTTTTCTCAAGTTAAACAATTTCAATATTAAATAGTTCAACTTAAATTAGTATAAATTATCACTTCTGTCGGGCGTCCCGAGACGCACACGTTTTTTTTTATACAACGTCCTGAGACATACAAGCATATGACCCACCTGACGTAAAGCGGTTACCGTAGCCTATGAACACTCGCAATACATTAAGTATTACTTGCGCCATGCCGCCTCTGATTCTAACACAGCTAATCCTTAGGAGCTTGCTGGTGACTTCACTCACACGCAGGAACACAACAACCATCTAGGTAGTTGTTATTTGGCTGCGGTTTTATTGAAGTGGAGGTATTTCCCGGAATGTGCTGCTTTGATGCGCCCTACCTCTCTTATGTACACCTAGACCAAAACAAAAAGATATATTCATGCAAACAAATATTTGTCCTATGTGGAACTGAACCCACGACCGTTAGTGTTAAGGATTAACAGCGTGTTTCACCACCACCGAGCTCGTCACATAATTGTTATAATGCGTTACATTATTACGGATTATTTATATGTACAAGTTTCTCGATATTCGTATAACATACCTAAGAAGGTATTGCGGCCTCTAGCTTGATTGACTCAAAAACTATTTAAAACTTCAAAAAAATGGTATATTTAATGCATATTTAGTATATTTGTGGCTATTTTCTATTTCATAACTCGAAAGCTTTACTGAACATATTTTTTATTATTTTACGTTAGCCAAGTTATTTCCATTTCTACACATAGAAATTTTAAACTTCTTAATTTTTTAAATGATTAAGATCCAAGGCTCAGCATTCGCCAAACAAAATTATTTCAAATTATTACGGTGTTTTCTCTATCATTGCTCAAGTGTCTAGAAATATCATGGCTCTCAATTAAAACGAGAAATAATAATTTGGAAACATCCGCCCCACTTGTAAATCAATTTGATAATTCAAATAGGACTGGCGTTCCCTCCAGGCAGTGTTATCGGCTAAGGGTCTTCATTAAATATTTTAAGATAGACAGTTAAACAAATTGAAATAAGTTGCAATCACTCTGTCTGTTATTCAACTGATATATTTCCGATGACTGAATACAGTTTTATAAACTCAAATCCTTGAAAATATTATAAAATACAGATGTGTTTTACAATGAAACTATTCGCATGAAATAACTAATTTAGGCTAAGTTTAATAAGCAGTAAAGTACACAATCGGTTCAAATTGTTAACCTGAAGAATTTCACTTTCCAACAAAATATTAAAAACTCCACAATAAAGGCGCGTAACCCTTATACACCTGCCCTCAAAACAAACTTTGACAAGACTGCTACGAACATTTTTCGGGAAAAATAATTGCAAATTTATCCTCTTGAGGGCATTAATTTCCCTTCACCCCCGATTCAACCAAGAAAACAGCCCAATTAGTACATTACTTCCTTCCCTATAAAGTCAGCTGTACACAAAAAGCGCTTAACTGACATAGCGATATTGTACTATGTCAGAGCATTCTCTATTTTCGTGATACTGGTCTAACAATGTATCATCAGTACACCATAAACGTGAACTAAAATTTTCATAGTTGTTTACACTATTAATATAGATACGATTGAAATAATTAAGCATCGTAATTAAAATCGTGAAGACGGTTTCATTCAAGTTGTCGGGAACGTGGAACCCAGTTGTCAAGTTATGCAAACGTTATGTGCGGGCTTCGAATAGCAAACTCCAACAGGACACCGTGAGTGTAGTGTGTAAGCGACGCAGAAAGAGGGTAGACAGATCGTCGTCTTTATATTCTCGTCGGACTCCAGTCATCCTGTGACCATGGCGTCTGCAACATCGCCGAAATATTTATGAAATATAAAAACAAATCACGGTAAGTTCCGTACCTATATTAATAGTGTAAAATAATAATTGTCGCTCTGTAATTATAATTTTCCGCGATTTATTATTTGATATACATTAATGTTCAAACTTGCACAGTACTTGGGCTGACCTACGCAAATCGTCTGCTTATGACAATATTGCCAGCGTGTAAGTTGTTTGGGACTGCAAAATATAGCAACAATAAAAACAAGTTGTGGCGTTATTATAACGTCCATAATTACGATGTTTATTATGATAATATAGGCATGGAGCTTTCGGCGGTACATGCAAGTATAACGGAGTCTAGTAGAGTTGTCCGACTGCAAATTTCAAGGTAATTTAATAATGTCAATGATTGTAGAAGCTCACCAGCAGATTTTATACGGAGAATATAGATATATTTTTATTACAATTTTAGCGACGACATTTAATAAATTAATAGGTATACCAGTTTTAATGGGCGTACAAGAACCAATACATCATTAAAAAAACGTAGTTAAGCTATATTATAGCGCGTATTATAGCGTTCAGTGTGACTTTACCTTTTTATGACTTCCCTAGTGTTTAGATCGCATAGATCACCTTTATTCTTCTTATTTACAACACTCCGAAGAATTATTACTTCTGAATCGTTTAAGTCCTTGCTCATTGCTTGTAATCCCGAGACCTGAGATTAAAATGTTTGCCCGCTGCTAATTAAAAGGGTTACTTTTTTTCATAAATGATTAATCGAAACAGTTGCGATCCTACTGCATTAATGTAACTTTACTTATTAATTTAGTAGGTTAAGCACGTTTTAAAAATTGTAGAAAAATGAAAATAATCATCGTTTTATCTTTATTATCGTTTAGCATGCTATTCAATATGCGTTAACCTTACCTACTACTGCTAAATTAGGGAGTTACCTACTGAGAGTTAGCTGAGCGTCAACGTTATTTTTTAAAAAGCTTTATGTTACTTTCCGAACATTAAACCAAAGTCTGGATAAGAAAAATGATGGAATATGGCTTCAGTCGCTAAAGATAAATTTCCTGTCGATAATTGAGGGGTGCGGTGAAAAATCAAAACTAATATAATGTAATATATTTAAAAAGATAAGCAATTAAAGAACTTATGGAATCTTTGGAGCGCGAGTCCGTCTGGCACTTTTTAGGGTTCCGTACCCAAAGGGTAAAACGGAACCCTATTACTGAGGCCCCGCTGTCCGTCCGTCCGTCCGTCCGTCCGTCCGTCTGTCACCAGGCTGTATCTCATGAACCGTGATAGTTAGACAGTTGAAATTTTCACAGATGATGTATTTCTATTGCCGCTATAACAACAAATACTAAAAAATATAATAAAATAAATATTTAAGGGGGCTCCCATACAACAAACATTTTTTGCATTTTTTATAGATAATGGTACGGAACCCTTCGTGCGCGAGTCCCACTCGCACTTGGCCGATTTTTTCAATAATCTATATAAGTAACATTGAGATTATAATGCAAAGAAAGTATAACTCAACGAAAGTATAAACGTAGCCGTACTGAGCAGACCTAGCGGAAGACCCTAACTGCAGAAGCAGTAGGTTGCCTAAAATCCTATAATACAAATGATAGTAAGAACTAGGAAACTACTGGAGACCCTATATCTCTTATATTATAAGGTACAATAGGCATTAATCAAGTACGTCAAACATGTCCTTATGCGTATCCGTGTACTTTGGACATCAGTTGGCGTTAATTATAAATAAACTAATGTAATGTGTTCATGAATGAAAATCATAATTTCATATAGTGACATTTTAATATAAGAAGTTATCTTAGTTATTTAATTTCTAGACGCTAAAGTTTAAGCTACGTTTATATTTCAAAAAGAGCGTGAAAACGGGTTTTATGTACAAGTGACCTTAATCGCACACCTGCCACTTTGAGGGTAGGTAGCGCTCAGATAGTACTAACTACATACGCATAGGGTTGCTACTTGTAAAATTCTATCAAAAAATTCTAACTAATTAATTGAAATCTTTGTTACGTACACAAACTTATGAAAACAGGCATCTTATATGTATTTTTAATCTACACAAATTATAAAGTGAAGTGTGTAAGGACTGCATCTTATGGCGCTCGGTTCTCTCTGCTTACCCCGCAAGGGACCTGGCGTGAAGATATACATACTTACATACAAATTATAAAATAGTAGCAGGGTTGACCTAGTACATATATAGAGTATTTTTCATAAAATCGATCCTGCGAACCTCTCACTGTCTACTGAGAAGCCAAAACAGTCATTTCAATTATTTTGCCTATATTTCTGTTTATTTATCAATCGTGTATGAAACACGCAGACACTACTTAAACTAATTAATTTTTACACGATGGTAGCGTATATTCCTAGTCTCGAAGCAAAGAATTCCTTTCATTGCAATCATATATTTAGTTTTCTGTACTTGAAAGTAACGTGTAATTGTAATTCACGATAAAATCAATGGGAATGTTATTGTGCCTAGGAGTACCCAAAACAGGTGTTTAGCAACCCTAGCCACATGCAATGTAAAACAATTATTATGGTACTTAACTGTTTGTTATCCTAGCGTAGTAATATTTATTACCGAAGCGAATGCAATGGCACTTCAATCGCTCGGTTTCTCCAATGTAGACAATCATGACCCCTGCCAGCTAGAGGTACTTTGGACTCTATGGGACTTCACAGTATGGAACTCTGTCTTTGTCGATTCTTCCACGAATCTACACACATCCAGGCAAATAATTATGTTTAAGTATGGCTACTGTGTGACTTATAATAAAAAGGCTTGTAATTAGCTGAGTTTTATTAACATGATATCATGTCTAGTTGACAAAAAAGATGTGATTATAAATGAAATTATTAGCCATTTTAATGAGATACTTTACGGGTGTATATTTCTCATTCTCTCCCTAGATTTTGTTACTACAATCCATCATTTCGACACACCTATAAAAGTTATGGAGGATAGTACCTCTACTCTAAAAATCCGTGCCAAGTTCGCAGGTTTTTAGAATTTCGTACCCAAAGGTCATCAACGGAATTCTGTAACGGTTGCGCTATCTGTCCATCCGTCTATCACAGGGCAGTATAACTGTAATAAGTAGACACTTAAATTTGTTATAGAATATGCTAGGTACTATTACCGCTATAATAGCAAATAATAAAAAAAATATGATTATATTTAAAATTACGAGGTATCTCTATAAAGAAACGAATCTCATTAGCGTTTTTTACACGATGCTATCCTTCATATGCAAGTAAGACTCGCACTTCGCCGATTTTCTTATAGAGGCAGTAAGGTACGAGTAATATTGTTGGCCTTGCATATAACCATATAACTAGTCTGGCCATAAATACTGTCACATAGAAACTTTTCTTAATACAGCTCTTTAATTATTTTGAAACTGGATCGCGTTTATTATGTTAAAAGCTTCTTTCGATTTCCCGCCGTTTCACATATTTTTTTCGTGTTTATTATCAAATTACAATATGAAATGAGGTGTTAAAAAAATAGGATTGCAGTGCTTGCCTTGCACAAAGTGAGCATGAAGCCGTCGATCATATTCAAGACACTTCAAAAGCTTATTATCAGCCGTATGTTTGCATATCGTACTATCGACAGATATACGAATACTTCCTGTGTTGAAGACCATAAAAGATCGGAGCGAATCTGAGTTAAAGCCAGAATTCGCCGAAACTTCATTAGGAAACAAAAATATTACCGTGAGAAATGAAGATTCCCGCTAGGACTCTGTCGAGTATAATAAAACAAGACTTGAAGCTCGGCGCTTATCGGTATTACAGGACATGAGACTGTCTTGAATCGTCATGTGAAACCTCTCAGCAATACACTTTTTAAAATTGTACCGTGGACTTTCCAGCAGGACTCTGCACCTGGTCACAAGGCACGACGTCCCGGACTTTATGAGAGCTGAAGGCTAGCTCTCGTCTCGTCTAACCCAGATCTGAACCCCTTAGACTACAAATTAGTAATCAGTTTTGAGGACACAGCCTGCTCGAAATGACACGCTGACATTGTGTCTCTTAAGAAATCTCTGGAGCAAGCAGTAACTAAATTTCCCATGGAAACAGTGCGTAAATCCATAGATACGTGGCCAGACAGATCGAAGGCCCGTATCAAAGGCAAAGGTGGCCATTTCGAATAGTTTTTTTTTTCCTGAGATATATGCATAAATATGTAGGTATATATAAGTTTTATTAAGATTACATTACTTCATAAACAAATAAATGCATATTCATTTGTAACAGAACTTATGGCCGGACTAGGTATATGCTGACCATCAAACATGCATAGTATGATATACAAAAACATTTCTCTATATTTTCCTCATAGTGATAAAAAAAAATATTTCTTTTATAAGATTTATCTTAAAAAAGGTCCAATATCTGAAACTGCCTCAAACTGCATATACTACTACTAAATAGGACACCTAAAGTAAAAAAAGTAAAATTGCTAACATTTGAAGACAACTTAGCTCCTGGAGCAATTGGGATGATACAGTGGGTATAGGTATCTCAACGTAACTTAATTTTAAATAGATTTTCAGGTTAATCGAACTGGTAACTTTTTAACCACTTCATTTAAAAAATATAAAAAAATTATATCTTTTAAAATGGAAAGTCTTGTAACTTGTCTACATGCAAAAAGCTACTTGCTCCTATTTTAAGAAATATTCAAAACCGCCCTCTTTACAGTTTTATTATATGTATATATTTTTCCCCTATTGGTTGGTATTAGCACATAACGTCAAATGATTAGGTAATCGCCGCCATTCGTAATTAATTCTATACGATGTATAAACGTGGTTATACATAATAAATCGCGTTTAAGTACACACCCTACGTTTCATGTCATTTATTCTAGTTATTTACATACTTTAATTAAATTTAATGCACTTTTCATAATAAATGTTGAAGTGGCAATTTATTACACAATTTACTTATTTATGTATATCTACGTATATCGGGCGCTAGATTTTTAATGTATTTTATTCCGTTTTGCTTGGTGACAAATAACCAACACGTCTTATTTGAAGCAATTACTGTATCCTTTGGACGCGCTTACAAAACATAGTGTATCGCTCCCGGGTTCCTACCGCCGCTGTAGCTAATCCTATCCTAATGTAGCTATCTTCTCAGGAGCTTCGTCGTGGCCTCTTGTCACAACTATATAAATTTCTATCACTACATATTATATAGCAAAGTCCCACACGGCGTCTGTTTGTCTGTCTGCTCGCGATAAACTCAAAAACTACTGAACGGATTTTCATGGATTTGTCACCAATAGACAGAGTGATTCTTGAGGAAGTTTAGGTGTATCATTTGTTAAGGCTTTGTGTAAATCGGTTGAAATATGACGATAACTGTTGAAAATGTCGGAAAAAGTCAAGCCGCCTGGGAGCTTTCATCGCATATTACACGGATATACAGCATTAATCCCTACTGTATGTATGTATCCATGTAATATGCTCTACAACCCGTGCCAAACCGGGGCGGATCGCTAGTTTATTTATAAAGTTGTCTACATTATAAAATCGATTCTAAAATTACACTCATTACCTTTTTTTGATACAAATCTATTTTCTTCCTTCCGCTTCGCCCACGTCAATGTAGAGTTTAACAATATTTCCTTTCAATTTCCATTTTCTAAAAACCACTTTTTAATATCGTTAATTGAAATTTATATGGACATTTATACATAAAAAATACGGAATTCATTGAAATGATATTTGTACAGCGATATTTAAATATCTTTGTGTCCCAGCCGGAGAAGGCATCGACTTTAATAGACCATTATATTATACGCTCAAATGGTTATAAACTTCTATATCCTTAGGAAATTCCAAAAATCCTTTTTAACAGACGCCTGTGCCTGATCAATCTCTCCATGCAAATTTCCAAGTTCAGACTTGAATTGTCAGGCAGGTAGTTTCCTCTTACCGGCTATAGGTTGCATGTTCCTAAGCTTGCAAAAATCTTGTCTCAGGGGATGCCTTCGTTTACTGAGGAAGCTCTTTGGTACATTTCCATTTCCCAGAATTATACAAAGAGTATAAAGTAGGTAGCTCCAGTGGCTTGACTTGTATTTTAATATATCAGACAGGTAAATAATCATTTAGTAGTATAATAAGGATCCTGGTCCATATTGGTAGTTGTGTGGGAAAGTGTGTGGTTTTTTAATGACGTCATTAAAAAAATCAGGATTTATATATTTATTGTGGTATATAATACGCTATGCACAGTAATGATGTTTGGGAATTACTCAAAAAATATGTAATGTAAATTCACATTAAACAGTAAATAAGAAAAAAATATTAAGCGACATTTTGGTGTTATTAATGCAACAATCGTATCACGCTTGCACTTACCTACTTAAAATATTAAATTATATTAATAAAAAATGGTAATGCTTGCAGTCTAAATAAAATAAAACACGGCGCAATCAAACTAAACAAGTCTAGCACTACCTACTGGTACTAAATGACTGATAAGCATACGTATATACTTTTTCGTATGTTCTTATAGCACATAGAAAATATGCAGAGTGAGACAGATATATATATATCCTTTATTGCACACAACAAATTAAAAAGTTACAATGGTTAAAGTACATAGTTCGCAAAGGCGAGCTTATCTCTAAAAGAGATTCCTTCCAGCCAACCTTATATATTCATGCAAATAAATGTTTGTCCTATGCGGAAATCGATGCCACGACTTTAAAGCAACCATTGCTAGTCACTCGACCACCGGGCTCGTCATTTACTTAATAAAAAAACAAATGGATATTATATACAAGGAAAATGTATTTATTATTAAAGCTACGCTTTTCTAGTTTATAAGCGCATGTAGGCCTTAAGACAGTAATTGTATAACAAAAAGCAACGGGAGCGATTAGCTTCGGGGCTCAGAGTGCGTGGTCACGATTTATTGTGTTTCAAATATTCATAACGTTACAGTTACAAAACAATAATTACTCGAAATACAAACCTAAGTTATTGACTCAAAGGTTCATATTCATTTAGCGAGAATTCAGCACGGATGCTTAACTTGGAAAGTTTAAGGCTTTGTACAGTATCGTCTGAGCTGTTTAAGGAAGATGCTTGTCTTCAGTTTAGAACCAGTTACATCGGAAATGATTGGAACCAAGTTGCATGTTCACTATTTGCAATAAATAATTGTTCTGTGTATTTTCTGCATTACAAACAATGCGAGCCGAATATGAACATGCCTATCAAGGACGCCATATTGTTTGCATTACACATTAATGAAATGATTATATATTCATTGTTCTTTTTTAATATATCACGGAAAAAGGGAAGGAAGTTAAAGCGCCTATTTAGATAAAAAAAAATATATTTTCAATCAAAATCTAAAAAGACGGAATCTTTTACAGCTTTTTATATCTGTATACCATTGTATATGATATATTTTATACCAATTCTAACACTGTGCCATTACTTGGCTTACCTTCAAATCTGAATAGGCTGCGGTGACCGCTTAGCATCTAATGCGGGCTGCATGCTTGTTTGCCAATCTAGTTGTATAAAAAAAAAACAATATTTACAATCGTGTGCTGTATTTTTTATCGAGGAAATTTCTCATATGGTATTTAAACTTAATTTTGGATATTCGTTGCGACCTAAACCAACGAAATTACATCGAGAGCCTCATTTTAACAGCTTTAAAGAAACTCGGAGTCCTGAACAGGGTGCGCCGGTTCTTCACCAACTCTAGACCAACTTTGTCTTCTTTATAAGACTCAAGTTCGGGCCTGCGTGGAGTATTGCTCGCATCTCTGGGACGGCTCCGCACAGTATCTTCTCGAGGCTCTCGATAGCGACGGCGAAGGCGACGGGCTATCCGCATAATCGACGACGAAGAGGTCACAAAATACCTAGTACCTCTGCAACTTCGTAGGGACTTCGGCTCCCTAAGTACATTTTACCGCCTGTACCATGGTGAGTGCTCTGAAGAACTGTTTTCCCTTATCCCACCTTTTCCCTTCCTTCATAGAACCACACGAGCACCTTGCGGGCGAGCATGGTAGCGTCAACTGACAGGACACTGTGGTCCTTTATCAGTTGTCTCTGCACAAAGCCAAATAACAACTCGCTGGAGAGTTGTTGTGTTTCGCGAGTGACTGGGGTTACCGATAAGCTCCTAAGGAGTTTTTGTGTTACATCGAGAGAGAGATTATCATTTAATGCATTGCAAGCGTTCATAGGCTACGGTAACCGCTTTACACCAGGTGGGCCGTAAGCTTGTATGCCTCGTAATGTTATATAAAAAAAGACAGATGTACCTTTGCATGTGGTATCATAATAGCTCCCAAACTTAATACCTACTCTTTTATAATTCGCAAATAGATTTATTCGGAATAATTTCAATTGTGTGTTCTAAAAATCGATTCAGTAATTCTCGACACAGCGACAGTGAGTGAGAAAGTCAGTGTATTTTTTTCCATTTACTATTTATTACCGCATGAGTAACCACGTGTGCCGTAGATGAGAGCTAGCAATCAATCAACAAAAGACATCTGAGTAGTTAACCCAGGAATTAACAAGCTGGTAACATTGTACGATAGTACAAATTAACAAGACAGGGTAAATTTTCAAACCGTCACACAAGGACTGATAGTGTCTAAACGGGGGCCATAAAAGAGAATTATGCTGTTACCACTGGCAACATTTTTTATTCATACTAAGTTAGTGGCATCACGCAAGCCTTGAACAAGGGATCGGTAACTATAGGTTATAATTTATGTCAATACACACTAATAGCATTACACGATTTTAGAAGGCATAGTCCTGTCAGTATAATCGATCACGCAGGTCAAGCAACACTAACCGTAGCCTGTTTTCGGGTGTGTTTAATTATCGCGAGCTTCTTTCTTCGCGCGCACTTCAGATTGGTTGGCTCTAGTTAGTTCATCGCATTAACCGTTACTCATCCCATTGCAGGGATACGGGTCTCCTTCAACCGAAGGGGTTTACAGCATACTCCACCACGCTGCTCAATTGCGGATTGGCGAAAGCCAGTTGCTTTCAAGCCGCCCCCGAGGGCCACTGATTTAGCTTAACGACTGTCGTCTATCGACAACAGCCGGGACTGACGGCTTAACTTGTCCTCCGAGCACGGAGAAACTCGAGATAGATAAAGCCAACCATAGACAGGCTGCGATCGACTTGCTTAACCTGCGTGGTCGGTTACAATGACATGCGCAACGACGCCATCGAGCTCTACCTAGTAGTCTAGTCTAGTTAGTACTGGAAAACTATTTACTTGTCAGTTTACGCTAAAAATCTAATTAGGGCTAAGTTACGTCATAACACATTTTTTTTTAATTGTCGGACAAATTACACAGCGCCATCTAGCCCCAAAGTAAGCGAAGCTTGTGTTATGGGTACTATACAACTGATAAACATGCGTAAATACATTTTTTTTTTGTAAATACATACTTATTATACATAGAAAATACCCAGACCAAGACAAACGGACATGTTCATGCACACAAATGTTTGTATTGTGCGGGAATCGAACCCACGAGCGTTGGTGTCAAAGTAGCGTAACAGCGCGTTTCACCACTGCGCCACCGAGCTCGTCTTCGAACTTTACAATATCACACCGAGGCCCGTGAGTTCGATTCCCACTAAGGACATATATTTGCATATCTTGGTCAGCGTGTTTTTAAGAGAGGTAGGGCGTATCAAACAGCCTTACCGAGGCTACAACTCCTTGGACTGTTGTTACATTCCTGCGAGTGAGTAGGGTTACTGGTAACTTCCTAAGGGGTTAGAATATAGAAATAGAATAGGGTTAGAAGCAGGACTAGCATCGCACACGAGTGATACTTCGTGTATTGCTAGCGTTCATAGTGTACGATAGCCATTTCACTTCTAGTAGACCGTATGCTTGTACGAGTATATCTCCCGACGTTGTATAAAAGAAACATATGCTCAATTTTGTTTGGGATACACACGAATATAGGATGACAAACGGGGACACTATACTCTCGCAATACTCGCGCCATTACAAACGACGACAGATTAAGCTACGGAAAACCGTTCGAAACTCACCCTTACTACAATGACATAAGACGCATAGATGTATAGCTTGATGTGTCGTTATTTGTACATAAATGCTTGACGAGCTCGGTGGCTCAGTCGTGAATGACGCGACTTTGACACCAACGCTCGTGGGTTCGATTCCCACATAAGGCAAACATTTGTATGCATGAACATGTCTGTCTGTCTTGGTCTGGATATTTTAAAAGAGGTAGAGCGCATCAAAGCAGGCCGTCTGGGGAAGTACCTCCACCTCACAGAAAACCGCAGCCAAATAACAACTCCCTAGAGGGTTGTTGTGTTCCTGTGTGTGAGTGAGGTCACCAGTAAGCTCCCAAGTAGTTGCTGTGTAAGCAGCAGAGGAGGCATCGCGCGAGTGATACTTAATATATCGCAATCGTTAATAGGCGACAGTACCCACTTTACATCAAGTGGGCCGTATGCTTGTATGCCTACCGACGAAGTATAAAAATTGAAAAAAATACAGCATGAATATATTGAAGTAAACCCAAACCCACTCTGGGGTTACTTCAATTAGAAGATTTAAGTGTTACAAAATCACGAACCCCACTAATCAAGTAGGTATAAAATCGCGCCATAATTTTGAAAAGAATACCTTGCTAAAAGTCGTTCAAACATTGTAGTAGCACACGTCGGAAACAAATTAAGTGAGCAAATTTCAAGGCACACAAAGTATATACGTGAATTTACACTATTTATTCGACGCTACTGTGCTTCCGGAGCGCATATATCATGACAATATCATTAAGACATCGAAACACCGCCGCAAGGGGAAACACACCTTTATCGAATTTTGGAAACCACGGGCACTAGTGATTTCTGTGAAAGCATTTGCAATGTCGATAATTTTCGAACTGTTGATAATTAGTTAACGGTAGAAGTGTCTTGTTCTCGTGAATATTGATATACGAAATTTCGCCTTTAAAAATTGCACATCTCTAATTACACGGCTTGGCATAGAAAAGAAGTCAAATTTCATTCGTATCTTCTCTGTGTTTCTTTGAATGAATTAATGAAAACTGATATTTATATACTTGTCAAGGAATTATAATATTAACTATTTTCCCCCCAGAAAGCAATGAAATGTCCTCATGTGATAAAAAACCGATTTATCCGGCTTAAGTAGGTGAAACTGCAGAAAAGCGATGTATCGTGTAGAATGAAAGCCAACACAGCAGACCAGCTACGAATGATCAGAAATCCTATACTTCATTGCGTTCACCAATTTGATAGTTCACAACAATTATTATTGCGGAATTTATTGGTGTAGCAACTACAAAATTAAAGTCGTAGGTATATTAGACAGCTCAATTACTGGAAATCACTAATTGGAGAATATGTGCAAAATATTCAAAGCATTCCAACTGCAACGATGCTAGCAACTATCTAATCGGCAAAAAATACGGCAACGTAACTCGTAACACACTGACTTTAAGATCTGTCAACCGTTCGAAAATTTAAACTCCTTAATATTCTCAACGAACGTAATAATTGCATTTTGATTTGATAAACTTGAAGTATTGCAAACAACGAAATTTAATTTAATTTACAAATTAATCAAGGAACTAGTGAGAATTGTAATTTTAAATAATTATTGAAACATTCATCGCGAGAACTTATCACTGCGTTTCTTAATTGTCTTTACTTATTAGGTTATTTATTATAAAACAAAAAATATACATAATATCAAACTAACAGTTAAAATATGTTTAACTAAAGCTGATATTTGAAATCTAATAGATCAAATAATTATTTGTCATATTGATACGGGCTTATTATTCTAAAATGTGGAAAGAGCAATAAAAATCTTAAGATGGTTAAGAATTTTGTTGACTGTCCATTATACATGATGATAATTAGCGATAGGTAAAGTAGGTGGTTGTCTAAGCGTCCTGTCCGTGTGTAACTCCAGTAATTTTTGCAGCTCAATTGTCACGAAGAGCAAGTGGCTAGTTACGAAACTGCACAATAATTAAAACTGTTAACGAATGAAAAAATACCTGAGAACTCTGATTGCCAGATAAAATGCGCGATTGTCTTGGTTGCATATTGAAAAAACATGCAACAGAGATAAGGCGTTACACGGCTGAGTGACTTCGAGGCATCGCGGTTGAACACTAGCTAATTGCATTTCCTACTGTGTTGTGTGTTACATTGGTGCATAACGGGTGAACTATTGCAGTAATTTAGCTCGTTAGTTTTCAACGGTTTAAAAAGTACCTTCATCTTTTTTTTTTAATCTTTCAATTGATTTATAGTAATAGAATAAAATAATAAGCAATACGATATAATAAAGGTTCAACAGATACATGTGGAGCGCCTTGTGCTCATGCGGATGCGGAATGAGGTGATCTGGTAACTACCCGACTAAATTAAGATTGAAAACACAAGTGGGCTTGATTAGCTCTATTTTGTTAGTTTATTTCTAAAATTATACCATGTGAACCTGTAACGGAGTAACTACCAGCTAGATAGCTAGGAATGTAATCATCTAAGTATCGTGAATAATGTATCATATACTATTCAGGTGCTTTGAAAGTTTGAACAAGCACTCTTTGACACGAATAATAAGTTTGAACTAGACACAAATAACGTCTCATTCAGTAACTACGGATTAACAGTACTTGTGTTTTCTCAATATTCAATAGAATACTTACATTTTATGTTTACGAAAGTGATATATGCCATAAATTTTATTATCTACTTATGGACCAGTATTGGAAACATTCTGACGTTTTCGATAGGTACTACGAACCAAATTGGACATAGTTCATTCCATGTCTAATAATTTGAAACGGATTACGGTACATTTAACGAAATCAACAAACTCTTTATTGTTTTTAGGACAAAACAGAACGTGATGGCAGTTTAGTACACTTTCGTAAAATAATTGATTTGAAACTATTACCAAATAGTATTTCAAGACCTACCATAAAAATGGCTCCAGATTTGAACATAAACACTTGGCAATATCTTTGTAACAATGGACTACAGCTGAATTTAAGCGCCCAGGTACGTTTTCCACATTTACGTATATGTTACCTTTAGAATGTCAAAATAGAAAATTGTATTGAAATACAACTTTATTGTATGGTATTCGCAATTCTGAGAAATCTAACATCTCTTTTCAACAGATGGCGTTACCGCAAGGAAATGTAAGATGAAACGATTAAGAGATCGATTTAAAATTGGAAAGAGAAATTCAAAATAGTAAATTTTTCATTCTGATATGTAAAATTTAAATCAAAATTATTTGAATCTATTCGTGACATATAATATAAAATTCAGTATTAATTATTGTTCAGTTTATTAATGAAGCAAGTATGAAATTAAAATATGCAAAAGTTTACACTACAAAAGTCAATGGTATAGTTGTGATTTTTGTAGAATATAATAGAATAGAAGAAACTCACTACAATTGCTCCGGTCAACCAAACAGTGGTATTGTAGATACCGTTGGTTTTTCGTCTAATATAAACAATATATACGTTAAGATAAAATTATATTGTACTTTTTGTACAGTACAGTTAAACACATTAGTTATTGAGTAAATTATATACGTCGTAATTATTTACTCAATACCTAATGTGTTTAACTGTTAGTCAAACTATCGGTACAGCTAGACCCGTTTATTTATTACATTCATGTTATCTATCCTAAACATGCGATTTTTATACATGTAGTAACAACTGAATTCATCCTGAATATACGAAAAACTCATACAAAACTGTAAGTATAAAATGTATTAAAATCCTTGTAGGTAAACATGTCAAATTTTATAACCGTCTTACAGATTTACAACATTCATTAAGTACGATTTATTCTTAATAAACTACACAAACATTACTCAGAATACTCCACACGATTATGACTTCACTGTGTTACTTTGACATGAAGGTGAAGTACCTCAAAATGGTACAGCCACATCCGTAGACACCACGACTCCCTGGGCGCTATCTCAGCTGCGGAAGTTGAATTACCGTATCAAACTATTTCTTGAACAAACAAATCCCTCTGTACGTTACGTTACCTCATTCCTATCAAGTCTCATATTATTATAACTAAGCTAACTAATTTTAGTTTGTACTATTTTGACGAATTATGTTCCTTCTATTGTTCGTGCTTAAATTTGCAGAGAAAAGAGGATACTTTTTGTGCGTATACAATTAAGATGCAGTGGTAATCAAGAAAATGCCGCCTATCGGTATATCATCGGTAGGCGACTCCATTTCCTCTCGTTGAAGACACATACGTAATAATAGTATTTGAGCACAATGCGAAAAATCAAAAAGTAAAGCAATAAAATATAAGCACATCTCTTTACACAATATTGGACAATAATAAATTAACATAATTTAGAGCGCGGCGGTACCTTTGTTTCTAACAAACAACGATTACTATAACAAAGATTCTATTCATAAATTTTCGCCCTGTGAACGATAAGGCCCTCACGGATTAGCCCACCGGGATAGCAGGATGTATCAGTAATCTTGTTTGTTGAGAAACACTATGTTTATACGTTATTACTCGTTTTAAGGACACTAACAGCACATGTAAGTACATATGAGTTTTATCATGACTTTCTTTATGATGCGTGACTTCACTGCTGCAAGTCAACACTGCAGTAGGTCTCCTCGTGTTTACACGTTCAATTGCTAGAATCACATAATAGAGTCGTATAGGCGCGTTATTCAAAACTAGTATTCGCCATTCAGTGGACAATGGTGATGTCTGATTCGTAACAATGCATATGTATAGGAATTTTAATTGGAAATATGAGAAGCGAATGTTACGTTGTTGTGATTTAGAACAGTTTCTATCCTGCTTGATCGTTGCTGAGATATAAATGGTTTATGGACATGATTTCCATACGTAACGAGGTATAATTAGATAAAAAAATGCATCTAGTTATTTTCATTAATTATTGTTTGCTGTCATTTCTAATCAAAGAACATAGTGGGAACGTCGTTGTGTGAAGCATCGCGTTATAGTTAAGCTAAAACATGGTATTGTTTCGAATAACGGAACATAGCAAATGTCGAGTTATAGAGCATAAGCAATTAGTTTTGTTCCATTGATTACTTGTTCCATTGATTAGTACTCATAGTATACACTAGTAAAATTATATACAGACATTGTGTAAAAACGGAGATTGTAGTATATGTCACTAACTAGTGACGTATGGATCTTTTATTATAGATGACGTTACTTATACGAAACGTACTAAAATAATTATTATATTTTTTAACGAAATCTTTATACAAATTAAAACTTTTTGTGGACTTTAACAACAATACAGAAACCAAAAACACGTCTTTAATCTTGTCTGTCTATCTGCACACGCATCACTTGAAGAATACTGGATTTTAATGACAGCTTATGCCCCCGGACAAGATAAGATACTTTTTATTATGAAAATAAAAAAATATCCTCCAGCAAAACGTGAAAATTGTGACTTTGATAGATTTTTCACTATTAGATAAGTCTTACCAAGAGGACTAGATTCCGTCTACTTCTCTACTTTCCTTCTTCCTTTAACCTTTCGGACAGTTTTTTTTTCTTTAGGAGTACTAGATTGGTCTGATGCGCTTGTTTTTTTTTTATATGCTACATCGGGAGGCATACAAGCGTACGGCCTACCTGATGTAAAGCGGGTACCGTAGCCTATTAACGCTTGCGATATATTAAGTATCACTCGCGCGATGCCTCCTCTACTGCTTACACAGCAACTCCTTGGGAGATTACTGCTGACCTCACTCACACGCAGGAACACAACAACCCTCTAGGGAGTTGTTATTTGGCTGCGGTTTTCTGTGAGGGAGACTTACCCAGACGGGCTGCTTTGATGCGCCCTACCTCTCTTAGTGACCATTTGCTTTGTTGCTGTAAATTGCTAAAAATTCCAATAGAAATATCGAGGAAGATAAAATTAAAATATTGACAGTCTACCCTAAAGGCTTAAGTCCAGAACAAAATTACAGTATAATTTGAATTTATTACAATGGATTGAACTATTTGATAGCGGGGCCCATAGATGCATTTGTAATGCTGTGCTTTATCCCGTCAAACAGGAAATTATTTATTCGTAGTACTATTTTATAAGTATAGATAACAAATATTATACCTATCAAATGATGATTCGCAGACTGCATTGGCAGTAATAAAATGCCGAGCAGCTAAAGTTAATTAATTCCCTACAAAAAAAAATATTGCAACGGAAAATAAAATTAACATCGGGTCAATTACACCCTCAGAACAAAATGAGCCATGTCTGTTATAAAAAATGGGAACCTAGGGTTGGCGGATTGGCGAATTTCTTTCCAGCTCCGTACATTTATTTAATTAATCACATTCTTACGATTGGGGAGTCCGTCCGAGTGTCCGAATATTCAGAGTTCTTTTATGAAATGAAGTACCTTCGCCCATTTGATATTTAGGATGGAATTCGGATTTGAATTGATGATGGAAAAAACATGATTTTAGGAGTATTCAGAGTTTCTCAGAAAGGCTATAAAATATTGAAACTAAATGATTAATCTAAATGGCGTTTGTTATGGATCCAATATATCCTAAAATTAACATCTCGATGCAAATAGTTTGATTGGCTAGCTGCATTTAAATGGATAAGTATTTTTTTTTTTTGCGATTTGGAGTAAAACTGTATCATATTAATAAGCAGAATAAATAAATTTTCGGTTGTATACACAAAGGCATTATTATACAGCCCGTATAAAGTGTCCTTTGAAAAAGAATTTTAACTGCCAACCTGAAAAACAGACCCTTATTTTACATTATGATATACCTAGAGATGACAATACTACCTATAGATTACAATATAATACTATAGCAACGGGATTCTATTTCATAGTTCTAGCGATTTACAATTTATTTATTATTAATCATTATCTACATCAGTGTTCAATGCAAAGTGTGTGTCACAACACACTGGTGAATACCATGTTCATTAGCTAGTGTGCCGCGAAAAAATGGCAGGTTTGTCAGAAAGTGGAGAAGATACCAACGCATATGTGAGAGTTATACGAACTTATCATCGTTTGCTCCAAATTTTGATCGCTTGTGCTCAGTTAAGCAGGCTCGCATTCTTATTAAACTTTTCATAGTATATTTATTGATTTAATTTTTCTATAGTGTACATCTAAAGTTTGTTAGGTGTAACTTGAACAAAAACAGTTTGTGTAACACTTATCTACAGAACTATAAGAGTAAAAATATTCCTTATAGGTTTCTATTAGGTATTCCTTATAAGGACTAAAATAACTAATTCTAAAGAATCTATAAAAGTTGTATTATGGTAATTGGTGACATTCGTTCTATAATAGCACTATAACAAATGGAGACAAATTCTTTGCTATCCCATAAGATCGAACATATTACGATGCATACGATAGCGACATTAGTTTTCAACCGCTCGATGCTAAAGACTAATATCAGTGTTCACAGTGTATACATAGATCAATAGTTTTTATCAATATCGTTTGTCTGTTTATGGATTATTATTTTCGTTTCTAACAATAAGAATCTTTCGAAATTAGGAAAAAATGTTCGTTATCATTCATTTTGAAAATCTAAATATGACAAAAAAATGCTCATTGGTCAGTTAGCTTCAACTTTAATATAATTATTTTACTCTTGAGTAGACACACTATTTAGGCTCAAGTTTCTTGCATATCTATTCTTAATCTTCTGATGGGGGGTAACTTCGAATCTTTAAGGCACGACGATAACGTCAAAATTTTATTAGCACTCCTATGAACATCTTATAACTCTAATTTTGTACCTAAATTTAGTTGTGTTTTGGTAAAACTTAGTAAACTATTTTTGATCACTTGCGAATAAAAGACATTTGCACAAAAATTGATAATTTGGGCATTAAAAATACAAATTAATTTGAGTTATGACTTCATAAAATAACAAGTAAATACGAGATTATGAGTAATTTAAAGTAATAAATTCATCTGTTACTCAGTGCATGAGACTACTCGTACTTGACAATTTTTTTATTCACATTTTAATGGCGTACCAAAATTACGTTCAGATAATATGCTGTACATATTATAGTATCACAATATTTTATGTAATAAAATTATGTTACACAAATAGCTAAATTGCAATAAACTTTACTCGTTGAGAACATTTTTTAGATGTTTATTATAGGTACACAATCATTCATAAATTAGAAATTATGTTTTAGAAGGGGTCATATTACGAGTCACTTCGCAACAATCTCGCTTGTAATTATGTTAGTCTCACAAAAATAGGGGCCATTTCCACGCATTATGATGTTCTAGATATGGACCAAGTAAATATTGTAGAACTGTTAAATATGTAGTTTAACAGTTCTACAATATTTATATCACTGTAATTAAAGCCTCTCGCATAAAATTCATGCGAGAGGCTTTACACTAAAAACAGTCGTCATATAAAAAAAATATTTTGATTTGGCTGTTGTAAAGTGTCGGCTACGTGTAACCGTCACACCGGTGACACAAACAAAACAAAATTTATTTAAAATAGGAACTTAACTTGTTTATTTACATCCACATTTCCGTGGGCAGTTTAATAACAAAATGTTTACTTATTTACTAACGACATTTAGTTATTTTGATACGCGAAATCTTTGGGCATTTGCTCTGGCTAAAATAGTAAAGTAGTATCTAAATTTCCTTCAGATACCCTATTATTAGTCACGTCTACTTACATAAACGTACATTCAGATTTTGATCAGAATAATTAAATAATTGAACTTTTCACAAACAGAAAATGTATTATATATTAAGATGATACCTGTTGTAAATGTGCATCTCTGTCTTACTGATATAATTTTATATTTTTATGAATTTTGTAAGTAAGAAGACATCAACATAAATTGGTTGTTTTGTGGTTTTAAATGTTTATTAAGACATTTTGTACAGTAAAGCCAACGAATGGTAATTATTATTTATTATAATATATTTTTGTTATTCATAGTAGTTATATTTGTAATATGTACAATTTTCTGATAACATCGAGAACTGAGCTATATAATATTGTTGAATATTGCCGTATGCTTCTCAATATGCTAATACAGGACAGGTCGCGTAGATTCTTAGCTCTATCGCTCAATGTTCAAAACACGCTCAAAAATAAAAAAGTGCAAAATCATATCGCTGTTACATCTCGAATGGTTCTTTTTTATTTCAATTTTCGAGGGTTCGCTAAACGTTTGAAGCGAACTCTATTATTCGGTTCCCGTTTCGATGTGACGTAAGCACATTCGGCACTCAGCAGCCGTTTGTTATTAAATGTAATAATATATATCATAACGTATTCATATCTATGATCTCAATGGATATGCCAAATTCATTACTTTGCGCTCGCTGTATTAACACAGTATTTTTTTTCCTAACACACAATGCATACATGAAGCTGTTTTGTGACTCTTCAGAAAAATATAATTTTATACAATAATTGAGGCCACAGTTTGAATGCTGTCTGGAATTGATAAAAATAGTTTTGTTCAGACGTTTATACCATTATTCGATTACTACCTAATTAGGATTTAAGTTACGTACACAATCACATTTAGAATCACAGACAACAATACCGCACATGCTGCACTATAGTAAAATACAGGTGAGCATAACAAAGCAGCCCGGACACAAGGAACAACTCCAACTTCTTATGTTTCTGTCAGTGAGTGTTTACTGGTAACATGAGGAATTGATGCAGCAAAAGCACAATCGTTGTATTGCGAGCGCTCATAGGAGGACCGTGTGCTTGTACGCTTCCAACGTTGTATAAAAAAATTGAAACCTTTGATAACCTATCAAAGTAGTGAACTCGCATATCGAACGAACCTCAGTTAAGTCACGCACGTTAATCTAATAAAGTCTACCAAAAAACGATTTATAATTCCTTTCTCAACATCGTATTACGTCGGTTTCTATTTACCTCAAAATGTTTCATTTGCATAATAGCTTTTTTTACCTCCATTACTATTTACGTTAATATTCTGATTCGTTTGAGCGGGGTCGCACGCACAGAGAACATAAAGACAATCTGTGTGTGGTGGCCATTTATGTAAATAAATCCACGATACTGTGCTATTATGAAAATGGTACAAAACGGGTGTGGCGAACGTATTTACATTTTTGTTTAGGCGTGGTTTAATCCAGGAAATAATATAATTCGTTCATGTTACGTGTATAGGGAATTATCGTCATTACTTTGTGGCTACATTTTGAAATGAATATTAACATGTATAATCGGATCATATTTTTAGTGCAGCGCTATATTAGATGCATATTTCAAATTAATTAGGTCCGCTGTTTTTAATTTGCAACGTGAAAACAATACAAATAAAATGTGGCAGAGTTAATAGCAATTTCAGTTCGTTTAATCAACAAAACATCAGAAAGCAATAAGCTCTATTAAGAGTCCGATAGAATTTCTCATTTCATTCGTCTTAAGTCGTCAGAAACAAAGTGCGGCCGTCGTCGGCAGTGTTATTAACGCGTCCAAATAATTACAGGGCACATCAATCAGAAGGCATATGCAGATAGAGCGTTTTGTGCGAGTCAGCGGGCACTCGGCCCACTGTGCAACCCTTTCTTTGATATCTATAATGATATTTCCAATGGAATTATTAAAACACGTTCTAAATGTGCATTTAGGGATGGGACGTGTCGATAGTTTTGTTTGTTATTTTCAAACCGAATTTGTTGTTCCTGTAACTAGTGAGTATTACTACGAATATTTTGAGCATATATATTTTTTAAGGCAGAGATTACAGGGTTGTTTTGTTTTGATAATACGCAAGAAATAAAGTGTTAACTCTTAAACCGAGCCTATCGATAAGTTACGCTGTTAAAACCAATGAAAGTAGCAACTCGGTCGACATTCAATGATAAGCACATTTCGGGTAGAACGCCACAAATTGGCCGCAATTAAAAGAACAATGACTAGTTTCAATTCCCCAAACTCAATTTCCTTCGATTCAAACGTGTAACTAACCGAAATATAACGCTTCTATAAATAAATTAACTTACGCATATTATTCGGATACTTTTTTTTAAATATTTTAATTCCGTTCGTAATCTAGCAGTTCATAAGGTCGAGTATAAAAATGTTCGTTCCTTTGTGTTGAATAATCATTTGTAGACGAGTTTTATGCAATTAATGATTCGAATTACTCTTATAAATATCCAATGCAAAAGTGGAAGGATGTAGGAGCCGAGAAAGACCAAGACTTACCTACCATGACCAAATTGGCCGTGTTTTATCAGAAGGTGATATCAAGAGTCCTAGTAAGCGGCGAGCGTGCATGAAAAGAGTTGTGAATGTTAAAGAAGCGAGTGAAGTGTGTAAGGACCGCGTCTTATGGAAATCGGTTCTCTCTGCCTACCCCGCAAGGGATTTGGTGTCAAGTTATATATACATAGAGATTAGAATTTAGTTGTGTTCCTGTAAGTAGGTGAGTAGTTCCTTCCAGAAAGCTTTTGAAGAGTTAATATGTTAGCAGCGGGGGTAGTAACGCGATCGATGTTTTTTATGTACAATGTCGGGAGTCACGCAACCATATGACCCACCTGATGTAAAGTGGTTACAGTAGCCTGTGAACGCTTCCAATGCAGAAGGAGAAGGTATTGCTCGCGCGTTGCCATCCCTTCTGGTAACATAGCATCTCCATAGGAGCTTACTGGTAGAGTTGTTATTTGGCTGCGGTTTTCTATGATACTCCTTGTGTTATAAGCATTTATAGGCATGGTAACCACGTTGCTAAAAGAAAGATTACAAATTTGAAAACAAGTGTTGCCATGTTTGTCTATGCCTCTATGGTACTATGGTGGTAAGGAGTTGCAGTGTAAGCAGCAGAGGCATCGAGCGAGCGATACTTGATATACGCAAGCGTTAATAGGCTACGGTACCCGCTTTACATCAGGTGGCCCGTATGTTTGTATGCCTGCCGACGTAGTATGAAAAAAAACCTTCATGGCTGAGAGAACTGAGTGCCATAAGACGAGATCTTTCCGCACCTCGCTCGCTTCTTTAACATTCATGGCTCTTTCCATTTTATTGCATTTACATAGTAAACACCCAGACCAAGGCAAACAGGCCGTTGCATCAAATCAGGACCACCAGGGTAGTGGTAATGGCATATCTAAGGTATTATGAAAGTAATAATTAGTCTTACAGCCGTGACTTGGCTGTAGAGTGTGGACACACTGCTATTCGGCACGCGTCAATATATGACTGACATCTTTACCCATCATCATCACATTACATCACAACAAAATCAATGTCCAAAATCATTTTATCACTTTAAAAATATTCAACTTTATTTTCTAAGCAATACAGCTCACTTCGAAGTGTACATAACAAACAGAAATCATCTTTGTTGGTTATTGATGTTACTCTGTCTTTTAAGCAGTCTAATTAAGTTTTTTTGTACAACTGAAATTCATTGTTGATTGACAGATGGCGCCAGCGGCTATGTAAGATGAATACGTTTTTGAAATGAGATTATTAATTATTTGGTAAGTAAATTATTTATCATTATAATCTTGGATGAATTTGTTTGACAATAAAAGTTTTGTTATTATTAATTTTGTATCATGTAGTTACTGACGTGAATACCTAATCTAATAAATATATTACTGTACCTACAGGGCGTTAAGTGTCCATAGGCTACAGTCACCACTTTACATAAGGTGGGTTGTATGCTTGTATGCTTCCCGACGTTGCATCAAAAAACTTATTAAATTACTTAAGTTTTTTATAAACGCTTGCAATACAGGAAGTATCACTTGCGCGTTACCACCCCTGCTCCTAACACAGCAACTCCTTAGGAGCTTACTGGTAACATCGTTCACTCGCAGGGACACAACAACCCAAGTAGTTGTTATTTGACTGCGGTTTTCTGCGAGATGAACGAAGGTGCTTCCCCAGTCATGCTGTTTGATGCGCCCTGCTTCTCTTGAAAGTTCTTTTTGTTGTTATTAATTTTGTTCCACCCAGAGCCTTAGTCGCCAAACGACTCGGGATAGGAGTGGTTTAGAAGCCGCAGTTTATGTATATTTTAAATTCTGACTTGGGCAAGTACCTAACTGACAGGTAACTTTTAAAACGTAGACATAGGAATGTTACTTGCAAATTCTTCATGCTTATTTTTATTATGTAATTATATGGCATGCATAGTTTTATTACATATATTATAGGAAAAGCGTAGTTACAGTCGTTTTGTGCGAATCAAGATTGTTTCATTTCGTACCCTACCCAGTTTAATGGGCACATAACGTTGAGACCGTAATATTAATACATTAGCCCAGTTTTATCAGCTGATTTACCTATACTAACTGAACCATTTGGGGAACCTTGAATTAATTTAATATTCATACAAACCACACGTGTCCACGCCATTTTAAGTTGAAAAAAAAGGTTTGCCTGGTAGAGTAATGATCTCATTGAAGTCGCGAGCACGACCCATGAGAGCAATAGCACTGGGAACCATAAAGAATCCATCAACATCAACCCAACAACGATCACGAAATCCGCCATCAATCATAAACATCAGAAAGGATTAAAATCTACGTTGCACCTTCCGAAGCTCGAGTACCCTTGTTTTTCTCTAACCCGTAAATACTGAGGGGCGTAAGTATAGCCGGGGGGCGGTAAATATTATCAAGGGGGACAGGGGAGTGCCCCCGCCCCTGAGGGGGGCACTATCCCTTATCGCGAACGTTACCCTCGCTGGCGGCGGCCGCTAGACCGCCAAAATGTGGGGCAAATCGATTCCTCTGCCCCATTTTTGTGCATCTGGACCGGTATCGATTTTTAACTCTCTCTCGTGGAAAATCGATAGTCGCCGCATGTGATAATTTTTTTTTCAAGGTTGATATCTAGTCAATTAAATTTATCTTGGGTCTTTAATCGATTAAAGATTAACAACGTAGAATGTTATCGATGCTGATAGTATTTTGATAATAATTGTGATAGAAACATCAAAATTAACTCAAATCGTCGCAAGAATAGTGTAATTTTTGTAACATGTTGGGACATATAAGCATATAGTTATTCATAACACGTCGGGAGACATACAAGTTCATGGCCCTATTGATATAAAGTAGCCTATATACGCTTACAATACAGAATTATCGTTCTCGTGTTGCCCCCACTGCTGCAAACACAATAACCCCTCTGGAGCTTACTGGTAACTTTCAGGAACACAAGGAGTTACTATTTATAAGGTGGTACTTCCTCAATTGCTTGCCTTGATGCGCTCTAACTATCTTAAAATTAATATATACTTTTTCATATATATTATTTTCACTGAATGTAGTGAAAATAATACCAAGACATTGACTTTTCAATGGACTACTGCAACACGTACGTACAAGAATGTACGATTTGTTCTTATAAACTATAAAATTATACAAAGTAGTTTAAATATCGCCGACGATAATTATTTTAAATGTGTCCGCTGTCGAAATGAAATAGTTTTATATAGGTTGTAAATTACTTTTAATCGGAGGATGGCGGCGGCTGGCGAATGCATGCGATGACCTTACGATTGCACCCATTTTATAACACCTTACCATGCTACATACTATGTATGAGTCTTAATTTTTTTCCATATACAAAACTCGCTTTTCTGAATTAAAAATGCATAAGTACACGTAGAACATCGTCAAGGTCTTAACTATCTCCTACCCCAAAATAAACCTTCAAACTGGATGACTAAGATACAGTACGAGAAAATATTGAATGAAGTTGAGGGGTAATCTCTGTACACACTCTTATCGAAGAATAATGATGTGACTATAAATTACAGGTATATTTAAAAATAATATGTTCGAGTTGAGGAGTACTTCCACCTTGCAGAAGAGTTGCTGAATTAGCAGCAGAAGTAGCAGAGCAGAGCAGTAGCAGCGCGAGCGATATTGTGTCATGTTACAAATGTCTTTAAAATACAATATGAATTGTAAGTTATATGCTACCCGACGCAGAAGAAAAGAAGGAAATCTATACACATAGTGCATTGTAGTTATGTTTGAATTTCTGTTAGCAATAATATATCCAGATATATAATATACAACATTCCTAACAATGTTAAATAACATCCACGTAATTAAATTGATAATAAAACAAATAACACTGCGGCTTTAAAAGGCAATTCACCATCTTTTTAGGCTTCAACCGCGCGTGCACATTTCATACTCGCCTACTAAGGGATTTTATTGATTCCTTTTAAATTGTTGCCAATGTTTTATTGCCTTTTATTATAAACCGTATATCAGAATTTAACGAGGCTTCAGGCAGGCCTTAAGTAGCCCTTATCTGGTTTTGTTGCTTTGTTATAAACATTTGGCTTCGTTTGCGAGGTGGCGCTAGCTCCGAGAACTTGTATTTAACGACCAACCTACAATATAACATACTTTTTATTACTATTATAATAATGCATTTTCGAGATAGAGCGGTGTACCTCGTGGGAAAACGTTCACGAATGAAACAACCCCGAGATAGTTGACATAGATGACGATAGCCATATTTATAAATATAATAGCTAGTTTTATATATATATATACATATATATATATATATATATAAAACTAGCTATTATATTTATACATATATATATATATATACATTAAACTAGCTGACCCGGCACACGTTGTTCTGCCATATAAATTATTTCTTTTTTTTTATGAAATATACGTTTCGACCTATTCTCATACCTACCAAATATACATTAAAACCAGTTGAGAATGCGCAAGCTTCCATTGCCAGAGGAACACCTGGCTCGTCAATTATATAACATACCAATGTTTTTTTTTTTAATTTGTCGGCCATTTTGACCATGTTCCTTAAGAGATAGGAACGGTGTTCCTGAACATTCCTATTCTACTTTTTATGCTGAATCCGAATATGAAGTCATAATTCGAATATTTGAAAAAAAGCGACAGATACACGCACACACAGACAAACATATAGATTTCATATAGGAACGGTGTTCCTGAAAATCATAAAAATCTGTCGAGCCGTTTCCTAGGAGTGCGACCACAAACACCATGACATGATATTTTTATAGATATAAGTCAACAATGGATACATAAAAAAATATAATAGCAACAACTTGCATCATTGATACAGCAACACATTATAATAACAGTCCGTGATATGTAATACTCATTATTACGGTTTTTAAAGAATCATTTAATCGATTCTAATACCTATGTCGATTATATTAAGATTAAGTATTGGTTGGCGTTCATAATTTACTCATATACTTATTTAAGTCAATTGATATGGTATCATGGGAAATGCGTGCAAAACCTGCATTGAACGCTATCACTTCATAAATTAGCTAATTGTGCGAGTACGTTTCTTACAGCGAGAGTGCCAGCGTAGAGGTTAACAACTTCATTCACCTTTTTGTACACACATGGTTGATTGATTGGCTAACCATTTGCTTTACTATCCCTTTAACTAGGCAGTTTTTTTTTGCGTCAAGTTGTTATCGCCAAAACTAAAAAATATATTTATACGTGTCAAGTACACAAATATTTTTGTCATAAACGCTTGAGTACATGAGTCGGTAGTAGGGATAGGCCCAAGAAGTGCTGGCATTACATCATGAGGGATGTCATGTACGCCAATGGTCTCGTCATGTATGCCAACGGTCTCGCTATAAACGGTGCCGAATACCGCGAGAAATAGAGAAGTAAACACCCGAAAGAAGGACCCAGGGCTCCGAAGCGAAAGCGTAGGATACGACCGGGATTAAAGCTCGGAAGGTATTGATGAATAATGATTGAATAGATGAGTTTAGTTGATGAACGGTGATAGCTTAGTACAGGGCTGTCCAAAGCACAGCCCGCGGGCCGCATGTAACCCGGGCCTAATATTGATGCGGCCCGCGACAATTTTTTAAAATTTCAATATAGGTCTTCACTGACTGATAATTCACTTACACGCGTACTGCGCTTACCAACAACTAATGTCGATATTGATCGAATTTGTGAAAGATAAATTAATGAAGAATTAATAAAATTAAATTTAAGATTATCACCATTTTTAATTTTCTTTAAATAAATAAATTAATGCCCGGTATATGTTTCGGCGGCCCTCCAATATATACAGTTATTGGTATTGGCCCGCTATAGTATCTAGTCTGAACAGCCCTGGCCTAGTAGATATCAAACTAGCTTATTAACAGATCCCTGATTCGAATCCTGGCGTGACCATGAACCACTAAATTCATGTTTTAGAACTTTTGTAACATATTTGTAATAGCACGGCGAAGAAGTAAATATCGTGAGAAACCCCGCATGTCTAAGAAACTATATCTCGAAAGAAGTCTGGTTTTCCCTCTGGCTTATGGAAGTCCAAATCAGTATCTTCACCAAAGTCTTTGGATTTAGGTAGCGGACACAATACTTCTTAATAGGAAGGTAACCCTAAGAACACTTGCCAAATAAAGATTTTTTTTGTTCTACCGTATACGCCTAAGTACGTTGCAACCAAAACTATTTCCACACACATTTTCATTGTATATATGTGATATAGGCTTTGTTAGAATTATTCAGCTACGTTCAACAAAACAAACCTTCCCTAAATGTAACTTTGCAGACTGTAAAAACCTAGCCCGGCAGCTACCTGCCGGGCTAGGTTTTTGCATTCGAAATAAAGTTATTCTTTTTGGGACTGTCGAATGGCTTGTTTAGGCTTCATTAAATATTCGTAGTGTATTTAATAAAGCGACGTGCAAAGATTATTCTGGTGTTGAAAGCATGTTACGAGAAACTCGTATATGTGACTATTCATTAAGTTTAAAAGCGTAAAAATCATCGTTGTTATAGACTTACTACTAAAAACCGCTCCGAAGGTTATCATGTTATACTTGATCCGTAATCGATTGTAGGGTAATGATATTCTCTTCTGGAAGAATTGATAGAAATTGTCACACAACACTACAATATGTAGTATTCCGTTCTAATTATTCAAAGTTGTGAAAGCATTCACATCAAGTAAGTAGTGTCGATGTAAGAAATAAAAAATTAAAATTTTATTAGTCTTAGCACAGTAGATATATGTGACTCCAAAAGAATGTCAGAATTCGTCGTTATATCCCTAGTGACATAAAAAATATTCATATAAAAACGCGAAGGTATATCACTCTACGCGAAGTTCGCAGTCATATCAGTAATGTAATCGGCAATCTAGTATCTTGACCTTAAGTTTGCACAGCAGACCACGTTCACAAGCTAGATAGGTAATTTGTCTACTACCCTACCACGAGCGTTTATAATTATGTCAGAAAAGACCTAAGTGCGTTATCTCTCTCTCTGTGTGTGTGTGTGTGTATGTGTGGTCGTAGCGATCAGTATCTACGAGTCAGTAAAACTTATATCAAATATTTTACCAATGAATTAATACTGTCTAATAGTTAACTCTGTACAGTCTATAATATTATTGACGAGCTCAGTGGCGCAGCGATAAGTAACGCTGCTTTGACACCAATGCTCGCGGGTTCGATTCCTACACAGGACAAATATTTGTATGCATGAACATGTCTGTTTGTCTTTTTCTGGGTGTTTTGTATGTATCATAAAATGTATTTACGTATGTTTATCAGTTGTCTAGTACCCATAACACAAGCTTCACTTACTTTGGGGCTAGATGGCGCTATGTGATTTGTGCGAAAATATTTATTATTCTGTGGATAACGACCCTATTACCGAATATTCATTTATTATTATTATGTTATTAGACCCGAATCATAAAAAATATTATTATTTAAATCGAGTAATGCCATAATTATGATACTACCAATTTAATTTTGGGTACTTCAAATAGATTCTATGAATTGATCTAGTTTAAATATAGAATGTGTGACACAAACAATAAAGAGCATAATTTTATTTTCCTGTCTCTGTTCATAAACAGTGATTTCTATTTTAAAGGGATTCTAATATACTGCATTTATTTATTCATACAATTATCCTCTTATAATATGAAAATTAATTTAATTCCCGTAAACCAAAACCAATTCTGTTTCACAAGGTAACATTGTATCGCATGTACTCGTATAATTTATAATAGATAATATATACGTTGATGAACAATTAGTGCTTGTCTCATTCTCACAAAGGCGAGCAGTGTCGGCAAAAACGGCATTTTCCTACATTTCCTCCTCCTATTGTCTAGATACTAATCTGCATTAGATTAATAACCGCATATGTACCGATAGAAAAATACTTGGTCCAATTTATCGTTTAATGTAAGATAGATGTACCGATAATTTGTCACACTAGTATCGTCGAGCTCAGTGGCGCATTGGTGAAACGCGCTGTTACACTACTTTGACACCAACGCTCGTGGGTTCGATTCCCATACAGTGCAAACATTTGTGTGCATAAACATGTCTGTTTGTATTATTGGTCTGGGTATTTTCTATGTATAATAAGTATGTATTTGCATAAAAAAATGTATTTACGTATGTTTATCAGTTGTCTAGTACCTATAACACAAGCTTCGCTTACTTTGGGGCTAGGTGGGGCTGTGTAATTTGTCCGACAATATTTATTCATTTTATTTTATTCAGTTTACAGATTATACAGGTTGGCTGAAATCTACTACTACAGGCAATACGTATCAGTCACGCATTGCCTGTAGTAGTAATACTACCCTAGTAATGTCCTTTACAACTATCTTCTATCTGATTAATATTAAGTAAAATTATATTCCTGTTATCTTAAAGAAATAAGGAGGACGTACTAACTTATTAAAACAATTATCCAAGAGTGGAAGTTTTAATTGAAAATAGATGAACAGAAAAGCACCCCAACTGACAAACAAGCTTAACCAAGTTATGTCAGTTAAGAATAAAAATACGGCTATTGTAAAGCTATTGACCTCTAGAAATACTACTTATGCCATTTGTGAGCTATGTAGGAGTCTACTACATGTTATTTACATCGAATCAGCCTTAATAGTACTGATGCAGTAAACAAATCAATTTGATTTACAATCGGCTCTTTGCATATATTATGCAGTTTTAATATTACATCATATTAACTACTGTAACATATGTTCGTTCGATGTAACTGCTGGAAACAAGGTACCTTGAAAATAGGTTACTGCTACCGTATTGTGAGATATGTGAACGGTACTTTCATCGTTGCATCCATAACTACGCTTAATCCATCATTTTCTCGCGGTATTTGTACATCTGTAACAGTTCATCTCATGATAAACGGCAATGACTCCTTCTTCTACCGATAATTAAACATGATTAGTGTTCAACACATGGTGAGCCGCAATTATAAGACGTTACAACGGCTACCGACTCAGCACTCCACGCTACACGCTATGCGATAGCTTCTATCAACCATTCAATAACAACACGGAAGCTTATTATAAATTAAATGATGATTTTATCTTTCTACATTTAAGATTGAATACTTCTTGTTTCCACGTAAGAAGTTTTCGTTCATTACTCCTGAAGACGAAAGGAGGGTATCAACGCGTGCAGTCGTCGCCCGCACGAATGCCCAAGTGTTCCGACTTGTGGGAAGGAAACACACATTCCAAAACCATTCAAATCCAAACTCATGAATGAATTGAATGCGAAAGGGACAGCCGTACTGTCAAGCAACGAGCACGAGCGAGATGCAATTTCAATAGTACGCGAAACGGAAATAGAGAGCCCGAGATAATTCCGTCTAGCCGGGAGGGATTCCCTCGTGTCATTTGTGTGCGTTGGTTTTTCAAATTGTACACGGGAAATTCGAGTGTCTGCGTGAGTTCCAACTGTGCACTTCGTTTGTATTCGGAGGGCCCGGTGTGCTCGTTCCGATTCGGGTTTGTCGCCGTTCATTCTTTGCTTTCCGACTGTATTCTGGCTCCCCAGCTACTTGTTGAGCAATCGTAATAAATTACCTCCATGATTCCCATTGTAGAGCAGTTTGTCGCTTTGCCGCCTCGAAGGAAATTGCATTTCCTTGAGACATTCCGCTTTATTTGTCGCCGGGTTGTGAATGGCGCCGTTTGGTGAATGAATGGAAACAGAACTTTCATTATACTCGTATAAATACTACACTGTTGATTGTATATAAAGTGGCTTTTGCCTAAGTGTACATTACTTTGGCTTAGGCTTTTTGGTCCTATTTTTTTATTAAAAGCCTGCTACATAATTCTTATAAGCAGACATCCTCAATACAGTGTAATATAATCGTAGATCATTATGATGATAAATATTTCATGTTCGAACTCAACCCGAGTTTGATATTTTTTTCCATACAGAAGCAACAAAAACATTTATATCTTTTTCTATTATACTACCATCACAAATAAAAATACTAAGCTGTTTTTGATGTAATTTTACACGATGATCACCTATATATCCGCGATTAATACCAACCGACATTTTCATTATACATTTTTTTCTCTTACGTGGGAATCAAACCCTTGAGCCTTGTTAAAGTACCTATTGCTAATCACTCGACCATCGATCTCATCGCATATACAGTGTAGTGGTAGAATATGCGGAAATCTAGAAAGTAAAGTTCCAATCGCGTGGGTGCTGTCAGTTTCGATAGCCGATAACGCGTGCAGCGAGCCGTGATGCGACGCGGCCGGCGACCGGCACAGCGCTGCGCTGGCGCCGGCGGCAGCCGCTGTAGCGCGGTATGGCCTCAGTCCTCGCTTATATTAGATCCTTACACCACAACGGAAAAAACGTAAACACATCGACGACCGAATTTTTACAAGACTGCCCCTAAAACGAGAGAAATGAGGATTCATATTCGTTTGTGAGTTTTTTATTTCAATGTAACTGCTGAACGCTTAAATCGTTTCAGATGTATGAGGTATCGTTATAATCCCTAAGTTATTCCAGGTAACATAGTCAATGTAACGTCATAATAAAAACAATATGGCGAGTGATGTATACCATATTTTATTGTGCAGACTTAAGAAAAAATCTTGATAGACAAGATATTTTTTCTTTAGAATTTAATCGAAATAATGGGTTTTGAAGTCTTCTCATTAAATATATTGAAGTGTATGTTTAAAGCTATCATATCTTTAATTTTAATTCAATATTTAATGTTTTATTCTGTGTTATTATTAATACAGGAATTTTTGAAACTTGCTGTTTTGTCTGAATCGATAGTAGATAGCAACTGTATAATTATTAAAAAATATATAAAAGTACTAAGAATTTATGATATGTATAAATTATGAGATATTAAATAAGTAAATATATGCTAAGTTCCTAGTATAAATAAAACTTTATCGCCAACACACAAGTTTTGTTAAGGTTGGTTGACCTTCGAAATAGAGCGACCAGATTACGGTTCAATATTAGCACTTTACAAGCGAGCTAATTTTGGAAGACTACCTATGGACTATATATTTGATGAGATCGGTGGCGCCGCGGTTAATAACGCGACTCTAACACCAACGCTCGTAGCTTCGATTCCCACACAAGACAAATATTTGTGAGTATGAACATTGCGGACAAACATACAAGTATCCAAACTTTTACATTGCACTATCCAAACTCAAATTATCTCAAAGATTGCCTGGTTGAGTATTTAGATATTATGATATTTGAACATGGATCAAATTTATTAAACAAGTATCTGCAATAGGTTCTAAGTTAATACATAGCCTAATGTTTATTCCAGAAACATTTTGAGTATCTGCATAAATCTTGAAAATTCCACACAACAGCTAGGTTACCTTCTATATCATATTCAGTATCAGTGATCCAAATACCTATTGCTAACTAGTAAGAACAGATTCGAAGTATCCCTCTAATGCCATTTCAATTCAATTAAGAATCCTTATAAAATACGCTAGACTATAAATTATAAATTTCCGATACATGATTTCAATGCATATACCTGCGTTAAGGAGGCAGACATGCATACGCCCCTCCTGATGTAAAGTAATACAAGGAGAATCGCTCGTGCCAGTCTCGATAACACAGCAACTCCTTTGAAACTTACTTGTGATCTCACTCACTCGCAGAAACACAACACCAATTTAACGTTTTACCTATAGGTTCCAAAATTTGAAAGCAAATCCATCGCAGGTGATGTCACAGGCAGTAGTTAGTATTTATTATGATAATTGGCCTCTTTTTTGCAGTACAGGTAAGCGAAGCACAACACTAGAGTCCGATTATGACTTCCAACCGTATCGATATCGATCGATAATAACTTTTAATTGTAACACTAAGTCGATCAACAAAGTTATGAGTACTTTTACAACACGATTCTAACTTAGCTACCTTTAACTTATTTTAACTCCAAACAATTATCAGACTTCAATGTCAGATCGGATGCTTAAGTTATTGTTTTTTTATATACAGGGAGTTATAACAGAATTTTGATATGTGTAATATAATTGTATTAGGTTAGGTTTATTTATTTTTTAACACGCAAAACAGATAACAATTACAATGTAAATCTATACTATTACATATAACGGAAGAGTTTGTTTTGAACGCGGTAATCACTAAAAATACCAGTCAGATATAAAAAAAGATTGCGTTTGATAGCCAACTTCTCGAGGAAGGTTATAAGCTAGTCAACATCACGATACAACCCTTAGAAGCTGAGAAAAAAGAAATAGGAAAAGCGACGCATACGGTATACCGAGACACGCGCGGACTAAGTTCGTCTAGTAGTGTATAGCTTATAGCTTATACGCTTATGTTGGGTTTTGATCTCAATTGTAATCTAAAATATGGGTTCCTAATATATGTTAAGCATAAATATTATGTAACAGTGCGCTCTAGTACCAATACCTACCAAGTAATACCACCAAATAACAACCAAAACAAAAAAAATAACACCAAAATATGCAGTAGTTTCAATATTCACTTGTTGTTTGGTCTATCAGTCTGTAGCTGCGGCAGATGATGTCCCAATCATTTCTAGACGAGGAATAATATCCATAAAAGCTATTTTTATAGATTCCAAGTATTTTAATATTGCTATTGTAGTGTTTACATCGCTGTAAGAGCAACTGGCTCTTACTAATATCTCCCTTCTACCAAGTCAATGTAATTGTTATTCATCGATTGTCGATATATCTTCGATATTTCCTTTATTAATTTTACCTCACTGTCTTCCATACTTCGTACGTCTCCATTTCCCATCTCTTTTGATATCTTATTTTTGCTTCTCACTAAGTCTTTGCTGACATTTAAGTACTTTTAATACTACTCGTATATCATCCAAATCTGCATAAAGATACATTTATATTTCATTACGTAGGTATGTAATAAAAGTACAAAAAACAAACCAGAAATTGTAAAACTATATTACCGGTTTCTCTCTCTCCTAAATATCACCTTTAATTCTCCCTTCCAACGTGTCAAATGTCAATAACAAAGAGAAAACAAAAGAGTGGTGGTTTAAATTTTATCATATACTTAAGTATTGAACCGAAAAGTAAAATAACTAGACAAATACAAATTCAATTAGCGCAAAGAAAGGGATAATGAATTTGTTGCAAGTGGAAGACAATTATGTAGAATAAATTAATTTGGCAACACACGTCTCAGACTGCATTGCGGCGGCGGGGCGGGGTGGCGGCGGGCGTCTTGGTTTAATATTTCAATGAGGACCAAAGCTTGGACCGCCGCCAGTCTGCCTGCTACCACTACCACACACCATGTTCATTTCACTCGTATTATACACCTACACGCATAAGTTTGCCGGTGATCAATTTCTGAATTAGCTACCACCGTACTAGAACGCTCGGTTCTCGGTCCTCTGGTGAACCGAGCGTTCATCAGAGAATCCTATGATACTTTCTAGTGTGTACTTGGTGTGAATAATTAATAATATTTGGTTATCGTTAGCATAGATTTAGTTCTTCGAATTAATGTAGGACTATATTTACAGGACTAAGTTTTTCGAGAGTCCTCAACTTTACGTATGAGTAGGTATAAATTGTTAAGGTAATAGATTGATAGTTACAGATGGTTTTTCAATATCAAAATGGGTTCAGGGAACTTATGAAAATATGACAGGTAGCATCACTACTTCTACATTCACAATACTCGTATTACTAACTTCTAGCACTAGTTTCTATTTTCCTGCATCTTTGTGTCAGACATAATTCTAGTAAAATTGATTTAATACAGATTGACAGATATTATTTTTTGTAATTATTTATGTTGGTAATATTGCCTTAATAGGCCCGCATATATTAACTCCCGTTACTTGTGCATTATATGATACACCTACGTATAATGATTTGTATACACATGCCGATAAAATAAAGGGCGTCTTACCCTCAACTTATCTCCTTCTAGCATTCGTCACGCTTACAAACCTGACTATCATATATGCAGCAACAGTTGCTTAAATGATGGCGTGATCACTTTAGAGGCGAATTTATAAAAATAATTTATTTTAAGGCATTCTTTATTTTTGTTACTATGTTATTTGAATATAGGTAATGAAAAAAATGTCATTTCACAATAAAAAATGGAACATGAAACAGTGCTTCCTATAGCATTTTTATCGATCAATATAGTATAGGTAGGACCAGTTTTTTTTTTTGAAAGATAAGGTGTAATCCCTATTTACCGTTTATAAGAGGGTTAAACAATCACCGTCGAACATTATGTTTTTAAATATAATCAAAGAATGGCGATCATTGACTAAAAAGACCATTCTTTTCCATCAGGACTAGTGAATGAATGGCGTACACCAACGCGATTGCTTGCCCAAATTTCATGTCTTAAACTATGAGTTGTTTTCTCTTACTTCATTCTCCGAATTTAGCCCCTGCGATGATTTACTGTTCTTGAATTTAGAAAATGACTGGGTGGGTGGGAAAAGATTTACCTCCAATGAAGAGATCATACAAAAAACAATGCCTATTTTGAAGAATTGCCAAAATTACATTATAATAAATAATAACCTTTACAAAATTAATATACCTTCTTTACCTTTTCAATGGCGGTGTGGTGATGTAATTATCTCGGCTCATACTTATTGTAAGTAAACGGCCAACGCCACCAACTGGCAAACTAGCGTTCCTATTTTGAGGTTATCTGTTCAAATTTTATACAACTAAAGTAACAAGGTAGTCCTCCTATTTGTCACCACTCTTGCCGTGCGGATAGTAAGCAGTTCTTACATTAAAAGTTACTTTCACAATTCACTAACGCACAACAAAAATCTTTTATATGCAACTAAATCAGTCTATTACAAAACTGTATCTTATGAAATGTAATAGGTTGATTTTTTTCCAGAGTCCACGATCGCTATAACCGTAAATTACAAAAATAAAGAAAGTTAAAAATGCATTGGTGTCGCCAGACAAGATATACAATAAGAAACTGGTAAAAATTTAAGAACAAGAATAGCTTCCCCAACCTTTTTTCTATTCGGTGGTACGTGTACGAGTTTAATTCGAAAACGACCGATTTTCTGTTTCCATAATATATATTATTTTTCTAATGATACCGAACTCTCACCAAACATCAGTTCTACTTACACCTATCGGTCTTATTATTGATACAACTTCGAGTATAAAAGAACCATATGGCCCCCGGATGTCAATTAGTTAGTCTAACAGACATCCGCAACATAGTAAGTATCGCGTTGTCATCTGCACTGTTAAAATAGCACCATCAGGAGTTTGCATAAAATACAACCCTCCTAGTAATTGTTATTTATTTGCAATCTTCTGTTAGGTGGATGTGCATCTGAGTACTGTCGCATTGCCTTTCTTTTTTGCCGTAGCCTCATTTGTTAGTGGAGTGCTCTATGCGCAGGTGAGGTTGGTATTTGTTACAGAGACGGCGGTGAGCCCCTTGCTCTTCTTATACTGAGGTACTTTACAAGCACAAACTCCACATTGTAGTGCCACTCACGCCCCTAAAAATGAAACAGTTTGCTAATGCAAACTCTTCTAATTATAAAACATTGTTAACAACACCTAGTATACTCTAAACATCCACAGGAAACACAATATTCAGCTGATAGAGTGATTCTTTTAAAATGCCCTGTCAAACATGCCTAAGTTTGAAACTACAAAAAATTGTTCCGAAGTTCCGACACACCTACCAGCTACCGGCTCTACAAAGGTAATGAGTCAGTTATTTCAGTGCTTTGTTTATTTACAAAATATCACTCCGTTTGAAGGCGGACCATCAAAATGAGTCGTAAAGCTGAAAATTCCATAAAAAGTCGTGTTGATGACCTCCGTAATTGAACCTCGCTCTTTGTAGCAGAGACAATGGACGGATCCCTGTGTTTTGGGCTCATTGATTTCAAAAAATAAGCACATAAAGCCGATGTCATACACTCTGTGTATTTTCAAGGAAATTAAGGTTGTTTTGTTTGTAAATGGAATAAAAATAGGTTAAGGTAAAGTGAATTCTTGTATCAAATATGTCAATAGTTTTGATTCGTAATTTTTTTTCTCCTACTAATATAAGTGCTTAAAACAACACATAAGTAACTGGCTATCTTTTGTCCGCTTGCGAGAATCCTGTTACTGCGATAATAAAGTAGCCTCTTCTCCAGGTTTCAGACTATGCCTTTACCAATCTGTTCAAAGGTTTAAACGTGATAGGAACACAAACAGACGTAATTATAATACCAGTGTAGAAGTTAGAGGTTATAATTATAAAAAATGTAGAGTCTGATTACTTATTTCGATAAATCAGATATCTCTTTTACTCGTAAGTAAATATACTTTGATTTACACATGACAATAAAAGAACGATGCGTATAATGGGGTTTTTGGTTTTCTATAGTTATATCCAAGTGCATGTGCTAAGATACCTCGCTTCTTGCTAGATTCCATGACACAATCTCAAATATAAATATCCTATAGATTCGAATTTGGGATTCTTGATGAACAAACAAAAATCATTTTCGAGTCTCAACAAAGTTTCGCGACTAATAAAAGAGTTAACACACCCCATACGGTGGGTCCTCAACTCGAAGGTAACCCGATCCGCACTCGTTTATCTGCTGTCGAGCAATTATTGAAGCGTGAAAAGGAGCGTCCTCCTATTATTTACAGCGCGTTTTGTAATGCGGGCGTTCCGTTTCTTTTTCAAAAATATTGAATTTCCTAGTGCAGCCACTTATCGCCGATGGCATACTGAGATATAATTTGGTATGTCCCGTTACAAGCTTAATGCATTCAATGGAATGTATCTTTTCGTGATAAAACATGTCATTTTTTTCTAGCATACCTACGCTTCCCTTCGTTGTCCTTGTGATTCTTTTTATACAACGTCGAAAGGAATTGTAAAAATATAGAAGTATACGGCCCACTCGATATAAAGTATGTAGCCCATGAACGCTTGCAATACAGGAAGTATCACTTGCGCGTTGCCAACCATCTACTAAGACAGCAACTCGTTAAGAGCTAATTGGTAACTACATTCACTTGCATAAACACAACAACCTTTTAGTCAACAACTGACATTTAGCTTCGGTTTTCTGTGAAGTGGAGGTATTCCACCAAAGCAGCACGCTTTGATGCGCTTTACATCTCTTAGGTTAACATTACGACTGTAGTCTATCGAAAATGCCCGGGACCGACGGACTTAACGTGCCCTGTGTTACGGAGGAGCTCGAGACATCTAAATCCATCCATAGACAGACTATAATCGATGCTGCTTAACTTGCATTTTCTATCAAGCTCGTCCTTTGGACTCTACAATTCACTAGTCATTAATGGGCGATGTCATAAATGTAATCATAAAAAATTAAATCTCTTTGATTAAAGAAACATTTTTTAAATCGTAACAATAATATCTAAACTTATACTCGAAGTTATAACTTAAAAGGTAATAAACTTAACAAGCCGCTACAAAAACAGATTCTTTGATAGGTATAATAGATTAGCAAACATCTGCGACTTCGTTCGCGTGGCATTCGGCAGTTTTATTTTTTTTACAAACGAACCCTAAATATACCCTAGAAAATACTCGTCAGTATTTATAATTGTTCAGCCCTGTTTCTTGTGGTACGTATCATATTTTAATGAATTAAATAAATGAATATGAATGAATTAAAAACCAGGGCTGGGAATTCTTTGTGAGTTCCTAGCATAGAATCCCGAGTGAGAGTCAATTCTGACTTCACTTGTGTGTATGTGTACATAATTTATTGTAAAATTATTATGTGAAGTTGGAATAAATTAATTTCTATTTCTAATAAATATTGCTGTATGAACAGCTGCTTGATGCTGAGCAGTAACTCGAACAAATCGACGCTTGTAACACTAGAGGAATCATTCGCAAACATCCGTTTTCGCAAGTATCCTTTTATGCATATTTCTTGTAGAATATGCTAAATACTTCGCTAATATGCTAAAGATTTCACTCCATAATCAAAGACTTCCCTATAACCGCAGTCTACGTATTTTCTTCTGTTGTGATATGTACCTACAGGTGAACAAAAATGCTTAAATTGCGTCCTAACTTATCCTAGTTATTAATAGATCATTGTGAGAGTAACGAAGTATGTCTATACTAATATATAAAGTGGAAGTGTCTGTTTATTTGAACGCGTCAATCTCTGGAACTATCAGTCGGATTTTAAAAAAAGTTTCAGCATTTTACAGCCCAATTATAACTTAAACTTTACTTAAAAGCCGAGGAAAGAAAGAAAGTAGCAAATCGGGACATCGGGATACGCGCAGATGAAATCGCCGGGTACCTACAGCTAGTTTTGTATATAATTAATCTATATAAATATAATTCTATACAATTGTACGAAATGATTGTCTATTTGTAATACAATTTTAAACTAAAAATTTATTTTTACATGTGAGGTACTTTTTTTATTAAAACAAGTTAACAGTCGATTACATTTGTGGAATCAAAATGGTGGAAACGTGTCAATGTTGATTACCTACTCTGAGTGGACTCCGTGGACACAACAGATTCCCTTTTGTTATGACTCTATCGCAATATAAATAATACAAAAAATTGTTGACATAATTATATGTTTTTGTCTAGAAATTGACCAGGATTCAAGGCGAAAAGTTGTTCAAATATTATTCGAACAAACATATATCCCCTTCGCTTACTTTAGAGACTGTTTATGAAAAACATAAGTCGTAATTGTCAGTAATTATTTGCCTTGTAGAAAACAAATAAATGGTGAAGATTACTGAGACTCTACCTGCTTATTTGAACGCAAGCCTGAATAACAATGTTTAGAATTATTGATATTGTTTTATTTATTAATAATTACTATTCGATATATTAGCTAATTCACTTCGAAAATTAAATTTAATTATATAATTAAATATATCATTGCGTGCGTGGGTGTGTGCCTGTGCATGTGAAATGTGTATAATTAGTTAAATAGAGACGGAATGCCTAGAATACATCAGTGTAAAGAAAACAACATTTTTAAAATATCTCCTTAAAAATGCATAGGATCTACTAATCGGAAAGATACTTGATGATCAAATATGTACATATATCTATATATACAAAATTAGTCGTGTTTTATCAAAAGGTGATGTCAGGAGCCCGAGAAACCGGCAAGTTTGCATGAAAAGAGCTATGAATGTTAAAGAAGTGATTGATATTTGCAAGGACCGTGTCTTGTGGTGCTCGGTTCTCTCTGCCTACCCCGCGAAGTAGTATATATATATATATTTGTATGCTTACTACGGGTAATATAAAAAAATTTAATGTATGATTATACACCACACTTGAATTATTACTAGTATTCTTTAAGAAATATGAAACATATAGCTTAAATTACCCTATCATTAGTACTAAATTATATTCTATTAGATAGTAGGTATATTGTACCAAACAATAACCAGAAGGTAGATAATTATTGTATGCTATATATATATATATATATATATACATTTTAACACAATCTATAAATATGTAATTAATATACCTTTTTAATGACATTAAGTATCTGCCACTACTAGACTTAACAAGTCAAGGATTATTTTTATTTCTAAAATAACAGTACCATAACTCCACATTAAGTTACCTACTTGGCTTTACAAAATATCACATAAATTTCTTAATATCTAGATGTACCTACGGGTAAATACCTACTCATATATCTATCATAAAATATAGCCAAGGAACCAGAACATGTTTGGATTTCATTAATTCCGCTGAATACGACCTATTTTGATGACATCACTCGACGGAATTATCAAAAAGTATGAGTTCATGAAGTCAAATATCAAGATGAGTCAAAAGGCGGGCGGGCGCGCGGTGCCGCATGCCGGCGCAGCAGGCGACGGCGGGCGCGCGGGCGGGCCGTCCCAAACGTTTCCGGCTCGCAATAAACAAACATTAAATATTTCAAACGCAAACCGTCGATATGAGCGAAAATTAAACTTTACGTCTCCCGAGCGCATACTTCCCGAACACATTACATTTTTAAAATCGCATCGCAGCCCGTTACAACGTAGGCCTATCCGACGAACGGCGCGCCAACAAAACAAGATTTTTTAATCTAACTTTAGCGTTTGTAAAAATTACTATTTAAAAATTTACGCCTCGACCACTAATTAACTGGGATTTAACCCTTCCGTCGCCGAAGCTCTCTTTAAAATTTAACCCGGTGGAAATATTTGGCGCGTATTAAAATGTGAAAAATTAATGGTTGCGCGACCCTCCGGAGCTGCGGCGCCGTATCTCCCACAGCATTCTCTGCAGCGCCTATACGTGAGCCCGGGTCCGCTCGTCGTGCGACTTTTAAAGTCAAGAGACAAACATTCATTAAAAATACAAACAATTGATATTTTTGAAATTAATGATTTTAGACTTTATTACGTAGCTCTATCTAAATTACGGCAACTGCGTATTACGTACTTTCTTTCACTTCTCAGCTGCAATTACTTGCAACGAGTAAATATTATTTATACATATGTGAATATGGATACGTAATAAACAATAATAATACCATGGGATACATAAACAAAATATATAGGCCTAGTGAAATGTTTTTATTGCGCCGTAACTTCTAAACTATCCAGTTGTAACCAAATCAGGAGTCTCATGACGTTGCAATTTTAATTTCAGCGTTAAAAATATGAAAATACCAAAATATAAACAACAATCATTTTTGAAAATAAAAGATAAGAGCATAACAGGCAAAATAACGTGAAACATAACGAAACAGCACTAGATATGACACTGTGTCCGTGCACAGTATCCAACCGGCACGTGACAGTAGGAAGTAATGATAAAATAAAAGTTTGAAATGGTCACAATCACATGAAACAGGCGCATTTACATACGAGACGTACCTTGCCGTGGTGCAGTCCCTGTACAGCACGTCGAAGTCCTTGCAGGAGAGCAGCTTGCAGCGGTTGACGCCCGGCTGGATGGCGCCCAACCCGCGCAGTATTCGAACCTGTTCCACATTGCACACCAGCGGCACTATGTCCAGTCTTTTTAGCTTCGTGTACACTGTATGCAGTCCGCCGACCAAGTGTTTCAGGAAAAGTTCAAATGCTTGTGGAAGACACAACATTGTGTCGCCTTGGATGATGAACGCGGCGACTTTCTGTCCGCGGTAGTCGACCAGCTTGCACTCGTTGGCTGAGGGGTCCGAGGTGGAGATGGGCGGCGGGCTGCCGTAGCGCGGCGGACCGTGGTGGTGCGCCGCCGCCATCAGCTCTAGCGGCGAGTGGTGCATCATCTGTAAGGAGCCCAGCAAGCCGAGCCCCGGCGGTGGCAGCGGCATCCTCGGCGCCAGCAGCTGCGGCGGGCTGAGCCCGCGCGCCGGCGACGCCGCCTTCACCCTCGGCGACCCACCAGAGGAGCCGCTAACCTCGCTCGCTGTCGACGCTGAGTCCACGGCGGACTCCATTCTCGTGACTGACTACGCACGCATCACACACCCGTCGCGCGCGCTGTTCCGCGCAACAATAAATAAAAAGCCGGAGCTAACGAGGGCGCGGCCGCGTGCGCGCGCCCGCCCCGACGACCATCTCTTATTGGTCAACCGTCGCTCGGAGTTTAATTCGATTGGGCGACGACGTCGTCGCGGAGTCTCCGCCCTTTTTTCGTTGCGTTGCGAGAACGCGCGAAGAAACGTTCCTGTTTCTTTTGGGTGTTGTGCGGAGCGGCCGCGCGCCGGGGGTGTATTGATAAGAATGTCACCGGCAATCAATATGAGCGTGGAGCGCGGAAACACGCCGATTGTATCGCCGCGCAAAACAAACCTCTTCATTACCGAGCATTAACGTCACAGATTTAGCATATTTAATGTATTGTTTCATTTATTGTTACCGTTTGCGTGGTTGTCTGTAAATTTCACGTAAAATAATTTATCTCTCTAAAATCCTGGAAACATTTTAGGCAATGTAGCGATGTTTATGTGAATTACTTGCGTTCCAATCCAACTACCGTGAAATAACGGAACATTGGTTCTGTTATGGAATGAAATAAATTGTTTAATATGTAGAGAGAGATGATGGTAGAGTTAAGGTTTGTCCTTAACAAATATTAATTACGACGTACGAATAAAGATGATAGATAGTACGAATAAACTTTATTATATTAGGAACTCGCTGGCAATTATGATTTTTATATTAAACTTTGAAAGTCCCTCGAGTTGAGTATTAATTAAAATGTAGAGTAAGCGCCGTAATTACTTAAGTAAATAAAGTTTTATTTACCTGCGGACCTAAGTGATTAAACTTTACTGTCTATCAGGGCCGGAGCCGTTTATTGATATAGGATTGTAGGTACGTTGGTACCTAGGTGTGATAAGTAAACTAGTGTGATATTCAACTACATATTTTTTTTACATGTAGGCGCTTTATTATTACTAGGTAGGTATATATGCGATTTAGGTACGTGAAATACAGGTTGTAACTTTAAGCAGGCAAGTAATTTCTGAGTAGCTTCTAGTTTTTTTGTCATCAGAACAACCTACCTAACAACCTGTATGCCTAGTAGCTAGAGCTACTTATCTAAGCTCTCGCTACTAGGCATTTTAATATTTAGGTCACCCATTTAAAAAAATCAATTAGATTATTGGTAATGTCAGTTTATTTATAATATATTGTAAGTAGTAGGTACCTAATTATTGTCTAGCAGGCATTGTATTGTCTTGGGTTTTCGCGATTGTAACACATTGAATTATACAATTTTTAACGGAAGTATCGCGTGTTTTATTTATTTTGTTGAACCTGACGTTTCATTGCTTAGTACCTAGTACTTGCTCATCCCACAATTGGGCTACAAGCCTGCCTTCAAACGAACGCTTTCGCATACTCAACCACAACACTCCGTTTAACATTTGAACATGCTCCAAAAGAAGCGGGACCTCGCTAGTTTATTGGTGGCTATATGGCTGTCATCTATAGACAACAAACGGGAATGTTGACTTAACGTGCTTGAAAGTAGCATGAATGAACACGAGAGAAACAAACCGATCAATAAGATCTCCAGATTAATAAATCAATCTATACAGAGGTTGCGGTTGCTCGTGTTGCGTATTAGATTAGAGTGATAGACACAATGACTCCATCAGGCTACTCATCAGCAAATGATATTTGATTAATCTGAGCAAGGGGGTCAAATTAAAGTCAGAAGTTTGCAGTGAAAAAAAATATTTCGACAAATAAATGAACACCTGTTTTGTAACTTCTTGTAACTATCCCTAGGCGATAAAAAGAGTACAACATCTGAAGGAGATGTGGGAAAGTATAGAGGAAAGAAACATCAGAGAATATAAAGTAGCAGAGAGATTCATAAGTGGGTAGAATATAGAAGCGGAATAGTACCGACGTGAAAATTCTGTTAGAATCATGAAAACTAAACAGTAGCCTCTGATTGATAGGACGTTGAAGGTAAAGAAGGAAAACAGAAAAGGAGATATTGAAGAAGGAGCTAAAAGCTACGACTTCGTAGTATTGATAAATTTCAGAAAATAAGTTCGTATGTAAACGAGTAATCTAAACTAATGAAGTAAGACTCACGTAACTTGTTTATAATACCTAGAGAGTATGAATCAGGTTGAGCAGAAAGTAAAGAGAAAATAACGCAAATGAGAAAGCAAAATAAGCTAGAAATATGTTTATTTTCTAATACGTTGGAAGAAAGGAATATGGTAATAATGAAGAAAGAAGCAGCGCGTAGAGAAGAATAGGAGAAGTGGCAGCAGCGGGAGATAGAGGTATTAATTTTCTAGATTTTGTCACATATTATCAGAAAAAAACAGAATAGTGATCTTAAAAATTTGTTTAATGAAGTATTTCTTTAAATATGTACTTCCAAGTGAATTAAGATATATATTTTTTAAATTTCATCCACCATGCGGTTCAAACCCGTCTAAATTTTGTATGAAAGAATAATATTGTTTAGGCCGATTGAAACGAAACTTGCTAAATATGTTGAGCAACATTCGTTTATTTCGTTTTTTACATAGCAATTAAATTAACCGCGTTTCAGAACTTTTTGAAATTAAATCATCAAAACAGAGAAATGAGAATAAATGCCTGAAAAGCAAAATTGATAACGATGAATTGAAAGTCATAGTGGAGGCAAATACATTTCAAACTATGCCAGATTTAATGCCAGTCTTCAACGTAAGGGACAAAACGGTACTAAATTATTTACGTCAAATAAATCTCAAGATAAAAAGCTCGATAAATGGGGAATTGTATCACCTTCCTGAACGATAACAATATCATCGAGTCGAAGCTTGTTTTAATTTATTGAATAGGCACACAAATGATGCTTTTATTTCGTATCGGATTGTCAGTGAGGAACTGAGAAATGAGAGAGACTGAGGATCCTGTATGACAATTGAAAACATCCGTCGCTCTGGTTAGATACAGGGTGGGGAGTCAAATTATGTCTGAAAATCACAGGTGCTTGTGAGAGTATGATATGATAACCAGGCCCGAGAAATTGAAGTGGACCGCTGATCTATTAAATGTGAAATTTGGTAAAATGTTCATTTTAATGGGTAGAGATAGATAAAAATAGACAATTGGAATTAATTTCACAAGCGGGCCAAACAAAAAAAACAAATGTGTGTGTATTGGATAAAGTATTATACTTACTACTACTTATTTACCAGAGGAAGACTTTGTACAAAAGTCTTCTGCGTGGGTACCTACCTCTGTCTCATCTATTTCTACCGCCAAGTAGCTATATTTATGTAGCTGTATTCCGGTATGAAGGTGAGATATGGCAGGGAAATTACTGGGTACTGTGACTAAACATCCTTAGGTCACAAAAATGGCATCGCGCGACTAACATCCCCGTGGTGTTGCCAGTGTTAATAGGCTGCGGTGACCGCTTACTATCTAATGCGGGCCGCATACTTGTTTGCCAATCTAGTTCTATAAAAAAACGCTTAACGACTGAAAGAAATGTGTTTTCTTGATTGATTTATACACACTTGTTTTTATTAAACCTACCTAATTCCATACCAAGAATTTTAAACATCGATCTGTCAATATTCAATGAAAGGGTAAAATGGAAATAGACAATTTTAACTAACGCAATATCGATACTACTAAAAATAGAAACATGAACGCACAAGCAAAAACAAAGAGTTTTCTTCCTAGCGTTGTGTGTGTGAGCTAGCCTAAGAAAGGTCTGGTTTTCCACCTGGGTTGATGTCTGACGGCAGTTCCTTGATGTAGCTTAGGCGGACCATACAGGCCGTTCTATAATGCAATACATACTCCAAGATTATAGAACGATTTACAGAATGATCTAACAGTCCGCGTTATTATTAATGTTCACATTGTGTTCTCAATAAAACATATATACTGGCAATAGGTATGTATACACGCTAAGATATATACACGCATATTTATATCCGGATTATTACATTTCCATAGTTTACACTTACCTATACACTTGTCATTAAGCGAAACTCTATGCAGTGCTGTTATTTTATTTTCACTAAATTATTTTCACAAAATATGGTAACATTTTGCCTGGAGATGATTTTTTTTAAATGACGTTAATAAATTTAAACACAATAATTACCTTGCCATGTATACGTATCTGTAAAATAAATAAGTTTAAAATAGGGATTTTTTTGCGAAATAAAAATCTGTTAGAATCTATAATAAAATTGGTAATATAGAAGCTGAGAAAGTAATAGGAATAGGCAGAATGCGGAGGAAGAGAAAACAGCTAGAGCTCTGAAGTTATTGACAGGGTAGAGAAAATTTAGTAAAGATAAGTCGAATGTAAAGAATCCTGAGAAAGGATATACGTAGGTTACCCTCTCAAAAACGGATGGGAACTAGTTAATGATTAAATTCCTCAAACGTCTTATGCCCTCAGGGTTGTGTACCATTAACTTAGCAACCACAAAATCTTAAAAATTTAATATTTTTTATTGTGTTGTATTGTAAAGATGATTTTTTGACTCTTTTCTTCTCTTCTCCTTTTCGATGGTTCAGACGCGTTAAACCGGTTCCAAACCCTCAATTAAACCTACCTATAAATCTGTTTACATGTCTATCCATTGTCACGGGTTCCAGCTCTATCAATAGTCAAATCTATTATTTCGAATAGTTTCTCAAAATTTCTGTAACTACAATTTAATATTTTAGCCTCAAAAGAACTACCTCTCAAAGTCATGGTTATAAGTTGAAATTCTTAATTATCGCCGTTTTAGTTTCAAATGTATAGTAAAATAAATGTACCGTAATTTAATTCACGCTAATAGCTCTGTCGATTATTATTATTGTTGGTACTTGAAATAGTATTGAACAAAATTAAAAAGACTCTGTTGTAACTAAATTAAAAAACTATTTATGTGCTATTTTTCTTCCGCTTTTATATTCGCTGTGCTCGGATTCAGACGTATAATACCTTCCTAGAGAAAGCTAAAATGCAAAATTATGTCATTACTTAAGATTGGTTTATTTATTTCGTCTATAAACTTAATTCCATAAATAGCCATTGTTAAATAATTCAGGGGGAGTTTTAAGCCTTACAAATTAATAATTAAATAATTTTGGGCTGCAACTATTAACTGACACACAAAAACCAATCTTACTGAATTCACCTATGTGAATTAGTGTAATACTTAGTAGACTTGTGCTTATGTAATTCGGGGAGAACTAAATAAGTATAGAAATATGAGTATAACATCTTTTTACTAAGTTTTTTAGAAATTCGATTTTATTAGATTAATAAACCAATATGTTTAAAAGGTACACAAATCTGTGCAAGAGGGGTTATTATAGAATCGATGAATATCTGACTGACAGAGATGTTTGGAAATGATTCAACACATGTATTAATATATTTTAATTGTACCACTTGATTTCACTACATGTACACTCATATATATTTATTGTAATATATATTAATGGTAAAAAAAAGACCCATATTGGCAAGTTCTTTTGGCATTTCTTCTTCGCCTATGGTCATTTTCGAAATGCTGGTAAATTAAAAAAGAGAGATTAAAAATAAAATATAAAAAACTATGGACAATTATTAAGATACAATATTAAAGAATATAAGACATGTCTTACATTTTTTTAATATTAATACAGTCCGTATTGGCAAATAAATTATTTTTATCTTTATCTTTTTTATCTTTATAAGTAATCTTGAACATAAATTTGGTTTATGTCATTAGCAAAAGGGACCCTTGATGTATAGACACACAATTAGATTCTATAATGATTAAATTTAGCCCTTTTAAGATATTAAGTCTGAAAGAAAGGCGTTGTGCAGCATTGGGTGACAAGCTTTATGGTTATTTACAATGTAGTACTGTATGTATAATCGTTTATATGGGCAATTGAAACTAAACATTAAGGCACTTGTTTTGTATCCTCATTGCAGGCCTCATTTGCAGGAACACGAAAATTCTTTGTAGTTGTTGTTGGTGTGCTATTTTGCAAAGGTACGAGTTGAACTACTCCTGATCAAACAACGCTGAACCTTACCTGATTATCCTAATTTTTTTTACTACTACGGTAGGAATACGAGCATATGGCCCACCTGATGTAAAGCGGATACCATAGCCTAAGAATGCTTGCAATCAAAAAGCAACTCCCTTATATATTGTTGTGTTCCTGCATGTGAGTGTGAGGTTACCAGTAAGCTCATAATAAAAATAAAATAAAGAAAAATAATTTATTTCCTGTAAGAGTTTCTAGGTATACATTTGTAGTTGAAGTTTAATTTTAGGCATAACAATGCCTGTATTAGGAAGCTTCGCTCTTCCATAGCTAAACCTAACTAAACTAATAACATACAAAATAAGGAGTTACTGTGATAGCAGCAGAGGTGGCATCGCGCGAGTGATACTTAATGTAGGTACTGCAAGCGTTTATAGGCTACGGTAACCACTTTACACCAGATGGACTGTATATTTGTATGCCTCTAGACGTTGTATAAATAGGTAGGCTGTAAGCTATCACTGTTCCAGTCCATTTGTCCGTCCAACGCATATATACTTAAGAAATTGTTAATGGGAATTAACAAGCATGGCGGCCGAGTGGGTAAGAATGACTGACTACCTTTACACCAACAGTTATGGGTTGTATTCTCACGTAAAACAAACATTTATGTGCATTAACATGTCTTGGTCTGGGTATTGTTAAAATGAGTAGGGCGCATGAAATCAATCCGACACGAAAGTTACCTCTACCTCATGGAACGCTGCAGCCAAATAACCACTCCCTTGAGACCTGTTGTTTTCCTACGAGTGAGGGTGCCGGCGAGCTCCTGAGGAGTTGTTGTGTAAGCAGTACTTGTGACAACACGTGTGCGTTACTTCCTGTATTCCAAATATGTTAATAATTGTAAATTAAATAGGTATATGTTTTCCGATCCATACAAATCTCACCTTTAATAGTACGACATAAGACTCATGGTTGTTTAGCTTAATCTGTCGTTATTTGTACACATTTGTAATTATCACTTGATTGACACACTTACGAACAAACAGCCATTCTGTGATTATGTATGAGTGTTCCTCGTTTACTACGGATTCCTAAAAACTGAAAATATGCTGTAAAAATAAAGATAGAGTCAATAAAAATTTAGATCTCAGCAAGAAAACTTTGAAGTAATTTTAGTTATTGTCTGTTTTATCTTCAGTGAGCATTTGTAGTTAGCACTATTATGTGTAAATAAATTCAAAATGGCGAAGGAAGGCGATAAAGAACCGACCTTTTCAGCAACTGGTCCGTGGTTCGAATCCTGGCATAGTACTTGCCACTAATACGTGTTTTTAGGTTTGTGTACATATTTGTAATTATCTTTATTTAATTTATACAACGTCGGCAGACATACAAGCATACTGCCTACCTAATGTAAACCTTAGGAGCTTACTGGTGACCTCACTCACACGCAGGAATATAACAACCCTCTAGGGAATTTTTATTTGGCTGCGGTTAAGTTCGCTTGGTCGGCGGTGAAGGTAAACATGGTGAGGAAACTAAAAACCACGAAGTTCCAGATTCGAACAGCAAACCAGTCGGTTAATAGGCCGGGATCTTCCACGAATACGTATATTATATTACTCAAATCAAGCAACCGCCCCTGATGTTAAACGTCACCGTAGCCTAGCTCTACTCTCTTTCTCTTTTGCCAGAGCCTTGTCTACTACATTGCAGATTGTACCCAGCACGTGGTTTTTTAATAAGACGATGTTAAGCCACAGAATTAAATTACAAAAAGCAAATCCATCTTAATATCGTATAAGTACAGATAATAATAATTATATGGTAATGTTTATATTAAGGTATAACACTTCAAAAGAACTCTTCAGGAACGGTGTAGTGTCGAAACAATAGCATTCGAAAACTTCGCAAAAGCTACTTCAATACTTTCTACATTCTGCAACATGTTGAGACGACGAAATGAGCTTTATCTGAATTTAAACCTTATGGTCTAAAATGTAAAAGCTTCTAATAATTTAACATGAACGCATTGGATATTATATTTCTTATGGTTATTACATCGACATCTCTATCTCAAGTTAAAGCTTTTGTCTCAAGCATGAGAATTTTATTATTCAACATGTAAACATGTATTGTTTAATACAACACAAAACCATTTAAAAATGAAGTACCTATGTAGGTAATTATTACAGAGCCCATTCTGATGCGTAAAGAGTTTCATTTGTGTATGGTAAGTGTACTTTTGCACTTCATGTAACTGTTAAGGCTTAGACAATATGTCATTATATGAGATATTTATACCATTAAAAAGTGTAATTGTCACACATCTGAGTCTTATGTTCATACCATTAAGGTTAAGGTGATAACTAGCATAGCGAGCGATACTTTCTTTCGTATGCTAAATATCAAAGGCAAAAAAAGGCTGTGATAACGGCATTATAAAGGAGGGCTTGTATGTCTCCCGACGATGTATAAAATAAAAGTTTCTTGGAAAAACGCCGGAACATTTCTCTAGAATTGCACAGAACACGATAATTGTTGTTTCAGTGTGCGAGTCTGAATCCCAGACTCCAGACTTCGGCAAGTGATGCGATTGTAGAAGAAAGCTGTTGGCATATCGAACAACTTCTCCTACCATTATCATATCACATCTCCTATTGCAATGTGTTTTACACACAAGGGTGGCAATGTATCTCTTTAACTTAAGGGCTCAATGCCGCGTGTAAGCTTAAAACCATACTTCACATAGCTTGTGTGGGAACAAAATCACGGTATCCTAGCCGGTATAAAAATAAGTGCCATAATGTGGAAATCGTTATCTATCTTTATCTGTGAAATCGAAGTTTCCTATGTAGTGCTCCGACTCCATCGAGGGAGTCATGATATTAAATTTAAATTGGTTTAGATCTCGAAAACACGAAATATAACTGCATGAAAAAGTCAGATTATTTATATTCAGTTTTGTTTATTGTTGGGCAGAATCTAGATTAAAAGAATATGTAACTTGAAGGCTTCTTTAAATTATTGTCGCCTATGAGATCCGCGATGTCATAGAGATTTTCCTACGCTTTATCAGTAGCGAAAATTTATCAGAAGACTAAAACGTTGGGTTCTTCAAACATAGTGTAGGATTTCATACAAAGATAATTGGTTCCCAATTATACCTACCTATTTTGTAGCTTAACCGTTTGGTTAAGATATGCAAAACCTCGGATAAAATATGTAGCGCATACCTATGTGTTTTGATTATAGCACAAGATGACAAACACACTACGGCCTGCCTGGAGGTTGGTGGAGAGATCTCTCGGGAAAATCTCGGCAAGGAGTTTATTTTACAACTTAAAAGTTCTATGAATAAAACTGAAGTCTCTGGAACCGCACAGTGGGTATACGACCATTGATGAAATTCCCGCCGGCGACGAGCAATGCGATTCCAGATCGAAGCAGTTCGTGTTATATGGAACAACTCCACGAAACCCACTAATGGAGGCAAAGTCTCTACTTTAAGAAGATTGGTATCTTCTACATCCTCGTATAGAATCATCTACATCCTCGTATAACTTTTGACGAGCTTGGTGGCGCAACGGCTAATACCGCGACTTTGTCACCAACACTCGTGGGTCGATTCCCACACAGGAGAAACATTTGCGTGCATAAACGTGTCTGTTTTTATTGGTCTGGCTATTTTTAAGAGAGGTAGGATGCATCAAAGCACCCTGTCTGGGGAAGTACCTCCACCTCACAAAAAACTACAGCCAAATAACAACTCTCTGGAGGGTTCTTGTGTTCCTGCGTGTGAGTAGGTCACCAGTTAACTCCTAAGGAGTTACTGTATTAGCAGCACCTTTGCTACTAAAACATAACACGCCAGTGACATTTAATGTATTACAAGGGTTCATAGGCTACGGTAACCGCTATACATCATGTAGACCCTATGCTTGTACGTATTCCGACGTTCTATAAAAAAAACTCCGCCTATCACGGCTAGAATTTGAACCAAGTCCTAGCTAGTATCCAGGTGGTTCCGCAAGAAGGTAACCATTAGGAACCATGAGCGGTCTGATTTGACACTGGTATAACAAAAATCATTGTCCCGAGCTGAAACACAGCTTCACTTTGTTAATCGCATCAAGTTTATTGGACGCCATCTATTTCGGATGATTTCGGAATGAAACTTCTCTGGAGGTCTCGATTTCAAGAATCCTTATGCTTTTGGCGATAGTAAAAGGTATGTTTTGAAATTAAGAAAGTATAGCAAATATGGGTTTTAGCGGTGAACGTGCAAATGTATATTGAGCGGCTTGAATTGAAATAAGTTCAACCGTACACAGGCATATTTCAGTTAAAGTACCCTCAATTTCAGACACAAGTTGATGCGGCTTGCCTGCACAAGGGTACCAACCCCTTGTTCCTTGTGGAGAAAAGTCGCGACCAACTTGTATTATTATAACAAGTCTGGTCATAAACACTTCTTTTTTAAACTCTTTCATTATTTTCAATTCGGAACGCGTTTATTATGTTACAAACTTCTTTCGATTTCCCGCCGTTTTACATATTTTTTTTCGTGTTTATTATCAAATTACAATAAGGAATGGGGTGCTAAAGAAAATAGGATTGCAGTGATTGGCTTCCATAAAGTGAGTAAAGGAGCCATCGGTCATATTCAAGGCACTTTAAAAGCTTGTTATCAGCCATATGTTAGTATATCGTACTATTGACAGATATACCAACACTTCCTCTGTTGAAGACCATAAAAGATGAGGGCGACCTCGTGCTGTTAGGACTACAAAGGCTGTTTTTGCTATTAAAACCAGAATTCGCCGAAACGAAGATTCCCGCTAGGATTCAATCGGGTATATTAAAACAAAACCTGAAGCTCGATGCTTATCGTCAATATACAGGACATGCCCTAAACCAATCTTTATAGTTGTAGAGAGTGCATCGATCAAAACGCCTTCTGTCTCGATACGCAAGTGAAAGGCGCAGAAAACTTCTTTCTTTACTGATGAAAAAAAATTCACGATTGAAGAGCACTACAACAAGCAAATGACAAAGTGTACGCACATAGTTCTAAAAAAGCCGTCCAAGTGGCCGCAAAGATATAACGTAGTCATCATCCTGCGTCTGTAATGGTTTGGTGGAGGGTGTCATATCAAGGAGTCACAAAGCTTAATTTTTGTGAAAAAGTAGTGAAGACTTCAGCCAAAGTGTATCAAGAGACTGTCTAGGAGCGTGTTATAAAACCTCTCAGCAATACACTTTTAAAAAATGTAACTTGAACTTTCCAACAGGACTCTGCACCTGGTCATAAGGCACGAACTACACACGCCTGGCTCGTTCCGGACTTTTTAAGAGCTGTAGACTGGCCCTCGACTAGCTCAGAATTGAACCTTTAGACTACAAATAATGATCAATTGTAAAGGAGGCCATGACTGCTCGAAACGACACGCCTACATCGTGTCTCTTAAGAAATCTCTGGATCAAGCAGTGCCTAAATTTCCCATGGAAACAGTACGTAAATCCATAGATTCGTGGCCAGACAGATTAAAGGCCTGTATCAAAGCCAAAGGTGGCCATTTCGAGTAGATTTTATTTTTATTTTTGCTGAGACTTTGATAAATATGTACATATAAGTTTTATTAAAATTACACTACTTCATAAAAAAATAAATGCATATACATTTGTAACTGAACTTATGCCCAGACTAGATTGTTTTCTAAATAGCGGTGATTAAGAAACTAATGCCAACAAGCGTGAGTCAGATTCGTGTACGGAAAGTTCGTATGCTCTGAGAACATAACTGAGAACAAAATAAATAAATGTACCTAGAATTGTTTGTGGATAATTTTGGTAAAACTTACGCTAATTTTAAAGCGCAGTCTATTTTTACTCGAGCATAACCTAAACTCAACACAAACCTAGACCAAACCTGACCCAAAATTGTTCGAAAAATTCATATCCAAATCTTACAACCTACAGTTCAAGGTCAAGGTCAGTCCATCTCCGACTCGCATCCTAATTTCCTTAGACTATTTAACTTAGTTTGGCAAAGAAGAAAATGAATAATCTCTAACACTATGCTGTAGTTATTCTAAAATCATTATATTTTTTCTGTAATATTAACATAATATATCATATATGTACGTCAGGTCCCTTGTGAAATAGACAGAGAGAACCGAGCACTATAAGACGTGGTTCTTGCACTACTTATCCTTACATCATAAGCTATCATCACCTATAAATTCCAAATAAAAAAATAGTTTTTCAAGTAGCGTTTGGTTTTTACCTCTGTGTGCCGAATCCTAATAACATACCTACCCTATAATTCCGTAACATTTCCTCTTACGGAAAAATAAACACCACTTTATCTGACTTTATTAACGAAGACATCTAACAATCGGGAGCTTTCAAAATAAATCGCAATTTTTAAAAAAAAATCTATAATTGATGTTTACTCAGGCAAGCTTTTTCGTATTAAAGTTAACCGTGCCTTGCCGCTCGTAAGAGCTTCGTTTCTTAATCGGTAAGGCACAGCATAAAGACTTTTGACGAGCTCGGTGGCGCAGTGGTGGAACGCGCTGTTACGCTACACCAACGCTCGTGAGTTCGACACTTTTGACACCAACGCTCGTGGGTTCGAGTCCCACACAGTACAAACATTTGTGTGCATGAACATGTCTGTTTGTCTTGGTCTGGGTATTTTCTATGTATAATAAGTATGTGTTTACAAAAAAAATGTATTTACGTATGTTTATCAGTTGTCTAGTACCCATAACACAAGCCTCGCTTACTTTAGGGCTAGATGGCGCTGTGTAATTTGTCCGACAATATGTATTTATTTATATGTATTTATTTATTTATAAAGGTCCCATTGGCTTCAGCTCTATAGATGATTACATCATCACTTACAAACAACCAAGTGCATTAATCATTGTTAGTATTAAAAAGTTTTTTAATGATATCAGATTTGGTCCAATATTAAAAGCTTTTTATGTATGTTGACATTACACAAACAAGTATAAGGCCTGCCAAATAGTAAACAGTTACTACAGTAACTGTTCTGGATACCACTAACGCTTTTCTGGCCATGTATTAACCTCCTCTCGCCTTTTTCGATAAGTATGTAACGTCGCTGCTGACAGATCGTTTAACGTTTAACTTTAAAATGTACGCATTTTGACACACGCCGCGCTGCAGTACAGTTGCAGTTTTTTAGTAGAATCGGCCTACAATTGACTCATAACACTCTGCGAGAACACCATAGTAATGTTGCGTTGAAATAATTACAATAATTAAGTCTGATTAAGAAAGGCAAAATTAAATCTTTTAGTTGGTCAATACTCATCACGTTATATTTAGTTTCGTTAATATTCGAGTATCTTACGAGATTTATCGGTGCCGATTTATATTAATCAACGAGCTTAGTTACATTTTAGATATCATCTGCAGATCATAACAGTTTTACTTTCAAGAGGCAAGAGGGCAAGCATACGGCGCACCTGATGTAAAGCGGTTACTGTAGCCTATGAACGCTTGCCATACATTAAGTATCAATCGCGCGATGTCACATTTGTTGTTAACACTCTTACACTTTACTTCGACACGAACGTTAGTGGGTTCGGATCTCACACAGGACAAACATTGTTGTGCATGAATATGTATGTTCGTCTTGGTCTTAGTGTTTTTAAGAGAGGTAGGGCGTATCAAAGCAGCTCGTCTGGACAAGTACCACCACATCACAGAAAATCGCAGCCAAATAACTACTTCTAAGAGGTTGTTATGTTCCTGCGTGTGAGTGAGGTCACCATTAAGCTCCTAAGGGGTTGCTGTATAAGCAGCAGAGGAGAGATCGCGCGAGTGATACTTAATATATTACAATCGTTATTAGGCTATAATAACTGCTTTACATCAGGTGGGCCGTTTACTTAGATGCCTCCCGACTTTATATGAAATTTTTCTTTCGTTGTAAGAATTTATTTGATAGAAAACATATGACAGTACTCGTTGCATAGTAAGACAATCAATCATTCCAAGTCGTGATAAAAATGTGGCATCTCACAATGTGGCATATCATATACAAGTATCTAAAAGTAGAATCGGAGGACATTCTTATCTATATTTACTGATATACTTATTCATAATGACTATAACACGTCAGCGTTTCAAGCATTACAAATATTTTTGGGCTATTTAAGAGGATATATTGTGTACATTAAAATTACAACAATTTACAGATGTTGTAAATTTAATACTCTACTCGGTATTAGGAGCAATTTAGAGATACATTTCTTATACTTGTGTTCAGTCACTAATCAATAACACTTTATTGTACACGTCGCGGCACATTAGGCTGTAAAATATAAATTATTTTGAAACTACTAAAAATGAACTGATTATGCTTAAAATCGAATGAAAGGCTAATCGTCAATTCCGAAGAAAATTTTATGTAGTATATAAAATTTGCCACTCACCCACATAAACAAACATACACACTCACTCACATATATAGGTACACAATGCAAGCGCCCTCAAAGATATATCCCGACATTCACACACAGAAAAACGCGCGCATGCATGCACGCACGTGGCACGTACGTACAGTACGTGCGTGTACCTCTACACAAAACATCACCATTAAAAAATGTATAATCATATGAACAAAAGCTGAATGAAGATTTTTAAGGGAATTATAATAGTTTTCCTAGAAATGGAGTCTTAATAATACGATATGATCTTTAATTATAGCAAATAAAAATATCCAATGATGAGGCAAACATAATTCTGGGAAAATATGCGTTTTGAACGTTTACATTCTGCTCTTTATATGTATATGAGTATCGAGCTCGGTCTAACAGGCTAACTCTATTTTGTTCATAAGTTATGAGAACAAAAACACCTTATTATTATTACCTATAGTAGATGAACAAATAATAAAAGGGGTAAACACCAATTTAGATTTGTATAATCATAAAGTGACAACTGACTTGACGATTTCAATATAGTTAGTTCATAAAACTTATATGCGACCAATCGAGCGATAGGAGCTTCCTAATAAGAAGTTTAAAATTCTATTTACTATTCGCAAAGGTACAGATCACATACACACACACAAAAATATGTGAAGTCTGTTAAAAAAAAACACTAAAATAAACAAATTAAAATATGCAATTTGTGTGCTTCCGCCACCAAGCAGCACCAAGGTGGCGGAAGCACACAAAGCAGGTTAGATCAAATTGCATGTAAATTTGACTTTCGCAAAATAACGCCTGAATCTATTAACTAAATTAAGATATGTTCTTTTATGATTTATTTAATACTAGCTGCTGCCCGCGGCTCTGCCCACGTGGAGTCAAATAACGTAGCCTATGTGTTAATCCAGATCATAATCTATCTACGTGCCAAATTTCATTCAAATCTGTTCAGCCGTTTAAGCGTGAAAAAGCAATAAACATCCATCCATACATACAAACTTTCGCATTTATAATATTAGTAGGATATTAACATAGTTGTTACTCGTAAACAATACTAAGCGTAATTTCATCTCAACTACTTACAGGGTATCTAATCCGCCACGCAGCTCCATTGCATATTAACAGAGCTCGGTGTTTGCAAGCCGCCTGAGAACTCAAACATGACTTAACGACTGTCGGCTAATGACAATTGTCAATGACAATGGTCAGCATTGTGCCTATTGGCGTGTTAGAACAGCAAACCCAGCCAGCAACCGTCTCCGGTTAAACTTGTTTGACTTGCGTGTTTGATTAGATTGTCACATGTTACGATACAATTAAGCTCATCATATATGAATAGACCTTCGAAATTTCAATACAGTTTTTGAATTGTTTGATCAACTTGTCATATATTTTTAATATATGTGTAGATATGGGTGAGTTCCCAGACATGATGAAATTTAGTAAACTTCTTCCTTTATTCAAGTCAAGGGAAAAGATCTGCTATATATATCTATACTGCCAGTTTTGAGTAAAATATTTGAAAGGATAATGCTTGATCAACTCTTTTTTAAGACCAATGACAATTTTCATGATGCACAATACGGTTTTACAGCTGGTAAATCTACTACGGATGCAAGAGTAGCATTGGTTAGGCATATCCTTAACGCATGGGGGAGATCACAGGATACTATTTTCTGTGATCTTTCAAAGCTTTTGATCGTGTCGATCATCAGACATTGTTACTCAAGCCGAACTATTATGGAGTTAGAGGTAAAGCCCAGAACTTGATTGCATCTTATTTAAATAACAGATTGCAGACAGTTGACATAAATGGGGTTAAATCTAAAGTTAATATCGGGGTTCCCCATGGTTTTATTTTGGGTCCATTATTATTTTTAGTATATGCGAATGATTGTCCGACATGGTGCAGAAAATTGCAAAAATAGTACTATTTGCTGAGCTCAGCTCCGCTGCATATGCAGTTAGGAGAATCAGGCAATTGACGGATGTGGCTACTGCGCGCTTAGTCTATTTCAGCTACTTTCACAGCATTATGTCGTATGCTATACTGTTGTGTGGAACGGCGGCTGACATTGAGACAATTTTTATCTTACAAAAAAGAGCCAGTCGCTATATTTATAACATGGGCTCCAGAGAATCCCTCAGGGAACTGTTTAAATAAATAAATATCCTCACTGTTACTTCTCAATATATTTATGAAAACATAGTGTAACTTAGAAGTAGAAATAAGTTGTGTATGCCGGTACATCGGCTTGTTAGGACTAGTAGATCTTTTCTTTTAAATTGTATTCGATTTTATAATAAGTTGCCTGAAACAGTTCTGTCCTTTCCTGATAATGTATTCAAAAAGCACATTAAAATACTCTCTGTAAATGGGCTTATTATAGAATTGATGAATATGTAACTGACAAAGATGTCTGGAAATAATTGAGCACAGATGACCTATTCTTAATAATCTTTATTATTAGCATTTGATATCATTATTGTACCAATATGCTTATGTGATTTTTTTGTAATATCTAATTAACAATTTTAAAATAGACCTATATTGGAAAGTTTCTTTCCGCGTTTCTTCTTCGCCAATGGTACGAGTAATTTCCAAAATGCTAATAGATTAAAATAGTAAAATAAGAGAATTGAATAAGATACAATAAGATTATATTTCAAAAAAATGTTAGAAGTTAGTGTCTAAGTGCCCGGGAGGGCCCAATGGCAAATAAAGAATTTTTATCTTATCTTTATCTAGCTGGCCACGTCTCCATAGGAAGTAGATTTATTTTTGTTATTTTAATTTTAATTTTCCCTTGATAAATATAGTTACTATTGATGAATACCCTTACCTCCTATAGTACTGCAGGTATAAATAAATATTCTATGTAAACATTTCAACCCTTTATGTATTAGTATTTAGAAAAGTTTTCTTTTGTACCACTAAGGTGGCAAATAAGCTTAACGCCTGTCTGATCTGGCTAGTTACCGTCGCCTATGGCCATTTACAACACCACTGGGGTGTTGTTCTTGCATTGCCGACCTGTAAAAACCTCGTCACGCCTTTCTTGAAGAACCCCATGTTGTAGTCCCTTCGAAAAACCTCTGCAGGAAGCTCATTCTATAGCTTAAGAACTCTCGGTTAAAAACTTAAAAACTTCGGACTTCTCTGGAACCGCATAGTACGTGACCATCGTGACTCCAATGTATGAATATGTACCTACTCCAGTCGTCGAGCGGTGCGATTGTAATATAAGGCAGTTGGCATCATGTCGAACGACTCCTCAGAACAGATACCATTGCACAATCGGTAGAACACACAAAGGAAGGCAAAAAAGGCTCTCCTTAACATAAAGTATCGAAGTAGGCGCACATATATAAAATTTTAAGTGATATACCACACACAATTATTTTCATAGCTGTAATAGCTTCGTAAATGGAAAATGATGAAGAATCTTACTTCCATTTATATGCATTATAAATTTAAACAACACGGGTATTAGCCTTAATTAAGTATTATCTGTATGTAGACTTAAAGCGCGGAATATTTCATCCGTCAGATAATCTCTAGTTCTCATTATCAACAAACAAACAAATTAGCTGCTTCTCGTTATCTTAGTTGAGATTTCAAAACACTCACTCCCAGATTTCACGTGACAATATTGTTGCGTTGCTCATAGCCACGGCGCTCTGCTGTAACTTGCTAAACATACTGTAAAATGAGATCGCTACGATAACATTAATGTCTAATTAATAGGTATAACCAACCAGACGCGCTTTTTGACGGACTCGGTGGCGCAGGGGTGAAACGCGCCGTTGCACTACTTTGACACCAACGCTCGTGGGTTCCATTTCCACTTGCCAACTTTAAGAATAATGTTGAGCCCATCTAACAATTCAGCAGTTGAGGTCTCTGTCGGCACATAAAGCAAGTTTATCTTGTATAGTTGACTGTCTTCCAGTTTTCGCTTTTCTTCGCCGCTCTCCTTCCTATTCCTCCGTCACTCACTTTACCCCTTTCCGTCTACATTCTGTTCTTTTTCAATACAGAGTGAACCATTAAAAATCGATAAAAGCCGATTTTTTTATTTATATACCGTGTTACATTTAGCTCTCTACATCCTCTCCAACCTCTACTTCACTTCCTTTATATACCCTCTACTACTCTTATTCCACGTATGTAAATGTCACTGTCTAACTTTACTATTATGTTCCTGTACTCGATTTCATTCTATTTTCATTTCACTGCAAAGTTCCAGGAATTATTAGGTACTTAATTATTTTCTTTGCACTATTGTGAAGAATGGAGTTTTGTTACAATCGACGAATATAATATTTTTTTCTATAGGAACTCTACCAACCTTTTCACTCCCTGAAGAATAGAGTATTACAAAAATCATAGCTAACATTATTACACCGGCAACTTACGCTTAAATATGGCATTGTGAGTTCTGAATTCTTACATTACATATATGCCCGTAGTTTTAAAAAAAGGCAAAAGCAAAATAAAATAAATAGCAATCAAGAGCATCTGAATCGTCCTTAAGTGCTGTAAGCGGAGAGTTAAATAGTTGTCCGCTGCCTAACATTTGCAGTAGAGTTATTATCACCAACTTACAAACAAAAACAATCTCACTTGTTACATATAACAATAAATGCTATAAAATAAGTTTTCTGTAATAATACCAAAAAATAGGGCCGCGAATGTATGTAAATATGGGTCCCTAACTTTTTATGCAGGGGCCCTGAATGTTGATTGAAAGACCCCGGCCTCTTATTTAAGAACACTGTTAATTTTTATTGCACTTCCATATTATTTATTATATTATTAGTTTCACGTATTTTTTTATTATCGCAGTGTAAAATATTGTTACTGTAGCAATTTCAGTATTTAAATTACAGTTAATTTAATTGAGATCAATAGTAGCGTTTTGAGAAAATAGAGACATGTTCAGCGTATGATCATCAAGTACTTGTTTTAAAAAAAGTAACAGTATACGAGACCCGCACTAACTCTAAAATAACAGTAGTTGAACGGATTTATAAGTACCAATATATGTGTTGCAACTGTTGCAGAATTCAAACATAAATGAGAAATCATTGAAAATAACTCTCCTCTCGCCGGTTCACGACGTCTACGGCTGATAAAATCATCGACATAGGGTGAGATCTTGTAATAGAAAACCGCAGCTCGAATATTGAAGAGATTGCAGACACTATAGGCATCTCTTATTATGACTCACAAAAACATGGTTGTCAATTAACTTGGATTTTCTAGGTATCCACTAGGTGAGCCACCAGATTGCTTGAGCAAAAACAAATTCGTCTTTGGCATTGCTTGAGGCTGATATATAAGAATGTTTAATCGATTGGTGGCAAAAAAACTTGGGTTTATCACACTCCAGGATATAAACAACACGCAGTGGTAAAAATCTGGCGAACCGTAATGAACCGAAAGAAAGCGAAGCAAGCTTGTCGGCTGGTAAGGTTGGCGTCAGTTTCTTAGCATCTTCAAGGTAGGTTACATTGCGAAAGGCGAAACATTACTTGAAGAAATTAAGACGAATCATCCTGGTCTATTCAAAAAAAGTATTCTAATACCTAATCATGAAATCCTATTTTATGATTTGGATGGGAGATACAACCGTACGTCATATGCTTGCTATAAAAAATCAACAGGCGTTGTGAAATAAAACCCTCTACATATATATATGGTTCATGTAGTTTCCCAAACAGATTTTACTAAATAAAAAATATGAAACTATGGTCTTTAGTGGGCAATAAATCGGATACAACATTCGGAAAGTGCAACAGACTGCGCAACCTCGTTAAACTTTATTTTTATATTGAACTCGTAACTCCGCCGTGTGACGGCCAACAACCAACAACTGTAATCCTGCTATGAAATTTTACACAAAGAAATTAATGGAAAAATAAATGGGTATATTTTGTATAGAAATATTTGCTTTTAGTTTCCGTGAAAGAAACTCTAATTCCATAAAAATGAAATTGTAACTACCCTGTTGCAGATTGAAGGTGTTTATTTTTCCGTGGTAGATATAGGCAAAATACTAGTATCTAAGTAGAGCGCACGGCATAAATCTGAACTGAATGAGATTTTTTGCAGGTTTAGTAAATTGCGTTTCTTTTATGTTATATATTTTATTTGCCAAAAAAGCTTTAAAACAAGCGGATTAAACCCTCATACGAAATATTGTAAAAAATAATTTTGTTGAAAATATGTGAACAATGCTCCATCTGTATACTCTAATAAAAATCTTGGAACTTATGGTATGGTCAAACTTTAACAAAATAGTTCGCTAATTCATCCTACTATAAATCTCTCCTTATTATTTTTGCCATATTATTCAAATTATCTAATAAGGTTACCTACCTACATGCATTTGCGTGCCCACATCGAACTGCAATAAATAATGGAACCGGAAAACTGACTCGCACCCAAACCATGTACATTTCGCACTGGTGAATGAGGAAACTTAATTTGTGTAGAATGTGCTGGAATTCAAGTCGAATTCAATTAGATTTGTTCTTCATACGAATACGTAACTAAATTCCACAAATTAACACTATACATTTACGTATTGTTTTCAATAAGCAGTTCAATTACAGATGAAAATCATCCTAAATAACGCTTCGCGAACCGTGAGGTCCCATATATTCATTCTTACGGTTATACAACACATCTCACGCAATGAAGCGAGTCAGTCCTTACGCACACAAGCAAATTACTACAAGCATACGGCCCGCCCGATGTAAAGTGGTTATCATAGCCTATGAAAACTTGCACAGGAAATATATATATAGGTCGCGCGTAGCCATCCCTGCTGCGAACACACCTACGCCGGTACTGGTAACCTCATTCACTCGCAGTAACACAACAACCTTCCAGGGAGTTATTATTTGGCTGCGGTTGTCTATAAGGTTTACGTATTTCCCTAGTCTGGCTGCTATTTAAAGTAATCTACCGCTTCTAAAAACACCAGACGAAGACAAACGGTTATATTCATCCACACAAACGTTTGTCTTGTGAAGGAATCGAACCCACAAGCGTTGACGTTAAAGTAGCCATTGCTGACCAACCCTCCTTTTTGTAGTCGATTCAAACTAAGCGCGGTTTCTCAATTGGCAAAATGCATATACTACTTAATAAAAAGATATTATTTTTTCTAGTACAAAAAGTATTGATCCTATTTAGATGAGCATCTGATCAACATTTAGTTACGTCAAGATTTGTTTACGTATTTCTTTTTATGCTCGCTTTGCTATGCGTGTGTGCCTTTGCCTTTCCCATCGAGGGATAAAAAGAACCCAAAAAATATTTCGAACTGAATAAGTTTAAATCGATAACATCGAGGACTTCTTCCCGCGCTTTTGATATAATATGAAAACATTACAACTGTACGTCTCCATACCGAAATCGAAATGTCTCGAAAAATCGAAAACTCCTTTTGTAATTCGTAAATTATCAAAACTTTCAATGGATATATTTGCTTTCAGGGTAGCCGTGTGAATCAATTTGCTCTTGTAGCCTTCGTTTGCGTGTGGATTGAAGTCTCACTTTGAGCGATGCTTTGAGTGTTAGGCGGTGCTTTTGATGTAAAAATCATACGTCTCTCCCTACAAACGTTGCGGCAATATTGACATAGTCTTCCTAGGAGTGAAAACCGACACATTTCACTTGTTGCCTATTCTGGATACAGGCAGGGGATATTATTTTTATGGTTTTAGTACATTAAATGAGCCAAAAATATCTAGCTACAAATGTAATTGCAGTCAATATTATACATTTAATTTATATTATATTTTTTTACATTAAACAGACACTTAAATATTGCTACATATTGTTAATATACTTGAAATTTAACTTACTCATACATACTTCAAGGTTTTGCTATATATTCATTCCGTAAAGTATTTTTGAATTGTACGTAAACCTCGTTCATTGTTAAAATCTTTGTCATTTTATAAGTGACCCGCAGTAGTAGTTTTTTGGCGCTATAGGCATACTATCCTATAAACGTTTTGGAACGACGAGAAAGTTCTGATCAATCAATTACGCTAAATATGCTGATGAAAACCCCAGAGAAAATACCATTATTCACGGGTACTTAACATAATATGCGGTAAAAAGATATTTGGAAAAATTGGACAGAAACGGATTTTTCAAAACTATCCGAAAATATTTTAATAATTTATTTAGGACACTCAATCCTCAGAAGAAGTGTTCCTAAAATTATCAACTTTGGCTGAATAAATTTGCAATATTATGTCTGTGTTTTACGTAATGTACATTAGAATACTCTTGAACAAATTATTGTTTTAAAAATTTACTTTGATATGTGATATGATAGAATTATAATATACGGAAATAATATTGCGAATTTATTTAAAAAAAGTTTTATTTTTATTTTTACGATTTTAGGAACACTCCCTTTGTGACATTGCTTAAATATACGACTCAGTGTTCCATATAAACCCATGTAAAATTTACATATATTATAAAATACATAGGTACTTTTTATTTGCAGTACGGTTGGATAAATACACCAAATTTTAAATTGATAGCATTACTACTTTCTGAAATATGTCACTAGGAGAAATGAACGTTGCGCCATAAGGATTCTTGGTAAGAAACTTTACATCCGGATCCGGTCTCTACATCCGGTCTACCTCGTCTTATAAAGATCTCAGAATAGCGACCCGTGCAGTAACACCTAGGGAGAGCTTATTGCTTTTTCCAGTTTTCATCACTTCACGCTCAGTCTGCGCGTTTGATTCAGTGGCTGTGTAATGTGGTGTTGGTACATTTATTTTACACTCTTCACGTGCTGCAGTTTATTTTGCATTCTCTTGGCGTCGCTAGTTATTCCGTCCCTTTGAAGTCAAAGCTCTTTTGATTTTGTAGGGTGGCTTAGCGGTGCTGACCGCACGGCACTATGAGTGATACTTTATACTGAATAGTCCCAGCTGTTTTTAACATTCACCGTTTTTACAGTCTAGCTAAAATGTAATATGGAACAAACATGAAACCTACTTTAACGTTCTGGGTTGCGAGTTCATTTTCGCTATGAATATATTGGCATTAGTAACATTATAGTAATTATGCCATTACGTACGTCAACTTAGTTCTGTTATAAAGTTATATAACATCGATTATACAGACACTAAGTTAGGATACCGGTTAGATACTTTTCGAACTGCATTGTGGACACTTTCCAGCTTTTTTCAGTAACAAACTGGGAAAATCAAAATCGACGAATAGCGTTTGTGAATATCGCAATAACAAACTGAACGAATTTAAATGCATAATACGTGTTCCATTTTTCATAACGCCACATCGGTTTCCGCAGATTATTGACGCTCGCAATACAAGAAGCAACGGTAGCGCGTTGAAACCTAGCGTTACCTCGTTTCCTAATCCATTAGGATTGCCGGGACCCGCTACCTAGCCTAAGGATGTGGCGAAACTAGTGATTTCGACATGGAGTAACTGCCGTCAGAGCTCCACGTCCCAGAGGGAACACCAGGCTTAAGAATCCTCAATTATAAAATGTAAATAATGATATAAGCAATATTAAATTGATGTTATTATACATGCATACATATATGCATGGAACATGGTGAAACAGGAGAATTATGGATTCACCTTATTTCATGTATTTAGAACAAGACAGCATGTTATATTACGATATATTATGGCTACATCTGTGGTGGGCTTCATACACAATGGATAGTCCATTGTTTATGAAGTATAATGTATAATTATGTATAAGTGTTATGAAGTATCTACCTAAACTTTACTATCTATTCATTTTACGAAGTATAGTATTCTTATCATCTTCTTTTTAACGAGCTCGTCAAAATGAGGTCAGTCGGTGGTGGAGAGGTTTTAATGTTAGTTTAAGAATAAATATAATAAAAACTTGATTCAAAAACGTTTTGTAAAACTATTTCATTTACCTTAATTTCCACAAGCCTGTCCCGTGGGCAACTTTGCAAACTTGATTTGGTTAGTTTCAAATTCGCGGTACATAACTTATCGAACACAATTGACTATAATTATAATTGAATTACATTAGTAATAAAGAAATTGAAATGAATAGAAAATAAATTATTGAAATAATTATTATAAATTAATTGATTCAACTAATCGGTCTAAACGAAAGTGCAATATAGTAAAATGGAAAGTGAAATTAAAGTAAAGGATTAATAAACTTAAAGGATTATTACCTTCATAAAATAAGATGAAATAAAATTAATTTGGTTATCATCCAAATACAGAATCTCCTCTGCATCTCGTAAGTTCAATTTAACATCTCGGCTTCTAACTTAAATTTAGCTTCACGGTAAGATAGCCTATGAAGTTTACACAGTTTATTTATTAATAAATAAAATAAAGAAATATTTGATTATATATTAACTGTGAGCTTTCAAATATGTGAAATCGTTTGGCAAACGTACGTACTTTTGGTATCGAGAGCCTGAAAATAAGTTTCATCAACAATTTAGGCTATTGACTGGGTTTTAGTTCCATCCCTTTGCGTTAAGAAAGTAAGAGATAAAAGGTATATCATTCAAACACTGAGAACCCTAGTATCTTTGCCCAGGAGTGTCGTGCAGAAGCGTCAGAAATGCGCATTGAACCAGTTCCAGAATGAGAAAACTTTTAACTAACTTTTTTAAGAGATGTAGGGCGCATCGAACAAGCAACCCATCTAGAGAAATACTTCACAGAAGTACCTACAGAAAACCACAGCCAAATAACAACTCCCTTGAGGGTTGTTGTGTTTATGCGTTGAGGTCACCGGCAAGCTCCTGAGGAGTCGCTGTATTCATAGGCTACGGTAATCACTTTACATCAAGTAGGGCGTATGTTAGTACGCCCCTTGATGTTGTATAAAAATAAAATACCAGCGCTCGTGGGCTCGATTCTCATACAAGATAAACATTTGTGTGCGTGAACATGTCTGTTTGTTTTGGTCTAGAACTCTAGGTGTTTGTAAGAAAGGTAGGGTGCTTCAAAGCAGCCCGTCTGGAAAGCTACTTCCACCTCGCAGAAAAGCATATTCAAATAACAATTTCCTAGAGGGCTATTGAGTTCCTGACAGTGAGTAACCAGTAAGCTTTTGGGGGGGTTGCTGTATTAGCAGCAGAGGTGGCTGGTGGCAGAGGATATTTAATGTGTTGCAAGCGTCCATATGCTACTGTAATCAATATCAGGTGGGAAGTATGCTTATATGCTTCCCGATGTTGTATAAAAAAATCATCCGACGACATCCTATACCCTCAGCTGATAATACACACGGATTGCTGGTAGTGATAAAGCGACAAACATAATGGGAATAGATGAAAAATTATTCACAGTCGCATATTGACTTTACGCATCGACAGGGGGCGAGACCGCGATCCCGGGGATTTTTATTAGTAGGGTTGCCACATCATGCAGCCCTTTAATATATAATAAAAATGAAAATTAAATCGATTGTGCCTCTAAGGCAGTGTATAGTAATCCAAAAAAGAAAACCTTCCCTCTAAATGAAGTACAATTTTAGTTTTAGTTTCTCGTTAGTCGATTTTGATAAATATATTTCAAAGCAAACAGCCGTTTCTAGATTTCTCGATAGTTAATCTCTGATACCAAAAAAATTCAAGACTCATCTGCCACGATCAAATTGGTTGTGTTTTATCAGAATGTAAAGTCAGGACCGCTAGCAAACGTCGAGCATGAAAAGAGCTATGAATTTAAAGAAGCGAGTGAGGCGTGTAACGCCAAGGTCATAATGACGCGCTTGGTTCTCTCTGCCTCAACTCTCTTAGGGGTCTAAGAGAGTTGGCGTAAGGATAAATATAATATATATATATATAATAATCTGTAACAGAGAGAAATATGGACACTTGCAACACAAGGAGCATCACTCGTGTTGACTTTGTAGAAAACCTAGTCACACTCTATTTGAAGAACCTCAAGCTGTAGTAAATTGGGATAACTTTAACAAGGAGTTTATTCCACAATCTATTGTGCTTGGAGCGTTATTGCTCTCAGGAATACAATAAGCCTCCAGGGAGTAGTTATTTGGCTGCGGTACTTTCCAATGGAACTACTTTAATGCACCCTGACTCTCATTCACTACAGAGATGCAGAAAGTGCAGCTAAAGATCGGCTTTAATTCAAACGATAATAGTGAGACACTTACTCCTTCCCTCTCCTCCTTCCTCTTTTTACTCATTTATCTTTTACGACCCCTTGTTTATTCGACTCTACTTACAAAACTTATGTTTTGCACTCCATTTCAATTACAATGTTTGATTTAAAATATTAGAGAATATCATGATTATCTAAAATACACAAATATTTTTATATTTTTAATTCAAATTGTGATTCACTACCATAAACAAAGACCGCTTATTTATATATGTGAGAAGCAACGATCCTGCCTCTATTTGATTCATGATTGTTGTTTTAAAGTTTCTTTTTGAAAAATATTTACAGTGAGAGAAATATTCAAGTTTATTTTTACCCAACGACAGGAGTCATAAGTATACGTCCCATGTTGACCTGTGCTTCCCGTAACCTAATAATGTTCCGTTATTAACATAGCAACTTGATACGCCTCTTGCCTCTGAGGAGCAGCGTGCACCACGTACAGTTAAAGACGGCTTTGACCCTAAATACGATATTGACCTACTTAAACCCTGACCTACATTTGAATTTCGATTTCTAATTACACTCGTATAACTGCACACTGAAAAGTTCATCTGAATACTTTGTAAGTTCATGGATACAAACAAAAAAATGCTCTTTCGATTTGAAAAAGAAATTAAAACCCCGTTTATTAGCGAAGAAAAAAGTTTTAAGAAATTTCGCCCTTAGTTTCAATTTTATCAACCCTATGAACATGTTTGGATACTCGCAGCGCCGTAGTGGGATGTCAAACCGTGACGCGTTCTGAATGTACGACGGCTGCTGTAATAAATAGAATATTTTTATCAGGAAACCACACTCACTGCACGCAAATATTGTGTTCACGACCTCCTTTGTAGAATCTAAAGATGCTTACAACATGTGTAAACAAATTAGCCAAGGGAACAAAGCTTCTTATTCATATATTATTTCGAAATATGACTAAAGTGTAACTAACTGACATTTCAACGCACAGTTTAAACAACCGGGTACAGAAACTTGATTTTTTTTTATTTATAATCATGCGCTCCAAAGAGACGCAATGATTGGCGTAAATTTTTTTTTAATAAAAACTCTTAAATAAAACATTTATTTAGGTACATTGTTTTCTTTTTATATTTATTGTCGTCGAATGTAAAGTCAATTCACCTTTTTATTTAGTTGTGTTTTTTATTGTTTAGTGTATCACCAATTCTTCATCAAATCTACACTAAAATATATAATATATGAGATTAACAAAGAATAGATCTTACTAAATAATTATCCAAATCGAATCACAAACAAAATAAAGACGTAGAGACACGCCGTAACGTAAGTGTCCATAATATTTATTTTAGTATAAATCAATTTGGCGCTATATCTGTAGTTTTAGAATTTTTAATGTAGGTAATACCAATTTAAGTAAACTGAAAATAGAAACATAGCCCAGGTGAATTTAATAAATATATATATATAATATATGTGATATATATATATATATATAATATATGTGACTTTAACCATCTCATGTTGTATTTTGTGCATTTTTGTAACATATAATTAAAAATACGATTTAAGTAGGTACTCATTGCATGAGAACTACTCCCGGCAAACAGATGTGCAGTTAACAGAAATGAAATATGCTTATGTATCAATAAATAAATAAAAAAGAAAAAACATTACCTACTTGAGATATTTTTCGAAAAGAACCGATGTTCTTTAGCTGTCCCGAAGAAAGAGACGCTAACGGACAGGAAGACAAAGTTAAATGACCTTTTTAATTTTAGTTTTGGCATTCGTATAACCTTTATGACAGTATCAAGTCCAAAGATTAACATGTGTATTTGAGTTAACCCACGACTTTCGAAAATGACAAAAAGCCCGACACGAGACACACTGTTTCGTATTCTAAAGTAAACAGACTGTTTGCTTCATTTTACATTAGGTACATTTAAATGAAGAAACATTCAGAAATATAAAAAATACTCAACAACGTCAACCGAGACTGAACTATGCTCAGCGGAATCTTAAATAACCTTTCATGTATTATTCTAATCCGTGGGTGCAGTCAATAGTGTGTATTTTATTATCTCAAAGCCATACATGCAACAAAGGTTATTAAGACGCCGGTTCTGGTTGCTGTCAGATGACCAGATATGACCAGACCTATAGACCTTGATCTGGAAATAATCTTAGTCTTCCTAAGATTTCCAAATCCATTAAGATTGGCAGGATCCGCTACCTAAGCCTATTTGGATATAAATTAATATCATCTATAAAATTATACATTCTATTTAAAATATAACTCGAGTGTATCACAACAACAATAAAACCCCCTTATTTGTATCATAGACGGAATTAAGTTTGGTTATCTTAAAGCTCAGCTCACACTCGCCGATGATCGATTTTATTGAAACGCATATTTGCGTGAACCGTTTTATTACAATCCGTGATCCATCAATCCGTCAACATCAAAACCCTTGCCAATAAGCTACACAAATAATCCCATATATTTTGGCCTTACCCGATATAGAAGTTAGAAAAAAAATCGGAGTCGTATCGAGTTTATAAAATGAAATAAAATAATAAACTGGCAATCGAATGACGTGCAATGGCTACTTACACACTAATGCTCGCTTGGTCGATTTTAGCACAAGATAAGACACACATTTCAGTGCATGAACACGCCTGTTTGACCCAACCTGGATGTATTGTAAGCATAGACAAAGTAACATTTTTTTTTATACCACTAAGGTGGCCTCCCTGTTAGCAGAATAATAACAACTCCCCTAGAGGGTTGTTGTGTTCCTGCGTGTGAGTGAGGTCACCAGTAAGCTCCCAAGGAGTTGCTGTGTAAGCAGCAGAGGAGGCATCCCGCGAGTGATACTTAATATATCGCAAGCGTTAATAGGCTACGGTACCCACTTTACATCAGTTGGGCCGTATGCTTGTATGCCTCCCGACTTAGTACAAAAAAAAGAAGTGTCTTCGCTAAATCCTTAAGCTTACGTAACCGACCCTACCAATCCTAATGGATTAGGAAATAGGATAACGCTAGAACCAATACTTTTTTTTATAAAATATACCTAAGTAAATGAGACAAATATTCGCATAGTACATGCTAGATTTCTGAGAGTCGGCAGTATTCCTTTATATGAGTAACCAGAGGTTTGACGATAAGTAGTTATTATAAAGTTGTGATATTTAGTCACATTCCTCAATAATATTTCAGAAATTCAAATTTGCAAGGGGCCATAATGCGGCTCCGCTCATGATAAACACGTTCTCGCGCCGCGATCGGCGTTCGTTTAAAATTCTTGTGCCCAGTATTTTGATAGAAGGGCAATTTAAACCTTTGATTGATCACTGAGCACATGGCTCTCGAAATCAATACTGTCGTTTACAAATGGCTTATTATTATTGTTACTGACTATTCAGGACCTAGGTATATTTGTTATTGGAGACAATGAAATCGTAAATCCTAAACAGGTGTGAATGACTTTGTATCATCTTGTTTTTTGTTTATAAGTAGCAAATGACTGTGAACGTTATTTCCGGCGTAGCTTTCATTTAATTTATTAATCATTATTTTATTACTTAGTTTCCATATTTTTCAGGCAACCAACCCAATACAGTAGGACTTTTAGCGGAAACCCCAAAGTTGTCCCCTAAAGGCCCTGTCCCAATTACAAAGTCCCATTAAAAATATTTTGATTTACTATTAATATAAACTTTAACAAATTTCTCAATTTAAAATTGCTCATACATTCAATTGGTATTTTATTATAAACAAAGATTGTTTACTTACTTATATGTAGAGTCATTACAGGACTTCGTAATTAGAAATTGGAATGGAGTGCAGAACTATTACGACTAGCAACGAACAGGATTAAATTATTATTTATGTATATAACCTACAAGCACCAAAATATTGCTTGTAATTGGTGTTCTGTATAGTGTTGTAGTAATAAAGATTTTTTCATTAGATATTTGCAAACATCTAAATAAAATTTGCAAGTATTTTGAAGTAGATAAAATAAGAAATGCAGGACATCTACCAGACGTCCACACCATATTTGTAGATCTACTAAGCTACATACAAAACAGATCATAGAAAATAACTACATACATTGAAGTACATAATAGTGATGTTATCCAAGCGCTAGAATAGCGCTTATTCTAATCTAGGCGACATTTATAGGCTAAGCTTTGGCGCATTTTAGCAAAATTTCGAGCTTCGCGGCGGTATTTTGCATCGTACATGAGTAATCTCATTAGTGCTACAATGGATGCGCTTAATCTGACGCGATAGCGCGATGCGATCCACCGGGAAGAGAGCACAAATAAATAAGTTGTTAAAGATTAGTATATTGTAATTTGCGATAAGGATAACAGGTAGCTTCTATCGGCCGATATCTGAGTAACTCGGACAGCGAAATATTGATATACTGGCTATTCCCTGTTGCTACGCCCGCGTGGTTAAAGAAACACAAAATATGTTTTGCCTTGGAAATCAGATATTTTACTGAGGTAAAAAGTTCATAAGGCAAAAAATCAGTAGAACTACATGCAGTGGCAGAACTGCATTTCACACATGACACTGGATATCTCTAGATAGGCATAGATCAGAGAAATACACCGACTACTGGAATGTTTACATTCAACCAGATAATGATCTTCATATGAGATCGTAACTAGTTGATATTCACGATAATTGATTAATTACTTTGTTTAATTATTATAACGTGTCGCGTAAGTTTTAATAATACTATTCGTATCAAACCAGATAATTACCGATGGTTATGTAACTCATCGGATTAATACGAGTAATAATGAGAATCAGAATAAACGACTTCAATAACCAAAACATGTGCTAACTGCCCTAATAATAAATAAATACGGATACGCAATAAACGAATTCGTAAATAGCTGCGAAGAAATTACAAAACATTAAATGTTGCAAATATTTAAAATTCCCCGCGGAAATGGCTGTTCGAGATACGTAATTCGGCATAGCGGTCCCCGGTCACCGGCTAAAATGTAAAATAGGTCCCTTGCATTTTTCCTAAGTGCCATAAAGTATGACATTTATTACGGTCAGATCTGCCTCAACCACTATTGATAGGCAAATGAGAGAGTTTTTTAAAAGAAAAACGATGTCTGCTTTTTATGTGTTCTTTGGATAAGGATATTTTTAAGATGTTGAGACATGTGCGTTTCTTGCTCATAATGGCCAGCTCTGTTTTTGTGGCATTCTTTTGTCATTTTTATTGAATTATTATCACAATAATCAGATTACCATATATGAAAAAAGAACGAAACATACTGCATGGAAGAAATAAATGGAGATTATAATTATTATAATAATGCCATGGCAAATATATATATATATATATATATATATAAGTATGTTTTTTTTCAAATTAAAACTCTGAAACGGTTGAAGATATAGACTCACTGTGACTTATGGTCATGGTACAAACCTACAGTTGGGTGCCTCCAGTGATTTATATATATTTATGCAGGTACATTAACCATTACCCATAAAAAATGTTTAATAATTTCATATAATTTTTAGGTCGATATTTTTAGTTCGACGAGATCGGTGGTTCAGTCGTGAATGACGCGACTTTGTCACCAACTCTCGTGGGTTCGATTCTCACACAAGGCAAATATTTGTGTGCATGAACATGTCTGTTTGTTTTGGTCTGGATGTTTTAAGAGAGGTAAGGTGCATCAAAGCAGTCCGTTAGGGGAAGTACCTCCACCTCACAGAAAACCGCAGCCAAATAACAACTCCCTAGATTTGTTGTGTTCCTGCGTGTAAGTGAGGTCACCAGTAATCTCCCAATGAGTTGCTGTTTAAGCAGCAGAGGAGGCATCGCGCGAGTGAGACTTAATATATCGCAAGCGTTAATAGGCTACGGTACTCGCTTTACATCAGGTGGGCCGTATGCTTGTATGCCTCCCGACGTAGTATAAAAAAAATAGAATCTTAAATGTATGGTCTTCTGCTTGCTGGCCTTATCCATAGGATTGCTGAGGTCCGCTTCCTAAGCCTAAGCATTTGGTGAAGATACTGATGTTTACATGCCGTCCGACCTCCACAATTCTAAGGGAAAACCAAACATTTCTTGGGGTTAGTTCACACGTCTTTCGAAATATAATTCCTTGGACGTGAGGGTTTCCTCGCGATGTTTTCCTTCACCGCCAAGCAAGTGATAATTACAAAAACATAAGTCCGAAAACACGAATTTAGTGGTACATGCCTACTCCTACGTACAACCAGTTGATCAATAGGCCGGTATCCACTGGGCTTTTACTGCTATAATTTGTTGTACAATACCTACTTCTAATTGTTATCAATCTGTTTTTACCACCGTCTACTCCTGCATATTCTTCTTAAATAGAATCAATTTTACTATTATTTATAAAAAAATCTTAACATACAGTATAACTATCAAGAAAAAATATACGTAAGATTGATACTGCGAAGTCATGAAAAAATGTCGAAATTGAGGTATCATTGGCGATAGGGGCAATAATTCAAGGAATAGGTCAAGCACAATAGTGAGTGCCACCGATAATCGTATATTAAGGCCCTTATCCCTGTGAGCACCTCTGCGACAATGGAAAGGAATATAATGTCGAAAAGTGGCCACATAAAAATGACATACGGTTTTCGCGATGTTGCCGTTTGCTGGGGAATAGCGTGGGTAGCCCTTCTGTTGGGAATGTGCTTTTAATAACATGAATTGATTCAAATAAGCAAAGCAAGCGCTAACAGCTTAAATTTTATTAAATTGTTTTTTATAAAAAAAAACAGTAAATATATGATTTCACATTTTTATTTTGGTTTTCAGATTCCATTCATGGCAGATATTTTTATTAATATATGTATAAATTTAAAAAAAATATTGGTCGTAATAATTAGGGCCTGCTAAGAAAATAAAATATGCATTAAAATACCGTCACTGAAATGTAGTATGGCTTTTCCAGAAGTATTTTTTTCAATAGTTCGGGCATTGGATGCTGTTTGTGATCTATTGACAGTGCTTTACTTTACGCTTACTGACTAATAATATGTTATGGTAATTACTAAATATAATCAAAAGATAATTTTTTTACGTCTTATAACTTATTTTTGTGTATGTAATATTTGAACAAATCACGCTAATTCAATTACGTATATTATTGTGTAACAAATAAATAAATAAATGTTTTACTCAACATGAACATTTGATATGTGTCCTTACAGACCTCACTCGCTTCTGTATGATTTCTAACTCTGTTCATGAACGCTTGCCAATTCGTAGTACCTTTAAGATGACCAATAAAGTCGTCAATGTCGAGTCTTTGCCTTCATCAGCTTTTATATCCTTCCATTATCACGTTGTTTATGTGTTAGGTCATTCTATCCTATTGCATTATTACTATATGTCCGAACAACGGAGTATGTGTTTCTTATTTTAAAATCCACACTCTCTTTGAGATCAATTCTTCATCATTGTTGTAACTGCGAGCGTTCCGCCACAGATACCGTTAAGCTTTAGGTATCGGCTGCCTAGGAGTTTACTCAACTCTCCATTCACGCTGTTCCCACTCACTCGTCTCTTCGTGACGTGTACCTTATATTGCTACTTGAAGGACATCAGATATACAATCTCACGCAAGTTGTTTCATCACTACGTCTTCAACAGAACACACAACACAAACTGTTTGTATGTGGCAAACACACAGAGCAACTCCTTCGTCATATTACCAATTGATGAAACAGAGGTATCAGATTCTATAATGGGACTAAAAAAGTCGCGTCATTCTACTCTCTTGCATTTTTATTATTCTTTTCTTAAGAAAATCTTGGCTGTGAAATCATCGCACAACCTAACGGTACTAAGAGGAAAACAAACCGCGCAGTAGGTTGTGATTCCAATGTGAAAGGATGAATTTCCAGATGATGGTGAACAGTGTAGCTGAAAAATTAAGTTGTGAAAATCACATCGAACATTTTTTGTTAGCATAAACCATAGTAGAATCGCTAGAACACAGGACAGCTAGACAGGCAGACGTCTCTCCCTAAACTAATACCGATTGTAAACTTGGGATGGTTCACAATCCTTGCAGCTCGTTTATAAATCCAATCACAACGCATAAGCTGATATCCAAACGCTTCCACCCAAAAGTATAATAGAACCTATGCGGTCTGACTTAAGACTATGTATTCTTCGTTCAGATCACAAGTACTGCTTAGCTCTGTCGAGTCTTTTGTGTTCTGACCTGAATATCAAGAATCCCAATCCTCTTAGCAATAGTAAAGTATATGAACGTGCAGATTTCTATCTCATTCATCCCTATTACGCCAATCATGATGTAACAGTAGAACTCCTTTTTCTATAATATAACTAAAACAAATACTTCTTTTACCAATATTATTCTTAATGTTAAGTAATTTAGATGGATTGCAACGCACGTATGCAAGTTTTTATGTTAAAAACATCTATAGACTAAAGTATTAACTTTGTATCAGGTGGGCCGTATACTTTTTTTATTCTGCTAACTAATGTTCCCTCACTCGCATCGACTAAGGTTACCGCCGAATGATATAAAAAACATCTATTCGAAACGGAAACAAGAGGAATATAATTTGATAACAACAAACCAAATCCATGCGGAATAAAAATTCTTGCCAACAGCCCTCTACTTTGAGATCGAAATAGCTTTTCACATCAGGCGGCAAATGCGAAATCGTAATAAAAACTATCCGTGCGATATGTAAAGTAGCCATAATATTGAAAACTTCCAAAGTCCATCAATAAATGTGACACTGTATGGGGAACGTTACGGCCTCATGATGCCGTAAGGATGCGCAAGTTACAGCACATTTGTCGATAACACCTACTGCTCCATTTCGCTTTTCTTTCTTTTTAACAGACTTCAAAAAGGAGATTCTCAAATCGTTTGTACACTTTATAGGTTTCTGTACTAGAAGGATAAAATGGAAACTTTAATAATGACTCTGATGCCGGTCCGTCACATGTCACGGTTCGCGAACGAAATATGCCGTTAACCTATTTTTTTAGTACATGTTATTGATCTAAAACCAAATATTTAGTAAAAGTACCTTAGAAAATATTTGTTTTCTCCTTAACTAGAACGAGAGATGTCATTATTTACATTAAACATATTTGTACCTTACTCAACAAGTAAAGTACAAATATGTTCAGAGAATAACTATGTGTGTACAAAACAAAAAAATACACTCTATCTTCTCCCAAACTGCTGGTCAGCAGATCTCTCTTTATAGTCGGTAGATTGCGACCTAATTGAATTTGTCAGTTTAGTTCAACCAATTTTTTAATTATTAATATGATATGAATCAGTCACCTTAACCTACCACAGGTTAAGGTGACTGATTCATATCATATTAATAATTGCATGCTTGCATTACGAAAAACTTTACTGGTTCACTAGCAGGAGCAGGAGGTATGCCCTATACAATAAAAAAGAATGATCAAAATCGGCCCACAATTGGGGAAGACATCGCGTAACATGTATATAAGAAAAAAATCAGTCGAATTGAGAACCTCCTCCTTTTTTTTAAATAAAATTATAGCACTCACATCAACACTAAAGTTGATCAACAAACATTTCACTACAACAAGAACAGCCACCAACAGAATTGGTCGTGTTTTATAAGAAAATGATCGCAATTGCCCGAGAAACCGGCGAGTGTGCATGAGAATACCTATGAATGTTAAATAAGTGAGTGACGTGCGTAAGGATAGTTATAACGCTTGGTTCTCTCTGTATATCCCACAAGGGACTTGACGTGAAGGTATAGATAGATTGAATAAGCTTTATTTGTATAATAATGGTTGAAGAAAATTTTGTATAAATGATTTCTTATAAATGGTAAAATATGAATACTTATTATGCAACAAGGCGGCCTTACTGCGAAAAACAATCTATTAGATATAAAGATAAAATTTAAAGAGACGTATGTTTGCACAGATTTTCTCTATTAATTATTGTAATACTTATTTAATACCTATAAATATTTTGCTCGTTTTCTATAAAATAATGTGATATCACTTCAAAGCTAACGACAAGACTAATTAGAGAGTTCTACAAATATAACCGCCGTCTTTCACTATCTAAACTTCATCATAAAATTGTGCTATATTATCGATACATTAAATGTAACATCACTAGAGGGTGGCGAGGCGTCAAAACGCACCGACCGCAACTATCAAAGAGAAATCTTTTCCGTGTATCAATAACGTTGGCCGAGGCGTCGACTAGACACATTGCGCGTTTATGTGCCTGCGACAATATATTACCTATAAGTACCTACGCGCATATCGCAAAGTCAGTTTTTATACAACGTTGAAATGAAAACAAACATATGTCTCACCTGACATGAAGTGGTTAGCGTAACATATGAACTGTAATACAAGATATATCGTCCGCACATTGCCACCCCTGTGGTTCCTCAGGGGTTTACTGGTAACCTCGTTCACTTACAGAAACAACAACTCTACAGGATGCTATTATTTGGCTACGGTCATCTCGTTTCATCAGGACCACGTTTGTTACTTAGTAAGATGCACCACAATCAGATGAACTTTGACTCTTAAAACGATAGAGCCACTTGGTAGCGACCCACCAAAACCCATTTACATAGTAAATACTTGTACTCTAATTGTACTCTAATTAGATAAGAGAGTGAACGAAGCAGGTAAGTCTATACTAGATTTATGTATGGAACGAGGCCTCCTCGTGTCGAATACTTTATTTCATCATAAGGATATTCACACGTATACATGGAGAAGAAATGATCAAAAAAGTGTGATTGATTTGATTTTAATAGATAGACGTCCCCGAAATGTTTTAATGGATACAAGAGCCTTTAGAGGCCCCACTCTTGAGACGGACCACTACCTGGTGGTAAGCCGGTTTGTGGGCCTTTTTAGGAAGTGGAGGCACTGGCGAGTGCGTATCCCTTTCGGAGATCATGAAAGGATAATGAGCGAAAAATTGCAAGATGAAAGTGTAAGGAGAATGTATGTGCATCTGGTAAGTGAGAGACTTGCAAATGCAAGCCTCTCCGACTCAGATGTGGATGATTGTTGGAAAGTTTTGAAAGAAAGTATGGTGAATAGTGCAAAAGAAGCTTGTGGATGCGCAAAGAGACGTAAAACAGCGAAAGGAGATGCCTGATGGTGGGATGCGGAGGTTGAATCCTCCGTAGCAAGAAAGAGGAAAGCGTGGCTGGATTACGTATCATCTTTGCCTTTAAATGAAAATATGAGAGAAAAGAAGAAAGAAATGTACCGTCTATGCAAGAATGAAACCAAGGCTTTAGTGAAAGAGAAGCGTGAAAGACAAATTATGAATGAGGAAGAGAGGCTGACGAAAAACTTCGAGGCAAATACCAAACTCTTTTGGAGAGAGGTAAAGAAGTCTCGGAGTGGTTCGTCGGCATCCAGAATGGATAAGATAAAGTCTAAAGCTGGTGTCATTCTTGCCAACACTCAGGAAGTGTTAGAACGGTGGAGTGAATATTTTGAGGAAATGTATGAGTATGCCTCGGACGCTGGCAATGAGAGTGAGTCGGATGCTTACTCCACGTTGACGGCGTCCGACGAAGGCATAACTATGGATGAGATCGAATGGTCGATACGAAGCTTGAAAAATGGAAAATCAGCGGGAATTGATCTGATCACAGCTGAGATGATCAAATTAGGTGGCACTTACGTCCGGGACGCCTTCTGGTACCTATGCAACCTATGCTGGAGAACTGGAAGGGTCCCAATGGACTGGAGACGCGCAGTCATCGTGCCCTTGTATAAAGGCAAGGGATCACGCATGGACTGCGCCAACTATAGGGCCATCAGTTTGATCAGCTTAGCAGCAAAAGTATATGGAAAGGTGATTGAAAGGAGAATGAGGGTGAAATCCGATGAAATGCTGTGGGACGCACAAGGAGGTTTCCGAAATGGAAGGGGATGTACGGATCAAGTTTTCTCGCTCCGCAATATCGTAGAGAAGCATCTGGCCATAGACCGGAAGGTTTTCTGCGGTTTTGTGGATCTTGAGAAAGCCTTTGATAGGGTTGTGCGAAAGGAACTGTGGGACATATTGCCGAGATATGGGATTGACGGTTCACTGCTCCGTGCTGTGCAGTCCACTTACAAGGATTGCTCAGCATGTGTGCGGATAGACGGTGGCATGTCACCCTGGTTTGATGTCAAAATTGGTGTCAAACAGGGTTGCATGCTATCTGCTAGGCTGTTTATCCTGTATCTCGATAGTTGTCTGCAGAGAATAAGGTCAACGAATGTGGGATTGCGCATGGGTGACCAAGTGGTGAACTGTCTGCTGTATGCAGACGATGCCGTGCTATTAGCAGATACACCATCTAAACTGCAAACACTGGTCACAGCGATGAAAGACGACTGTATGGAGAAAGGCTTACTACTGAATGCGAAGAAAACAAAGATAATGGTATTTGAAAGAGAAGAATCCAGAACTAATGTAAGGATTACGATTGATGATGAAGTGTTGGAACAAGTGGATGAGTTTGTATATCTTGGATGCGCTTTCAGCAGGGATGGAAGGTACACCGCAGATGTGGAAAGACGAGTGAGTGCTGGGAATAGTGTGAATGGAGCGTTGGGAAAACTTCTTGGCAGTAAAATCCTGAGCCAGAAGGCACAACTCGCTATACACAATGCAGTGTTGGTCCCAACGCTAACCTATGGAAGCGAGAGTTGGGTATGGCAGAAAGAGCATGAAAGTAGAATAAACGCGGTTGAAATGCGAGCGCTGCGCAAAATTTGTGGCGTAAGGCTCGTAGACCGTATTCGCAATGATGATGTTAGAAATAGAGTTGGTCTGAAAGAGAGCGTCGGTGTTAAAATAAGAAGAGGCATGCTCCGATGGTTCGGGCATGTAGAAAGAATGCAAGATGAAAGAATGACGAAGCAGATATACAATGCAAAAGTGGAAGGATGTAGGAGCCGGGGAAGGCCAAGACTTACCTACCATGACCAAATTGGTCATGTTCTATCAGAAGGTGATGTCAGGAGCCCTAGAAACCGGCGTGCGTGCATGAGAAGAGCAATGAATGTTAAAGAAGCGAGTGAGATATGTAAGGATCGAGTCACGTGGCGCTCGGTTCTCTCTGCCTATCCCGCAAGGGATTTGGCGTGAAGTTATAGATAGATAGATAGAAATACTTGTATGGCCAATAGTAATAGGTATGTACAGTAATATCAAATACCAATTAGTAATATCTAATTGGTAGTAATACTCTGTTTTTATTTATACCGCTTTAATAACAATCAAGGATATATTGTAACTTAGTATATAACTAATTTCAAAGGTTTAACAACCGTGAAAACCGAATTCAATGAAGTCATACTTTCACTAAACTTATATGGTACCAATAGTACGCGAAAGTCACGGCAAGTCTCAATTTTCATCATCTCATGAATCTCATCAAATCATAATTTCCCTACCTACCCCGCAAGTGGTTTAATATGTTTAATATTTTAGCCTTAGATACCTGTGAGCGTGCATAAGAACAGAAATGAATGTTAAAAAAGCGAGTGATGTGTGTAAGGATCGGGTTATGTGGCGCTCGGTTCTCTCTGCCTACCACGCAAGGGATTTGGCGTGAAGATACACATACATACAACATTTTTGCAAAATTACATTACAAATTATTTAAAACCCTTATAACATACATTGACTTATCCCGGTGACACAACACAGCCACCTGTGTGTACCTTGCCATGGGATACGAAGATAGCACTGCTTATATTGTGCTATTTCTTACCCAGATGTCAGAATCTCCTAGAGGTTTGTGCCCTCATTATTTTCTTCTTTTTGCTACAGCTAATGATTTAAAATAAAACCGCTTAACCTAACAGTTTTGCACTTTTTAGTTTAATTTTTAAACCAAAAATCAAGCTCAGCAATTCGCTAAATGAACGAAGTATCATTTTAGCCACCTTAACGGCACACAGCTATCTGAACAATACAGAAACCTTAACTTGGGGGATTCTAATAATCAACAGTTAATCCAATGAAATAAATGTCCACATACTGCCTCCATCATAAGAGCCTTGTCACTGAGTATACATTATGTGTCTCGTCAACACCAACCCGATGAGCCTAAACTCAAAGGAGGCTGCTAGCAACCGTTGAGGAATTCCGCTGACCACCTTAACATCATCATCAAACGCCGTTGACGTTGACTAAGCACAATTCCGGGAACACGTCGAAACTAACCAAATGAGCATAATCTCGAATGGGCTATTAGGAACCCTTGAAGAGTTCTACTATTCTCCTCCTGACTCCAGCATCTGACCCTCGCCATCAAGTATATTTGATAAGACACTCGTCAAAATCAACCAAATGAGTTAAAACACAAAGAGTCTAATGATAATGGTTAGGAGTTCCACTAACCACCTCCGGACTCTATCATGAGACCCTCGCTACCAATTTATAAGACACTTAGATATTTAATAAGACACTCGTCAGAATCAAGCAAATAAGCCTAATTTCGAAGGGATTACTAGTAACCGTTGAAAAGTTTCATTGTCCACCTCCTGACTCCACTATTAGACCCTTAACAAGTGATTGTAATAGTATTGTCGCAGTAGCTCAATGTATGTCAAAGATTCAGAAGAATCGGTTTAGTAGAACTAATTGAAAAAGTCTAAAAAAAGAAAATTGTCGGATAAAGCTGTTTAAAAGATTGCAATTGAATTGATGATAGACTAACTCCCTGTCAAACAGCCGACACTTGGCAATTCCTTCATAGCAATGCTTGTTCATACACCGCACAAAATCCACTTCTTCATAGAACCGTTCGTTCATTCTCCGCGCAATGGATCTATCTCTTAATTGTAAGAGTTACAATTGGAAACTCACCAGCACCTATCATATGTTGCAAACCATGCTCCATTTTTTTTTAATTAGATTTTTTACAGGTTATAGTTTTCCAACAACCTAATCCTTTAAACGAGCAATTTGTATATATACATACATAAAAGTAATTCTAATGTCTCGGAAACGGCTTGAATAACGATTTGGATCATACTTTGTATTCAGATAAGGTTTGTTTTTTATGTTTATCTATAAAGGTGCATTTATTGATAAATGCGATTTTATAAAAAAACAGCCGAGCGAAGTTACGTCTATATATAATGGCAATTTTACGTTTAAAGACATACCATAATCGACACAATGGTATGCAGTTGCAATAGGTGCTTATCTAAAGTTGGTTTAGAGCTTTTTGAAGCTGCGTCATCAAAACAAAAGCGTTACCAAATCTGGTGACCTAGTCACATGAGCGGTGTACATTCAGGGGCACAAACGCCATCCTATTTTAATTAGGTTGGAATCATCTGAAGCTAATTACTGCTGTACTAACTTGTAATAACCTACTTTCTCGCTCAAGTTACCTACTCCATACAACCTCAATCTAACCTTCTTCTTATCACTATTAGCAACTCTTGGACTGCCACAACTTTTTTTTATACAAAGTCAGAACACATACAAGCATACGGCCATCCGTGATTCTAAGTGACTATCGAAGCCTATGAACGCTTGTAACACATTAAGCGCACTCGCGCGATGCAACCTTGGCTGCTATCACAGCTACTCCTTCGGAAGCTCTGACACTACTCACTCGCTCGCAAAGATACCACAAACCCCTAGGTAGTTATTATTTGGCTGCGGTTTTCTGTGAGGTGGAGGTACTTTTTTTTATGCAACTCCGAGGGGCATACAAGCATACGGCCCACCTGATGTAAAGCAGTAACCGTAGCCTATTAACGATTGTAATATATTAAGTATCACTCACGCGATCCCACCTCTGCTGCTAACATAGTAACTCCATAGGAGCTTACTGGTGACCTCACTCACACATAGGAACGCGACAACCGTATAGAGAGTTGTTATTTGTTGGGTTGTTATTTACTTCCCCAGACGGGCTGCTTTGATGCGCCCTACCTCTCTCAAAACCACCCAGGCCAAGACAAATAGACGTGTTCATGCACACAAATATCTCTCCTGAGTGGGAATCGCACCTACGAGCGTTGGTGTCAAAGTAGCGATACTAACCACTGTGCCACCGACATTGTCAAAATGACGACATGCAAATGAAACAACATGCAAACCTCAGCAAATACTTCAAATAACAAAGCAATAAATGTCTTGTTAATAAGATATATGTATGTATGTATATCTTCACGCCAGGTCCCTTGCGGGGTAGGCAGAGAGAACCGAGCGCCATAAGACGCGGTCCTTACACACTCCACTCGCTTCTTTCACATTCATAGCTCTTTTCTTGCACACTCGCCGGTTCCTAAGGCTCCTGACATCACCTTCTGATAAAACACGACCAATTTGGTCATGGTAGGTTAGTCTTGTTAATAAGATGTACCTATCTAATACTAAATTAAATTTTCCTCGTGAATAGTGCATACGGAAACATAGCATAACCCCACAATCTTCCTACAGTTAAATCGCAACCGAGAAAGACTGCATGGAATATTGCTTTCTATTTAATACTTTAAAATCGATCTATTTATTCGTAAAATCTCAACAAAGGGGCATCATCTCAATGGAGCAAGGGCGTGAAATTATTTTCCTTGGCGTATGCAGATTAGAAGAGGGTGGCTGGTTGAGCTCGGGATTAGTTCCGGTTTACTTTTTATAGGATTCCGATGATAAATGTTACTATTGGATAGACTAACGGGTGGTGCGTGAAATGTATTCAAATAACCAAGCTACGTGTTTACTCAAACATATCTTGAACTACTTATGTTCTTAGCTACATAATAGTAGTTTTACAGATGATTTATATAATTTCGAGTAATTAGCAAAATGGTGTAATTTTGCTTTAAAAATACGGTTCCTTGAGTAAATACCAAAATGGCAAGTAACAAGCTTTCTTCTATCCGAAAAACTTTTTACCGTATCGTTAATTGTAACTCAATAAATACAATATATAATCTATATAACAATAACAAAAAAGTAGGAGAGTATTAAAGTTGCCAAATTAGACCGTTTTGTTAAAGGGTCTAAAAGCTGTATAGAGCTACTTACATTTATGGAATTCATATATATGATTTACCATATTAGTATCTATGTTTAGAAAAGACAATATATTTTAAGCAATCACCAATACAAACATTAGTATGTAATGTAAGAACTAAGATATAAAAAAAATTCACATCGATCTAATTCAGCGAGCTTTGATTCGCGATTTAATTGTAAATGTGCTATTTGGTAACGACTATGGTGAAGCTAGAAGGTGTAATCAAAGGCACGTAACAGCAACTTTTTCAGATTTACATATTCAACCGAGAATAATGCTTTAAACTGACACCGTAATGAAATTTTGTAGTCCATGGTTGTCCTGAAGGCAGTGTCCTCGGTCCAATACTATTTCTGATATAAAATATATTGGAACTAAATTAAAAACTATTCTCCTCCTGACTCCAGCATCAGACCCTCGCCATCAAATATATTTGATAAGAAATTCGTCAAAATCAACCACGCTGACGAGCTCGGTGGCTCAGTCGTGAAAGACGCGAATTTGACACCAACGCTTGTGGGTTCGATTCCCACACAAGACAAACATTTGTGTGCATGAACATGGCTGTTTGTCTTGGTTTGGATATTTCAAGAGAGGTAGGGCTCATCAAAGCAGCCCGTCTGGGGAAGTACCTCAACCTCACAGAAAGCGCAGCCAAATAACAACTCCCTAGAGAGTTGTTGTGTTGCTGCGTGTGAGTGAGGTCACCAGTAAGCTCCCAAGGAGTTGCTATGTAAGCAGCAGAGGAGGCATCGCGCGAGTGATACTTAATATATCGCAAGTGTTAATAGGCTACGGTACCCGCTTTTCATCAGGTGGGCCGTATGCTTGTATACTATATATTGAAGGTTATAGTCTATTTGCAACATTACGATACGACACTTAGAAGTCGAGGAAAAAGAAAGAATGTAAGAAAAAATGTCTACCACGGAATACCAGGATACGCGCAATCTAAGTCGCAGGCTGCAGCTATTATTCTTTAAGTGTTCATAGATCAGGTAAAAACAAGCATTACGGCCTGTCTGATGGTAAGCAGTTACCGCAGCCCACGGACAATTGCAATGCCTGGGGTCTGTAATAACCTTATCACGCCTTTTTAAAGATTATCATGCTGTCATGCTGTAGTTCCTAGGGAAAACCTTTATACGCGACCAATGCTTGAGGGCTAAATCCCAATCATTGGCGAGCAGTACGATTGTAAAACGAAGCTGTTGGCATCATATGGAATAAATGCTCGGAACACAACCCATTGTACAATCGATAGAGAACACAAAGGGAGTCAATATCTCTGCTTAAACTCAAGGGCTTAAATATCGTGCGTGAGCTTAGGATCATCGACAGTTGTTACGACTCGTCTTTGCACCAAATAACAAGATCCCAACTAGTATCCAGGTGCTATCGTTTTATACAGCATCGGGAAGAATACAAACATGGTCCACCTGATGTAAAATGGTTAACATTATCTTTGAAGGAGTATTGCTCACACATGATCACTCCCATCTGTAACACGCCACAGAAGCTTTTACCTAGCGTTATCCCATTTCCTAATCCATTAGGATTGGCGGGATCCGCTTTCTAAGTCTAGGATACTAATTTTTACATAGAGTTCCGCCGTTAAACCTTCACAACTCTGAAGGAAAATCATAACTTTCTTAGGTCGGTCACACGTCAATCGAAATATAATTTCTGGGACGTGCGAGTTTCCTCACGATGTTTTCCTTCACCGCCGAGCAAGTGATACACATATATAAATCCAAAAAGTCCAAAAACACGTATTTTCGTGATACATGGCCCCACCAGAATTGGAACTGGGTGCCAGTCAGTTAATAGGTCGGTATTTTATCCACTGGGATATCACTGCTCAATACGACTCCGGACAGTTTCTCCTTTATTCGACTAGTAAAACCTTCCTTCATGAAAAATATCAAAGCATCTAGGACAACCAGAAGTACCCCGTCAGTTTTAAATACCTGCCACTTAGGTGCTATGAACATATGTATTATAATATTGTTCGTTAGGTGTTACAAATGCAAAATGGTCTTTGGATTTCACCTGTGCTTTGAGACTCTGCTTCTTACCAAGTTTTGTGATCCTAGATAGGTCCTAGGGCAACTGCAAGTAACCTACAGATACAAAGTGACGTTTTAGCATCTCAGTTACGGAACCCAAAAATAGAGTTTAGCATTATTCATCAAGATGCAGTCAGCTACAATAAGTGTACGGTGCGCAACACATGTCGCCACCCTTCCATCACACGTTCAGGGTATGGGCAGACAAAAAACGAGGAAACTCGCAGCACAGACGGGTGGACGGACGATTGCCGATCCGGAGATATGATTTATAGATCGGACGTCATCGCCAATGCGCTTTCTATACGTCACGGTACGTGTCACCGGAGCCCTAAGCCACCCTGGCCCGCGCCCCCGCCCGACTGGGGAGGCGAAGAAAAATACATTTTGTTGTCAGTGTTGTGGATCTTGTACAAGTTACAAATTTTTAGGATTCCGTACCAAAAACGTGAAAAACCCATATGTTGCAACTCTGTCAGTTTATCAGATTATATAATGCTTTTCCTCTTTATCTCCGAAGTTTGTATAAAAAAACAATAAAATAAAAACAACCAAAAATAGTTAATTAAAATTTAGGTGATAATAATAATTACTATTGCACGAAAAATAGAATCTTGTTTCTTCGAAGTAAAATGATTTGCAGTTGGTATAAAATATTTAAATGCAGGAAAGATTACGTATGCGGGATTTTGACTCGCATTTTAATAATTGTACGCTGGTTTTACATTTATTAATAGCCTCTGACAGACTGTTCACTTTAATTGCTGCTAGTGCTTAGGTACAAACTCAACCTTGCGACGACGTACGACGAAGAGGTCACCAAAAACCTAGAACCTCTTCAACTCCGTAGGGACATAGGCTCTCTAAGCGTATTTTACCGCCTTTACCATGGTGAGTGCTCTGAAGAACTGTTTTCCCTTATACCACCCTCTCCCTTTTGTCATAGATCCACACGCGCAGGCTTGCGATGTCATCGTTCCACTGTCGAGAACATTTCTTCGCGTACCAAAAAGTTCGGCAACTCCTATCTTTGTCGTACCATTAAAAAGTGGAACGCCTTGCCTGCACATGTGATCCTTCCTACAATATGGGATCATTCAAACGAAGCGTGACGATTCTTCTTGCATCTTGCTGGTCAGCACGGCAGCGTCAACTGACAGGATACTGTGTAGTGTGTGTGTATGTGTGTAGGATACTGTGTAGTCTTTTGTCAGTTGCAGTTGCGACTTGGGCTCCTCTTTCATTTAGCTTCAGGTAAAGAGGCGCCACTATGCTAATCTAATGTAAAAAACCTACTGCTGGGATACGAGTCTCCTTCGCTTAAGAGTCTGCTCCGCAGTCCAGATAGTAATTCTGCGAATAATATGACATCATCTGTATAAAGAACACAATTCACCACTAAGTCACCAGAATGACACCAATATTGCGACATGCCACTGTCCATCCACACCAATGCTGTACATTCCTCATAAACCCACATGCACAGCATGGAGCAGCACCATCAATTTCATATCCGGGCACAATTTCCCAGAGCTCCTTTTGCACAACTTCTATCTAACGGCAGTCACCCCATATAGAAATCAGTATCTTAGTGAAGTTCAAGTCCGACTTAGGTAGTGAATCCCTCCATTATTAGGAATAGGAAACTAGGGTGAAATCTAATGAAATGTTGTGGTAGGCACAGGGAGGATTCCGAAATGGAAGGGGATGTACGAATCAATTTTTCTCGCTCCGTAATATCGTGGAGAAGCATCTGGCCACAGACCAGAAGGTTTTCTGCGGTTTTGTGGATCTTGAGAAGGCATTTGATAGGGTTGTGCAAAAGGAACTGTGGTGCATATTGATATGGGATTGACTATTCACTGCTCCGTACTGTGCAGTCCACTTACAAGAATTGCTCAGCATGTGTGCGAATAGATGGCAACATGTCACCCTGGTTTGATGTCAAAATTGGTGTCAAATAGAGGTGCATGTTGTCTGCTAGGGTGTTTATTATGTATGTCGATAGTTGTCTACAGAGAATAAGATCGACGAATGTAGGAATACGCATGGCTGACCTAGTGGTGAACTATCTGCTGTATGCAGACGATGCCGTCCTATTAGCAGAAACACCGTCTGAACTGCAAGCACTGGTCACAATGATGAAAGACGAATGTAAGAAGAAAGGCTTACTATTAAACGCAAAGAAAACAAAGATGGTATTTGAAAGAGAAGAAACCAGAACCAATTTAAAGATTACGGTTGATGATGAAGTGTTGGAACAAGTGGATGAGATTATCATCTTGGATGCGCTTTCAGCAGGGATGGAAGGTACACCGCAGATGTGGAAAGGCGAGTGAGTGCTGGGAATAGTGTGAATGGAGCGTTGAGAAAACTTCTTGGCAGTAAAAACCTGACCCAGAAGGCACAGCTGGCTATACACAATATAGTGCTGAGAGCTGAGCTGCAAAAGAGCAATTAATGTTAAAGAAGCGAGTGAGGTATGTAAGGATTGAGTCACGTGACACTCGGTTCTCTCTGCCTACCCCGCAAGGGATTTGGCGTGAAGTTATAGATAGACAGATAGATCACAATAACAATGTACCGCCAATATATCTAGTTCATCCTGATAAGACGTACATTTTCCTTAGAAAAATAAAATAGACCGCTTGCTGTTGATGTGTATGTGTTCTTAATCGATTTTGATCATTTCTTTTTAATATTTTTAAAATTATAACGACAGAGTCTTATTTTTTTTTTCATACTGATTCCGCGAATCATTTACCATGCATAGCCCTAGAAATAAATGAGGAAAATGCACTTTGTACGCGAAAACTATCTTTCTGCTAATTATGATTTGGGGTTTTTACACAATAACAAGAAAAACATCGCGATTCATAAGGCGTAACAGCCTCGCGAACATTTATATCAAATCGAACAATAATCGCTCATATTGTCAGTTACAATACAATTTGTTTGGAAACTCGACGCGTGAGAGAAATAATAACAAATGATTCGCGCCCTAACGCCGCCTGGCGTTGAAAGATCACGCCTATTGCTTTCTTGCTGATGAAAAAAGTACTACTACTTACATTACTTTGCGAGATACATTAGCATCGTACTTTGAATTATGTGGTAGACGCTTGTCTTGTATAGAAAATAAAATTTCAGTAATATACCTGCCTTTTATTTTTTTTATAAGAAAGGAGAGTAACAAGCTTTTGCAATATCATTATAATCTTTCCCGCATTGCCATTCTCACTGCGTTGACAGCATCTCCTGAGAAGTTTGAACAGGCGTTTGGTTGACGCTTCGAGAATGAAATTTGAAAATGCTAGAAAGCCATATACGAGTAGTAACTATTTCTTATTCGTATTTCCACATCATATTTTATTTATATATACAACGTCGGAAGGCATGCAAGCATACGAATTACAATACAGAAAGCATACCTTACGCGTTGTCTCTCCTGCTGCTTACACAACGGCTCATTAGGAGGAACAATCCTCCACAAACTTACGAGTATTAGTTGGCCGCGATTTTCAGTGAGGTGAAGTACTTCCCCAGTCCAGCCGCTTGCGTCCTAACTCGTACGACTTTTAAAAATACCCAGACCAAGACAGATAGACATGTTCATGAATACAAATACTCTCGCCAAGGAACCTGTATTTAATTTTTTTTCAGCGCTTCTAAGTATTTTTATACCCAGCGCGGTGTTAATGAATATATGCAATTTCATCTAACCTGTTTTGTGTGCTTCCACCACCAATTACTTCACGCGAACTAGCGCTGGCCGGTATCCACGCACTACCGTTAGTAGATGGAACATGCCGTCGTTGCTATGGCTGCTCCGGTAGTATCTGCCTCGGCTGCTGCGGTCCTCCTCGTCAACAGAAACCGCATGCACCCGCCACCGTTGCTGCCATGACTGCCCTGGTCTACGCTGTGATACGTGTTTCGCCTCTCTACGAGGCATCCTTGGGCGCTATAGATATTAGTCGTCAGAATAACATACTACAAGTGCCAAATCCATCGTAGTGCCGTCCATTATATTGAACTGAGGGCGGGGGTGGAGACAGAGACTACCGGAGCAGCGATGGCAGCGATGGCATGTTGCATCTACTGACGGTAGTTGGTGAGTGCCGGCCGGCGCTAGCTCGCATGAACTAATTGATGGCGGAAGCACACAAAGCAGGTTAGATAATATTGTATGATCATTTGACTTTCGCAAAATAACGCCTGAATATGAATGAATATAATATTCAGATATCAATCAGTGAGTAGTGATAGTCCAGTGGATAATCGACCGGCCTATTGAGCTAATGGTCCCCAGTTCGCATCCAGGCGGGGGCCTGTACCACTAAGTTCGTGTTTTTAGATTTATGTATATTTATCACTCGCTCGCCGATGAAGGAAAATACCCACACGTTTAAGAATACCTACTATATAATACATTTCTAAATACGTGCGACCTAACCTAAGAAAGATCTGGTTTTCCCTATTTGTGGAGGTCTGACCGCAGTCGCTCCGTATAAAAATCAGTGTCTTCGCCAAATCCTTAGGCTTAGGTACGGGACCCCGCCAATCCTAATGGATTAAGCAACGGGATAACGCGAAGAAGAAGATTCAGATATCATTCATTATAACATTATTAGAAAGCGCTGTACACCTCCCGACACCCCGTATCGCTTACACGTGTTTCGCCCACAGACATCTTTTCCTGTCATTTCTATGTCATTCAGTGAGACAACGACAGTCTGAAGTAGCTTTTAGAAGTGATAGTAACGGCAGGCATCGGCTCCTCTTCTGTAATAGGCTAATACCATGTTCCCTTTACATTTCATATCAATAGATAGCCATTTGATCTCTAACACCATCACATTAGTCTCAATACCTGCGGAGACCTATTCACACTCGTATGTATATTATTTCTTTGATAAACCCCTGGAACAGGTGGCGGTGCATGTACTAAAGTCGGATCAATATATTCGATGGCATCTACGTATTGGATTTTTATCTTACCACACGCTTATAGAGATCAAAAACATATCAAGCCACGGTCTCATTGAAATTTGACAACGAATAATGTTCTTCTTCGTCTACAGCCGATGCGTTCTAATTTTTGCGGCTAAACAGAATTCGGTCATTTTGCGATAGCATTCTATGTTATATACACGCCGCTTTATATACAAAAAGCATAGAAGAGGCAAACAAACACAGGCCACAGTAAAAATGTGATAATCTAAATTCAGGTAAGTACTTGTGACAGGAGTTCAGTTTCAGTTTCTAAGAGTAAAACCATTGTATTCTCTGACAAAGTAGGTTGTAACCTAGGCCCACTAATGTGGTATTTATATGGTATTTTATGTTATACATTTTATACATTAGTATAACTATGTAAAAGGCAATATTATTAATTATTGTATGCCGAATGCAAGCTACAACCAAATAATTAAAAAAAATTGAATATAGAACAATGGTAGGATTGTCACCTGTATAGGTAGGTGGATGACAATCCTACCATTTTTCTATTAATGGGAAATAGTTTAGGAATTAAAAAAAAAGGATATTACTAATGCATTAGATAAACTGTCCCATTGACATGTTGTCATAATATCAATTTTTTGATGTTATACTTTTAATGCGACTTCCAACAAGGTTGCGTTAAACGTTTAACGCTACCATTGAGGGGGAATAGAAAGAGACAAAGCGAGAGTGAATGCGTGGCACTCGAACGCGTAGTATACTTATACGTTAGCAACAAGTAGCGTCCAATATTATACGAGGGTCATTTGAAAAGTTCTTAGCCTAACATGGTTAAAGTCATTGGTTTTTATTATAACTACCCTCATTTGGTAGTTACATTATTTAGCAACAAGTATGCACAGTTTAGTTTATTCACAGTAACTCATTGTTCGTTTACACGTGATACCGTAAGTCAAGTCAGAGCTATTTTTGAAAATGGATAAAATTGAACATCGTGCAGTAATAAAATACCTGAATTTGAAAGGTTTAACTCCAAAAGCTATACATGAAGACATGTCTGCTACTTGGGTGAGTCCGCTCCTTCGTATGCGACTGTTAAAAACTGGGTGGCAGAGTTTAAACGTGGTCGTGAGACCATTCAAGATGAGCCCCGTAGTGGCCGGCCTTCGACTGCTTCCACTGATCAAAACAAAGAAAAAATCTGTGATTTAATTTTATCTGATCGAAGATTGACTGTCGAGGAGATAGCTAAGACTGTAGGCATCTCATCTGAGCGAACACATCATATAATTACTACTGAACTTGGATTCTCTAAGGTGTCTGCGCGGTGGGTAACGCAACCGACTCACAACTTCTCGCGACTGTTTAGAGTTATATGAAGCTGACCCAATAGAATTTGTTGAAAGATTTATAACCATGGATGAAACCTGGGTTCACCACAATACACCCGAGACAAAAGAACAGTCGAAACAATGGAAAAGAACAGGATCCCAAAGAAGGCAAAGGTGGTTTTATCGGCGGGCAAAGTCATGGCATCCGTTTTTTGGGATGCAAAGGGTATAATTCTCGTGGATTATTTAAAAAAGGGTGAAACAATAAACTCCGATTACTATTGCAATAGTAGTCTTTGATTTCTTCTCTCAAACGACGTAACAGGTTGCAACCTGTTACGTCGTTTGAGAGAAGAAATCAAAGAAAAACGTCCAGGTTTATTGAGAAGAAAAGTCTTGTTTCATCAGTACAATGCGCGCGTTCACACCTCTGTGCAATCCATGGCAGAAATCCATCAATGTGGCTTCGAATTGTTACCTCATCCCCCATATTCGCCGGATTTAGCACCGTCTGACTTTTATCTGTTCCCAAAGCTGAAAAAAATTTTAGGTGGTAAACATTTCTTTACAAATGAAGAGGTCATAGCCGCCGTGGACGCTTATTTTGAGGAGTTAGTCGAAGATTTTTTTAAAACGGGTATCGAAGCCCTACCGGGTCGATGGAAAAAGTGTTTTGAGCTCGGAGGAGAGTATGTTGAAAAAATAAAAATAAACTCAAAATCGTGAGGTTTCATGGCTAAGAACTTTTCAAATGACCCTCGTAGCATTTACTTCGCTAGTAGTTCAGTGTGAAGTTTCACTTCTTCCGCGCGGAGGGATTCCACGCACTATTTTAATTAGCTTTGCGCGTGCCATTTTCTTTCACATCATATTATTAAAACCGTAGATTAGAAACAAGAACTTGAGTGAGTGATGTTACTACCTCACAGGGAACTGCAGCCACATACTAATTCCCTGGAGTGTTGTTGCGTTCATGCAAGTGAGTGACGTTATTACCTCACGGAAAACTGCAACCAATAACAATTCCCTGTAGGGTCGTTGTGTTCATGCGAGTAGTAACGTCACTCACTCGACTCAACATCTGTCCAGCGAATTGTTATTTTGCTGCAGTTTTCCGTGAGGTAGTAACGTCACTCACTCGCCTGAACACAACAACCCTCCAGGGATTTCTCATTTGACTGCAGTTTTCCGTGAGGTAGGAAAGTCACTCACTCGCATGAACATAACAACACTCCAGGGAATTGTTATTTGGCTCCAGTTTTCGGTGAGGTAATAACGTCACTCACTCGCATGAATACAACAACCCTCCAGAGAATTGTTATTTGACGGCGGTTGCCTGTGAGGTGGTAACGTCACTCACTCGCATGAACACAACAATCCTCCAGGAATTTGTTATTTGGCTGCAGTTTTGAGCATATTTTTCGTGAGGTAGTAACGTCACTCACTCGCATGAACGTAACATCTGTCCAGCGAATTGTTATTTGGCTGAAGTTTCCCGTGAGGTAGTAACGTCACTCACTCGCCTGAACACAACAATCCTCCAGGGAATTGTTATTCGGCTGCAGTTTTTTTGTGAGGTGGTAACGTCACTCACTCGCATGAACACAACATTCCTCCAGGGATTTGTTATTGAATGATGCCAGAGAAGTATAACTTCTCACGCGTGTACATAAGTACACGCACTCATTTTTTTTTTTGTTTAATAATTTTATTAGTGATTTTTATTTGACTAAAGATATATTGTATCTTTCAAAGAAATGTATGTAGGTACATACAAGTTAGCCACTTTAGTGGCCTATAATATTAATAACAGTAAACAGTTTACAATGTAAACTAAATAACTGTATAGATTTGACTGCAGATTTAAACTGCTTAAAAAGGCAAAAAGAAAGCAAATCTTAAAATTTTGTACACCAAAATATTCTAGGCTTTCTTCCTGGCTGCGAACAAACCGTACAATTATTTAAAAAAATGTGATATTGATATTTTAGGTTTAAATGACTACTGATTAATAGTCAAATGTTATTTGAAATTGATAATTATAAAATAGTTAGTTGCTTTAATAGAGAGTCTACGTTTAGAGGCGGTTCAGTAGTAGTGTTTGAAAAATTAGGAAAAGACCATAGTTTCCAACCAGCGTGTGTTGCCAGTAATAACTTACGGCACAGAAACGTGGTCCCTAACTATTGTATAGGCCTCATACGGAAACTCAAGTTTGCCATCGTGGATAAAGAGCGCCATGCTCGGAGTTTCTCTGAGAGACAGATTCAGGTTTTGTACATCCGTAGTAAAACTAGAACTACCGACGTGACTAAAGTGGCGATGGGCAACATGCTATAGAGGCAGGAGGATTCTCAAATTGCAACCACGAACCCGAACAAGCGGCGTTGAATGGCCCTCATATATCGCTGATTTAAAAAAGATCACGAGGAGCCGATGGATGCAAGCAGCAAGAGGGACTTAAATAAGTCAAGAGATAATGACGATGTGGGAACATGCATATTAACATTATCGAGCATCGTCGCAGTACTGGAGCCGCGGACGCCGCGCAGCCAGTTTTGTTGCCCTACGAGTAATTCCGTTCATCGCCGCGTGGCGGCGCTTCGATTTTATCATTGTACGGTTTTGACCTGCGATTGGTCAGTTTTACGCTTTAGAATAGTAACTATGTTATATTGTAAATATCGTTACAGAATAAGCCATTTTACCACATACATTCATTCCAGTTTAGACATCGTGAGTTTCATTTCTCTCCGACACTCGCGCACATTGGTGACCTCGACGGAAGAAAAACCCTCCTGAAGCCAAGTAACCAAGCAAAATGGTGAACAACGCAAATGAAGAGTGCGCAACACAACTGGAAAGGAAGAGCGAACACACCATCTACGCCATGGCAGCCGTCTCTGCAGTCAAGAATTCTTCCGTTTTGGCGCGAACAACTTCGGCTATGGTTCGCTCAATTTGAAACCGTCGTCGAATACCAGAGGATCGGCGACGATCAGAAATACCGATTCGTCCTAGGCGCTTTCCAACAGCGAGCAAATCAGCGACCTCATCTTTTCACCACCGACGGCGGGAAAATTCACGACACTGAAGAATCGTCTATTATCTGTCTACGGGGAATCCGAGTCCCGGCAGCTGCAAAAACTCCTCGCCGGTATCGAGTTGGGAGACCAGAAGACGTCACAGCTGCTCCGTAGAATGCATGACCTCGCAGTTTCAAAAGTCCCGGACGACGCGTTGCGAGTCATGTGGATGGGCCAGTTACCTACACAAATACGGGCTGTTCTATCCATATCGAAGGACTCACTGGACGAACTCGCATCCATGGCCGATAAAATGATGGAGCACATGGGACCATACACTATCGCCGCGATCACTCCTCAACACCCGACTTCAATCACTTCAACCACCAACGACAGCAAGATCGACCTACTAACCGCACAGATACACGAGCTGAAGCTGGAGATCGCCGAGATGAGAAGAGGAAGACAGACACCCCACCAAGGCGCAAGATCACGTTCAAGTTCACGCCGACCCCCCTAACTGGTTTTGCTACTATTACCATCGCTTCGGAGACAAAGCCAGGAAGTGCGAAGAACCCTGCGCCAAGAAGAAGCCGACGTCGGGATACTAGTTGCAGTACCGACCATGGCGGGCATTGGTGTTGACTATTCAAACAACCGCCTATGCGTCACCGACTTTCAAAATGGTGAACGTTTCCGGGTGGACTGCGGCGCAGATATCTCCGCTTTAGCTCTGAAGACGAAGCGACGCGCCATTCCTTCAGACTACAAACTAAATGTAGCAAATGGTACACCTATCGACACCTACGGCGAGAAGACACTGCAGCTTAACTTGGGTCTACGACGCAACCTCACGTGGACATTCGTCATCGCCAACACCAAGAAGTCCATACTGGGAGCCGACTTTATGAAGCAACACAACCTACTGGTCGACCTACGTCGCGGAAAACTCATCGACGGCATCACATACTTCTCCATCAAGGCACCAGCAGTTCACAACGACTAGCCAGCCATACATCTCGTCAATCAGAATCATCCATACTATGACCTATTGGTGAAATACCTGGATCTACAACGACTTTCATAGCGTCATCGCTGAAAGAACCACCGAAGCACAGCGTCACGCACTACCTGGAGACGAAGGGCGCACCAATATTCTGCAAAGCAAGACCTCTGACGCCGGACAAATATATAGCGGCAAGGAAGGAATTCGAGCGACTAACTGCAATGGGAATATGTCGCCCCTCGAAGAGCCCCTGGACGAGCCCGCTACATGTTGTCAAGAAAAAAGACAGCTCGTTACATGTGTGCGGCGACTACCGACGACTCAACGCTGTCACAATTCCAGACGGCTACCCCATACCACGGATACAAGACTTCACCTATCAACTACATGGCAAGAAAATATTCACGAAGCTTGACATATAAATGGCATATTTTTGGATTCCTATCAACAAAAAACACGCATTGAAGACGGCCATCATCACACCCTTCGGCCTCTTCGAGTTCCAATGCATGACATTTGTATTACGCAACGCCGCACAAACATTTCAACACTTCATGCACGAAGCACTGAAAGGACTAGATGACATCTGCTTCTGTTTCGTCGACGACCTTCTCATCCATTCAACATCCGAAGAAGAACACGAACGCGACATCGAGTTACTTAGATACTGCTACTAAGAAACAATATTTTCACATCCGAAATTAAAGGGATGCAAGGATGTAGTCATTTAATTTCTAAGGTCGAATAATCTAGGTCTTCCGGTGCACTTGGCGCACGTGGCACTAACCTTACAAAGCTTAGTACCAAGTGCGCCAACAATCCAAAGGAGCCAATGAAATTGCCCAAAACAATACAATACAATATTATATATTATACTTTATATCCTTGTTTTTAGTGCATTGATAGCCCAGTATATAATAAACCAACCTATGAACCCACTAACCCCTGATTCGAACCCTCAACTAGATTCGTGTTATCGGTGGAGGAAGACATCGTGAGGAATTCATTATAATATACCTTTGTATGGCAATTTAATTCTAACATGTGTGAGATTGTATTTACTATTTTCGTTGAATTAATTTTACCCTATGCTTGTAATAAACCTGTGCCTTTCGAGGCCCTCTCTGTAGATAAGCATATCAAATATTTTAAACCTCTGATAGCACGTATTTAGCAACCTAAACCTTTATTCCAAAAATGAGTCGTGTGATTAAGATAAAAACTTCGCTATTAGATAAGCCTTACTTATAAACAAACAAGACAAAATTATACATTTCCCTTTTCTCTCCATTTCCTTACTCAATGAAATAAAATACTAAAGAACGATTGTCTTGGGAAAGTTTATAGTTCAATTTCATTTTCGAAGTATGTATATGTATTAGCCCGTAGAACGATAGTACTCGTAGTAAGTTCCGTCTGCCTAATGTCGCTAATCTAATACACACATATTACACGATCTTTCTTGAGAATCGAACCATAATTAAACGTTTTTTATCATTCGCTAATCTCTGATTATGCGGTCCTTATCTCATAATTCATAGTCTAGTGCGGAACCGAGAGCCAATAAACCGAAACTAAGAAGAAGAAAATTCATATTGTTTATATAATCAATTCCAGTTATTTGTTTTTATTTCAGTTGTAATGCGTTAATTATTCAAAGGTTAATCTGTTTGAAGTATTAATTATTGAACTATTACAACAATGAGATGGACAGTCCACATAGAAGGCGGACCAATGCGTGTAAATCACGCTGCGGTTTGTATCGGTGACAAAATTTATTCATTTGGTGGATACTGCTCATCTGAAGAGTATAAAGACTGGGAGCCGATACCGGTCCATATGCTGGACACTTCTACTCTGAGATGGACACCAATTAACTACAAAAATAATGATTTTGTACCTTTTCAAAGGTATGGGCATACTACAGTATCATACGGGCACAAAGTGAGTATAAATATTTAAATGAAATTCAAATGGTAATATAGATCTAGAATTTATAATAAACAAAATATTCTCTAATTTATTTTGTAATTTTAGGTTTTTATGTGGGGAGGTAGAAACAATTCAGTTGCTTGTGAAACTTTATCCGTTTTTGATACAATAAGTTTAGAATGGTATACACCTGCTGTGTCTGGCATGGTACCTTATGCCAAAGATGGTCATTCTGCATGTTTGATAAAGAATAAGATGTATATTTTTGGAGGGTTCGAATATCTAACTGATCAATATTCTCAAGAAATACATTGCTTGAATTTAGATACACTTGAATGGGCATTTATTGATGCACAAGGTACACCTCCGTCCCATAGAGATTTCCACACTGCAGTGTCTGTTGGAGAGAGAATGTATGTGTTCGGAGGACGTGGAGATTTAAACAGTCCATACAATTCTCAAGAGGAAGTATACTGCCCTCAAGTATATTATTTAGATATAAAGGAACAGAAATGGGTGGTTGTGAACCCAACAGGAACGTGGCCGGAAGGTAGACGTAGTCATTCTGCATGTAAGTTGTTCATTACTATCAATACCTTTATATTTACCTTTTTTGGCTCATTATTGTGTTTAGAACCAAATCCAATCTAAATCAAATGAAATCATTTATTTGCAAGCAAACACGGTAAATAGGTACACAATATAACGGTAGGTACAAGCGTGTCCCACCAATAATTGGCATGCAAAGTAAAAGAATAAGTTGTAATTTAATTCTAGTTTACATAATGTGTCTAAGCAATGTCATATCTATCAAATGAATATTTAATAATTATTGATAAATTCGATTTATGTCCAAGATATAATAATAAATAGGAAAAGTCATAAATTAAATAATAATAATAATCAAAGCATTAACCCGTCGAGTACCGTGAGCCACACGTGTGGTTTTCATATTACGACATATATATGGAATAACGGTAACTGCAGGATCCGACGAGTTAAGAGCCACCAATGTGGCCTCGAGCTTTACTTAATACTATATCTTATTCTTTTAAATTCCTCAATGTTATATACACAGCTGTCACGAAGTATACTGAACAAGCGAGACCTAAACGTTTTCATCTCGCATGTGATGCACACACACACATTAGCAGAACCTATATTCTGGTGAAAGAAAAGCAGAACAAATTAATCTCTCGAGCCTACTACTACACTACACTACTATTATTAAAGTTTTGGCTATTTACTACACTGGCAATAGCATTTCATGACTAATTACCAATAATATGTTGTATCCAAATTTTATTGGAATTTTCATCGCCAGTAAAATAATATAAATAATAAATACTCTCTGGCACATAACACAGAATATTTATTATCTAGTCCAAAATTAAGCAAAGCTTGTGTAAATTCATGCTGTAAATTCATACTTGTAATACATAGGAAACACTCAGAACAAGATAAATACATGTTGATGCACGCAACAAAGCTTTATTTCATCATAAGGATATTCAAACATATAGACGGAGACGGAATGACCAGAAAAGTGTGATTGATTTGATTTTAATAAATAAACAATAAACAACAAAAAACTTCGAAATTGTAATGGAAAACTGTAATGGATGCAAGAGCCTTTAGTGGTCCCACTTTTGAAATAGCCGCTCCCTGGTGTTAACCTGTCAGACCCCGTTATATACGTTTTCCCATACATTTCGTGACGCAAAAGCGGTCCGCGGGTAATGAGAGATTAATCTGCTTTGTGGATCTTTTTAAGAAGTGGAGGCACTGGCGAGTGCGTATCCCTTTCAGAGATCATGAAAGGATAACAAGCAAAAAATTGCAAGATGAAAGTGTAAAGAGAATGTATGTACATCTAGTAAGTGAAAAACTTACAAATGCAAGCCTTTCTGACTCAAATGTGGATGATTACTGGAAAGTTCTGAAAGAAAGGATGGATATAGTCAAAAGAACCATGTGGATGGTCAAAGAGGCATAAAACATTGAAAGGTGATGCCTGGTGGGATGCAGAGGTTGAATCCTCCGTAGCAAGAAAGAGGAAAGAGTGGCTGGATTATTGTATCATCTTTGCCCCTAAATGAAAATTGAGAGAGAAGAAAGAAATGTACAATCTATGCAAGAATGAAACCAAGGAAGAAAGAGAAGCGTGAAAGACAAATTATGAATGAGGAGGAGAGGCTGAAGAAAAACTTTGAGGCAAACACCAAACTCTTTTAGAGAGAGGCAAAGAAGTCTCGGAGTGGTTTGTCGGCATCCAGAATGGATAAGATAAAGTCTAAAGCTGGCAAAAGCATTCTTGCTTACATTCAGGAAGTGTTAGAATGGTTGAGTGAATGTTTTGAAGAAATGTATGAAAATGCCTTGGACGCTGGCACTGAGTGTGAGTCTGATACTTACTCCACGGTGACGGCGCCCGATGAAGGTATAACTATGGATGAGATCTGTCCGTTGATGCAGTGATAATAGCAGAAACACCATCTGAACTGCAAACACTGGTCACAATGATGAAATACGATTGTATGGAGAAAGGCTTACTATTGAAAGCAAAGAAAACAATAATAATGGTATTGGAAATAGAAGAAACCATAACCAATGTAAGGATTACGGTAGATGATGAAGTGCTAGAACAAGTGGATCAGATTGTATGTCACGGATTTCAGCAGGGATGGAAGATACACCGCACGACTCGCTATACACAATGCAGTGCTGGTCCCAACGCTTACTCATGGAAGCGAGAGCTGGGTATGGAAGAGAGAGCATGAAAGTAGGATAAACGCGGTCGAAGTGCGAGCGTTGCGAAAAACTTGTGGTGTAAAGCTTGTTGACCGTATTCGCAATGATGATTTTAGAAACAGAGTTGGTCTGAAAGAGAGCATCGGTGTTAAAATATGAAAAGGCATGCTCCATTGATTCGGACATGTAGAAAGAATGCAGGATGAAAGAATGACGAAGCAGACATACAACACAAAAGTGGAAGGATTTAGGAGCCGAGGAAGGCCAAGACTCAGCTACCATGACCAAATTGGTTGTGTTCTATCAGAAGTTGTTGTCAGGAGCCCTAGAAACCGGCGAGCGTGCATGAGAAGAGCAATGAATGTGAAAGAAGCAAGTGGGAAGGTATGTTAGGATCGGGTCACGTGGTGCTCAGTTCTATCTGCCTACCCCGCAAGGTATTTGGCGTGAAGTTATATATAGATAGATTGATTTACACAAATTAATGCATTTTTCGGGAATCTAATCAAACTCACAAGTCTTGATGCTAAGGTAGACATTGCCAGCCATTCCTCCACCAGGCTCATCAAAAATAAATTTATTTGTCATTAACAATCATAAATGTTTCAGGGCTCCACAATGGTTTTATGTATATCTTTGGAGGTTACAATGGTAATACAAAAACTCACTTTAATGACTTGTACAGATATTCCATAAGGGGCAATTATTGGCAATGTCTCAATGTTAATGGCTATGTTCCTTGCAAAAGAAGACGTCAAGCAAGTTTAATGTACAGAGACAAGGTGTATTTATTTGGTGGGACCAGGTAATATTTTTTTTTAATTTTGCTGGTAATGGCAGCAGCAGAGCATGCAAACAAACCTTTTATATATCTATATTTTACATGAATACATACATATTATAGTATGTCCACTATAAATTGTCCAGATTCCACTTGAAAAACGGGTCTGGCTATACCTTTTATTTGCAAAGCTTGAAAAATTAAGAAATAATAAAAAAAAGAAAAGGTAAAAATAAGAAAAGAAAAATAACAATAGTTGTTAAAAAACTATTTATGATTTAGATCAATCTGACAGTTTTGATACTTGAGTAACTTTATAATGTGAAGAACTATCAAGCAAAACATTTATAGAGTCTGTTGACCTGGTCTCTTCAGGACTGAGTTTTATAACCAATCTATTATCTGTTTGGTTGTATCTCAAGTCAGACCGCACATGGAGTACTGTAGTTATCTTTGGCCTGGAGCACCTGCATACCAGCTACGACCATGTAATTCGATTCAGAGATGAGTTGTGAAATTGTCGACGATCCCAAGCTTACACACGTTATTGAGCCCTTAAGTCTGAGGAGAAATTTTGCCTCTCCAAGTATTCTAAAGAATTGTTCGATATGATGCCGACAACTACTTTTTACAACCGCACTGCTCGCCTACAGCGGGGAGTTCATCCTCTCATACTGGAACCTCAGTGGCTGCGTACTATTGTTGCAGAGAAGCTTTCTTCTGAGAACTCTCAAGTTGTGGACTCCCAACTGATGTTTTCCCAAAAGACTATAGCATGGGAATCTTCAAGAGAGGCGTGAAGAGGTTTTTAGATGCATAAGTAACACCCCTAGTGTTGCAAATGTCCATAGGCTACTGTGCATGCTTACCATCAGGCAGGCCGTATGCTTGTTTTTTCACCTTAGTGATAGAAAAATGTACATGTTCAGGCATTAAAGCACACGTGGGTACAGAACGCACGTAAAAAGGATCAAGGAGGCAAGGTATTGCCGACGCACGTGTTTGTGTTTGGTGGAAAAGTGGCTTTACTATACAGTTCAACAGACAATAGGCAAATCACTCATCTATGTTGAGTGGAATTTGGGTAATATCTAGTAGAGGTAGTATACCTAAACCTGGAGACCGATTCTGGTTCGAGTCATAGTAAAATATCAAGAATCACTCTGATACATTGTTACAGCATTAGCGGTTGCAGGTGTACGTATACATATTAGGATATAATAGTGCATTTTATTTAATTTTGTTTCAGCCCATGCCCTCATTCATTCAGCCGTTCACTCGATCTTTTTGATGATCAAGAAAAGCTGATTGATAACAGTGACCTCCATGTCTTGGATTATTTACCATCTCTTAAAACTCTTAGTATTCTGTCTGTATTGGAAAACAAGCTGGATCAGACATGGCTGCCACGAGATATTATGTAAATATTACTTTTGTCTATATATTTCTTATCTAATTTACAGTCAACCATAGTTTGCCAATTTACAGGGTGGCCGGAACAATGACGTCAAAAAAAAATTTTGCTCCTTCGTATCTGAGTATCCGGATCACCCCCATGTATGTTCCGCGACATTTCATAGTTTCCGAGTTATAATTTTGTTATTAAAACGCGGACGATAAAATTAAAAAAAATATATATTTAAAATATATATTTAAAATTTGCAAAAGGCTTTCAAAGTGGCCACCTCCAACAACAATACACATTCTGCACCTACGTAAGAAATTATTTTTCAATCGTCTAAAAGCTTCTCTGGTCTCTTTCACAACATGTTCGGCTTCTGCAATCTTCTAACTCAGCTCTTGTTCAATCGAACATTCGCGGGCGTATGCTATTTCCTTGTAATATCCCCAAATGAAGCAATCGATGGGGTTGAGGTCAGCTGAGCGTGGAGGCCACCTAATTGGTCCGCTGCATCCGATCCATCTATTGGGCTATGTTTCATTTAAGTAATTTCGGACTTGCGTTGCGTAGTGATACAGGGCGCCATCATTTTAAAACACTGTGGTTCGTCGTAAGTTTACATCTCCCAGCAACAATGGAAGTTCATTGAGCAAGAATTTTCTGTAGGTTTCGCCATTAAGTCTGGAGGTCAATTCAAACGGACCAATTACTTTGCCATTGAGGATACTACCAGGAATAGGACCAGACCACAAGTTAACGCTTAAAGGATTTTGAAATGTTGATGCTCTCACATCGTGTGGATTTTCAATCGGCCACGTGTAGTTATTAATATTCCAGATCGCTGAAATCGTGACTCATCTGACTATAAAACTTTATTGAAAAATCCAGTATCCTCTTGCTCTTTACGTAACAAGGTCTGGCAAAAATCAACGCGCAATTGGTGGTCTGTAGGTGGTAAGCTTGGCCTTGTTGGATGTCGAACGCGTGGTATCCTTCATCCTTAAGTATAGCTTGGATAAAAGAGCTTGGGATGTTCAGCGCACGAATAAAAAAAAATAACAAATGTTTAAATCTTAGCTTTCCTTCAGACGTTGTTGGTTAGTTAACAAATTAATTAACCTTAGGTATGATAAAATGGCAAAAAAAAAAAATGTAATCAGATAGCTAATTTTAAGAATTTTCCACCTCGCTGTCTTTGAAGGCCGATTTTAGCTAAAGTAATAACTAATATAAAGTAGTATTCTTTTTTAATTATTACTATAGGTAATGATACTTAGGAACCATAAAGTCACCTGCTTAAATTTTAATTTAAAGTTGAATATTTAAGTCGTAATTCACCGAACGTAATTATTTTACTTTATACCAACATTTTTATAACTATTATCAAAGTTGCGAAGCTTCTTATTTCATGTATAAAAATACAACTCATGAACATTCCGTTGCAAAAAAAGATCTCGGATAAGTCTTCTGCTTTTTTTAAGTAGCTCAGGTTGAAAATTCTCAAAAATAAAAAAAAGTCATATCGAAAATTATGAAAAGTTGTGGAACATTCGTGGGGGTAACTCGGATACAGGGACCAAATTTTTTTTTTGGACGTCAATGTTCCGGCCGCCCTATATATCAATCTATAAACAGGTTATCCAGTAAGGTTCTACAATAAAATAAGTAGGTGGGCTAATGTAATGCTTCTATGCCTCCCGGCATTGTATAAAAATCTAATCGTGAGTAGGCATATTATTGAGATTTCTTTCATAAAATATTTCTAATATTTTTTTACAGATGGGACATTCGGACAATGATTGTACCAAATAGAATAAGTAGGCCGATTAATCAAGCCGGCTGATATTTTAATGTCATGGAGATGCAATATTCGAAGACAGAACAATATTAAACTAAGGACTATTATATCACTGCCAACATTCATGACCGTGTGTGGTCAAAACTAATGCTGCCATAGAAATAAAAGTAGCCTGGAAGCAAAGATAAAAATGTACTTAATCATACTCCCGAATCTGGGAAACTGAGTCAAAATGTTTGTACATTGAACTACTGCTACCACTGGATTAGTAATTCCATGCAACAACTCCACGAATGACACGGCGGCTTCCTGTGACACGACGTACTCGCAGCTCTGAAATATTAAATATCTCTTTTTAGCACAAGACGTTTACAAACACTCAGATAAGATAACAGACATGTTCATGCACACAATTGTTTGTCTTGTCGAATTGGAATCGAACCCACGAGTCGTGGTCTTATAGTAGCCATTGCTACACACCCGATTACTAGGCTCATTTTTGCGCTTGTAGATCTAATTCTCTGTTTCTAACATCATCATTACGATGATGTTAGGAACAAGTTGGTCTGAAAGAGAGCGTCGGTGTTAAAATAACAAGAGGCATGCTCTGTTGATTCGGACATGTGGAAAGAATGTAGGAAGAAAGAATTACGAAACAGATATACAAGACAAAAGTAGCAGGATGTTGGAGGCGAGGAAGACCAAGACTTGCCATGACCGTGTTTTATCAAGTGATGTCAGGAGCTTTAGAAACCGGCGAGCGAGCAATGAATGTGATAGAAGCGAGTGAGGTGTATAAGGATCGAGTCATGTGGCGCTCGGTTCTCTTTGCCTACGCTGCAAGGATTTGGTGTGAAATTATAGATAATTTTTGTACTTTTCAATGAAAATAATTACTGTCTGCAGTTGACATCTAGTAGTTGATAGTGAGATTACGTCTTCGGAAATCAATTTATAATTTGTGTACATGTTTTGTATGCCGGTATAGGATTAATGTATGTACAGACTAAAATAAATTTATTATCGGTTCTATTGGGCACTCGGTTTCGGAACACGGCTTATATAGAGGGGGTAATGGTTATATCGATGGTGTAACAGTTTTGTAACTTTGGATAATGTATAGGTATTTATAGATAATTACATAATGTAATAAAATGGTTCCTCCTGATGCATGGTCACATGCGTGTAACAATAATGACCACAAACAATTAACCATCAGTGAATGCTTTGGCCAATGCTTATTGACAATTGGTTTAGCTCTAAGTAGTTTTTGATACAATTTAAACATTACTGGAAACGAGGAACAATCATATTTTAGAGGTTGCTTAAAAAATGTACTTAAAATAGACTTTAGCAATTTCTTATCGCAGTATTATTACGAGAAATATTGAAGATTTTCATCACGTTTTACAATTATGTTTAATAGTTATACTCTTTCAAAACATACCAGTACTAAAATTGGTGTCCTCGTCGGTGTCCGTCCGTCTGCCACAAGCTGCTGTCGATCTGTACAAACTAGATAAATTTAAAAAAAAATTAAACAGCTATCAAATGTAAACTGGTAAAGTAAGTGTGCAGTGTTCTTGTGAATAACACCTGTATTAAAAATTTAAAGTAATTCTTTGCAATATGATTTGCTGTTGATTATATTTATCAAATTACTAAATTTCATTTCAATCCTGCACACTTATTAGCTTAGGTGCTTTTTAAAAATAAAGACATATTAGAAAAAAAAACGCTTAAACTAACAAAAACCACGAAATTCTTATCTCTTTCTTAGATTATGGAATAAACTCTGTGCCAGGGTATTCCAGAGATATTACAACATAAGTTTCTTCAAAAGTGCGTTGAAGTGGTTTGTACAGAGTGAACAGCGCACGAGTCATGCCCCTAGTGAGCACCACGTGCTATAGCAACTGCATAACACCTAGCGGGCCGTATGCTTATTACCCATCTTAATAATATAAAAACCCTTAAAATATTCTAAGTGTGAACAATAAATCTAACAGTAGATGGTGTCATGATAATATTATAATTGAAATGTATTATTTTTTAATGAAGGCTAATTGTAGCTAATATTAAGCATTTTATTTTTCTGAGCAATTAAGGACCAATCTAATTCAATATAATGCTAGTTTATCTTAAGTTGGGTAATACAAGTACACAATGGTAATAATAATATTTGAGATTATACATGTGTAAGCTAGTGTTAACTGAACAACCACATTATTATCAGGCCAGCTGTTTTGAAACTTAATATGCGAAAATTTTGTCTTAAAATCTTCGACATATTGAATATAATGGAACTTAAAAAATGCTCTGCTGTAATAACGTTATTTTTTTTTTCAGTGCAGCTATAATGCACTAAACTGCCTCTAGTCTAAAACTGCACTGAATACAAAGTACACATCAGGATACATCCATTCTCCTCTTGTGTAGTTTGTGTTCACTCATTGTGATTTGTGAAATAATTATTATTATATTTACTTACGTACATCTTGCTTTTTATTTACAACCTATACCCATTACTTACACCTTCATCTATGTTGTTTGTATCAAGGCGTTTTACAAACATACATATGGCGCATATGAATACAGTAGTTTCATAATTCTAGTTCAGATGGCACTCACCCAAATCAATAAGTACATCGTTTTTGCAATCCTTTGACGAGCTCGGTGGCTCAGTCGTGAAAGACGCGACTTTGACACCAACGCTCGTGGGTTCGATTCCCACACAAGACAAACATTTGTGTGCATGAACATGTCTGTTTTTCGTGGTCTGGATGTTTTAAGAGAGGTAGGGCGCATCAAAGCAAGTGCCTCCACCTCATAGAAAATCGCAACCAAATAACAACTAACCCTAGAGGGTTGTTGTGTTCCTGCGTGTGAGTGAGGTCACCAGTAAGCTCCCAAGGAGTTGCTGTGTAAGCAGCAGAGGAGGCATCGCGCCAGTGATACTTAATATATTACAAGCGTTAATAGGTTACGGTAACTGCTTTACATCAGGTGGACCGTATGCTTGCATGCCTCCCGACGTTGCATAATAAAAAAATCCTTGTAATACAACCGAGAGCAGGTTACGCTTTATATTCGAAGCGCGATTGTAATTCTTATTGCATGCTGCAATAAAAGGGTTACAGAGTTACGCTTCACGTGCACTTAACTGTGCTGTATTATTACCATTATAGTGCTGTACATGATTTTATATAGTTCTAATGTGTTATGTATGAAAGAAATTATTATTATGAATTGAAATGTTACCGCAATTTATGAATATTACATAAGTAATATAAAAACGTATATATGTTAAAATTGTAGACAAGTTCTACTAATATCATGCCCTGTAAATTGTACGAGTATAACATAAAATATATTTTCAATATCCCATGCTATCGCAGAAGCTGCCATCTATAACGGATTTTCTATATCTGCTGGACAAGAAACTAGCGACCCATTCGCCATTAGCCAAACTCTCGGTAGACCGTACGATGGCAACTTCGATAAGAAAACCAATATCAGAACCGATCGAACGCCTTCGCCATATCTAGGTTGACAGCCAATTCCCGAAGCCTATCGGTGTGTTGAAGACACTAGAAGATCAACAGACGAACAATTGTGGCGAAAGCTTCATTGAATTAATTGGTAGGTAGCTGTAGGCCATTTCTACTAAAAACCTGCAGCTGCATATTAAAGCTTGTCATTTGAGTAGCTCGGGAGTAGCGCAGTGCCAATACGCGTACCTATTCTATTAAAATTTCCTACAATGCAACTGTGCGTATCTTGCGTGTCGTTGTCGAGTCGCGTGATTATCACACACTTTATAATCTTGTAAAATAGGGAAGTTATAGTGATAAGCCAATAAGACTAATCTATTGGATCTTGTTGGGGATCGGGTCCACATTAGCAGTCTTCAACGAACACTACACTTGCCCGGTGGTGTACGAAGCGCAAAAGATACTTCAGTACAGAACATAACTCGGACATAATGTCACTTTCGCACAACGTCATTTTCTCAACAATGTAACTTACGCAAAACGTCATTTTCGCAGAATGTCATTCCAACAATTTTTTCTTAGGAGAGACCTAACTAGGACTGTTGAAATGCAACAATTCCTCGGAACCTCGTGCGGTGCCTCGTTGACCGTGTCCATCTTGGTTGCCGTTTGCATTCGAACTGAGTTGTTGCATGACATGCCGATTGCAATACGATCATGCGTGCATGTATTGCAGGACGAAAAATTAAACGAAATGTCAATCAACAGCACGTAGTTTGCATGTCATTCGCATCAATCAATACAATTAAACAATCATGCATGCATGGCAGCACGTAACGCATGTCATGTTGCATTACCGTAGGACCGCTTAAAAGATATTTTGTAAAACAGTTGTACCCAGAAGTAATTAGCTGTGCAGGGCAACGGCACCGGACAACAAATGCACTTGAAGGTTGGCAGCATCAAATTAATGCCCGGTTACCAAAAAGATGCGGTTAGTATTTATTTCTTTTCAAATTAAAGAAAGAAAATTGGGTTATCGAATCAAATACAGTTTATGTAAAACATACCGCGGATACAGAAGATAGAAATATACATATTTTGACAAGAAATACATACTATTGGCTCGATTATTTTATTTTGTTACCAGTTGATTCGACACAGGCCACCTAACGTTTACGCCAACACTTTCTCATACGTTTCTTCATACGTTTAAATGTTTACGACCTTGGTTCTAGACAAATTCGATACAAATGCGATGATGGCGATGATTTTAATAAAACAAATATTGAAAACAAAAAATTTTGCATTGTTTATTCATCTTCTTTGACAACATGTTTCTTTCGTTCAGGCACATGAGGCACAGTACCGGGCTTGCTGTGGGCGCGCCTGTTCGCCTCCTTCCTCTTGCTTTTTTCTTTTATGGTCCTCAGCTCCTTCTGGGCGTTATACACATGTTTCGGAATATGCCTGTGCCGTGCTATACGCTTTATTTGAGGGTGGTTAGCAAACTTCTCTTTCAATGCATCTGCATAATTGAGAGCAGTTCTTTCTCGTGGTTTCAACTGAAAGATACATAGAAATATACATAATGTTTAAAACTATAATATAGCTTATAGTTTTAGGTGAAATTTGATCGATTATATTTCATTATCCTATCATGTGAAAAGTTAAAGACTGCTGTCTTGATGCACCCTGCCTCTCAATTAAGCCTCGTTTGTTACTTAGTGGTATACACATTAAACTGAGGTTGATTTCGACTCCAAAGATGATAATGATCTGCTAACACCACGTTTTAGTAACTATCTGGACCTCGTCGGTTACTTTCACCAGTGGTGCAGCAAGTGTGAATATCGTAAATTGGAACTTTTCTTTGACTTTACTTGTAATATTAACAAATTTGCAGTAAGGAACCAGTAATATTCATTATTAAGATGACATAAGTATGATATGCCCTGGATGAAATATTGTCATACAATTTAATAACCGTTCTATTATAATATAGTCTACCACATCAACCCTACCTAATCCTACAACAAAATTAGGGTTCTCCCTTCAACCAAAGGGGCTTATAGCATACACCATGCTGCTCAACTGTGGACTGGCGTAGGGCCGGTTTTTCAACCACCTGAAGGTCAACAACTAAGCTTAACTGATACTAGACTGTCAAGTATTGACAGGCAGGACACAGCTTAACGTGCCAGCACGGAGAAGAAGCTCGAGATAGATAAACTCATCAGTCGAATCTGCCTGTTCGGTTATAATAACACGCACAACGAATATAGTCATATCGTCGACAGTATATGTAATTTATAACAAAATATATACTTACAACACCAAGCTTCTCAGAGGCTCTAGCTTTCCACATCCTAATGTTCATTTCATCAGATCCACTCAATATGTACTTGTTGTCCAAAGACCACTTCACGCAGGTCAACCTCTGCATTCTCTTAGTGTGGTAGATATCCCTAGAGTTCATTTTGAGGCTCTCGAAAATCCTAATTGTTTTGTCATAACTTCCAGAGACAAACTCCCGACCAGTTGGCGCGTAGTCGACGTCTATAACAGCTGATGTATTGCCCGTATGCATGTTTATTGGTTCACGTAATTTTCTTATGTCAAAAGTATACAAACTGAAAGAAATAGTAATAAAACAAATTAGTCTTCAATCCTATTATCACGACCAAATTGGTCGTATTTTATCAGAAGGTGAAGATTTAATGTACATAGTCTTCAATATTCCGATCTGATGTAAAGTGGTTACCGTAGCCTATGTAATAAAATTATCATCGTCTTCTGTGAGGAGGAGGTACTTCCCCAGTCGGGTAGCTTTGAAGTGTCTACCTCTCTTTCGCCCGAGCCTCGTTTGTTAATAACAAGAGTGAACTCACATACATATGCGGTTGTCTTTCTCTCTAAAGATGATACACCATCACAGCCCAAAATTATGTATTACTGCCCCCGCTGCTAATGTAACGCATCCATTAACAGCGGCGGTAATTTTGTTTAACTGATAGTATGGTGGACTTGCGCAGTCGAGCTACTAATGTTCGAGCCTTTTTCCCTTTGTCTCGTTTGTAATTCAGTTGGATGCTCCACATATCCTGGGGTTCGCTATGGTTCTAACGGTGGTTTTTTCACACGTTGTTTTAATTACTGTTGCTAGTAATATGTTTATGAGGAAGAGTCGATTACAAGCATTTGAATATTGACAGTTAGGTACGTATTATAACGTTAGTTAAAAACGTAAAGTAAACATAAAGTTAATAAATCCGGAACCGGAATGAAGGCCGAATATTGAAAACGTTGAATGTTTATTTAACCGAAAGTCTAAAATCCCGAAAATATATATACATGAAATACTTGTCTAAAAAATACGCTTACTTTGAAGTCTTTTCTATATCTTTTCAGTAGACAGGCAAAATTTTGTATTAGTCGGGTTTTAGGTTTTAAGTTTAATATTGTCAAAATAAATACATAATAAGTTACACTAAATAAACGTAGAGATAGCCTAGTGGCGGTAGCGCTAAGGGGAGCAAGACTACTATAGGTACGCAATAAAAATATGTTGTACTCCCTTAAATGTATGTTTACATTATTTATCTCGGCTGCCTGAACGCACTTTAGTTTTGAATTACAGAGACAACAAATCAGTTAGAGTAGTGGAAAAACAAGTAACCAATAACAAGTCGTCGGAGGCACGCTTCACAAGGCTCCTATTTCCGGTTAAAGGGAACCTAACAAACCTACTGCGACCAAACTTTCTGCCCGCTACCCTCATATTTTGCGACTAACTGTTTGGAAATCGATATTTAAATTTTCCAGGTTATAATAAACTTTCGGTCATTTGAAAATATAAATAAAGCTTCGTTATATCGGGTATCGTCATTTTGTACTTTCGGTATTTTAAATTTTCGTGTTTTTATCGTCCATATTTCAGTTGTAGAGATTATGACTTTTCGGCATTATAATATGTGCTGTGACAGTTCCAGTTTCACTATTAAGGTTTTTTACTTTGTAGATTTTTCTCTTGTATGTGGATTTTTAATTTCAAATTTTTACTTTTATATCGTATACCCCACATATATTCCAAAAAAAATTCTTTATATTCTCTTTCTGCTACGGAGTATTATTTTATCACATAGTATAAGAATGATACCGTAGAATGATATCTTTGAAGTTACGATTGGTAGAATTATTACGGAAATAAATAGACAAGCAAATGATATTTTAAAGATTATTGCTTCTATTATGTAAGGTATCTAAGATGAACAGGAAATAACATTTATTATTTTCAGTAATAGTAATCAAATATAGGTTAGAGATCCATATCAATATTAGAAAACCTGAACACTTAAGACCTCACCTCAATATACTCACAAGATCCTAGAGCCCAAAGGCATACCTAAGCTGGAGATTTGTTCGGCACATATTTGCAACTTCCAATAATGCACTTCTAATATTGAAACAGAATTCTCATAGTTAGAGGTACTTACTACATAAAGATAAACGACGTTTTATGTACCATATTTAGATACGATAAAAAAACCGGAGCCGATTTCGTACAAGAAAAATAGGGTTCCGTAGCCGAATAGGTCAAATATAAAGATATTTTTGCTGTTTTGGTTGCATAAAATTACAGCAATTTACTTATGGCCTGTTGAGTATCCATATGCAATTTGATCCAACCTGCTTTGTGTGCTTCCGCCACCAAATATCAAATTGCATGTAAGTTTGACAAAATAACGCCTGAATCTATTAACGAGTATCCATATTGCGTATCGAATATGAACATTTTATTTCAATGATCCCTTCTTCATATGTAACACCTGGGGAAGCTTTCTAGAGAAAATGTTGTTCGTCTGTGAGCCGCAGTTTTTACAGATTTATACATTCTTGCGACTGCAACTGGTCTATGTTTCTTTCGTTTGTTTTTCGTACTGGCCAGCTGGCACGTTGTTTAAAGAATAATAATTGTTGATAATAAGAAGAACTATTAATAGACTTATATTTCCGTTTGCAACCCATTCCTGAAAGAAATTTATACCAGTGAAGACCAGTTAATATTCGCTTTCGGATATTAACCACGACAAACAAACAGACGACAAAAAAAACGCACGTTTGGATTTATTGAAAGGTGGAAAATCAATATGAAATATATAATAAAGCATTTCATTTGAAATTATAGACAGACAGTTCAATTTTGTTCAGTTGTATAAATAAATCCCATATATACCCCAGATTTCGGTTGAAGCCTAAACACAGGTGACGGTACCTGCTTTTCCAGGTGCAATGCTGAGTTAATACGTAATTTATACATAATATATATATACTTTATTGCACATTATGGTGTTAATATAACAATTTAATAATCATAAGTGCTCTATGTGCCAGCAGCAGTGGCCTCTATCATAACTCCCGCCTGACTAAATGATACTGTTCGAGTGCAAATATATGAGTTTTCTTAGAAATCGCTACATGCTTGATTACAATATCTGGGAAGTTCCATTGATTCCTTACGGAACTCATCATCAGATATTCTTGATTCTATTGGGGGCGATCTAGTCATACTTTACCGATAATAAAAGAATCATAAATGTTGCGTTCATAAGGCATTTTTTTTTAATTTTTAATCTATGGCCCACTCTACGACTATCTTTTCTTTAGAAAATTAAAAATCATGCCTCAAAAGTACCTCCTACGTAGATTTTTGATATTCCCATGCAAGACAAACAGTTGTGTGTTAGTATTGGTCTGGATGTTTCAAGAGATGTAGGATGCATCAAAGCAGCACCTCCACCTCACGGAAAATCGCAGCCAAATAACAACTCCCTAGAGGGTTGTTGTGTTCCTGCGTGTGAGTGAGGTCACCAGTAAGCTCCTAAGGATTTGCTGTGTTAGCAGCAGAGGAAGGCATCCCGCGAGTGATATTTAATGTATTACAAGCGTTCACAGGCTAAGGTAAGTGTTTTTTTTTTAATTAAGGAAGAGTGTATCTGTCAAAGGCAGCAATTTCTTTTAACTAATATAGTCTCACAGCTACGTAATCATGTGTGAAAAATGAGTAAAACACTGATATTATCGATGCACCCTCTAAACACCCCATTCCATATTGTTTGATATATATAAACACGAAAAAATATGTAAAACGGCGAGAAATGGAAAGAAGTTTTTAACATAATAAATGCATTCTAAATTCAAAATAATTAGACTTGAAAAAGAGAAGTTTCTGTGTAACAGTATTTGTGGCCAGACTAGTTACATTATGTGAAGAACTTACTTGTAATCTTCATTGGCTACAGTAAATACAAATGCCTCCATTGGGTTCCAGGATAATGCATTGGATCTCAACTCCAACACCACCTTCCTCAGAGGTCCTGACTCGCGGCAATCATATAAAATGATACTTCGGTCACTTGCACAAGATGCCAACAAGTTAGATTCTACCTATAACGATAAATAATGTGATATCTAAAGTATATTTAGAGAGTTCACTAAGGTAGCATACAAGCATATGTAGCAATAGTAGTATTTAGTACCATATTATTCTACATTGTGCTGTTCAACATATCTGCACCAGAATATTTGAAGGAGGGTTTCATTTTCGTGACTTTGATGACCGCCAGTGATTTTAGGGACTATATATCTATATATTTTACAAGCTTTTATTTAACTATCAATGTTGGTATGTATGAGTCAAATCTTGCAAATTAATTTTCAAGCAATTATTTGGAAATCACCTACTAAAACAATGTAGTGTGTGTGAAAATGTTGACAATGTAAGTGGTGTTCAGACTGACATTCTAAATTAGTTTATACTCAATTATGTTTCGCTAAATACAGCTAAAAATAAATGTATTCAATTTTGTCTTCAAAGTGTGACATCCTCCAAAATATAAGTTCTCATTGAGAAAAATTAATTAGAATTTATTGTCAATACTGGGTTCCTCGTAATTACAGTGGACTTCAAATTGTAGTGGGGCCCCTATATAAATAAACTTGCTGGTAAACTTAGCTCCACCTCAAATGCAGTTTCTAGAATCAGACAATTAACGGACATGAACACTGTGCTAAGCGCACCAGTCTACAGTCTATTTTAGTTACTTTCTCAGCATTCTGCTGTATGGTATACTGTTGTAGAGAAACTGATAGCTGATATGCAATCAAAAGCAAAAGAGCCATTCACTCTATTTATAACATAGGCTCCAGAAAACTGTTCAATGAAATAAATATTGTCGCTGTTACTCTACTCAGCTTTCTAGGACTGGTAGGTCTTTTTTTGTAAATTAGATTTGATTCTATAAACATAAACTTCGATTCTATAATACCTCTTTGCTTCTTTAACATTCATCTCTTATCATGCATGCTCGGTTTCTATAGGGTTTCTAACTCCACCTGCAATCCAATCTATTTAATTATAATACATCTTTCTATTTTTGCCTTACACATCTGTTTCGTTATTTTTTCCTCTTGCATTATTATTTCAGACTAACTCCCTTTCTCACATCCATATTGCCGCAGATTTTATGGATCGCTCACATCTTGACAATGTATATTCTACTTTTATGTTATCTCTGTGAAACCTAACTCTCACTTCCATACATCAGCATTGCGATCAACACTGCATTGTGTATAATATGCTCTATGCTGTGCCTTCTGGCTCAGGTTCTTACTGCCAAGAAGTTTTCTCAACAGTCCATTGTGTGTCAGTGCATCCAAGTTATACAATCTATTGTACTTGTTCCAACACTACAACATCAATCAATATACTTGCATTTGTTCTAGATTCTTCTCTTTTTAATAACATTGTCATTGTTTTCTTTAAATTGTAAAGGAAATGGTATTTAAAAGAGAAGTTGTAAGCCTTTGTATGGATATAATCTGCTTTCATCATTGTGACTAGTGTTTGGTGTGTTCGAATGCTCTCATGCTCGACTTGAAACTAGTTACTATTGGCATTTTTTTTAGCCATTGGACGTTTCCAAAATGCTAGTTATAAAATAAAAACATAAAATAATAATTAAGAGAATTGAACAAGTCACAATAATATTTTATTGTAAAAATAGAAGGCCCAATGGCAAATAAAGAATTTTATCTAATAAATAATTTATTATTTTTATTTTATGTTTGTGTGCAAATTATTCACAATTCTTTCTGCTCAAATTTGGAACTAATTAGTTCCAACTTCATGACCATAATCTCAACTTGCCATCACTGGTTGTAACAGAAGCAATCAAACAATGATTAAAACACGCCATACATTGGCACCATGCTTTACCTGGTCCATACAGATCGTTAATATTGTGTACTGTTGCATTGAGATTACAATGGAACTCAAATTCGACAACAAGGTGTAATTTTGATTGTTCCATTGTCACAAAAACAACCATCTTCTTCCAATGTTAATTAGGATAAGCGGGCCTGCTACCTAAGCTTAAGGATTTGGCAAAGATACAGATTTTGACATGAAACCACTCCTGTCAGAACACAACAAATTCAGACTAAGGTTCACAAATCCTTCTAAATATAATTTCCTCACAATGTTTTCCGTCATCGGCCAGCAAGTGATAATTACACCTCATAGAAAACCACAACCAAAATAACAACTCCCTGGAGTGCTGTTGTGTTCCTGAGTAGTTATCAGTAAGCTAGGGAATTGTTGTGTTATCAGCAAAGGTGGCATTGTACAGCTAGAGGTCATAGGGTGCAGTAATCACTTTACTTCAGGTGAACCATATTTATGCCTATATGCCTTCCGAACTTAAATAGAAAAAATTATCATATTGGTAAAATAAAAATACTGCAAAATATAATTCATACCTGATTAAAGGCAACATGATGCAAGCTGTCTACACCCCATTTAAAAACTTTGATAGGTTCATTTCTAGTTTTCTCCCATATCTGACAATGTTCACCACATGTAGCAAACATTGGATTTGATCTATGGTGTGTGACACCACTCACTACAGACATGCTAAGTAGTGTGTTTATAGGATCTTCGTCATCTGAGGATGTAACTTCGGATTTCCATGTCTTGATAGTTTTATCATCTCCAACACTAGTAAAAGTTTCTCCATTAGGCGTGTAGCAGATAGCACGGACCCATCCCTCGTGAGCCACAAAATTTCTTGTACATTTCCGCATAGCCAAGTCCCAAACTCGAATCTCTCCATCAAATGCCCCACTTGCCAAAACAGCAAGTCTATGTGGATGCTTAGCTAAACATGAGACACCATCTCGATGGCCATCAAGGCTACCAATAAAGGGTTTTGCGAAAACCCGTTCTAATTTGACAGCATTCAGAGCTCTTACATATTCTCGTGGAGCTTCTAATGGATGAAGACTAGGGTCATAATTCCTGGGAACTGAAACATGACACAACCTGTATTTATAGTCGCCTAGATGAAGTATTGATAGGTTATGTTTTAGTCATTTTTAATGTTTTACAAGTATTATTTTTGTATGATTATCTAAGTTACTTAAGTACCTCTGTTATCATTTAATTACTTAATAGATGATTATAATACTTACGTTTGTGTATATCTCTCTTAGTAGCTCGTAAATAATCTTCTGGATTACGACTAATTACTTTAATATTTACATTGGACATCGTGTAGAATTTTACTTGGAATAAGCTTTATTTGGTTGTATCGGGTTAAAAAGTAGCTGAAGTCACAAATACGTCTCAATTGATCACTGTAAACATGTTCAAATTATTTTTATTTTCGATTACCTACAGTACGGCATGCCATGGCATTGCAAAATGACAGGTGTATTTTTTTTTTGTTCTTTTTATCCCCGAGAGGAAAGGCAAAGGGATCTGGCGCATACAGCTAAGTCATCAGTTTAGAACCATTTGAAAATCTTAATTCTATGTTCCAGCTTCAGGAACTGTGCTCAAAAAACACTTGGGAAGGGTACTTCGATCCAATCAACCCGTAAAACGATAGGAATTTTACAAGGTATTCTTGATGAACTTATTCACGTCTTTCAAAAAGTGCATAAACGTGTTATATTTGAGTTTTTTCATTATTGTACAATTGCACTAGCACTTATGTTACAAAACACTATCGAAATTGTCACATAAAACTAATTTTACACAGAATTGTAAAAATTTCAAATATAGAGTACGCGCCATAAAAGAAGTCCCGTAGACGCAACGCTGCAGTCGCAAATCAAAATGTTACCAGCACTGTATTTCTATCTTACTTCTTTGTATTTCTCTTTGTAGTAAATTCCTCCTCGCTAGTAATCTATACTATACTTAGACAATTATTCAACAAAAGGACTCACCATACGCGTGATTCTGTTAGTAAATAATTCTGCCATTTTTGACGGGGAACGAGGTAACTACTACATAGAAACGAAAATAATGTTTTAAGGAAATGTCAACCTTATTTCCCCGAGGGGAAAGGCAAAGGGATCTAGCCCATACAGCCAAGTCATCAGTTAAGAACCATTTGAAATCTTAATTCTATGTTCCAGCTTCAGGAACTGTGCTGAAAAAATACTTGGGAAGGGTACCTCGACCCAATCAACACAGTTTAAATATCACCCGTAAAACGATAGTCATTTTTACAAGGTTTTCTTAATGAACTTATTCACGTCTTCCAAAAAGTGCATAAACGTGTTATATTTGAGTTTTTTCATTACTGTATAATTTCACTTATGTTACAAAATACTATCAAAATTGTCACATAAAACTAATTTTATACTGAATTGTAAAAATTTTAACTATAAGAACAATGTCACTCGTCAAAAGCGCGGGAAGAAGTCTTTTTTTTTCGTATAGTTATGTGTGTGTGATCATATGTGGCAGTTTCCTGCCTTTTTGGCAGCATTGAGCCCTTATTTTAGCCTGTGGCAAGTTTGGTGGCAGTTTTCAAAATACTGGCAGTATTTGACATGTTTGCAAAAAAAAATTGCAACTATGTCAAATAGGTACTTGTTGCAGACAAAAACAAACAAAAAAAATTTTTGTATGCTGCACAAAATATAAGGAATATTATGGCAACACTATATCGCCAGTCACGGGTATTCCCTTAAACTTCTCGTAGAATTTTTGTGTGACATTGAAATTGCGAACTTCAATGTCTCACGAATAGAGTCTATAATCATAAAAGTGATGGTTTAGTGTAAGTTTTTGTTTCAGTGATCTTTTTTCGTTTCGTTCCAACTAACCATATTACTAAAGACTAAGATACGTAGTAGATTTAACAAACATGTGTCATCTATTTTGCATGTCAAACAAGGTATTAAAGAACATGGCAATTGTGTTTCGTTTCAGCCTACCAAAGAAATGGTCAAACGGATGAATAAAAATAAATATAAAGAAGCCGATAGCAGCGAGGAATGTAATGTTAATTGTGACTTACGATTCATACTACGCATATTTTAATAAATATTTAATATTCAAAGGTTTTTTTTTATTTATTACTACATAAATGATAGTGGCATTATTTTGGCAAATTTCACAATACATTTGGCAGGATTTGCCAGGATTTCAGCCGAGAAAAGGCAGGATCAGCAATTTTGAGATGGTCACACTGTATACTACTCTATGGGTACTCACTTGTTTGTTTTCATTCGTCGCGATCGTCTCATTAATCTTTTAATAATAATACACATTCAGGTATTTCGAATCATTGTTTTGATAATCATCAGGAATCCAAATATTTTGCAGTGTGACTTTCCTCTCTTCTTTTTTATCTCAGTGTCAATTGTTACAAATATATTATTGCTATGACAATACTTTTTTCATGTACTAAATAGGGATGTACAAAGTAAGAGGTATGTATAAAATTAATAATTATTTTACGACAAATAGTGCTCTCCTAAATGTGTTCTGTAAATGACTAATCCTAATCTTCCGTCCTGGATGCCACACACACACAGTGCGTGTTTTCCAAATAACTTCGTTGCCATTACTTTATTTGTCATAATTTATTTATACCAGGTAAGAATCAAGCTAGCCACGCTTGATCGTAAGCAGTGTCCATAGCCTATGGACATTTTTAACACCAGGGATGTCACTTATGCATTTCCGATCCTAAAATTAAGAAGCGAGATTATCTCCATCCCCCTCCCAAGACGAATAAACTCATAACTCAAGACGAATAAACTCATAAATGTAGTTCCGCGACTCTCTGACCGTAGTTTATGCAAGAACTGTTGAACATTCAGATTATGCGCTCAATAATTCTCAAACTTGCAGTGAGCTGTGAGAGTTGTATGAATTTCTTTGTTTATTGGCAGTTGTCCTATAAAAAACAGAAGTTGTACAAGAGTGGCCAAAGATTGCTTGGCTTTTGATGATCATACTTCAAACCTAACGTTAGGTTTTTACACATTTTTAATCAATATTAACTCATTCACCATTAAAACTGAAATGCCTCTATTACATCAAATTGGTGCCTGGAGGAACTTGACTCTTAAAAATTGTTTTCTCCTGATTTGTGGGACTCAAGTTCAAAAATTTTATGTATTTATAATTGTGAGTCCTTAAAAGATGATGCCATAATTATTTTGAATATTAGAAGTTGAGCCTTCTAATATCAGAAAAATCTTTCATTGTTTCGAAGACTAGAGGATAATGAACATTTGATTATGATGCACTATTTCCAGGCATTTGTTCCATTGCAACGGGGTTGTAAATGAATGTGCTAGTGGGTTCTCTTTAAGAGTGATATACAATTAACAAATGCGCCACGCTTCTGAACTGTTAGCTACTTTCACAGCATTATGTCATATGATATATTGCTGTGAAAGAAGGATATCTAATTAATTTCATTTTACAATTTTTTATGTAACATGAACTCCAGGGAGCCAATAAGTGTACTGTTTAAAGAAATATGTATCCTCAATACCCTCATTGTTACTTCTCTGTACATTTATTGAAACCACTATGTATGACCATAAAAATATATATTAATTTTCAAAATTGATCTAAAATTTCAGAAGCAAGAATAAGTATCATATGCTGGTACTCATACATTGGCTTACGGAGACTGGGAGGTTTTTTGTTGTAAATTGTATTGATTTTTATATCAAATTGCTTGGAACTATTCTGTTTTTGCCTGACCATAAGAAGCCTATCAAAAATGTTCTTCCTATAAAGGCTAGAATTAATAACTAGTAGTCAAACTACCTGGAAATAATTCAGTACAGCAACATAATAATTGAAGCTAACATATTTTTAATTTTATCACTTGATGTTTTTTTTTGTACAGAATTGTAATATCTCTGACAATTAAAAAAAAATTAAGACAATGCATGACAACGTCCTTATGACAGCATATTTTTTTCACCTGTAGCCACCAGTATATGATAATAGCTACAAAAATTTATTTATAAAAATGTAAGATGGCCCAATGGCAAATAAACAATATTTATATATTTTTTTATCTTTTATTACCATTACAACTAGGTTCCAGATAATTATTACCTTCTTGGCAAACAATGTTTAATGTAAGATTATGCAAAGTGACTAATTGCCAAAATTTTTGTGTGAAAATTGATCTTTCATCTAAACTAATATATAAAGCAGAAGAGTTTGTTAGTTTGTTTGATTGTGCTGATCTCTCGAACAACCTGTCTATCTATCTATAACTTCACGCCAAATCCCTTGCAGGGTAGGCAGAGAGAACCGAGCGCCACGTGACTCCATCCTTACATATCTTGCTCGCTTCTTTAACATTAATTGCTCTTCTCATGCACGCTCGCCGGTTTCTAGGGCTCCTAACATCACCTTCTGATAGAACACGACCAATTTGGTCATCGTAGGTAAGTCTTGGCCTTCCCCGGCTCCTACATCCTTCCACTTTTGCATTGTATATCTGCTTCATCATGTTTCATCCTGCATTCTTTATACATGACCGAACCTTGGAGCATGCCTCTTCTTATTTTAACACCGACGCTCCCTTTGAACAATCTGTCTAATTTGAAAAAATATTTTTGCATCGTATATCCTAATTCTCAAGGAAGTTTACAGGCTATCAACATCACGATATTACCCTTAAAAGCCAAGGAAAAAGGTAGAAAGTAGAATAAGCGTTTACGGGATACTGGGATAGGTGCGGGCGAAGTCACAGGCTGCAGCTAGTCTTACATAGAATTTCAAATTTGAATTGATTTTGTAGCTGTTGATGTAGCTATGAAATTGCTTAAAAAAAAACTATTATTCATTTGTTTCTTTGCCATTTGATTCTTCTCTGATATTGTAGTTTATGTGATTATTATAATATTCAAATTGTCTTATCTTCAAATGCAAACAAGTGTACCACTGTTGCGTTTTTAGTTTCATTGTTTTCATTCTGTAAATTTTAACCTGAACTATGAGCTCTAAGTTCATGTTCACAATCGATCAGTGACGCAAGTCAGTGACTGTGCATTGAAATGCATTGAAATTAGTGGAAACAGATTCATCTCTAATCACAACGGAATTCGCAGCAGCCTTCAATGTAAGTGATAAAACAATATTGATTCATTTACACCACATTGGATAGACTGTAAACTTTCAGTCACCCATCATTCCCACCACTTAAGAGTTTATTAACTCCCTAGGATTTCTATTATGGAGAGATCAATGAACTACCATTAAAATGGCAAAATTGCATTGACATGATTTCTATATACCACAGTAATTTCATAGATAACGATCCAATATACAGGTGTTTTTTATGCCAGGACTTCTATGACATTTATTTTATTATTTGTTATGATAGACAGGAAATTTCGTGTCCCGGTATCAAACATTGTCTTAAAAGTTTTTATTATTTATCTATACATATAAATAAAATTGAAGTGTCTGTCTGTGATTTCAAAATAAAGCCTTTATTTTAAGCTCATATTATTATTTTCATGTTAACAAAGCCTAAATACGCATTTTTAACTTTTTGTCTGTCTGTTATTTTGTCCGGGCTAATCTACGAAATGGCTGAACCGATTTTGACGGGACTTTCACTGGTAGGTAGAGGACTGTTCAGAGGAAAATATAGGTACTTTTTATCCCGTAAATATTTAGGGTTCCTGCGTAAAAAATGAAAAACTGCTAAAATTAGGGGGAAATATCTTCCCCTTCGGGGACTTTGCATTTTTATTTTTGTTATTTTCATAGAATACGTATTTTTTGTGACATAAAATAACTACGCATTTTTATGTAATAAAAATAAAATAAATATACGTTGCCTCCCGTAAAGGTCAATAGATGGCGCTGTTTGAAAATTGAATCGCTCTATGGTTGCATCTACGACCCTGAACTTTATTTTTTTAAACAGAAATAATTTGTGGTCTATAGGGAAATGAAGGTTACTAAAAGTCCAAATCTCATGCGTGCGAAGCTAGTAGTTAATATATATTCATGTGCCGTGTGGCCTCGGCGTAAGAATAGGCCACACCATCTCAACACGTGGTGTCGTAAAAGGGGACTAGGAAAATATCCAGGAGACGGACAGCAGCGTCGCCTGCGTACTTTAATAACTTACTTAAGACATGGGCGGCGCTACAGTCTCTCCAGCGATGCCGAATTGACTATCGGTATGCCGAATTCACTGCGGGCCGTATGGGGAAGGTCAAGGTCGCTCAGCGTGCTATGAAAAGAGCTATGCTAGGGGTTTCTCTGCGTGATAGAATGAGAAATGACGATATCCTCAGTAGAACTAAGGTAACCGACATAGCCCACAGGATAAGCAAGCTGAAGTGACAGTGGCCCGGCCACATAGTTTATACTGGCAACCCCTGGGGAAGAAAGGTTCACGAATGGCGTTCCCGTACACGCAGTGTGGGACCCCTACTAGATCGAGCGACGACCTCAAAAGGTTTGCAGGGAGTCGATGGAATCAGGTGACACAAGGTCGAGACGAGTGGCACTATAGAGGGGAACATAGGCCATGTTGCAGTGGACGAATACAGGCTGAGATGATGATTTATTCATACTATAAATTAATAGCAGACCTTTTTGGTTCATTGTACTTACTAACAAGTACCGTGCTAAAATGATGCAGCTACTTAAGTGATGTTCTTTTACACCACTATAGTCGTAACCAAGCGTGCTATGTGCCTAATCTTATATAGTCATTTCAACATATGAATACTTGCAACGTCAGAGGTATCAGGGGGTATCATGCGTGTTCCTAAAGAATCCTATGCTGTCACTCTGTATGCATGTCTTTTGGGAAAATCTGGAAGGGAGGTTTATTAGACATTTTTAACATGTTTACAAAATCTGTCATACGTCTTTCGAATTATAATTTCTTGGAAGAACGGGTTTCCTCACAATGTTTTTCGTCACCGCCGAACTAATGATAATTACAAATATGTACATAAATACTAATTTACTGGCAGTACATGCCAGGATTTGAACCGGGGACCAGTTGGTCAATAGGTAGTTTCCTTATCCATTGGGCTATCACTGCTTCTTCACACTTTTCTGATCATTCCATTTCTATGTATAAGTATGTAGTCCGGCCATAAATGCTGTTACATAGAAACTATTTTTCTCAACTCTTTAATTATTTTGAATTTGGAGCGCGTTTATTATGTTAAAAACTTCTTTAGATTTCCTGCCGTTTTACATATTTTTTTCGTGTTTATTATCAAATTACAATATAGAATGGGGTGTTATAGATAATAGGATTGCAGTGATTGCCTCGCCGAGCCGTCGCGTCGGTATTATTCAAGACACTTCAAAAGCTTGGTATCAGCCGTATGTTCGTATATCGACTATCGACAGATATACGAACACTCCCTCTGTCGAAGACCATAAAAGATCCGGGCGACAGCGTGCTGTTAGAACTACACAGGTTGTTACTGTTGTTTAAGCCAGTGTTCGCCGTAACCCCATTAGGAAACACAAAATCTTATCGCGAGAAATGAAAATTCCCGCTAGGACTCTGTGGCGTTTAATAAAACAAGACTTGAAGTTCGGCGCTTATAGTCTATATACAGGACATTCCCTAAACTAATCCCTTCAGTTGAAGAAAGTATTATCGATCAAAACTCCGTCTGTCCCGATATGCAGGTGAAAGACACGGAAATATCCTCTTAACTGATGAAAAAGTTTTAACGATTTAAGAGCACTACAACAAGCAAAATGACAAAGTGTACGTACACAGTTTTAAAGAAGCCGCCCAAGTGGTCGGAAAAGTACAACGTGGTCATCATCCTGCGTCTGCAATGCTTAGGTTTGTCGGTGTTAGGTTTATCAAGGAGTCACAAAGCTTCATTTTTGTGAAAAGGAGGAGCCTTGAAGTGAAGAAGCTAAAGTGTAGCAAGGGACTGTCTTTTGGATCGTGTGTGAAACCTCTCAGCGATACATTTTTTTTTAAATGTACCGTGGATTTTCCAGCAGGACTGCACCTGGTCACAAGGCCCAAACTAAGCAAGCCTGGCTCGAAACCAACTTTCTAAAAAAAAAAGGAAAAGATTTCCGTAAATATGTATCTACATATTTTATTAAGATAATTTCATTACTTCATAAAAAAGAAATGCATATTCATTGGTAACAGAACTTATGGCCGGACTAGGTATATGCATAAATAGCAGCAATCGCAGCAGCCGAGGCAGAGACTACTGGAGCAGCCATGGCAGTGTCGGCATGTTGCATTTACTAACGGTAGTGGGTGGGTGATGGCCATTGCTAGTCCGCATGAACTAATTGGTGGTGGACGCACACACAGAAGGTTAGATCAAATTAAAATAAATATAAATAAATAAATATTGTCGGACAAATTACACAGCGCCACATAGCCCCAAAGTAAGCGAAGCTTGTGTTATGGGTACTAGACAACTGATAAACATACGTAATTTTTTTTTTTTTTTGTAAATATATACTTATTATACATAGAAAATATATATATTAATATAGAAAATAATAATAATTGCATGTTATATGTTAAATCCTTACTGTTACTTCTCAATTAATTTATGACAACATAATGTGTCCGTAAAAATTTAAAGTCGTTTTCAAACTTCTGCGAATAACTTCGAAGTAGTAATAAGTTGTGTATGCCGGTACACCGGCTTGCTAGGACTGATGGATCTTTTCATGTGAATTGTATTCGATTTTATAATAGTTGCCTGAAACGGTTCTGTCCTTTCCTGATAATGTATTCAAAAAACACATTAAAAATACTTTCTATAAAAAAAGCTTATTATAGAATTTATGAATATGTAACTAAATAATACTAATAAATATTATCGGACAAATTACACAGCCCCAAAGTAAGCGAAGCTTGTGTTACGGCGACTAGACAACTGATAAACATACGTAAATACATTTTTTTTTTTAAATATATACTTATTTTTTTTTTTTTCTCTTTATTCTTACACCCCTGCCGTGGGCAAGGCACTTTTTGCACAATATAATAATTTAATTCACATTTTTTGTTTTTTAAAAAATCACTGTGCAATATAAATAAACACATTCATACATCACACTCTCTTTCATTTTCCACAAATCATTCTTACATTCATCATCTTTCAGTTACATTTCCAAAAATTTTTGATTTGCCCGTTTTAGAACGCCGGTGAAATATCTTCATATGTCCAACTTCCCTACCCATACTGCATCAGTCCAGCCACGGGCGTCAGCGAGCTTCACAGCTCCACCTAGCCACCGCGATCCCATCGGCTATACAGAGTATAGCCGAGGTATGCAACATTGGTCCTAGGTGGGGCTGCTCTGCTTGTTCCGATCTATGACAGCCGTCGCTAGACCGACGCTGTATTTTAAAAATTTTGGTCTATGCCCCGTCACTATTTCGGAGACCGATTTTTCGGTGACCCGCATTCCCAAATCCTGCTCCAAATCGTACCTCTGTTTGGAGAATGCGGGACACCGAAACAATATGTGCTGCACTGTCTAATATATACTTATTAGTCACATAGAAAATACCCAGACTAAGACAAACAGACATGTTAATGTACACAAATGTGAGCCCGTAACTGACAAAGGTGTCTGGAAATAATTCAGCATAGACGACCTTAATAATCTTTAATTCTACAATTTGATATCATTATTGTATAAATATGCTAATGTAAATTTATTGTAATACCTACTCGTATCTATATTATTTAAGTTGCAAGTTTCTTTCGGCATTTCTTCTTCGCCAATGGTCGTTTCCGAAATGCTAGCAGATTAAAAAAGAAAAAATTGAAATAAGGGAATTGAATTTAAACAATAAGACTATATTTCAAAAAATGTAGGACGTGTCTAAGTGCCCCCGAGTGCTTAATGGCAAATAAAGAATTTTATCTTTATCTTATCTTTTATGAAAACGTACAAATGTCATAGAATATGACATTGCACATATCTGCACTAAGCGTTTTGATTCCTAGTTTCTAATTTGAACGGCCAAATAGTTTAATATATAAATAAATCCATCGTCTTGGAGGCTAAAATAAGTGCTGAAACTCGATACTTTTGAAATTAGATTTGGCAAAATTTGCTTGAGGATAGTCGATACAGGAAATAAAAGTTTTTAAGAGATACGTCAAAGCAGTCTGGCCAGAGAACCTGCACCCTACAGAAACAGCTACATAACAACTCCCTGGAGGGTTATTGTATTTCTGCGAGAGTCAGAATATTAGTGAGCCCCTAAGGAGATGCTGTGTTAGCAGGGGTGGCAACGCGCAATGATACTTCATGTATTTCAAGCTTTCGTAGACTACGGTAACCACTTTACATCAGGTGGGTTGTATGCTTGCATATCCGACGTTGTATAAAAAATAAGATAAAACCAGTTGAGAATGCGCAAGTTTGCATAGCCAGAGGAACACCTGGCTCGTTAATTATAGAACAATTCATTTTTTTTAATTTGTCGGCCATTTTGACCATTTTCCTTAAGAGATAGGAACGGTGTTCCTGAACATTCCTATTCTAATTTTTTATGCTAATTCCGAATCTGAAGTCAAAATTCGAATATTCGAAAAAAGCGACACACACACAGAGACAAACGTACAGACAAACATATAGATTTCATATATGAACGGTGTTCCTGAATATGGGCGCTATTACAAGCATGTTCCATTCACTGGACATATGCCCCGTTTTCCTATAACCGTGGACATCATTTTCGTGAAGGTTCGTCATGACTGTTCGAGTGTTAATGAACTTAAACCAAGGAGGCCCTTGCTCTCATTATTTATTATTCATTGGCTTTTGACTATATTCGTACGCCAATTTTATACAATCAAATGTTATAAATTATAACAAAGTGACCTAATGTATGTTCTGCCGGCATTAGATAAGCGACGAGTCCGCTGCTAGCTTCTCATCAGTAGTATTTTGTTCATTGACCCGCAGAGCTGACGAACGCGTGGGCAAGCGGTCGGCAAACACACGGAACTGAGCAGAGTTGAAGGGTGTTTTCATCATCAAAAAGTTCGCATTTAAATTTAAAATAAATTTAAAATTTCTCCAGTGACTTAATTTAGGTACTTACTGTTGTGAATACAATTTTTTTTTCGTGTATACGGTGAGTTATTTGATGCAGCTTTATACTTTTTTTGTTATTCATATATTCTACAAAGCTGTCTATTTATGCTAATAACATAAATTAATGGTAGTAGGTATAAATTATTAAAGTTATTAGGATAAGTTCTAAAATCGTCACGAATTTTCTAGAAGCTTTTAATTTGGATTGACGTTATATATGACACTATATGATTGCTTTAACACACGCAACAGATCTGGCTTGAACGAGCATTTCCAGGCCATAGTCTCATCGTTCATTACAACGGCAGTATTATTATTTGTGAATTCCATTTCCTAAATGACAAAAATAGTCTTTATCGTTTAGTGATTGATAATGGGGTCAGGCGGGAATTGAGGTTGTTCCGTGCGTTCAAATTGTCACGTCCACCATCTACAGACATTTTATGCTTGGAATAATATTAGGTATTATAAACTAGCTTCTGCCTTCGGGTTTCCGTGTGGGTATCTCCATGATCGTAATAATAAGCTCCCTAATCGCAAAAAGGTCCCTTGTACATATTTGTTATTGTCACTTGCTTGGCGGTGAAGGAAAACTTCCCGAGGAATGTCCAAGAAATTATATTTCGAAAGACGTGTGACTTATGAAAGGTCTGGCTTTCCCTGTGGGTCGTGGGGTTCTGACGTGAGTAGTTTACCCAGCCAAATCTAATAGGTTAGGAAATGAAATACCGAATAAGATTTACGAAAGAAGTGTATCAGGCAAGAGTGAATGGAGATTTCTTTATATTCCATGGTCTCTGCCTACCCCAATGGGAGACAGGTGTGATGAGTATGTATGGAATAACGCTAGGAAGAAGATGTTGTTCTCTAGGTCCTAGGTTACAGTTGGCTTCTTTATCATTCATATCATTATGATCAGCTCCGAGGTATAATCAACACAGACAGATAGACATACATAATTTTACATTGATAATAGTTAGTTGGAATATTTCAAGTATAGATTTTTGAAATCTTAATTTGAGATATTCAAACCTTTTATTTTTTTTTTAATATAACATCAGGAGGCCTACAGGAATACGGTCCATTTGATTTAAAGTTTTTAGTTACCCTAGCCTATGGACGCTTGCAAAATAGGAAGTATCATTTGCCGTCGCTGCTGCTAACACAGCGACTGCTTGGAAGCTTTCGGTAGCCTCATTAACGCTTCATCATAACAATACTCTGGGGAGTTGTTATAAGCCACGGTTCTTTGTGAAGTGCAGATATTTTCCTAGTCTCGCTTTTTGTGGCTCAGTCGTGAATGATACGACTTTGACACCAACGCTTGTGGATTCGATTCCCAAACAAGGCAAACATTTGTGTGCGTGAACATGTCTGATTGTCTTGGTCTGGATGTTTTAAGAGAGGCAGGGCGCATCAAAGCAGCCCGTCTGGGGAAGTACCTTCACCTCACAGAAAACCGCAGCCAAATAACAACTCCCTAGAGGGTTGTTGTGTTCCTGCGTGTGTGTGTGAGGTCACCAGTAAGCTCCCAAGGAGTTGTTGTGTAAGCACACAGCATTACAGTCTCCGATTGTATCATACTTAAAGTTAAAGATTAACTGTCCTTCTTGTATCAAGTGTTTATACAACGAAGAACACGGCTCGCTTGATGTGCGTCGTAACTGTACCTATGCTGTACCTAAATGTTAATAACAATTCCCAGCTAACCGGTACTTAACAATGTATTATCTACTAGTACTTACGTATACATACTACCTTCTGTTCTCGGCTTCAATATCCCGTTTCCTAATCCATTAGGATTGGTGGGTTCGCTACCGAAGCTTAAGGATTTGGCGAAGATACTATTTTTTCCCGTGCGGATATACCCCTCATCCCAGTAATAAGCTTATGGTCCTTCTCCAGGCCCTTTGCTACCTGTAGGTGTACCATATCATCTCGTTTAGTATAGGGGTTTTAGCCCGAGGCGATAACATACACACACAGATACACAAACAAAGCTTATTTTGCATTTATAACATTGAATACAGATATCACGTATTTTTGTATGAATAATATATTAAATTTTTCGGCCAATGGCACGACAATACTATATGCTAAAAAACATCAGATTTATATGAAAATTAGTTGCCATAACGAAAGAATTCTGTGAAAAAAACATTACATAAATGTTGGGTTTTTTATTATTCATTAAATTAAGTATAAGGAAAACAGTTTTATCTTAAAACTAAAGTAAACGACCACGTTAGCTTTAAAAACAGAGAACTAATATCGAAACAGCGGTACCCATAGGGAGGAAATAAGCTATGGCGAGTCTATGAGACCGATATTAGGTAGTAACTGAATTCACCGCTACAGGTCGGGGGAACACCGCGGCACTTATCGCATATTGGTTGATCCCGAATCGCTTAGATATTTTGTCGCTAAAACGCAACGTTTTGTGAGTGCAGGGTGCCTTCATGCTCATTTAAGGGGTTTATTGCTTAACCCTAATAGAACGAGGCTCAAGATATATGTATACAGTCTAAACCGTATATAATGACATTGTAGGAACTCTCTAACCTCGGTCGCTATGTCCTATAGTTGCTATAAGCAATATGCACAAATAGATACATTATTTGAACTTGTGATATGTGTACATGTGTAAGATATTTGAGTTATATATATGTGTAGTATATGTATAGATATTCGGCGTATGATATTTTATTCAAATTAGTTGAAATTGTTATTCTTCAATTTCTTGGACTTCATATTTCCTTCACCAGTGTTGCGATAATTAATTTCAGCTTCAGCTAATCTGGGATTTTTCGTCAGTATTCAACATTTTTGCGACTTTTTCTTCTTTTGCGACATGGTAATTAGAAAAACGCGATGAAAACAAACACTAGGTACTCAAAACAATCAACATTTTGTTTGGGGTCAACTATCTCATTGACTAAACTAAATAAGTCGTGAAATGTCCAAGGACAAAATGTGAAAAGCGCGAAAGAGGTGCAAGTTGGGTGGGAGAAATGCGTAGGTAATTATAGGTCAAAATAATCGTGCATAGATTAGAATACAGTTCAAATTAATGCTTTATTTTATTTATTTATTTATTAAAGGACCACAAACAAGTTCACAATATTTTATAATTATGAAATTATGTTAGTACTTATCTAATTATGAACCCAACACTGTTGGCCACAAATTTATTATATACATTATTATACGTGTAGATCTTATAAAAAAGTAGTCTTGGTTACAATTCATTTGAGTGTGATGGTGGTATTACATTTACACGGAATTGAGTTATGTTAACATTTACAGAGTTTGTGATTAGTAAAGTAGTTTAGGTGTTTTACTATATTTTATAGGTAGTGAAAGATCACTGTAGAAGTTCCTTTCAAACAAAGAAGTGATTGAAATTTCATAAATACACCTCGACTAATCGAATCCACCCGAATGCCCTACGGCGTGTACATCCTTGGGTTCGATTTATTATAATGATCACAATCGGGTGAATTCGACCCGCCGAACAAACCTCAAAGGAGTTGTTATTTGATTTTCTGTGTGGTGGAGGTCCAAACCATGACAGTCATGTTCATGTATACTAATGTTTATCCTGTGTGGGAATCGAAGCCACGAGCATTGGTGCTAAAGTAGATTTGTTAACCACTCCACCACCGAGCGCGTTCGTCCGTAGTCAATTTTCAAGTTGGATTTACTTCATGCTTACTTTGTGGTGCATTGAATAGGACCATAGAGCAAAGCAGCCTACAACGGCGGACGCCAGAAGCCGTATTACACTTTGAAAAACAATACTTCAAGGTACAAGCGATAAATGATGATCATAAAAATATTCGAGTCCAGGTCAAACTTTCTCGATTCTTATATACAAATTATAGGTTTACATATATACATAATAACACGTTATAACTATGATAGAGAGTATTTATACATATCCGGTTTACTAGGCATCAACTGTTTCCTTTTTCGATATCGAATGTGACTGCAATGAAAATCACCAAGCAAAGATAATATTTTAGTGTTTGGCATTGTCCGTACGAACAATGTACAGTCACATAAAATCAAAAAGATACAACTTTGGGCTTTGGTAATACGCAATTAATATCAATATGCACTTTCAATCCTTCATTGCAAAGCCACTGATAGATAGGCTTTAATACAGCGACGTATCAAAAGATAGACATGTTATACACCAACATTATTGTATTTTAAAATGGCGCAAGTAGTACTACTATATCTACGTACAGTTATTTATTATGTTATGAGACTTTGCTCTAACAATGAGACAAATGTGTTGTTATAAAAAGATGAATATATATATTAAGACATTTATGCCTTGGGGCGCAATACATATAGACGCGACGCGAGAGCGTGGCCAATTGAATGCTAGTTGGGCAATTACCTTACTTTCGTATTGCCATTCTAGAGCATGTACGACGTATCTATAACTATAAAACATCTTAGATTAGTATTAAATACTACTTATTGGTATAATTTATGAATTACGTAAGTGATATTCACCGGTGAAGAATACATACATCCTATCTTAAAAATTGAGACAGTGGATATTGATGTGTGCGCTTACTTTATTGAAATCTTACATACAAATTGGTAACTTCGTAGGCAGCGGGCAATGTGTGAGACCCGACTTAAGTTGATCACTTTACATACATTTACGAAGACGCAAGCCAAAAGTTCGTTCAACTTTTTAATTAATTCTCTGGTATTTGGGTGTGTACTGTAAATTACAGGCTTAACAGGAAAATATGTATAAAAATGCACCTCCACAGTTCAGTCGCAGAATGTCTGCATTTGTTTCCGCTATGTAACAATACCTGATCACAAGCTTTGTGATGAGTTCATTCCCACTAATATAACCTTTATGATCGGTAGCTCCATACAGCGCCGTAAAATCGCACCAGTCGTTACCCTATTTAAATACATCCGTTGTAGAGTATTGTACCGAGTAGTAATTTCAGTATATTTGACGTTTGAAGATAGGGAACAGTACAACTATATTCAAAAAGCAGTCCTTCTGGGGAAATGCCCACATTTTAAGTAATACTTCGTGGAAGGAAACGTCAGACCGCAGTGGTCCAACACGCTTTAGCTATGACCCCCTTTTTATTGAAGGGGAGTTGTATCGCGTCTCTGGTTTTATTTATGCTACGTACGGTCAGGTCTGGATTCTTTTTATACTTTTCCAACAAATAATAAAAACGAAATATATTTTTTTTGTATGTTTTGAGATATTAATGTAGCATCATATATATATTTGGAACTCAGCATAATGCATAACTATAGCAAATTTGACGTTTGATTTGTAATAATAGTGTATGTCTGATATATTTTTTGTGACAGACAGACATACCCATGAATGATCTCATAAGGCTTGCTAGAGAACAGAACCCTGTTATCATCAAGGGTACAAATATCCATATATTGTCTACTACACCACTGGCCACAGAACGGTGGTGTCGGTTACATTTTTTTTATAACGACACCACCGTAGTGAAGTTCTGACCTTATGCATTTATTGTTATCGATTATTATTCGTGTGTAAGTCATGTAGCGCACGGTTCTCTTCGCCTACCCCGCGAGGGATTTGATGTGAAGTTAGAGATAGATTATTATTGTTTATAAGACCACGACTTCACCTTACAGATGATCTCTCTATGCTCATTTTTTAAAACGGTGCAGTCTATTTCATGCACACTATTTTCGTCCCGCTCTGTGTGGAACTGGTAGTCGAACATTTGTATTGGGATAAGCAAGCGACCGCCAGCTTGACGTCGACCTATACGCAATCATGGCCATGAGTAGGTCCGCAGATCTCATTTTCCTCTAGGAAAACTACGTTTATACATTGATACTATTTGAATTTTAACTACGTACTGCCAATAATGTAGCCAATAGGGTCGGCAACGCAAGAGTGACACCCCTGGTGTTGCAAATGCCCATAGGCTACGGTAACTGCCATCAGGCAGGCCGTACGCTTGTTTGCCACCTTAGTGGTATATAAAAAAAAAATGATTATTTTTGTATTGATATTTTAACAGATATTGCATTGGCACCATTTAAGATTGTTTTATTAATCGTAACCACGTCAATGGTCGGCGGTGGTATCATTACAAAAAAAAAACCAGTTGAGAATGGGCAAGCTTGCATTGTCAGAGGAACACCTGGCCCGTCAATTATATAACAATTCAATTTTTTTTTTTCATTCATTTTGACCATGTTCCTTAAGAGATAGGAACGGTGTTCCTGAACATTCCTATTCTACTTTTTATGCTGAATCCGAATCTGAAGTCAAAATTCGAATATTCGAAAAAAAAAGCGGCAGACAAACTCACAGACAAACATATAGATTTCATATAGGAACGGTGTTCCTGAAAATGTAAACGGCACCACAGTGGTGTGGTCCAGTGGTGTCATTGACAATACATGCAAATATATGGTATGTTGCGTTTTAGGCTGACTTAAATAGATTGTAGGACCTCAGTATACCTACATTTTAAAGTGTCGCTTTGAACAGGAGTATTACACCGCAAGCAGTGATGGCCCAGTGGCTAAGAAACCGCCCTATTGGCTAATTGGTCCTCGGTTCAGATCCGGGCATTACTTTGTTCGTGTTTTCGAATTTATATATGTACCTAATTATCATATGCTCGGCGGTGATGGCAAACATCGAGAAATTACATTTCTATAGACGTGTGACCTAACCTTAAAATGATATGGACCTCTGGCTTTTAGAGGTCTGACGGCAGTAGCTCCATGTCAAAATCAGTATTTTCACTACATCCTTAGGTTTAGGTAAGGGTCCCCGCCCGTTTTAATGGATTATGAAACGGGATAAAGCTAAGAAGAAGAATTTTTAAAGAGAAATATTACCTAATTTTATTATTAAACTTGCTGAACCCCGCGACATCCTCCGCGCATACCCCGTTATCCTGTAAAGGCCGCATAGCCTACTTTCTTTGTTTTTTCCTCGATTTCTGTTGGTCGTATCGTGATGTTCAATAACCTATAACCGTCCTCAGAAGTTGGGCTATCAAATACAAAGGAAATTTTCAAATCCGACTGGTAGTCCCAGAGATTATATTCAAACAGACAAATAAACAAACTTTCGCTTTATATTTTTAGTATAGATTTGTACCATTGACCAAATATATTTATGTGAGGTAAAATATATTTACAAATGGGACGACATTAGTAGCCACTTGTTCCCCTGGTGGCACATTTTTAGTGGTACAATTAGTTCTAGATCTCCTTTATGGCTTCGTGGTGAGTGTGGCGTTACTATTTTTTTTACCTATTTATTGTTTCAGAGTAACGGTTACTTGAAAATGGTTCCTAATTTGAAAATTTTGCATTTATTTTGCTGTGTATTTGCGTGCAATCTGTGGTCATGGGTGCAAGCCGAGCTCTTCACCGCCCTATCGGAGGTAGAACCACTTCTGGAAACACATCAGAGGATTATAGATGACCTCGATCATTATATACACATGGAAGAGAATAGACTTATAACATTAAAGAAGTAAGTGTGATTTGATAACATACAGTTATTAGCTAGTCTAGTTTCAAAATTGCTGTTCGATATCAATGGTGCAACGGTAATGTCTTTTACATAAAAAAGAACAAATAATTAACGAGCTCGTTGACGCAGTGATTATAAAACGCTACTTTGACACCAACGCTCGTGGGATCGACAAACATTTGTGTATTGAACATGTCTGTTTGTCTTGGTGTTTTAAGAGAGGTAGTGCGCAACAAAGCAGCTCGCTTGGGGAAGTACCTCCATCTCATAAACCGCAGCCAAAAACAACTTCCCGGTGGTTTGTTGTGTTCCTGCGAGTGGGTGAGGCCACCAGTAAGTTCCTAAGGAGTTGCTATGTTAGTAGCAGAGGTGGCATCGCACGACTTATACTTATTGTGTTACAAGCGTGTATAGGCTACAGTAACTGCTTTACATCAGGCGTATAAAAAAAATGAAAAAAAAAAAACATCACAAATCGTCTTGGCAGCTCAGTTGGAAATGCATTCGACTGAAAATAGGGAGGTCGTGAGATAAACCCATCAAAGGGGCAAGCTGAAATTTTTCCTGTGTAAAATATTTAGTGAACGAGTTTAGTTATATTTCATATAACACAAGTGCTGCAAGAAAGATGCAATTTAGTTTGACTTTCTGGTGAAAACCGCATCTCAATCGCATTTATAGTTTTATTTCTAGAGGTCAAAATGTCAGTGCAGAGAAATAGAGGGAGAAACTGTACTATTTTATGGGTTAGGGATTAAAATAATCTAACATGAAGTAGGTACATGGACAACGAACTTTAAAATCTCAGACTTGCAAATGATATTGCAGCCATACCGTTACTGCAATTTGTGTCTGTCAAGCAAACCAGTCGTGTTTTGACTCGTATTTTGATTATTAACGACCTCTACGTAAGTTAGCTTGACAAAGTACCTACATTATGAAACGCCAACATATGTAGTACGGTTGCCGTAGCCTATGAACGGTTGCAATACAAGAAGTCTCACGCGCGGTTGTCGCCCCTGCCGCTGACACAGGAACACTTCAGGAGCTTCAATGGTAACCTCACTCACTCTCTAGGAACGCAATAACCCTCCAAGAAGTTGTTATTTGGCTGCGATTTTCTGTGAGGTGGCGGTACTTTCCCAGACAAGCTGCTTTGTTGCGCCCTACCGCTCTTACAAACACCTGGACCAAGACAAACAGACATTTTTATGCACAGAATTGTTTGCCTTGTGTGGGAATCGAACCCACGAGCTTTGGTGTCAAAGTCGCGTCATTCACGACTGAGCCACCGAGCTCGTCAAAAATACTAGAAAAAGGCTCATATTCTAGCGTTTAAAAAAATCAACATCAAATGAATTGAATTAAACAAATTTTAACGGAAGTATCGCGTGTTTTATTTATTTTGTTGAACCACAGACGCTGCAAAGCATTCGAAACGTCAGGTTCAACAAAATAAATAAAACACGCGATACTCCCGTTAAAAATTGTTTAATTCAATGTGTAACAATCGCGAAAACCTAAGACAATACTGTCAAATGAATTGTAAACTAAATTTTTTGTTCATGTTATTAATATATTTGTTATTTCAGGCATTTGGCCATCTATAAAAGGGAGCAAGAGAATGCAATGGAAGATATTCCAAACTATTTGGGCAATCCTATAAACGCTTTCACTCTCATTAAAAGACTGACAACTGATCTAGACTCCATAGAACAAAGCATCAAAATAGGAACAGGTACGTGTTTACTTATTAGTTGGCTTTAAAATATAAATGACTTCATTAGACCTGCTATTGAAACTCGTTTGCAATAAAGAAAAAGGTATGTAATTGGGGGATGCGAATGTTATTGCTTGTAACATGTCCAAAGCTTACGTAAACTGTGCGGTGAACATAGTGGATAAGATTCAATTTCGAGAACTTGATAGATTTTTCAATCTCTGTTTACTGCAATATGTGCGATCTGATATTTTTGAATCTTGCTAAATTGTAAAAGATGTATTACATCGCATCATTATGACATAATTTCGCTAACAGTTCACAGGAAACTCGATAACACATGTTTAGTTTGAATTTTTTTTTTTATTACGTCGGGAGCCATACAAGCATACGGCTCACCTAAAGTAAAGCGGGTACCGTAGCCTATTAACGCTTGCGATATATTAAGTATCACTCGCGCGATGCCTCCTCTGCTGCTTACACAGCAACTCTTTAGGAGCTTACTGGTGACCTCCCTCACACGCGGGAACGCAACAACCCTCTAGGGAGTTGTTATTTGGCTGCGGTTTTCTGTGAGGTAGAGGTACTTCCCCAGATGGACTGCTTTGATGCGCCCTACCTCTCTTACATTGTATATCTTCACTCTAACCATTTATCAGTCAAGATTAACTTAGATGTGTAATCTATATATCTTTGTTGATAGAGTACATAAAGAACGTAACTATAAACCACGAGGACGTCAAGTATCCTGGGCCCGAGGACCTGTCCGGGGCCGCACATGCATTGATCCGACTGCAGGAAACGTACCGGCTGGATGTGACCGAACTTTCCGAGGGAATGTTGAACGGAGTCGCATATAGGTAAGCTACAAATGCTCCAAAATCTGCAGACTTGAAATTAAGTCTATTAAAATATTCGGTCAAAGTCTAATATTTAATTAGAAGTTTAATTACCAGGAGTATTTTTCATAGGAACATTTCAGGTCTAACGTGAAAATGAATCGATTTCGCAAAGTAGAATGCTGAGGAAATAGCTATAGGATATAGCGATAGGTACAACCCAAATATTTACTATCCAAACAGGAGCCATACGCGCGATATTAAGAATACCTTGGGAATCGTGTAGGCCCGTGCTTCCCAAAGTGGTCTATGTTGACCTCATGGGCCAACGTATTAGTTATTTTACCAAACATTCGTTAGGCAGGGGGTCCACGGAGATCAGTTAATATATAAACATGGGTTACGGGACAAAAATGATTGGAAATCTCTGGTGCAGGCAGTTCTGCCTGTTCCAGAGTTCATTCACTTGTATTGATCAATATTCTAAATAACAACTGAAAAAAACCGAAACGTTGGAAGACAGGTGCAGTAAGTTAATAGGAAAAAATATCTGAAATAAATAAAAAAATTGAATACCCGCTACACAAAAAACCTATATAAAGTAAAAAAAAGAACCATTATCTTGCATAATTATGTAGAACTAGCTGCTGTCCGCAGCTTCGTCCGCGTGGAGTCAAATACGTAGCCTATGTGTTAATCCAGATCATAATCTATCTACGTGCCAAATTTCATTCAAATCCGTTCAGCCGTTTAAGCGTGAAAGAGCAACAAACATCCATACATACAAACTTTCGCATTTATAATATTAGTAGGATACATGGGTGTTTCAAATTTTAGGCCAAACATGTTTGAAAGTAAAGTAAATACTCATTATGCGTAAGATCCCTACCGCAGCAGATAAAAGAGCAAATGACCTTTAAACTGATGAATCGATTGTGATAAAACATCTCTAAGAACCACGTCTATAAAAGCTGCCTTCAAATAAAAAAATCACATTGAAATGGGTTCACTCGTTTTAGAGATACGTTTGCACAGGCAGATACACAGTAGTGTGTCTGTGCGTGTGTGTGTGCGCGCATACACATTGCGGTCAAGCTTTTAACACACCTATTTTTTGCGTCAATGAGTTATAAATATATAAGACCCGGTTTTGATGTTGTTCTACCTTGTACATATTCTATCTAAAGATATACAATACCTAGGTTGCCTAGTCTTGAAATAAATTAGCAACATACCTCCTTAAATCAAAATTGAATTTATAGTTACCTATTGGATAGTATTTTTTACACTTTGTTTGTTTTAATAATTTTAATTTCCATCATTTTTTTGTATTAATACTTTTTAGGACTTTTATTATGTATACTCGTTTACATAATAGCAATATCACATGTTTATTTACATTTACATTAAAACACATGTGTAAAATTATTTATGAAATAAAAATATCGATCAATCAATATTCGATGGTACAAGAAATTTGAAAAGAAATTCGAAAACTTTTTGGTGACCTCACGCGTTCGATGTACGCGCTAATCCTCCAGGCAATTGTTGTATCTGTTGTTTTAATTAAGATTAATATTCTTTATTACTGGGGAAGCTGAGAATACAGACATACATACATATAATCACGCCTCTATCCCGTAGGGGTAGGCAGAGACCACTTCTTTCCACTTGCTACGATCCTTACATACTTGTTTCGCTTCGTCCACTCTCATTATTCCCTTCATACATGCTCTTCGGTTTAGGGTACTCTTGACCTGGCCTTTTTTCAGGACGTCCCTGATTTGATCTCGAAACGTCCGCCTAGGTCTACCCCTTCCAACACTTTCACTCACACTCGCCTTATACACTTTTTTCGTCAATCGGAAGCTGAGAATGATGCTCTTAAATTAATAACACGACAGCCTAGTTAAACGGCAGTCTGCGCTACACGCAAATAATGTTGGCTTTCGATCTGAGATGTTTTTTTTATACAACGTTGAGAGGCATAAATACGGCTCACCTGATGTATAGTGATTACCGTAGCCTATGAACACTGGCAATACATTAAGTATTGCTCGCGCGATGCCAACTGTTACAGCTAAAACAGCAACTCCTTGCGAGCTTATTAACCTTACTCATTCGCGGGAACACAAACCCCTCTAGGGAATTGTTATTCGTCTGCTTTTTTTTGTGCGGTAGAGGTACTTCCCCAGCTGAATTGCTTTGTTATGCATAGACATGTTCATGCATACAAATATTTGTCTTGTGTGGGAATTAAACTCACGCACGCCCTGGTGTCATAACAGCGTTATTAACTACTAAGCCACCGAGCTCGTCATGCCAGATAATGATGATGAAACACGATACTGTGCCAATTGCACTCCAAAATATTTGAAACAGGTCTTATACCTAAATCAAAGACTACTATCACATTGCATGGAGACACACATCAGTAGCTTCATCTTTAAATTTATACTTTTTATATTTCTTAATCATTTAAATTTCACTTGTATAAAAAAACAGTCGTTTTAGTTAAAAATAAAAACATGCAGTTTACATGCGATTTATTTATTCCAACTGTTGAGACTGAATTGGAACTGATTTGTATGAACATATCTAAACTAAAGCCGTACTCGTGCGGCTTTGCCTACAGCCTACACCTACGTCTTTAAAGCGATCACCATCTGTTTATAATGTCACACTTCAATTAACAATGGACCTTGACCGCTTGTATCCTAAAGTTTGTTTTAACTTGCCACTTTCAGCACACCTATGACCGCGAGCGACTGTTTCGAGCTCGCACGCTCGCTATACAATGACAAAGATTTCAAAAACGCGCTTTCGTGGTTTATTGAGACACTGCGTAAATATCAAGAGGAGAATGAACCGTATTCGTTCAACGAAGTGGATATTCTCGAGTATATTGGCTTTAGTCACTACATGTTAGGTGAGTTTTTTTTTATGCAACGTCGAGAGGCATACGACTCTCCCGTATGCGTATTCACTATTGTAGGACTACTTGCACATGAAACACCAACCTGTACTTTTCACCTTTTAATATAGTAGTGGTCACAACGTAACTCCTCGATCGACTGACAACCGAATTTCCGCATAGGTACTCATTATATTGTCTCTGATTAGTCAAAACAGTGTCTTTTATTATACATTAGTTTGTGAATGCATCTAATTTCTTTATAATCGTTGTATCTTCAATACATTAATTCTAATATTAACCGCTTAAGTAAGAGTTGTTAACACGGTGCGTCGAAATACTTATTCGAATCGTGATCGAAAAGTTATCTGTCAAAATGTATGCAGTTTATGTCAAACCATTTCGAATGCGTTTCGAATATGGCTTTCCGATCCAATGTGAATACCCACACTGATGTATAATATGGATATTGTAGGCTATGAACGCATGCAATACAAGGAGCGCGCACGTGTTGCAACCCCGCTGCTAACCCAGCAACTCTCCAGAATCTTATTGTTAACCTCACTTACGGTAGTTGTTATATTCCTGCGCTTATTAAGCTGCGCTTAAGCGTTATTGTAGTCTATATACGCTTAAAATACAAGAATTATCACTCTTGCGTTGCTACTCCTCAGAACTCTCCCGACATAGCAACTCTTCTAAGGCTACATTTTTATACAACGTTGTGAGGCATACAAGCATACCGCCCACTTGATATAAACTACCGATTACCGTAGCCTATGAATGCTATGCTTTGATGCGCTCTACCCGATTCATTCGCAGGAATTCAAAAACTCTTGGGAGTTGTTATTTGGTAACTGCGGTTTTCTGTGAGGCGTCGGCATTTCCCGAATTATACTGATGGTGATAAAAAAATATTGATGAAACTAAAATGAGACTCAATATATATATAATATATGTATTTGTGTCGTATACCCTGTTGTCTGAAAATAAAATAATTTAATAGCTTATTTAAGTACGTGTACATGTACACCTAAGTAAAGCTGTAGATAGACTTTTGTGCTATTTAAAGACGATTTGTAATGAACTCGACAGGAGACGTCAGGACCGCTTTAGAGTGGACTAGAAGGCTGCTTGCCATTGAACCAAAGCACCCGCGCGCGCGCGGTAACATACCGCATTACCTGAAGAGCATAGAGGAAGAGGAAGCCAAATTGAAACAACAGCTACGTGGGGTAAGAATTTCTTCGTTTAAAGTAAATAAATAACAAATATTGTCGGACAAATCACACAGCGCCATCTAGCCCCAAAGTAAGCGAAGCTTGTGTTATGGTACTAGACAACTGATAAACATACGTAAATACATTTTTGTAAATACATACTTATTATACATAGAAAATACCCAGACTAGACAAACAGAGATGTTCATGCACACAAATGTTTGTACTGTGTGGGAATCGAACCCACGAGCGTTGGTGTCAAAGTAGAGTAACAGCGCGTTTCACCACTGCGCCACCGAGCTCGTCATAGTCTCGTCAGGTAGGAACATATAAACTACATATGCTATGAAATTAATTAGATGAGTCCGGTGGTCGAGTGGTTAGCTACTTTAATACCAACGTTTGTGGGTTCGATTCCCGCACAGGACAAACGTTTATTTGAATGAACATATTCGTTTGCCGTGATCTGGGTGTTTTTAAGAGAGGCAGTGCGCATCAAAACAGCCCGACTGAGGAAATACCAACACCATACTGTATTTCTGCGAGAGACTGAGTAGTCTTAAGAAGTTGCTGGGTTAGCAGCAGAGGTAGCAATGCGCGAGCAATATTGCCTGTATTGCAGGCGTTAAGGTAATCACTTTAGATCAGGTGCTTGTAATTGTATACCTCCTGATGTATAAAAAATAGAAAAATGTATTACTGATTGAAAAAAGATTTATAGTACGTTTTCTAGTGGCTATTGTTGTTACACAACAATATTTCATTCTACACATTATTCAATCTACATTTAATAAGATGAACATTTCAAAAAGAACTCGCACCTATTAGTAAAGCAAAAGAAATAAAATTGCAAGTCCAATTATACACTTTATTTTCTCCGTAATTTCAAAAATGATTTCCGATTGAAGTTATGGTGACGCCACTGAAGCGGTTTCGGGTCCGTTTCAATGGCGCCAACCAATAAAAGAAACAAAATAAAAATTATATCATAAATCGAAAATTGAATTTTAAAAATACTTAAATTATAATCACATTACTTAAAAATAAAATAATTATAATGAAACTATCAAAATAACATTCGTCATAAGTGGCCATCATTTGACACAAATTATGAGGCATTCTTTTTAAGTCATAATTTACTAAGACTTAATATAAATATCAACAATAGACTTAACGAAACTACCACACCGTACCATCGCAAAGAGCATTGGAATTCTTGGCGTCTAGATCTCCTTCGAGGATCAGCTCCGAAGTCCCCTGAATGAGAAAGTCAAACTTTAGTGTTTAAGAAACTAGATGTACTGTATAGAGCGAAACAGTCATCATTACAAAGATTAGTGCTATACGAGTCTCAAGTCTGACTGCCCACGGAGTTATAGGTCTTACCTTCGGGCAGGGCCACCTCGATACCAGCTAGGGCCATGTGACTCGGTTCACAGATAAACTGTGAGAATTGTTGATTATGTCAAGCTTACACACTGTACATATTAAAGTGCCTACTAAACAATGGGAGAATGTTTTAACCAATAAGCAAGTTGGCCAATAAGATCAGCGCGTTCTATTTTACCTCCCGACCTGTAATTGAGTTACCACATATATCGCTCTCATCGGTTTTCTTTAGGTTATTTGTAATTCTACCGATTTTTTTTTGTTATTCAACGTCGGGAGGCATGCAAGCATACGGCCCATCTGATGTAAAACCGTTACCGTGGGCCATTAAAGCGACACATCGAAAAATTAGACCAACTTTCATCGAATAATATAGGCTAATTACTAAACTGACGGATCTAAGATTTTAATATAAATAACTTCATTTCTTTATCTTGAATTTGCTTGCTCAAATACGCGATTGAGTAAAATTTATTCGATAATAATTACTTTCGAAAACACCTCCTGAAATTCATTATTTTTGAAATTACAACGAAGTTGTTCTGTTTATACGCTTCAAAATTACTTAAATCTATTAGTAATATCTATGTTTATAATATGGTTGCTGCATATTTTGATAAGTGAAACATAATTTTTTTTTAAAATATTTTAAGTTTCTGACAATTTCTAAGCGATTACATTCGTCTTGGGTGCTACGTGTTTTCGACCTTATTGTGCGGTAATGAGGATTATAAACGCGTTGACTTACTACATGGGCCAGTCCGGCTGCAGCCCGCTTCGAGGTGAGACCTATGTCGACTGTCTGCTCGAGCTCGCTCCATTATCATCGCGACACCGAAGTTTTTATAATTAATAGTTGTAAATATTCAATATTATAGTATTTAGCGTAAGTGTATTATTATTAGATATTAGTAGTAAATAATATTATAGGTTTATATATATTTATTATACTGTTGTAATAATGGGGAACACTAAAAAGAAAATATATAGAATAAAAATACAAAGAAAATGTTCGTAGAATGGCGGAGGCGAACAAGACAAGGTATTTTTTTTTTTAATTATTATATTCATTAAACATATTATAGTAACATTGTGTAGACATATTTCTAGTTTTTAGAACAGTTCCTAGGTATGGTTGGCCCAAGCTATGTAATTCCTCTTCAAACTATTTTTTAATTCTGCTTACTTAATAACTCTATATAAAACTGCATTAAATAAGAGTTATTTTTTGCAGGAATAAACAATAACATTTGATAATTGGTATACATTATCCACAGGCTGACCGTGTACCTATAAAGGACGTCAAACTCCTATTTTATCTATTATAATCTGACCGAGCTCCGACTTAGAAGTTGTACGTCGGTGGAGGTCAGGTTACGTTGGAAATTTATACCAATACGGTTCGCGCTCTCAGCACATAGCAACCAGTGGAGACTCTTTATTTCTTTGTATTAAAATAAAAACTTATAAAATAGAATATTTTTGCTGTTTTGTTTTTTAGGAGAAACTTACTAAATAAACATATTCCACCAGAAGAATCACTACTCGATTTATATGCTACTTTAACGTAAGTGTCATACGGGACGACAAACTCATAGTAACCATTATAAGCTCACCGAACTCCGACTTAGACATTGTACGTAGGTGAAGGTTAGTTTACGTTGGAAATTTATCCAATGCGGTTCGCGCTATCAGAAGATAGAAAACCAGTGGAGGTTTATTTTTTTTTGTATTAAAATAATTACTAGTAAAATAGTGTATTTTGATAGTTTTTAAAGAAAATGAACCAACACTGAAATCACAAAAAACTCATCTATTCTATACATTTTGGTTAGTATTGAACTATTGTACGGATTAGATTTATTTCGCAACATCAGAGATGGTCCTGGTTCTTTCTTCTTGAGAGTTTAGTAAATAACAAGGAAACGTACAACAATACAAAACACAGAGTATACATAAGTAAAATACAATAAATGTCAGTATACAAAAGTTAAGTTAAGTTAAGTCTAAAAGAGAGTGTCGGTGTGAAGATAAGAAAGGGCATGCTCCGTTGGTTCGGACATGTAGAAAGAATGCGGGACGAAAGAATGACGAAACAGATATACAATGCAAAAGTGGAAGGATGTAGGAGCCGAGGAAGGCCGAGACTAACCTACCATGACCAAATTGGTCGTGTTTTATCAGAAGGTGATGTCAGAAGCCCCAGGAACCGGCGAGCGTGCATGAAAAGAGCTATGAATGTCACAGAAGCGAGTGAAGTATGCAAGGACCGTGTCTTATGGCGCTCGGTTCCCTCTGCCTACCCCGCAAGGGACTTGGCGTGAAGATATACATACATACATACATACAAAAGTTAAAGTTATGAAACAGCAAGAAAATCATTTGTCACATGTTTTTTTTAAATATGAATAGATTATAGAATCTATTTGTATATATGTATATTAGGGTGTCCCTTATTTTTCAAAGTTTTTATTTTCTAACGCATAGGTCTTAGTTTTGTTCATTTGCTTTTAAAACAATCGGAAATTAATTTTTAACTTATTTGGATTACGATAATCCGTGCCGAATTACATCGAAACATGTTCATACAAGTTGCGCGGCAGTGCCGCGCGTACTCGCGGTATTCATTTGTTCAAAGTCAAAGTCAAAATCTTTTTATTCCGTAAAAATGGCTACATTTGTTTGGAATCGTCACAATTTTTTTCCCTACCGTGCAGTTTATGACTAGGTGAACACTGATAAAAATACTGCCAAAAAACTCAAGCATCCCTCTTTTGGTATCCAAACAAATTTACATATTTTGTTAATTACATTATAATTGGATCGACTCACTCCCAGGCATTTTTATCATTAATATAGTCAGATACTTTATAATATGCCCTGCTACACAATTTGGCTTTAATAGTAGTTTTAAATTTGTTTATTGACAATTCTCTTATATTGCTGGGAAGTTTGTTATAGAACCGTATACATTGCCCCATAAAAGAATTACTTGTTTTGTGGAGACGGCTTGCATATAACGCAAGATTATGCTTATATCTAGTATTTATGCTATGAGTATCACTCTTTTTACAAAATGAGTCTATGTTTTTATGGACATACAAAAGATTTTCATAGATATATTGCGATGCGACTGTTAAAATATTTATTTCTTTGAATTTTTCTCTAAGGCTCTCCCGGGGACCAAGTTTGTAGATAGCTCTTATGGCTCTCTTTTGCAATAAAAAGATGGTGTTTATATCCGCGGAGTTACCCCAAAGAAGAATTCCATATGACATAATACTATGAAAGTAGCTGAAATAAACTATTCTAGCCGTATCAATATCAGTGAGCCGTCTAATAGGTTTCACTGCATAGGCTGCAGAACTTAGTTTTCCTGATAAATTTTCAATTTGTGGGCCCCTTTGTAGTCTGGAGTCAATTGTTATACCCAAGAACACAGTTGTCTCCACAGAGGCTAAATTAGTTCCATTAACATGTACATTGGTAGCCACCTGCCTTACATTAGGTGTTGAGAACTTAATTACTTTAGTCTTTTTATCATTTAAAAGCAGATTATTAACACTAAACCAATGAATAACTTTAGAGAGAGCATCGTTAACTTCGTCATAATTACCTAACCGTCTATTAATTTTGAATGTCAGTTATTCTCGTGATTAATACGTAATGTTTTAACTTTTATAAGATGGCATTGGAATTGAGAAGCAATAAATCAAGTATTTTCTTAGTTGGAGACGTAAATTATCAAATAATAGGCGCAAAATTACCGTCTAACCGTCAAGTTCTTCCTGTACTTTTTTATAAAATTCGCGAAGTTAAATTGACTGTTAGTGAAAGCGCATACCTAGTCATTCGAGAGTGTATTATATTTAGGGAAAAAGCTAGGATCCCTACCAGAGCTATACCTAACTGTGTAAAATAACTTGTGAATCTTCACCAGGAGGGAGTTGCAAAAAAATTCCAATTTTCTATTTCAATTTCAATCTAATTCAATCTGATAATTTTATTTCTCTTATTTATTCGAAATAAAAAATCCTGTGTTTACTCGGCGCTATCAGCCATTATGACACTTGAACATCTATAACTTCAAGCCAAATCCCTTGCGGGGTAGGCAGAGAGAACCGAGCGCCACGTGACTCGATCCTTACATATCTCACTCGCTTCTTTAACATTTATTGCTCTTCTCATGCACACACGCTGGTTTCTAGGGCTCCTGACATCACCTTCTGATAGAACATGACCAATTTGGTCATGGTAGGTAAGTCTTGGCCTTCCCCGGCTCCTACATCCTTCCACTTTTGCATTGTATATCTGCTTCGTCATTCTTTCATCTTGCATTCTTTCTACATGCCCGAACCATCGGAGCATGCCTCTTCTTATTTTAACACCGACGCTCTCTTTCAGACCAACTCTATTTCTAACATCATCATTGCGAATACGGTCTACAAGCCTTACGCCACAAATTTTGCGCAGCGCTCGCATTTCAACCGCGTTTGTTCTACTTTCATGCTCTTTCTGCCATACCCAACTCTCGCTTCCATAAGTTAGCGTTGGGACCAACACTGCATTGTGTATAGCGAGTTGTGCCTTCTGGCTCAGGATTTTACTGCCAAGAAGTTTTCCCAACGCTCCATTCACACTATTCCCAGCACTCACTCGTCTTTCCACATCTGCGGTGTATCTTCCATCCCTGCTGAAAGCGCATCCAAGATATACAAACTCATCCACTTGTTCCAACACTTCATCATCAATCGTAATCCTTACATTAGTTCTGGATTCTTCTCTTTCAAGTATCATTATCTTTGTTTTCTTCGCATTCAGTAGTAAGCCTTTCTCCATACAGTCGTCTTTCATCGCTGTGACCAGTGTTTGCAGTTTAGATGGTGTATCTGCTAACTAAACATATGTGTCCGAATCAACAAATGGCCCGCTTTAGCCTCTCGATAAACAATGTTGTATTATATAGCTGGTGTTTCATTCTTCTTAAGGGGGATACATGCCGTCCAGTGGCGCCTCAAGGAATAAAATATCGTATCATAGCGTGGAAGATAAACATTATAAAGTCCTTTGTTGCGTGTGTTACAAATACAATAACGTACTTTTACGTCATTAAACCAACAATTGAAATGTTTTGCTTTCGTTGTTATAGGCATAATTGCCAAAAAAACGGCCTCTTTTAGCACTTTTGCTTATAACAACGATAGTGGAATATTTTGAGTGTTGGTTTAATGACGTAAAAATACTTTACTATCTTCGTAATAAATGCAACATAAGATTTCATAATGTTTATCTTCTATGCTATAATATGATTTTTTATTCAATGAGGGCGCCACTGGACGAGACCTAAGTAAGAACAACATAGATACCAAGACATGTTAACTTGTAGAGATATAAACATAAAACGATGTCATTGATTTCTCTTTCAATAAACTTTTAAAAGTGAATACGTTTCTGTAGTTTTTTATTACTATTATTACTATTGTTTTCCGTCTAGCTTAAATAAATATGTTTGGTTCAGTATGTATAAAGCTAAATAATAATTAAATCAATAATTTTTATTAAATATTGATATTATAAATTTTATTTAAGTGTGACGCGACTCCGTAGCTTTTCTGTTCGTTTGCATTGACTATACGTTGACCCCAGGTTACCTATTAGGCGCTAATTTCAAATTTTACAAATCGAGCGTCGAGTGTCAATTGAGGGGCGCGGGGTGATTGGGCGGAGCCATTTTAAAGCGTCACGATCGAGGTGTCGCCTTAATGCTTGCAATACATTGAGTATCACTCGCGCGATGCCATCTCTGCTGCTAATACAGCAACTCCATAGGAGCTTACTGGTGTCCTCACTCACGCACGAAAACAACAACCCTTTAGGGAGTTGTTATTTGGCTGTGGTTTTCTGTGAGGTGGAGGTACTTCCCCAGACGGGCTGCTAGGATGCGCCCTACCTCTCTTAAAAATTGTCTTTTTTTTAATTGTCTTAATTGTCTTTTTATTATTATATTTTATTTATACACTTCAGATACATTTTTAAATATAAAGATTTTATATAAAAATAAATACATTTAAAAATATAAAAAATGGGGGCACTCGCCGGTAGCGAAGCGAAGACCCAAGCTACCGGTGGTCAGGGCTCCAGAGTGAGGAACCTTCTCACAACACGGACCGTGTCCAAAAGAACCGCCTTCTGAATCTGGTTCTTGACCCAACTGCCAAGCGAGAGCCTCTCAAGATATCGGTCGAGGCTCTTCGCTATAAGCCCGTTTACTGTTACGACTATTGGAACAATTATCGTTGATTACACATGCCACATGGCGGTAACCTCGTGAGCCAAGTCCAAGTACTTAGATAGTTTCTCTTTCAGTTTTCTTTTTTATTATTATTCTTATTAATTGTCTTGTACGACCAAATTCGTCATGTGCTATATGGTAGGTCTCTTGTGTCAGTAGTCCTAGGAACTGGCGGACACCACACTGGTGGCGTAAAATCTATAAGCAACGCCGACACTAATAATGAAGCCCTATCACTGAGAGAATATACCGCATCTCGACATCAGCTCACTTACCCGTTGAAATTCAAAAACTTTTGTGGTCTATGTCTAAGTAAATAATGTTTTATTAATGTTTGCAGGACACGGGAGATCCTCAAATACTAGACGATGAAGAGGAAGACGACGATGAGTCTAATGAACTCTCCGAATATCAGAGGGAACGAAAGAATTATGAGGCTCTTTGTCGAGGAGATATGGAGTTGCCAGCGACGTTTGCCAAAAAGTATGTTTAGTCGTGTTATTTAATGTATTTGGGCATTTCGGATTTTGGCCAATGGGGTAATAAAATCTTGAAATGATGGAAAGTGATAAATCGGACAACAATGCGCAGGATGACCCCACTAGCACCGGTGATCTGGTATTGAAAGTCCGTCATTCAAACCGTTTCTAAGTGGATTTGTATGCATTTGTTACAAATTTTTTATTACTTGCATTGTATGATCTTTTTGTTGCCTGTGTAGCGGTACCCGCTCGCCTATTGTCTTTATTTTGTATCTTTCCTATATATCTCTCTGTCTACAGTACAATTTCAGACATTTTCTTTTTTATAACTCTTGATATATATATGGCTTTCCTATTTCTTCTATGATATGGTACAGCATATATGTTTCGAATTGTCCAAGATATACACTTTCCTGTGGTAGTTATTATAAGGTCAAAACACTAGACAATTAAGTCGTGGTTTGTGGCTTTTTAACCAAAATTATATATTTGCTATATTTGCTTTGTTATATTTTTTTCTTCCTAAACCATCTCGGAAAAGTATTAAGTTTAACCCAAGTTTAACTTCGGTCTCAACTGGATGAAAGGGTTTTTAACGTAAAGATAACAATAATAGTTATATTTGCAGATTACACTGTCGATATCTCACAGAGAATCATCCTTTCTTGAAGCTGGCACGTGTTAAAATGGAATTGGTTTACACTAGTCCAGACGTGGTTATCTTCCACGATGTCCTTGGCGACGATGAAATAGAATTCATTAAGAAATCTGCGAAGCCTAGAGTGAGTATCTTATTATTCATTCACACAAATATGAACATTTATGGCCTTTTCATGCTTCAGTTCCTGCATAGCATAAATACAAACATCGGGTACAGCGTATCTCAAAACGTCCTCGTCTAATGTAAAATGCATGTAAAAATCACTAACCGTTACTGTAATTAGCGCTATTATCTTCCACGATGTCCTTGGCGACGATGAAATAGAATTCATTAAGAAATCTGCGAAGCCTAGAGTGAGTATCTTATTATTCATTCACACAAATATGAACATTTATGGCCTTTTCATGCTTCAGTTCCTGCATAGCATAAATACAAACATCGGGTACAGCGTATCTCAAAACGTCCTCGTCTAATGTAAAATGCATGTAAAAATCACTAACCGTTACTGTAATTAGCGCTATGGCAGTCCCCATTGTCGACAATGTAAATTTAAATTAATAAACCTGTAAAAGACCTCACACTATGTCTACAGACTATATATTTAAACGTGTAAACAACACGTGACGTCATTTGTATGTAATCATACTACATGACGTAAAAACTTATTTTAGTCCCGATATTAAAGCTTTTTGAAAGTTTGTAGCATTTAACTGTCTTGTTTGTAACTTATATTGTTTGTTACCAATCAACTGCAGTAATAGATTTTGCGGCTGGAATTTGTTGACTTACTTGATTATCTTAAGGTAATCAACTTTGTATGTACATTAAAATATTTCAGTGTTTATATCTCACATTAGCTACTTACGACTTAACTTAGGTGTTGATCGATGGACCTATTGTATATGTGTGCAAAGACTTCATTAGACTAAACCTAAAATGAATGAATACGAAATATTTGATAAAACACGATCAATTTGGTCATTTATTTTTGTTTCTGTGGGGATTTTTGAAGAGAGAATGTTTGAGAAGCACGAGAGAGCCGTTGTTTTCAATATATACAAACATGCGAGCGAAGCAATATCGACCGCCGTCTGTATATAGATGAGTTTAGTCGTCTCAAGTTTCTCCGTACTAGAGGCCACGTTAAGCCGTCGGCCCCAGCTCTTATCGATAGATAATAGTCGTTAGCAAGGAGAGCAAGGATCTCCTTGCTAACGACTATTATCTATTTATTGCCTCTGCAAGGCATAGCTTGACTGGCGAAGTACCTCCACCTCACAGTAAACCGCAGCCAAGTAACTTCCTATAGGGTTGTAGTACTCCTGCAAGTGAGTGAGATTACGAATAAGCTCCTGAGTTGTTGTGTTATAATCAAAAGTGGCAACACGCGAGCGATACTTTATGTATTGCAAGCGTTCATAGTCTACGGTAACCATTTTACATCACGCGATCGGTATGTTTGTGTGCCTCCTGACATTGTTAAGAAAAATGTAATATACTCACCCTTTACGATTATGTTTCAGTTCAAACGCGCTGTGGTCCACGACCCTAAAACAGGCGAGTTAGTCCCAGCCAACTACCGCATCAGCAAGTCGGCATGGCTCCGAGACGAGGAACACCCGGCCATCTCCCGCATATCGCAGCGAGTCGCCGACATCTCCGGTCTTAATATGGCCACCGCGGAAGAGCTGCAGGTCGTCAACTACGGCATTGGGGGACATTATGAGCCACATTTTGATTTTGCACGGGTATGCAATGCTTTACATGGTTATATTTAGTATGACATTGGTGACACGGATGTGTTCACGGCATAGAAACTTAGTAGTGGTTTTTCTAAATATTTGATTTTGAATGACCTTTATATTACATCATTAGTTTTTCAATTGTTTTAAAACGTAAGTATACATATCACAATGTATCCCTTTATTGATTATGTTATGAATCACTACATCGCGCGTTGCTCAAAACAAATTTTTAGACATTCTATGCGGTGAACTATGGATTGTGGTATATCAATTGTTAGCTTTCAACCTCTTTCAATATTATAACCAAAGATTATTTATTCACTTTATGTCATGGAACGTAAAAACAAAAGATATAAAAAAAAACACTATATTGTTTGGAAGTCCTGAAACCCTTTAAAGGCGTTCATGAACATTGCTCATCGGTTCAATGTTTCAAGTCACTGGGAACCCTGAAGGTGAAAGAAAATGGAAACCACACCTATAGAAACCGCTTAAGTCGTTATCTTAATCCAACAAGGGTTGTCTCAGCGTAATATCGCTCGACAGCTTCGTCTGCGCTAGTCTTGTGCCGCGAAGGTATACAAAGAGCTTCAGGGAGACTGGAAACTTAGTCCGTAGACCAGGATCTGGACGACAGCGATGCACTTCGGTCAGAGATGACTGATTTATTGTCTCCGAAAACGATACCTGACATGTCAGTCCTTTCAAAAGAAGTAGGGCGAAGTGAGCGTCTTCCACTACACAGAAAACCGCAGCGAAATAACTCCCTGGAGGGTCGTTGTGATCCTGCGAGTTAGTAGCTCTGTTAACAGCAGATCTGGCATCGCGCGAGTGATACTTAATGTGTTGTACTTTAAACATTATCAGCAAAAAAACATAGTTTATATTTTATTTTCTAAAGATCCGTACGAAGATTGCTATAATGTAACCCAAGAACTGCCAAAACGATTGATGATACACAAAATATTGTACTACATATTGATAGTAATCATCATTACCCGCGAAAAAGACTATATATAGTTAAATAGCAATGACCGTTTTTTCATGTTAGTCAATCAAAACGGGAAGAATCAAAAGATCATGCCGTTCATATCATGGTATACAATCCTTATTCAACTAAATACGAGTAGCTGCATAAGGAATTGTTGTTACATTCTATTTGTAAAGTACAAATTTATTTTTGTTTTTAAATTTACTTGTGAGAAGCCGGAGCGGATCGCTAGTGTCTTATATGTTGCCAATCATCCGACCTGTTTCAGCGTATGTGCAAAAATTATGCATGTATATCTTCACGCCAGGTCCCTTGCGGGGTAGGCAGAGAGAACCGAGCGCCATAAGACGCGGTCCTTACATACTTCACTCGCTTCTCTAACATTCATCTCTTTTCATGCACGCTCGCCGATTCCTGGGGCTCCTGACATCACCTTCTGATAAAACACGACTAATTTGGTCATGGTAGGTTAGTCTCGATCTTCCTCGGCTCCTACATCCTTCCACTTTTGCTTTGTGTATCTGTTTCGTCATTCTTTCGTCCTACATTCTTTCTACATGTCCGAACCAACGGAGCATGCCTTTTCTTATCGTAACAAAAAAATTTAAAAAGTAGTCTATAAAAAGTATAGCATGAGTAATCAACCTGATCTTCGGTCGCGTAATTTAGGCATTGTGTTACATTAGCATCTGGTGTAGGAAATGAGATAATACTCACCACTTCGAAAATGCGCACTATTTCTTTATCAGCCGCTTTAAAATTTAAGAACACAATACAATTTATACCTCTATTCATGTCTATATCTTTTCAATATATTTACATTTTATTATTATAAACAAAATTTCCTGGGACAAAATACACAGCGGCATCTAGTCCCAATCTAAACAAAGCCCGTACTATGGGTATCAGACAACTGACAAACATCGTGAATACCTTTTTTTGCAAATTATTATCTATAATAATTAGAAAATACCCAGACCAATATAAACAGACATTCAAATGACCACTTTAATATGCCCTACCTCTTTTAAAAACTTTTATTGAACCCTAATTTTTGTTTTTCACATTCGCCTGCGTCAGCGGAAGGAATTTACTGTGGGCAAAATGCCCCTACATAATGATTCAATATTATTCGTTTTTTTCTTTCAGAAATTCGAAAACGCTTTCAAGAAATTCAGCGGAAACAGGATTGCTACAGTATTATTCTACGTGAGTATTACAAGCATTTGTTGTGTTAAAAATATTCTGTCAAAGTTCGATAATTCAACACCGGAATAGTCTAAAATTCTAAATGAATAAGGTCATAATGGGTTTATCAAGTTTCGTCTGTCAATAACTAAGCCTGCCAGTTGTTATATTATATAAGCAGTAAGATGTTGTTAATAATTAAGTCCAGTAATGTGAATTTTAACATACAGTCTGTCTGATGTATTTCACATTCAACGAATCGTAATGAAATTTTGTTGGTGCCTGGAGAAGGATCTTCTTCTCTTCTTCCTCTTCGCGTTATTCCGTTTCCTAACCCATCAGGAATGACGGGATCCGCTACGCAAATAAAAATACTAGACGAAGGATTTGGCAAAGACACTGCTGCCTGGAGAAGGATGTATGTTAGTTATTATCCATGTGATAAGGATACTCACGCAGCCAAAGCCGCGTGTAGAAGACAGTGACTAATGTAGACCGTTGTACGAGTTGTAACCGAGATTTTGGTTGTACAAAACCAAATAAATTTGACAAAGTGTAATTGATACTTTGCGAGAGCAATTATTTTTTAGGTTCCTGATGTTTATAACGTGATGTTTAGAAATAAAAACTAAAGATTATGTCTTCTATACACGAAGGGCAAAGGACAAACTGAAAGCATTGCGTAACCAATAAATAAAACAGGTTAAAAGTAAATTATTATATTTATTGTATTTTGAAAAACTACATTTGTTTTTCATTCGGTGGACCATTTTACAAAGGTCCACTGATCGAGTGACATGTTTCCATGTATTGTTTGCCTTCATGGCCTCTTCTGGCTTTATAACAGCCTCTCACAAAATCTTTAATTTTCGATAAAATAAGGAAATCACAAGGTGTGTGATCTGGACTAAAAATAACTTTGTTTTGTTCGTCATGTGCGAAGAATTGTTCTGATGCAAGAAAATGCGGCTTCTCGGTCGTCGATCTTCTTTTTCGTTCATACTTTTTAAGCACACTGGGTAACAACTGCTGGTATAAAAGACAGGATTAACATTTCATTGATAAGTGGGATTCTACAAAGAGGACCTGTTTTTTGTAGGACAAATTCCACAGCGCTATCTATCTCCACAGTAAGCGAAGCTTGTGTTATGGGCACAAGACAACTGATAAACATTCGTAAATACATTTTTTTTTTGTAAATTTGTATATACATATTATACATAGGAAATACCCATACTAAGACAAACATGCATGTCTGTCTGGGACTGTGTGCCCTGCGTGGGACTCGAACCCACGTGCGTTGGTGTCAAAGTAGCGTAACAGCGCATTACGCCATTGCGCCACCGAGCTCGTCAATACTACTACTAATAAATTTATTTTATATAATAATTATACTATTACTAAACTAATCCTACTGTAATTAAACGTGAAACTTGATAATAATGGCAACACTTTTCAAAACAAGTCTGTGTCTCCTGTGATAATATCGCAAACAACGTGGTCGTACTTTACGAACACTTTTGTGGCGGCCGTGTGGAATCTAACGACGAAATAAATGCAAAAGTTCATCGCATCGATCATCGACAACAAAGTTGTTGCTGCTCTCAAGCAAGCATACATACAACCCCGTTAATGCCATGCACCTTCTACGGACCATTCTTTCTTCTTCGCGTTACCTAATAGCTACCTAAGCCTAAGGATTTTGGGAAGACACTGATGTTTACATAGTGCGACTGCTGTCAGACCTCCATAACACAGATAGTCTTTCGAAATGTAATTTCTTGGACGTGTGGGTTTTCCTTACGATGTTTTCCTTCACCGCCGAGCAAGTGACAAAAATATGTACTTACATAAATCCGAAAACATGAATTTCGTCGTACACGTCCCTCCAGAACTCGAACTGGGGACCAGGTGGTCGACAAGCCGGTTCCTTAACCAACAGGCTATCACTGCTCACGTATAGCACCTTCTATAGGCCAACACATAGTAGGTATTTGACGCCAGTAAAAGCTAAAACAACTATGTAAATTAATTATTGTACCCTGGGCTCCGAAGCGAATGCATAGGACGCAACCGGGATTAATGCTCGGATAATGATGATGAAATACATTCTGTGTACTAAGTATCGGGAATTTGTCAATAAAACAAAAAATACAAATTATTCATCTAAATTTATTTTATCGCCTTCAAAGTAGGCCCCATCGCTTGCAATACAACATCTCCACCGCTTCACCCAGTCTTCCATACATTTTTCATAGGCTATTTGCGGTATGGCCATTAGCTCATTCAGCGAATTTTCTTTTATGGCTTCTATCGACTCAAAACGTTTTCCTCGAAGTGGTAATTTTAACTTGGGAAATAAAAAAAAGTCAGACGGAGCCATATCAGGTGAATACGGTGCTTGGTCGAGAACTTTTGTTGAATTTTTCGCTAAAAACTCTTTCACTATAATGGCTGTGTGTGATGGTGCATTATCATGGTGCAGCATCCATGAGTTGTGTTGCCACAAATCTGGACGTTTTCGGCGGATACTCTCACGCAAACGCTTCATGACGCCTAAATAATATTCTTTATTCACTGTTTCTCCCTCTGGAAGGAATTCGGAGTGAACCACACCACGGTAGTCAAAAAAAACTGTCAGCATCACCTTGATTTTGGAGCGACTTTGCCGCGGTTTTTTGGGTTTCGGCTCGTTTTCGAGACGCCATTCTGAAGACTGTTGGCTTGTTTGCATGTCGTACTCATAAACCCATGTCTCGTCGCCAGTTATTATACGTTTCATAAAGGTCGGATCCGTAGAAGCTCGGGAAACCATGTCTTCAGCGACATGCTTTCGCTGCGCTTTTTGAACAAAATTGAGCTCTTTTGGAACTAGTCGAGCGGCGACGCGTTTCATGCCTAAAATGTCAATGAGAATGTTGTGGACGGACTTAAAAGATATGTTCACCTCACTAGCCAACTCTCTCAGACTCATACGTCGATTTTCGAGCACTAGCTTCTTGATTCTGTCGATGTTTTCTCTGGTCGTAGCGGTTGAAGGTCTACCAGAACGAGGCAAGTCTACTACTACTTCTCGGCCTTCTTTAAAAGCCTTATACCATTCATAAGCCCTTGTTTTCGATATACACGATTCGCCGTAGGTATTTCGCAACATTTTTAGTGATTCACCACATGAAATATCATTTGAAACACAAAATTTAAGGCACACTCTTTGTTCAACAATATTTTCCATTGTAAAAATCGCCGAGGACTCAAAACTATGACCAACAAAAAGTGTAGTTTAAAACAAATTAAATGACAGATCCCGCTCAAATTTTGCGCGCTAAATCAGTACAGTGCTACCAACATGCAGTAAAAAAATTAGAACGACCTCTTTTACGCGGGTCTTTTTATTGACATATTCCCGATACTTTTTACACAGAGTAGTATGTAAATATACGTCGGTTTCACTAAAGTTGCCCGTTTAATGTTTTTTTTATTTGATGATTTCACAGATGTCGGATGTGGCTCAAGGCGGGGCCACAGTGTTCACCAAGTTGGGGCTTAGCGTCTTCCCCGTGAAGGGGGCCGCGCTGTTTTGGCTGAACCTGCATCCCTCGGGCGAGGGTGATCTTTCTACTCGACACGCCGCATGCCCTGTACTCAGGGGATCTAAATGGGGTATAATATTTGCTATACCTGCCATTAACTCAGCTCACATTGTCGCCATTTTACTTAATTCTGATACCTAACGAATATTGTAATACCATTCAATTGGCAAATAACTGTACGGCCCGCCTGTTGCGATGCGATTGTCATAGGGAATTGCAGTTGTCAGAAACTTGGACTGCACTCAGTACTCCTTAAACCACCATGGAAATATTTGCGTCCGTGTGGCACATGGTAGCTTATGCTTCAAAATTTCAAGTTTTCCCATAACCGTTCTAAGTTTATTACAAACATTATCAATATGCGGTTTCAAGTAAAACTAGCTGCAAATAGGGAATGGGATAAATGGTTGGTGATTTTGTTACTTTTAAGTATGGCGAGTGGATATGCATTACTTACCAGCCCTACATCGTGTGCCCATTTGCACAATAAGTTGTAATTATTTTGCATTATTCGTTCCGCTACAGTTATACTTCACTAGCAGCTAACAGACTTGTGTCGTCAGCAACCTGGTAAACAGTAGGGTAAGCACGAACATTTTAGAAACTCCTATCGTAATCGTAACGAGCCCTCGATAGTATTACGCAGCATCACGCTAGTACGTAGCACGAAGCACATTCGTCGTCCTATCATATCCTCGATAGCATTTCAATACTACGAAAACCGGGAACGAACAAATTGATTGAACGATTCGTTCTGAAATTAGATGAAGTTGTTCTTGTAATTTTTATCTTAAGTATTCTATGAAATATTCGAGTGGATTTCGTACAAAAACTTTGAAATATGAATATTCTTTTTGTATTAACATTTTAAATTGTATTAATATTTGAAAAATATAAATTATGTTTTAATGTGAAAAACATAAACAGCTGGATTACTTTTATTTCTGAACGGCTTCTTGATATTCTGTCTCGGAGACTCGACAAAGGAGAACTGTCGCAAGCTTTGTTTATATATATATCGTATATAAACAAAGCTTGCGACAGTTCTCCTTTTTATATATTCCATAGATTGCGACCTTTATAATCAAAGGTCGCAATCTATGCATTTAATAGTCTCAAGAATTTCAAGTGCTCGTCCTAAGTATAATATATAAAAAGTTATCAATCGATTTCGTTCATGTCGCACATACCTTATCAGTATTTTTTGATTGTTTTTGTGACGGAGTGTGAACTCAGTTATTGTTTTAATTTATTTCGTTTTATTGGATCAAGGTTGGAGCTCCTTTAAAAACAACACGATATGCATTAGGCAAATATCTATAGGGCTCTTAGTGGCACTGGTGGAGGGCTGGTTGTTATCATTGAAGGCAAAACTATTTTTAAATTCAGTTTCTATCAGATCTAGCAGTTTTGTTGATTTTCTTTGTTAGCCCTGCGACTTACTTCTATGTAACATAATCAATAAATAAAAATAACGGTAGGTACTTTAGTACAAATACATATTTTTTTCAATTATGTATTAGTAGAATGAAATATAAACTATCAGCGTTATTCATAAAAAGTTGTTAAGCAACGTTCTAAACATTAATTAACTAAGCAACTGTTTAAGTTTTAATTAGTGTTTAAAAATTTCGTATTCATAAACGGAACTTTGACGTTTCTTAGTAAAGCATTACTTAACTTTTTTCCGATTGGTAGAAATGGTAGAAATCGGGCAACACATCTTGTTAGATGTCAATTGAAGCTGTAATTCATTCATCAAGAAGTGCAAACGAATTTATTTTGAAATTGCTATTTAGTTTTCTTTTATTTAACGATCAGTTTTTGTTTCGTGGAGACAATATTACTTATGCCATGCAAATCGGCGCTAACATCTTGAATCTGTTAATATAAAATCAAATTTAGTAGATAACCACAATTACTTTGAATCATCAATATCATGTTTGAGGTTCTCGCGTACTAACCTCGTGTCGTCCCCAGTGCCTAATGACAGCCATTACTTGAATATGTACAGTCATAGAAGTAGGAGGCGGCGGGGCGCGGCGCGCTTTCCTACTTTTATGTGTACAGGTATACCACCGCCTCTTGTATCCACAATAACATCATTTTTCACAAGATTTATAATTTTGTTCATGTTTTCCTTAGAAAACCTGTACTTTTTCTAAATTCCTCTTCGTCGTACTCCATCATGGGATCCAACCTGAGTTTGTATACTTTAGTACGAGGTTGCCGGAATTCATGAATATCTGCTAAATCTTGCTCCAAAATATTTAAATCATCACCAAAATCAAAATATTCCATTTTTGTCACTTTATGTCAACTTACAAATCAATAATTACAAATCAGTGTGCTAATTGAAAAAAGACTATGTCCGCCATTTTGTTGATTAATGACGTTAAACAGGGGTTGTAGGCTGTTTAATTTGACAGCTGCTTAAGTAACTGTTTAAAATGTCAATTAGGTCTAAACAGCGTTTATGAATACAAAAATAACATAAGCATTGTTTAAAATGTTGTTTAAAAGTTAAGTAACGTTTATGAATATGGCTGTATATATTTAATATATAAATTTATTATTTACAAATGTTTATTTCATGCTACTAATAATTGAAAAAATAGGTTTATTTTTCTATATTATTTAGTATAGGTTTTCTATATTATTGTTCATTTACTGGGTGTTCAATAAGTATTGTAGTAAGATAATAAAATAACACAATAAACTACGTTAAACTCTAGGTAAATCTTGCATTTTATGTAAAACATTAGTCTACTAATGTTTTCAAGCGAAATACTACCAAAAACACTGAAAATAATGGTCAAATACTATGTTTTCACAATTACGCAAGTTGTTTCATCCACAATTTTTACGTGAATAAATATTCGTAAGTTTCGATAGCCAGCCTTCGAGATTGTCGATACCGTCCGTCAAAACAAAGTTCGTGCTCCCAAATTTCATACAAATATGTCAAGATACGTACACGTTACGATACGAGCTCGATACGAAAGTACTTTGTGCTTCAAAATGTAGTTACTTTTACGTCCGATAGAGGCGCTGCTCAATTTTCATACAAATTGTATACGATTACGGTAAGAATGTTTTTTCGCAAAGGATTCGTGCTTGCCCTACTGATCGACGCTGGAATATGTTACATATTATATCATTGCATAAGTATTTAATCGAGCCGATTTTTGAGCCTTGAGCCGTACCCCGCTCAGTGTTAGTGACATTACTAAGTTGACCTGTTCTCTTAACTCTTGTTTTTGGATTAGTTTGATAATTCTTGAACCATTCTAGAAGTGGACCACGTATACCAGCATGCTGGAGTTTGTTGTATAGCGTGCCGTAATCCAATAAATCAAAGGCTTTGCTGAAATCAATAAATACAGCAATATGTTTCTTTTTTTGTTTAAGTATCCAACTATTGACCTCATTAGTGAAGTGAGATAATAATTTCGTAGTGTTTTTATTGTTTTGAAAACTGAATCGCTTGTTGTTAATAATTTTGTTGTCGGATAGATATTTTTTTATTTTGTGAACCGAAATATTCCTCTGTTATTTTATTTATCCTACTAATATTATAAATGCGAAAGTTTGTATGTATGGATGAATGTTTGTTGCTCTTTCACGCTTAAACGGCTGAACGGATTTGAATGAAATTTGGCACGTAGATAGATTATAATCTGGATTAACTCATAGTATATTTGACTCCACGCGGGCGGAGCCGCGGGCAGCAGCAATAGTACAAGATAATATAGTCTATAATTATTTGTGTCAGTGGTGCAGCCTTTTTATGAATAGGCCTAAAAATCTTTAACTCATTTGGATGTTGTCGAGTTTTAATCATTGCTGCAAATCCCCGGCTCCTCATGCAGTCAATGCCAGGGCTTTTTTTAGAACTTTTTTTTATCTACGTGCCATATGTCTCTTGCCCCTACTCCCGTTTGCTATTCGGCTGCTGCAGTCGTCTGGAATAGGAACCGCATGCACCCGCCCCAATTGCTACCTTGCTGCACTGCACGTTTTTGCGATACGTTTTTCACCTCTCCACGAAGCATCCCCGATGCTGTAGATGTTAGTAAAATAATATGAAATTAACCTTTATATTCACCGATTTAGGTCAGGCAAACCGTATGCCTATTTGTAAGCCGAGGTGTATAACTAAATTCACGAACGTGTGGCTGCATTGACTGATTGATTTTCGGAAGCCGCTTTACATTGACGTTTAGGTTTCTACTAAAATATCTTTTTTTATTTCAGTGTCTAACAAATGGCTACATGAAGGCGGACAAGAGTTCTTGAAGCCATGCGACCTAGAGTACCAGCAGGAGGATTACGTACGTAAAATACCTCGCCCTATTCCCAAGACATCTAGATAGAAAAGTAATGACAATTAGCTAATTAATTTAAAGAATTCCCAGAAGGAAAATATCCCATATTTCCCGTCTTTATGGAATCTACAAATAATAAATGGAGAGACGCGTAACAGCAGTTAATACTAAAACACAGATAGCCATTTGACATATGCTTCGTTGTTTTTGAGTGCTTGTGAGTTATGTGATCGCTTTTAGAATCAATGTTACGCCTCTAGTCTTTTATTATTATACTTGAATCTCTAAATTTTAACCCTTAGTTTTCATATTGTATAAAATGTGAACGTGTACATTTAAAAAATAAATATGTCATGTAATAATAACAGGTAAGAAATAGGTCTGTTATACATTTCGAGGTGCGTATTTTGCAAGTACCCGGTATTACTGATTCCTATAGTAGGAATAATAGTTTCCGTCGTGTATTTTTCTAGACAACTTAGTACAGACAGATATCCATTTTCAAATCCAAGATTGTGTACATCATTTTGGCCTTTTTACCGCTTTGTATAGTACATGCGTACGATCTGCCTGATCGGCAATCTGTCTAACATCGAAAAAGTATTGTTTATAACAAGTAGATACAGGCACCGACTCCGACCGGTCTAAATCAACGGGGGTGGACTCAACTCCCGCGCAAACACTTCTCGTCCCCCTTGACCCGTCTCTGTCCTACAGTATTAACGCGGAAGTTCTGGTTTTTGTTAAATAATGGTTTATTATTTAGTTATTCATTATTTTTGTTATTTTTCACACGTGAACAATATCCGTTCTAAAATGTCATGACGTCGTCACGTGACTTTAACCAGACAAGCAAGACAAATGGTATATGACATGTTTTTTTTTTCAAAAGAACACAATACAACTGTTTCTCAGAAATAAAAAGCAGAAGCGACAAACATCGGTTTCACTGTGGAAAAGATTTTACGAGAAAGCAAACTATCAGAATCCTTAGTCGCATTTAGGAGCCCTAGTAATAAAAGATTGCAGGCAAAACCAGCCACAGGCATTGACGATTTTGATAAAGGTGTAATAAGACTGTGTATCTACAATTTCCACCTTAACGAAAATGAATTAACTAATCTTTGTACAAAATTACAAGTTGGAGATACTGATGACAACAGTAGTTGAATTCATATTTTATTTAATATAAACAAAGTAAATCTTATCGTATATTCTTTTTTTTTAGTCGTTCATATAATAATTCATGTTTAAAATTATGAAGTGATAACACTTTTCCATGCAAGTGCACCTGCGCCGGCGATTGCCATTTAGGTATATATTCGCTAAATAAATATATACAATAAAAAATTCACCTCCCCGCTCCGGGTTCGAACTATCTAAATTGCCGGTTAAGTATTCTTCCAACTGAGCTGCCCGGAATCTTAATGGTGATGAATTTTTCCATTTCTTTATTTTTAAGCGGATGAGGTGAAATTTTCTATTGTGTGTAGAAACAAATATAACATCATGCATATGTCTATAGTTCTGCAGTCCCTTAGACAGCAAAGCCTATGTCGATACGTCTATTTTATTATTAAATGTAGTATTTATTTATATTATTATGTACACCAGGTTTTAATTAGCTAGATTTTATCATACTGACTGAGTTCAAATAATTTTATAGATGCTTATTAGTTACCGACAAAATATGCATGAGACTACTTAATATTAATGATTTTTAGTTGGTATACGTATTGCTGGTATTTGGTGGCCAATATACTGTATTTAAAAGTAAATGTTCATAATTTCAGTCACTGTTGAGTACTTCTAGACAAATGGCTTTCATGAACAAGAGACTTTCCGTTTTGAAATAAATTTCAAAATAGACATGAGATAGATTGTTTCTAAAGCTAGATCGTACAACTCACCATTGTCTAATGTCAATCCAAGTTAATTAGCAACTTATGCTACTCGCGTTTCCGCAAGAAAAAGCATTTTGACAAGCCCAGTTGTCGAGTTATTCGCAATGGCTGCTTTAACTTTAAGACTCGTGAGTTCGATTCCCACATAGAACAAAACATTTTGTGCATAGATGTCTTGATCTGGATATCGTAAAAGGGATAGGGTACATAAAAATAGTCCGTCTGGAGAAGTATCTCCACCTCACAGAAAAGCGCACCCAAATAATAGCTCCCTGGTCGGTCGTTTCGATCTTGCGAATGAGCAAGTACCAGTAATCACTCAAGGCGTTGCTGTACCAGTAGGGCCGGCAACGCGCGAGCATTACTTTCTGTATTGCAAGCATTGGCAGTCTGAGATAATCACTTCGCATCAGATGGATCGTATGCTTGTGGGTCTCTCAAAGTTTTATAAAGAGAAATCGGCTCTATGGTCTATTACCGAACGCTGGCAGCATAGGATGAATGATATATACTGACAGAATAGCGATGTGCAATCCATTCAATGATTTTTTTAAGATTGAATAATTCGTTATACTAGATCGTGGTTTGTCGTCAGAAAGTCACTCGTCTTTAGAGGAGATTATAGACATTTCTTATTACCAGCATTTACTTAAGTTAAAATGTTAATTATTAAGTTAAAAAGCTAATACATTTAACTAATGTTGCAATGTTAAGTATATCTACACAAATAGGTAGATTCCTGAACATATCCCACATTGTTTGTACCAGTGATTCTTCAAGTACACTCATTCGCAAAAGAACGAAAACTAGATAAATTTATCATCACTATGAATCTTGATTTTTCTCTAACTAAACACATCAAGTAATGTCATATTTTAAGACACTCAGTTAAAAATAGTTTATTTATTTATATAAAAATAAATAAATAAATTAATAATAATTAATTCTGTCTACCCCGCAAGGGATTTGGCGTGAAGTTATTATATTATATTTATTTATATAGGTAGCTAGGAACACTTAAGTTATATACTTGATTATAATTTATTTAACTTGAATTTGGCTTTTCCAGTTGTACACAGGAACCTTAGGAATATAATGTAGCCTATATATACATGAAGTACGTTCTCTATTTGTGTGCTAAATTTCAAATGCAAATCCTGTCAGCGGTTTCTGTGTGAATATTTCGGGTTTTTTGCGAATGAATATTTTTTTTGTAACAAATTAAAATATATAATATATTGTTGTAATTTACTGTCTCGCACGTGTGTGTATGTGTAAAATATGGCGAAAAAGCAACTTATCCATGTCAAATTTAATTTTAATGAATTTATACATGTCAACATATTTTTAGAGTAGACGGTGTCATATAACGTTATATTAAGCGTGCACGTATGACTTGAAGGATGATTCACACTACCACAGAGGCGGTATCGATTCAAGCCTAGATCGGTCAACTATATAACAAAAAAAAAAAATAAGCCCGATTGAAAAATCTTTAATAAATGATTCGTCAACGTCAAACGGTAGGCGCTGATCAGATTCTTTATTATGTCATTGAACCGCTGTTGTTACGTAACGTGTCGAGACCCGCGTGGCTTGATCAAGCCATGCGCGTTACGGCAAACAGTATATAACGGGCCTCGACGGTTTAAACACGTTTTGCAGATTTTATATCAGTACTTCTATTATTTCTTATTAATTATTTTCTTTTATTATTTATACTGTGAGCTTTTTTCTACCATCAATTTGTAACTATCGTCGAAAAAAAAATGTCGGAAGTAACTTGCCAGTGTAGGTCTTTTTTCGAGACCGTCAATTAGATAATACAACCGATGCATGTCGATATAATATATTACGGTAACGGTACGGTACATTCGTATCGTGATATTCGCCTACTGAACATCCAAACATCGTTCATCGTTTGAAACATCCTTTAATTTAAAATTCGTCTTAACAATTTTGTATTAATAAGTCACAAAATGCAATTTTAATTGCACTTGTAAGTAAAGATCTTGCCAAAAAAATTATAATGTTAGATTAAAGAAATAATCATATCAAAACAACGCAGAGGCTGTTAAGAGAACTCACGATGGGTATCATCCAGTGTTATACAGGGACCGGCAAAGATGAAGTTTTAACGCCCACGAAATAGAATGGTGTATAAGTAACTAACTAACGCATGGGTGCCACCTTTTGTGTTGCAAATATCCGCAGGCTATGGTGACTGTTTACCATCAGGCAGGCCGTATGCTTGTTTGCCACCTTAGTGGTATAAAAATAGTTCTGTTTTTAGAGATATTTCTGTGGAACAATTTTTATACGAAGATATCAAGTAGCGTGTAACTGATGATGCTATACGCTACTTTGATATCACAATTGTAAAAGTAACCCTTATAGCGATAGTAAGAGTCCATGAGCACCGCTCGCCATAAAATGAAATTTATATAATATTTATTATATACAAATGTGTAATTAATAAATAAAATATTACGTTATTCATTGAAGTACTTAGCTTTTATATAATTCGCACACTAGATGAAATATTGTAGTTATTCAAACAAAATCTAATTACTCTAGTATAATTACCCTCATATTGCATAGAGCTGTATAGCCAATAGTTTATTTTTTTATTACGTGAATAGTTGGCGAATATTTTTTTTAATCCAGCTGTGCTTATGGACCTGCAGAAAGCCCCTTAACACTCGCCTGTTGTAAAAATCTATACGTATATATTCAATAAACTTTTTAACCTTTCTTTTTTAAAAAAGGCCGTTGGTGTAAGTAACACTCTTTGCAATAATTACACAGCAGGCGACCATTTTTGCCGGAAACTTTACTGTATTTTTACAAAATATTGCTAGTAATTTTAGACAAATTATCATTACGAGTATGTTAAGGTACGTTGTGTCAACAAATTATAGCATTTATATATGTTAAACATTTTCAATTTTTGTACAAAAGCATTATAAATGCAGCCATTTTGTTTACATTTATTACGTTTGTGATACATTGAAAGTAAACATCTCATGACAGTTTGTCCACATTGTATTTTAAAACAGCTTCGCCTAAATATACCGCATGTAAGAATTTAGTATGTTGTGTTCTTTTCGAGGTAAGGAATGAATATCCATATATTACGATCAAAACATTCGTGTATCTGATATATTTAATAAAACTTTTATTTCTAATAACATCTCTTTATATTTCTACTAAGTAGCGTAATCTTTAATTTAGTTTAATATATATTTTTTCAAATATAATAAATGATTACCTATCAAAAGACAACATAACGAAAAATTACAAGGTTTATTAGCTAAAATTTTTTGAAGAATTTAATGGTATAAAAAAATAATTGCATTATAGCATTTCACATTTTTTTTTAATGTAAGATTTAATTACATTTCATAAATTGTACACTTAATATTGGTTTATCCTATCCATTGATTGAACAATGACATAGACAATGCATAATTTTTCTACTTGGCGTTATTCCATTTCCTAATCCATTAGGCGAACATACTGATTATTATATAGAGCGACTGCAGTCAGACTACTAGAAACTAAATTTGTGAATGCAATTATTCTCATTTTTTAAAGTAATATCACGTTATATATTCCTTACGTACGTGTCTGATATGGAATCTCGAATTGCTGTATTCTTCATTCTTGTATCTTCATAGTCGTGAGGAGAGCAATTTAAGACAACAAAAACGTTACATATAGAATTGTACGTATACTGTACATAACATTCCTGTTGTTTATACATTACCCTAAGGCTTCATATGGTGCGGTGTGGCGTCGCGGCGCACCGTGATGCTCGTTAGAGTATTTCAGAACAAACAAAGTAAGTACATGCATGTTAGGGCTTTAGCATTGCACACTACTGTGTTTGCTACGAAACACTCTCGATGTCTTCATATAGTCGACGCTGAAGTATCTTGAAACTGCTACTTATTATTTTATAAGCAATCTGTACACTGTGTTTATTGATTGTAGTCGGAGTTACTAAATATTATTATGTAATATGATAATATTTATTGTTGGACTTCTGACTACTTACCGACTACTTAGACACAAATGGAGACCGACCTGTTTCCGAAACGAGTTTAAGAAACAATTGATTTCAAATACTATTAGAATTATGATCTTCATGTAGTAACAATAAGCTATAAAATGATCTGTCTGTAACAGATACAGCCGTGGATTATATCTGACTCGTCTCGACAGTGCGATTTACTTTAAAATCCTTAATACAAATGTCTGGACCGTAATTATTGAGATTTTCGCCCTTGCAATTTTAAACATCTGTAGAATATTGAATTTAAGATGGACGTCAATTTGATTTTACTTCTTGTAAGTAGAGTCGTGCTGTACAAATTAATTAGCATTACAAACTAAACTATAACTAAATTATTACGTAATATTAAATATTTATTATTAAATTAAAAGATTAATATTGTAGTTCTAAATACATCTTGTTTTTGATATTTATTCGGTAGCAAATAAATGAAAACATCATCACCAAAACCAGCCAGACAAGCAAGTTTTCGTAGCTCTACGACGCAAGGTGATCTACGGGCTAGTTGTTATTGTCCTGGCCCGGGTTGGACAAATGAAAAAAAAAGTATCTCACGAAAACATTTGCTATAATTACGTAACGACCCAAGCGATTAGACTTTAAATATCAAATCATACAAGCTTTTGTCAATACATCACTGACTAATATCCATATAAATATACAAGGGAAAACATTGAGCTGCCATCCTACCTAGTATAAGAGGGGATCCTTAGATCATACAACAGGTGCTGCACGCTGGGGAAGTCATAAGTATAATAGAACAGATACGACACGTCTTCTTGTCACTATTCTGTCTACGTGTGACACACTGACACACCACTCAAATTATTTTTTTCTCTTTAGCAGTTCCTCCTAGCATTATCTCATCTTCTCATCTATTAAGATTGGCGGGGTCAACTACCTAAGCCCAAGGATATGGTGAAGATATTAATTTTAAATAGAGCGACTACCGTCAGACCGCTACAACCTAGAGTGACCTCCGAGCAAGTCATAATTGCAAATATGTACATGAATCGTAAAACACAAATTTAATGATATCGGTCAGTATTTTTTTCATTTTACTGGATTCTGTTGGATTGAGGTGTAGTACATAGAGATTTCGTGAAATCCCCGGTATCGTAATTTCCCTGCGACATATATATATATATATATATATATATATATATATATATAATTATACATACTTACACATAAATACATTTACCATAACATTTGCGGATTTCCTACAGGTAAAGGTTTTTTCATTTTTTCGTAAACTTTTGCGATCAACGTTGATTGATTTTGAGTATAGATGCGTACAGTTGTTGGATAACACCTAAACAACAGCAATAACCCCTTAAAACCCGTTATGTATATAAAATTATTATATCAATTTGAGAAAAAACTAAAAAAAAATCTAAAATAATTACTTATCCCAAACTATAATACTTTTGTACAGGATATTTCGACTGTATCAGTTTCCAAATGATCTCATCAATGCTCTGCTTATTTGGCGAACGTCTGGCAGCCACTCTGTATATTATTATATTTCGGATAATATAAATTCAGGTAATTAAATAATAGTTTAAATATATTTGAACATTGGAATTGAATGTCACAAATGTGTTTATTGCTACACGTTTCCCCAGAAACGCCTCACCTGAACTAATTAAATTCCATAAGCCACATGATATATACAAGACAGCGTCTACGAATGATAAGATGATTATATAGTTAGATCTTGTTTGGATATAATTCTAAAACGCTTTAATTATAATATAATTCTTACTGACGAAATAGATATGCAACGCGAAATTGGAAGAATATACGTGTCGAAGAAGGCCAAGACTCGCCTACCACGACCAAATTAGTTCGTGTTTTATCGGAAGGTAATGTCAGGAGAACCAGCGAGAATGCACGAGTAGAACTCTTGTAGCGCTCAATTCTCGCTGATCGGGGATAGTCAGAGAGAACATGTCTGTTTGTCTTGGCCTGGATGTTTTAAGAGAGGTAGGGTAGGGCGCATCAAAGCAGCCCGTCTGGGGAAGTACCTTCACCTCACAGAAAACCGCAGCCAAATAACAACTCCCTAGAGGGTTGTTGTGTTCCTGCGTGTGAGTGAAGTCACCAGTAAGCTCCCAAGGAGTTGCTGTGCAAGCAGTAGAGGAAGCATCGCGCAAGAGACTTAATATATCGCAAGCGTTAATAGGCTACGGTACCCGCTTTACGTCAGGTGGGCCGTATGGTTGTATGCCTCCCGACGTAGTATAAAAAAAAAAACAATTCGTCAAACGTAAGAAAATGCAAATGAATTAAGTTATTCTTTTGCATTTGCTGGCAAATAATGATTATTTTTGTGGTGTCTAATACACGGCATATCTTATACGGACATTTTTTTTAAACAATTGATTTATACATAGCTACAACGAGCGCAACAATTGAATGGAAAAGTGTGGTGTTTTCTCTAGTATGGGGTATATATAGTTTAACATTAAGAGCAGTCGAGCAATGATAGCCCAAATCTCCTTCCTAAGCCTTAGGCTTAATTTAGTAAACGGGATAACGCAAAGAAGGAGAAGACAGTTTAATATTAAGAGACCTTTTTTAAATTGGAAGGAGACCAAGAATCGGTATTCATTTTAAGTGTCATGTGTTTTACGGCTCCACATAAAATATGAAATGTTGTAAAGTTTTTATCAATTTATGCGATAAGCAGCCAAATTTTTGTAGAATGGTAATTAATTCAGCAGTTCATCTATACTCATAACACCAACATAACCTTCGGCGTTGGATTTCGCGCCAGCGAATAGCTCTTTGTTATAAGGTCAGTCGCATGGAAGTGGGTTCTCATGTTGCTTCAATGGATTTTATGTTCACGGAAAAATGAATTCTGCCCCGAGCTTTCTACGTCCATCCAATCGTTTCTAGATATCTGGAAACAATACCTGCATGTTGACGGAACACAACGTATTTGCATGCACCTTCGTGTGATTGGAAATTGATAAAAATAGTTCAGTAAAGACAAAAAAAATTCTCTGGGTGAGAATGATATATCGAATGAGTTCAAGTGGCAATACTCAGAAATGGGAGGTGTACATTGCTAGAAAAAATTTTGGGAAAAGGTTTTCTGACGTGTTATTTCACTGAAAGTACATGGTACGGTCTTATGTTCGATATTTTTTTGAGGCTTACTCGATCGAGATCCTAAATAGGTCTCGTTTTTTTTAGTAAAATTAACATGAAAATTGGTCACTCATTAATGTTATTTACAGTTTTAAAAAAAACGGAGAACAATATTTTTACGGTTAATAGATTGCAACCTGTAAAAATAGTCGACACTATTACAACTAACAATAGTAAAAATCTCGACGAGCATGAACAATTTATAAAAATGTAAAAATAGAATTGTATTTATTTACAAGTCCTTTGCGGGGTGTGCAGAGAGATTCGAACGTCACATGACACTGTTCTTACATACCCCATTCGTTCCTTTAACCTTCCTTTTCATGCACACTCGCAGGATCCCAGGGCTCCTGACCTCACCTTCTGATATCACACGACCAGATTAATGTTGGTAGGTGAGTACTGACCTTCCTCGGCTCCTCTGAAATATACAATTATTTTATAAAAAGAAAGGCGAAGGTTTGTTTGTGTTAGGGTTAATCTTTGGATCTACTGATTCGATTCGTAAAATTGTTTCACTACTAGATAGGTACGATATTTCTGAGCGCTATACGTTGTTTTTTATTTAGTGTACCTTATTTACATTTGCCTGCAGAGCTTGAAAAACAAACTGCACGCAGGCCGCGCCATGGTCAGCAGTTGGTCAATTACAATCGGCTTGTGTTATTTTTATAATATTGTTAATTCATTTAACAATAAACAAATTCACTAATCGTCTTCAAAGTTACCCTGGCAGTCCAACGTAGATGTAATCATTAGCCATTTCAATTATTACTTATTATTTATAATAGAGTCTACCTCTATTATAAATAATAAGCAATAATTGAAAGCATGCAGCTTCTGGGGAAGTACCTCCAAAACCGCAGCCAAATCTGGTGTGGTCTCTCTGGAGGATTGTTGTGTTCCTGTTAGTGAGTGAGGTCACCATTAAGCTCCTAAGAAGTTACTGTGTCAGCACCAGAAGTGGTATCGCGCGAGTGATACTTGATGTGCTCATAAGCTACAGTAACCGCTTTCCAACAGGGCGGTGGTATGCTTGTATGCCTACCGATGTCATATAAAAAAAAAATTTACGTTCTCGACTAGCTGTCACGAAATCATTGTACATGTAGTTTCGTCAATTTCCAGATACGCAGCTCGAGAAGCACCAATTAGTACTTCCAACAATTATAACACCTATTAGGAGTAACTAAGTGCTAATATGCCACCCCTCGTTGCAGCTCGATGATGAAAATAGATTAGGCCTGGATGCGGACTGTCATCATCAGATACAGGGTGATACAGATGAGGTTTTAATCAAAGCTTGTACATTACATCACATATAAATTTCCAGAGATCTTAGAACCCTGCATCAGCAGCAAATTCATCTTCAACCATTGGACCCACAATGGCCGCGTAACATGCGGTTCCAGAGGAATTTTCTTTCGAGGAGAGGTTGTGAAGTGACTTAACTACCGAGATTTTCCCAAGAGGCTACCACATGAGATGTAAAAACTATCTGAATTATAATTGCAGCAGTATGTAGAAAGAATGCAGGACGAAAGAATTCTGAAACAGATATACCTACAATGCGAAAGGAATGATGTAGGAGCCCATAAAAACCAAGACTCACCAAATACGATCAAATTGTCGAGTTTTATCAGGAGCCCTAGGAACCGTTAAGCGGGTATGAAAAACTCCTTCCTAATCCATTAGAATTGGTGGGGTTCGCTACCTAAGCCTAACAGTTTGGTGAAGATACTAAATTCGACATGGAACGGCTGTCGTCAGACCTGCACAGTCCATAGGAAAGACCAGACCTTTCTCAGGTTCGGTTACACGCCTTTCGAAATTTCTTGTATCACTTTCCTCACGGTGTTTTCCTTCAACGCCGATTTAGTGATAGTTATGTGTATGAAAAGACCTATGAATGTTAATCAAGCTAGTGAGGTATGTAAGAACAGCGCCTTGTGGTGATCCGCCTATCTCGCAAGGAACCTGGCGTCAAGATATAGTAAGTCACACCATATTTTCACTGCGTCACGTACCTTGTTTCTCTATTACTCTACCAGGTTTTCTGGAATGTTCCCCCCTTACTTACTGTTAGTCACTTTTATGGGTCTCTTTTTGGTATTTCAAATATTGTATCAATTTTGTGCTCCACTATCCATCACTAGTCACTTTCGCGTCTGACAAGGGCTAGCAACAAACTGGTGGTGATCGGGCTTCGCCGTATAACGATGAAACCGGAGGCGCAACTGTAAACATCCAGTGGCCAGCTGTAGCATACGGCGCATGCATACTGCTTATGTCACACATTAAGATAACGATGTGACCACCACGAAGGCTCATTTTACTTATTATAATTGGGGTGTAAGTGGGTCATCATCTTTAGGGCCAAAGTCAGCCTTCGCGTGGTGCATTATATTAAAAACACTCGGCCGCGAAAAAGGTTGGGCAGTGCCCTAAAAAGAGTCATTTTTAGAAATAATATCGTCGTTTTTTTTCTATCATCTTTAAAGGTAAAGCCATTCTCACCTGCATGTGGTGCACCTTGTCAACAATCGAGGTTCTGATGTCAGAATGGTGGGACGCAGCGTTTTAAATTATGCCAGCCGATTGAAGAAGTGCCTACACCTTATATATATAGCTTTTTGATGGGTTATTTTCTTGCGGGTGAGCGGTGTTAACGGTAAGCGTTTAAGGAGTTTCAGCGTTAACCTCGGGGTGGCAACGTGCCAATGATACCCACTCTTTGTATTACAAGCTTTTTTAGTAACCGCTTAACATCATAGGGCCGTATGGCAGTTTGACTTCCAACATTCTATAGATAAAATTGTAAGTGTATCATCATCATTTCCATAGCTAATGTCAACCTCACCTGCACGTGATGCACCATAACGATGTTATGAAAAGCACGATTAGTCCATTTCATCTATGTATAACTTCAGGCCAAATCCCTTGCGGGGTAGGCAGAGAGAACTGAGCGCCACGTGACTCGCTCCTTACATATCTCACTCGCTTCTTTAACATTCATTGCTCTACTCATGCACGCTCGCCTGTTTCTAGGGCTCCTGACATCACCTTCTGATAGAACATGACCAATTTGGTCACGGTAGGTAAGTCTTGGCCTTCCCCGGCTCCTACATCCTTCCACTTTTGCATTGTATATCTGCTTCGTCATTCTTTCATCTTGCATTCTTTCGACATGTCCGAACCAACGGATGCCTCGTCTTATTTTAACACCGACGCTCTCTTTCAGACCAACTCTGTTTTTAACATCATCATTGCGAATACGGTCTACAAGCCATGCTTACATGCTCTTTCTGCCATACCCAGCTCTCGCTTCCATAAGTTAGCGTTGAGACCAACACTGCATTTTGTATAGCGAGTTGCGCCTTCTGGCTCAGGTTTTTACTGCCAAGAAGTTTTCCCAACGCTCCATTCACACTATTCCCAGCACTCACTCGTCTTTCCACATCTGCGGTGTACCTTCAATCTCTGCTGAAAGCGCATCCAAGATATACAAACTCATCCACTTGTTTCAACACTTCAGCATCAATCGTAATCCTTACATTAGTTCTGGATTCATTGAATTAAACAATTTTTAACGGAAGTATCGCGTATTTTATTTATTTTGTTGAAGCTGACGTTTCGAACGCTTTGCAGCGTCCGTGGTCGCAGGAAGACTAAGATGATATTTGTCTTACATTAGTTATTCAATTATTACATCTACCGACATGGATGGATTAATTATATATGTTCCGATTCACACAAAAATCGCTCACAGTGTCCGAACATTTTTTACACCTTAGTCTTCCTGCGACCACGGACGCTGGAAAGCGTTCGAAACGTCAGGTTCAACAAAATAAATAAAACACGCGATACTTCCGTTAAAAATGGTTTAATTCAATGTGTAACAATCGCGAAAACCTAAGACAGTTCTGGATTCTTCTCTTTCAAATACCATTATCTTTGTTTTCTTCGCATTCAGTAGTAAGCCTTTCTCCATACATTCGTCTTTCGTCGTTGTGACCAGTGTTTGCAGTTCAGATATTTTATCTGCTAATAGCACGGTATCGTTTGCATACATCAGACAGTTCACCACTAGGTCACCCATGCGCAATCCCACATTCGTTGACCTTATTCTCTGCAGACAACTATCGAGATACAGGATAAACAGCCTAGCAGATAGCATACAACCCTGTTTGACACCAATTTTGACATCAAACCAGGGTGACATGCCACCATCTATCCGCACACATGTTGAGCATTCCTTGTAAGTGGACTGCACAGCACGGAGCAGTGAACCGTCAAAACTAGTCCATTTCATAACTCAATGAATTGTACTAATAAGCAGAAACAAATTCGAATTGAGCAATTCATAGCTCAATTTTTTTTATACTGTTGTTGGCACTCAAGCAAACGCCGACCTGATGGTAAACAGTCACCGTAGCCTATGGGCATTTGCAACACCAGGGGTGTCACCCATGCGTTGCCGACCTTCTAAAAACCTCTCCACGCATTTCTTGAAGAATTCCATGGTCAATTGGTACTAAGCAGAGACAAGTTCGAATCCAAGCCTTATTTTAAGTTTTTATAAATTCCTGTAAATAGGCGCTGTTTGCAAAATACGGACGTTGGCAACGCAAACTTGCCTTGATAACTTATTTAGATACTTTTTGTTGCGATGTTTTGCAGGTTCTTCCCCCGTCGGACTACTCTTTATTAAATGTCGTAGTGCACAACCATTTTTTTCGTTAGAGTCTCCATTGCTAAGTGAAAGGATGCATCACGTGCAGATCATTTAGGTTTTAGATCTAAAGAAGATAACTAAAATACCCCTTACTTACGATATTAACATTTCAACAACCTTGATTCGGTGCTTTTTTTTTATAACGTCGGTCAGGAAGCATACAAGCATTCGACCTACCTGATATAAAGTGTCGCGTTAATGTTAATACTTGCAGTTGTACAGAATCCACATTATAATTATGTTTTAACGCGATGTCTACAAAATTCCACCAAGTGCCTACAATCAACAGTATCAACATGATATAAAGTGGTTACCGTAGCCTATGAACGCTTACAAAACAATACGTATCACTCGGTCGTGACGCGATGCCACCTTTGCTGGTAACATAGTAACTCTTTAAGAGCTTACTTGTAACCTCACTCATACGAAGATCTGCAGGTATTATTTGGCTACGGTTTTCTGTGAGGTGAAGGTACTTCCCCAGACGGCAAGCAGGCGGGCGCAACAAAGCGCCCTACCTCTCTCAAAACCTCTCTCATCCAGACCAAGACAAACCGACATTCATACACACAAATGTTTGTCATGTGTGGGAATCGAACCTACGAGCATTGTGGTCAAAGTAGCGTTGCTAACCACTGCATCACCGAGCTTGTCAAGCTTGAATATTTCGTAAAAATTCGCAAACTGCTTAAAAGGGGGCATAAAGCTAAGTGGCGCCCTCATTTTATTTTTATTATTAAAGCTGAATTTAAGACCAATTCCAAAAAACCGCTCAATACAGGCACTGTATAACCATATAATTATGTTTTTTGAGACATATTCTGTATTTATTATTTATGTAAAATTAGTCATAATTTTAATTATTGATTAAGTGGCCACAATATGCGATAATTAAAATTTTGTTTATTTGTACATAGATAACCAATACAAAATATGTTTCAAAAAACATAAATATGGTTCTTCAGTGACTGTATTGAGCGTCTTTTGGAATTAGTCTTAAATTCAGCGTTATTAACAAAAACAAAATGAAGGCGTCAACTTATATTAGCTCTGTACGCTCTGTATGCTCTAGCCTGGGATGGAAGCATCTCTTCATCTAGTAGAACTATTTACCGAGTCCAACTATGTAAAAATCATTTAAAGTTTATATTTATAACAGGGAATTGCCGGTATAATAATAATGTAACCCAAATTCCAAAATTAGTATGATAACTAATAGGAATCTTTGGAATTGCTAATCGAATCGAGTCTGCTTGGAAATGACATGGTTATTTTTTCAACTTCGTTTGTTGTTTGTGTATATGTCTCGCAACATGTTTACATAATA